>UIDE01000001.1:0-2400000 GCA_900497715.1 Magnusiomyces ingens NRRL Y-17630
TTCAGTCCACATCAGTTGAGTTGGAAATTGTTCCGCTTGATCAAGAGCCACCTTCGTCTGATCTTGTCAAGTCTTTGGACCAAGCTGGAGTTAGTGTTGATACCAAGGATGATACTCAAGCCATTTTGCCGAAATCTCGATCCCGCGTTGTTGCAGTTCGCTGCCTTCTGTTACTCCAGCCAAGCGCCCGAGTTCCCATGACTTTGTTGCCCCTCCGTAAACATCGTTGTGACGACTCTGCTAAACAACCTGCATCGTCGGTGTTCCTGCAAAACGACGGGCTGAACAAGAGTCCATTTCTTATCGACGTCTTAAATCTCTTCGTTTTGAGTACGATGACGTGGCTTTACTTGTTTTTACTGATCCTACTACTTTGAACAAGCCATGTCCAGCGAAGACGCCGAATTCTGGCTTGAAGCCTGTGTTGAAATGTCGTCTCTCAAACGCAATCGCACTTGGATTTGGTCGACCTTCCTCCTGGCCGCAAGGCCATCAATAGCAAATGGGTTTTCAAGATTAAGCGCAAAGCTGACGGCTCCATTGAGCGATACAAGGCTCGCCTTGTTTGTATTGGATTTTCTCAAGTTGAAGGCATTGATTACACTGAAACCTTTGCTCCTGTTGTTCGGTACGAGACTGTTCGGATTGTTCTTGCGATTGCCGCTCAGTTTGGGTTCCAGGTTCATCACATGGATGTCGAGACTGCATTTCTTAATGGCGATCTCAAGAAGACATTTACATGCGACAACCTAAAGGCTTTATTGTCAAGGCCAGGAATCCAAAGTGTGCCACTTGAACAAGTCTTTGTACGGACTGAAGCAGGCTCCACTTTGTTGGAATGAGAAAATTCATGGAGCTCTTGTCAAACTGCGAAATGAAAGCGACTACGGGGTATACACTAAGGGCCGTGGATCAGCCATGGTCATTATTGCATTGTACGTTGATGATTTACTTATTGCTGGCAACTCCACTCAAGCCATTGCCAATACCAAGTCGTCGCTGTCGTCGATGTTCAAGATGAAAGACCTTGGCCTAGTCGAGCAATTCCTAGGCATGCGAGTTAAGCAGTCGCCTTACCATATTACTGTGGATGTGTGTCGTTATATTGTTGATATGTTGGAGGAGTTTGGTATGCAGAACTGTTCCAGTGTCAAGACTCCTTTACCCACTCGTGACCTTTCGGATTTCTCTGAGTCTGACGCTGCTGCCGATCCTTCATTATACCGCAGTATCATTGGTAAGTTGATTTACGCTGCTAACTGTGCTCGTCCTGATCTTGCTGTGGCTGTTAGCTTTCTTTGTCGCTACATGCAGAATCCCAAGTCCATGCATATGGAAGCTGCCAAGCATACTCTCCGTTATCTCAAGGGTAGTGCGCAACTTGGTCTTGAGTATCGAGCTCAGAAAGTTTACAAGCTTGTTGGTTACAGTGATGCCGACTATGCACAGGACAAGCAGGACCGCAAGTCGTTTACTGGGTATGTTTTTATTCTTTCTGGTGGTCCCATCACTTGGGCGTGTCGAAAGCAAGTTAGTCCTGCGTCTTCCAGCGTCGAGTCCGAATACATGTCATTGTCGGATGCGTCTAAGGAGTGTTTCTGGATCAACCAGTTGTGTCACTTTGCCAGATTCCAGTTCCGCTTCCTGTGACGATGTTTGAGACAATCAGGGCTGCATTGCCTTGGCTCAGAACCCAGTGTTCATCGCCGCACCAAACACATTGATGTTCGTTATCATGTTGTGCGTCACTATATTCGCAGTGGAGTGATCCATTTGGAGTATCTTGATACTCAAGTGATGTTGGCCGACATGTTCACGAAAAACCTTGGTCGTGTGAAGTTTGAAACACTAAGGGGTCTCCTGGAATGAAGGCCGTAGGTGATTCTGCGACAAGGGGAGGTGTTGAGCATGCAATGTTGTCGCAGACTTCAGCATGTGAAAATTGTTGGGAAATAATGGTGGACGGGCTCTGCCTGTTTTAGGACTTTGGGTTGTTACCGAGGTGACTACTTCGGAAAGATAAATGTCCGGATGTTCCAGACCTTAGTAATATTTGTCATCCACAAATGTTCCTGTCCGAATGAGTCATATCAGAAAACCAAAGACTTAATATTTGCCACTTTAAATTCCCTCAATTTCTCAACTATAAAAACAATAAGTTTTCCCCCGTTTATATTATTTTTATTTTTCTTTTTCTTCTTTCTTATACAACTGTTTTATTCAATATATTTTATCATATATATTTCTTCTTCGATAATAGTTAAATATTTATCATGACTACCCGTGTCACAGTTCAACACTTGTTGGTTACAGTGATGCCGACTATGCACAGGACAAGCAGGACCGCAAGTCGTTTACTGGGTATGTTTTTATTCTTTCTGGTGGTCCCATCACTTGGGCGTGTCGAAAGCAAGTTAGTCCTGCGTCTTCCAGCGTCGAGTCCGAATACATGTCATTGTCGGATGCGTCTAAGGAGTGTTTCTGGATCAACCAGTTGTTGTCACTTTGTCAGATTCCAGTTCCGCTTCCTGTGACGATGTTTGAGGACAATCAGGGCTGCATTGCCTTGGCTCAGAACCCAGTGTTTCATCGCCGCACCAAACACATTGATGTTCGTTATCATGTTGTGCGTCACTATATTCGCAGTGGAGTGATCCATTTGGAGTTGTTGAGCATGCAATGTTGTCGCAGACTTCAGCATGTGAAAATTGTTGGGAAATAATGGTGGACGGGCTCTGCCTGTTTTAGGACTTTGGGTTGTTACCGAGGTGACTACTTCGGAAGGATAAATGTCCGGATGTTCCAGACCTTAGTAATATTTGTCATCCACAAATGTTCCTGTCCGAATGAGTCATATCAGAAAACCAAAGACTTAATATTTGCCACTTTAAATTCCCTCAATTTCTCAACTATAAAAAACAATAAGTTTTCCCCCGTTTATATTATTTTTATTTTTCTTTTTCTTCTTTCTTATATAACTGTTTTATTCAATATATTTTATCACATAATTTCTTCTTCGATAATAGTTAAATATTTATCATGACTACCCGTGTCACAGTTCAACAGGTTATGGGCCGCACTTCGGCTTATATCAACCTCACTTCCTCTGAAAAAACTCAACCCTCTCAACTATCATGCTTGGGCAACCAAGATCCTCCTTGGTCTTCGTGCCATGAACAATGGCGTTCACCTTTATGTCGAAGCTGGTACTGTGTCCCCTGGTCCCAATGAATCTCTCGATGATCTCACTGCCTCTCTTGACACCGTCGTCCACGATGTCATCCTCAACAACATTTCGCCTGAGTTGATTGAACAAGTCAATGATGTGGCAATTAGAGGCCGTGACCTTTGGCTTTACCTTCACCAGGAATACAGTCAGCTTCAACCTGCCGATGTTATTTCCCTTATGAAATCGCTTTATGCTGTCAATATTGAGTCTGGTCCCAAGTTGGTTTCGTCTATCCGCACTCATGTTGCCACCTGGCGTTCCATCTATCAGTCATTGTCTCCAGACTCTGTGGTGGCCTTCAACATCTTGGCCTCCATGAGTCCCAACTGTGAGCGCCTCATCCAGTACGCTTTGGAGCACCGTTTCGATGGCAACAACGCTGACAACCTTGATATCAATAACTTTGTGCGCAACGCCGATAAGTGGGCCAAGTTGTTGAAACTTACGGGATCGCCCGCGACTCTTTCGACCGAAGCCTTCTCTGCCTCATCGAAGAGACACGGTAATCGATCTAGAAACAATGTTCTCACTTGTTTTCGCTGCAAGAAGCGGGGCCACACGTCCAATCGTTGTCCAGCCAGCTGGGATGAAGCACAAGCCGCTCAACAAGATAAAGACAAAGATGACAAGGAGTCCAAGGATGGTAAGTCGTCTCGAGCTTGGTTTGCTGAAGCCGTTGATGGATTTACCCAGATAGTTGATGATGATTCGTTTGTGAGTTACGCATTTGAGTCCAAGACATCTGATGTTTGTGAGAAGTTTGGTATCGATTGTTCCGAGTCGGATGATGATTCGGAGTCCGAACTTTTTGATTCTTCTGAGCCGAATAATGGTGATGAAGATTATTTTGATTACCAAGTTTCTGAGAGTTGTTCTAACTCAGAACTTGACGTTGTTCCAGCTGCAGACCCATTTTTAGGGTGCACTGAAGACCCTTGTTTTGTTTCCGAACCATGCGTTGGTTCGGGTGTTGATCCTTGTGATCCTGAATCATTTATTGGTTCCCCTATTGTTTCATTTGTGCCTGAACCGTTAGTCGGTTCGGATGATGGCGTTTGTTTGCCTTGTTTTGACTTTTTGGTCGACCCAGTTGTTGACCCTTCACCTTGTGATATTATTTGTTTGGCCGACCCCGCTGTCGACCCTTGCTCCTCTGTCGTCGATTCCTTGGTCGACTCAGTTGTTGAGCCTTTTCCATCTGACGTTACTTCTTTGGCCGACCCCACTGTCGACCCTTGTTCTTTTGATATTGATTCCATGGCCGACCCCATTGTCGACCCTTCTTCTTCAGTTACCCATCCAACTGATACCAAGAAGTCCCGCCTCTCACCTTTACTTTACTTATTCGTGTTTGCCTTTTTGCTTCTGTCCTTGATTCTACTTGTCTTGTTGCATCTGTTCCCTTTCCTGGATTCACGTCAGTCCGTCCATCAGGCTTTTGTTGCCGAGTCGGCCGCTTCCGCCGAAGCCCACTTGGTAGTGGGGCCTGATACTTTTGACTTTATCCATGATACCGGAGCCACCAGCCACATCTGCAACAACATCTCCTACTTCACTAATCTTCGTCCTACTTCTACTACCATCCGAGGTCTTGGATCTAGTAGTGCTAAGGCCGTTGGCGACATTATCGTTGATGTTCTTGGCCAGGATGGCAACCCTTTTGATCGTGTTGTACTTCGAGATGTTCTGTATGTGCCTAACATTCCGCGCAATTTATTTGCCGCTCGTCGAGCTATTGCTGGTGGTTGTCAGTTCATTGAAAACCTTGACCACATTTCCGCCGTTGAAAACGGTACCACTCGGGTCCACGCCATTGCCATGGGCGACCTGTATTTTTGCCGGTTCCGAGTTGTTTTGCCTTCCAAACCCGTCCATGAGGTGTTTGCGGTCGAGCCTTCTGCCAATCTTTGGCATCAGAGACTTGGCCATGCCAGTGTGGAAGTTCTCAAGAAGTTGTCTAAGTCGTTGTCTGTCAAGCCCACTCACTTTGAGGTGGTCGATAGTCATAAATGCGACGCTTGCTTGGGCGGCAAAGCAACATCATTGCCGTTCACTGGTACCACGGAAAAAGCCACTCGACCGTTGGAATTACTTATGTCGGACTTGAGCGGACCTCATGTTGCTACCCCGGTTGGCCATCGCTACGTCTTGACCATTATGGATTTCTACTCGCGGTATTCGTACGTGGAGTTGTTGGTTAAGAAAAGTGATGCAAGTCTTGCCATTCGCAACTATATTGCGCGATGCGAGTCTTATTTTTCCGGTGACTCTCGTGGTAATCGTGTGTCATACTTTCACTCTGATAATGGCGGTGAGTACATCTCCAAAGATCTTGAGCAGTTTTTTGTGTCTAAGGGCATCAAGCATACTTTCACAGTTCCTCATACTCCTCAACAAAATGGGGTTGCGGAACGTTTGAATCGCACGTTGTTTGAAAAAGCCAAGTCTATGCTTTTATATTCCCATGCTCCCGATATTTGTGGGTGAAGCTGTCAAGTGTGCCAACTATCTTAGGAACCGTCTTCCGAGTCGCACGACTGGTGGAGTTTGTCCACTTCAACTCTGGACCGGTAAGCCACCTAGTTACCAACATATGCGAGTATTTGGGTGTCGAGCTAATGTTGTTATTGCTGATGCCAAACGAGAGTCTAAGCTAAGCTCAAACATTGACCCGGCGTCTTTGTCGGGTACTCGTTGGATCGCACTGCTTACCGGGTTCTTGTGGATTCAAGCATTGTTGAGGCTCGTGATGTTTACTTTGATGAATCGCAGTTTCCTTTTATGAAGAGTGATAAGGAATTGTCTAGTAATGCTTCAGGCATTGCATTTGGTATTGGTTGTGGATCGGGGTCCATGTCAGGGCCTCGAGCTGATTGTAATGACTCTGGTACGGGATCTAGTGTTGGGCTTAATTCGATTGCCGGTTCTAATTCTAGTTCGGGTTCTAGTTTTGGGTCTCGTAGGTCTTTACCGGACGTCACTTCTGTTTCTGGTTCTGGTTCTAGTGCGTCTAGCACATCTGGTTTACTGGTTCCTCGCCGTCTCCGTCGCTGTCTTCGTCTCCTCGTTCTTCGTCTTCTTTGGTTGTTCATAAGCCTCGTTCTGTTCGTCGCATCTTGCCGTCGTCTTCTGCTCCTCTTGAGTCTCCTACTCTTCCTTCGCTTCCTAGTTCCCCTATTCTTCCGTCCTCTGATCAAGATCCTTCAGTTTCTAGTCCCATTGGTCCTTCTCAATCTGATTTATCGCAAGTTGGTTCCCCCAGTGGTGAATCTGATAACTCGGGTGATTCTGGGATTTCGCAACGAGGGGGTGATATCGGGTTTCACCCGGATGTCATTGCTTCGTCTCCCAGTCCACCATCAGTTGAGTTGGAAATCGTTCCGCTTGATCAAGAGCCACCTTCGTCTGATCTTGTCAAGTCTTTGGACCAAGCCGGCGTTAGTGTTGATACCAAGAATGATACTCAAGCCATTTTGCCGAAATCTCGATCCCGCGTTGTTGCAGTTCGCTTGCCTTCTGTTACTCCAGCCAAGCGCCCGAGTTCCCATGACTTTGTTGCCCCTCCGTCTAAACATCGTTGTGACGACTCTGCTAAACAACCTGCATTGTCGGTAGTTCCTGCAAAACGACGCGCTGAACAAGAGTCCATTTCTTATCGACGTCTTAAATCTCTTCGTTTTGAGTACGATGACGTGGCTTTACTTGTTTTTACTGATCCTACTACTTTTGAACAAGCCATGTCCAGCGAAGACGCCGAATTCTGGCTTGAAGCCTGTGTTGTTGAAATGTCGTCTCTCAAACGCAATCGCACTTGGGATTTGGTCGACCTTCCTCCTGGCCGCAAGGCCATCAATAGCAAATGGGTTTTCAAGATTAAGCGCAAAGCTGACGGCTCCATTGAGCGATACAAGGCTCGCCTTGTTTGTATTGGATTTTCTCAAGTTGAAGGCATTGATTACACTGAAACCTTTGCTCCTGTTGTTCGGTACGAGACTGTTCGGATTGTTCTTGCGATTGCCGCTCAGTTTGGGTTCCAGGTTCATCACATGGATGTCGAGACTGCATTTCTTAATGGCGATCTCAAAGAAGACATTTACATGCGACAACCTAAAGGCTTTATTGTCAAAGGCCAGGAATCCAAAGTGTGCCACTTGAACAAGTCTTTGTACGGACTGAAGCAGGCTCCACTTTGTTGGAATGAGAAAATTCATGGAGCTCTTGTCAAACTGGGATTTGTTCGAAATGAAAGCGACTACGGGGTATACACTAAGGGCCGTGGATCAGCCATGGTCATTATTGCATTGTACGTTGATGATTTACTTATTGCTGGCAACTCCACTCAAGCCATTGCCAATACCAAGTCGTCGCTGTCGTCGATGTTCAAGATGAAAGACCTTGGCCTAGTCGAGCAATTCCTAGGCATGCGAGTTAAGCAGTCGCCTTACCATATTACTGTGGATGTGTGTCGTTATATTGTTGATATGTTGGAGGAGTTTGGTATGCAGAACTGTTCCAGTGTCAAGACTCCTTTACCCACTCGTGACCTTTCGGATTTCTCTGAGTCTGACGCTGCTGCCGATCCTTCATTATACCGCAGTATCATTGGTAAGTTGATTTACGCTGCTAACTGTGCTCGTCCTGATCTTGCTGTGGCTGTTAGCTTTCTTTGTCGCTACATGCAGAATCCCAAGTCCATGCATATGGAAGCTGCCAAGCATACTCTCCGTTATCTCAAGGGTAGTGCGCAACTTGGTCTTGAGTATCGAGCTCAGAAAGTTTACAAGCTTGTTGGTTACAGTGATGCCGACTATGCACAGGACAAGCAGGACCGCAAGTCGTTTACTGGGTATGTTTTTATTCTTTCTGGTGGTCCCATCACTTGGGCGTGTCGAAAGCAAGTTAGTCCTGCGTCTTCCAGCGTCGAGTCCGAATACATGTCATTGTCGGATGCGTCTAAGGAGTGTTTCTGGATCAACCAGTTGTTGTCACTTTGCCAGATTCCAGTTCCGCTTCCTGTGACGATGTTTGAAGACAATCAGGGCTGCATTGCCTTGGCTCAGAACCCAGTGTTTCATCGCCGCACCAAACACATTGATGTTCGTTATCATGTTGTGCGTCACTATATTCGCAGTGGAGTGATCCATTTAGAGTATCTTGATACTCAAGTGATGTTGGCCGACATGTTCACCAAAAACCTTGGTCGTGTGAAGTTTGAAACACTGAGGGGTCTTCTTGGAATGAAGGCCGTAGGTGATTCTGCGACAAGGGGAGGTGTTGAGCATGCAATGTTGTCGCAGACTTCAGCATGTGAAAATTGTTGGAAATAATGGTGGACGGGCTCTGCCTGTTTTAGGACTTTGGGTTGTTACCGAGGTGACTACTTCGGAAGGATAAATGTCCGGATGTTCCAGACCTTAGTAATATTTGTCATCCACAAATGTTCCTGTCCGAATGAGTCATATCAGAAAACCAAAGACTTAATATTTGCCACTTTAAATTCCCTCAATTTCTCAACTATAAAAAAACAATAAGTTTTCCCCCGTTTATATTATTTTTATTTTTCTTCTTTCTTATATAACTGTTTTATTCAATATATTTTATCACATATATTTCTTCTTCGATAATAGTTAAATATTTATCATGACTACCCGTGTCACAGTTCAACAGGAGTATCTTGATACTCAAGTGATGTTGGCCGACATGTTCACGAAAAACCTTGGTCGTGTGAAGTTTGAAACACTAAGGGGTCTTCTTGGAATGAAGGCCGTAGGTGATTCTGCGACAAGGGGAGGTGTTGAGCATGCAATGTTGTCGCAGACTTCAGCATGTGAAAATTGTTGGGAAATAATGGTGGACGGGCTCTGCCTGTTTTAGGACTTTGGGTTGTTACCGAGGTGACTACTTCGGAAAGATAAATGTCCGGATGTTCCAGACCTTAGTAATATTTGTCATCCACAAATGTTCCTGTCCGAATGAGTCATATCAGAAAACCAAAGACTTAATATTTGCCACTTTAAATTCCCTCAATTTCTCAACTATAAAAACAATAAGTTTCCCCCGTTTATTTTTTTTATTTTTATTTTCTTCTCTTATATAACTGTTTTATTCAATATATTTTATTATATATATTTCTTCTTCGATAATAGTTAAACATTTATCATGACTACCCGTGTCACAGTTCAACATATATTTTATCACATATATTTCTTCTTCGATAATAGTTAAACATTTATCATGACTACCCGTGTCACAGTTCAACAGGTTATGGGCCGCACTTCGGCTTATATCAACCTCACTTCCTCTGAAAACTCAACCCTCTCAACTATCATGCTTGGGCAACCAAGATCCTCCTTGGTCTTCGTGCCATGAACAATGGCGTTCACCTTTATGTCGAAGCTGGTACTGTGTCCCCTGGTCCCAATGAATCACTCGATGATCTCACTGCCTCTCTTGACACCGTCGTCCACGATGTCATCCTCAACAACATCTCGCCTGAGTTGATTGAACAAGTCAATGATGTGGCAATTAGAGGCCGTGACCTTTGGCTTTACCTTCACCAGGAATACAGTCAGCTTCAACCTGCCGATGTTATTTCCCTTATGAAATCGCTTTATGCTGTCAATATTGAGTCTGGTCCCAAGTTGGTTTCGTCTATTCGCACTCATGTTGCCACCTGGCGCTCCATCTATCAGTCATTGTCTCCAGACTCTGTGGTGGCCTTCAACATCTTGGCCTCCATGAGTCCCAACTGTGAGCGCCTCATCCAGTACGCTTTGGAGCACCGTTTCGATGGCAACAACGCTGACAACCTTGATATCAATAACTTTGTGCGCAACGCCGATAAGTGGGCCAAGTTGTTGAAACTTACGGGATCGCCCGCGACTCTTTCGACTGAAGCCTTCTCTGCCTCATCGAAGAGACACGGTAATCGATCTAGAAACAATGTTCTCACTTGTTTTCGCTGCAAGAAGCGGGCCACACGTCCAATCGTTGTCCAGCCAGCTGGGAAAGCACAAGCCGCTCAACAAGATAAAGACAAAGATGACAAGGAGTCCAAGGATGGTAAGTCGTCTCGAGCTTGGTTTGCTGAAGCCGTTGATGGATTTACCCAGATAGTTGATGATGATTCGTTTGTGAGTTACGCATTTGAGTCCAAGACATCTGATGTTTGTGAGAAGTTTGGTATCGATTGTTCCGAGTCGGATGATGATTCGGAGTCCGAACTTTTTGATTCTTCTGAGCCGTATAATGGTGATGAAGATTATTTTGATTACCAAGTTTCTGAGAGTTGTTCTAACTCAGAACTTGACGTTGTTCCAGCTGCAGACCCATTTTTAGGGTGCACTGAAGACCCTGTTGAGCATGCAATGTTGTCGCAGACTTCAGCATGTGAAAATTGTTGGGAAATAATGGTGGACGGGCTCTGCCTGTTTTAGGACTTTGGGTTGTTACCGAGGTGACTACTTCGGAAAGATAAATGTCCGGATGTTCCAGACCTTAGTAATATTTGTCATCCACAAATGTTCCTGTCCGAATGAGTCATATCAGAAAACCAAAGACTTAATATTTGCCACTTTAAATTCCCTCAATTTCTCAACTATAAAAACAATAAGTTTTCCCCCGTTTATATTATTTTTATTTTTCTTTTTCTTCTTTCTTATATAACTGTTTTATTCAATATATTTTATCACATATATTTCTTCTTCGATAATAGTTAAACATTTATCATGACTACCCGTGTCACAGTTCAACAATATATTGAATAAAACAGTTGTATAAGAAAGAAGAAAAAGAAAAAGAAAAATAAAAATAATATAAACGGGGGAAAACTTATTGTTTTTATAGTTGAGAAATTGAGGGAATTTAAAGTGGCAAATATTAAGTCTTTGGTTTTCTGATATGACTCATTCGGACAGGAACATTTGTGGATGACAAATATTACTAAATTTAGTCAGGCCATTTATTATTAGTAATACGGGCCAGAACATTTGTGGATGACAAATATTACTAAATTTAGTCAGGCCACTTATTATTAGTAATACGGGCCAGAACATTTCCGGATGACAAATATTACTAAGGTCTGGAACATCCGGACATTTATCCTTCCGAAGTAGTCACCTCGGTAACAACCCAAAGTCCTAAAACAGGCAGAGCCCGTCCACCATTATTTCCCAACAATTTTCACATGCTGAAGTCTGCGACAACATTGCATGCTCAACACTAGCTTCACGCAAGGAGCGGTCAAAATCTCTTGTTGCTTCTTTTGCTTTTTGTATTTTTTGCTTTTTTAAGGCAAAAGTTGGTTGTCTAAGACGAGCCTCACGTTTAGCTTTAAGCGCAAACTCTAACTTTTTCCTGAGTTCGGCATTCCAATATCGTTTAGATTTTCGGACTAATTTGATTTTTTCCATTGAAGAAGCCATGACTTTTTTAATGACATTTTCTAGGATTTCAGCTTGACTGTCAATTTGGTCTAAACTTTTCAGAGCTTTGTCATGCACATTAAGAGTTTTAATGGCATTCGAAAGTTCTTGTTCAAATTTATCCCAGTTGGCTTGTTGAATATTTAGTCGTTCAATTGAGGTTAATTTTTCTTCCTCGTTTTGGTGTTGAAAAAAGGAAAGATCCCATTCAACAATCGCATGATCACTCAGCGAGTTTTCATCAATTTTCCTGAAGATAATTCTGTGAAGTAAATTTACAGAACAATAAACAAGATCAATAGTGGTTTTGTTTCTATAAGTTTTTCTGTTTGGTGGAGTGATTAACATCATGTCATTTTCATGAAGCCAATCCACAATTTCATTTGTATCAGCATCTGGATTACTTTCGGTTTCCCACTCCCTATGATGTAGGTTGTAGTCTCCCGCAATAATCAGCCTGTCATATTGTCCTTGGACCTCTTTCTTTAGAATTTCTAAAGCTGGAGGTTCAGGGAATTTTTTCGATGGTTTAGGTTGGTTATAGACATTTACAAGTGTAAAATCTTTAACCATGATGGTAACCATATCTGTATTCGTAAGTTTTTCAATTTTTGTAGTAACAGCCCTGAGGTCAGAGTTGGATCTTATGTAAGTGATAGCTCGGCATGGAGTATTTCCATTTTGTGCAATAGCATAAATGGGGATCCATTCTTTGTGGTTAATAGGACCATATTTGCTGAAGTAAGGCTCCTGTAACAGCAAGATATCAGGTTCTTTTTCGTCTAAAATAGTTTCGGTAATTGATTTCGACTTATGACAATTTAGTTGGAAGACTTTATAAATCATTAGAGGTATTCGTAATAGTTGAGGTTTCTTTTGGAGAAGATTCCAGCTGTTCTTCAGTTTCTGAGTCATCCATAGATTCTTCTGTGGGTTTCTCATTTGGAGCCTTTTGGTTTTCTTGTTTTCATTTCTGTGTCTTAGCATCCTGTATTCCGTACGGATTCTTCGGAGCTGTTCTGGTGTCTTAGGTCTGTTGACATAAGGTGTAACTTTGATTTTAGTATACCGAATTACCAATTTATCAGCACATTTGGCAAAGTCACTGACGTTTCTGAAGCAAACTAAAATAGTTTGAGAATCGTGGTTTTTGTAAATTACTTTAGGTTCGTTATTGAGTACAATGTGGTATTCTCCAAAAGTGTATAGTGCATCTTTCACTTCCTGGATTGTTGCCTCTTCAGGCACACCAAGAAGTTTTGCCTTATACCATGGTTCAGTGTCGAGAAGAGAAAAGGTAGGATCAATTTGTGGGATCCATTCTGCGGCACGGTCTGCAAATTCTTTGTCATTGATATTGACATACAAGTTACCTTTAGTGGTAAATTCCACCATTTCAGCAACGTTTTTCTGTGCAATGCTGTCTATCTTAGCACCAATGGTTTCACGGCGAATATTATTGGCAGTTGCAGGGATTCTAATGCAAACCCTATAGATAGGTTTTGCATTGGCTACTTGTTCTTCGCGTTGTTGTTTCTGAGCCTTCATAATGTCTTTCAACTTTATAGGGTTGGAGTTTGATGATCTGGTAGTCAATTTGTAAGGAAGAGTATCAACCTTTCTCACTGCGCTCTTAATTTCTTGTTTAGCGTAAGTAATTTCTTTTGAAGCAAGGTCAGTTTTCGTGGAAATGGTTCCCACCTGATATTCAATTCCATCGATTCTTTTTTCGAGATTTTGAGTAATTTCCTTAACATGGTTAATTTCTTTTTTAACCGTTGCTTGTTTTCGGCAGCTCTTTGGGTCCAGTCTGTGATAGCTAAGTTAGCTAGCTCCTCAGCTTTTTGGGAATTTCTAACGCAATGGTCGTGATTGGCTTTAACATCTTTTTTAATTTGTTCAATAGTGATCTTTTTGACTTCGCTATGTACTCTTTAGATTTCAATTATCAACTTCGGATCTTAATGTATTCCAACTTCCTTCGAACTGATCAAATTTAAGGGAAAATTCGGCAAACTTGTTTCTGAGAACAGCATTTTCAGCGGTCAAAATTTCGCTTTCCTTTTTCAATAATTCATTTCCTTTTTCAAGGATTGGCAATTTTTTCCATGTTATCATATTATTGTTAACCTCAACAGGATTCAGCTAAGGAATTAACCTTTGCTACAAGGGTTTCAGAAATACAATTAACGGATTCAATCTCATGGGTCGGGGTATCGTAATGTTGTCAGCCATATAATGTCAATGTCACGTGAGTTATTTGCGTCAATTTCGGTATCACCACCACTTGAAAAATTTCGGTAGGGGAATCTGGGTCTGAAGTAGTATCAAGCATCTGACTATCAGGATCATTTTCCTGATGTTCATGGTCAGGATGTTTGTTCAAATGATCAAGTTTCTTTTGGAGTTTGTCAAGGTTAGCAATTTTGTCGATTTTATCATCGTCTTTATGAATTTTTGGTGAGGCCTTTACATGGTGAACGTCGTGAGAATGATGTCCCTTCAAATGAGAAACACCTTTCTGCTTTAGTCCAACAGCATTAGTCTTTTCGATATCATTAATTTTGGTCTGTTCAACATGATTATCAAGGTTGTTAATATCGGCACGAGGGTCATTACCGCTAGGCGTGGTTGGGTTGATTTTATCGGGGGGGTCTGGCATTTTTTTTCTATTTAATATACTTTTATTTATTTATTTATTTTATTTATATTCAAGGGTTATAGAAGTATATAACATCAGCGTTATCGCTATCCTTATTAATTTCTAACTAATGTGTTCGGTCATGTAGTACCTTTTCAGTACAAGTCGTCTGGACGTCTCGGATAGCCCGGAGCGCATGGCCCTGATGCCAGCCCTACGAGGAACAGGGTGAATCAGTATGTCGATCCCAAACCTTCCGACCCAATTTCCACTTATCTTCACAGACGCTTCACGAAAAACCGTGATTTTATTTCTTATTCCGCCCTGCAAGATACGGCCCGCAATCACCTGCGTAGCTAATTAGACTGACAGGACGGTCGGCCGTTAGGCCCTTATGTCGACTAGGAAGCTCCCGCAAACATTTAAAGAAAGTGGTGTGTGGCTCGAACCCACGCCTCTCGCATATAGCGAACGTCTTTTCCGACTCGACTAACCAGTCCCACTCTATTTAATATACTTTGCTTGGTTCTTTCCTTGGACGATCCGACTTTCTTTTATCAACTCACACGGTAAACCGATTACAAATATATAATGGGCACTATGGCGAGCGGTAAGGCGAAAGATTAGAAATCTTTTGGATTTCCCGCGCAGGTTCGAGTCCTGCTGGTCGATAATTTTTAAAAAAAAACTATCAATGAAAATTTAAACTTGTTAATTAATTTTTTATTCACTTTTTGATGAGGAGGACCCCTTTACATTATAGAAACAAATATATTATCTATTTATAATTTGTCTTCTGCTTAAATCACCTGTAAAGTCATATTCTACTTTATTGATTAGGATTGTCGCAGTATCTTTGCCTCTGATATCAAATGCCCCAACCAACCTTAATTAGTCTTGAACTCGACAAGATACGTAAAAAATATGCTATTTTAAAATTGAGATAGTTGTTAGATAATTTTGACATTAACCGCTCGTAATCCATATCTGGTAAAACAGAAAAAAAAATATATAGCATGTTGAAAGGAAGAAAAAAATATTGCTAAGCAGATTAGTAATAGGCGAGGCATTTAAAGTCGGCTTATTGCGGCTCTGAAGAAGAAAAGTTTTGAAAAACTAATAAATATCCTAATAGTCCTATAAACGATGTATTTAAATTCCTCATAATTGTTTCTGGAATGATTACCGGAATAGATATCTATCTAAACGTAATCAATAGTTTATTTATAATTTGAAGTTATCGAGACGCAATAAATAAGTTCTAATTTTTTAGGATAGAGGTATGCATCAATTTTTTTATTTTTTTCTGTAATGACCTTATGTTTTAACGATTAAACTTTACACGCAAGCAGATTTATGCTGGTTAAATTGCCAACGCATGTTTATAAATCGAATGACTAATTCAATTTAATCTTTAACCTCGAATCATTTCGATTTCAGCCCACTAAAATCTTTTCAAAACAAAAAGCAAAATTAATATACATAAAAAGTTAGATAATTAAGTTTTAATGCCTCAAGCCGGATTCGAACCGACGATCTCGTCATTACTAGTGACGCGCCTTACCAACTTGGCCATCAAGGCTCATTATTATGCTGTGATGAATTTAACGTCTAAGGATATATATAAAGTCGGATCGTCCAAGGAAAGAACCAAGCAAAGTATATTAAATAGAAAAAAAAGAGTGGGACCGGTTAGTCGAGTTGGAAAAGACGTTCGCTATATGCGAGAGGCGTGGGTTCGAGCCCCACACCACCCACTCTTTAAATGGTTTGCGGGAGCTTACCATAGTCCGACATAAAGGCCTAACGCCGACCGTCCTGTCAGTCTAATTAGCTACGCAGGTGATTGCGGCCGTATCTCTGCAGGGCGGAATAAAAATAAAATCACGTTTTCCGTGAAGCGTCTGTGAAGATAAGTGGAAATTGGGTCGGGAAGGTTTGGGATCGACATACTGATTCACCCCTGTTCCTCGTAGGCTGGCATCAGGGCCCATGCGCTCCGGGCTATCCGAGACGTCCTGACCGACACTTGTACTGAAAAGTACTACATGACCGACACACATTAGTTAGAAAAATAAGGATAGCGATAACGCTGATGTTATATACTTCTATAACCCTTGAATATAAATAAATAAATAAAATAAATATTAAATAGAAAGATACCAATTTAAATTTTAAATAAAAATGGAAAAAATGCCAGACCCCCCCGATAAAATCAACCCAACCACGCCTAGCGGTAACGACCCTCGTGCCGATATAACAACCTTGATAATCATGTTGAACAGACCAAAATTAATGATATCGAAAGACTAATGCTGTTGGACTAAAGCAGAAAGGTGTTTCTCATTTGAAGGGACATCATTTTCACGACGTTCACCACGTAAAGGCCTCACCAAAAATTTATAAAGATGATGATAAAATCGACAAAATTGCTAATCTTGACAAACTCCAAAAGAAACTTCAACATTTGAATAAACATCCTGACAATGAACATCAGGAAAATGATCCTGATAGTCAGATGCTTGATACTACTTCATGTGAGAAGTGGAATTTGGAATTCAAACTTCCAAGTTGAAATATTTTAGTGAAATAACAATAGATTTGATTATAGCTTCACATTCTTCTTGGTATAGGGCAAGAGAAGTTATTGGGGTTCTTAGGAGTTCTATTAAAGCAGTTGCTAGGTCTCTAGCATATTCAAATATTTATCAGGGTGCATTCTGGGTAAGTTATCAGGGATATAATGGTCGTGAGAAGTATTCATATAGTGTTGTAATTAGTTTGTATATAGTAGAGTTTCGTTCGAGTCTTTCAGAGTATTGGTCAAAAGTAGGATTTACGATAGAAGATTAGCAGAGTGAGGTGCAGCATTACGAGCTGCACCGGAGGTTGATCTTCAGGGCCGTCAGCATGATTCTAGAGGAACTGTAGTAAATAACGAAAGTATATTGTTATAAATTTACTAGAATCAAAGATGTATATAAAAAGTACTAATATAACATAAAAAAAACAAATAAAATGAATCAATATAAGTAAAAGGAGAGCTATCTTACCTGTAGTAAATAACGAAAGTATATTGTTATAAATTTACTAGAATCAAAGATGTCTAAAAGAGAAAATAAAAGGAAGAAAAAAAAAATGGTATTAAGTGGGAATACACCTGTGTTAAGACCCGTTTTGTAATAACCGTTACAGAATCAAATATACCCAAAAGAAATAAAATATATTGTGGTAGTTACAGACTCAAAGATAGCTCTCAAAAGAAAGAAAATAAAAGGAAGAAAAGAAAAAATGGTATTAAGTGTTGGAATACACGTCGGTCGTGTTTAAGACCCGTTTGTTGTCGGGCTCCACACTATCCACCGTTTGTTGCATCACGAGATTTTTCCGTATAATATCACCCAAGAGAGTAACTATAAGCGAGATAGTAGGCTCTGTGGTGTAGTGGTAACACGCACTCAGGCCATATGAGTGAGACTGGGAAGCGAGATAGTAGGCTCTGTGGTGTAGTGGTAACACGCACTCAGGCCATATGAGTGAGACTGGGGTGCGATCCCCACAAGCTTCCTATTTTAGCTGTTCAACATTACATGCGACAACCTAAAGGCTTTATTGTCAAAGGCCAGGAATCCAAAGTGTGTCACTTGAACAAGTCTTTGTACGGACTGAAGCAGGCTCCACTTTGTTGGAATGAGAAAATTCATGGAGCTCTTGTCAAACTGGGATTTGTTCGAAATGAAAGCGACTACGGTGTATACACTAAAGGCCGTGGATCAGCCATGGTCATTATTGCATTGTACGTTGATGATTTACTTATTGCTGGCAACTCCACTCAAGCCATTGCCAATACCAAGTCGTCGCTGTCGTCGATGTTCAAGATGAAAGACCTGTGCCTAGTCGAGCAATTCCTAGGCATGCGAGTTAAGCAGTCGCCTTACCATATTACTGTGGATGTGTGTCGTTATATTGTTGATATGTTGGAAGAGTTTGGTATGCAGAACTGTTCCAGTTGTTGAGCATGCAATGTTGTCGCAGACTTCAGCATGTGAAAATTGTTGGGAAATAATGGTGGACGGGCTCTGCCTGTTTTAGGACTTTGGGTTGTTACCGAGGTGACTACTTCGGAAGGATAAATGTCCGGATGTTCCAGACCTTAGTAATATTTGTCATCCGGAAATGTTCTGGCCCGTATTACTAATAATAAGTGGCCTGACTAAATTTAGTAATATTTGTCATCCACAAATGTTCTGGCCCGTATTACTAATAATAAATGGCGTGACTAAATTTAGTAATATTTGTCATCCACAAATGTTCCGGTCCGAATGAGTCATATCAGAAAACCAAAGACTTAATATTTGCCACTTTAAATTCCTTCAATTTCTCAACTATAAAAACAATAAGTTTTTCCCCCGTTTATATTATTTTTATTTTTCTTTTTCTTCTTTCTTATATAACTGTTTTATTCAATATATTTTATCATATATATTTCTTCTTCGATAATAGTTAAACATTTATCATGACTACCCGTGTCACAGTTCAACAGGTTGCTGCTGGGTTATGGGTTGTGACGCTGCTCTCTCGCTGTAGGGCTTACTACTATGCTGAACGTTAACTACTTGTCGAACATGTGCTGGTAACTGGGTAGGTGAATTTTCTTTGGGGTTCAAGACGGAGGTTAAGATTGAAATGTTGCAAAACTTCCTTGCATTCCAATTGATGACGTGTTGGTTTTCTGTAATAAACGGTAACCCCAGAATAAAATCGTGTGCCAATTCTGTCACTACAAAGCAAGGGACAGACAATATATGACTGTGGAACTTGAAAACGATAGTTATCGTTTTGCATGCCTCGTAAGAGGTTGAGCCTGCGGCTGTGTGCATTGCCAAGGTGCGTGATTTTATGATACGAATTGATTTTTCAAGATTAAGTTTTCTTATAAAATTGTCTGACACTGCTGATGTGGAAGCTCCTGTGTCCAATAACGCCACAAACGTGTCGTTGTTGTTCACCACAACTGGAACCTCCAATAAACGGCAGGAAATGGGAAAATCGGTATCTGAGTTCGTATTTGTTAATAATTGCACACGACCGCACTCGACTATGAGTGGGTCTGTTTGGCCACCAGTATCGACCCTGTCTACTGGCGGTCGGGGTTTCCCTGTTCCGTAGGTGTCACCGGGGTATCAATTTCGGTAACATGGTTACGAACAGTGGTGGTCGTGAGAAGTATTCATATAGTTGTTGTAATTAGTTTGTATATTGGTAGAGTTTCGTTGGAGTCTTTCAGAGTATTGGTCAAAAGTAGGATTTACGATAGATGGATTTACAGAGTGAGGTGCAGCATTCCGAGCTGCACCGGAGGTTTGATCCTTCAGAGCCGTCAGGCATGATTCTAGAGAAACTGTAGTAAATAAAGAAAGTATATTGTTAATAAATTTACTAGACTCAAAGATAGCTCTCAAAAGAAAGAAAATAAAAGGAAGAAAAGAAAAAATGGTATTAAGTAGTTTGTTGTAAAGTGGCATTTTTTCTTTGTAATAAAAAATTAAAAATTGTAATATCCAGAATGTTATTGCATAGCACACTACATTTTGATAAATAGTAATTAAATACCATTTTTATTGTCAAAATGTAACAGTCAAAGGATAATGGTCTAACCAACACTTATTTCCTGGATCCCATGACTATCTTTAAGTATGGTGAATTGAATGGTACAACTACAGACCGTACTCTAGTTGAGAAACCAGTTTAGGCCTATGAACGAGAAGAAGACTAGGCTGTAAAAAATGGCCTTATTTTGCCACTTCAAAAATTGAATTAATTTTTAGTAGTTTGGTGAGGCTGAAGGGCAAAGTATACAGAAATAAAAAATTGAAAAGAGTTTGATGAAACGATGTAGATTTTGTAAATGAATATATAAATGTGTTTTATAAAAAAAACTGCTTCTAATTTAGGAATAATTTTGAGGGAGGGGGGAGGTTTAATTAATCAAGGGTCTTTTTTTATTTTGTTTTAAATTTTGATGACTGATTTTTATTATTAATAAATTATATTTATATTTATTTTTTTAATCTTTATATATATATCTTTTTATCATATTTTCCCCCTCCCCCATTTAACCATCAAATGTGTATCCTTCGTGAAACAGTGTACGAGTGCTGCGGATGTCCTAGCTATAAAGAAATGACGTACTGTCACAACGTACGTCTTGGAATTGGCATCTGTCCTCCCAATGTTCAAGCTTACCGACGCCTTGATCGATCCTATTGCCCGTCATGTGCTAATGGCGAAGAAAAAAAAAAGCCCCCTTCCAAGAATAAAAAGAAAAAATGATGATAATGAAATAACAAAAAAATATTGCTTATTATTATCTCATACATATTATGGGCACGATTCATAAAAAACCGGGTTTATAAAAGTAATTGCGTAAAGTCTTTTTTAAGAAGAAGTGCAATTTTGCTTCTAGTATTGGTTGGTAATTTTATTTGGCACCATTGATGTTTCTGAGTGGAGTTCAGTCTTTACTAATTAGGATTGTATATTATTGGTGTTATATAATTATTATTTATTATATTTCAATTCATTTATAAATTTAATCATAATTCTTCTTCCTTTTTCTTTTGAAAAAAAGCTTTTTTTGTTATCATTAATTATTATCATGTGTCTCTTAATTACTCCAAAGTTGTTTGAAGTTTGCACCATTCATGGCAATATCTCTATTGAGCTCCGTGCAACGGGATGGCGCATAGGGGTCGAGTGTGGTACGCCAAATGGATTGTTCAAGTTAATGAAAGGTACACAGAATATGTCAAAGTCTTTAAATAAATTGACTTTTTTTTTTTTTTTTGAATAATAATAAGTATCTATGATATAAATAAATTTTGAATTTACTTCCCATGCATCTTTTTGAGCCTCATCAAATCATGTGATGCTTCGTTCCATTTTTTTTTTTTTATTTTCAACCAAAAAAGTTGAAACCTGAATGGTTTTCTAAAAAAAAAAAAAATTGATGATGTGACTCTTTTTTAAATTCAACTGAACGGTTTAGTTACAAAGTTTTGTTCAAAACTATTGATCTAACAATTCCAATGCGAGAAATAAAGAGAGAAACTGTCCATCTTCTAATTATCGTGTATATATCTACGTATATAATTATACAATAAAAAAACCATTTATATATCTCTCTTTTTTCTTCTTCTTTATCAATTAAAATATTTCTTCTTCCTCATCTTTTACAATTAAACCAGCGTTTCTGCTCCCACTCAAACTTAAGCTCTACATGTGCCGCTACATTATCGAAAAGTATTCTTGCGGATGCCCAGTGCGTGACTATATTAGCATGTGCGAGTTTGCCAAAGGTCGCCGAAACATAATGTGCTATGAGTTTAATTACTACACCAATGTTTTGTCCAAGTCTTGCCGCGAAAGAAGATGTAGCAAGAAAGATTAAAATCAAGAGATTGAGAAATTGTATTTTTCCTTATAATAAATATAGCAACATAATAGTAAATTGATATAGATTAGAGAGAAGGAAAATAATTGTAAAATCAGTTTATTTAAATGTGTTATAGTTAAGTTAATTAAAAAATGCTGTTTTTTTTGTATAATTAAAATCAAAAGGGGTCTCTTTTTTTTTCTTCCCACCCATGTCATCACACCTCCTCTTTTGAGCCACACTAAGTCACGTGTATTACCTAAATAAGGAATACCCTGGTTGACATTCCCCAAAAGCATGCGTGGACTTTGCAAACATCTTGAATGTATAAATAATTGATAAAACAAAAAATGTAACTGAAAAAAGTAGAATTTTTATAAAACTTTTAAAGTATCATAAAAAAAAATAAATTAGTCATGTGTGTCTAAAATAACTTTGAAAGTCAAGCGTATTTATTATAATCCATCAAACATTAACAACGGCACACACCCCTGTTCATTAAAAAAATATAACAACTAGTGCCTGACATTTTTTAATATTTATAAGTTCTCCTGATTTTTTTTTATAAAAAAATCAATATAAATATGCCGATTTGTCTTAAATTCTTTCCTTTTTTTTTTTAATTATATATAAAAAACAACAACATTTCCTACTTACCACAATCAACTTAACTACCGTTATATTTCAATTAATACTGTTAACCACTATAACAAAAAAATGACTGTCCGCTCAAACTCTTCTGCTCCTCGTGTCTCAAAGACTGAGTTTTCTTCTGGTCCTGTCAACCATATCCACGAATGCCCTAAAAACATGCCAGTATGCCCTTACTGTGGTCTCAAGCAGAGATAAAAGTAGAAAAGCTTTTCTTTTTTCTCTGGTTTATAATTATTTTTGAAATAATCTGTCGACTATTTTTTATAAATTTTACATAATTTTATTAAATTTTAAAGTCCTTAGATATATTTTGTATATATTTCAAACTATTGAAATCATGATTATTACTACTTTTGGTAATTATTTTTTTAATAAATGGTCACTTTTACTTTGTTTAAATTGCCATCTTAAATCAAATATCTATATAAATAAAAATATTAAATTTATTGGAATTTTTTAATTATTTTTAGTAAATCTATTTTTTTATTAGCCATTTTAAATTTCCAATAAAAACTTATCAAGGCGTTTCAAAATTCAATTAATTAAAAAAAATTCAATTAATAGATTTTATTTCTTGAGTATATTGAAATAAAAAGAACTCGGCTTTGGTTTCCCATTTTGTTAAAATAAAGTAAAAAACTCTTATCTTTATATATTGATAAGAAAAACTTCAATTACTTGTATCTTCCTTTCAACCTTTCACAGTTTCAAATTCTAATATTTAAAAAAGACTTTTTTCTCGTGATATTCAATTTTTATTTCTCTTCTTGTTTCATCTTTTTCTGACATCCTATCTTTTACTAACCACTTGTTTTTTTGTTTTTATTCACTTATATATCTTTCTTTTCAACACCTGAGCAACTGGAAATCAACTTCTTTCAATTTAAAAAAAAATGCCCACCTCTGGATCTTCTAATTCTAAAAGTCATGTCTGTCCCGATAAGAAATGGTACCCGCTTTGTCCAGTCTGCAGTCGAATGTAAAAGAGCCTTTTCTTTTCCGGTATAACTTTTTTTGTGACTCGATTCAAGTATTGGTTTATATCCAAAGTTCTGGTCTTTAAATATAATTTAATTGTAATTCCATATATATAAATATTAATTGAAATTTATTTTAATTAGAAAAAAAACTTTATAAAACTTTATGTTTTTCTCATGAGAAGGAAAATGTATTTAATATTTACATTTTATTATATTTAATCATGTTGTATAAAAATGGTACCTTTTCCAGTGCATCAAAAAAGAGCTTTTTTTTCCATCTTTTTTTGTATCGATTCAATATTGGTTTAACGCTGTTAAAATAATTTAATTGAACCAAATATAATAATATTACATTAAATTTATGTTTATTTCATGAGAAGGAAATTTAAAACAAATATACAAAGGTGTGTATTATGAGGAAATGTGAAAAAATTTTCATTATTATTTAGATTTTTATATATAAAGAAAATCTTCTCTTTTTCCTTTTTTTTTTTATGTTTTTTATAAAATAACAATAACATCAGTTTATTTTAACTTTAATCAAATGGTCAATATGTTACATTAAACTTTATGTTTATATTTCCATATTTGGATGGTTCAATGGAAATTTAAAACATAATATATAGAAAGGGGTGTGTGTGTATGAGGAAATGTCAAAAAAAAAAAAAAAAAAAAAAAATTCCTTTCGATTGATTATATTAGATTTTTTATATATAAAGACTTTAAATCTTCTTCTTTTTTCCTTTTTTTTTTTATGTTTTTTATAAAATAACAAATAACCTCAATTTTTATTTTAACTTTAATCAAAAGGTTCAATCGTTTAAACCTTACAGAATTCATTTACTTTGAAACAATGTGCAACTCAACCTGTCTTCCCTCTGGTCCCTGTGAAAATTTTGCACCCGAGTGCATCTGTGTCTATGGAGATCATCCCAAGTGTCCTTCCTGTCATCCCAAATGAAATAGAAAATTTTGCACCCGAGTGCATCTGTGTCTATGGAGATCATCCCAAGTGTCCTTCCTGTCATCCCAAATGAAATAGAAATCAACTTTTTTAAATTAAGCGTTATATAGCCTTATATTATATATATATATATATATAAGCTTATCTAAATCTTAGCTACATTTCATTTTTTTGTTATTCTACTTTTAGATTTAATAAACACTTACTGTGTATCTTTTTTTTGGTATTATTCTTGTAAATATTCAATGCATCTTATTGCCTTTTTATGGCTTCAGCTTTATTTTTATTAATTAACTACTTAACACCATTAACATATGTTGAAATACATATCAAAATAAAAGTGTAAATAAACGTGGATTTTGTAAATCATGTGACTTGGATTGGTCTTTTTCTTCTTTAGCCTTGGAAGGAACTACTTTTATGTCTCCTCTATCTGTAAATACAATGAATTTCTCTTTTCTTAGTTACTCAGATGAAACTAATGTTTTATCTATATAAGATTAGCCCGATCCTCTAATTGTCGAAATGAATTTCTTGGTTACTGTACTTTGAATAGGGTCAGCCAATTCGTAAAAAAATCTCAAGAGAGATTTAAAATAAACAAACTTAAAAATAAACAGTTTACAGCCTTTTGTCCCAACCCTAGCCCTGTGGTACAGTGTCCTAAAAACACATTCAAACTACAATCCGTTGATTGCCTAAAGAGGAAATTTACTGACCAAGACACTCTTGAGTTTTTCTTATGAAACTAAACTGTTGTATAAAGTCATTCAAAATAATTTGTTTAGAGTGTCTACAATATATTACTACAATTACAATTTAAAAAAAAAATAAAAAGATATATATATATTTAATTATACAAAAATATTTATAATAACCATAACAGAAAAATAAAACAAGCTTGGTAATAAACTTGTTTAATTTTATTTTTCAAAAAATATATACTGGAAAATAATAAACCCCTTGTTATTTTGTTAACAATTGTTGAATTTAGGGTTGCAACTGGGACACTTGGGATTGGTTTTTCCTGTCTCAAAATCACAAATGCATTCTTGACAACGTTTGTCAATAGGACCAGAGGAAAAAGAAGAGGAGTTGCACATTTTATTAAATGGTAAATAAAAAAAGATTGATGGAAATTTTGTTGAGCGCTTTTTAAATAAAAAAGGAAATTTCAGATTATTGTGAGATTAGAGAAAAAAAAAAGCATTTTAAAAAGAAGAAATCTTGTTTCTTTTATATTTAAAAATAATAAATAAAAATAATAGCTAACCATAGAATTTAAAACATTAATAGTAACGATAAAAGTATATTAAGATATATATATATGTGAGTATTAATAAAAACAAATATATAATCATATGATTATATCTCTGTTTTAAAAGCTATAATTATCATTATTATTTAAAATATCAATCATATTGATGTTCATCTATTATATAATAAAAATAAAATGCTCTTGATTTAATAATCTTTTTTTAAAAAAAGAAGTTATAAATATATATATATATATATATTTTTGAATACGAAATATCAATTTGAAGTAATTTTAGAAACTTTCTGATTTCTACAAAACATTTTTAGTTTCTATAAGTAAAGATAAAATAAGAAATTTACTTGTTAATAGCCACAAAAGGAAATTATATATGTTATCTTATTTAAAGTATAATAGCTGACCAAATAACTCTTTTAGACAGTTGAATCTTTATACAAATCCTGACAGAATAATCAAGACATTTAAAGTGTAATATTGTGAAAAAAACAAAGAAATAATTTGATTAATCTGAATTGATCATCTTAATGATAAATCATAATATTTGAATACAAATCTGAAGGGCTTGTATATACGTGAATTACAACCCATGGAAATATATGTATTTAAAAGTATTATGGGTTAGGGTTGATAAAAATGCACGTGATTTCTGTAAAACATGTGAACTGACCAGGGCCTAGTCATTTTTGTGTTTCATGATGAAAGCGTAAGGAATGATCTTTGTGTGTACGTAAATATTTATATATACTTTTAAAACTTCATTTCATATCTTTCTTTATTTATACTTAGTATATATTGAAAAAAACAACTTTTGATTTACTGGTATTTTAAAAGTTATTAACCAATTTGAATCAAAATGGCCTACTACAATAATAATGAAATCAATAAAAATGACAAGAGTCAGTACCAACACTTGAATAACGAAACAAAGTTCATCTCTTTTTCAAGCCTTGAAGTGGTTCCGGTTGTTAAGTTTTCAGCTCCACATCGCTGTCCAAATCCACGCTATTATCCCATTTGTCCAGTCTGTGGTAAAAAATGGAGATGAAAGCAAATGAATAAAAAGATAAATATATATAAACATCAAGTGCGTTGTCTACAAAGTTTTATCAATTTTATTTGTTGTTATATACAATAATAATATTTAAATGTTTGCTGATATTGGAATTGCTTCTTAATGTCATTAAATTTGAGTAACTGGTTGTTTTTAACTGTATATGTTTTAGTTATATAAAAATAAAAGTTTTAACAAAACATGTTTTGATTTGACTTTTGATTAGGGAACAAGTTTAGTTTTTATATATATCTACATTCTATTAATAAAAAAAAAGTCCACGATTCAAATATAAAAATGAGCTGAAAGTCTCTTAAATGTTAAAAAAAAATTGGGGTTTTCAAATATAAACATTTCAATTTAATTCATCGATTAAATATCAATAAATCATTTTTCATCTATAAACATCACTATATTCATATATATACATAATCATCAGTTATGTGCTTTTTGGTTGAGGAATACTGGTCCTGTGGTCATTTCAAAAAAAGATATCCTAAAACCTGTCAAGGCAAGAAAAACCGAGGTCCGTGCACAAACTTTGAGCCTGTCGTTCGTTTCATGCGCAAAAACTGTGGAGCTCGTGATTGCCCAGTATTCAGATAGTTTTTTTTAAAGTATAGTTATAGTTAACATAGTTTAATTTTTATTAGTTAATAAAACCATGTTTTAGTTATATTTAAGTAAACATGGTTAAGGGTTATTACTTGATAATATTGTATTAAAAATATTTACTATATAACGTGTGGGAGGAGGGGACAGAGAATATAATTTATCCACGACTTTATTATTTGGATATTATATATATGTATATAGACATTTAAAAAGTCCGGTCTTCAATTCTCTTTCTTTCTTTCTTTATCTTATTTTTTGATATTCAATTCCATCTTTTCATCTTTCTTTCTCTCTCTTTATCCCATCTATCCGTTACATATCCAACATCTTCAATATATACAGATATAATGTGCAGTTACATCTTTGAAAGATATGCCTGTGGATGTACCATTCGCGAATACATTCACTATTGTTCCATTGCGCGTTCACGTAACAACATTATGTGCGAGCACTTTGACGCATATTATGAAGATTCCAGGTTTCCATGCAGTCGACCAGAGTGTACTGCTCACTTTAGAAAACGACGAAGATCTCAACCAAAACAATCATCTTCTTCATAATCTTCTTTACTATTCGATATCAATTAATCTTTTTTGTTTTATAAATATATTTATTCTTTCTCTAATAAATTTGTGTATATATATACCTTTTATTTTTCTTTGTTTTTTTAAAATCCGAGTCAAAAAAAAAAAATTGACAAGGATACCCCTGTCAAAAACTAAGCCTCATGAAATCATGTGATTTGTCACTTAAACATTATAACTTATGTCTTTATTTTTTTAATCTGGATACGTGTAACTTATTTTTTTTTTCATAACTACCCAGTCAGATCCTAACCTTCTTTTAAATTCTTCCTTTTTTTTTTTTCCATAACCATCAATTAATCATCATCCCCCCCCATTGCCTTCCTAGCACTATGAAACCACGGATCGCCAAATTTTTATCCCTCTTAGCAGTATTTATTTCGGCTACTACGGCAGTCATTCTCAGTATTGACTTAGGCGAGTCCTTTACAAAATCTGTTCTTCTTGCCCCAGGAGTTCCCTTTGAACCTGTGCTTTCGTCAGACTCAAAGCGCAAAGATCTCTCAGGACTCACATTTAAGGACGCCCCAGGTGAAGATAGCATTCTCAGAATCTTTGGAAACTCCGCCCAGAGTTTTTGGATTAGATACCCTTCCCAGTCCCTCTTTTACTTCAAACCTCTTCTCGGAGCACATGACAATCAAACAATCAAAAACTATAATGACCGTTATCCTGGAATCAATTTTGTCGCCACTAAAAATAACCGCTCCACTGTTTCCGTTGAACTTCTTGAAGAAACTTATCCAATTGAGGAGCTCGTCGCAATGTACTTGGTCGACATTAAAACACGTGCCGCTGGTATTCTCAAAACTACAAAGGCTTCAGACACCTTCAACTCCGTCTCAGGGTCCATCATCACTATCCCCCCAAGCTTCAACATTTTCCAGCGTCAGGCCCTTGAAGATGCCGCAGAATTGGCAGATATTAAACTTATTTCCCTGATTAACGACGGTGCAGCCGTCATCACTAACTACGCCTCCAAGAACGTCTTTTCCACCACCCCAGAGTACCATCTCGTGTACGACGTTGGTGCCGGTACCATCTCGGCCTCCCTATTTTCCATTCGTCATGTTGATTCCCCAGAGTCTACCCTTGTTGAACTCGAAGGTGTCGGCTATGACGATTCTCTCGGTGGCAACTCCTTTACTGCAAAACTTCAAGAAATTCTTGTGGCTCGCTTTTTGGAGCATAACAAGTCCATCAAACCTCATGCCCTTAAGGCCGATGCAAAGGCTATGCGCAAGCTTTGGAACGAGGCCGAGCGTGTTAAACTGGTGCTCAGCGCCAACAATGACGTTTTCTCCCATATTGAGTCCCTTCACGAGGACATTGATTTCAAAACAAAGGTCACCCGTGCAGATTTTGAAGACCTAATTAAGGGCGACTTGGAAAAAGTCACCGCCCCCATTTATAACGCCTTGAAAAACACTTTTGAATCTTCAACCTTTAAGCACGTCAACCAGCTCTCCTCTATCATCTATATGGGCGGTGCCACCCGCACCCCTCTCATTCAAGACACTGTTGCCAAGGCCTTTGGCGCAGAAAAAATCTCTAAAAAGGTGAATACTGACGAAGCCGCCTCAATTGGTGGCTCTCTCCGCGGTGTTGGCATCTCCAAAATATTCAAGACACGTAACATTACTGTTGTCGACCGCACTCATAACACATACACTGTTGGTGACGAGAAACTTGAACTTTTCCCCCGTGGCCAGGTCTTGGATTCTACAAACACTCTTATCCTCCCCAAGGTTGGTGAGTCGCCCATTGTCCTTTACGAAAATGATGTTGCCTTTGCCGCCCTCGAGCCCAAGGACTTTGAGGCTTCTTTGGCAAAAGCCTGTGAGGGTGCAGAGGTCCATGCTACCTTCAAGTTGACCAGTTCGCAGACTATTAACCTTGTTGAGCTCTGGGCGGAATGCAAGGGTGAGAACGATAAAATCACCAAGACTGTTTTTCCAAAGAAGCTTCGTGCTCGCAATGTTCGTCCAATGGGTCTTGCTTCCAAGCAGACCTCTGGCGCTCGCATTGAAAAGTTTGGTTTGATTGATCACGAGCGTGCTAAGAGAGAGGCTCTGCGCAACTTGATTGAGAGCCAAATTTATGCCATTAAAAACGTTTTGAGTCAGTATGACGAAGACGCCGAAAACAGACCTGAAGACCTACCTGTTTTGGAGGAGGATGAGCTTGAGGACTTTAAAGAGCAACTTACTGCTCTTTCTGAGTGGCTAGACTATGATGCCCAAAATGCAAAGACTTCCGACTTGGAGGAGAAGGAGACCCAGGTGCAAGCCATTATGAAGAGCATTTTCAACGTTGAAGAGCTTGTTGTTGAGAATAAGGAACGACCCAAGATGTGGAGTGATGAGCTTGACAGATTGGCCAAAATCAATGCTGACGACGAAGAGTATGTGGATGATTTCCGCCAGGTTGCTGATCGATTGCGGTCTGCTATTGAGGATGGTAAAGAGAAGCGCGAAAAATACCAAAGTAAGGTTGATCAGTTGTCTCACCGAATCAAGCGGGCTGCGCGCAAGTCTCAAGTGATTTTAAAGACTGAGGCCGAGGTGGATACTGATTTAGAAAAGCTGATTGAGCATAAGGTTGAGCAGGAAAAACTACAAAGATTGTATAGCGAGTCTTTGCGTCTCATGACCAAGGCATCAGCCAAAAAGCCTGAGACGAGTGAAGATAAACTCCAAGTACTTCTTGACTTGCAAAAGTTTATTACGGATTACGAAAGTCTTGAACAGGAGCTACAAGCTGATCGTCCACGCAAGATTGCTGGGCTTAAACGAATGCTTGCTGCTTACCGTGGTGATCCTGCTCCTGAGCACAAGAAGAAGAAGCGTAATGATAAAAAGGAAGAGTTATAGAGAGATAAAAAAAATAATGTGTAAGTGAATGTATGATGTGCTAAATGTGTGTATGGGTGTGTGTGTGTGTGTGTGTGTATGTGTACATAGAATAGGAGAAGAATAATATAATTTTTGTTATCCTTTTTTTTTCATTTTGAAATAAAAAAGTTTTCAAGCCAAATCAGGACGACCATTATGAAGTGGTGGAAGAGAAGCTGAAGACTTTTTATCAGTAGCAGCAGAAGAAGAGGAGTTATTACGCTCAAGAGCTGCTCTTACAAAGCCACCAAGATTAATTTCATCTTTATGATCAGCATATTTTTTGAGCCAAGGGTGAGCCAGAAGTTTTGCGTAGGTAGGTCTTAGGATTGGAGACTTGTTGAGGCAGTTTGCGACAAACGACCGGGCTTCAGGGGAAAACCGGTCAGGAGGCAGGGTGGGGGTATCGCCGTAAATGATTGCCGAGAGCTGGGAAAAGAGGTTTGAGTAGGATTCCGGGGGGTATGGGTAACAGCCCATGGCTACCTCGAGAACAGAGAGCCCCAAAGACCAAATGTCGGATTGTGCAGTGTAGGTGAGGACGTCATCTGGGTTGGCAGCCTTGATGCGTTCTGGAGCCATGTAGGATTGGCAGCCAATGTTTGTTTTTGCAATAGAGGCCACGAGGTTCCCGGAAACACCAAAGTCGCAGAGTTTGACTTTTCCTTGGGTATTGACAAGAATGTTTGTTGGTTTGACATCTCTGTGGATAATGTTGTGGGACTCCTTCAGTTGCTTAAGGCCGCGGATGACCGAGTCGGTGATGACGGCAAGGTAGGGCTCGTCGACGCCTCCTTGGTAGATTTTGTCCAGGGAGCCACCATCCATGTATTCCATACAAAGGTAAACTGCGCCCTCGACAAAAAAGGCGCCGTAGAAGTCTACAATGTAGGGGGAGACGCATTTGTGAAGAACCTCGAGTTCCATGATGATTTGCAGGAACTTTGCTTCTTCGAGTTCCAAATGGATTTGTTTCATGGCCATGATAATGCCTGTTGGTTTGTGGAGGACTTTAGTGACTGTGCCGTAGTTTCCGCGGCCTAGCTCGCCGAGCGGCTCCAGCTCTTCCAGCGAGATGCGGAACTTGGAGCCTGAGCTAAAGTCGATACCTTTGGAATGAAGAGAGGCCTTGCCTGCAAAGTTGAGCGATCCAGTTTTGATGTCAATATATTTGCGGTGGTTCGAAAAGAGGTTTTCAGGCTTATCGAGATTAAGTTTTAGTGAGGATCCTGGTTTTTCTGGTCGGGGTTTTTTCAAAGTAGAAGACGAGGCGGATGATTGATTAAGCGTGGCCGGAGCACTGTTAGGGAGTGGACCAAGTGAGAGTCCGCTAAGTGACATGCCATTGGTAGCCAGCCCGCGGCGTGCCGACAATGATTGTGGTTTAGGTTTGTTGGGTTGAGAGCCATTTGTTTGACAAGGTTGGTTCAAACTAGGGACTAGAGGGGGTTGCTGTGGGGGTAAGATAGGCACGGGGATTGACTGTGCCGATGCGGTGGTTGCCATGGATTGTTGTTGTTGTTGGCGAAACTTGCTGTAATCCGGGATTGCTGTTTTGTAAGCGCGTGGGGCATGTTTAGACCCCGATGACGTAGCTGTTGATGATGACGAGGAGGAGGGAACAAACCCTGTGCCTGAACTGGAGGGTCGAGATTTTTGAAAAGCTTCGATACGAGCGTGAACTTCTGGGGATATATTGGATAATAAAGAAGCCACTTCAACAGGAGAAGAGTTTGATGGAAGGGGAGGTTGGGTAGAAGGAGGTTGCTGTTGGGGACGATGGTGATGTGAATGAGATGTACGTCGTTTGGAGCTACTCGGGCCATGACGGGAGCTGCTACCGGGGGGTTTAAGAGATAAGGCGGCCGTGCCAGAGACCAGCATATCAGCGGCCAGCGCTTCAGCGGCCAGCGCGTCGGCAGGTGCATCGCTAGTCCGGTGCTTTGTGACCGGGTCGGAGCTCATTTTTATTCTTATATATTTGGAGAAAGGGGGGGGGGGGGGGGGGGAGGTCGGAGAAAAAAAAAAAAGAGGGAAAAAAAAAAAATTAGATTTTTGATGATCTTCGTGGTGGTGATGCATAAATTTTAATTTTTAAAAAAAGTTAAATCTACTATTCTGACTACAGTTAAGTTAACCTAACTACAAATCTGGTAACAATAACGTGCCCAAGCGTAAGCGTCACACTTGCCGCACAACATCCTTCTTCTTCTTCTTGCGCACCGGTTTCGCCACCCGGCCACTAAAAAGACCCGTCGTCACAGGGACCGCCCCACCGGCCACGCCAACCGCCCGCTTCGCCTTGAATAGCTCCTTGGCCAGCTCCGCGTCCTCCTCATCCTCCTTGCTCGCCACCCTCTCTCCAGGCCGCAGCAGCCCGTCCGAGTCCGCAGTGGCCTGGGCACGCGCATCTAGCGTTTTGCTGCGCCGGTACAGCGCGTCGAGCTCCTCGGCCTGCTCGATTTCGCGGCGCGTGGCCTCGATCTGCGACTCAATCACGTCCATGGCGTCCACACCCTCCGGCTTGGTCTCGGCCGCGGGTCGTTTCGACAAGGCCAGGTCCTGCTGGCGCTGTAGCCGCGCGCGCTCCTCGGCATCTTCTCGCTCCAGCCGGTCCAGCCGGTCCTCCAAAGTCTCCTCGGGCCCCGTGACTTTATCCTCGACCGTCTCGTAGTTGCGCACCGCCCCCAGCTCTGTGGCGTAGTCGGCGTTCTTGGGGTTGGTTTTGAACCGGATCTCGCTCGCGCACCGCGGGCACCGAATGTAGAATCGAATCACCTTGATTCCCAGGTACGAATCACCCGTGAGCTGTTTGCGCGCATTGAACTTTTTGCCCTTGTAGATGTATTCGCCACAGGACGTGCATCGCATGGAAAATGGAGCCATCAGACGTACAGTCGGCAAAACCGCAGCTGCCGATCGGTCTCGCTTAGGAGCCCGCAAGATCTTTGACGGATCAAAGTCGGGGGGGTAATATTTGTTGATTGTTTTTCTATCGGCCATGATGTGAGTTTTTTTAAAAGGTGGTGTAGTTGGTAAATAAATTTTCAAGTTTTTTTTTTTTTCCCATATTTTTGAAGATTAAAAAATGAGGTTTGAATGCAAAATCATCGCAGTTCGGAGATTACTTGGTGAGATTCTATACTTGCAACCTCCCCCACCTTCCCATTAACACCTTTAGACGTTGTTTCGTGTATTTATCAGCTTCGTAGAGAATGTCAGATCGAGTTTGGACTTACCTCCATCACCTTTCATTCCCCACGAATGAAGGCGTAAGTTTTTTTTAACCCACATGGAGATTTTTTTTTATATTCAAACTTCTAAAACTAGTTCTTTGCAAGAGTCTTCCCCGTTGATACCTTCTTTGACAGCTACTTCCTCGATACTCCTACAAACACCCTGTTGCTGCAGGTTGGCGCCGAGGCGTTGCTGCGGACCCTGCGCATGATTGTGGACGATGCAGCCATCCGCATGTCCATCCGGAGCCAGCGAGCCCTCTTGTCTGGAGGACAGACCGATGTGCTGCGAATTAACTTTTCTTCGCTCCAAACAATTAAGACCGGCGGCGGTGAGACCGTCGCCGCAGCCACGTTCAAGGACGTGTTTGCGCGGCCCGTCGCGGAGGACCCACTGTCAGCGTTGTTTGAGGGAGACGTTGCGTCTGCAGCCAGCAGCGCGCCATCTCGCTCGGTTGTGGTTCCTGGCGAGGTGCTGACGGCGGTGGGCAAGGCGTCTGCCCGGCTGCGGTACCTGGGCAAAAACACGACGATTGAGCTTGTTAGGGGAGGAACTCTACGTGTGGTTGTGGCCGAGAATTTGGTTACATACTCTGCGTCGTTTGGGAGGTTGCGTGAGATTGTGCGGGTCACAGCTGGCGTGGAAAATGATGCAGATGACGAAAACCTAGCAAAAGTGCGAGTGACTGTGACTGCACGAGATTGGTTCCGAGTACTTGCAAGGCCCGAGATGGCACGGACGGTTGTGTTGAGTGTGACTCACCAGCGGGCGCTGGATATGTATCTAATGTGTGGGAATGGGCTGGACCTTGATCCTGGGTACATTCATTATCACGTTGGGAATGTTTACGAGTGAAGTCTATATAATATATATATTTTTAAATAATTTTTGCAAAGGACTCCATATAGGCAACCAAAATGTCAATGCTCTCTGGAGTCACGGCATTGTAGTTGGAAATACGAATACCACCAACTGAGCGATGACCCTTAATGCCATTGAGACGAAGCTCCTTTGCACCATCAAGGAACTTCTTCTCAAGCTCAGGGGAGGGCAAAGTGAAGACAATGTTCATGATACTGCGGGCATCCTTGGCGACTGGAGCATTGAAAACTTGGGGGTATTTGTCAATGATGCCGTAGACTTTGGCAGCCTTGGACTCGCTTTCTTCTTGTTGGGCCTTGAGACCACCCTTGTCAAGGACGGATTTGACGCAGAGGGAAAGAACGTGGACACCAAAGATGGGGAGGGTATTGTAGGTGGAGTTATTTTTGGCAAGAGTGGGCCAGTCGAAAACAATGGGGGGGATGGGGAGACCCAGAGCGACTTCCTCTTCGTGGGAAAGACGGGGGAGAAGGTCCTTACGCACAATGTATACGGTGATGCCGGCAACACCAATGTTTTTCTGGGCACCGGCGACAATGGCAGCAAACTTGGAGACGTCGATTTGACGGGAGAGGATGTTTGAGGACATATCTGCGACAATGTCGACGCCTGTGGGGAGGTTTGCGGAGATGTCTGCGGGGAACTCGACGCCATTGACGGTTTCGTTATCGCAGTAGTAGACGTAGGAGATGTCGTCGGAGAAGTTCCAGGTGGAGGGCTCGGCAATGGAGTCATATTTGCCCTGGGACTGCTTTGAGTTTGTTGCAATGTGGGTGTTGAAGCCGAGACGTTTTGCTTCTGCGGCGGCCTTTTCACTCCACGAGCCTGTGACGAGGTAGTTTGCCGTGCCCTTTTTGCCTGTTTTTTTTGCGTATGCGGCAGTCAGGTTGTAAGCAACAGCGGCAAAGGCGCCGGTGCCTCCACCCTGGGCAAAAAGGACTTCGTGGGTATCTGGGATAGAGTAAGCTTCAGCCAGACGGGCCTTTGCGGTGTTGATAATGTCGATTGCATCAGCAGAACGGTGGGAGATTTCGCAGACACCAACGTCGTTTGAGAGGTATGTGATGAGGTCAGCCGAGGCTTGTTTGACGACTGATTCGGGGAGGAGGGCGGGGCCGGCTCCAAAGTAATGGGGGGCTTCTCTTGACATTTTTATTTGAAGAATATTAGAGGGGAGGAGGAAAAGAGATATATATAAGGAATAAAATAAGGATATTGCTTTCTTATATATATGAGATCGATTATAGAAGTGACTCTATTAAGCGAGAGGGGGGGGGGAAAAAAAAAATGTGACTGATTTTTGGTTTCTAAAAAAAAAAGAAAGTGCAATTACATTGGACTATCACGTGAAGGATGAAAGAAAGGAAGTAAATGTAGATATAGATGTAGATATATAGAATTTAAAAGGGTCTATTGTTTTTATTATAACCTTATATCTGTTGAATGTAAAAAAAAAAGTCGATATGCGAGGACTGAATGCCAACAAAAATGAAATGCTAACGCAGTTAAAATAACGTAGACTAACGCAGTTTAAACTTAATGTTAATTTTATACAATAGTTAAACCACATGACTAGTTACATTACACTTTGTTTGTCACGTGAAACCACCAATCACCGTCCACATAAAACAAATTTCCCTCGTTTTTATTTTTTTTAATATTTTTTTTTTTTGGGGGGGGGGGAAGCCTTAACAAAAATATCCCATCACAACCACCAAATCACCAACTGATTCCACCTCACACACTCAACCCTCTCTCTCTCTCTATCCTACTACACTTCACAATGGCTGGCCACGGACCTTCAACTGTTAACCACGATGCTGCTATCGAGCGCTGGTACGCCATGCGCGAGAACCTGGCCGATAACTTCAAGTACACTCGCAAGTCCGGCCGCTTTGTTTTTCTTGCTCTGGGTCTTGTTCCTGCCGTTATGATCTACGGTGCCTACAAGTATGCTGTAAGTATAATAAGAGCTGCGAATCCAATTGAAGAAAAAAAAAACTAATCATTTTTAGGGTCAACTTGATTTTGTTGCTAAACGACGAAACGAATCAATCTGGAGAAAATAGTTTCCACCTTTTGCATCTTTTTTATATATAATAAATTTATAATAAACGTTTAAATCCTGTTCTTTTTAAATTGTGTATTGATTATTTAGATTATATAAAACAAGTCTCCTCCTCTATCAAAACGTTGATATACATATATATCCATTTATTTTCTGTACCACATCCGAGTAATCTTTTGGTTACGCATCTTCTTCTGCAGTTGGAAAACACCATACATAAGAGCCTCAGACGTTGGGGGACAGCCAGGAACGTAAACATCAACAGGCACAATGCGGTCGCAGCCACGGACAACGCTGTAAGAGTAGTGGTAGTAGCCACCGCCGTTGGCACAAGAGCCCATGGAGATGACCCAGCGGGGTTCAGGCATTTGGTCATAAACCTGTCTGAGCGCCGGCGCCATTTTGTTTGTGAGAGTGCCAGCGACAATCATGATATCGGACTGACGGGGGGAGGCACGGAAAATGATTCCGAGACGGTCCTGATCGTAGCGAGGAGCAGAGACGTGCATCATCTCGACGGCGCAGCATGCCAGGCCGAAGGTGACGGGCCAGAAAGAGCCTTGGCGAGCCCAGTTGGCGATGGCATCGAGGGTGGTGAGGGCATAGTCGACGACGCTGGAGGGCTTTTGCTGGGAAGCCAGAGGGTAGTCTGTGGGCAGCGAGGATGTGTGTTTAGAGAGGGAAGATGCTGAGCGTGTTGAGGACAATGCGATAAGAGTTGGGGATGCTTTTGTTGCGGTTCTAAGAACGAGCGACGAGGAGGATGGTAATGAAGCGCGAGCAATAGGCGCAAGAGATCTTGAGAGCATTTTGAGATGTGAGTTTTGAGATGGATGAAGGTTGTTGTAGGGATTATTTATATAACCTTGATATTAGTGGTATATATATATATTATAAAAAAAAAATAATCAATTATATATCAATTATTTTTTTTTTTTTTTGAAAAGATATATATATATATATATAAATGATAGATATATATATGAATATAAAAAAAAAGGAAGGATAGGAAGTAATAAAAGTTTTTTTTGGGTGTTGTGTGAATAGAAGACGACTGTGTTTTTAAAGCCAAAACTCTGAGAGGCCTTTTTTCTTCTTCGTCTCCCCGTCCCTTTGAAGTGATGACATAAAAAAATCACATTTGGTGATGGTCTGATTGGGTGGATTAAAGTCACGTGGAAGTTGCCGTTTTCGGACACTGGTTTGCGAAGCCAAAATTAGTTGCCTATTTGGAAATTCTCGTGTCGTGTTTATGTAATGATGACTAATCCATACCACATATCCACTCTCTATTTTGGAAAAAAAAAAAAAAAAACCTCCTTCCACTCCACCACCCTAAATCAACTTTATCGCTAAAATGAGTCAAGATAATACTCCCAGTAACCAGTCGTTCTTCGCTACGTGGAGCAAAAAGTTCTCATACCTGGCAGGGTCCATGTCTCCCGAAGAAGAAGAAGCCTTCAAGGCCCAGCTGGCCATAGAAAAAACACAACGAGAGTGCGCCCGGTGCGAAGACTACAAGGCTTGGATGATGGCCTACTCCCCCTCCGTCCGATTCATGCTCGAGCAGATTGCGCGCGTAGGAGGCAACGTCTCGGCCAAAAACATTGTCTGTGACGAGTGCGACGAGTTCAAGAGCGGCGGGTTCCACCCCGAGCTCGGCATTCTGCTCTGCCAAAACCGCATCTACTCCAAGTGGCACCTCGAAGACACCCTGACCCACGAGCTCGTGCACGCCTACGACCACTGCAAATTCGACGTGGATTGGGCTAATCTACGCCACCACGCGTGCTCCGAAATCAGAGCTTCTAGCTTATCGGGCGAATGCCGCATGATGAACCAAATTGTCAAAAATAAAATCTTCAAGTTCTCAAAGGGCCACCAAGACTGTGTCCGTCGACGAGCAACGCTGTCTGTCAAAAGCAACCCGGCATGTAAAAGTGATGAGGAGGCTGCCAAAGTGGTCAACCAGGTCTTCGAGTCGTGTTTTAACGATACCCGTCCATTTGAAGAAATTTACCGATGATTGTCTTTATTATTACTACCTCGTTTCCTTGTATTATATGATTTTTCTTTACCCTCATCACACTATCCCCTTTTTTTTTCGTCTTGTCAAAAGGTTAGGTATAAAGAGCACATTAGGGAAGGTCCCGTCATGATTCCTAGCCAGAAAATAACATTACCCAAAACTCTTTTATCTCTGTAAATAGAATTTCAAAAAAAAAAAAAAAAAAGAGCAAATTTAAAATTTTTCAGAAATTGGATTATGGTTAAAATTTATGCATTTTTTTTTTAGATTTTTTAGTTTATTTCAAAAAAAACCCCTAAAGTTAGAAAATGAGTGAAAAAAACTCTTAAAAGAAACTCACCTTAGATACCGAGTTCGTGAAATAGCCACAAGTGGAAGCTGACACATTTGCAAACATAAAAGATAACCTCGAAGCTTTTTAAAGATAACATACATGACTAATTCATGGATGCATGATGATAACAAAAAGGTGTATACTTTAGAACCGTTAGAATATCCTTAAAATCAATGCCCAAATAATACCCACATGTAGCAGCTGTTTTAGATACATTAAAAACCGATATCGTACTATGATAAACGTGCTGCAGTAAAAATAAGTGTACCGGAGTGTTCCAGTCGCGAGCAAACTGATCCCAAGTCACACAATTCCACCATGCCCCGTAAAAGCCGCGGTCGGCAAACCTCGTCAGTTCCGCAATTCCGTTCAAAATGGCTTCCCAAATGATGTAAAAAACAAGCAAAAACATGAGCACAAAGGGCGGAATGAGGTCGACCAAAACAACGGGGTATTGCTGGGCCTTTTCTAGGACCGAGAGCCCCCGCAAGGCCAAGGCCTCGAGGGCGATGGGGTATAAGCTGTTTTCCGCAACAATGATCATGAGAAGGAAAACACCAAAGGTAGCCAGTGTTTTTTCTCCGACGTAGCTCCAGCGGATGCAGGAGTTACGCGGATACACCATGCGGTAGACCAGAGTGGGGAACATGGAGAACTCAAAGTAGTTTTTAAGCGAGATGTTTTCCGGGAATGTGGGGCCGTTTGCTTCCGTTAGCTCGTTGCCAATAAAGTCTCGGAACTGAGTCAGGTCGGCGGTATCCTTAAGAGACAGGGTGCTAGTGTTTTTTTTCAGGGCGCCGTCAATGCTCTTGACCTGCCACAGGACGGTCCAGAGGTATCCGTTGAAAAAGGCATAAGAGTGCTGTTTCATGAGGAGCACCAGTGAGTGGAGCAGCAGGAAAACGCGGGCGATCCAAGGGAATTCCAGGTATTCGGCAATCCACATGAAATGGAAAAGAAAGATTGCTTGCCAAACCTAGTTTTGATGGTTAAAAGTTAGGTTTAAAACATCCCCTCGTCATCAGGAGAGGTGGTTATATAGTAATAACCTTAAATTTCTTTTAAAAAACTTACATTTTGCATGATCCATCCCGTTTGAGTCCATGAAATAATATTATGTTTGACGAGCAATTGCAACCCAACGCCAAAGTAGGTGGCGAGGTACATTTCGAGATCGACCAGTGCGACCTTGACAAGGTCCTTTTTGAGGTAATTAATGATGTGGGAGCCCAGCAGGGTGTGCGTGCGCGCATAGGTGTCGCGCATTGAGTTGAGAATAAGGAGAGCCACAATCATCCAGAAGAGGGTGAAGAAGCCGCTGAAGGGGCCTGGGGATGCCTCGAGGATGGTTGATTGGGGCTTGAAGTCGATGGCCTTGAAGCGGTGGGTCCGTTTGGGGGCGTTGTAGAGTCTGCGGAAGTAGTCGTTTGAGAGGAGCTTTTGGGCCGGCTGGTTGAGAAAGGATCGAGTAGGGTGGATAAGGGCTGGAGGAGGGGCCGCGGGGTCAGGGCCCGAGTCATAACCTGATGAGGAGGGGAGTTTCGAAGTCATTTATATATATATTGAAAAGAGCAAAGCAAACAATATGAAAAAAAAGAAGAAGAAGAGAGACTTTTATATAAAAAAATTTAAACTAATTTCTTCCAGATGTCTTTGTTTTTGTTCTTTTTGTTAAACCCTTCGGGATTAGCCAAAAAGCCTTATCGTATGTGTCTCTCTCCACCTTTGTGTCTACCGGCTGGTTTATCATGAGAGCCTTTGTAATGGTGGTGATGACAACTGGTTAAGTGGCATGGTGGTAAACATACGCCTTCTATTTAACTACCCCAATAAAATTCACTCGAAATCTCTCACCTCTAGATCACGTGCGCCGTGCCCTAATCCGCCCAATTCAATCTCGCCGGTTTCCCCTGGCATTTTCTGTAGCCAGAAAGTTGCAACGTTTTTTTTTTTTTTTTTTCAACATCTTTCATCCTACACAACCCCCTCTGCATCTGGTTCATCCAACTCAGCTCGTCCACAAAATGACTGAAAAACAAACTTCAACAGTCACCTCAAGATCCGCCCCCTCAAAGGAGCCCTCTTTACCCCCCCGTAAAATCTTCGACCCAACCGTCCAGTATGGCACGTTCCACTACGAGTTTGGCGGACCCATTGGCGTGTCCGCAATGATGATTGGCTTCCCCCTTCTCATGTGGTACCTCTGGGCTTCCTACAAATTCTACGACTGCCACCTCGCATCCCCACGCGCAGACCAGTCTCTCGTCGACTTCGTCAAGGAGCTCGCCCACCACGTCTACACTGACGCATACCCTACCAGAACCGCGTGGGCAATCATCTGGGGATTCCTTATCTTCCAGGCGGTCAACTACCTCACCCTCCCGGGAATCTGGACCGAGGGCCTCCCAATCCCCCAAAACAAAAACCGCGGCCTCAAGTACTACTGCAATGCCGTCTACTCCCTCTACTTCTCCACCGTCGTTGCTCTCGCCCTCCACTTCTCGGGCATCTTCTCCCTCGCAACAATCATTGACCGCTTCGGCGAAATCATGTCGGTCGCAATCATCTCCGGCTTCCTCATCTCCTTCGCCGTCTTTGTCCGCGCCCTCTTGGAAAAGAAACAGGTCCGCATGACTGGCAATTGGGCCTACGACTTCTTCATGGGCGCCCCCCTCTACCCTCGCGTTGGCCCCCTCCTCGATCTCAAAATGTTCTTCGAGGTCCGTCTCCCCTGGTTCACCCTGTACTTCCTGGCCCTTTCCGCCTGCTTCAAGCAGTACAAAGAATATGGCTACGTCTCGTTCCAAATGATCCACTGCTTCCTCGGAGCTTGGCTCTACGCCAACGCCTGCGCAAAGGGTGAGGAGCTCATCATCCCCTCCTGGGACATCTTCTACGAAAAGTTCGGCTTCATGCTCATCTTTTGGAACATTGCCGGCGTCCCTTACACCTACTGCCATAACACGCTCTACCTCGTGTCCCACGACCCGGCCACCTACCACCACTCGCCTCTGTACAACGCCTTTGTTCTTGTTCTCTTGCTCGGCGCGTACTACTTTTTCGACACTACCAACGGCCAGAAAAACGCCTTCCGCCAGCAGATTGCAGGAACATACAAGCCCCGCAACACCTTCCCCAGACTGCCCTACCTCGTCGTCAAGAACCCGCGCTACATCAAGTGCAAAAATGGCGGCACGCTTTTGGCTGATGGCTGGTACAAGTATGCGCGCAAGGCCCACTACACGGCTGACTTTTTGCAGAACCTCTCCTGGGCCCTCAACTGCGGCTCCGGCTCCTTTTTGCCCTACTTTTACCCGACCTTTTTCTTCTTCATGATTCTCCACCGAGCCCAGCGTGACGAGGAGAAGTGTGCTCAAAAGTACGGTGATGATTGGGTTGAGTACAAGAAGCAGTGTCCTTATGTTTTTATCCCAGGAGTCTATTAAGTTTATATATAAACTATATATAATATAGATATAACATATACATATATATATATACATATATATACATATATCTCAGATAAACCTCGATCCACTTTATTTGCGATTCCCACGACGCTTGGCCTTATCCCAAACTGACTGACCCCCCTTTCTCTTCTTCGTAGCGGCCTCATAGGACCCAGTCCCCCACGACTCCCCAAACAACGCATCGCCATCGTTTCGGCGTCCACGCTTTTTGGCCGACACCCCACGATGCTTGTCCTTTGTCTTCTCGGTAAGCCGCGTGTAGTTGTTTTCCTCGTACTCGGTGATCTCGCGCTCCTTTCTGCGGTCTCGCTCGCTCCGAATGCTGCGCCCGGAATCAACAATGTTGGACCCAATCGACGCTTCCAGCGACGGCGCCCCTGAAGTCTCCTGTAAATACTCTTCCAGCATCTCGTTCTTGCGTAGCCGGGCCGCAGGCTTGCGTGGGCCTCCAACCAGCTCGGCAGAGGGTAATGTAGCTGAGATCTTTGGTGCACGGTAAAACTTTTCCTTGTGCTTATCCTCGTCTTCACTATCTTCTTCTTCTTCCTCGCTGTCGCTCTTTGTTGCTGCTGCTTTAATAGACTTTTTGCTGGTAAGCAAGGCCAACGGATTAGGCTTGAATGCAAGTAAATCTCCCGTGTCCTCCTCTTCCTCCTCTTCTTCTTTGTCCTGCTTGGCTCTCAACTTTTCATAGTTACGCAGGGCCTTATCTATTTCGTATGCAACTCGGCTCTCCAGCCCCTTCAGCCCCTTTTCCAGCACGATTCGTCCTCCAATGGCACCCTTGATTGCCTCCTTCCGTATTCTCATGGCCTCCTCCTTTTCCTTTTGGTTCTCCAGTCTCACTCGCGAAACCAGCTGCGCTGCAAGCACCAACGCTGTGTCGTGTACGTAGCCCAAAAGCGTCTCGTTCTTGAGCGCAAGAAGCGACATGCCTGATGCTGTTTCCAGCTCGGACAGCTGGGTTTTCAGTGTGTCCAAGGCTGTTTCTGTGCTCTGGGAAGCCGACAGAATGTCGTTTAATAGCTTGTCCATTTTTCTATTGTAGATGATGTTAATGTAGTTGAATTTTCTTCACTTTATAAAAAAAAATTTTTTTGGTGATATACACGGCTGTCATGCGGCTTGAGGGTTGGGGTTTGAATTTTATCTCCAAAAAAAATTTTTTTTTTTTTTTTTGCTTTTACTGATTAAAAAAACTTTTGAAATCACCAAAATTTTCTTCCTCTACAGTTTCTCCACTCATAGCCATCCGCAACAATGGTGAGTTTTATCTACACAGAAAACCCAGATTCCTCTCTAACACTCTACAGCCTCAAAACGAATACATTGAACAACACATCAAAAAACATGGTAAGAGATTAGACGCCGAAGAACGCTCGCGCAAGAAACAAGCTCGTGAGGGCCACCGAGTGGCCAAGGAGGCCCAAACTCTGACGGGCCACCGCGCAAAGATGTTTGCTAAGAAGAGATACAGCGAGAAGGTGGCCATGAAGAAGAAGATCAAACAGCACGAGGAGTCCAAGGTTGCCGGCCCATCGACACCCAACCACGCCCAGGACGAGGCCATGCCCGCCTATCTGCTTGAACGTCAGAACCAAAACACAGCCAAAGCGCTCTCGACCTCCATCAAACAAAAGCGCCTGGAAAAGGCAGAGAAGTTCAGCGTGCCACTGCCCAAGGTCAAGGGTATCAGCGAGGAGGAAATGTTCAAGGTCATCAAGTCGGGCAAGCGCCGCAACAAGTCGTGGAAGCGTATGATTACAAAGCACACCTTTGTGGGCGAGGGCTTCACCCGACGCCCCGTCAAGCTCGAGCGTATCATCCGGCCCTCAGCTCTGCGCCAGAAAAAGGCCAATGTCACACATCCCGAGCTCGGCGTCACCGTCTGCCTCCCCATTCTCTCCGTCAAGAAGAACCCCCAGAGTCCCATGTACACCCAGCTCGGTGTCCTTACCCGTGGTACCATTGTCGAGGTCAATGTTTCCGAGCTTGGTTTGGTCACCGCCGGTGGTAAGGTTGTTTGGGGTAAGTATGCCCAAATTACCAATGAGCCTGATCGTGATGGCTGTGTCAATGCTGTGCTATTGGTTTAAAATAAAGAAAATTTCATAATGACGATGATGATGACCTTTTTTTTAATTGTTGAATTTATTTTACTATTTCATATTATTATTTCATATCAAATTCCCTTGTATTTTTTTTATATATGTAACTGTACAAGTTTAAACAGGATACCCTTAATGTCAAGATCATAACCTAGATATAACTGCTCCGGCCGACCATTTCGTATCACTGCTATGCTGTTGAGTGCGTGGCACCCTCCTCCCAATGGGTCTCTTGCACCCACCGCTGCAATAAGCGCCCCCGAGGTATCCAGCACCAGTGCGATTTCTTTGTAGCTGTTGATTTGCGCCTGGACCTTTTCCGGCCGACAGTACCGCACAATGGCCACGTGCGGGCGCAGCCATGGGTGGCCGGCGCATATTTGGACCGCCTCTTCAACGTGTGCGTCTGGGCCCGGGCCCACCAGAATAAGAGCCAAGACGTGTTGCGCAGGCCATTGTGTGAGAGGCTGGGGCGAGCTAGCTGGGTCAGAGGCTGGCGGTAGAAGGTAGAGTCCCGGGATATTGGTAAATAAGTTGGTCGTACAACGTCGGCGACGGGCTGCGGGTGGATCTGCGCAGACTTTTTTCCCAGGTCTTTGCAACGTGCAACAGGTTCTTCTTTTCCTAATCATCATATTGTTCCTTGAAAAAACATTTAACCAAAAATTTAAATAAAATATAAACACCAAGGATTGCTTTCTTATATATATATATACAAACCTTTTAAAATAACTTGACCTACCTTTAAAACTTCTCATCCCCTCACCCCTTTTTATCAACCAGCTGATTTCCCCAATCTTATATAAAACACATTGATCTTGTGAACCTTCTATGTCTGATGTATTTGATACGCCCCAAAAAAGAAAACGATAAAAAAAACTTTTGGGACCTGATGATTTATGCAGGCCGCGCATAGTCCAACAAAGACCATGACAGCTGGTCTAGCGTCCGCGCAGATAATGCTTTATGCTTATGTCCACCACCACCTCCTGCTGTAACAACCCCACCATTATTCCCAGCCATTTCCTCCGGCAGTTGTTGCTTTGGCCGGCCCATCTCTTCAGCGTCTCCCAATTCCTCCTTTTTAGGGTTCTCCGCCAACAGCCTCCGGAACCTCGTCGACAAACTCGCAATCCGGTCTCGAATCTCGTCGTTCGACTCCCTTAGCTTCCCAATCTCTTCCCGCTTGGCTGCGATCTGCTCCTCCAGCAATTGTAACAGCGACTCGCGCGACTGATGCGGCCGATACTCGTTCAGCAAGTGATGCACGTTGATCAGCACCACCCTCATCTCTTCCACCAGCCCAGGGAACCCTTCTGGCTGCACTGACATGACCCCTGCAAGCTCCACAAACTTCACCAGTAGCGTAGCAATTAGTTTTTTGAGCTCTTGAGCTCGCCGTGGCACTGCTCCTGCTGTGTCCTGTGCCAGGCTATCTGTTTTCCCCTGGTCGTTGTTGTTGTTGCTGCCATCATCATTGTCCGCATATAGCTGAGAAATCCCCACCTCTTTAAGCGACATGAGTTTATTGTCCGTCTGCCATACATTCCCAAAGCTCCGGTACGTCCCGGGCGCCTCTGGCGGGGGCGGAGGATCTAATAGTGTGAGCGGGAACTCCACAGGGCCCTTTCCTGCCTCCTTTTTCCGAGCCACGTTTTCGTCAGTAAAGTACTTGTAATAAGCTGGTGGTGGGGGGACCGTTGCCAGCAGGTCATTTTGCGGGGGGTCCGACATGTTTTTATTGAGTGTGTTGAAATATGTGATGTTGAAACATAAAAGAGACGCGAGCTGATCAAAAAATAAATCAAAGAAAACCAAAAAGTAACTTGGTAAGATACCCGGTATGTTAGGACAAGTTTAGATACCGGGTAATCAGCGTTCCGAAGTATCCGGCGTTCTCACATATTCTGACGATTTTCCGCCAGCGCACCACAAAATTTTATTTTTTTTTCTTCACCACCACTGCCAAACTAAAGTACAAAAAAATTAAATAAATAAAAATAAATAAAAAAATTAAAAAAATTAAAAAAAAAAATAAAAAAAAATTCATCGCCACCACCAACTTCACCACAACCACCACTCAAAAAGGTTCTCGTGAACTTTTTTCCGCCATCCATCGAACTAGCCCATCCTCTTGCTTGCTATTTCTTCTAATCTTCTCCTTTAGAACCTCCGTTAATCTCCCTCCCCCCCTTTACAATGCATTCACGGACTAGGCCTACGTCCGAAATCTACATCCAGAGCCCTCTGCGCTTCTCGGATGCAGATACTGGCCATCGTCCCAACGCCCTACTCGCAAACTCGGCACTCCAACACCCTATTGTCGATCCAGGCGAGTACAGCACTAACGGATCCGGAATCAATGGCCTCGCTGGCGCAACCGGTGGCGCGCAATCTGCAGCTGCAGCTGCTGTGGGCACTGGTGGCTCCAGCATCCTTGGCCCGGTGCCTCTCTTTTCCCAAGTCCAACAAAAACAACAACACTTGCTTAACCCTCCGCAACAACCAGATCGCGTCACCGATAAATGGATCGCAGACTTGGAATTCTACCAAAAAACTCTTGATGAAATGGCCTCCGTCAAAATTGACGAAGAATTCCAGGATGAACTCTTGGCTGTCCAGCAATGGTTCTCCATAATCTCCGAAGGAGAGCGCACCGCCGCGCTCTACACCCTCCTGGGTCAATCCAACCAGGTTCAGGTCCGCTTCTTCATCACCTATCTCCAAAACATGGCCAAAAATGATACCCTTTCTGGTGTTCTCTCTCCATCAATCCCGGAATTCGCATCTCAGCAACACTTTACTCAACAACAGCAGCAGCAACAGCCGTTGAAAATCCCCTCACAGCCGCAACCCTCAACAGCCCCCTCCTCAACAGCCTCGTCTTCAGCGTCTTCCTCTTTCCATCCTCACCACCAACACCACCACTCTCTCAATGCCTCCTTCCCAAGCAAGTACCAAATGACGTCTGATTACCGCTCAAACAGGTTCTCATCCCCACCAATCCCCCTCCAGGATAACTCACTTTCCCAGCAATACCAAACCCCCCTCTCCCACCACAAGCACTCTTACTCCCAAACCTTTTCCAGCAACAACACCTCGGCTGCAGTCGCTTCTGCCGTCGCTGCAGCTGCTGCCGCTGCCTCAGGGTCTACTACCCCTACCCCAACCACCTATTCCCAACCACCAGACCTGATATCCTCTATGGGCCCCTCCCACTATCAGCAGGTTAAGCACCCCGTCACAACAGCTGCCCCAGTGGCCATTAGAAATACCCCCTGGGCTGCTGCGCGCGAGGAAATCAATCGCCCAAAGTCGGCTGATGTTACCATGTCTCGTCTCGGATTCCAAAGTAACAACAGCAACAGCAATATTAACAAAAATAACATTAATACCTCTCGCTCTCGACTCAATGCCTCATCATCTTCTCCTACGGGATCCCCTGATGATGATTCATGGCCCGATATGGATTTTGGATCAAAACAACTAAGAAAGCCTCAACGCACAGGCTCATCCCAATTTGACGATGACAAGAAAGCCTCACGCCGAAAGGATGAAACAAACTTTGTACGACCAATCCCTTTGCACCCCGATGAACAACAGAAACAGCCCCAGCCTCAGCAGCAGTCAGGAACTACTATCTCTTTGAGCGCTGCTCCTTCTCCATCCCCAACCCCCAACTCGTACAAGTTCCCCAAGGATGACACTAAGGACGCTGCAGCGCAGCCGTCACCGTCTTCCACCTCGACATCTGCAACTTCTACCTCTACCACTACATCAACCACCACCACCACAACATCCGCAGCAACCACTGCTTCAGGCCCCTTGACTTCGGCATCTCCTGTGCCACCCGCAGGCTCCGCGTCGCCGGAAAAATCTAATGAAGCGTATCTACACTTGGCTCTTCTCGAGGACATTAACGCGTGGCTCAAAGCGCTACGCCTCCACAAGTATAAGGAAGCGTTGGGTGACTTGCACTGGCGTGAGCTCATCATGTTAACTGACGAAGACTTGATTAACCGTGGTGTGCAAGCGCTGGGCGCACGCCGCAAAATGCTCAAGGTGTTTGAAACTATTAAGCAGGCAGAGTCTGCAGGCACTCTTTCGTGATAATCATAACGATAATACTAGTAATAATAGCAGTAATAGTGTAGAAGAAGTATATATACAGAGTATAATATTGTATAAGTTTGGAGGACATAAAATAAAAAAACAAGTTATATTTTTTTTAATTATATATACATTAAAGAAGCGAAGGAGAAGATGGAGAAAAAAAAAGAGATACTTATTGGCCACCACAGCGACTGCTGAGATTAGTTGGAGCTCTCTTGGATTTACCAGTGATTGGTTTTGGGGGCGTGATTTTGGGTTCCTTTACTGAGTCATTGTAGCCCAGCTCAGTTTCATTGTGAATCTTAAGGTGGTACTTATTTGGGTCCTTAGTGTCTTGGACACCCTGGACCACGTTCTGGCGCAGAATGGTGTTGACATCCTTTGCAAGCTGCAGCTTCTCTGCAATCTCGTCGGAGGACGTTAGCGACTTGTCAGCGTGGTAGCGTGTGCGGATCTCGGCGACGGCTGCAGTGAGTCGCGGGACGTCATCTAGTGGGGTTAGGTTAGCTATTTGGAGGAGAGAGTTATGAAGATCGTGAGGGAGGGACCAACGTACTTGAAAAAAGATGCTTGCATGAGCGCAGTAAGTTTCTATAAGTTTGAAGGACGGCAGTTGATTGCGACATTTTTTTTTGTATAAATGAAAGAACAAATGGTGGGGTGTGATGGTGATGCTACTAAAGGTCTGGTTGGTCAGGGGTGGAGATTGCTTGAAATTTTTTTTATTTTTCTGTGAAAGCGACTGGCGTGGGTTAGGGTACAGGAGTGGAGGTTTTACTTTGGGGGTTTATTTGGCATGTAGATTGATAAGGGTATATCGTACATTGAGTCGGAAAAAGGGATCAAGGTGATATTATTGATTACGCCAAAAGAAACTAGCTGGGATATTTTTATTAGAAGAATGTAAGGAAGATGAAATGGTTGTTGGAGATTATAGACTAAGATCAAGGTCGGCGTAACGTTTTTTTGTTTTAACTTGGTGAGTTGTTAGTTTTCTACAAATAAAATAAGATCTATATTTGGAGAAAACCAATTTAAAAATGTACAATTAAAAAACAGACTTAAAAAATTAATTTTAGAAAAATTGAAATTGTAAAATGGTATGTGTTTATAAAAAAAAGTGGCTTTCTATTTCAAGCTATTCCTTGTGGCCCAATGGCAAGGCGTTCGCCTACGACTGTTAAGTTGCACAGCGAGAGATTCTAGGTTCGACCCCTGGCAAGGAAGCTTATCTTTTGTTTTTTTTCATTTGTAGTGATTAAGTCCATGTAAATTGGAAAGAAAGGGTTGGCCATTGAGTAGTCTAATTTCAACTGAAATGAGTATATGATGATAAGTCAGCTTCCATAATTGCTTTTTTTGGACCACCTCAAACGGAAGACTTGGCAGCCTTAATCAGGTTTCTTTACAAATCGTTATGGATAAACAAAAGCTCCAATGAATCTTTTAAAACAAATATATTTTTTATTTAAATATATCATCAAATAAATATTTCAATATATATTCACTAATCGATTAACCCGAAGTAAACCTAAGCATATAACTTTGGGAAAGAGGGGCAATTTATTTTTATTAGAAATCAATGATTAGAATAATTTCTCTTAGTTTAATCTTTTTAATTAATTTAGCCTTCTTAGAGTACTTTGATATTCCTTTTAAAGCAATTTGTATAAATAAAAGTTAAAAAACAGTGTATAATGATAAAAAAGATTTTTTTTTTAAAATAATAAAAACCTCTCTCATTAATGTTGGACTTTTATTTGAGTATTCACTCCGTTAAAACTTTTGATATAATTGGACTGATTGGTTTTTAATGGTGAATTTACTAGTTTTCTTTAACGAAGAAGAACCGAATAACAAGGCTTCTGCTAAAGGCATGGTCGCAAGAGTACTACTCGCGGTAGTCACAGTTGAAGAGTAGAAGCATTGAAAAAGACAGAACAGTATTTCTGCAGATTACTGAGCCACGCTTTTTTTTACAAGTGAAATTTGTAGTATTTTGTTTACATGTATTCTTGGGTGCAAATGACTTTGCATGAAAGATGATTGCTCAATAGAGACCGAGATTTGCTTTGGCGTTATCAATTATGTCCATGAAAAAAGCAATAACTAAAGTTCAAAGCAACAGAGATATATCCGATATTCAACTGATATCAATTCAACAAAAAAAGTATTTTTCAATCAATTTTTATTTTTACACCTTGCAGTGCATGAAATACCAAGGTTACTTGAATTTTCAAGGCAACAAAAAACCCCAAGTTTGGCAAATGCACAATGATAAATAAGGGCGAATTGAACAGTTTTAGTTTAAAGTGTAGTTTAAAAGACGCATTATTCCAACATATCGCTCTACAAACATAAAATATCAACATTTTCCATATCGCTATCCACCATTATTCGGCACAAGTACCGCTTGTAGGTATATTTTTTATTTAGCCTCTTAAAAACAACTTTTTTTATCAGTTTCTTTTCAAATTCATTAATATATAATAGTAAATATATTTATAGCTAATTTGCTTTTAAAAAAATAACCAATATTTAAAGACCATCAAATCATCTTCATTTTTTTTTCTTCTTCCCCCTCAACTAATTATTATCATTGTTATTTCTTATTTTCAATCACAATGATCTTCTTCAAAGTCTTCCAACTCACCTACTTTATTTCTCTGGTCTTGTCAGTCTTGGCCAGACCATCTCCAAACCAAAATTCAACTACCCCTTCTTTGTTAGAAAAAAGGTTTCTTTATAACAGAATTTTTATACAATCCAACAAACCTATAGTTTCTGGTTCTCAGTCTGTTCCATATGAACAAACTACGATATATAGAAATATCCCAACTACTCTTTTAGGAACTACAGCTTACGACTCAGCAAATATCCAACAAGAATTTTCGTCCCGTTTGTCCTCCTCTATGGCGGCAAAGCTTGAAAGAACAGGAAATTTGATTAATGGAGATGATACCAACTCTATGCTTTTTAATCAGTATATTTTTAAAAAAGATTTAGAAGATGGAACAACATTGGAGGTTGCTGACTCAGATGGAAAAATTGATGAACAAAGTACATTCACTTATGATGAAATCAAGCAATTGCGAAATACTCTGAGAGAAATTTTAAAAAAAAATGCTATTAAAATAACCTCTACCACGACCTCAACTTCCCATACTTTCACGGTCACCTCATCATACACAATCAGTTTTAAAAATAATGAAAACACAGTCACCAAAGCTCAAGGTAACAATGTTGTTAGAAACACTCCTGCTCAACCATTCTGGCTAGGCGTTTTTGCGTGGGTGTTTTTCTACATTTAAGTCTATTGGATATGGACCAATTGGTATTCATTGTCAATCTATTTTCTTCTACCATGAACTTAATTAACATGAAGAAAAAAAAAACAATCTTCGTGTTACCAGTCAATTTAATTTTTTTGCCCTGTAAAAGACTAAATAAAATACCTTATTGTTTAGCCTCTTGAATATATATAAAAACCTTTTAAATTCTCCATTAATTCAACCATCTTTACCAATTATCTATTTTGATTCCTTTTTTTTTTATTAAAAACCTTACGTCTACAATTGAAAAAAAACTAAAAAATGCTTTCATCAAACCCTTTTTTAACAGTTTGGCTAGTTTCTCTCATTACTAATGTCCTCACATTACCAGTTGAAACCTCAAACATGGAAGTGAATTCTTTTCGTGATAATCCACTAGATATTCCTTTCATTTTTAAGCGGAAAAAAATTGAATATAAATACACTGTTAACCGCAAAATCTCTTCTGACGCCTCCAACTCTCTCAAAAATCCCCCAAAGTTTTCGGAAACTACTGTTTACAGCCTCCTGGGGACTATAGGCCCCTCAACCGCATCCTTAACTAGTGCCCAACTAGATGATGCCAAAATCAGATTTATCAATTCATTGACTCCCTACGAAAACTCACACAGCGAGCTAGTAAATGCAGCTGTTGTCTTGAACGGGGACTCTGCCAGCTCAAAAACTTTCCTCGACGTGCTATTTAACAAATACTTTGGTCTGGGAAATTCCATGTTAATCACAGATGAAAAAAAAAGCTTTAGTTCCAGTGTTGTCATGAGCAGTGTTAGTGTAGCTTACATTAAAGATTTATGGAATCAAGCATTAAAAGCAGAAACATCAACTGCTGCATCTTCAGCGGTAACAGTGTCGGCAGCAACATCCCAGCCTTCAATGGATATCTTGTCTGTATCTTCTGGAAATGGTGTTACGGGTAACACCCTATTAAGATCCTCGTTATGGAAAAGCGTTCTTGGTGTACTGCTATTGTACATTTAAACAGAAGGCCTTATGGGGTTTAAATTTGAGTGACTTTAGAAGACGACTGAAGAGTTTTTCAAAAAAAAAAATAATTCTTAAAGATCCTAAAATGTGACCCACACAGGTTTTTTCAGCGCTTTTATCTCAGCTTTCTCCCCCACTTTTTTACTTTCAGTGCATTTTTTACCCCGTGAGCTCACACAAAATGTTGGTTTTCAAAGAGTATTTTTTTAAATATATATAATTTAAACTTTTTAGATATTAAAGGCCGGCAAAAAAAATCCAAGTGATAAATATATCAACAGACCTTCAATAACTTGACATTTGTAACGCTGGGAAAGAGCTCGACCGAAAACCCCGGCAAAAAGATGACCCACAATGCGCTGCAACAAGGGTTTGGGTTAAAGCTAGAAATGGTTATTTGTGGCAGTGGGAAGTGCAAATCATTACGTAATGAAAAAAACCACCACCTCATGTTTGTTTTTATTAACTATTATATCTTTTCTTTCTTCCAGCATTTATGAAACTTAGCTACCTCCAGCTAATGGCAGTTTTATTTCCAACTATCATCTTCAATACCAAACTCTTTGCAACAGAGCCGTATAGGCTTTGGTGAAACTAAACAGAAACACTAAAAATTTGCCAACCTTTTTCTTTTCCATTACTACCCCCAAAACCATAAGGCGAGTATCCCCTGATGGTTTCATCTTCATTACATTATTATAATGTCTTTATTTTTTTAATCAGGCAAAGAGTCCTTTTACAATTCCGCTCCTTGATTTTTGAAAATCATAATAAATCTATTCGAAAGCTGCACGTCTGTAGCTGACCCAACAATTAACCGTTTCTTCAATCTCATGTTGTGAATTATCAATTTTTTTTCTTAAATCTTTGGTAAAAAATTTGCAATGAGTAGCAATAACTCTTTTCAAAATAACTTTTTATACTCTCTCCAGATACAATGTCTTTTGCCTAAGAATTTCATCATACCAAGTTTCATCCCATATCCGATGTTTGATTTTATACAGAAAATGTATAAAGACCTTACTAAAATTTACCCCATCTTTCAATTACCCCATCCACTCACCCAACAGCTCTTATTTTCAGTCTTTTCTTTTTCGCTATGTCTCAAATGTTATATTTTAAACTAAGGGGAGAATTAAAAACTATTTTAAACAACATTAAGCAAAGTTTTATGTTTGTTTTCAATAAATTAAATCTAAATGTTTGTTTGTTTTTATTCGAGGGTTATAGAAATATATAACATCAGCGTCAACGCTATCCTTCTTGTTCTACCTATATAAGTATCCATCATTCTTTGAACTTTTCATTCAGTTTCAAACATGCTTCTCCAACAGCCCGAAAATAAATCCTGATGCCAGCTTACGAGGAACAGGGAGCCTAAGCCAAACCTTCCCAATCTATTTCCACTTGTCTTCATCAACGCTTTTAAAGTTTATTTCTTATTCTCTCCAAACAGAGATAAAGCGTGCAATCTCTTGCAAGCCAGTTAGACTGTTTAAGAGGGTCGACATGTTCATTTCAGGAGATATCCTTCTGAGTCCTTTTCTTTTTTCTTCCAACAGAGGACACTCAACCACAATGTGTCTAACTGTTTCCAGCTCGCCACATTCACAGTCGTAGCTATCCTTTTGAATGCCGAACTTTTTGAACCATGCGCCAAAATTGCCATGGCCCGTGCGGAATTGAGTAATAAAGCTCAAGGTTCTGCGACTATCTTTCTTCATAACCACTCCCGTGGTCATTTTAGAAAGATTATCAGAACAAGGTGTTTCTGCCGTAATATCATGGTAGCATTGATCTTTCTTGCTATGCCAATAAGCATCTCGCCATTTTTCTATCGCCTGATTTTTGAGGATTGCAATGAGCTGACTCTAAAGCAGCATCAACAATGTATTTATTTATTTATTTATTTATTTATTTATTTATATTCAAGGGTTATAGAAGTATATAACATCAGCGTTATCGCTATCCTTATTAATTTCTAACTAATGTGTGTCGGTCATGTAGTACCTTTTCAGTACAAGTGTCGGTCTGGACGTCTCGGATAGCCCGGAGCGCATGGGCCCTGATGCCAGCCTACGAGGAACAGGGGTGAATCAGTATGTCGATCCCAAACCTTCCCGACCCAATTTCCACTTATCTTCACAGACGCTTCACGGAAAACCGTGATTTTATTTCTTATTCCGCCCTGCCAGAGATACGGCCCGCAATCACCTGCGTAGCTAATTAGACTGACAGGACGGTCGGCGGTTAGGCCCTTTATGTCGGACTATGGTAAGCTCCCGCAAACCATTTAAAGAGTGGGTGGTATGGGGCTCGAACCCACGCCTCTCGCATATAGCGAACGTCTTTTCCAACTCGACTAACCGGTCCCACTCTACTATCAACAATGTAAAAATTTTTACTTTCTAATAATAGACTAAAATATCATAATGAAATATGTTTTCTTATTATTTTTTTTTAAGAAACTGGCAATCTGGCCGAGTTGGTCTAAGGCGTAGGATTAAGGTTCCTATCTCTTCGGAGGCGAGGGTTCGAATCCCTCGGTTGTCATTTTAGCAAAATTATTTTTTTTTGGTAGCAAACATCGAGGTAATTCAAATGCTCCTGACTTTTAAATATGATAATTTAGGGTAATGTTTATTAATAAAATTCAAAGTTTGCTTTTTAAACTAATGTCTAAAAGGTAGAGCTATAATTAAGTTTATTTATTAAAATATATTTAAAGTTGAGTTAAAATGGTAAATGGCTATTCGAAAACTTAAAAAAGGGAGAAGAAAAATAAAAAGAGATAGATATACTATAGTAAAATCTTCTTACTTTTCTTAATTATCTTTTTTCAGTGACGAACATTTTTTTTGTTATTTGAATTTTCAGTTTTCACAAACTCTCGCAAATCAATTGACATCCTTTCGACAGCAGCTAACAGCTAGCCCATGTGGTTCAATATAAACGTGTTAGTTTTGCTATAATTGAAAAGAAATATAAATATTTAATTATCCGAGAAAAAAATAACTTTTCCTCTGAGGTATCACGAGCTTGTTCCATGTATATGAACCGATCAACAAAATCAACTCATAAAAACTTACGTCCACTCAAGAACTAAAAGATAATAAAGCCTCAGTGGAGATATAGCTGAAGAGGTTGATAAGTTAGATGAGGAGGATTCGAGGAGGATGGCGGGAGAGAGATTTGTAGTCAATAAGATTGTTTAAGCAAGAAAGAACAAGTGCTGCCTTACTGTGACCAGTTTTAACTGACCTTTTCAACAAGTAGCTAAGACTTAAATAGGCAGGTTTGGTGTTTTGTCTTTTTTTATTCTTTTATTTTTTTTATTCTAACTAACAATTATTCTGTTTTCATAGGTTAAAATTTTTAGATTAGGTTAGTCAAATAATTAAACGATTCTTTGGTAAATGTTTGATAGATAGCTTAGCGATTTTGAAATTTACTAATGTCTTGTAAAGTAATATATACTCTATATAATGGTATAAAAATCTGATGGATGATGTCTAGAAAATAGAGCTAAAAAAGCTAAAAAAGCTTTCAGCTCGTTTTCTAAAACTCGACTCAGGCTGTCAGACTTTATCACCTCCCAGTATTTGACTGGTGGAAGTGTTTTTTCTCAGTTTGCAGGCTTAGTCAACACACACCTTTGCCTTAAAAGCCTTAAAAAATAGCAACAAAAGGCAAATGGAGGGTCCAATGACCCCTCATATGAGAAGTAACAGAACAAGCGTCCACGTCGTGCTTCCTGAGGTTTTGCAGTGACTTCACCTTAAATGAATTTTTAAAATTGTTTAAAAGGAGCTACAAAAGAAAGCTAAATTTTTTTTGAATAAATAAGATAGCACCAAAATATGGAAAAGTAAAATGGGAAATAAATATGAACAAAATAAAATTCCTAATTAGGAAAATGAGATTTTTAAAATTAAACCATTTATTTTTTTTTGGATAGGTTAAGATTGCATTATTTGGCAATTATAAATTAATTTTTTGAAAATAGTTTATATTTCAAATGGAAAAAAAAATTTTCATTGAAAAGTGTAAATTCCATCAGAGTATAGGCTCAACTCTGTTTCTGATGATGTTAGTACTTGTACAAAAACATTGACAAAAATATAAGTAATACCAGTTTGTATATTTATAATATCTTGTTTAAATCTAGTTTGATGTTTTTTATTTTAAAGCAAAAACACAAAGCTGAAAAACTATGAATGACTTGTATATTTCTTAAAAAGGAAATTAAAACAAAACGATTTTTAATAGGCTTTTTGAAGTTACCAAAAGGTGTTTGTAATTTCGTCAGTTCTAGTTTACTTACTTATTTTTAATATATATTTACACTGTGGCCCCATTGAAGATAGTTACCATCTTAAAATATTCACTGCTGGTCTGTTTTTTAACAGTCAAAGTATTAATAATTTAGTAACCTTTAAAAAAAGTCTTGATTTTAGAGCCATCTCTTGGAATTTTGGTCCTGCTAATGAAGGAAACAAAATCAAATCTTTGAATACCATATTTTTTAGATTTATGATAGCAATTTATGGGATTTAAAACGTTGGTGTCTTATTTTAGTCTTTTTAGCATGTTTTGAATTTTTCTCTTTATCTTTATATCCAGAACCTCGAGCCAGTATTTTATATTATAAAATGAATAATCATTATTTTTTTATTTATTTAATTCAAATCGTTTAAAGAAAGCTAATTAAGCTACAAAAAAGATGGATGTTTAAATAAGTCGATGTTAGGAAAATGATTGAATTGAATATTGGCACACAAATAAGAGCCTAAAGAATTCATTTAATCTAATTTTTTCATGTATGTTAAATATTTGTTATCATATTTATAGGAATTGATGAAAAAATTAAGAAAATAAAAAAACTTATTTTAAACGGCAAACGACTGTGGATGAGGAATTTCTTTATAACAGTACAGCAAGTAAAGCCTAGACTCTCATCAAACTCTCATCAAAGTTTAAACATAGAAAGCTGGTACCAGATCAGCTAACGATAGATTGCGGCAATTACCACGAAAAAATTCAACGGTAACAAAAATGCTGATCTTTAACTCAAACGCAAATATAATATCTATAAAAAAATTAACAATTGATTTCCCTTGATGTTCTTGTATTGCAAATGCTTTTAATTATTAATCGGCAATAAGAAGCGGTTGGGGGGTTCAAAATCGATTAATTATGTGCAGAATAATTTGATAAAAAAAACTTTTAGCCATTGTATAATTGTGCCATAATTTGGGCTCGGTTTTCTGCCATCCGATATATCATCTCAGATTAAAAAAAGAAGGCCTTGTCTGAAAAATGTAAATAGAAGATAAAGCTAATAACCTGAAATAACTAAAATAGTATGTAAAGGCCTTAAATTTATGAATTTTTGTATTCTTCATTTATATCTATTTTGGTATTTTTTTTATCATTTCAGTAACTTATGGAAAAGTTTGTGTTGAGTAAAAATATCGTGTTTTGATGTGATTTACAGAGTACCATGTGAATAGTTAATTTAGAAATAGAATTAGTAATAACTCAATAATATATGAATGGACTAGCTGTAATTATTACAGAAAACTCTTAGCAAGAAATCATACTACCTATTTACCATGAAACTGGGGCATGTGTCTTGTAGGTTAGATCTTTGAGAATATCTAACTTTCTTGCTCTTTGCAAAAATGTGAATATGTAGGAAGTGCCCTTCCGAAGTACATACAAACTAGTACCCCCCAAGTGCGTGGGGGAGGATAGTGCGCTCCTACCAATTTTTTTAAGCGCTAGCTCGCTGGCGCTTAAACAGAAATTTGTAAAATGTACAACCGCCAGAACAGTTTTTTATAACCCGAATATACTTTCAAAATATTATACCAACTCAAAATTTTTTCATGCTAGAAAAAAGAGGGAATGGTAAGGGGTCTGTTTTTTTATTATTTTTTCATGTTCAAAATGTAGTAGTTTTTAGATTTTTATTAAGGTAACAGACCTTAGGGGCCAAAAAGCCACTTTGCCTTAGGGTCTAATACCAAAATTGGACAGTTCTGGTATTAAGGAAAGACGAAGCGGATTTGCTGATAGCAATGCCGAACGCTAATTTAGGAAAACTAACTTAGTGTACAAGGCGTAAATACTATAAAGAATATATATCGCAAACTTTGAACAAAAACTGTTTTAAAATTAAAAAATACTGGAAGTTACAAAATTTTATAAAACTGTACAAAACTTAATGGGCCATACCAGTGTCGATGGCTTCCTTAACGTAGCCCCAGTAAGCATTCTTGGTTTTATTTCTCCAATTCTTTCCTGTGTAAACCATGAGCAAGAAGGTGGCATTGCAAGCAAGAGAAATAAAGCAAGCAGAAATGAAACAGTTTTGCAGGCCCATGTTAGTGACCCAGGGAGTGATACCATAACTAACAGCAAAACTGAGCAAGTTACGGATCAAAATAATTGGAACCATACCGGGGCCACCCATTTCTCTGTAGCAATCCATGAAGTAGTTGACAGGAATGGCACAGCCAATGGAAACACAGCCACCGAGAATGCCCATAGCAAAAACAGGACCAATCCAGTGGATTTCTTGGGCCGAACCAACACCCCAAAGAATAAGAGCAGCAGGGCAAAGAACAAGGAAGGGAATAGTAAGCCAGAGTCTGTGCTCGGGCTCATAGACACCACCATGCTTCTTTGCCATTTGAAGCTTAAATTTATCACCATAAATACCAGTGTAAGCGTTTGCAATAAAAGTACCAATGATGGGAGCAACATAGGTGACACCGGTCATAGAAGCTGAGAATCCGTACTGACTGGTGAAAATCAAAGAAGCGGTACCGTTGAGAACATTGAACCAGACAAGATTTGAACCGTAAAAGAAACCAGCCCACAAAACAGCAGGGAATCGGAACATGGTGATGGGTCTCCAGAAGTTGATTTTGAGGTTTTCAATAGGACGAGAGGTATCAATAAGCTTCAACTTGGCCATATAGGACTTCTTTTCATAAATTGGGGTAACAGTTCCATCTTCCATGTCGACAACGGTAGTTACAGGACCCACCTTTTCACTTTTAGGGGAAGGCTCAGAAAGAGAGTCCTCCTCGATGGATTCCGAGGAATCGGCAATAACATCGTCAGCCGCAATAGTCTTTCGAGAATAGTTGGTTTCTTCCATAAAGAAGAAGAGAAAGACAAAAGAGACCGCACCGAAGATACTGCACCAGTAAATGACCCATGGCCATCCCTGACCTTCCAAAATGAAACCGGCAATAAGAGGAGCAAGGAAGTTGGATACAAGAAGAGAGACAGCGTATAAACTCATCCAGCGGCCACGGTCGTGTTCAAACCAAACATCTGAAACAGAAGCTTCACAAAGGGACTCAATTGGTGCACTAAAAAAACCTTGCAAGATTTTACCGGCGATCCATGTACCATTTCCAGTGGTGAAGGGACCCCAGATAATGATGAGAGTTGTTGCAAAAGTACTGAAAAGATACACTGGTCGTTTACCAAACTGCATGGCTAAAGGTTGCCAAAAAAGACATCCCAGTCCCAAAAACAAAAACATGTAACCGGTACCTTCGTTAAGAGTTGAGAGTGAGAGACCAGTTTGTTCGGAAACAGGTGAGAGAACGGAGTAGATGGCGGCGGTGGGGACACCAGTGGCGAAGGTATAGACCACCATACAAAACATGGACAAGTACTTTCGACGTAGAGACCAATTGAGGGGATCATCAGGGTGGTCACTGGGAGTTGGTGATAAAACAATTTCTTTGGCGTTTTTATCGTGATGAGCGCCGTTCAGGAGGCCCTCTTGATCAACAAGATGGACGGTTCCAGGAATTGCATCAGGATTAATGTGCATTGTGAAAGTTAAAGTTAAAAAACAAGAAGGAAATAATTACAAAAGTGCAAATGAAAAAAAAATTAAAACAGAAAGAACAGTGAGCAAAGATTGCCTGAATAAAAGGATGAAGAATGAAAATATTTACAAAAAAAAACCCTGAATCAAAGACAAAGTCTCATATTTTTATAGTTCTAGGATGTTATCATAAATCTTTTTTTAGGGTTATTCAAACCGTGCCAAAAAAAAAAATAAAAATCTCATTGCACTCCAAAGAAGTGAACTGAAAAAAAAATCTATTTTTTATCTTTGATTTCCATATCCTGACAGAAATAGGAAGGTTGTTGAGGAAGGAAAAATCAGGAACGAGATGTCCTTGGCTATTGTAAAGTTGCGCTGAGATTGAGGATTTCATTTTACACACTCACAAAATCCTCAACTTTGTATATTTTTTGTTTTGTAGCCTTGTGTATGCATTACGATAAGAGTGCGATTACGCAAGCTTATCAAAAAGGCTGTCTTAATCAGGATGTTGGTACCTGCACGGCTTTTCAACTAATCCCTAAATCACTAAATAGTGAATTATACAGGTGTAAGAACTCGACAGAAGACAAAGACAAATTAAACATAAACGTAGATACTGTTTAAGGACAGTTGTTGCGCTCGAGTTTTTTATTATTATATTTTGCTAAAAGTTAAAAAAAAGTAGTTGTGCTTATCTCAGAGAACCTTTAAAAAGAAATAAACATAGTACTAAAGCAATTGCCCATACAAATTTAAAATAAACTCTCTTCATCGGATAACTGTAACCAAACTTAATGGAATAAAAAAAAAGAAATAGAGTAACTCCAAAGAAGAACTTGGTTTTACCAAGCATGAGGATAAGAGATGTTAAAATTAAGTCTTATCTTCATTGGTAATGGATGTCACGTTAACAAAAATAACTACCCTCATCTCTGAGATTTTCAAAGACCATCTTTCCTAAAAGACAGTCGATCAATTACCGATGATAACTAATGGTACTAGTAAAAGTTCCATGATATTTACTTTGGCAAATTTCTTATCAAATGTTACTATTCAGATTATTCCTACACTCAATGAAAATTTTACATTATCTTGAACATCTTTTCTTTTTTTTTTATCCCTAGTATTTATTCTACATCTTCGCTTTAATTTGTTTTTTTTTCCCTTTACTTGAAGCCACTCATGAATAATATTCAATTTGATAAATGGAACAAAGATGACGCAAAACGGCTAATTGAAAAAAAAAAAATAGAGTTCATCTCATTGAAATATTGAAATATTCAACTATGAAATTGTAGATTAAAATCATATTATTCAAATTCAGTAAGTGCTTTTTATGCTACTTTGAGGTTTTTAAATAGTTCTATTCTTCATTTTTTTTTTTTTTTGGCTGGTCCCGAGATGGACTTTGAATTTAGTATACATTACAGTTTTTGTTTTTTTTGGGAGAAAGTGAGGCAATTTTTACTCCTTCAAGTGATATCCATTCTAAAAATTAAAAAAATAGCTTGAAATTTAGTATGGACACTATTTATTGAATATTTATTTTATTAACTCAGTGAGAAAATAGAGGGTAATTATTTGAAATTGCCGAGTCCATTATGACTCGTTGGCAATTATCAATAGCATGATGTGAGATTCAAATGAAAGGGATCCAATGCTCCACTTTAAAAGTTTGGCTTTGAAATAATGAAGTTGATTATTTCAATTGGTAACCGTTTTCTTTTATTGACTTGGATGGAGACTAGATGTGGCTTTTGAGCACGAAAATAAACACCCAAACAAACTTGACTGTAATAGTTGTTAAATTTTTGTAAGGAAAAAAGCAAAAAATTGTAATAACAATCAAAAGGTCTTACCAAACCTATGCCATGTAAATAATAATTTTTGGATAAGCGGCAATGTAAAACCACCTAATCCGGCAATCTGGGCGACTCTCCCAGTTTATAAATTTATATTGTTCAGACTTAGGGGTCAACTGTTCTAATATTTTGTTGAGTTAAAATAGTTTAAGTTTTTCATTTTTCTAATGGCCTAACTTTTTTTTTTAAAAAATCTAAGATTTTTAATAATCAAAACAAGCACAAATTATATCATAATTCCAACCTGAAATCTAATCTTGAGCCAGATAGATTCAAATATATTTGAGGCGCCAAGTATTGGTTTTGTCAATGTTTTTCTACGGTTTCTACACGAAAAGGAAAAAAAAAAAACACATAGATCTGATTTGAATCACATGACCTCACATGCGGCTGAAAACAGCAAATGTTTTTGTGCTGGACAAATTGTTAACATCAAGCTGTTTTTTATGTTGGAGTTTAAGGGCTAAAAACAATAGTTTAAATGCTCATTAAATATGAAAAAAACCCCCACATCAAAGTTGAGCTAATCGCCATAATTCCAAAAACATTGGATCTTCATTCCACCATTCCATCTTGAAAACTTGGCGATGACAGCCACCTTTTTACAGGCAGACTGCAAGACTCCTTCATATCTTGAATCTCTCCCCAAAAAATAATCTTGCAGTTACTGCTTACTCAAGATTTTGTCCGGCAATTCAAACCTCTCCGGCTTTTTTGTTTGGGCCATTGAAGCGAAGTTTTTTGTTTACCAAAGGCGATGACGTTAGAGGGCTAGGGTTAGAGATCTGATAAAAGAACAGGGCTTTTTAGATAAGCAATTAAGGGTTAGGGCAATGGATATATATAAGTCTATAATACCTGCTCTCCTTCTATCTTTTTGAAGAAAACTTTCTCTCTCTTACCATTAACTTTGGTACATTTATTTCAAAATATTGGCATATTTACAAATATTTGCAAATTTACACATATTTCTCTTCTTTCCCGAGCATACTTAAATCTTTTCAAACTAGTCGAAGGAACTTTACCGGTCTCAAAAACCCCCCTCAATTATACAATCATTTTCCCATTTAAAGATAAAATAACGCTATGACTACGTAATTGATGATATCATAAATCTTATGGGCAATATTTAAATTGAATTGAAAACATACTTGAGCTTTTAAAAATGTCAACTCATTTTTTCGGTATAGAACAATTGTTTTTTTACTCGTAGCAATTAAATGTATAGCTATGGTAAATTTGTTGAACTGCAGAAGAGATTACTTGGTAAAATTGTTGGATTGTAAAAAATCTCATATGCATTAATTGCGAATTAGGAATAACAAGTACTCTAAATCTACGGCTGTAGATGAAAGGGATATCAAAAAATATCTGGCTGATTTTGTTTCTGCTTAGAGAGGAAGGTACTTGCTATCAATTTGAACTTAAACTTCTGCTTAGGTCCACCCGTAATACTACGCCTTATGCACGTGTGCTTAGATAACTCAAGGCTTTTTTTGTTTTTTATAATAAAAAGACCTTTCTTCTCCACTATTGTAGATGCCGATGATGCGGGTTTTTATTCATTTTTGGAAATGGAGCCGGAATTTAATGTTCAAACGACACTTGTGGAGAAGATAGGTTGGAGTTGTAAGACTATCTTTTGATGAAAATAACACCATCACCGGTTTTCTTTTTTACCAAGTCTTCTCAATTCTTGCTCTTTGTTTTCTACAAGATCTTTTTTTTGAGAGGTGACTGGCTTTTTAAAATTAATAAATTCGCAGGTCGTATAATTGTTCAGAGTACTGGATGTGATATATGTTTTAGCAGTACCAAGTATCATCAAATTCAGTGCATTCCCTTATTCCACCAGTCAGAGAGCTAAGAGTATCTACCATCTTTTTATGAGGTGATTTTCTTATGATTGCTCCCTTGGTCTAATTTCCATGTCTCATTTCAATTAATCAATTGGCGGTATTGCTTTTTGCCAGGCAAAAAAATCCTTACGGGAGCTTTCAATAAGTTTGGTGTACTTGTCAACTTTTGTTATGTAGGTAGTTTTCAAAATGTTTTAAAATTAATGTAACGAATAAGTGCTGGTTTATTATCATTAAATACTAAAGGGTTAGGGTTTACAATTGGTTCATTTTTAGAATAGCCCATTTTTAAAGATAATGAGCTCTGAAGAACCTGAAAATTCTATTTTTACAAAGGACCATTAATTAATTTCAATTGAAAAACCTTAAAGTAGTGAAAAAAAGATAATGGATCTTAAGAACCTTTTAGAACTAGTTAATAGAAGAATTATTACCTGGGAATGATGCAACTTTTTTAAAAAGTGACTTGTAGCCGAACACATCTAATTAGAATTGAATACTCTCGTTTACAAGCAATAGTGTATAAAAACGTCATAAAAAGCACTTATCAACCAATTAAATGTCTTTATTATCTGCTGAATTTTTTTTTCTCATCTCTTATCATATGGGGTTTCCTGTTTTGTTAAACAATAGCTATGATTATCGATTTACAAACTTTGAATGTTGAAGCGGTCTGTAGAGTACCTCTAAAAGATACTAGTTGAATATTTATCTCGTGAAAGGTATTATAGAATCTTTTTGCTTTTTTGATTGCTATTGAGATATTTATTAAAACCTCAACAAGCTCGTTACTGTTTTTCATTTTCCATTTTTCATTTTTCAGCTTATCTATTGGAAACTTTTTTATTCTATTGAGCTTTGAAAAAACTAAATCAATGACCTATTGTTTTAAAAAAATCTAAACAAATCATATTTCTCACAGGTTTGTTAAAATATACAAGAAAATATTAAAAAATTGGATATTTCTTAAATTCACAGCTCATCATATAAAATTTATTTTACTTCATTTTTCTTCTAAAAACTAAAAAGAACCAATCAGATCAACTCATACTTCCTAACCTATTTGTTCACAGCTTTTTCTTTACACCATACTTGGTTTATGTTGGCTATGTTTAAACATGTGCTGTTTTTTTATTGAATAAGAGATTAGAAGCTCTGTTTTTAATCCTCCTTTTTCCAGTTCCCTTCTTTACCACATTTAGTTACTTTCTTGTACTATGTAAACTTTTTTCAAAGTGCAAAAAATTAACGGTGCTTGACTTTTTTCTCGCAAAAGAACCCTGCACCGACAAGGGCTAGGGCCCGAAGTAGTCTGCTAACCCTGGTTAAAAAAGTACAGTGCCTTTAGTCTACTTGGAAATCGGTTGAAATATTTTGTAGTTTTGAGTAAATTCATTTTAAAACCATCAAAAAAGATGTTCAACTTTAATACTACAATTGGAAATGAGATCCAGTTAAAACTCACAAAAGTAAATTCAACTTTTTTTTTTCCTTTTTCATATCGGCCCTTTTTGTACAGGTGTCGCTCAATCAGTTAAAAGCTCATCAAAGGTGTCTCAATTTAAAAATCCACTAGTCTATCATCTATTATTCCTTCTACAGCTTTACAACTTTTCAAGGATATTACTATCCCATTCCCATAAAGAGTACGCAAACTTGCCAGCACCAAAATCATCATATCCCTCTTCCTCTTCATAGTCCTTCCGACATAGCTGCGCTTCGCCTAGCAGCCTATACAAGTCTGCACGCAAGTCATCAAATCCGCGACGCAGTGGAAGCTGAAGAACCAGTTGAGCATCGGGCTTGCGCGCAAGAAACGTTGCGATGGTGCGCACAACCATCGCAGGGTGCTGGGGCGAGTAAATAGGATCTGATACAAGAACGGTTCGGAACGACTCTGGTTCGTGTGTCTGTAGAAACTCCGACGGGTCAGACCAATCAAGAGGCTGCGCAGGCGGTGAAAAACTGGGGTCTGTGGGCGACACTATCCCTGCAAGCACGTTTTGGTTAATGTTGGCGCGCAGATTGGGCATGATTTCGGGTAAATCTGTGAGCGTGACAGCAAGCCCCAGACGTGCTGCAACAAGACCCACAAGCCCTGTACCTGTCCCGAGTTCGAGGGCCGGCCCTGCCAGATTCAGCTTGGGCTGCGGGAGCAAAGCATCGCGCACAAGTCGCTTTGCCAGGATGTACGACGACCCCCAGGTTTTAAGTCCAAGGAGGTCTTCCGTGAGACTGGGCTCAATTAGCTGAATATCTACATCCGCGGTTTCTTCAGTGTCTGCGATTTTCCCCAGTTTGACAAGAGCCTCCCGCATGCCCTCAATCTGGATCCGCCGGGTAATGGTGGGTGCTGCCGTACGTCCGCATCGCTCCGCCATCAACGTGCTAGCCTGGTCCCAAATTTCTTCACGCTTGTCTGCGTCATCGATCCACTGTAACGGCGATGCCACGAGTCCTGTGAGCCAGTCGAAAAACCCAGTTCCTGGTGCTGCACATAGACCCTCGGTTCTGTCCTCGTTATCTTCGTTCGTGGGCCCCGAGAAATTGGTCTGTTGAGATGCCCGTGAAAACTGACCAAGAATTTTAAGAAGCTCCTCGGCGCCAGGCCGGGAATATAACTGAGGCAAATCAAGGGGACTTATAATTTGCACTGGGTCGTCATTCTCAGCCATGGTGTAAAAGTCTCTAGAGGTTTTATTTTTTTTCCAAAGACTTGTTTTTTTCTTTATTTCGGCCCTACTAAAAATTTATCTCCACAAATTACCCGCCCTTTACCCACACACATAATCTTTTTGTCATATTTACAATTGAATAATTCTATTTGAATAACTTTATAATCTTATATATGTGAAGAAACAAAAGGACTGGCCTAAAGACTTGCTTTGGAAATGCTATCACGATGACCGGTGCCATCTTGTTTTCCAGTCTTGCCTGCACGTTTGGCCAGCCGCCGCTTGGCCTCCTCGTCTAATTGTTCTTGATACAATCGTGCACATCCATAATGGATGGCTGTACCATCTGGAAATATACTAATGACTGAGTGCCCAAGCCGTTTAAGGCATATGCGACACGTTTTTAGCGATGTGATGGTAGTGGAATGTTTTTGTTGAGTTGCCAAAAGTTCTTCCTGGACCTTGACGAGATGCACCTTGCGTAGCGCAGCATCTACCTGTGCGCCGTTCCATGCTACTCGTAGGCCACGGACTTGAGATGTGAGGAAAAAAGCAATATCGTGGAGCTTGATATCTTCTGGCAGTCGGTTTATAATCTCTATAACAGACATGCGCGAACCCTGCGTAGAAAGAAGGTCTAGCGCGAGATCAAGCCGCTTCTTTTCAGACCCACCTACGGATTCTGGTGGAGTAAGGTAAAGTGATATAAGGGTATGGAGCGCGCGGCGACCAAGCTCCGCGTCTGCATCGTATAACTCGCCACAAAATGTCCGTGCTTTAACATCATCCTTGAGTTCAAATGTGTATATCATAAGCGCTGTACGTGCGTCACCCTGCTTGCCATAGAGAATGGCTTTAATTTCAAGCTGCTGTGGCGTGCAGTCACTATTTTTTGCCGGTAAAGAAAGCAGGACTTTAGAAAGCTTATACTTTGATTCCGGTGACTTTAAAAAGCTAACAAGTTTATCAAAATTGTCCGAATCCGAAAGAGCTCTAATGTAATTAATAGCCAGAGCTGTGTGGAATGCATTGTTTTTCTCCTTCTTGTCAAAAATGACGTGTTCCAGATATTTGATAGTCAACGGACGTGAGATGTCTTCAAGATATGCCAGAACCTTTTCTCTATCTAAGGACTCGCTCTCGGACGAGTCCTCCAAAAAGATGTCTTCGCCAAACGTCACGTTGAGCTCAAGAGGCCACTTGGCAAACTCGAAAATTAAATCTAGATATTTATTGTCCAGACGCTGCAAGTAACGCACAGTTGGTTCCGGGCCCTTGAGGTAGTCTGGTATCGTTTTTGTGGTGGTGGCCTTTGTAGAAGGTTTGGCGAGGTGTCGCAGCAGCTCCAGAGCTTCTCTGTGAAATGCCTTGCCAAAGTAAAAGTCAATGAGATCCTTCCATTTATGATAATGTGACAAAACTGGGCGTACAGTAGCTGGATCACAGTGATTATGGATACGAAGCAGAGGTCCAATAAGTGCAGGGCTTTGGATAACATAGCATTTGAACATTGTAGTGTCAACAAGTACAGCCGTCTTATCAAGATCGCCACCATATGTTTCTGCAGTTAGGCGCTGCCCACTGCTATCGATGGGGTCATCTGCAGTCGTAATAAGTGCCAGTTTGCGTCTGGTATCTGCAAGAAAGTTGACAAGAGCATGAAGCGCCACAGAGAGATCTTTTTCAGACCACTGTGGATCACCAGATGATCCTGATGACGAGGATGTTGGCGAAGAAACACTTTGAGAAGGAGACAATGGAGCTTCGGGGGTGTCTGCGTGAGAAAGATGGTCGCCACCTGAAGGGCCCACTGTTTTTTTTTCAGCTTTTGCTTGCGATTTCGATGATATTGAGGAAGAGGATGATGAAAGAGTGCGCGACTGGAGCATACGTGAGCTGGGGACTGAGTCTGTATATCGAAAAAGGTCTTCACCGGAACCAGAAATTTGTAGAGGAAATAGCTCAACCACTGTTTTGGGATCAGCAGAGACACTCGAAAAAAGAGAAAGTGCTGGTTCAAACTTCTTCTTCTGGAGCATATCAATAGCTTTTAAAATTTTGAATTTCCGAAGCAGGTCTGTACGATTGGCAATGTACGCAGAATCTACATGTTCTAACAGACTAATTGCTTCGTTAAGAAGGTTTTTCTTTGCGAGTTCTTGGACAGTCGTACTCAAGTCCACCGGCTGAAGCCGGAAAACTTGATTTTGTGTAGCTACACAAGTGAACTTGCCACACGTCAAAGCTTTAACGCCTGGAATTTCAACTGTTTGAAGCAGTGATGTGGTATATGGATTTCGCAGCTCAATATGCTTGGGTAGAACACATATCAGATAAGGGTAAAGGTATCCCAGAGCTTCGGGAGATGCAGACCAGGTTGTAATTGCAGGACGATCCAGAATACTGCCGTGCTCGTCAACAAACTGAGACGTACCATCTTTTACAAGAAAAGCTGTGTGATCAACGGGGAGCGCCGTAGCACGGGGAAATGATGACCGTGATCCAAGGCCAATGTACGCCGAAATTCCGACGGATGCAAATGAATGTGTATGAGTACCAGCTGAAGACGGTTCCGGGAGTGTAATGTTGGAGACTTCCGCATTGGGGATATCAACTGTGCAATAGTCGCCAGAGCCCAAGCCGCACACCAGTCGGTCATGGTTGAGAAATGCGAGCGATTTTGCACGATCAGGCATGTTAATTTCACGAACCTCGCAAAACTCTGAGTCCCGCCATTCGTAGCACACAAGCCGGCGCTTACATGCGACTACCAGCCGCGAAACCGTTGTTAACAGAGGAGGCGAGTTTTCTTTGGAGTCCGTATCATCGTCATTGTCTTCTGGCTTGACACCAAAAGTGATTGCAAAGGTTGTTGCACCGCGAGTGTTTGATAGTGTTTCGTCAAATTCTAGCGTCTCTAGGTCATATACTGATACAACGTTATCACACAGGGCCACAAGCACGCCAGCCTCGCGAAGCACGCCGAGCGCATCAACCCCACCTTTAGGCGCAAAATCACGAATTGTTTTAACTAGCGTAACGCGTGGCCGTCCCGTCGCTAGTGGATCATCAATAGTGTAGAGAAGCAGTGTGCCGGAGGTCAGGCCAACGAGAAGCTTATCGCTGTAAGCCCGGAGAGCCGAGATTTTGGCACGCTCGCCTGAAGGCAACCCAAGAATGCGCTGTGGCCGGATAGCTTTAACAAGGTCAAAGTCTGTGGGTCGCTGTTGCTGTTGGGAGGAAGCAGCAGGTGCGGCCGGCATGTATTGTGCATGGGTATTACTAGTAGCAGTACTCTGGGGATTGGAAGCTCCCTGAACCTTTGGTATCTCTTTGGGGCCCGGGGGAGCCATTGGTAAGTATTAAGAAAGGGGAGAGTACGCAAAAGAGTGTGAAGGGGATGGGAAAAACCGTTGGGTCCAAGAAATAAGTTTAATGAAGAGAAGTTGAGGGAAAAGAGAAAGGCGGTAGAAATTTCAAGTTGCTAATATTGAGTGGTGGGAAAGCAAAAAAAACAAAAAAGGGTGGTGTAGATTTTAGGAGGCAGGAAGTTTGCTGTAGGCCATATGGCTGCAAGATCACGTGAATCAAAAGTTTGTTTTGGAGGGGCTGGGGAGGTTTTTTTTTTTCAAAGTGTTCTAAACCACCCCACCAACCAATTCACCATCAAAAACATCTGAAACCCGACAGCGACCCGGAGGCTCCGGGACCGAGAAAAAGATTACTTGTGGAAACGTAGCGACATAGACAGTATTTGATATACATGTCTGACCAAAAGCTTACTGCCAAAAAGCTCATCAAGCAAGCGGCCATCGGCCAGACTGAGCGCCACGCAACGGCGCGCGCAGCTCAAGCTCGGCTGGCAGCCGATTTGGCAGCAGTTCCGACGGCGCTGGAGGCTCCACTGGTCGAACGAATCACGGAGATTCATGCGAACCAGCGCCGGATTCGCGCTCAGGCTGAGCAGCTAGACGCAGACGTTGCCGCGCTGCGTAAACTGAATGCTAAATGGCGCAATCTGACAACGTCAACTCGCAACAAACTCAAGGATTATGGCGACGTGCAAAATTGGGCTGAAATTGTGGATCAGGATCTCAGAGTCATTGAAGAAACAATTAAAATAGTTCAAACAACAGAATATTAAAATAGCGATAACATTTTTGTTTAAAAAAATTTCAAATAAAATGCAAGTCTAAAAAAATCTAACTAGTCAATATATTTAAAGCTTTGCCTCAGGTTCCATAAAAACTGCAAGGTCTTCCCATGGAAGAGGAGCTTCAGTTAATTGTAATCGGGACTTGAACCACGGAACCGATTTAATAGTCTGGCTCTGGGGTCGCTCCTGGGCGGCCAGAGATGTCTGCAACAGAATCTCTTCAGCAGCTTCCGTAATAAACTCTTGTGCAATATCACCATGACCTTTCTCCTCAAGAGCCTGGGCAGCCATTTGAAGCACCTCTTGAGACGATTTTCCTTCGGCCTTAGCCAACAGTTCAGCAGCCTCAGCAGGATCTAGATTGATGTTATACTTGATTGCCAACATGGTAAAGACAGAAGCAGTAACCTGAGACAAGCCAAAAGTAGGAGGGTTATGGGCATTAAGACTGAGGATGAGAAGTGATCGCTCCTTGGATTGGGGCGAGATGTACTTGTAAAACATGTCGAGCACTTCGCGCTTGGTTATCTTCTTGAGAATCTCAATGTCGCTCTCCTTGACCGAAAAGTGGTAATATCCAGAAACAATTTGAGTATTGTAGTCGTTGGACTCCTCATACAGATTCTTGTACTTTTCTTGCTTCTTGGCAATAAGACTAGCCACATAAGTGTTAAACTGTTCGTCTGTGTAATTCTCAATAATATCACCGAGACGAATAAGGAATCTATCAACACGCTGTTTCAACAAAGAGGTGGTGCGTTCACTCTGGACAATGACGCGGAAACCGCAAGAGGTACGAGTAAGTCGTAGACCGCTGAAAACAATGTAGCCGAGCTGTTCACGGGTGCGCAGCTGATTAAAGGCAGGCTCAGTGGCCATGGAAGCAAACAGCTCAAGCACAACACGGGTGTAAGGATCTGTCAGCTTAGCAATCTGAATGAAAAATTCAATACCCGAGTTGACATTCTTTTCATCTTTGGATGTGAAGCTGAACTCGAACTCAGAACCAGGAGGAAGGTAGAAAGAACGCTGTCTGACAGTTTGGCTTTCAGGAATAGGTTCAGGATCGAGAATCTCCATGCTCTGGTTGGCCATTTCCAAGACATCATTCTTGTGCAAATTGCCAACGGCAACTACCTCCAGGTCCAACTTCTTCAGAACCTGGGGACCAAAGTCAGCGACTTCTTCATAGGTAATATTCTCCAAAGCTTGGAGACGCTCTTCAAGAGTCCAAGTGTTTTCATTCATCAGGTAGGATATGTGGGTTTGGAACTGAGCATAAGAAACACTGAACCATTGATTTTTCAGACTCTTTACCGCTCGCTCCTTGCAGATATCAAACTTGACACGATCCACCTTGAAATCCTTGAGTTCGAGTAAAATACGTTCCAAAAGAAGGCCAATCTTATTGTTATAGCCTTGGACATAGATTCTGAAACCATCGCGGGAAATAGCAACGTCGTAAGACAGTCCAGCAAGATTGGCATGGTATGCAAACAGTGTCAAGTGATCATCAACAATGTTGAAATAAAGGGAGGATTTGACAAAGTTGGAGGGTGAGGAGTAAGTGACAGGAGTTTTGAAATACAAGCTAACAGTAGCCTTGGGAGTCCAAAAGGTGTCGTCCTTCTTGTACCAGACCTTGACTTGTTTTTGGTTGCGGAGTAGAATGGGGTGCTTGAGAATCTCCACATTTTCCTTTTTTTCCACGTCGAAGTTTTCAGGGATAAACTCATTAGGAGTGGGCAAGGAAAGCTCAGGATTGAGATCGAGGCCCTCAAGGTACTTGATAAAATCTGGGTCCAGCTTATCGGAGCGGTAGTGGGTACCATACCATTTTTCTTGCTTGTCAAGACCCTCCAAGGTTGGAGCAACCAGCATGGCTCTAAAGTTATGGACATTGAAGTAGTCCATGTATTTGCGGGTGAGGTTGGCATCAAATTTAGTAAAAACCCGGTAGTCCAAAAGTCGTTCAAGAGGGTAGGGGCGCTGCATTTCAGCAGCAAGCTTTGTGACTGTGCTTAAGCTGTTTCTTTTGGCAGTATACCTGAAATTAACCTCAGACATGATCTTTTGTTCCTGGAAAAGACGCTCGGAAACAGGCGATGATTGGAGCAATTTAAAGTATTGGAAGCATATGGCAATGATTTCTTTATACTCGGCAAGCCCCTTTTCAGTCAATACGACATCGACTTCAGCAAAGGCCTGACCTTCGGAAACGATGCCAGCTGCCGAACTTAGGGCGCTAGCCCAGCCCTTTTCTTTAAGAAGATTGAGAATAGATCCGGCACCTTCATGACCAATGCAGAACGAGGCATAGGACAGGGGTTTAGCTTCGTTAAAGATACTGTCACTTGGGATTGGGAATCGTAACGAAAGAATTTTCTTATCCTTGACAGGCTTTGCTTGAATCAGTATTCCCAAATTTTCCTCGTCCAAAAATGGCGCCGAGTAAACGGATTTTTCGCGGTTCTTGTTGACAATTGGAGAGAAGAGATCGAGGGTCCATTGTTGGAGTGTATCAAGAGGTTCTCTGCCTATCAGGACAAGCTTCATAAGGTTCGCCGAGTAGTAGCTGTCGTAAAACTCCAAAAGACGGTCGCGAACGTCAACATTTTGGGAGAGGGGGATTGTTTCCAAGGTTTCGAGGTTGCCTGTGCTGTATTTGCAGTAAGGATGGGCATGGTTAGAAAACTGGCGGCTAATTTGATGGAGGCGCCAATCATCATTTTGAAGGTTGTTTTTGTTTTCAGAGTCAACCGCACGGATTTCGCGGTCTTTGCATGAGGGGGAGAAGAGAGGCGCAATGAAAAACTGGGAGAAGCGGTCTAGGGCGCCGTGAAAATGTTCATATCCAACCTCAAAGTGGTAGTTTGTTGATTCTGAGCTGGTGTAGGCGTTTGAGTGTCCAGAGTGTGAAGAGAGATAAGAAGAGTACTCGTTTTCCTTTGGGAACTTTTCAGTCCCCATGAAAAGTAGATGCTCGCAAAAGTGGGCCAGACCAGGGAGGTCTTCTGGATCAGAGAAAGCGCCAACGTTGACGTCGAGTGCGGCGGCAGCTTTGTCAGTCTGAGGGTCGTGAATGAGCAGAGCAAGGAGGCCGTTTTCGAGGGTGATGTAGCGGTAATCGCGGTCATCCAAAAGGGGTTTATTGTTGAGAGGCATGGAGGCGACGATAGAGGCGGGGTGATTAAGGGTGGTTGGTGCTGCGGGGGCAGCCGCGGTAGCAGGAGAAGACTCGGCCATTGTGTGGATTGATCTATAAGAAGTAGCGAGGGATGCAAAGGACAAAGAGAGTGGGGGGAAGGGGTTTGATAGATTGCTTATTTTTAAGGAAGAGAGGTCGAAAGATGGGTTGAAGTAGTTGGTAAGAAGAAGAGAGTGGGCTATGCGGGCTATAGAGATTTTTATATATGCGCACATACACAAAAATTCGAGTAGACAGTTGGTTAGCAAAGAGCCTCACACACGGACGATTTCCGCAATTGTTTGCACCCAAACGGGGCATTCGATGAAACAAACAACACGTTGGGTTTTTTTAGAGGGGAGGGTAACTGGACTAAGTCCTAGGTCTTAAGGTCTTTGTTATAACTTACCACGATAAGCAAATGTGCGGGTGTTTTGGAGGTTGCTCGGTTTGGAAGGACCAGCAGAAGATAGCGAGGAGGAAGAAGACGCCGCCAGATACACAGCAGCCGGCGGAACTGACGCCACCGAAGAAGATGCAGCTACTGACTGCAACGTGGCGGCAACCACAGCGGCCACAAAAGAGACCCACAGGGTTCTGCCGATGCCATATCTCAGTATCGGTCGTGTAATGTAGCTGGCAGCGCATTTAACAGAAAGCTTACCATCAGCAGTAGCAGCCATTTTGAAGCCCAAAGCACCCAAGGCAGCTGAGTTTATTAGTATCGCCGGGTGGCTCCGTAGGTGTCTTTTTGCAGAGGGCGAAGATGGTAGCGAAGAATGTGAAGAAGCCGCGACAGAGGCTGCGGCCGAAACTGCAGAAGATGCAACAGATGCGGCTGCAACAGTCACTATTGCCGCAGAGGCTGAAGAGTAAAATCCCATCGTTAAGACGTCGATAAAAAGATTCAAATTCTATTATAGATATATAGTTATAAAGTATTTTGGTTTTATTCCTCAATGTTTTAAACCAAGTAAGATCTTTTCTTTTTTTTGTGACATTATTAAACTATCAAATCAGCCCGGACCTTCCAACCTCCCCCCTCGGAGATTTCGAGCGGACCCACCGACACGCGGCGCTAAAATGCGGCGACGGCACCGAAAAAGTTGCTGGGCTTGCTGGGCAAAAAGATTGGCCAATGCCACGGCGGCTTTTGGCGGTTAGTAATCTGGGAAAAGTCACGGGAAACGCAGTAGGTGGTCACATGATTAAATTAATCACATGATTCAATTATTGTCTCTCTCAAAAAAAAAAAAAAATTTGAAATCTTCCAACATAAAAAAAAAAAAAACCACCGTCATTCTTACTAAATCTCAAATGAATCGTAAAATACTGCCACTGTTGCTGTCCAATGTGCGCAATACCCGGCCACTGGCTAGATCTTCAATATCACTTCTATTCAAAGCCCCATGGCATGCTACTCACCCTCGGGCCATTTCAATAAACACGCACACGGATAATTCCCCACTGCCAGAACAGATCAACAATACCCGTACAAAACAACAAACCACCAACAAAAATACCCCAGCTGAAGATCTAACTCTTCTAAAAGATCCACTTGCTCCGCTGCTGCTCCCTAGCGCAGACTCTGACCTCTATGAGGATAGACTCCCAGGCCCGGATGACGACATATGGGTGGGTCTTTCATCAGGCGTCGATAGCAGCACAAGCATAGCGCTTTTGAAGGCTTTGACCGAGCGCCAACAACAAGCTTCCGGAACCGCAGGAACGGAGAAAGTGCGCGGCATATTCATGGCCAACTGGAGTTCAACAGCCAAGTGCGCAGAAGCAGACTGGGCCGACGTGCAACGAGTGTGCAAAACGGTGGGCGTGGACTGTGAGCGTGTCAGTTTTGAGCGCGAGTACTGGCAGGAGGTCTTCGAACCTATGATTGAAATGTACCGCCAGGGAATGACGCCTAACCCAGATGTCGGGTGCAACAGACACATCAAGTTTGGCTCGCTCATCAAGCACCTCGAAAACAAATACAAAACCGATAGCAGCAACAAGAAGTGGTGGCTAGCCACAGGCCACTATGCACGCATCGCAACACACAAACCATCCGGCGAAACACATTTACTACGCCCAAGTCATCTCCCCAAAGACCAGTCATACTACCTGTCCTCCATCTCTGCTGAGGTATTCCCCCACATTCTTTTCCCGCTGGCCCACTATACCAAGCCCCAGGTCCGCCAGCTCGCCAAGCACCTGTTTCATCTGTCTACTGCCGAAAAACCAGACTCACAGGGCCTCTGTTTTGTCTCTCAGGAACACAACACTTTCCGCAATTTCCTCGATGAATACCTGCCGCCTGCGCCAGGAAACTTTGTCATAAAAAGACTCGCAGATGATGGTACCGAAATTAAAACGGTGGTCGGACAACATAAGGGCATTTGGCATGCAACCGTCGGCCAAAAATCGGGCTTTGCACTCCCCCAAGGTCGCCCAGAAACTAAAGGCGTCTGGTACGTCCAAGCAAAAGACCCGGAATCGCGCGAAATTACTCTCGTTCGAGGAAACAATCACCCCGCATTATTCTCTAAAGCTGTGCAGGTAAAAAACTTTGATTTCTTGGGCGAAGCGCTTCCAAAACATCTCACAAGTCTCCATGTTCAATACAGATCCCTACAAGCCCCAGAACCAGTCAAGTCTTTTGACTGCAAACAGCTATCAAACAGCTACTCTCTTGCAATAGAATTCGAATCCCCACGCCGTGCAATTGCACCAGGTCAATACCTTGTGCTTTACTCAGGTGATCGTGTCCTGGGCTCAGGCATCATCACATCCACTACCCCCATTGCAAAACCTTATTCATAGACTATTTATTTTTGTTTTCTTACTGTAAATATATTTATTACTCATTGGCGTGATTATCGCCATAGTCTTCCAAACTAAGATTGTTACCATTATAAGTGATACGGTCAGTCTTTTTGCGCTTGTCGTCACCTTCTCCGTCGCCAGTCCCGCTGGCCGCTGAAGTTCCGCTACTTCCAGACCCAGTGCTGCTGCCATTTGATCCACTAGCAGAGACGGCGGCAGCTGACGCTGCTGCTTCGGCCATCGCCAAGTCATGGAAAGATGCAACTGAATTGTATCGCGTAGAAAGCCCTGATGGTGTTGTTGAGCCCGAAAATCCAGTGAACCGGCTATGTAGGTTGTTGTTGCTTCCATGAGCTTCGTGAATATTCCCATATCTGCGTGTCAACCCCCCTGTTGTATCATGAGCGTTAAACCCTTCGATTCCAGTACTTTGTGTTGCTGCTATGTGTCCCGATCCATCTTCTCCAAGCTGCTCGTCATAACCAGTTCCATGATCAGTACTATCCCTTTCTGATAATAAATGGTCTCCAGTGTGCAATGGTTCTTGCTCAGCACCATTTCCGTCACTCGTAGTGGCTCCACTATAGCCAAGAAACCCAGATAGCGCTCCAAATACTGATCTCACACCGCTCCCAACTAGAGCATAAGGCCTAAACCCACCACCACTGCCTATAGCCCCACCCCCGTCTCTTCCATATGCCGAAGACACATGACCACGAATAGGTTTAAGTACCAACATTGCTGATGGAGTTAGCCCAAGATCAGAAAGTGTGCGACCCGTATCCTCATCACTTTCGTTAAAAGTACGCCGTTCCAGCGGTTCAAAAAAGGTGTAAGGTGTGTCAGCAAGCCCAGCAGAAGGGCTCGCCTCTGCGTTGACCCAGGAACGCACAGTTGCCAGCGAGTCACCAGCCGCAAACCGATGCTTGAGAGGCTGACCATCAAAAAGCCGTATAAGTAGAGCACAATGAGTGCTCCGAGACGCAGCAGATGTTGGTGTGTTTTCGGCTTGAGATGGTGTGCTTTTATGCTCCTCGTCATGGTGTAAGCTCTTGTTATATAGCTGGCGAGATTGACGCTCCTTTCGGTCGGTCTCGAGAAGTTTCCGAATACGTGCACGCTCGTCTAGCTCGTCTCGTTTCTTTTTTTGGAGTGCCGCACGGTATCGTTGAGCTGATTTTTCTTGTTTGTCAGCGTCGTCATCGTGATTATGTGGGAGTGGAGTGGATGATGATGACGGCGTAGGGGATGTGTGGGAAGCAGCAGCGGGAGTACTGACGGAGGAATTAGGTGCTGTTGGCCCGGTCACGCTTGAAGCTCGACTTGTTTCAGCGTTTGGTGGAGTAGCAATAGTCGAGGTACCGGTACCTGGAGTAGGATCAATGGCGGTGGGGGCACATACAGTGTTTGTGGTGGTGGCCGTAGCCAAACCTGTAGAGCTTGTAGCAGCAGTCCCGGAACCCAAGCTGCTTCCGTCTCCGGCTTGTGCAGTTCTTCTAGTTTCCGCCACCTTGGCCACCGCGGTCACACGCGCAGCAAAGCCTGCAGAATCGGTGTTATCGCCGCCTCGGAAGATATCGACCTGTGCTACACCATTGTCAATCACAAAAATAGCGGGCAGTCCTCGGACCTTGAAAATGCGAGTGAAATTGAGGAAATCCTGGGAGCCTGCCGCAATACGCAGAACAACGACCTGGTCAGCTTTAATAAGTTCATGAATCTTTACGTATAAACGACATCATGTTAGAAAAATAGTGAAAAAAATGGAACTAACGCTACATTGAACATTTCGAAATTCACTCACCTCTGGAACCAAGAGATACTCGAAAGCCCATGTGGAATCATTTGTCTTGTCTGCAGCAGTAAAAGTTAGAACATTTCTCTTTCCCCAAGACACTTGCCGCTTTAGGACCCACCGTTGGCAATAACAATGAGCGGTTTGTGCTGCTGAAGAGCTGTGGACACTGCGTCCGTTACAGACTCCATGATCGGAATGGTCGTTGACATTGCGTATATCTAATAGTCAAAATATTTGCTCAAAAAATTTAATGTTGGCTAATGTAAAGTTGTGAAATATAATACAAAGAAAAATGCTGGGCTTCAAATTGCTGGAAGGGATTATAAGAAGTAGAAAGACAAAAGGCAATTTGACTAAAAAAAAAGGGCGCGGGGCAAAAAATAACAAAAATAAACACACGCACGTGACAGCAATTGCAGCTGACGTAGCATACTCAACTTGAATATATTCAACTTATTATTTCTTCACATTTGATATTATTTAAATATAAAAAAAAAGACCACTAAACATTTCCAATAGCATCAGCAATAAGCTCTGACAGCTGTGCATCCTGAGTGCGTGCCGAAACCTTCAAAGTAGCACCATTCTTCGAAGTGTAAACCATCCGCACCTGAACAGCAACCTTATTTCCATCAATGGTTTCACCAAACAGCTTAAGCTGGTGCGACGCCAGAGATGTGGGCATGTCAGTGCTTTCCAGAGGCATCAAAGAAAGCGTATTAATAACCAACTCTGTGGCATTATTGATAGACATCTCGGAACCAAACTGAAACGTTGACACAGCCTCAGCGCCAGCCAGCTCATCCCATTGATGCATAAAGTTTCCAACATACTTAGGAACCAAGTAGTCACCAACAGTGAATTCCAGGTCCTCCGTGCTGTAAACATCCTCAAAGCCTTCATCTTCGGGCTCACCTGTCGATGGGTCAATTTCCTTGTAGTTAAAGCGAAGAGCATTTTCAATAGAGAAGATGGCAAATTCTTCAGCGGGTCTCTGACCCGAAACATAAACAGTGCCTGTCTCATTGGGACCAAGCTTCTTAAGAGGGATGACAAAGTCGCTTTCAAAATCGCCAGCAATGTCAACAACAACATCCTCTAAAACAGCTTCAATGGTATTCGTAATCTCATATTGAATAACAATGTGGTTCTTAAACATATGCTTAATGGCCTTAACAACGTATTCGAGGCCGCTCTCGGTAAGAGCAACAGGCTTGCTGGTTTTGAGAATGGGACCATGGTCCTTAAAGGCGTCAATGCTAGCAAGAGCTGCAGCATATTCGCTAGTCTGGTCTTGAACAAGCTCACGCTCAACACGGAGCTTCTCGGCAGAACTGTCGCTGGATTTGGCACCAGCAGAAGAATCGTCCTGGGGCTTGTCGCCTGTCTCAGCCAAAAGAGCCTTGTTGCGGGCTTCCAAGGCAATAGTACGAGCCTGCTCAACAGTGACACGGGGAACAGTGTTGATATCGAAGGGTTTCAGGAACACGCTCTTATCACTGCTGGACAAGTACTGAGTAAGTTCGCGCTCAAACTGAGCAGGTGAGAAAACGGTGGGGGGAGTAATGTACTCCTTGGCTTCTGCTTCATCCAGCTCAATGAATCGCAAAGCAAGTGCAGCTCTATCACGCACCTCATCTGTGACATCGTCAAGACACCGGGTCAAGAGAACCTTGATGCTCTTGCGGACCTTAAGGTCATCTACCACAGCAAACTTGGAAAGAGCAGTGACGGCAGCAGAACGAATGACTGCATTTTCCAGCACAACTCGGTTGTAAATGTAACGAATGTACTTGGTAGGCTGGGATGTGGAAGGACCAGCAGAACCAAGCATGTGAAGGATGCGGACTGAAAGTTCAGCAAACTCGCAGTCTTCGACAAGCTCACTCAGATGACCGAGAGCAGCCTCCTTAGCAGCTGGAATGCAGCGAATCATATCGAAAAGAGCTTCAACAACAGCAGTCTTGTATTCCAGGCCACCTTCATCACGAAGACCGCTGGCCAAAAAGGAGAGCATACGAGAATGCTTCTGGGGAAACTTGAGAGCCAAGTTACGAATGGCATCGACAACAATGATCTTAAACTCGTCTGAAATTTCATTCATGAAACCAGAAATCTTAGACATGAGACGGTCAACACTAGATTCATCGCCAGTCTTAAGAAGAGTGGTAATAGCATAAGTTGCAATAGCACGACTGCTGGAGCTAATAAGAGGTTCAAGCTCAGGGTTGCATTCACTAGCCTCCACTGGGAAATCGAGAGCAAAGCGGTTGAGGACACGAATGACAGCAAATTGGGTAGAATTTCGAGGGAAGGCCAAAAGCTTACGCACAACGGCAAGAGTCTTATGAAGGACATCGGGATTAGGCTGAGGATTACGCTGCTGAAGAATGACCTTAACGGCTTCCACAACAACCATGTCTGAGGAAGCACTCAAGTAAGACACAACAATGGGTAACAGTGATTGAACAAGGGCCTTGTCTTCATCCATAATCTTTCCAATAAGACGGACCAACATGACAATAGCACTGGGGTTTTTAACTGGTGAATTGGGAGTTGTGAGTTGTTGAATCATGCGCATGACAGCCATCTTATCATGAGATCGCAGTTGGTAGAGAAGGCCAATGGCGTGGTATTGGTACATGGTAGATGAGGAGGGCACAAAAGAATTGTTGGAGCTGCCACCAAAGAAACTCGAAGAGCTAGAAGAGTCTTGTAAAGTTTCTTGAACATCGTTAGCCCACTTGCGCACCACGTCGCGAGCAATTGGGATGAGGTGGTAAGTTGACACTAGAGCAGCTGAAGAAACGCTCTTTTGCTTGTCTGCAATGGCAGTTCGAATAAGACGCTCAATCGATTGAACTGTAGAAGAATCAATAATGTGAATCAGGGCACGAATGGCATTGGGCTTGTAAATCGCATCGCTGGAAGACTGGATATCTTTCATAATGGAGGAAGTGACCATAATGACGTCGTTTGCCGTGGGGGCCAGCTCCTTGATGGCAACATAGACCATCTGACGAAGCGAAGGATCTTTTTGTTGAAAAAGCTTTGTGATGGAGAAAAAAAGGGAAGTGGATTCTTCAGGTGGGAAAACCTCGCCCATGTGGATGAGTCTGACAAGCTTTGTGAGCAAGGTCCGGCACTTTTTGGCTTGAATAGGCGACGCATTGAACCCAGAAATACACTCCTGGAAGACTGTCATCTTGTCCAGCGAGCCGGACTCAATGTCGTCGTTCTTCTTATATGTGAGTGTGGACATTTTTGAAGAAGAAGAACCAGGGGGTAGAGGGGGCTGGTGTTGATGTTTGTAGTGTTTGGGGGGCGTGAAAGGAGTTTGTTTATGTGGTGGTGGTGATAATAAAAAAAATTATTAGAACGTGCTGTGCTGTCAAAAGGAAGTTAGGAGGTTTTGGCAAGGTTACCACACATTGATATACACAAAAGGTTCCACGTATACGGTTACAATCAAAAGTGTAACAAAATAAAGTGTAATACATTTGAAATTTCAAAAGTGATTTTTATTTCAGTTGGTCCAAACAGTTTGAAAAAAAAGTGAAGTTAAGGGTTCAAAAGGATGATAATAGTATTTGGCAGATCAGTTTGTATCTATTCGAAAGATTATATATACAAGTCATCAGTGTTATTATTCTTGTTCCAAATAATTCCAATTGTTGTTGAACTTTACAACGCAGTCTCAACCAAGCTGCTCGAGTCGCCCAAAAATACCTCCTAGCACCAGCTTCCAAAAAACTACAAGTTAAAAGCTAAACCTTGCTAGCTCGGTTTGACTTTTAATGGTAATTTGCTTGTTTTTAAGTTTTTTTGGTTTCTGAAGTTTTTGGAAGCCACTTTTCTCCAGTGAGCCCGTATGGCACAATGGTAGCGCGTCGGATTGCAGATCCTAAGGTTATCGGTTCGATCCCGATTGCGGGCTAATTTTTTTAATAGTATTTCATCTTTGTTTACTATGTCAATTATATAAAGTATTGTTCTTAATCAAAAAAAAAACATTAAAGTTATCAATTTTGTAATTCACACTTTAGAGAAACCATTACGATTGTAACGTGGTTGTGCTAAGAACATAAATTTATAGTGCTAATGTGATATTACTTGATTAGGGAATAGAATAAAAGATGTTAATATATCAAGCCATATGTAATGAATCCTATCAAAAGAAACTTTTCCAATATATATAGCCACCTTTTTCTTTAGTTTCTTTTTTATACCTTCAAATATTCTTTTCATATACCCAATAATACTCATTGTTTTTTTAGCTAATTTTTTATACCACTGTGATACCTATCTCGATACCGATTTTAATACCCCTATACCACTCTTGTAAAAACATTATAGCATTTATAAAATACCCATACATCCATTTGACACACTCTTGTGACAATACCCTTGCAATATCCACAATATAAGTACCCATTAATACCAAATTTAATGCTAGTGTTATTTTAATTGAAATTTCCTTTTTGCTATATTTGATGGCGGTGAAGGCGGTGGTTGGAGGCATTTATAGCAATATATTTAAATTCTACATTTAATATTTGCAAAAGAAATAACTATAATTGTTAAATTTATTTTAAATTTATTTTTTTTCCTTTGAAAAAACGGTTGGCCATTGATATCCATCTATTATTTGTATTTACTTTAATGAATGAAAAATAATTACTGTCTCAATCTAAAATCTCTATGCTGGAATCAGAATCAATATCTATGACCTGGTTTTGGCTGACTGGTTCATATTCGTGTTTTGGTTTGATGTCCTGCTCATGCTTGACCTCTTCTCTTTGTTTTTTGGTGGACTCGTTGTGCAACTCATTTCCCTTGGTGGGGTTAAAGATTTTTCTTTTTCTTGTTAGAGGTGACTCCTGCTCATTTTTCAGCTGAGGTACAGCATCTTGTTTTTGGTTAGAGTACTCTTGTTCATCTGGTGAAAGTTTTATTGCTGCTTTTTCTAGATTACGGTAAAACGCAGCCACTTTGGGGTCCACAGTAACCTTTGCAGGATTGTAATTTAAAACTTCAAGAGTTTTGGTTGAAGTTGCGCGAGAAATTGCAACGTATGCATGGCCGCTTTCAAAGATGTTTGCGAGATCGATACGAACTCGAGGAAGCGTTTGACCTTGGGCTTTATGGATCGACATGGCCCATGAGTAAATTAATGGAATCTGGATTCGTTTGACTTCTGGAGGTTGTTTTAGTTCCTCTATTTCCGAGCCGTTTTTTGAAAAGAGTGGAATTTTAAATTCGTTAGAAGATGTGCTTTCTATGTGTTCAGGTTTACCTCCAATCGTGACAAAGTTATCAATTGGGTTTAATTGGTGAACTAGGCGACTTGATCCCATTGTATCGGTAGTAAGACTTATAATTGGTAGCGGGGTATCATCATCAACAACCTTATGACAGCTAATATAAATTTTTGTTTTCCCATTATTATACTTTTCCTCTTCTTTAGCTTGGTGATCTCGGACCAACTGTTGAAATTCTGGAGAAGAAGTTGAAATTTGCTCTCTGGATGCAATACCTTGGACATGAGTATATCCACGTTGAGTTAAAAATCCAAGGACCCGACCAAGTGTACCGTTTGCCAGTCCAGAATCAATAATGTTGCGGACAATCATGATTTGGCAGTCTTGTCGTAGCTCTATTTCACTGCTTACAATTTCGTCCAAGCGTTTTAAGGCCTGGGTAACCTTTGCGGAAGGAACATTTTCGGGTATAATGTCTGTGCTAGTGTAAAAATACCGTTTTCCAGGAAGTTCTGCAAGTTTTGTAGAGTTGTATTGTTGTACTTTATTTCGCGTAGCATATAGCATGGTTGGTGTTATTCCGTCTTTATAAACCACTGGTCGGTCTAAAGATCTAAGTTTTTCATTCATTTTGTCAGTCAGTCGACCTAAACGCATAGCGTTTAGAATTTCAATAAACTCATTATCACCTTTTTGACGGAAAACTTGTTGCAGGACAATACACTGTGTTATTGTCTTGTGCCAAGCTTCTGTTTCGAAGCAATAAACGCGGGGTGTCGAGACGAAGCTGTGGCCATCGTCGGGTATATACTTATCGGGTACTGGTGGTAGCTGAAAAAAATCTCCCGTACAAATAACTTGAATCCCGCCAAACGGAAAATTGTTGCATCTGATGCATCGCGCAATGTATTCAAGCTTGGTAAAAAAGAGGCCGTCCACCATTGACACCTCATCAATCACCAGCACTGAGGTTTCCCTCCAGCGATCACAGGCTGATTCATTTTTGCGGACTTTCTTAACAAGAGTCTTTGCATCTTCCTTCGCCAATCCAACGCCAGCAAAACTATGGAGTGTGATGCCACCGACATTTACAGCTGCTATGCCTGTGGAGCTGGTGACAGCCACTGTGTTATGCCTTTTTCTCAAGCGATCAATGAGACACCGGAGAAGAAGAGACTTGCCGGTACCTGCTGCACCTGTGTAAAATAAAGAACGGCCTTTAAGAGCCAGGCGAATAACTAATTGCTGTTCTTTACTAAGTAGAAAAGATTTATCGGGGGATGTCCTAGATGGAGAATGTTCATGTTGGGAATGTTTAAAGTCGTTGTTTTTATCTATCCAAGTAGAGGACTCAAGAGATGATCTTCTTTTTTTAATGGGAGATGAGTGTGAGTGAAAAGCCGATGGAGATGTATGTTGTCTGTTTTCTGGTGCCTTGAAGTCTTTTTTAATTGTTTTATTTGGGTGGGGTGTTTTTGAAACGGATATTTCAATCAAGTCATCATCGCTTGAGTCATCTAAGGGCTCATTTTTATAAGCACGACTTGATGACGACATTTCTTCAAATGCCCCCAGGTGAAGAGTCGAGTTTGGTTTGTCTTTGGCTTTTTCTAAAATGTCCTTTTTACTTTCCCCTGTTTTTTCGCCCAGCGTAGTAACCATCTCTTTTATTTTTTCTTTTTTTGGTAGTAATGATACTAGTGGGGGTTAAGAAACTGTGGAAAGAATAAGTTACGAGACTAATTTTGCGGCTGCATATCTACACTTTATTGTGAATCTTATCGTCAATTTGACTGGAGCTTTTTTTTAAAACTCAAACCAAAGCTATAATTCTATTCTCAATTTTACAACAAAAAACTAATAAGATACTATCTAGCAAGTTTCTAATCAATTATAGAATTTTTTTTTTTTTTGGAAAATAGCGGCACCTTATGCATGGTACAAGACATTAAAAATATACTGAGTAAGATACTGAAGAAAACAATGCTAGGTAAGGATCTGGTTACACAATTCAAGTAAATTGGCAAAGGATGGTCTATTTTACAAAATAAGCATGACATGGAAATAAAAGCCCAGAAAGCTAACTGATTCAATATCAATTGTTATTTATAAATAAATGTGACTATTGTACCATTAAAGTGGATACTTTGAAGAATCATCTGTACTTTTGTTTTTTTAACACATTTTCAGCCTTTGACCATGGAGCCAAGCGCTCAATAACCTCCTTTTTCTTTTTCCTTGGAAAATCTAGTGTCTCATTTTTAGGAACTTTCAAGCTTGTGTTTACCGATTCCAGTGTGTTATAAAACTCAACGACCTTGGGATCAACGGTAACCTTTGAGGGCCGAAAATTTAGAATTTGGAGAGTTTTTGTCGAAGTAGCACGAGAAATAGCAACATATGCATGTCCATCTTCAAAAATATCGGCAAGGTCAACACGAACTCGGGGAAGAGTTTGGCCCTGAGCCTTATGGATAGACATTGCCCAGCCATAGATTAAAGGCAATTGAATACGCGCCGCATCTTCTTTAAATTCTGCTCCCAAGTTTAAAAATCGAGCTTTTAAAGCATCCAAACTGGACTGTGAGTCAGGAGAGGTGGAAAGACGTGGAAGCTGGAACAGCTCGGATGAGTTTTTGTGGTTGCGAGTTGACGAACTGCTGCTGCCAGATAAGGTAATGGAGTTGACATTTCGTGAGACAATGCAAGTCATGTGTCTTGACCCCAGTGTATCTAAAGAAAAATCAATGACAGGGAAAGGGTTGCCACTTCCAGAACTGTCAATGTATTTCACATGTGATTCAGGACCTTCTTTTTTGTCTTTTGCTTCCTTTTTTTCATTTTCAAGTTGGCAATCTCTAACCATTTTGTGGAACTGGGGGGATTCCTTCAAAATCTTTTTTTCAGATGCGGCTGCCTGAACTTTTTCATAGTCAGCCAATGTCAAAAACCCAATTACGCGACCCAAAATCCCATTAACCAAACAACTATTTTCTGTCATATTTCGCGACAGCATTACTTGACAGCCTTGACGTAGTTCAATGGTTTTGTATGCAGTTTCATCCAAGCGCTTTTTAACAAAATCTATGGGGATATCATCGCGAAACACTTGATCTGTAGCAACATATGTGTAGCTTCTACCTTTAAGATGTTTTAGTTGTTCGTGATTGTAAGCCTGAACGCGATTACGAGTGGCGTAGAGAGCTGTTGGTTTTATTCCATCTTTATAATTCACTGGTCGTTGAAGAGTGTGCAATTTTGCAATCATTTGTGGAGTTAGTTTTCCCAAGCGCATGGAGTTAAGAAGGTTAATGAACTCATCATCACCTTTCTGGCGGAAATTTTGTTTAAGAACAATATTATATTTAATAGTCTGGCGCCATGCCTCAGTATCAAAGCAGTAGATGCGAGGCTTTGCAACCAAATCGACAGACCTACTATTTTTAGAGATAACTTTTTCTGCTACAGGAGGTAACTGCAAAAAGTCGCCAGTACAGATCAGCTGCATGTTACCAAAAGGTCGATTATTCTTTCTCAGAGAGCATGCAATGTATTCAAGTTTGGTAAAAAGATCGCCATCAACCATAGATATCTCATCGATAATGAGTACTGAAGTGTCGATCCAGCGCCTAAGAGAGGAGCCATTTTTTTTGATCCGTTTGACAAGTGTGGATGCTTCTTCTTTGCCTAATCCAATTCCAGCAAATTTGTGAAGAGTGGTGCCGCCAATATTGAGAGCAGCCAGCCCGGTGGAGCTTGTGACTGCTACCTTGACTCCGTTGTCTTTTAAAGCTTGGATAAGATGACCAAGAAGCAAAGATTTGCCGGTACCGGCCGCACCAGTGTAAAAAATAGAGTCGCCATTGAGGGCAAGATCTATAATGTATTTTTGTTCGTCACTAAGTACAATCGGCACAGGGGTACTGGGTTCAGCTACATCAATGTCTATTTCTGTATCTACAGAGTCTGTAGTCGAGTTTTTTTCTTTTGAATGAGGTTCCGTGGAGTCAAGTGGTAGTTGATCAGCCTTAGTTTGATCAGATTGTCGAGAGCTTCCCTGAGGTTTTATATAATTAGATGGAATGTGGGGTGATGGCGTTTGTTGCGGTTTGACTGCAGGGGTATCGAGGGCTTTGAATTTATCTGTGGAATTCGTGGCTTGTGGAGGACCAGTGTTTGGAAACTCAGGGTCTGAATCCAGATCAGACCATTCTTGTTCAGAAAGGTGGTCAAATGGCTCTGAAGCCTGTGGTATAGTTAAAGAATCATTACTGGTTTCTGGATTGACGCGTTTGGGACCGTAGGTATGCTGCTTGATGGTATTGTTTTGAGTTGACGAAAGTTGCACGTCATCTTTAAATAAATCTTCATCACCAAAACACTCATCCCAGAGATCGTCAACAGATTCAGCAAACCGAGAAGCCATATTTTTGATGGACTATCATATCAAAACAAATAATGTTTATTTCTGTTATGAGAGAATTGATAGTAAAGATCAAGCAGTTTAAAATAATCTTGAAGAAAAAGCCAGTGGCGGTTAAGTGCTGAAACATAATCATGTTTACAAAAAATAACGTTTCCAGGTTTAGGGCAAAAAAATGAAAGCGTTAATGAATTCAAATGCTATAAAAAATTAAAAAAATGATAAATAAAAATATAAAAATAATTTATTTTATAACTTAAATTCCGGTAACTAGATGTTAAATACACTAACCGGACTTTAATAAATGTTAAAATATTGTTTGAAATGTCTTAAATAGAAAAAACAATAACGTTTTTTAAGCAAGGCAATCTGGCCGAGTTGGTCTAAGGCGTAGGATTAAGGTTCCTATCTTTTCGGAGGCGAGGGTTCGAATCCCTCGGTTGTCATAGTTTTTGTATAATCTTTTTTTTATGAGGTAAAGACAAAAACAAAGAAACTGGGATTTTTGTGATGAATCTTTATAGAGATTTATTATTATTTAACTTTAACTTTTTTCATATGCTTAAAGCAGTGACAAAAAGTAGAAACTTCTTATCGCATGAAATTTTTTTCTTTTTGGTCCTTCCAGAGACTTTCCCCGCGGCATGCTTGTTTTGGAGTGCGGCTCAGCATACGGCCAAGTCCGGTTCTTTTGTGTGCATATTTGCCTATCAAAGAATATAAAAAGACTCCAAAATCCACATCCCCGCCCTCTTTGCAAGTTGTACATATATACTATCGAAATTTTTTTAAACAAAAGCTTTTTTTTTTCTATTATAAAAGACTCAACAGATACTTATATTTAAAATGACCTCAATTCTTTCAATTCCTGCTCTTAAAAAGGCTTCTTATGAAGATGTTGCCGCCTCGCTCGGCCTCCTGTTTGAGCCAACAGAAGCCCTCAACAAGCTCATCTACTCTGCACTCGTGGAGCCCGCCGCTGCTGCTGCCACCTACTCGACTTATCCTGAACTGATCGAGTGTGTGCGTATTCTTCTTTTATCACAGCCTATTCCATCAACGCCCTCGGCCTTGAACCCAGCCATTGCTAACATCATTGCTGCGCACCCGCGGCTGGGTGCCAAAAAAGTCGACTCAGCACAGTCGCAGGCAGAACAAGCAAGTTTGCAGCGAGACCCTAAGGACCTGGAGCGAGTGCGTGTTTTAAATGAGGAGTACGAAAAGACGTTCCCTGGATTGAGATATGTAGTTTTCGTCAATGGCCGGCCCCTTCCAGAAATCATTGCCAATATGGAGACTCGTATTGCGCGTAACAACTTTGCTGCTGAGTGCAAAGAAGCATTTAATGTGAGTATTATCAAAATTATTAATCTATTAATTTACTAAAACCTCTTTTTAGGCAATGTGCGATATTGCGATTGATCGATCTAAGAAACTCCGTATCAAGGGTGATTCGAATATATGATGTCATTAGTAATTACATTTATCAGTACATTAGTATACACTATATATTTATCCAGTTTTTGTTTTTTACATTCTACAAGAAGTAATCAGGAGTTTTGCGAGAGACTGAGGGCTCGCCTGGTCGAGGACTAGGGTCGTATTGAAGGAATACAGTACCCAGGTCCTCGTCGACGCTCATGATGGCAGCCTGGTTGCCGCAGCGGTAGCAGTAGTTTGGAGCAGAGAAGATGGTGACGACCTGTTGTTCGTGGGCCCAGGCGTAACCTTCCATGATAAGCTGGTGGGCACGCGATATTAATTGAAGATCGTTTGTATGGTTGAAGTGTTGAGAAATGTCTTGGCCAAAGGTGAAGCCAGCACCTCTGGGCGACACTCCCCACGAGACCCGCTCGTCGGGGTCAGACCAGAGCAGGTCACACATGGGTCCGTCGTGGGGGACTTCCTGGAACCGATTGAGGTCGCGGATGTTATCAATGGTCTCAATGTTGGGTGAAAGACCTCCATGAAGACAAAAGATTTTGTTTTCTACAAGGGCTGTGATAGGGAAAAAGTCAAAAAGGTCTGTGAACATTTTCCAAACATTTGCATTGCCGTATTTTCGTAGACATTCATCGTAAAAGCCATAAACTTGTGTGATTTGACGCGATTCATGGTTGCCGCGTAATATAGTGATGCGGTTGGGATATCTGACCTTAAGGGCGACCAAGTAAGACACAGTCTCAACAGAGTAGTAGCCACGGTCGACATAGTCGCCTAAGAGATAGAGAAAAAAAGGTAAGAGAGAGTCAAAAAAATAAAAAAGTATGGGCAATGTATGTATATACTAACCCATAAACAGGTAGTTTGTATCTGGACAAGGCCCTCCGATTTTGAAGAGCTCAATGAGGTCGTGGAATTGGCCGTGGACGTCACCGCAGATTGTCACGGGTGCATTGACAGGCTGGACGTTTTCTTCATATTGCAGCAGCTCTTTGGCCATGTTGCAGAGGGTTTCTACATCTTCTTCGGAGAGTGGATGGCATTGGCTAAGTGATTCAATCCAGGCATCGAGCTGGTTAAGAGACTGAGAGGTGAGCTCACCGGGAGGGTTACGGTTGATAATGGACATATTTGGAAACCCGCCTCCATGCATGTCGTCGTTCATTCCGAGTGCCAGGTCGTCACCGACATCTTCCATTTGCACGTCATGATCCAGTTCCATTATGGGTATTATGTGATTTTTTTTGGGGGGGTTTCTTTTTTTTTACTTGAAAAAAAAAAGAGTTTTATTAGAGTATTAGAAAAAGTTATAATAGTTAGAAAGATTAGGTCTCGAAAAGAAATAAGGGGACGTGTGATTGTATAGAAATTTTAAAAAAAAATAAAAACTATAAAGGTTGTATGGCAGATGATATATTGGTGGCACTGAGCAAAAAAATAGCGAGAGGAGAAGTTGGTGCGCTGGACAATCAGGTAACAAGTCACGTGTAGGTGTAACAATATGTTGTAATGCCAACTCCATGGTAAATATCAGACTGGTGTTTATTTGATACTGGTAAAACCTCCTCTCATTAATAAAAAAAAAACTTTGATCCGCGCCACCACCAAAAACGTCCATCTAGAAGGTCCTCTTTAGGCTTATTATCTCCATTCCCCTAATACCACACCCAAAAAACAATGGTATGTCCTACAAATAGCATCCAACTTTAGCTGACTTCTAACAAATCCAATTTATTCTTTTTTGATCTAGTCTGTCAACATTTTTGGTGACCAAGTTGTTGAGGAGCGTGCTGAAAATGCTCGTAAGTATCCTTTAAATCGATTGATTTCATCATGATTATCCTTAGTAGTATAGCGCCACCTAACATCATCTTTTTTCTTGCCCCAAAGGTCTCTCTGCATTTGTCGGCGCAATTGCTGTCGGCGATCTCGTCAAGTCTACTCTCGGCCCCAAGGGCATGGATAAGCTTCTGCAGTCCGCCACAAGCGATCAATCGCTTGTGACAAATGATGGTGCTACCATTCTCAAGTCGATTCCCTTTGATAACCCAGCAGCCAAGGTTCTTGTCAACATTTCGCGTGTCCAGGACGACGAGGTTGGTGATGGTACTACATCCGTGACTGTGCTTGCAGCTGAGCTATTGCGCGAAGCTGAGAAACTCGTGGAAAAGAAGATCCACCCGCAGACTATTATTGAGGGCTACCGTCTGGCGTCCCAAGCTGCGCTGGCCGCACTCGAAAAGTCAGCCGTCGATTCGTCTGCCTCACCCACAAAGTTCCGTGAGGATCTTATCAACATTGCCAAAACCACACTTAGCTCCAAGATCTTGGCCCAGGATAAGGACCATTTTGCTGAGTTGGCTGTGGATGCAGTGTTGAGACTCAAGGGTTCCACTAACCTGGAGCACATTCAGATCATTAAGAAAGCAGGTGGCCGGTTAGCTGATTCGTATCTCGATGAGGGCTTTATTCTTAACAAGACTTTTGGTGTTAAGCAACCAAAGAAGATTACCAATGCAAAGATTCTCATTGCCAATACTCGTGAGTAACAAGGGAACAGGATTCCGATTTTGATTACTAACTTTTATCCTTAGCTATGGACACCGACAAGGTCAAGATTTTTGGCGCCAAGTTCAAGGTCGATGCCACAAGCAAGCTTGCTGAGTTGGAGCGTGCAGAGAAGCAGAAGATGAAGGAAAAGGTGGACAAAATCAAGGCTCATGGAATCAACTGCTTTGTGAATAGACAGCTAATTTATAACTGGCCCGAGCAACTGTTTACTGAAGCCGGAATCAACTCGATTGAGCACGCGGACTTTGAGGGCGTGGAGCGACTGGCGCTTGTGACCGGAGGTGAGGTGGTGTCTACGTTTGACCATCCTGAAGCTGTCAAGCTGGGCCACTGCGACGTGATTGAGGAGGTGCTTGTGGGCGAGGACACCATGATTAAGTTTTCAGGAGTGGCGCGCGGTGAGGCATGCACCATTGTGTTGCGGGGCGCGACGGAGCAGGTGCTTGAGGAGGCCGAGCGTTCGTTGCACGATGCACTGTCGGTGTTGTCCCAAACAACGGTGGAGACTCGCACGGTGCTTGGTGGCGGGTGCTCGGAGATGATCATGTCGATGGCCGTTGACCGTGCAGGACAGAATGCTGATGGCAAGAAGTCGCTCGCCATTGAGTCGTTTGCAGTGGCGCTGCGCCAGCTGCCGACAATCTTGGCCGACAATGCCGGGTTTGACTCGAGCGAGCTTGTGGCCAAGCTGCGGTCGGCCATTTACAATGGTATGAACACGTCTGGCTTGGACTTGGATAATGGAACCATTGGAGATATGCGTGAGCTCGGCATTGTTGAGAGCTACAAGCTGAAGCGCGCCGTTGTGTCGAGTGCATCTGAGGCTGTAGAGCTCTTGTTGCGTGTGGACAATATCATTCGTGCCAAGCCACGTACCGCTGACCGTAATGCTCTTTAAACCAAAAAAAAAGACTATATAAGGGGAGGGGTGTTTATATATAAAAAGCGAAATATATGTAAATTGATTAATATTTCTATACAGAATCAGTTTCTATGGGAGACAATGTTCCAGCCGGTAGATACAAGACCCGATTCTTGGTCGAAATACTCGTCCTGGTTGTGCTCGATGATGGCGTTTCTAAGCTCGCACACAGAGGGCCATTGTACGGTTGGGGATGACTCTGGGGCCGGCGGTGACCGAGGAGTGGTTCCCCGCGACAAGGGTCTGTTTTGGTGCGTCGACAGGCGGCGCGGGACAGGCGATGCAGGTTGGTGTTGCGCCGAGGGGGCGGGCTGGTAGGTGGGCGGAGGGGTGGTTCCGATTCTTAGGGCATGTGCCTTTTTCAAAACCACGGGCTCCGACAGATGTTGGGGGGTGCGGGGTTCCGGGGGCTGGGTGTCTGGGCGTGTCAGAGCCCGCTTAAGAGCAATCAACATGTCACCGAGGTGCAGGATGTTGACTGGTTTGTTTGTGGAGGCCGAGGCCGCGGCGCCGGACGGTTTGCGTTTCTCCTTGTCTTTGGCCAGAGACCTGGGTGCCCCCGGCATCGGTGAGGAGACCCCGGGAGCCGCATGCTTGTGGGTCATGTTTTTGGCTAGTTTCGATTTGTGGGTCGGTGTTGTAGTAGTGCCATGGTGGTGGTCATGGCGGTATCGCTTATGTGGTTTGAGAGCTTCGTTTGCTAATGCCGGTTTTTCATCAGCTGTCCAGGATGGAGCAGTAGAGGCAGAGGATGCCTTTGCTGCCGACGCGTTTAGAGATGGAGGTCCTCCTACCAGAACCGCCCCGGTGTCGTCGTCGTCTATATCATCCTCAAACACCGGAAGAGGTTCAGTTGACGGTTCTTCATGGTTGAGATTGAGTTTTTTGTTGGTTTCTGAGGTAGAGCTGCTGTTATCATCAAACTCGTCAATGAGCTCTCCATAGTAATCCTCATCATCTTCATCCACAGACTTTTGTTTTGCACTTGCTCCGATGGGCCGGCCTTTTGCCCCAATCTTTTCTGGTTCTTCTTCTGATTCTTCTTCTGGTTGCTCTTCTTCATAATCTCCGTCCACGTCTTTGGTCTCAGATAGTACCATTAATTTTCTGGAGCGCCGAGTGGCGGACTGTGGTGATGGGTAGTCCACAGAGATCCCGACCAGGGCCGCCAAGTACGCCAAATCAAGACATAGCATTGCCAGGGCAGATGCCGATCTGCAAAACTCGACTGCATCCTGAGAGGTGCTAATGTGGGAGTCGTTAGTAGAGCCATTGGTATTTGCACTGGAACTCGAGCCATTGTGCCTGTAAGACTTGGGACTCGAGGACCCGGTCCGGTTGCTATTAACACAAGCACGAGCAGCTGCTGTAGCAGCCGCCACCATGCCTACCCCGGAGACGGGGCCATACATGATCTTCTCTCCACTTAGAGGGACCTGACCTGCTTCCTCAGCAAGAGCAGAAGCTCTGGCGAGGGGCATCCCTGCTCGAGAGTTACTGTATCCTGCGCTACTTGAGCCGTTAGCACCTGAGGAGGGTTTGTGGTGGCGGTGCTGGGATGAGGATGCAGAGGGGCTTGAGGACGAGATTCCAGGGATTCCAATCAAGGCAAAGGGTCTTCCACGCGTGGGGAGGCCGATGGGATAGGGTAGAGGCACGCGCAGGTATGCGGCGAGGTATTGGGTGAGGTATGCGATGCGGTCTATTGCGGCCGCTGCGGTGAGCAGCTGGTAGTCGGAGAGGGCAAGGACGGAGGGCACGACGCAATTGCAGATGTATGTGTACACGGTGGGTCCCGAGGCGGACTTGTGATGGTTGGAGCGGGACTTTACTGAGACGTGGTCACGTCTACGGCGCTGGACAATGTTAAAGATATGGAAGAGAGTATTGCAAGCTCTTGTGGATTCCGCGTCGATGGAGGAGAGCCTTTGAGGATGGGATTTAGGGGTGGATTGGGGGACGGGGGATGGGATTGAAGAGTAGTCTATTGTTTTTGGTGTCGCAGTCATTGTGGATGTCGATTTATCCATGTAGTTTGTGCTTGTGGAGATAGCGTCGCGGAGGCCATGGAGTTGGGCGCGGGTTTGTGTGGTTTTGATCTTGCAGTCTCTTGTTGCAGCAGCAATGGACTGTTTTTTATTGTGGAGGACCTCGACGCGGGCTCGGAGACGTTTAATAGCCAAGGAGGTTGCTTGTGGGGAAGAAGATGATGCATTTGCAGCAGCTTGTGGGGTGTAGGGCGAGTCACAGTTGTGTGGGGAGGAGACGTTAGCCTTTGAGAGCTTGTTGCGGAGATCTGGGGAAAGGGTAGAGAGGGAGGACTCGAAGGAGTCTATGCTGATGAGAGTTTGGGAAGATTGGATGCGGAGTTTGAGAAGCAAATGGGCCATACATCGTGGGCAATAGAGATTTGCGTTTGAGAGTTTGCATAGGCCACAGATCAGGAAGGTATGAGGAGGGAGTGAGGAGGGGTCTATTTGGGATGGGGTGGAGGAGAAGTGGGGAGTTTGGGTAGGAGCATGATGAGGGGGTGATGAGGATGAAGGGAGGAGGGGCGGTTGGCTGTTATAAGAGCGAGAGGAGCTGGTTGTATTATGGCGGGCATTATAGTGGTTGTTGCTGGTGTTTGTTGGTCGTGATGTTCCGAATCGGGACATTTGGATGAGGGTAAGGACCAGATGGGAGGGGGGGGAAGAAGAAGGGAGATGAGAGGAGCTTTGTTTAGATTATAGAAAGTCTTATTAAAATAGATTTTGTGTTTAAAGACGAGTTAAGTTCAATAGTTGGTAGTATGAGGGTGGCGATATTATAGATTTTTTTGATCTTGTGTGGCAATTCGTATTGTGTAAGAAAAAAAACTGGCGGAGAGTTAAGATTTAATGATGTTAGAATGAGAATAGAGGTTTTTTCGATTGTAATTGAAACAATCTATAGTATTTGGGTATTGTATTTGAAATGAATGGAGTATTTTTATTATATATGAGATTGTTGTGAATGTGCAGTTTATCGTAGATAAGCATCACCAATGTTAAACAAATTCAGTTAGTGATATGGTGGGGGAGGTTTTAAAAAGGTCTCCAAAACTAGAAGTCGCGTTAGTTTAACCAAGGTTAGTTTAACCGAGAAATAGTTGTGGATTTTTATTATTATGATTATGTGATTATTATAATTATAATTATTATTATATGTGTGCTTTTAAAACAAATAAACAAACCAAAAATTTTTTTTTTGGAATTAAACACAGAAAACAGTTGAAAATGAGAAAAATGGCTAGTTAAGGAATATATATATGAAATGATAAAAGGTTTTAAGAGAAGTTTTGTTATCATTTCAATCAAACTTTATCGTCGTAATCACCAAAAGCGGTTTCTTTAAATGTATTTTCAAATCACCAGTTTTTTTAAAATATCATATATACTCAAATTCAAGTGATAATATGTAAATAATAAAAAGAACCGTATTAAAGCAAAATAAAAAAGCACTTTGCTTGATAATCATAATATTAATAACAATAAGAATTAAAAAAAGACCCATCTAACACACTCTCTGTTCACTGATTTCATCATCACCAATATATATACATATAAATATATATATCTATCACATTAGTCCGATCTTAACTAATAACACATCCCTTATCCTTATTTTCAGCCGATGTCGAATCAATCTGAGAAATAAGCAACTCAAAAGCCTTATCCACGTTGACCTTATCCTTTGCCGAGGTCTCCACAAACGCAGCGCCAAACGAGTCAGCAAGGGCCTTGCCTTCTTGGGCCGGGACCTGGCGCTGGGACTCGAGATCCGTCTTGTTGCCGACCACCACCATGGGGAGGGTTTCTGCGCCGGTGGCGTTGAGGATTTTGTCCCGGATGATGGAGATCATTTCGAACGAGGCGCGCGACGCAATCGAGTAGACAAGCATGTATCCGTGGATGCCAATGAGATGCTTCTGGTTCATGATGGAAAACTCGTCCTGGCCGGCAGTGTCGATGATCTCGGTCGTGTACTCCACGCCCTTGTACTTGATGGGCTTGAAGAACTGGTTCTCAATGGTTGGGTAGTAGGACTCGACAAAGTGTTCATCGACAAACTGGACTGTCACCGAGGACTTTCCGACAGCACTGGCGCCAACAATGGCGATTTTGCGGGCTCTCTGTGGGGGGACCATGATTGTGTGTATGTGTGTGTATATGTGTATATATATATATATATATATATATATATATAAATATATATATATGAGTGTAAGTTTGTTTTAAGGGTAAAAGGTTTTGTTAATATGTATATATGTATATAAATATATATAAATATATATACATATATATATGTATTGTATTATATTTTTATCTGTTAAATGTTTAAGTTTTCTTAATATATGAAATGGTGTGGTGGTGATAAGAGAAAAAAAAAAATTGGCTTTTAAACAAAAAAAAAAAAAAAAAAAAAAAAAAAAGGGGAGAAAAAGGAAACCCCAAATTGTTTGTTTAACCATAACCGTGGTTATTGTTATTGTTTAAGCTCCATGTAAACAACTCAAGGCAGACCGTCTGCGTCGTCGTCCGTCTAGTATCGAAAAGAAACGGTCGGGACCCTGTACCCGGAACCTGTCGTTTATAAATATATAAATATGTAACTCTTCCACACCCTCATATACATAAAAATGTAAAAAACGATGTCTCTTCTATAAATCTTTTTGCCGTTTTTGACTGTTTTTGAGGTACTCGGACATATACAAATCGTTACATTTTCGTGTTTTTTTAAACGTCTTCATCAAACGAACTCTCCCTAATTAGGACTTTTTCCCTGCTTCTTCTTGAAAATCTGTTTATTTTTTCATTGTTATTTTGGTTTCTTTCCTGTCCACTTGCATCGTCTTCCTTCCTTCCAGCCATCCCCCTAATTCCTTGCGTTTCTCTTCTTTTCAACGGTCAAACTTCTTTTTCGGCTGTTTCTCCGTTCCCACAATGCCTCCTCTCCTTTGTTTACTTTTTCTATTTTTGTCTCGGCAACTTATGCGCCTGCGCGCGCTTAAACTTTCTTATCGCTAGCGAATCGGTGATCGTTGTTTATGATTGGGGGAAAAAAAAAAATTGGAGAGAAAAGGATGTTTTGTTGGTTATGAATTGTTTTATATAAATAATAGATCTTTGTAAATTTATATATGAGTATAAATATAGTTATATTTATTTATGATTGTTTAAAATATAAAAAAATTATACTTCAGTACCTTTTTGACTTTGAAACACAAAAAGTTATCGACACCAGCAGGACTCGAACCTGCGCGGGAAATCCCAAAAGATTTCTAATCTTTCGCCTTAACCGCTCGGCCATAGTGCCAGTTGTTCTTGATACACTTAATATGTTTTGGTTCATTACAAATCCACTGTTTTATTTTTTTCGTTTTACTCAAATTTGGGTTGAAACAGAGTGGGACCGGTTAGTCGAGTTGGAAAAGACGTTCGCTATATGCGAGAGGCGTGGGTTCGAGCCCCACACCACCCACTCTTTAAATGGTTTGCGGGAGCTTACCATAGTCCGACATAAAGGGCCTAACCGCCGACCGTCCTGTCAGTCTAATTAGCTACGCAGGTGATTGCGGGCCGTATCTCTGGCAGGGCGGAATAAGAAATAAAATCACGGTTTTCCGTGAAGCGTCTGTGAAGATAAGTGGAAATTGGGTTGGGAAGGTTTGGGATCGACATACTGATTCACCCCTGTTCCTCGTAGGCTGGCATCAGGGCCCATGCGCTCCGGGCTATCCGAGACGTCCTGACCGACACTTGTACTGAAAAGGTACTACATGACCGACACACATTAGTTAGAAATTAATAAGGATAGCGATAACGCAGATGTTATATACTTCTATAACCCTTGAATATAAATAATAAATAAAATAAAATTGGGTTGAAACGTAGTACATTGTATTTTTACAAGAAAGATTAGATGTAGATGCGTTTTAAAGTGTAAAAAATAAAAAAACTTATTTAGGGACTCTAATAGCCAGAAACATGTGTGTCATACCATTACCCAGTTCGGCTCAATAAACGTCGCAGAGTTGGGATAGGACTGAGACAGCGATTGATTCTAATAAAAAAACATTTCACAAAATTGACAAGTCTAAACAGTCCTCCAAAAAGTAGCCTTAAGTGGACGCGCTCCATGTGCTTTGCTCTAATCGGAAGGTTTAAGAAATAACCTTTTAGTGACTGGCGAGGGGACTGAGGAAGGCACCAGGAATCAGCTACAAGACGCCTTGTTGAACTTAAAGGAAATGAGCCACTATGACACTTAACGAGCTTGACGTTACAGGGGGGGTTTCTTATTTAGTGGCCAGATCCGTTTTTCGTTTTTTTTCAAATCCTCCCGCAGGTCGTGTGCACGTGGAACTCGAATTCCGTGATCACGTATATGTGTATGGCGGCAGGCTTTGCAGACGGATTTACTTAGACTCTTCTCAGGGAAATTATTTTTACAAGGCTTTTTTGATCTCAGAGCCCCCCGGGTGTAAAGAGTTAAACTGGATATTGTGGTTGTAGTCATGAAAAATTCCAAGACTAACATCGTGGAAATCAACCATTATCTAGACACAATTGCCAGTCTAACTGGATAAACCAAGCAACCGTACCTCACGTAAACCGAATCTTTTTCATCACCTTGAATATTAAATGCCAAAAAATTCAATTCTAAGTAAACCTGGATAATCTGATAAACTCATTTTTGTAAATATCTCCCCCCTAAAAAAGCATGTGGTTTTAAAATAGAAAATATACAAACCAGCATCCATATCCTTTTTTTCATCTTCATCTTAAATTTCTCATTAAAAACATATCAAAAACACTTCACATTCTTTCTTCATCAAATTTAAAAAAACTCATTAACCATAAAAAAATAATTTTTACAACCATCTTCTTTTCTCTTCATGAAATAATACAACACCGGCCTGACCCCGTGGTGTCGTCCCCACCGCCATTCCCATCACCATCATCCACCCGCGTCCTTCCTCCATTGCCTTGTCCCCCCACGCCATTACCTTGGCCATTACCACCACCTCCTCCCGCTCTTCCATTGGTAAAGCTCCCATCTTCCGCACTCCCATTGCTTCTATTTTTATTCTTGCGTCCTCCCTTCTGTGGCGGCTTTTTCGCACTCACCGAGGGCGGCCGCACACTCAGGTGCACCACAAAGGTAGAATGCTGCGCAGAAGGCGTTGCAGAGAGCGGGCCACTGCCGCTCATATCGCTCCCTGAAGACCCAGGAACACCACCAAGAGAGAGAGACGGAACAAGTCGGCAATCTTCAAACGTGGCTGGGTCATCTAGAACCTTGCCGAAATAAATGAGTCGGATATGGCGTGGGGATGTAGGGGGTGGGCTTATTGCGCCTGCCAGTTGGGCCGCCCATTCCGGAACCCCTTGGTCTGCATTTAAAGAGCCATCCAGTCTACCATTACCTCCCGTGGTTGCGTCTGTTATGTCTGCGGCTGTTGTTTCTGCGGCGCCTACCACGTCCTCTCCCAGCTTTTCTGAATTGTGTCGAGCCGACGCGACAGCCAATGCATGGACCCATTCGTCATAAATGACCTGTTTAAAAGCGGAAATGGAGAGTAGCTGCGGCGACATGCACTGGAGTTGGTAGTGATGAAGAAAAGCCGAGTCGATTGTTAGGTTGGCACGAGTTCCAGTCATGCATAGCAGGGCAATTTTGATGGTGACTTGTTGAGGAATGTTGATTCTGATGTCGCCATTGCCATGCGCATAGTCGAGATGTTGGTTATTGCCGTTATTTTGAAGCGAGTTGCTAGTATTACCACCGCCATGACTACCTGAAAGAAGAGAAGCCTCTGAGGTGCCTGAAAAGGAAGGTTTCACAATGTCTGACATTGGTTGGTATGATCTTTTATTTCCACTGAAATCGCTCTAGGATGCAATATTAATTTAGATATAATGGTTGATAAGGGGGTATTTAAAAAGATGTGTGTATACAAAGGGGTGGTTATATTGAATACTAGAGAAATCTATAATTAAAAGTATCAAATCTTCTAGAAAATGAATGTGTATTTATGCTTCAATATCTTTTCAACAAGTATTATAATGACGATAATGATAGATTATAATAGAACTTTTTATCAAAAACACTAATAACCTTTGATGAAAAATAAAAACCAAAGTCACGTTCAATTTCTTTCGTTCTAGTATCCCACCTTCTTTCTCTATGAATATATTATAATCAAGGTATTAAAAAGATTGTCTTTTTTTTTTTTGGACCTGCCAAATATATATATAAAATCGAATCTTCTCAATAATCAAAAGCAATGATTAATAAATGTGGTGGTTCTTCTGTTTCGTAGGTAAGCTCGTGATGGTTTGTTTTTTAACAATAGAAAAATATGTGTGTGGCAAAAAGAAAAAAAATAAAAACAAAGCCGCTGTCGTCGTCGTCGTCGCCTTTAAAAATGCAAAACGGAACGGCTAACGCAGGCAGACAGCCAGCAGCCACTTTGTTTGCTCGTTAGGAAAACAAAAAAATAGCAACACCACCTTAAAAAGAGCCACGTGACAATGTTCGTTGTGTTTAATATCCAAGTCTTAAGTCTTAATTCTTATACTAGGATACCATTCTCTCATGCTATATATTCAAATTGAATAAACTCATCAATATATATTCAAATAGCTTCTAAAAAAAAAGGGATTTGCTTATTATTACACAAAAATTACACATGAATCATACATTTCTATACATATAATAAACTTATCCCATATGTACCATCACTCCCCAACTTTGGCTCGCTTCACAGATCTCCCACTATCCAAATTAATCCCATTAACAACTCCAACTTCCTCGTCGGACCCTGCAATCCGTCGCCCTCCAAGTTTACCACCACTTGCCTCACTAGACCCTCCAGTCGCGTTTTTCCCTTCAATAACACTCGCATTCTTTTTGGTCGGAGACTCATGATATGCATCCTTCCCATTCTCGTCGCCTTCTTCTTCCTCTTCCTCGTCGCCTTCTTCACCCAGACCAACATCATCACCTCCGGCCCTGATAGTATCCACCCCCATCACCAGCGTCTTCTTCGCAATCATGGCCCCACTAATGCTACTGCTGCGCTTAGAAACCGTCGGGGTCTCAACAACTTTGCATCGCCTTAAAATCTTCAATCTTTCAGGCGTATCCTCTTTATTCTCCGTCAGTTGCTGTTGTTGTCGCTGTTTTTGTTTCTGCTGTCCAATCCCTAGTACACGTCCCATCCCTACACCTGCCACATTCCCCTTATTCTGCGCTCCACCCTGAGGACTTTCCTCTTCACCACTTCCCCCATTAGCATTACCATGACCATTGTTACCACCGTTGCCGTTCCCGCTTTCGCGGAATGGCGTCGTGTTTGTGGAAGATAAAGGGTAATGCAGCGCTCCTCGCCAAAAGGGGGCTGGCGAAGCAGGCGTCAAAAACGACGACGGCAACTGTTTCTGCTGGGCTGACGTCGGACCCGTCAACTCAAAGCTCGTCGACTGTAATGGCGCAGGAGTCTGGCTCACAGCCGCTATGATACTCCCAAGCATTACCGCAGATGTGGTTGGTGATTGATGGATGTCTAACCCAACACCCCCCTGTTTCCTTGGATCTCGGGGGGTCTCATCCGCAAGCGTAGCCGTCGTCAAAGGCATGGTAGTAGGCTTTGTTGGTTCCGAGGTCGGCGAATTGGTCATTGTACATGTCTCGGCCTCATCAAAATGAGACGACGAGGCAGATGACGACTTTGACATAGTACCCTCGGACTTGACCGTATCAACTGTTCGTGCAGCAATAGTAGAAGAACCTGTCAAAGATGATGTGCCATCTTCCTGGTTTCCCCCTAAGGTACTACTACTCGACTTGTCAGACGAACTCGAATCCGGTCGTTCAGTCATCGCTCCCTTCTCACTCATCTGACTGGCCGTGCTGTTATTACTACACGTACTTGAATCACTGGCATCGGTGGTCTCATCGTCTTCTGCCTTGGTTTTCTTTCTATCCGTCTTCGTCTTCATACCAGAGTCTGCCCGTGAAGCAAAGGGCAAAGTCACGGGCCTAGGAGGCAGCAGCTGTTGTAGCCCTGGCGCCCCATTAGGTGGTGGTCCAGCTCGGCCAGGAGACGTTTGAGTTCCAGACCCAAACCCAAAACTACCCAAGCCTTTGGCTGATCCATTACTAACAGACTTTGACCGAATGCGACTCGCACTGTTGGACTCACTGTTACTGGGCGACGAGTGCACGCTATTCCCGCCACGATCAGGCGTATATGCTTCAGGTCGACTAACGCTCATGGTAGAAGCCCCCAAGTTGCCAAACCCAAAAAGCATCGGGTCCGTAGTAGCCCCATATGACGGGGGTGGGCCCTTGTTGCCGCTTGTTGGAGTTGTCCCAGGAAGACTGGCCGACTTGGATGCGCTATTGCTTTTAGACCCATTCGACACATACCGATGAGTAGGCGAAGGGGTAGACAATGATGCCAAAGCACTCCCTGCAATTGTAATGTCATTGATCATTGATGACAATGCATACTGATCGTACCCAATGTTAGGCGAGGTAAACGATCCGGTGGATGCAAATTTGCGTGGTGTTACAAGATCCTTCTTGGGCTCCATTTCTGGCTTGAGTATCTCTGCGGGTTTACTTGTGGGCAATGTATCTGCCCGATGCGCTGGCTCAGAAGCCTGCTCAGCAGGATGTTCCGAAGATGGCATGTCTGTGATAGTGGTTGTTGCCGTTGTTGTTGACAAGGATGAGGCTTCGCTTTTGATGGTTGCTGATGCTGATGTGGTCGGTACAGATTGTTGTGCCTGTGCTGTTGAGAGCACAGTCTGTGATGCTGGTGCTTCTTCTGTTGTTGCTTTTACTGTTGCTATTTGTGCAGGAGCTGGATCTATTGCTGGTGGGAGCGTTGTTGCAGCTGTTGCAGATGAAGTTGTCACGGCTCCAGTCGCAGCAGCTGGTACTACGGCTAAACCAGGTCTGGGTAAAGCCGTCTTTTTCCATTTTTTATTGCCAATATTCGATTTGCCTTTGATAATATCGCCTTGTAGCGCCTTACGGCAAAACTCCTCCTTGTATGATTGCACAATCTGCCACTTCATTCCTTTCCCTGGTTCATTCGTTTTCCTCGGAACCTTTTCAAATGCTTTGCTTAGAGAGAGGTTGTGACGGATGGAGTTTTGCCAGCCGGTTTTGGAAAAGCGATAAAATGCATACTTGGTGGAGATCCACTCGTAGATATCTGCAAGAGACATCATGTGCTCTGGTGTGGACAGAATGGCTTGGGAAATCATTGTGGCATAGCTGAACGGTGGTTTAATGTCGCGCGATGCATCAGAGCTCAAGTCTTGGTCAAAATGTATTCCCGGTCCAAAGACACTAATTTGAGGTCTTGACAAAATGGCGTATTCACCTTTTTGAGCCCCTGCAGCTGTGGATGCGGGAGGTTGATTAGCGTCTGAAGTTACTGATGTGCGGAACGAAATAGTTGAAGGGTCCTGTGCATTGATTGTAGTCACAGTTTTGTTTGTACCATCAGTGTTGATGAACCTCGTTTGTTTTTGTTTGGGTTGCTTTTTCTGTTTGGTTACTTTAGGGGGATCAATTGCAGCCTGGGGTTGAATCGGTTGAAGTGATCGTGCAATTGGCTGTTGTTGCTGTTGCTGAGAAGGAGGCACATAGTTTGGCATATACTGTGAAGGATATTTTTGGCCTAGATATTCTTGTGGTTGTTGCTGTGGCTGCTGCTGTTGGTATTGAAAATGCTGGTTGGGTATTAATTGTTGTTGTTGCAGCGATGGAATATTGGAATCAGTAGGTGCACCAGTTCTATCAGTGTTATTATATACATTAGGGGGGTATTGCTGATACTGATATTGGACAGGAAATGGAGGGGGCTGGAAAACCTGAGGCTGGCCAGAGCCCGAGGAAAAAATAGCAGCAGTAGGAGAATTGTAAGAAGGATAAAGCGGGTTGTAATGTGGATGAGACGGGATTGAGACGGGAAGATTATTTATAGCCGGGTTCAATCGAAGATTTTTTTTAAAGCAGGGTGCAACGTGAGGTTTTGAGTCGGGCAAAACAAACATCATCTGAACCCCGCCAATATCAAGCACATTTCCAGAAAACAAGCGGGCAGTGCCGTCACGACAGCAAAACTTGTCAATTTTGACGCCATTGCGGCCTGAAACTGTAATTTCCCAAAACTCGCCATTATATTGGATGGTGGCATGCCTTCTTGAGACGAATTTGGAAGGCCCGAGGTCGATGTGGACTTCATTGTCTTGAGAAAAAGTAGGGTTAGTAGTTCCTGAGGTAGCTGCTGCTGCGGCGGCGGCGGCAGCGGCAGCAGCAGCGGCGGCAGCAGCGTCTGAGGATTGGCGGCCAATGACAACCCGTAGAGTGCGGACATAATAAGTCCAAGTTGCGCCGGCGAGTTTTGCGTAAGCTTGGACTTCACCGTTTGATCGCTGGTTAGAGTAATCCTGGGCTACTTGGACATTGGGGTCGGGTAATGCGAGATTTGCAATGATGCAGTTGACCTCATCATTAGAGAGGTCTGTTTGTTGTTGCTGTTGTTGTTGTTGTTGCTGCTGATGTTGTAGGAGTTGTTGTTGTTGGTGTTGTTGTCGTTGTTGTTGATATGCGGGATTAAGGTTGGGAGAAGGGTTGCTTTGAGAATCACTCTGAAAAAAAAAGTCAGCATTAAACGCGGCTACTTAAGCGATGAAAAAAGGAGAAAGAGTAAAAAGATTGTATATGTATATAATAAAAAGTATTTTGATTTAGAGAAAGAAAAAGAACATACCATATGATGGTTTTTTGGGTAAGGTGAGATGTTTTTAATTGCGTCGGCAAAAACGGTTGCGTCGAATATAGATGCTTGAGGAGCAGTTGAAGTGGATTTAGAAGATGAGTGACTACCAAGTGTCTGATGATGATTTTGTATTAATGGTGGGTCTTGTGTGGGTATGATTCCTAAGTCTTGTTGTTGCTGCTGCTGCTGTGGAGGTTTATTATTTGAATCTGAGTTATTGTTTGTTAATAATGGCGATTCGGCCATTGTTTTATGCGATAATAGGAAAAGGATTGAAAGATGCCTGTAAAAAGATTGTGTCTTTTTAATGAAAGAAACGATTTAATGCTTGATGTAGCTGGCAGGTTGATTTTTAAGCTAGAAGACTCCATGAGCTAGATATAAGCGAGTCTTTTGGTATAATATATATACTGGTGTAGTAATATATCGACTATGGTTAAAATTGAATCTTATATATATATATTTTATATATATATAGATAGATTTAAATAGACATGTATTATAATTGTTGGTATATTATGGTGATTTTCGGGTGGTGGTTGAAAGAAAGTTTTTTTTTTATTTTTTTTCGGCTGTTTGTTTATTTGTTTGTTTTGTTTTGTTTGTTTACATCTGTGCGTATTTCTGGGTCTTTGCAAATATCCTAGACTGAAATCAAAGTTATTAATTTTGACGTAATGATGACACATCATTACTAATTTTTAGATATGACTCTTTTCCCCGTCGACAATATTACATTTTATATTACAAGAATGTAAGCTGTAACAAATCTTTTTTACTTTTTTTTTAAAAAATAAAAAAAGAAAACAGGAGAGGCTGCTGTCACCGCTTTCGGCGTTGCACCTCAAGGTTTTTTTTTTTTCAGCAGTATAATAACCACAATATATGCAGTATCTTACCTGGTATGTTGTGTCTTACCTTAGCATCTCGTCTCTACCAATACTTAGTAGCTATTCTCGCCTCCTTTTGAGATTACCGATCAGGTTTTGAACTTACCATACTATCTAGATAACCTGCAACTTACCCTTAATAACAAAACCGTTCTCCCCCCCCTTTAAACTCTTCGTCTCTCCTTGAATTGTTTTTTCTGGCCCCTCTACCCATCACCACAAGCAACTTTTTATATAAAAAGTTTTTTTTTTTTTTGCCTCCCCCACCTCTTTACCAACCATTATTATTACTACTACGACCACTTATTACCACCATCACCACCACCATTAACAACTTATTCTACTACTATTTACTACTACAAACTGCAACTCAAAAAAAAAAAAAACTTAATCTCTTCTTCTCTTCCTTCTAACTCAGTTCTAATGTACACCATACTTAAAAACAGCTATCAGCCTTTATAATAATCACATACAAAAAACGACTCTTCAATTCATTTCTTCTCGTCTTCACGCTTACTCTCCAGTACTTTTGAAGCCTTTCCAACCCCCCACCACCACTACCACGTCCATACCAGCAGCAGTCGTTCGATTATATCTAATCTTGAATCATCAAACCTCCCCGTGTTTCTTCTAAACAACCCTTCATATCCTCCTACTCTTCTTCCTCCTCTTCGTCTTCATTCTATTCACTGCCATGTCTGTGGCTTTTGCTAATCCCCAAGTCTCCATATCCTCCCATCAAAGCCTTTTATTTCAATCTCTCGTCTTATCCAGCATCTCCGTGTCAGTCAATACCGTTTTAAAACGTGTTTTTTGCCTGTGAAAACCCTTCTTTTTTTTTTCTTTTTGTCCCTTGTTAATTTTTTAATTATCACACAATCAACTACACACAAGTTACCAACAGTAATACACAACTTACCTTGCTCTTATTTTTTATTACCCCCTGGTAACATTGGTTTAATTTTACTATTTTTTTAATACCACCACCACCACCACCATTATATTATTATCTTCCTTAATCACAACCACTCCTTTACTTCAACAATATCCTCCTCCATAAATATGGACTCCCAACAGCCTTCGCCGGCTTTTAATACGCCCTCAGCGGCATCAACTCCTATAACACCCTCAATGTCCACCTCCTCATCGCAACAGCCACAACAACTCCAGCAGATCCAGCACATGCACCTGATGCCCACAAACCAAAACTCCTCCTCGTCTTCTGAGCCCCAAGCTAAAAAACGTAAAAGAGTTACTCGAGCTTGTGATGAGTGTATGTTTATTTTTAAAAAAAAAATTTTTTTTAGGAGTTTCTCCTGGTTATATCTCCTTTCTAACAAATATATCCTTTCCCCTCATTCTCTAGGCCGAAAGAAAAAAGTCAAATGTGATGGTCAACAACCATGTATCCACTGTACCGTTTACTCTTATGGTACGTATTCATATACTACAAAGTCTTGTGGATTCTCTGTACAAAAAAAAACAAAATTCAAGCTTCTCTAACCTTTTTTTTTTTCGTCTTTAGAATGTACATATGACCAGCCTTCTAATAGAAAAAGGATACCCGATATTCGACGAGTCGAAAATAAACTTAAATGTGCAGAAACTATTGTGTCTGCATTACTCCCAGGTGTGGATGTATACTCGCCTTCGTTCAACCTCGTAAACTTCCTCGAATCTATTCAAAAGGCTCGTGTCTCCAAATCTGATTCACCACTCCATTCATCCTTGGTCGCCATCACAAAACTCGGCTTGGGTAACTCGAATTCTGCCGTCGGAGGCGTGGCAAATGAAATTGACGAAGAAAATGGTTTCCCCCGTGGAAGTACCCTCCCCTCAAAGTTTCAAAAAATCTCCCGCGATGGCTCGGGCTTCCCTGGTAACTCATCAACCTCTGGTCACAATGGTTCCAACTCCATCACCTCCTCTTCCAACTCGGATGATGTCGAAACAAATGTCCTCAATACGCTCTATTCTCCTCAGTCTACTTATGGATCGCCTGATACCCATGTCGGCCGTGAAATTAAAATCATCCTCCCTCCAAAGCATGTTGCTAGTGAGCTTATCGAGGCTGTCTGGGATAACGCTTGTGTACTATTCCGCTTCTACCACAGACCTTCCTTCATCCGAGATTTGGACCTCCTGTACGAAACAGATCCCGACGACTACACAAACAAACAGTACAAGATTCTCCCTCTAGTCTACTCCGTCATGGCTGTGGGTGTCCTCTTTTCCATGGACAAGTCGGACAAGCTTGGTTTCAAAGACGCCTCTGAAGGATACAAGTACTTTGTCGCCGCGCGCAAACTTATCGACATTGCCGACGCCCGCGATACTTATGCTATCCAGTCAATCGTCATGATGATTATCTTCCTCCAATGCTCGGCACGTCTCTCCACTTGCTACTCCTACATTGGCGTCGCCCTCCGCTCCGCCCTGCGCGCAGGTCTTCATAGAAAGGTTGCCTATAACTTTAACCCTATCGAGCTTGAAACCCGCAAGCGTCTTTTCTGGACTATTCGAAAAATGGACATTTATGTGAACGCCATGCTGGGTCTACCGCGGTCTGTAGCCGAAGAGGATTTCGACCAGGAACTACCAGAAGAAATTGACGACGAAAACATCACCGAAGATGGCTATTTCCCACAAAAGGAAGGTAAGCTTTCTTCGGCCGGCATTGCCAATGCCCATACACGCCTCATCACCATCTTGTCGCACATTATGAAGTACATTTACCCTGTGAAGCAGGATACTTCCGAGACAAATGCCTCAAGCACAGCTCCTCTCTATAATGTTGCTCATGCCAAGGTCGCTGAAATGGAAGCTGAAATCCGCCAGTGGTTAGATTCGCTACCGGCAGAGCTGAGGCCTGGCGCTTCGCCATCCACCGAGTATGTGAAGGCGAATCGGCTGCTCCATCTGGCCCTTTGCCATATTCAAATTGTGCTCTACCGGCCTTTTATCCACTACTGCAGCCCCAAGTTCAAGGGTGACGAAAAGGCTCGTGCCTCGGCCCTCAACTGTATCAAGGTTTCGCGCACCACCATGCATATTGCTCATGACTTGGTGTCTAAAAAACTGTTAAACGGAGCTTACTGGTTTTCCATCTACACAATCTTTTTTTCCGTCGCCTGCCTCGTCTATTACGTTCATGAGAACCCTCGCGACCCCGATGCTTATGATATTCGTCGCGATGCTGAACTAGGGAAAAATGCTCTCACATCTCTTAAAGACTCAAGTATGTCTGCGCAGCGCACATACAATCTCCTCAACACTCTTTTTGAGCAGCTAAATCGCCGTACCGCCAAAATCCCCGTGGCCGGCACCTCTGGGTCTACACCAACATCAATTTCCTCTGGAACTACCGCAAATACAGTCTCCTCTTCTTCCAATACGGCAGCCAATAGTAATAACAATAATTCCATTGACTTTATTGCTCCAGAGGTAAGTGTGCCAGGACCTCAAGCACTAAACTCATCCGCTGCATCCACTCCTGCCTCGACATCTTCTACCTCATCTGCTCCTGTGTCACTAACCAAGCCTATTGATCAACAGATTGAATTTGGTGCAGCAGCCTCTGGTGTTACTGACATTGACTCCAATGCCAATCTAGTTGCTATTAGCTCGGGAGGATCGCCAGGAAATACAGCATCATCCTTTTACAGCAATCCCGCCGCAGCTGCATCCGCCCCATCTCTTATGACAATGACAACTACATCTCACAGCAATAATCCTCCTGTACATGTACGCGGCAAGCGCGGCCGGCCGCCAAATAGCGCGCGTCGTGGAGTGAAGCGCAACAGCAACTCAAAGAATAGCAATAATCTCAGCCCACATTCTACTACAAGCGCAACCAACACTCCAACACCTACTCACAAGACCTTGCCACACTCGGTAGGCCATACTCCACAATCTCAAACGGCCTCGCCGATTAATAACTCGTCGCTCAATCACATTAGCAGTATACAGCTGCCGACGAGCGCCCTGAATTCGGCCGCTACGCCTCCCGACTCGGTTGTGTCCAAGGTCAATCCTCTGTTTGCAGATGTTTTGGGCAGCACCAAGCCTACGTCTACAGTTGCTGGTGGCTCTGACTCTCTTTTCCCGGATCTGCCGAACTTTGCGTTTGATCCCAGCACATCTGTGGCTGCTGCAGCTGCTGCCGCTGTTGCTAATTTGCCTTCCAATGGCACTGCTAATGCAGTTTCATCAGGCGGAAATGGCTCAGCTGAAACTGGAAGCAGTACAGGGCCTTCGGATACCGAGTCGCCTCACCTGTACGTACCTGGCATTATGGACCAAGTAGATGCACAGCTGTTTGGTAGATTCCTGCCGCCATACATGTTACAACAAACCCAAAGTGCACCGCTTGGCGGGAGCAGTGGGCCTCATGTTGGCTTGGGAGGATTAAACGGCTCTACCACCACCCGTATTAATGGCAGCAACAATACCACCACTGCCAATAACAACAATGGCGGCAATAATAACTCAAGCAATAACAATGGGTTATTATTTGGCAACACTAATACAACCGATCTAGATTCGTTTATGGGGCCTGGACGTATTCGCATGGATTCGACTGAATCATCTTCCGGGCTGCAGATGTTTAACGGAAGCAATACAGGCGGCCAGAATGGCGACAATAATGTTAATTTGTCATCATCGGCCAATGGCAACTTGAACAACTTGTCGGGCGCTAATAACAACGCACAGCAGCAGCAGTTACAATCGACAGGATCGTCGGCTTCAGGTATAACTGACGATCGCAGGTTAAGTTTGTCGACGCTATTTAATAAAAACTGGGACGAGTTTCTAGCCCAGCACAATGAGCTGTCGGGTCTCAACAGTTTTATGACTCAATGAGGTGGATGATTTTTATTTTGTGGTGAAGAAGTGATGAGAATTAAAAATGAGGATTCTTAGATGGGAGGGAAGGGGAAAATGAGAGAAAACAGAAAGTTTTTAAAAAAGATTCAAAACCCCCTCCAAAAAAACTCGGAAAAAACACAAAAGTTAAAAAAAAAGTTAAAATAATTCAAAAAAAAAAAAACAGCAAAATGATGGTTTTCTCTCATAGTATTTTCCTCCCTCCTAGACCTGGTTGTTTTCGCTTGTTTTTTTCTCTCTAATGCTCTCAAAATTGTTTAATATCGACAAGTTTTTTTTTTTTTATTTTCGAAAAAAGTTGATTTTTGTGTTTTTGTTTTTTGTATTGCCTTCTCTTTTTAGCTATTCTTTTTTATTTTCATATATATTCATTTTAAAATAAATAAAAAACGTGTATTCTAATATAACTTGTCAGGCTTTGTGTGGAACTAAATTGAATTGCTTGTTGGGCTACTGATTATTCACAACAAGAACAATAACAAGATTGGAATCACACTACTGACTGTGATATTAGCCTAATAACAATCACCAACACAGTTGCTGTTCACCTGGTTTACAATATCATCTGCGAATAGCCCAAGACTGTTCTGAGAGTGCACTAAATAATGTGCGCTGCCAGTCATGTTAACTAATATGTAGCAAGGTGTCGTAACATTGCCAGTGTTAATTCCTTGTTCTATTGCTACTTGAACTATTCCGCTAACATATCTTTTGCTTCCTCCCAGATTCACTCGCCGACCTACTAAACCACTGAGATTACCTATGTGCACAGACGTCAGACTCGTTTTGATTAGAAACTCACCCGCTTACCTATTGTGAGAACTTGGAAGTTTGCAGCTCAAAATTCCGTTAAGATATGTTTAGTGTTAACAATGGATTTGATTATAGCTCCACATTCTTCGTGGGTGTAGGGCAAAGAGAAGTCTTTGGGGTTCTTAGGAGTTCTATTTAAGGCTGTAGTTAGGTCTCTAGCATATTCAATATTATCAGGGTGCATTCTAGGTAAGTTATCAGGGATATAATGGTTACGAGAAGCATTCATATAGTTGTTGTAATTAGTTTGTATATTGGAGTCTTTCAGAGTATTGGTCAAAAGTAGGATTTACGATAGATGGATTTACAGAGCGAGGTGCAGCGTTACGAGCTGCACCAGAGGTTTGATCTTCAGAGCCGTCAGGCATGATTCTAGAGAAGCTGTAGTAAATAAAGAAAGTATATTGTTAATAAATTTACTTGAATCAAAGATAGCTCTCAAGAGAAGAAAAAAGGGTGTTAAATGGTTTGTTGTGAAGTGGCATTTTTTCTTTGGGAATATCCAGGACCTTATTGCACAGTACACTGATAAATAGTAATTAAATACCATTTATTCCGCTTGTCAAAATGTACCACCTATCTTAGCATAGTATGCGCCTGCAACCCCATAGCCCATCACAGCGACTGCTATTATGATACCACCTACGGCCCACGCTAATTGAGCAGCGCCGAACACGAACCATGCACCTGTGCCTATGCCAATACCGGCAAGCACAAATGTGATCGCTATTCCAACTCTAGGGTTTATCCAGTTAGCCCAATCACTTAAGGCCACATCTGTGGTTTTATGACCCACAAGGATTATGCGACCAACGTCCCCGGAAGCATTGCTTTGATTTGTTTGTATAGATAACACAGTATAAGTGCCGACTATAAAACTAGCCAACAGTAATAAACATGCAATCCAAAGTTTGTTTCTGTTGTTTTTATATTTAGTGATAGCCATTATTGATTAAATTACCAAAACCTGATACAATTTTTATCACCTGGGACAATAACACCCTATTACACTCACTAACGATCTAAGAACTATGAGACTCTTAATCTGTCAGGATTTGTGTAGATCTCTAAATTGAATTACTTGGTCAGTTATTATACTTGAATAAGAGCAGGAATACACCGAATTAACAATCAATGGTAAAAAGTGAAGCCAAAATATATTTTTAATGTTTATTTCTTAAACCCTAACCTGTTAATCCGTATCCCAGCATAATTTACAATGGAAAAAAAAATCAGTATAATGCCCTTGAAATATAAAACGGAATAGAAACAGTTGTGCTCTTCCTTCGAAATTTTTAATGCTAAACAATAAGTCCAGGCTCTACAGCCGCAGTTGTGGAGGTGCTACTGCTCCGTCGAAGACCTTTACCTGGTTCTACTTCATTGATGGTGCTGCTGCCATTACTACTACTGCTGTTACTGCGCGAAGTCAAGGTGCCGATACCATGCTGGCCGCCTCTTGTGCCTGTTTGGGGAGATATTGCCTCAAAGACGGTGATCTGCTCGCCCTCTGGAGACACTGCTGCGAGTCGTCCCGGCACGTAATGGTTTCTGCGTAGACGGTATAATATGGGGTTTAAAAACGAGAGCGGGAAGGGAAACAGAAAGTTGGACGAGATCAACGGAGCCGCAGGCGACGAAGGAACAGATGCAGTGGTAGTAGTGGCCACCCCTTCCTTGGCTGACTTGTCGGTATTTGAGTAGGGTAATATGGTTGACCCATGGGTCATTTGGACGGTCCCGCTTGGATGATGATGTTGGGCGTATATTGCGCTAATCGGTTTCAGGAGAATGGAGGCCACGGCATACACTGCGAACGCAACAAGGGAAATGACGAGGAAGATGGGCACCGGGGCGACCGACTCCTGTTTGTTGGAGGCAGGACATGCATGCAGGGTGCGTGCTTCGAAAAGGTATGTGCAATTGTCTGGGGCGCCCAGGAATGACACAAGGGCGTGAGAGGCTGCCAGGTCATGGTCGCACTTGAAGGAAACAAGCGTCGACATGCGCATTTTGGTAGGCGAGCCGTCCGGGTTTATACAGGGCGAGCCGTCGTGGTATTCTAGTAGCAGGTTACGGCCACGGAAGTAGGGAGTGCTGGAGGCTTTTCCCAAGGATTTGACAGAGCCATCTTCTAGGCGCAAGATTGCAGAGACGTTTGCGCTATAGCTTTGCGAGGCGTTTTCAAGTGTTTTTGCAGTCCTATTAGGGGAGGGGGGGGAAGTTAGATTAATTTTAGAATTGACGTCATGACATCATGGGGAATCAAAGTTTGTAAGAGGAGGTTTTTTACAACCAAAAAAAATATTTTTTGTTTCAAAAATAACTTACTCGTCTAGGGATTCCAGAGCAGATGTGACTGGCTTATCACGAGAAGCGGCGGCCACTTCATTTCCTTGATCGTCGAATTCCACTGGGAGTAATAATGGCGCGCAAAAGTTGATTGTGAAATTACCCGGGTAGTCAATGCCGCGGACCTGCCAATCGGCACTTTTGAAAAAAAAAAAACATTAGTTAATATTTTTTTAATTAAAAAAGAAATCATAATAAAACCTTATGCAAAGGTTGGATCTTCTTCTTCGTGCTTACCTATCATGAGGGTACTCCTTGATAAGAGGTTGAAGATCGAAATAGTTGCCAGTGGAATGCGAGCTCACCGTACAGGGGAGAATCTGGATATGCTGGTGTTCTTGTGAGGGTTTCCCCTTTGTAGCAGCTTGTTTTTGTTTTTTTTTAATGTTGCTATTGCCAGCGGCTGGTTGTTTAAGGACATTTTCAGCCTGGAAGCGTTTAAACAGCTTGTTTGAAGAGAAGTCAAACATTTTTTTTGAAGAAAGCTTTAGAGAGATGTAATTAAAAAAAAAAAAAGTGTGTGGGAATCAGGCTGTTTAAATACTTTTGAAGGGGCAGTTGAAAAATCTCATCGTCCTCATCAAAATAAAGGGAGGCAGCAGGCAGGCAGGCAACATTAAACTGTGATGAGAAAACAAACAAGCTGGCCAGAAGAGAACAAAAAAAAAATTAAAAATAAAACTCGATGAGGGTTTTGACATGTTACAGAAATGCAGTAAACGCGGCAACAAAGTGTAACAGAAATGCAACACGCTGTAACAAGTTGGGGCGCAACCCATCGTTGCATGTGCAACAGACTATTTTAATTTAACCTCGGTTAATGTTAATCCTGATTAAATTAACTCCTTTACGCCTCCCCCATTCCTCTGCTCTAAATAATAAAAAAAAAAACCTTACGATTGCATTGCTTGTTTTTCTACTTTTTTTTTACTCTTTTTAAAAAACCTTTTTTCTATATCTACATATAATCCCTCTTCCTTCAACTGTTTGTTCTAACCTATATCCACATCCTACCATCTACTATACCCAGTCTTCTATAATACTTCTCATATCTCCCAATGTCGTAAGTGCTGATCCCTCCCCCTCCTTATCGCTATTGTTATCAACCTTCTAAACTTGCTGTAGATAAAAAAAAAAAAAGCTCACTCTCCCATACTAACCTGGTCATTGCAGCTACGCAGAAGCTTCAATCAAGGGCGCTGCCCAACCTGCTACTGACGACCCCATCCCCATTGACAATGTCAACATCGTCAAGGAGGAGGTCGAGGAGGCCGTCAAGGCTGTTGCCGAGGCCACCGAAGAAGCCGTCCAGGAAGGTATCAAGTCGGCGGAATCCGCCACTGCAGGGGTTCTCCCCGAGCTCTCGGAGGTCCCGGCCAAGGACGACGGCTCCTCGCCCAAGAAGACCTCCTGCTCCTGCGGCGGGGGCGTCCCCAAGGCTCTTTCCGACCTTGCAGCATCCGTCCATGCCGCCATTGTCTCTGCCGCCGCAGCCGTCAAAAATAACCCCACAACGGCCACCTACGTCGCCTCCGCCGTGGCCGCCACCTCCGTTCTGGCGCTCGGCTTTGCAAACACTCACAAGTTTGGGCCCCACACCACGTTCGGCGCCCGTGAAGCTTCAGTTGTGGCTGCTTCCTTAGTAGCCGTTGGTGCGGGCCACTATATCGTGATTAACACAAGCAAAAAGCCTAGCAAATGATTAGGTCCCTTGAGATCAATGCCTTTTTTATTCTCCCTTTTGTTTTTTTTTTTCTTTTTTTGATTATTCTAAGATAGCATATAACTGGTTATTTATATAACCTATTTCGAGAAGGAAGAGGATGGAGTCTTTTTTGAGCTTTTATATCAGTTGAATATGTTAAATAAATATCTTTCTATTCTATCCCATATACTCTAGGAACTCTCTGCCCGTTTGCTCAGAATGAGAGTTATCGGCGTTATCAGAAACAGCAACCATTCACGTGAGAGCAACCGATTATCTGATGATTACACTTTTCTTGCTCGCTTTTGGTAGCCATCGCATTGGCTGATTGGAATGTGAGGCAGCAGCCGCAGTACTCCGAGGGACAGAAATTCAAAACATGGTGAAGGTATTTAACTCTCATAAAATAAAAGTATCAATTTTGGATACAGAAAAAAATTTAAAGTACAAGAATATATCAAAGACCTTGGAATTGCCAGAAATAGGTCAAGTTGTTGTGAAAAACAAATTGCATGAATAAACTGTTGTATAAAGTAAAAAAAAATAACCAATCATACTAGATTTGTGTTGGTTTAAATAGCTCTATAAGGTACGATTTATGAATAACTTGAAGAATAAAAAGAATACATGGATTTTGAATCATGTCTTATGATTTAGAAATATGGAAAAAGACACGGCCGTAATTCTTGTTAGGTTCATTAAAAAATAAAATAAATAATGGCTTTAAAATTATACCAGAAAACAGACCCAAAAAAACTCCTGTTCATTACTTCAAATTCTTATCTTTATCCATAATCATTGCCATTTTCAACTTTTTTTATTCAAACACAGGCGTCGCACCATTTCCAACTAAGATATCCTAATCTTTGAATAAAAGCTCACGCTTTGTCAATCACTTACACAATAAAAAAAAGCTATAATCAAAGAATGCAAATCCCATGAAAATGCTAGCAATTCCCTCAAAAGATCACAGTTTCTGGCTACCCACAAAAAGTAAAACAGGTCTAAGAAAAGAATACATAAAACTTACAATGTAAACGCAAAAAAGTAAATAGTTCATACATAGCTTATGCACTTCTTTCTCATTAAACTGCGGAAAAAAGAGTGTCGTTTCTGACATTGAAATATCTATGGTGCCTTTCCATGCAATATTACTTTTTTTTCCTGTTTTATTCCATTATTTTTTTACATTTTATCTCAGTAAATAATCTGTTAACAAATACTTAACAGTTTATTTACTGTGAGCTGTCTTTACGTTTTTATTTACGTCTTCATTGTCTTGAACCACCAATTGGAAAATCCATCTTTTTTCCCTGCCATTCAACTTGTTTCCCAACATCAGGTCTTTAGATGTTAACACTGCCTATTCACCAATTTAGAAGCTGCGCACTGCTTTATTTATAAAGAAGGCAACTTTACAAAAGCATGTCTCATCTTTCATCCCAAGCTTTTTTCTGGGGATAGTAATTTAACATGTAATCATTATTAAAATTTTATTCTTAATCCATCCTTTTTTTGCTTTATTAACCAGGTTTAATATAGATTTATAGCTCTGAAATCCAATGGAAAAAAGGTTTTTCCCTTTATTTAGAAAAAAATATCCCTTTTGTTTTCAAATAAAAATAAAAAGTCTTCTAAAACCTGTTTTAAAACTGTTTATAATCATTTTCTTGAAAAACCATAAATAACTAAAAAAAAACTTATTTTTGTTTACTGATTTATCTATTTTTGATAATATTTCTCTTTCGTAATTCTTCAACTTATTCCTTTTTATTTTTCTCCATTTCCTTTTTTCCAATTTTTTTAGATTGAAAATACCATCCCTGGTATTCTCTGGTTTGTGTTTCACTTAACTCTTTACTAATTAATCGTCACCGATTCAACTGTATGTCTAAAGCATTTAGTTTTATTTTTAATTCTTAGAAAATTATATTTTAAATCTTCATGGAACACTTCTCATATAACTTTTAGTTAAGTTCTCTTTATAACTTACATCTATCTTTTAAATCATTTATTCAAGTCTCATTTTACTATATACTTGTAACATTGTTGAAAAAATCTCAATAAAAAAAGCCGTCTAATGTTCATAGCTAGGTTATCTCTTTCCAAAAACCGCTCTCTTTCAAAGTGATTTTCATGTTTCTCTCTTAAATCTTTATGATACCAATACCAACCCTGTTTATTTTAACTCCCGTTTTTTTTCATCTTAGAGATCCTCTCATCCCGAAGTTGTTCCATTTTCCAAAATGAAAAACATGGAAACCAATGTTTTGGGAAGACCCCGGATTGTCTAAGAGCTCTTTTTGTGCTTATTTTCTCTCTCTCTCCCTCTCTGCAATTGTCTTTAGAAACAATAGCAAAACTTGTCACGGTCGCCTAACCCGAGGTTCCATAAAAATTTGAAAAACATGGCTGAATCAATGGCCTTGTTGTTTTTCAATTTTTTTTAAAGTAGACGTGTGTGCACAAATTTAGAGTCATGACTAGCTATCTGGTCACTTGCGGGCGACAGTTTATTTCTTTCAGCTACCACTTCCCGCGTTTGTCTTGTTCTAGCGACCCGTTTTTGTTTTGCATGCAAGTCTCCTCTTTGCCAATCACTCCGGCTACACTTTTCATTGTCTTTCTCCTAAAAATCTACACATCTCCATATGGTAGACGTTTTCTACAGGAAAGATTGTTCCCTATTGATTTTTGATCAAGTCCAGATGAGTCTTTTGATGATACAGAATCCTTTTTTTCCAAGCTATTTTTATTAAAGTATAATCACATGTTTAGTTATGTTTTGTTCATGTTTTTTTCCTTACTTTATTTTCAACCTTTTGTTCTGTTAACTAAGTTGTAAGATGAGGAATACTACATTATTAGTTCTTTGCATAAATCTTTGTAAGCCTACTTAGCTCGGATTTTTTCAGATGAAAACGGACGCCAGGGCATTTCAATCAGGTACAAATTATGCCGGCAAGTTAAAGAAAAAGAAACACCTCCCCCGGATTTGATGTCTCCTATTTTGGCATGTTTGTTTTTAAAACAGAAGGAAGCAAAAAAGTCAATCAAAATAGTAGATTGGCAAGAGATGGCAATTTACCTTTAATGTTGGATGCATTAAATAGAAGTCAGGTTTGGTTTTAAGCAAAAGAAAGATTGACGGAAGATGTGGTTTTATGAAAAAAAAAGTAACAATAGAAGTTTCATAAGCATTAACGAAACAAAAAAAAGATAAAGTGAAAAGAAAGAGAAGTAAAGAAAAAAGGGGAAAAAAACGGTGTATCATGAAATTACCGCCACCGCATGACTTAGCAAGCGACCTATGGTGAAACATATTTTAAAATTTTTTCTTTATTTTTTTAAGCAATATACCATTAGGCAAAGCTTTAATGATCAAAGATCATTAATGTTGATTTTCCGACCATCAAGTTTCAACTATTCTAAAAAAATATATATATATGCTTAAGTTGAATTTACTTTTTTTATCTGGTATTGTGAAATCTAGAGCTTTGATACTAATCTTGATTAGAAAGCCAATTGTTTGATTTTGTAATCAGTTTCTTTACTATAAAAAATTACCCACTAAACTATTTTCTAATATACAGTCAGCTATTTTTTAGCCAGTATTATTGAAAGATTCCCTTTTTTATTTATTCCAGTTTTTTTTCTCATTCCTTTCCATCATAATGACCATCACCACCCATTTTAGGACGATTCTCATTACATCTGCTTTTGCCACATCCAATGGCACGACTTGTTTAGTGAGCCAGTGAAAATAAGTTTAATAGAAGGGGCTCGCGCGCCCGCACATACACACATTTATGTCACTTTGAGCAAGCACCTGGTCAAAAAAACATTAACGTTTGAGCACAGAATGTAAAAAAATAAAATAAAATAAAAAAGTTTAAAAAAAGACTTTTTTGTTGAAAGCGTAAAAAATAAAATTAAGAAGAGTTGAGGTTTAGAGTTTTTTTTTAAAAAAATATTTTTTTATTGTCGTTTAAAAACAAAATTTCCAATCTGGAGCACTCGCATCACTTTTGACTTTTTCATCCAATGTGGTGAAAGCATTCCCGCTCAGATACTTTTGAGTAATTTTATGACGCTCTAAGATATTTTCTTTCAATAAGAAAAGAACAAAAAAATAAGTTGGGGTCCAAAAACAAAAATGTTAAAATTAATTTTAGTTAAAGAAAAAAAAGATTTTAACAAGACACATGTCCATACACATGATAATGTACGTTAAGCTATTACGCTTCATCGCCACCTTAAAATATATGAAGTAAAAAAAATTAAAAAAAAAGGGAGACATAGGAATGATTTGCGGTCGATGAGGGGGCGATGGAGCACGTATTGACCATTCAATGTTTGAAGAGTATTGATTTCAAAAAAACTAAAAGCACCAATTTTCTAGTTAAATTCTTACAAAACTTGAGTTGCTGATCGTGGTTTGTAAGGTTTACAGTATTGAGCTTGATGAGGCCAGATTTGAGGAGGGGTGGTTTAAGACTATCTCCCTCCCAAATATAAAGGCGAAAAGCTTCAAAAGAGGTTTCACAAAAATCGTTGTTCATAGTCGGTTGTTTAGAAAACCTTTAAAAACCATTAACTGGAAGAATATAGGACAGTGTTTGGGAGTGCTTCTTCATAAACATTCAATAGCTTAACTGAATACTACCTAATGATGACATTGTTTATTGGTCAAAAATGTAGACCACAGTGATTTTTCGGAATCCTCGAGACTTTCTTTGATGTTATTCTACTTTATATTGTAAAAGATATTCCATCAAAGACATTAAAGGTTAAAAATCCCCACTCTTCAGAGCATTTGGGTTAGTCTCTGTTTTTCCTTGGAGGGTGCGTATTTTGTTATGAAGTGGGTATCAGCTATAAGTTAGTCAGATGTACATCCTGGTAACGTATGACCATCAAGGAACTTGTTACCGTAAGGCCTTCTATTGGGCTGCTTATTAAGAGCTTGAGCTGAGGAAATATCCATTGTTTTAATTGCCCTTCATCTGCTGTTTCTAAGATTCAACTGAGACAAAGTAAACCAACATTTTAGAGTGTATTGAACTTCATTGTATCTCCATCAAGTAAAAAGAAGAAAGCCCATTTTTTGTTTCCTTTATGAATCCATAAAAAAAGGAAAAAAGTCTCTGTTTATTTCATTTAATAAAAGCTGGAAAGCTCTTTCTTGTCTCATTTTAAAATTGACTATGTTGACGGGGTTTTTTGTCTCTTTGGAAAGAATATCAATGGTAAATAATTGATTAGGAATAGTTGTTTCACTTATTAATTTTTTTCTCTTTTCATTTATCGGTAGCAAAATATGAAAAAAACTTCTAATGCCAGCTTTTTCATTTATCAAATTACAAATCCTTTTTGACATTGTCAACATTCTGATTTTTTTTGTAAATTAAAATACTACTTCAGACTTAATGCTTCAAAAGACCATAGATATTTACATTTGCCCCCATCTTCTTCCGCCTGATACCTTTTAACTAACGCACTTGCCTCTACTTTTATTATTTGAAACATGTTTTTTTACTTATTAATTAACTTTGGTATTGACGAGAAACATATACTTTTTTTCTATTGAACATACGTGATTAAAGGTTAGTTTTGCAAGTTTACTTTTATGAGGAAAAAAACATCATCTTTTGTCAATTAATCATGATCCCATAAAAAAACTATTTAGGGTCTAATACCTTTAAAATATGAGGGAAAACGGCCAAGATGGCTTCAACTTTTTAGCATTTGCTGTATTTAGTACTATTTGGGCAAGCATCTCGTGCATTTTAAAGGCTCCTACCAACACTACATTTGATTAGAGGAACTTTAAAGTTGATTATCCCCATTTAGCAAGAGTCTTGTTTGCTAATCATTTAAATCCCATTTTTTTCTCTTCTTTTCTTCTTATTTACTGGCACTTTATACAACAAGCGACCTTCTTTAAGAACGACTATGGTTAGAATCAGGTTGTTGATGTCAAAATTCAACGCATTTTGTTTGATGGTAAGATGTGACTCTCGTTATAATGAACTACAGTACTTGTTTAAGGGGTCTTGAAAACGACTTGAGAGTCTTCAACGTTTACATTGTAAATGTCAAACTTCTACCTTTGGCTAGCATCTCATAAGAAGCTACAATATCTTTTTTTATGGGAAGTTTACTAAATAGAGAAAAAAAATATGTGAGACTTTCAATCTTATGCAGACAACAAAAGATAAATAAAAAACGGGTTGGTGTAATCACATTTGAATAATTGAGGATCATTAAAATGAATCATAAGTAATTTATCGAAACGATAGGTCGCAGACATTTGGATTCTTTGAGAAAAGAGCCCGAAATACTCATCAGTTGATTAAAATAACTACAAGAACGTGATATCCAAGGATTATATGGAGTTAACGGTCCGGCATTTAAAACTACAGCTTGTAATCTACAGCTAATCTTTGTGAAAACCTCAAGAAAATTTTTTTGAAAACAAATTTAACCAAATTTATTTCGGAAAAATGATACTATCGTGAGATGACTTTTTTCTCTGGATATTTCCAAGAGAGAAGGGGTAAGTGGGAAAAAGCCTGTAAATAATATTTTAAGGCTAGCGAAATCTGCACTGTTTCATTTTTGAATTCAACTTACATGTCTCAAATTAAAGTTTTTGCTTCTCGTTAAGGTTCATTTCTCACATGTATTTTTTAATACAACAATTCAGGTCATAGTAGAATGAAAGAAAAATCCAAGAATTTTGAAGATTACCTGGAGAATCCATTCTGGAGGTTAAGGGGTGGTGGTCAATCTTTGTTGCGGTCAACTTTTTTTTAGGTAGAAAAACAAAAGAGCGACGGTTGAAAGAGTATTGTAACTTTTTTTGTGTACGATCAACGCGTATTCTAAGCTCATGTCAAAAAGGTAAGACTATTTTTAAACTCTAAATCTTGTTTTTTCTATCTCAGGGATTAAAATATGCAGCAAGTACCTTGTACTCAAATAGAAAAAAGCTTAGAGGGATGTTGGTGAGTAAGTTAAATATACTCCATCTAGAGATTTTGCCAATAGAAAAGACAACAAAGAAGAGTTTTTTTTAATTTGTAATTGATTTATAGCCAATTTTTTTTTTAAAAAAAGAAAAAAAGTTACCTTCTAGAAAAAATCAGTCTTGTAAAAATGATTGTTTCTCGTCCTTTTGTGCTTCCCGCACAGTTTCTAGAACACGCTCTATCGGTTTTTTCAGTGTTCCAAATAGGACTGCGCGCGTATTCCTGAGATGCGAGCGGAAACAAGTCTGTCTGGAGACAAATAGAGGCTCATACTGCAACGTGCACAATGCAAAGGGACAAATAGCCTCTCCACAATCTGGGCTTGGTTGTGAATATGATTTTGGTGGGGGTATATTTAGGTGGAAGTAATCTGGCAATCTGAAGATTGCTGTATTGATTCTTTTTAAATAGTTTTTCTTTTCATCAGCTGCTAATTTTCCTTTTCCTGTTTGGAAGACCATACACGAGCAATCATTGTCTCAGGTTTAACCAATGAGGGGATTTCTTGAGAATTACCAGAAGGAAGATATATTAAGATACTAGAAAAAAAGAATGAGGGAAAAGAAATGGGAAAAAATATCTTAAAATTATCATCATTTTTTATTAGGTCAAAATAAAATGGGAAAAAAAAGCCTCTTATTGAATATTTTGGAACCTTTCGGAATTACTCTCCACAATAGTCTAAGGCAAAGACCCCATGAAAGTTACACAGTATAGATGGTTATATTTTAGCAATTTAAAGAGCTTTTTTTCTTTTTTGTTGGCTAGACAAAACGCGATATTAAGACATGAGAAAGCCATGTAGTAAGGTATAAGTTATTGTTAATGTGAGAAAGAGTTCCTCCAAGAAGAAGAAAAAAGCTTTGCCATCCACACATAAGCTTGTATCTTTTCCCAGGTGTTGATTGAATGTCTTGGATTTTTTAGGCAAAAATCTATCTTTTACATGGTTTACAAAGAAACTTGGGGTTATAAGATGGTTAGTTTTTTTTCATTGGCTTTAAGAATTTATTGGCAAGGTTAAGAGCATTTATTGCACCTAACGCGCGTCAAGTAGGGCTTCTTGTTTTTGCAAACGTTTGCATGATAAAGGCGGATCCTTCTGATGAAAAAAACAGAGCAGCTAAATTAACAACAAAAGGCGTGGGTCCCAAATGTGCTGTCACAGGTTTAAAAAGATACTTGTTACACCTTTATTTGGTTTTATTTTCCAATTGTAGGTTTTTCATATAACTTGAATGTATGAAATCCAGGTTGGAGTAATGATCAAGACTTTACTTTTGTTGCTCTGCAGGAATCTCTCGAGGTACGAAAGGAATTGTGATAACAAGCATGGGAATATTACTTGACTTGGATAAAGAGGCAGTATTGAAAGAAACGATGATAAACTTGATTAGATGTATATTTTTTAATCTCTTTCCAGAAAAAAAGTACTTCTTTTGAAAGACTATTGGCTTGCGAGTGGGTAAAATAAGAGGTCGTCTTGTGGCTGGTATATACCAGAATACTTTTATTCCAAAACATATATAGGATTGAGTTGATTCAGATGAAATTATAATTATTTGTTATATACACGTATGTGCCTCTCTGGATTTTTATGGGAAAAGTAATAAATGGATGTTATACCACTGGCCATTTTGTTTTTTCAAGACTTGTTAACATTTTATTCCATTCACATTGTATCTTCATTTCTTCATTTGTATAATATATAAATAATTGAAATTTTCTCCCTCATTCTTTTTTTCTTCTCTTTTTTTTCTCTTTTTTATAAAAAACAATTACTTTGAAAAGAGTGACAGGACCTAATCTCTTTTCGTTTCTCCAGAATCCTTGCTGGTGGCACTCCCCTCATCTTTGCACACCGCATCCACCACATTTGCTGTCACGCACTCTCCAGCTCAGCTTTAGTTCTTTCACGTTTGTTTTTTCGGCGAAATAGAGATATATACACCTATATTTATTGATACATATTTTCTGCTCCTGTTTTTATTTTGTTTTTGTTTTTGTTTCCTTGTAAGTCTACCATGTCTCACACTCTTTCCAGGGCTGCTTATTAACAAGTGAATTTTTCCCTTTCCTTTCATTTCCAAATACCATATATACAGTTATAGGCCGAGAGTTTATTATTCATCAAGCCCACACACTGTAACGTTACCTCCTTTTTCTACGCGCTCAACGACAGACACACATTCCAAAGTTTCTTTCGCTTTTTTTCTTGACAACACACAGACGATAGGGGGGGAAAAAAATCTTCAGATTCCCTTTTCTTCTTTTTTTTCTCTTCTTCCACTGGATTTCTTTTTCTGCATAGTCAACGTTTGCTTTGAAAAGAGCACCAAAACCCTCTCTTTCCCCCGCGCCATATCTTTTTTGCTATAGAATAAGAGCAATCTAAAAAAAGCTTCTTACCTCTCCCTTTTCTCACTCTTTTTTTTTGAAATCTATTGACCTCCAACCCAGTTGACGGATTTTTAGCTCCACATCGTCATGTCGAGATTGTGAAGCTCACCAAAGTTTTCAGCATTTTTTTTTCCCACAGTATATCCAGCACTCTCGCCATTTTAATATTTTGAAACAGCAAGAAACCCTCTTGCCGCCAATAAACACGCTTATAAAACGCTCAGCAAAGAATTACATATCCAATTGTATAGCCCATTATTTCTTGGGGGGAAAGAAAAAAGAAAAAACATACCTTTTAGTAATCTTCGGACGATTGTTGTTTCCCAAGTAAGTTGTGTTTTTTTTTCTATTTTGGCCCAGGATTTGTTTTGTGACCCATAATTTTCCTGCGACATCTGAGAAAAACAGGTGGGGTCTCCATTTCTCTTCATCTTGTCGTTACATCATCCTTGTTGCATGAATTGCAGGTAGATAATAGGGGAAAATACCCATTGTCGGGTTTATGCCAGGCCGCATGAATCTCTCTCAATACCCTTCAATCTATTTTTGGACTTTTTCTTGAGCCTTGAGGGGCCGGATTCATGCGCTCTTATTCCCAGTATCCCTTTTCCAAAGGGGAGCGTGTGTGAAGTTTGGTGACGACCATACACATGCGCGTTTCAGTAACATTATCCCTTTGAAAAATAAAGTCAAAAAAAAACCAAGTTAGCCTTTGGACCAATACCGTTACGCTATTTTTCCTCTTTATCTTTTCGGTCTTGTATCTCTTTTAAAATTTTCATGCTCTCGAAAGGCTGACAAGAGTTTATATCACACATGTGTATATATATATAACCATCTCTCCAGTTGATATTTTTTTTCTGGGGTGGAAGGATTTAAAAGCTTTTCCCTCCTAACCTTCGTCACTCGTTTATGGCCTACTCATACAATGCTTTCAACCAAGTCTTTGTACTAACTTTCGTTTAGCGGCTTCTACCCACCTTTATCCCACATTCATTTGAATACTACCAAGTGTCGGCACCATTCCCAGCCCGCTCTGATCAACAATCCCCACGACGCTCCTTTGACTTTGTTTGGTTTCTGCTTAACTTTTTTTTTGCCCACATAGACCGTCAATCTCCAGTTTATTTTCAGCACACAGTTGTTATGTCAATATCCACGGACCCGCAGACTCCTTTGCCCCAGAAACTCAACTGGTAAGTAATGACAAATTCTGAGTTTTTTCTTTTTTTCAGTAGAAACTTTTATAGTTTCTTTTCTTTCCACCTCAAAATTGACTTTCATTTTGCAACCCTTATTTTGTCAACTCTTTCTCCCTCCCTATCTCCCTCAAAATTCCCCGAAACACATCTCTTCACCTTGAAACTTTGTTTTTTTCTCTCAAGTTCCAAATGCTAACCTCAATCCTCTTCCTCAACTCTCCTGTTGAGATCTCCTGTCCTTGCCGCTCCTCTCAAACCCAGCCTCTTATTATTGTCTTCTCTCCATCGTACCTCTCCAAGCTCCCAACTATCGCCTGCAACCCGTCTCGTCCGCAGCTCCCCTGCCTCACTTCCTCCCGTCCTCGCTCATCGAAGCAGCTTAGCCTCCCGACCCGTCCTTGCTCAGCTCCTACCAGTAGAGCCCCGCTCAAGCCCGCCTTCTCCGGACGCCTGCTGCTGGCCACCATCAGCACTCCCTTCTCATTAATTCCAAAAAAGAAAATCTACTTTATTCAAAAAGGAAACCCCTCTCAAAGCTTCTTTACTTTGTATAAGCTCCAGTTGATTTATTACACAAAAACCCCGCCACTCAGTCTCTCTACAAATACACACGCCATCTTGTCCGATTTAAGATTTCACGCTTTTTTTTTCCTCCTCCCGATCTCCCACTCTTTTTTTTCCTCCCTCTTTAACGCGCACGCACATACTACAAAAAAAACACAAATTTACTAACGCGCCCAATAATATACCGCGCGCGCTCCTTTCCTGTCTCTCTCACACAGCCCTTTTTTTTTACCACCACCACCACTACAACAACTTTAAGCTCATCTGCTTTCCTCTCTCCCCCTCCCTTCTCTCACCTTTTTTTCACTTTAAACCTTGCGTAGTACATCCCATACCCTTATCCCTCTACCCCCTTTTCCTCTCCTTCTCATCGCAAGTAGTCTATGTCCAAGTTGTCTTCGTCCTTCGACTATTACCCCTACTATCTAATCCCCGCCATCACCCGCTACTCCAAAAACTCCGGCACAGAAAATACTGTTTTTTCCATCTACATCACATACGCACAACCGGTCCCCGATACATCGCTTCTCCAACAGGTCTTATCGGTATCCTTTGGAAATTACAGAATCACAAACCCCACCATCCACCCAGATACTAGCGGCAGCCCAAACTCCTTCTCCGCCTCCGTCAAAGCCCCACCTTTAGTGTTTGCGCTTGGTGTCCAGCAGCAGCAGCAACCCCCCGTGCAAGACACACAAGTGCCTGTCAGTCTAGTGGTCCAAAACCAAGACACTACCAAAGACCCCCAATCTCTTTATGTGTGTCACTTTACATACGAGATTCTTCCCAAACAGCCAGTATCACTTCCCCCACCTCCACTTTCAAGTCACATCTCACAGCAGCATCACCCCGAACCCATCAAGCGAGAAGATACTACCATTCCACCCGTGCCACTTGGTAGTAACGTTTCCACAGATAATTCCTCTCTTGCCGTATTGCCCCCAAGTGCCACCACAATAACACAAGTCCATCCAGGTATCAACCAACAACCCTCCACAGCATCATCTAGTGTCATTGATCCACGTGTGGTATCACCAGAAAATATAATACCGGGTAGTCTAGTAGTCAATCCACAATCCGCTAGTCAAAACATCTTGGGGTATTTTAATCGACAACAATCTTCAAGTGTAGTTAGTAACGCCCAGCAAAAAAATCCAGTACGTGGGCTCTACAGCAACCTCTCCAGTCACATACCATCAACAACCCACTCAGCTCAAAGCCGGTGGGAACCAAGAGTACACCACACAACCCGACCCCAGCCGCTCAGGTATAGACTCGCCACAGGTCCTCTTGCAAAGCATGGGCACCGCCAGCTTACAATCACAGCAGTATAAGCCACAGCCACCTCCGCCGCACCATCACGGGGTATCCACGGCATCGTCATCAATGTCGCCGTTAGACTCGGCCACCTATGTTCCGGTATCATCCCATTATCATCATTCGCCTTCATCCTCCATCACTACCACATCATCGGTATCGTCATCCATAACAACAACAACGTCCTCCGGGTACATGGATACAACAACGTATCCGCGCACATCAGCGACTGGGCCTCCAGCGCCACAGCCGCCGCCACAGCAACAAGCACATATTTATTATCCACAAGGCTCGCCGTCGTCGTATTACCAACAAGGGTATGAGTTTAGTGCGCCAACAGCGGGGTATGACCCAGCAGCCACCACGGGGATGCCAGACTTGTCTGGTTGGGGGGGTATCGGTGGGGTTGCAGCGGGGCCCGGTGGAGGAGCCATTGGGTACTATCAACCACGGGTCATTAGCACGCCTCAACAGCAAGCACAACAACAGCAGCAGCATCTGGGACTGGCAGCTGCGGGTGTGACAGCATCACAGATTCACTCTCAAATTGGAATGCAGCCTACACCAATGATGTATGGCCAGTTTGATCCATCCGCCATTGGGATTCCCAACCTGGTGCGAACAACGGCGCTGTCACAAGCAACCATGAGCCTCGGGCTTGGGGGGATGCCGCATGACCCACTCATCAATGAGTCAACCAAAGCAAGCCTAGAAATCATAGGCAATCTGGACCACATGACCCAAGGGTGGACTGAACAAGAACACCAAGCACGAAGGCGGCTGGTACAGTTTAAGCGGACACAGCATGGGGCGGTTGTGCGGGTGCAATTTTTCCCTCTAGAGGCAGACCAGTACACGCAGCATACGCCTTGCATCAGTTGTATTTACTGGGCAGAGCGAAACGAGTGTTATGTGACAAGCGTGGATTGTATATACTTGCTCGAGCAGCTCATCAACAACAAGTTCACGGTGGAGGAAAAGAATCGGATCCGTCGCAATCTCGAGGGATACCATCCTTTGACCGTGTCCAAGGGGCGAGCAAGCTCTGGAGAATTTTTCCGGCTCATCATGTCGTTCAGCTCGCCAAAGCCCAGAAACATTGAAAAAGATGTCAAGGTGTTTCAGTGGTCGCAACTGGGACGTGCGCTCCAAAAAATCGTTGGCAAGTACTCTGCAGATTATGGTGGACATGCCGCCAGCTTTGGCTATGCCGGGACAAGTTCGTATCATCCGCAGCATCAAATCATTCCATTGCATAGTCAATTGTCGTTTGCTCAAGTACAAGCCCAAGCCCAGCGAGCCCAGCAACAACAAAAATCCATTGTTTCGACGCCAGTGCAAAATACACCGGCCCCACTGCAAGCTCCAGTTAGTGCACCAATCTCGGTACCACCACCACAAGCCCAGCCACAAACCAGTGTGGAGGGTGAAGATAGTCGGCAATGGACATTTTCAACTCAAGCGCCTCCACAGCAGCAGCAGGTTCAACAGATACTGCCGCCGCCACGAACCAATCCGCCAGGTAATAACTCCCAAAATAATAGCGGAGAATCTGGAGGATCCTCCACCGGTGGGGCTGGGTCAATTCAAGATTTTCTTCCAACAGGGTATAAATAGAAAGAAAAAAAGAGAAGTGTGTGATGACACGAAATGTGTATTACTAGTATTATTTTTTTCTTTTGTTCTTTTTTTTTTCCAGGACACTTATTTTTGTTAGTAAACTTAATAGCTATAATGAATGAAACATATAAAACTTACAAAAAGCGCAATATAGTGAATGCAAAAAGTATAAAACGTTGATGCATATCAGCATGAGTGTTGGGCATTTTTGGAAAAACGCTGGCTGATTGTTAGGAGTTTTTAATTTTTTAAAAAAAATTGAAAGAAACTCAGGAGAGTAAGAAAATAGAATAAGCAAGGAAGTCTTCCATATTTAGAACGCATTTTTGGAGAAACTTTTAATGTAGTATTTGAATTGAAAACGCAAAAACTGGTGGGAGAATAATAACACAGTATATATTGGATAGTTCTGAAGAGGGTTAAAAAAAGTTTGTGAGAGAAATGGGTATATACCAGGTTATTAGGAGTGGGTCCCAAGAGGCCCTGAAAAGTAAAGGATTTGGTAGATGAAAGGAAATAGACAAGAACGAGGCTTTGTGCATTCCAAGGGAATATGGAATGGAGGGATAATCAAGATTGAAAAAAAATTCAATAGATGAAAAAGTAGAGTATTAGAGGAGATAATCGAGGGGAAAAGAGTAGAACAGAGGGCTGTCAATGACGGATATGGTAGTAGTGATTATGATAAAATGAGAATCAGAGAGATGAGGGTAATGATTGGGAGTGTATTGATACATAGCATGGACGTAATATATTGAGATGTTGTTGCGATGAAAAGTCTGAGCTTTTGAAGAGGGAAAATATTAATGAGAGCGACAATGAACGAGAGTTATTGATGCGAGTCTATGATATATTTGGATGAAAGGTATTAAGAATTGAGAATCAGTTGTGGTTATGGATTATATATATATGAAAGACAAGTTTATGAATTTTTCTTTAAACATAAGGGGAGTAAAAAAAATAGAAAATAAAGAACGGGACCCAAGGTGCTCAAAAAGGAAAGAGCGACGGGATAAGGACATTTTAAAGTTTTTTTGATTCCACAGTGCGTTTCCTGGTAAGGTTGGTACGAGGCGTGGGGTTTGGGTTGAAGGATGGTAAGGGGTATTAGAGAAGTAGGTTTGTAAGGTTAGCTATGTGAGAAGATTGCAGGAGGGTTTTAGTTTGGATTTACTTGGGGTATATATTTAAGTATTTCAATGGGGATATATTATCTAAAGCTGAGAAAAAACGGTTGTTTTTGGGAGAGACATTTAAGGAATGGGTGGTAGGATATGTGGTAGTAGGACCTCCAGATGGGTTCATGAGAAGGCTTCTTTTGAAAGAGAGTAGTTGATTGTGGAAAAAGCGATTCTCAACAGGAGGTTAGTTTTAAAAGAAGGTTGTGGTGGTAGTGGTGGGTGGAAAAGGGCAGAGAGCGCGGGCTTGTTAAAAAGGATGTCCATTATGTAGTGATTGTTAAAGGAGTATTTACTTAAGCAGGCACACACGTTTAATAGCCTGAGAATGTGCTGATGGAGAGAGAAGGGGAGGTGAAAAAAGACGTGGATAATGAGTAATCAATTGGTAAGTATTAGGTAATATTAGGTAATAATGACTAATTATGTAACTTTGTGTCTGTGTCTTCCTCAAGTATTCATTTATTCAAATCCAAGTGTTATTACGGCATTTGAGTTTTGGTTATTCAAATAATAAGTTGAACACAGCGGAATTGGGGATATAAATTGAGAAATGACACAAATTAGTGAGAAGAGAAAAGGAAATAAAAAAAGGGCTTTACAAAAGGACCTTCTCCCAAAATTTATCTGCTGTTTTTTTTTATTTTGATTTTTTCTAAAAAAGTGAAAAATATCTACTTTAGGAAAATAGTGGAGAAGAAACAAATCCTCCGGTATTTTTTTGGAGGGGTGGAAGAGAAACGGGGGGGTTTTCCTTTATTTCGGAGGCCTGTGTATGAAGAACCGTTAGCAATTGTTAATTGCTTCAATATGAATGGTTGTCTTCAAAAAAAAAATTTCACATTTGTTTCCATCTTGTTTTTGGGTTTACTCCAGATCAGGCGATTTTGGGAATTTCTGGGGTAATTATAAAAAAAAAAAAAGGCTACTATTTACTACTTTGTAATCTACCAAAACTTAAAGTGTATCTTGGTAGCTTGAGGGGAGCAGCCACGATTGAATTGAAATTATCCGAGAAATGGAGAAGGAGCAGAGAGACCGTTGGGAGTCAACCATTCGACCTAATGGCTCTTGACTGGTATAACAAGCTCCGTGGTTTAAAGAAGCTCCGGAGGGAAACGGTCTCGGAAAGCATCTCCGAAGCGAGAAAGAGGCGTGAGTACTTGAGGGTGTATATATGTACAATCAAACATTATAATAAAGTGGTGTATCAATTGATAGAGAGAACATGTGGCTGGTATTTTTGTTTTTGGAGTACCCAGTAAGGTTGTTGAGTGCTTTTTTTTTTTTAAAGTCACAAAAGAAGAAGGTTTGCCAATAAACGTCCATGTATTGGTAAGAGCCGCAGCTGGAAAGGTTAGGTGCTGGTAGGCACAAAAAATCTGGGGAAGTTTGAGTGAGTTCGGTCTTGTGGCAGGTAAATACCAAGTGTATAGCAAAATGGGAGAAGCGACTTTTGGGAAGAAAAGAGCAACTCGGAGGAGGGGAGGTCTCTCATTGGCTGGATTTGGCGGCCGACAGTCGGCCCACGTGATCAAATCTGGGGAAGTGTGTCTAAAGCCTTGCCCTCGGACGGGGGGGGCCGCCAGCCAGTCACAGGGAGGGATTGCCGGGACTTTTGTATTTTGTTTGATCTATAAATTACAACATTAGCGGACAAGCTCTATGTGTAAGAAAAAAAGCTCTAGCGAGGGCCGACTGTCCGACCGTCCGACCGGCCTTGTGGTCGTATATAGGGTTATATTATTAGAAGATGTAAATTGAGGCTTTACTCGATATAATTTTATGTGTGTATATATATATATAAAATTATATAATTTATAGATTTAAATGTGTGACTTTAGGCCGAGTCAGGAGAAGAGAGGGAGATGGTGAGGAAGAGACACGAACCGAGAGAGAGAGATGGGTAATTCTTACTACGAATCCATCTATCCGGAGATTGAGTGCAAACGCTGCGGCATCTGATAACGAGGTTTCAGCATACACACACACACACAGGCTTTTAAGATAGATATCTGAGCCTTTTCTTTTATTTTTTTAAACATATATCTATGAGCGTAGATAATATTTAGGTCCGAGGACTCAGAGGAGCGACGAATGAGAAACAACAGGGTTTGGGCTTACAATAGATGGAGCCGCCATTGGCTGTGTGAGAGGGTCGGGCACAATAGGGCTTGTGGTGGTGGGGTACTGGCCCTCCTGAGCATCAGCGGTAGAGCGTTCGTGGAAGGTACTAGTGAAAGGCTTTTTTTTGGGATGAAGGGCTAAGCGGTCCATGCGCTTCATCACAGCAGCGGGTGAAAGGGGGGCAGCAGCAGGACTGTAGGACTATTAATGATATCAGCCAATTTGCATAGATGTATATAATTCCATCATCAAAGAAATAGCTTCAAGCGGCCATCAGTTTGATTGTAGCAAAAGGCCTCCCCAGCTTCTTCGGCCTGGCGTTCCTCCAAGTCTGCCTGCCACCTCCACAAACACCTTGCGCAGCCCGGCCCCTCGGCACAATAGGCGTCGCCTAGTAATTGTAATTCCAGCCCTCCCATTGGCCAATCCCGATTCTCACCAAAATCCCCTACTCACCTTATATATAAAGCACTCTCCCCCCCCCCGCTTTCCTATTTTTTTCTTTCCCTTTTTTTTTTTTGTTCTCTTCAAGGATTTCCTTCTAAGAAAAACAACCCCCTTCATACACATATATATCACACAATGTTGTCTGCAATCAGACTTCAAGCTCTTAAGCAGGTACGTCTACACTTCTACATTGTCGCTTCCCAATTTGGGCCAATCATGTGCTAATCTTTGTATAGAGCTCTATCAGATCTTCCGCAAGAGGCCTCGCCACTGCCTCGACCTCGCAAATTACCCGCGACTCCAAGGTCCACCAAAACATTCACGAAACCGTTAACTTCCTGAACTACAAGAAGAACCTCGAAAATGTCGAAATCGTCAAGGCTAGACTTGGCCGTCCTTTGACTTACGGTGAAAAGATTCTTTACGGTCATCTTGACAAGCCCCACGAGCAGGAAATTGAGCGTGGTGTCTCCTACCTCAAGCTCAGACCTGACCGTGCCGCCTGCCAGGACGCTACTGCCCAGATGGCCATTCTCCAGTTCATGTCTGCTGGTCTCCCCGAGGTCCAGACCCCCGTCACTGTCCACGCCGATCACTTGATTCAGGCCCAGGTCGGTGGCCCTAAGGATTTGGCCCGTGCCAAGGAGCTCAACAAGGAGGTCTACGACTTTTTGGCCTCCGCCACCGCCAAGTACAACATTGGTTTCTGGGGCCCCGGCTCTGGTATTATCCACCAGATTATCCTTGAGAACTACGCCTTCCCCGGTGCCCTTCTCATTGGTTCCGACTCCCACACTCCCAATGCCGGTGGTCTCGGTCAGCTCGCCATTGGTGTCGGTGGTGCCGATGTCGTCGATGTCATGGCTGGTCTCCCCTGGGAACTTAAGGCCCCCAAGTACATTGGTGTCAAGCTTACTGGTAAGCTCTCTGGCTGGACTTCTCCCAAGGATGTCATTCTCAAGCTCGCTGGTATCCTCACTGTCAAGGGTGGTACTGGTTTCATTGTTGAGTACTTTGGCGAGGGTGTCGAGGCTCTTTCCTGTACTGGTATGGGTACCATCTGCAATATGGGTGCAGAGATTGGTGCCACCACCTCCGTCTTCCCCTTCAACCCCCGTATGTCTGAGTACCTGAATGCCACTTCTCGTCCTGAGATTGCTGCCTTGGCTGAGCTTTACCAGAAGGATCTCCTCAAGGCTGATGAGGGCGCTGAGTACGACCAGGTTGTTGAGATTGACCTCAACACTCTTGAGCCCTACGTCAACGGTCCCTTCACTCCCGATTTGGCCACTCCCATCTCCAAGCTTAAGGAGGTTGCCGTCGAGAGAGACTGGCCCCTTGAGGTTAAGGTCGGTTTGATTGGTTCTTGCACCAACTCTTCTTACGAAGACATGACCAGATCCGCCTCCATCATCCGTGACGCCATGGCCCATGGTCTTAAGGCTAAGTCTATCTACACTGTCACTCCTGGTTCCGAGCAGATTCGTGCCACCATTGAGCGTGATGGCCAGCTCCAGACCTTCCTTGACTTTGGCGGTCTCGTCCTTGCCAATGCCTGCGGTCCCTGCATTGGTCAGTGGGATCGTCGCGACATTAAGAAGGGTGACAAGAACACTATTGTCTCTTCTTACAACCGTAACTTCACTGCCAGAAACGACGGTAACCCCGCCACCCATGCCTTTGTCACCTCTCCTGACCTTGTCACAGCCTTTGCTGTTGCCGGTGACTTGAGATTCAATCCCATTACCGATTACCTCAAGGACTCTGAGGGCAAGGAATTCAAGCTTGCTGAGCCCTCTGGTGTTGGTCTCCCCGTCCGTGGCTACGACCCCGGTATGGACACTTACTCTGCTCCTCCCGCTGACCGCTCTACTGTCAAGGTTGCTGTTTCTCCTACCTCTGACCGTCTCCAGCTTCTTAAGCCCTTCAAGCCTTGGGATGGCAAGGACGCTGTTGACATGCCCATTCTTATCAAGTCTCTTGGTAAGACCACTACTGATCACATTTCCATGGCTGGTCCTTGGCTCAAGTACCGTGGCCATCTCCAGAACATTTCCAACAACTACATGATTGGTGCCATCAATGCCCAGAATGGTGAGGCCAACAATGTCCAGAACCAGTTCACTGGGGTCTGGGGTGGTGTTCCCGAGACTGCCCTTGCCTACAGAGATGCTGGCATTAAATGGGTTGTCGTTGGTGGCGAGAATTTTGGTGAAGGTTCTTCCCGTGAGCACGCTGCCTTGGAGCCCCGTTTCCTTGGTGGCTTTGCCATCATTACCAGATCTTTTGCTCGTATCCACGAGACTAACTTGAAGAAGCAGGGTCTCCTTCCCCTTAACTTCAAGCACCCCGAGGACTACGACAAGATCAATGTTGATGACAAGATCTCTCTTGTTGACCTCAACACTCTTGCCCCTGGTAAGACTGTCAAGATGATTGTTACTCCTAAGGAGGGTGCTCCTTGGGAGACTGAGTTGACCCACACCTTCAACGCTGAGCAGCTTGAGTGGTTCAAGTACGGTTCTGCTTTGAACAAGATGGCTGCTGCCATCCAGGCCAAGAAATAAATTGGAAGTTTTATATAAAAAAAAGGCTATGACTATTGTGTAATAATAAAAAAATATAAAAAATTTTAAATATCTTGTTTTTGGGAGGAGTTAAAGTGAGGTTATGAATATTGTCTATTAGTGTTTAACTGTGCATATTATATATTAGAGCAATTCTTGGAAGGAGTCTACACTTTTAAAGGAAGAGGCCTTGCCATTAGTCACCGAGATAACTTTAAGTTGGGTTTTTGGCGTCAAGGGAGGGATGGGGAATTGCTGCGTTTGAGAGTCAGCCAGGAGTTGGGCTGCTTTAATCTCGAGCAATTGCGTCTGGGAGAGGGGCTTTGAAGCAGGGGCCGAGGGCCAGACGGATTTGACCAGAGGAGAGGAGACGAGGAAGGCCCAGACGGCAGCGGAGGATTTGGCGACGGCGGAGAAGAGTTTGGTCCAGAGGGTCGTGGAGGCAGATGGCGACGAGGACAGTAGGAGGGTAGTGGGGCCATAGATACGGACGTATTTGGATTGCTTTTGAGGGAGGCTTGGGAGGGTAGGTAGGCTGGGGAGCGCGGGGAGAGAGGGCAGTTTAGACCAGAGCCAGGAGGAGGCTCTGGAGATGATGGAGGGAGGAGGCGGGGTGGTCGCCGCGGGAGAGGAGGGGATTTCAGGGAGGGATTTGTGGAGGGACTCTGTGGCGATTTGAGGGCCCGAGTTGGAGAGGGCGAGGTATGCGAGTAGGGAGGCTTTGTTGATTACCAGGGAGTCATTAGCAGCCAGGTCGACCTGGTAGAGCGAGGAGGAGGAGGATGCGGATTTAGGGCCCAAGGCAAGTAGACCGCGGCCTGTGACGACGGTGGTTTTCCCCAAGGGCGACGAGGAAGACGCGGACGAGAAGAAGAGCTGGCTGGAGGTCGCGAGGTAGGCCTGGACGGCGGCGTGCCGGGTGAGGACCCAGTCGGCCTTGCCGTCGAGGGTGAGGACGGTTGTTGCCGGGGAGCGCAGGAGGAGGGTTGCTGGGCCGGAGGAGGTGTGGGTCGCGGCGAGGGGCGCCATGCCCGGGGCGGACGCGGCGAGGGGCGAGAGCGAGGAGGCGAGGGCCGCCGGGGCGTGGGGGAGGAAGGCGAGCAGGGCGGATCTCTGGGCGTGGAGGGGGGTGGATGGCGGGAGGAAGACGCGCAGCAGGGCGCCCTGGAGGGCTGTGAAGGAGGGCTGTTGCAGCTCCGGGGGCGCGTGTGAGGCGAGGGCCGAGGCGGAGGGAGCGGCGACATTGGAGGATGGGGGAGGCAGGGAGAAGGCGGGCGCGACGGCGATATGGATGGCGCGGGCGGCGAGCGAGCGGGCCGGGCGGGCCTTGCAGCTGCGCGGGATTGTTTGGGGGGGCATTTTCTTGGGCGGTGCGGGTGTTTTGAGGGCAGTTGCGAGGAGACTGGGCGAGGACTTGTGAGGGCGGTGGTGGTGGTGGAGGAGGAGGTTGGGCGCCGAGACGAGGGGGGTTAGGGCGGCACGTGACGGGCGGCGTGGGACTGGTGCGTAGATGTGAGACTGCGCGGCTGGCGGCGATGGCGCCCTCGCGCGGGTTTTTTGGAGGATTTTGCGATAAGCCGAGAGCGAGGCAGATGGGCGGCGGCGACGGCAATTGACGGGGGAGTGCGCGGGTGAGCAGTGGAAGCGATCCGAGAGGCCAGGTCAATTGAGGGCATTGGGGTTCAATGCCTGTATATGGAGCGGCACGGCGGAGCAGCAATGGTTGTTTGGGGAGCGTGGGGGGTTGGACATAAGTTGGCCGAGTGTTGTTTCTTTTTGCAGAGAGCCCAGATAAAGGGCCGTCTGGGTGCGTTGTCGTTCCGGGTAGAAGAAGCACGTCACCATCTGGGCCTGGCATTGTGTGCCCAGTAACACGCACAACGTGGGCTGGAGTGAGCCGTGGGCGTCTCGCCCGCCTTTCGGGGGAAACGTGGAGGGTCGGGCGGTTCGAAGCGGGCTGGTTGACCGGGCCACTTTGAGTTTTTTCTTTTTTTACCCAAGGTTTTTGTCCGTCTATGCTTCACTGGAGACCCAAGGGGAAAAGCCCTCACGACCTGGCGATGACGCTTGGGGGTTACACTATCCACTGCCTGGCGAAATGGTCTGATGGCAACTCGCCCATATAATGCCTTTTTCTTTTTAGTAGTTTATCATATCTCTATCCCATGGGATTATATCCACCCTCAAAAAACTATAAAAAGGTCCCGTTTCCCGCCCTTCTCGTTCCTTCTCTTTCTTTCCTAAATATTCTAAACTACCTCTAATTCCCAATTGCCCAGGAAAAAAACCCAACCTCTATCCCTACCCACCTACCCAACCATGTCCCAAATTACCGTAGGCAACTACCTCTTCAATCGTATCAAACAAGTCGGCGTTGAATCCGTAAGTACTCCCCTCTGCCCTCTCCCGCCTCTAACACCCCCCCCAACAGATCTTTGGCCTCCCAGGCGACTTCAACCTGGCCCTTCTGGACAAAATCTACGAAGTCCCCGGTCTCCGCTGGGTCGGCAACACCAACGAGCTCAATGCCGGCTACGCCGCAGACGGCTACTCCCGTATCAACGGCCTCTCCGTCCTCATCACCACCTTTGGCGTCGGCGAACTCTCCACCCTGAACGCCATTGCCGGCGCCTACGCAGAGCACGTCGGCCTCGTCCACATTGTCGGCGTCCCGGCAACCTCCTCCCAACAAAAACACCTCCTGCTCCACCACACCCTCGGCAACGGAGACTTCCACGTCTTTGACCGCATGTCGGCCGGCATCTCGGAAAAAGTCTACCTCCTCACGGAAAACAAGGACATCCCCGCCCTCATCGACGACGCCCTCCGCACCGCAAAACTCAAGCAGCGCCCCGTCTACATTGCCATCCCCACCAACATTGGCGAAATCAAGGTCCCCAAGGCCGCCCTCGACACCCCCATCGACTTTAGTCTCCCGGAAAACGACCCCGAGGCCGAGCTCGAGGCCCTCGAGGAGGTCGAGAAGTCAATTGCCGCGGCCAAAAACCCCATCATCCTCGTCGACGCTTGCGCCTACCGCCACGGCGCCGTCGAGGAAACTAACGCCCTCGCAAAGCTCACCAAGTTCTCCGTCTTCACCACCCCCATGGGCAAGTCCGTCATTGACGAAGACTATGAGCGCTACGGAGGCGTCTACGTCGGCTCCCTCTCCTCCCCGGAGGTCTTCAAGGCCGTCGAGGCCGCAGACCTTATTCTCTCCGTCGGCGCCCTGCTCTCCGACTTCAACACTGGCTCCTTCACCTACTCGTACAAGACCAAAAACATTATCGAGTTCCACTCAAACTACATTCAGATCCGCAGAGCCACATACGAGAACGTCTCCATGAAGCCTCTCCTGGCCAAGCTTGTTTCCCAACTCACCCCGCCTGACCTCCCCCTGGCTCCTGTCCCCAAGCTCGTCCGCCAGCCCGCAGACCCCGCCGATGAGTCGCCTCTTACCCATAAGTACCTCTGGCCCCGTATCTCGGGCTTTCTGAGGTCCGGCGATATCATCATCACCGAAACAGGCACCTCCTCCTTTGGCGTCACCAGCATTGTGTACCCGGCCAAGGTCAATGGCATCTCGCAGGTCCTCTGGGGCTCCATTGGCTACTCGGTCGGCTGCGCTCTTGGCGCCGCCCTTGCTGCCCAGGAACAAGACCCCTCCCGCCGCGTCTTGCTCTTTGTTGGTGACGGCTCTCTCCAGCTCACCCTCACCGCCATCTCCACCATGGTCCGCTGGAAGACCAACCCGTACTTGTTTGTTCTCAACAATGACGGCTACACCATTGAGCGTCTCATCCACGGCCCCGAGTCGGGCTACAATGACATCAAGTCCTGGGACCACCAGCTCATTCTGCCTTTGTTCAAGGCCGACCCCAAAACAAGCGAGTCCTTGGTTGTCAAGACAAAGAAGGATCTTGATTCGTTGTTCACCGATGAGGAGTTTAAGGTCCCCAATAAGATTCGTCTCATTGAGCTCATTCTTGATCGCTTGGATGCTCCTGACTCGCTTTACAAGCAGGGCGAGTTGACCTCCAAGACCAACGCTAGTTAGTAGAAGTTTTAAGTTACGAGTTATAAGTTTTAAGTAATAAAGTATAAGTTTTAAGTGGTAAAGCTAAAAGAAAAAAAGCAAGACAAGCTTTTGCAACCGCCGCCAACTCCTCCACCAAACCACGCCTAGATGACCCCTCCAAAAGCTTCAGACTGGCACACCGACCCGCGAATTGCTTACGACCAAGCAAGGGCCCGCTGGATTTTCGAGGACGGCGACCTCGAGTATTTCTACGACGAGTCCGCCGGCCAGTGGCGCCAGGACTCCGCCGGTTCTCCCGACCAGGCCGGGGACGCCCCGGGGGACGCCCCGGGGGACGCTCCGCGGCCGCCGCCGCGCAAAAAGTCCAAAAGGGCGCACCCCCAGCCGCCGCCCCACAAGGACCGCCCCAACTGCGCCGTCTACGTCTCCGGCCTGCCGCGCGCCGCCGACCCCGCCGCCCTCAAGCCTGCCCTCGCCGCGGCCTTCGCCAAGTACGGTGTGCTGGCCGTCGACGCCGAGGGCGGCCCGCGCGTCAAGGTGTATGGGCCCAAGCTGCCGTCGTCTTCGACTGACCAGCCGTCGTCTTCGACTGACCAGCCGTCGTCTTCGACTGACCAGCCGTCGTCTTCGTCCGACAAGCCGTCACCTTTGACTGATCAGCCGTCGTCTTCGTCCGACAAGCCGCCACCTTCGTCCGACCAGCCGCCACCTTCGTCCGACAAACCGTCCTCACCCCCGCCACCCGACAAGAACGGCGGCGACGCGCTCATTATTTTCTTCCGCCCAGAAAGCGTCGCGCTGGCCGTCGAGATGGCCGACCAGACCGACCTCTGGCTCCAGGGCCCCGGCTCGCCGCCGACCCGCGTGCGCGTCGAGCCGCCAAGTTCCGCGCCGCCCCGACCGCGCAGCAGGCCGCCGCGCCGCGCCCCGCGGCGGCGCCAGGCGCCGACAAAACCAAGGCGATGCGCGTGCGCGCCAAGCTCGAGGCCAAGCTGGCGTCGTGGGACGACGACGAGGGCGCCGCTCGGGCGGCCCGGGCGCGCGACGCGGCCGGCGCGCGCGAAGTCATCCTGGAAAACGTTCTTTGCGCTCGACGAGCTGCACCCGGCGGGCCCCGCGGGCCCCGTCGACGCGCGCGCGCTGGCCGACCTCGAGGAGGACATTCTGGGCGGCGCGGAGGCCGTGGCCCCGTGCGGCGCGTCGTGGTCTACGACCTGGAGCCCGCGGGCGTGGTGGGCGTGCGCTTCGAGGCGCCGGAGGACGGCGCGCGCGTGCGCCCGCCTCATGCACGGCCGCTGGTTCGGCGGCCGGTGTCTGCGCGCGGCGGTGGCCGACGGGCGCCCGCGGTTCCGCCGGTCGGGCGGCGGGGCCAAGTCTGCGGACGACGCGGACGACCAAGCGCGCCTGGACCAGTTTGGCGAGTGGCTGGAGAAGGGCGACGCTGCGCCGGACAGCAAGAACACATAAGTATATAGTTGGCAGTGGGTGTCAGGTGGCGCGACAGGGAGCCGCGGCTGACGCTGCATTGACATAGAAGAGGCTGTTTGCGCCGGGGTTCTCTCAGGTGGGGCTGCAACACGTCCCCCCCCAGCTGCAACCGGTCCCAGCTATTTCCCCAGCCTACCGCCAGTAACCTGCCACTTACCCAGTAACCCATCTTACCGCCCTGGTCCAAACCTCCCATTAAAAAGTTTTCCCCCTCCACCTTCGCCCGCCTCCCCTCCACTTCCTCCTCCTCCCACCTCCCCAAACCTCCCACAGCAAATGAAAAAATTTTTCTCCCTTCTTCCCTCCCAGCCTCCACTAAAACTCGCCGTCACACAACTCTCCCCACCACCACCACCAACCGTAAGACTCCGCCTGTTCACCACCTCCGCCGTCGCCGCCGCAAAAAAGAAAAACAGAATGCCCCCAAAGAAAGTCGTCGAAGAAAAGAAGATCCTCCTGGGTAGACCCGGCAATAACCTCAAGGTACGCCCTTTTTTCAGTCTCGCCCTGATCCATCCTGCTAACCTTCCTCCCCAATAGAGTGGTATCGTGGGTCTTGCCAACGTCGGCAAATCCACCTTCTTCCAGGCCATCACCCGCTGTCCTCTCGGTAACGTAAGTTAGACCCTTTTCTCCCTGCTGCTCCGCTCTAACACCCCCCCAGCCCGCAAACTACCCCTTTGCTACCATTGATCCCGAAGAGGCCCGCGTCATTGTGCCCTCGCCGCGCTTCGACAAGCTCTGCGAAATGTACAAGCCCGCCTCCGAGGTCCCCGCCCACATCACCGTCTTCGACATTGCCGGTCTGACCAAGGGCGCCCACGCCGGCGAGGGCCTGGGCAACGCCTTCTTGTCCAACATCCGCGCCGTCGACGCCATTTTCCAGGTCGTCCGCTGCTTCGATGACGCCGAGATCATCCACATCGAGGGCGACGTCGACCCCGTCCGCGACCTGCAGATCATCCTCGACGAGCTGCGTCTCAAGGACATGGAGTTTGTCCTCAAGCACCTCGAGGGCGTCGAGAAGATTGTCAAGCGAGGCGGCCAGTCCCTTGAAGTCAAGCAGAAGAAGGAGGAAAAGGCCTTTGTCGAGAGCCTCTACAAGTACCTCGAGGACGGAAAGCGCATTGCCAACGGCACTTGGACCCCCAAGGAGGTCGAGATTATCAACTCGATGCTCCTGCTCACCGCAAAGCCCGCCATCTACCTCATCAACCTCTCCGAGCGCGACTACATCCGCAAGAAAAACAAAAACTTGGTTGCCATCAAGGAGTGGATCGACAAGAACTCTCCCGGCGACCTCATCATCCCCTTCTCTGTCTCGCTCGAGGAGCGTCTTTCCCACATGGAAACCGACGCCGAGCGCGAGGAGGAGCTCAAGAAGCTCGGCACCACCTCCGCCCTCCCCAAGATCATCGTCGCCATGCGCAAGAACCTCCACCTCATCTCCTTCTTCACCTGCGGCCCCGACGAGGTCCGCGAGTGGACCATCCGTGAGGGCACCAAGGCTCCCCAGGCCGCCGGTGTTATCCACAATGACCTCATGAACACCTTCATTCTGGCCCAGGTCACCAAGTACAACGATCTCATCGAGCTTGGCGACGATAACGCCGTCCGCGCTGCCGGTAAGCTCATGCAAAAGGGTAAGGACTACGTTGTTGAGGATGGTGATGTCATCTACTTTAGAGCTGGTGCTGGTAAGAACTAAGAGAAGTGATTTCTCATGTGTAAAAAAAAGAATTCATCTTGGATTCATTTTAAAAAGTTGAATAATTTGAATAAAAATACTTCTTCATTCCTCTTTTATATTCCCCCTCCCATATGTCTAAGACTCTTGTCTTTTTATTTTCCCTCCAAACTTGCTCCGCAGGTGCGCCTTGAGCTGCGCATACGGCCGATCCGCAGGCACCTCGCCGCTGCGCACGCCCTCGTCCTTGTAATCGCTTCTCAGCTGCGCCAGCGTCTGCTCCCGCGTGCAGAATCTCTCCGGCACCCCGTAGAGCGCGTGCTCAAACACAAGCTTCCACGTAATCGGCACGCAGTCCGTCTGCGTCGTCAGCTTTTCGTCAATAAGCGACTTGAGGGCATCCACCTTGGAGTACGCCCGAAGTGCCCGCTTCTTTAAAGCCTGTCGTCTAGACGACCCAGAGGTCGATAAACGCGGGCGGGCCTTGTACCGTCGTCGCCATGTTCCCACCTGAACAGGAGGAGCCTGCGCGACTTCCCCTTCAATCTTTTGTCCCTCCACTAAATCGTCAAACTGACCGGAAGAGTAATAGGGATCCGGAGGAGCCTCGCAGTCCTCACTTTTTGACTCAGCATCTTCCTCGTCTTCACAATCGTCAGACTCTTCAGAATCGGTTTCTTGTCTCCACTCTTGGTCTTCCTCTTCCTCCTCCTCGTCTTCACAATCTTCCTCTTCTTCCCAATCTTCGTCCTCATATTCCTCTTCATACTCATCGTAATCATCTTCACATTGATTCTCATCCTCCTCGTCCTCAAACTCATCCTGATACTCCTGGTCGTGGCGATTCATAAACCGCTGCAGCCGCCCAAAAAACACATCCGTATTGATTTCTGGCGCATCGATTCGAATCATCTTCAAATGCGGCCGTCCTACCCATATCGACGACACTCCCATCTCCTCACTTGGTCCCTCAGACCGCTTTTTGAAATCCGTCTCGTCACCATCAACAAAGTGCTTCTCAATTCCTCGAGCAGATATTTTACTTCCTTGGCTAACAGCACCCCCAAACTTCCCTACCAAATCCAATCCGTCCAAAATCCCCTCCTCGTCTTCCCTGGGTCTTCCAAGCCTCGACTCCTTTTTATTCTTGTATTTGGTATATGCCCGTTTTTCCAGCCTTTCTTCTACCTCTTCCCCTTTACCTTCAACCTCTCCATTCTCTTCCAAATCAAGCCCATTTTCTTGCGCATACTTGGGGTCACGTTCAGCCTTGTACGCGTCAAACCCATCCCGAATCCCATACCCATCCGAGCCATCCACGCGCCCGTACTGTGCGCGCTGAGCATCTAGCGACCGCTCAGCTTCCTCATTGTACGCGCTACGATCAACCCCTTCGTCCCATCCCGCCCACAAATTGTCGTCGTAATTGGGCTCGCGGTAGTCTGCCTGCTCCGTTTCAGCTTGAACTTCAGCTTCTTCCAGACTTGGATCGTCAGCCGTACTAACCTCCGGGCCCTGCTCTACTTGGTGGACCTTCAATCTCAGCGGCGCTAAACAACAATTCTCTCGTCAGCAAAACAATTACCTTCAACTAGTCGGCTTTCACTTACCAAGCCTGCTTGAAATCATATATCTTAAATTATAATACCGCGCTTCGTTTTTAATCCCAATCTTGTTGGCATAATCTCGAACCCCCAACATAATCTGGCCTAGCGCAAAAACACGGTCTTCCAGTGCATACTTGACTTTTTCTGCTGGTCTCAGGCCTCTTTTTTGCAATCCTGGCTGCTGCTGTTGGGCACTATTTAACGCATCGGATGATACGCTCAATAACGACACAACTGCATGTCCTTCCTCCTCAAACTTGAGACAGTAGCTCTGCTCGTGAAACTTGCAATTCACCTGGCAAAATGTCGACTGAAGCAGCGACTGGACCCCTACAGTGGCTGCCCAGCGCCGCGCAAAGTTATCGAAAAACGTTGACGAGCTCGCTAAAACCGCTTTTGCTACATCCGAAGACGACTTCACCAGGGCATCGTTAATGTGGGTTTTGGCATGCGCATAATGTCCCCGCGCGCGCCCCAAATCCTCGTGGGTCGGTGTCTGCGAGATGGTACTGTTGCTTAATGTGCTATTTCCATCGACTGCCTGCACTACACCTCCATCCGTCTTCTTTTTAGTTCTGTACTTGTGCAAAACGGCCGGAGTGACTCCGCGCAATCCGTGTTTACCCACATCCCCATCTCCTCTTGCCTCCACCTCCTTTTCCAGCCGTTCCTCCTGGGCCAGAAGCCGCGCAACGTCGGATTCCTCCACAAAATCACGTAACGACTCCCCCGAGCGAAATACAAACGCCAGAACGGGGCCTGAGGTCTGCACCATTTCTTTGGACAGGGGAATGGCAATGCGGCGGAGCCCAATGCGGCGGACCCAAGCGTCTCCAGGCTCGACGGGGACCGTTTCGACGGCGGATTGAGACAACAAGTGCTTGGGAACAAGAAGAGAGTAGTTTTCGACATAGTGGTAACGCGGAAGACCAAAGGGCAGCGATGTTTGGATAATGCGCGCAGCATTGGCGTCTGCAAAGTGGGCGGCCCCGGCATCGGCAAACGGCGACGAGGAGTCTGATTTGAAAGAAATTGAGCGACTAGTGTTGAACATAAAGAGCAAGGAAGTGTTGCCCGGAATGAACAGGCCCTTTTCGTCAATTGGAAGAGTCAAGGCAAATGAAGGCCCTAGCGATTTGACGTCAAAGTACCGACCGGCAGAAACAAATTCAGACAACCCCCCAAGACTGGCGAGATCGGCCGGGTTGAGCATCTCCCACGGCACAGAATAATAGTCGGCCCAGACGTTGGGCACCGCAGCGCTCCATGCAGCAGCCGTGCTCGAGTCGGCCGACTCATTGGTATAAGGCCGCACCTGGAGGCCAGGCCCGCGGTATGGAGCCATGGGAGGGTCAATGACGTCGCGGCGGTCCACCGTGTTTTCGCGAGTGCGAGAGCGCATGAGCCGGTCGAGGCGGTCCGGGTCTGAGAGGATAGCGGCGCTCGTAGCACCACAGAAGAAAAGATAAAACAACAACATTGAAGATGAAGGAAGTAGAAGTGTGAAAGAGCAATTCTGTCGTTTTTTTTTATAGATTTAAGAGAAAAAAAAACCATTACATTCGCTATGTACATTTTGACTATTTACAACATTAATTTCAAACTTCAACTATAAAAAGCACACTCAAGCTTAAGAAAACAGCTTGCCCCAAAAGCTTTTGCCTTCGGCCTCACGCTCGGCCTTGGACTTCCAGACAGACATGTGCTCACGCATCTTCTCAACAGCAGTCTCGTGGTTGTATTGCTTGCCAAAAACATCAAGGTACTGGCCCTCAGGGTCCATAAAGTAGAAGAAAATGCTGTGGTCCACGAGATACTCTTGGTTGGGCTTGAGGTCTGGTGGCAGCGAGAAGTACACGCGGTAGGCCTTGCAAACAGCCTTGATTTGGTCGTAGGTTCCCGTCAGACCAATAATGTCAGGGTGGAACTCGGCCAGATACTCCTTGAGAACCTCGGGCGTGTCGCGGAAGGGGTCGCAGGTGATGAAGACAGGCGTGACGAGCTTCTCGTCCTTGTTAATTTCGTCAAGAATCTTGGCCATTTTCTCGAGCTCGTCGGGACAAATGTCCGGGCATCGCGAGAAACCAAAGTACACCAAGGCGTATTTGCCCAACAGGTCCTTGTCGGAAAAGGGGTTGCCGTCCTGGTCAATAAGATTGAAGGGTCCTCCGACAAGCGGCTTGCCCATGCCTCGGTTGGACTCCTCAAGACGCTTGGTCTCGACGCGCTCACGCTCTTGTCTGAAGAAGTAGATGAGACCACCGCCAGTCACAATGAAAATGACGGCGGCCTTCCAGTTGAGAAACCCAATTGTGGCCTGCTGCTCGGCCTTGTTGGCATCAAACGCGCGGCCAATTGCAATGCGCGAGAGAGGCTTGCGGGGCTTCAATGGGTCGTAGCCATGGCGCGCGGTACCGGGGTCCGCAACGCCGCGGGCCGTACCGTCGGACTCTTTGGGCTTCTCGGGCTCCGTGGGGTCCTCGGGCTTTGCCGTTGAAAAGGACCGGGCTGCGGAGAACAGCGAGGGAAGAGGGACGCGGGCGTTCACGGCGGGACGCACGATGAGCATGCGCGACGCCTGTCGAGCGAGTGCTGGGCGGGTTAGTGATCGGAGAGACATTGGTAGAAGTTGGGTGTGAGTGGTTGAGGAGAGAGAGCTGGTTGGCTTTTTTGGTGGGATGGGAGATTTTTTTTATTAAAGTGGCGACACCTTGGAGAAAAAAAAATTTGGCGGAATCGACCGGAGCAAAGACCGGGTCATGTGACCGACGCGTGACCTACACGAGAGCGACGCGTGGCTGGCTGAAAAAATTGAAATTCCCAAAAAGGAAATTTGTTGACACGCCGAATGTTTCCAAGGACCAAAATAAAAACAAACAAATCGACGCCCAAAAGGGTGAAGAAGCGGGCAATCAAAATAAACAAACCCAATAATTGAATCAAAAACTGACAAAAAAAGGGTCTTTTTCCCCTATTATTCTTCTCTCTCTGGTGCGGTATAAAACTTGCAGTTTGTTCCTAAAGCTGCACAAGTTTCATCACCTTTAGCCACTTTTTTGGTACTCCCTCCCTAAATTTTTTTTTCTCTCTTGCCATATAAATTCTCTCCCTATTTCTCACCCTCTCCCCTTTTTTTTTTTTTTTTTTTTTTTTAAACCCTCTTCAATCACCAGCTCAATATGGACCAAAACGACCCGTATTACCAGCAAAACTCGCCAACCCGAGGAAGGTACCGGCGCGGGTCTCCGTCGCGCTCTTATGCCCCGCTCGACTCCACAGCCATCCCGAACCCAATGGTCTCGCCGGCCCTCCCAACCCCGTCCCAAGCAGCCTATAACTCGCGCCAGTCATACCATCTGGGTAAGTAATAGTCACAGCATCATCCTCTCCCATCTAACCGGACCTAGATGAGCTCACAAACTCAAACTTAAGCTACCAAACTGAAATCCCCGATTTGCCGGAAATCCCCCCGATTGGCATGCCTCCGCAGACCTATGCCCCTCAGCCCTACACCCCGTCGCACTCGCCCACCCGGGCCGGCGCCGTTTCCCCAGCCCGGTCTCTCAACAGATCCCCCACGCGCTCCATGAGCAACACGGTCCACGGCTCCCCCAAACGCCGTGGCGCGGAAACTACCCCGCGAGCTCTCTGGACCCGTCTTGAATCGCCCACGCGCTCCGCTGACAATACACCCATTGTAATCGACGACGACAACGACGACGACGAACTCGAGGTCATTTACGAACAGGACGGCAACCCCCGCCACTCCACCATGGACTCGTTTGGCGTCGCAAACGCCGGCCAAGCCATGCACCGCCCAACAGATTCCAACGCAACAGCGTTTGCCGACGCCCCCCTGCTACCCCCGCCAAACCTTGCTGACGACGGGTACTCCTACATGGAAAACGACGAGACGCGCAACATTTACCCCGACACTGTCGACCAAACGCCCCAGTCAACCGAACTCCGCTCGGCCCCTTCTTCGGAAACACTCTCTAGCAACGCCTTTGAGGTCCCCGTCAAGGCCCAGCCGCGCCGCAACAAGTCGATGGCCCGGCGCGAGGTCAAACTGGTGCGTGGTAACCTTGTTTTGGACTGCCCCGTCCCCACCAAACTCTACTCGTTCTTGCCGCGCCGCGACCACGACGAGTTTGTGTACATGCGCTATTCGGCCGTCACCACCGACCCCAACGACTTTGTCGAGGGCGGCTTCAACCTGCGCCCCGCCATTTACGAGCGTGAGACCCAGTTGTGCATTTGCATCACCATGTACAATGAGGACGAAACTCACTTCACGCGAACCATGCACTCGGTCATGAAAAATATTGGCCATCTCGTGTCGCGCAAAAACTCGCCTCGCCACTGGGGTAAGGACTCTTGGAAAAAGGTGGTCGTTTGCATTGTTGCCGACGGCCGCACAAAGGTTTCCCCCGGCGTTTTGAATGTGCTTTCAGCAATGGGTGTTTTCCAAGAAGGCATTGCCAAAAATTACGTCAATGGTAAGGAGGTCCAGGCCCACATCTTTGAGTACACCACCCAAGTCTCACTCGATCCAGACCTTACATTCCAGGGCGCCGAAAAGGGCATTGTTCCGGTCCAAGTCATGTTTTGTCTCAAGGAAAAGAATGCCAAAAAGATTAACTCCCATCGCTGGCTCTTCAACGCGTTCTGCCCCGTCCTTAACCCTGCTGTTTGCGTTCTTCTCGACGTCGGCACCAAACCCGGTCCCACCTCCATTTATAATCTTTGGAAAGCTTTTGACTCTGACTCCAACATTGGCGGCGCGTGTGGTGAGATTCGAGCCATGACTGGGCCCCAGGGCAGACACTTGCTCAACCCGCTCATCGCCGCGCAAAATTTCGAGTACAAAATGTCCAACATTCTCGACAAGCCCCTGGAAAGCGCGTTTGGCTACATCACCGTGCTCCCCGGCGCCTTGTCTGCATACCGCTACATTGCCCTCAAAAACGGCCCTGACGGCAAGGGCCCGCTCTCGCAGTATTTCAAGGGCGAGTTTCTGCACGGCTCCGAGGCCGACGTTTTCACCTCTAACATGTACCTGGCCGAGGACCGCATCTTGTGCTGGGAGCTTGTAGCAAAACGCGGCGAAAAGTGGCTGCTCAAGTACGTGCGCTCCGCAAACGGCGAAACAGATGTCCCTGACGATATCCCCGAGTTTATCAGTCAGCGCCGGCGCTGGCTTAACGGTGCACTTTTTGCTGCTGTTTATGCTCAAACACACTTCACCCAAATCTGGCAAACCGATCACTCTGTCTTCCGCAAAATCCTCCTCCATATCGAATTTGCCTACCAGTTCCTTCAGCTTTTGTTTACCTTCTTTTCAGTCGCTAACTTTTACCTCGCCTTTTACTTTGTCGCTGGTTCTCTGTCCGCCTCCAACGACGGCGTTATCACCAGTCGCGCGGGCTTTTATCTCTTTCTCATTTTCAAGTATATCTTCCTATGCACGCTTGCTGCTCAGTTCATCATCTCGCTCGGAAATAGACCCCAAGGCTCCCGCCATTGGTTTTATGCCAGTTTCATTCTTCTTGGTATTGTCGGTCTGTATGCTATTGCTTGTGGTTTATACTTTGTTGCGCGCACTGTTCAACAGCGCGGAAATGCCGATCTAGGCAACAATGCGTTTACCAATATTCTCGTGTCCATGATTTCCACTTACGGCCTCTACGTCGTTATGTCTGTTCTTTACCTTGATCCCTGGCACATCATCACCTCCTCCATCCAGTACTTTTTGTTGCTCCCCGGGTACACAATCACCCTGCAAATCTACGCTCTTTGTAACACGCACGATGTCACATGGGGTACCAAGGGCGACAATGACCAAAAGATGGACCTGGGTAGTGCTATTGTCAAGGCCAATTCGGGCAATGATATCGTGGAGATGGACATGCCTGCGGAACAGTTTGATATTGACCAGCTTTATGAAGAAGCCTTGAGCTCGCTGCGCGACCGCAAAATGACACCCGCGACCCCGGCTTTAGTTAACAAGAAGACCATGGTTGAGGACTATTACCGCGAGTTCCGTACGCGTGTGGTCCTTTTCTGGATGATTGCCAACATGATTCTTGCTCTACTCATGATGCAGGTCTTTGATCTCGATAACACAAACGGCAATGTCTATCTCAAAATCATTCTGTGGAGTGTTGCTGCTCTTGCTGGTTTCCGTGCTTTAGGGTCCTTGGCATACCTTGTGCAAATTTCAATCAAGTACCTTTACCGGTCGCGCGACCGCACGTTCCGTAGAAACAACCTTACGGGAAAGTAATATATTATATAGCTTAATTTAATTGTTTATAGAGACAAAGATCTGTCCACACAAGCTTGCTTGGGGATATTTGGTTCACAATAGGTTTCAGGTCTTGTGGAATGTACAAAAGCCGTTCAATACCTGTAGAGGCACCTGGGTCGATCATCTTAAAGCAAGAAATGCGTTGCCAGTCCGTATCATTTGCAAAATCGATTTCTCCTGCCTCAGAATCGACAGGATAAGTTGAGTCCACCACATAGTTGCACGAGGAAATAGGGACGATTTTGCCTGGATCGTCCTTGTTGCGGTTGTTCATGCCCTGTGGGATTTCCCAGATTCCGCTATACCCATCCTCGCGGAAACTTCCAGGGAGTAATCCGTCGAACCCGCTGGGAATAAACTTGAGCCGCATATTGTCCTTTAGAAAGTACGACGACGGGAATCGGTACCACTCGCGACCAATACACACAGTTGTGGGTTTGGAGACATCGAGTGTAGAAACCTTGGAAAAAATCTCCACGGGTGCTCGGTAGTAAGTAGCCAAGGCTGCCGATCGGGAAACGGAAACGGCAACAAACGTAATCAACCCGGTGAGAACAAGAGTGATCTTGACTAATGATTTAGGCGCAGGTAAAAGTCTGGCAATAAAGCCGACTATGGAGGACAGACCGATTGCAGCGTTTAAAAGAAACGACGAGTATGCCACGTACATGAACCGCTCTTCCTTGTGTGGCTGGGCGGTGAAGATGGCGAGCCAAATGAAGGACGGCGCCAGGAGAAGGGCCCAACGAACAGGTCGTTTTTGGTTAATTAGTAGGACAGCTAATGGCGATACGAGGGCAAAGAGAAGACCAACGTTGAAGTTGAGTGCAAGATTCTGGAGGTAGTAATGCCACGGTTCCGTCCCGAAAATGTCGGGCCCTGAACTGGCGTCTGCTTGCAAGACGTTATAAGCCACAATGTTCCAGGGCACAATCGTCAGCTTGCCGTAGAGATATGAATCAATGGCTACAATGGCAATGGTAAGGGGCACAACGACGCGGATGGCTGGCCGAAGTACGGATGGAAGAAATTGGGACGTGTGTGCTGAAAGGGACCAACCTAGCGTGAGCCAACCAAAGACAACATGGAGGGCCCACACACCACCAATAGCCAGCGCAAACGGCCATCCGAGAATAGCGCCGACTGCAATCCAAGACAGCCCGTAGCCGGCGGCCCGCGCGAGGTCTTTGAGGTCTGTCGACGAAACATAGCGAACAAGGTAAACCAAGGCAAATGTTGTGCAGACCATGGCAAAAGACGAGGGCAGGTACGCCACGGAGGCGTGGAACATGGCGGTCGCAGTGAGGGCCAGGATGGCGTACACCGACGAGGGGCTGGCGAGAACGTCATACCAAGCTTGTTTTTCCGGGAGCACCGCCGGGTCGAGGTGTTCCTTGATGGCGAGGTAGAGTTTTGTGTCTGCTGTTGCCGCGACGATGGCAAAGATGCTGCGGAGAAAATAAAACAGGGCCACGGACTCGGCAGCGCCATCGGAGCCGCCAAACTTTTCGAGGATCGGAACAAAAACCCTGCGGCCCGTTTCGAGAACAAGGGCGTGGAGCCCGGCATAGGCCCAGCTACGAATAGCGTATACGGGCGAGTACTCCCAGGTTTGCAGACCAAATCCGTGCGTCAGGTAGTGTGTAGGGTCCCAGTAGTTGAAGACCTCGTCGCAATCAAGAATCGGCGCCAGACTTGCAGAAACGAGTCTTGCTGCAAGCAGGGCACGGAACACGGGCTGCGAGAGAACGTACTTGTTTTGTGGTTGTGCCATTGGAGTTGGGAGGGGTGCAAAGGGGGAAGAAAAAAAAAACACAGGAATTTTTTTAATTTACACAAATGGAGTTATATATTCAACTATTCAAATTTAGTTTATTTTTACTTTACCTTTGTTCATCATCTTCTACAAACCAATCATCTAATCATCATCGTCCCAGTTACCCTTGGACTGCGGTGTGGGCATGACAGGTCCACCGGCCCGCTTGGCCATGATGATCTGATCCACGGAAAGAATTGTGCTGGCAGCTTCGGTAGCCAGCTCGATGGCAGACTTTTTCGCTGCGTAGATGTCAAAGATTCCGTTTTCAGAGGCATCGAAAACGCCACCGTCATGGTCATTTTCAATGTCGACGCCGTAGTAAACGCTGGTGGCCGTCTCTGGGTTCTCGTTTTCCTTGGAGGTGTGGGCAAAGTACAGCTGAGACATGACTTCGGTCGCATCAAGACCAGCGTTTTCTGCCAGTGTGCGAGGAATCACTTCAAAGGCCTCGCCGTACTTCTTAATTGCGTGCTGGAGCAGACCAGGAGTACGCTCACCATATTGGACAATGCGCGAGGCCAGCTCGGTCTCGGTGGCACCGGCACCGGCAACCAGCTTGCCTTCACGCGTCAGAGCCTTGACGGCGCTGACACCATCATCGATGGCGCGCTCAAGATCATCGAGAGCGTTTTGTGTGGCACCACGGAGCACAATGGTGGCTGTTCGTGAAGTTTCCTTTTCCTGACGGAAGACAGTGACACGGTCACCGCCAATCTCGATGGTCTCGACAACGTCAATGACACCAAGCTCATCGGGCAGAGGTGCACCAAGACGTGGGAGAGGGGTGGCGCCAACTACTCGGCACAGGCGGCGCAGATCAAACTTGCTTGGGACCTTGAAAACAAGGATACCAGCGAGGTTGAGGTAGTGCAGGGCAAGTTCGCCCACGCCAGCGCCAGCAACAACGACGCGCAGACCGGTGTCGGCAATCTCCTTGACGATAGCCTCCATCTGCTGCTCTTCACCCTTGGTGAAGTCGAGCATTTCTTTAGCATTGTGAAGCAGCACGGTGCCCTTTGTTTCTGTGGCGGAAATGTCAAATGGGGTTGTAAAGACACCGACCTTGGTTTTTTCAACGCGTTGGACCGAACCTTCGGGTTCGCGGCCAAAGACCATACCCTTAATAACCTGGGAGTTGTCAAGACTGGAGCCGAGAATCTTGACCACGCGGATGTTGTCGACGTTGAAGAGATTGGGGTTCTTGGGGGGGATGACGTGCACAATGGCCTCGGAGACTAGCTTGGCGAGATATTCCTCATTGCCATACTGCTTAGATGCCAGGGTAGTTTGGACGGCCTTGGAGACTTGGGCGGGGTCGGTGAGATCGTTAATGTCGTCAGCAATCAAAGTCTCGAGCTGCTCGACGGCAAACTTGCGTGCAAGCTCATAACCTTGAACAATCTCCGAGGGGTGGAGACCCAGTCTGAGGAGGCTATCAGCTTGGTAAAGCAACTCACCGGCCAGGATGAGCACAAGGTTAGTTGAATCACCCATCTAGAGAAGGTTAGACAGATCAGATCAGGAAGAGAAAATAGAGCTTACCTCTTGTTCTTGTTGTTGACTGGCCATGACGACGAGTTTGGCGGCAGGATGGACAATTTCGAGCTCGCGAAGAATGGTAGCGGCATCACTTGTGATGAAGATCTTGCCGAGGTCTAATCTGTTAGAAAAGAAAGATTCATTTGAGAAGTCACTTACGGTTCACGACAATCTTGTTATGGCCTGAAGGTCCGACCGAGGTGCGGACCATGTTTGTGATTTCGCGGACAGCCTGGATGTTTCTGGAGACGGCGCCATCTTCGGAAGCATAGGTCTGGTAGCCCTGCTTGAAAAGACCAGCGCCTGGGGCATTGGGGAGTTTAAGCGACATGGTGGTTGCGGAAGGTGTTGACGGATCTTCTTGGAGGTGAAGAGGAGATTTTTATTTGGCGGTGGCGATGCATAAAAAAAATTAGATGGAGCCGGACCAGACTGGGATATACGCATGCGGACCACATGCCACGCATTTAAGGCCACCACACTCCAGCCGCCAACCTCCCTCAACACCACTCTGCAAAATCCCCAGGCAACTTTCCCAGAACCTGCTACGCCTGCTTTCCTCCCATCCATAGCATATAAATATATATACAATTATATATATTCACGACGGGAACGGCACATAGACTATGGACACAGCGCTAGATAACCCAGAATATGACCCTGTGGACCATCTTCAGATCCTCTTTGGCGCGCCAAGTAACATTGAGCGCCTTTCTGAAGTCGCGCGCAGGGTCCATTCGCACCAAAAGGTGCTGTCGATGCGCATAGCAGCAAACTCTGAAAAGATCCGTCTCTCTGCTCAAGAGAACCACGAAACGACAAAGGCAGAGACCTTGGCCCAGCTATACGAGCGTATAAGCGAGCTGCGTGCCCAAGCGTATGTTACGGAATCCAAAATCACAACCATGACGTCGCACATTATTTCCCTGGACCGCACCAAGTCCAATCTCATTTACTCCATTACCGTGCTCAAGCGGCTGCAAATGCTCACGACAGCTTACGACCAGCTGGGAGGTCTGGTTACCACCAGAAATTACGCCGAAATGGCGCAAACCTTACCGGCAATTCAAGAACTCATGGACTACTTCAAACCCTTTCGCAGCATCCCCCAGATTGCAGTATTAAATAGACAAATTGGTGACATACAGGTGAAAATCACGGACCAAATCTTTGCGGACTTCGAAACAGTTCTTTCCGGTAAGGGCAATACCGACCCCGACTTGGCAAATAGTCTTGCTGATGCCACGGCCGTTCTGGAGCAGCTGGGCGACCAAAACAAGACGAAGCTCATTAATTGGTATTGTTCTTCGCAGCTGCATGAATACCGGACGATTTTCCGCAACTCGGATGAGGCTGGGTCCCTTGAAAATATGGCGCGACGATTTTCTTATTTTCGGCGTCTACTCAAACAGCATTCCGAGTCCAATGCCCGGTATTTCGACCCTTCATGGCATATGGCTGAAGAACTTACCAATACCTTTTGCAACACTACCCGAGATGATATCCAGACGTTGCTTTCTGAGAATGGCGGCAAAGACGTCAATGTCAAGACTCTTTTGCAAGCACTTCAAGAAACGCTTGAGTTTGAGCAGTATCTAGAAAAACGATTTGAGAGTGTTAGCGACTCGCGCAAGTCAACGGACAAAACTCCGGAACCTAAAACATCGCTCAAGTCAGCCAAAGCCATTTCCATGGCGTTCCAACCGCATCTCAACATTTGGATTGAGTACCAAGACAAGCAGCTTTCTCTCAAGTTTGCACAGTTCAAGGCCCCACCACCGCCAAAGCAGGCTACAGACGAACAGGAGCCAGACCCCACGGTGCTGCCCTCGTCAGCAGACCTCTTTATTTTTTACAGACAAATTCTTGCGCAAACATCAAAACTTTCCACACGAGAGCCACTCGTCAATCTGTCGGAGCTATTTGCCAAGTGGCTTGATATTTACTGCTCTCAAATTCTACGGCCAACGTTCCCCAACAGACTTTCTGAAAAGGACGACTTTAAAACGCTTGCTTTGATCATTTCCACGGCTGATTACTGCACAGCGACCATTTCCCAGCTGGAAGAGAAGCTGCAGTCTACAATTGACGAGGACCTTAAAAGCCAAATCAATTTTGACAATGTGCGAGGTCGGTTTTTGGACGTGGTCAATCTAGGCATAAAGCGCCTTGTGGGTACAGTGGAGTCTGCCTTGGAGATGCCTTGGCGCGAAATGGCCAACACCAACTGGTCGCGACTGGAATCTGTGGGAGACCAAAGCTCCTACGTCCAAGAGCTGAACCGCGCGCTGCTGGAAGAAACCAAGAAGGTACTGCAGTACACGGCCAAGAAGACGTATGTGCGGCTAGTGTGCGACAAGATTGTCGAGTCGGTGGCCCAGTCTTTCTTGACGCAGGTCGTCAAGTGCAAGCCCATCTCCGAGGTGGCGTCGGAACAAATGCTTCTGGATCTGTACGTTGTAAAGAGCACGCTGCTCAAGCTGCCCACTTTGGCCGAGGGCGCAGACCCCACTCCATCTTCGCTGTATAACAAGCATGTCAGTAGTTCGATTGGCCGCGTGGAAACGATTCTCAAGGTCATTTTGACCCAGCCGTCGCCACCAGAAGGTCTTGTACAGAACTACTTTTACCTCATTGGCGACAAGTCTGCGGATAACTTCCGCAAGATTCTTGACATCAAGGGACTCTCACGAAGTGATCAGGCACGGTTCATGGAGCTGTTCCATGCGCATATGAAGGCTCATGATAACTTGGTGGAATCGTCGCCAATTTTGCAGTCCCTGAGGCTGTATGGCCAGCCAATCACACAATCTAACGGCTACGGAGTTTTGGGGATGAACGGCACCGGGTCCAGCTCACGCAGCGTTTCCGGATCATTTTTGAGCGGCTCGTCTAGTTCAAAGGATTTGGCCTTAACAGGCGGTCGCAACACACCCGTCAACGAGGCCGTATCCGCATTGGCAGCATCCCTGAGTCCGCCAAGTTTGCATATCCCCAAGTTTGACAAGGGCTTTGTACTAGCCAAGGACCAACTGGAGAAGGGTATTGAGAAGATTACACAGGAAAAGCCCGTCAATAAGCTTAACGAAAACATCCGCAGCTTTGGCAGGCTATTCCGAAGAGACACAGGCAACAACTAGATTAGATAAAAAGACCTATAGTTTTTCATCATTACACATAAAGACGTATTCGTCGCGCAATGCACCAAACTCTAAGACATCTTGTGCTCGCAGCTCTACGTAAGTGGCCGCCGGAAGCTCTTCGCCGTTTAGGTAGGTTCCGCGAGCAGACTCCAGGTCTATCACGTAAGGAACGGTTTGCTCTGTGGGTTGGCCCAGTTTATTGCGTCGTCGTTTGACTCGGTACTGGATCACGGCGTGTTGGGCGTCCGCGCGAGGCCTTTTACCTTCTGTCAGGGCGGGCCCAGGCTCCAACACGATATCGGCCACGCGGGGGTCTGTGCCGACCAAAAACGAGGTTTTATTCAGGCGGATAGTCTGCGCAGCCCCGCCGGATTTCGGGAACAATACAAGCGCGTGCCCAGGGACTGGGGGAGAATGCGCGCGGTCGGCGGGCTCGTGGTACTTGAGAACCACCGTCTCGACGGCCACCGAGGTCCCGCGGCGCGGCTTGTCCAGGGCCGGAACCGTGATGCGGTTGCGGTCAAGAGCAAGGAGACCCGAGCGATTATAGTTGGGACGCTCGGGCGAGTGCTCTGGCGACGCGCCGGAGGGACTTCGAGGGGATCGTGAGCGGGCGTGGTGTCTGGTTCGGTGGTCGGAGTGATCTTTTCTTCGGTCGGGCCTCCTGTCGTCTATTTGATCGTCTCTGTGGCTCCGTCGGTCGCTGGAGCGCTGGCTATTTCGGGAGTCTGCGCGATAGTCTCGTCGGTCGTCTCGGTACTCGTGTCGTCCCATTTTGTTTGAATGTGAATATTTAAGACTTTTGCGGGTTCCTGTGGGCTTAAAAAAAAAAGCCCAAACCCGCCAGATTTCCAATCGCTTAAAAGTTGCCAATTTTTTTTCCTTTACACATCAGCCATTTTTTTTAATAAACGATAAAGTAAACAATAAAAGCTCTTTGGGAATTAAGAAAACATGGACCCGAATCGGAATCAGCAGCAGCAACAGCAGCAGCAGTATTACCCGCAATATAATTCCATCGGTGCAGAGCAACAGAGCGTCCAGGGGATGCCCGAGTACAACATGTACGCAGGGCCTGCGGGGTACGCCCAACAGCCCCAGTACCCAGGGCAGCTCCAACAACAATTTGCAAACCAACAATACCAATTCCAGCAAGCATACCCGGCACAGCAGGCTCAGCAGTTTTCTTTACATGTACAGTACCAGGATTTAGCTCAAGCGCAGGCGCAAGCTCAAGCGCAGGCGCAGGCACTGGCCCAAGCTCAGGCCCAAGCGCAGGCCCAAGCGCAGGCGCAAGCTCAGGCAAAAGCTCGAGCTCAAGCGCAGGCACAGGCAGAAGCTCAATATCAACAGCAAGCCCAAACACAGCAATATCAAGAGCAATACGAAGCCCAGTATCCTATTTCACAGCAATATCTGGCTCAGCCATCCCCCGCACCACAGCCGCGGCCGCAGATCGAGCCCCAGTCGTCTCAAGCTCAGGATCCGCAATACCAGGTCCAACAACAGCGGTACGCGGCACCCCCGCAACAAAACCCACTGCCCAACCAACACCAGCACCCGGATCAATACCCCCAACAGCATCGTGAATACCCAAGAAACCAACCGGATGCAGCGTCGGGAGAATCGCACCCGGTTACGCGACCAGACGGGGTCTCAGAAAAAAAGCCCAAGCTGGAGCCCAGCCCTAAACCCGAACCCCCGGCCGAGCCCGAGCCCGAAACCGAACCTGAGGGAGACTCACTTGCCGAGCTTGATATCCAGATCGATACCACGAACTCGTCGTTCCACATCAACATGTTTCCGCTGGTTTTCGAGTATCTTGCGTCGGCTTATAACGTCTCGTGGGATGTTGTGTGCGGCAGGCAGACGGTTGAGATTTATCGGATGCTCGTTGCGTGCGCCATTGCGTGCTTATATTCGATTCTGAGAGAGCCCGGGGTGCACCCATTCATCGAGATCCAAGTGCGCTTGAAGCTTGCGACGCTGCTATCGGAGGAATCTGTAAACTGGCAGGAAGCGACGAAGCTAGTGAGCCGCGGAACAACGCTAGCCAAATCGTACAACTATTACACGTTGGCGATGCAGCTGAAGTACGCCTCGGTCAAGGCGATGGCCTTTTCTCCGGGGACGTCTACCAAAACCACGTTAACCATGCTGGACGCGTATATTGCCGAGTCCCTGGCGCTTGCAGAGCAGTCGGAGGACGCAACGGCATACTTTTCATTTATGTTTTTGAAAATCTCCGTGCTGTTCAACGCCAATACGCTGCAGGAGGCCAACGAGGGCATCCGGCAGCTGGTGTTTTTACAAGAGTTCAAGGGCAAACAAGATAACGTTGCCCATTTGGCGTTTACGATGCACGCGCTAAAGCTGTTTCAGCTGGGGAGCAGCAGCGCGGAAGAGATTGTTAACTTGCTGGGAGAGGCCAAGGCCTTGGAGACTTCGCAGATGCCCTTACAAATGGTGTTTATACGAGTTATCTACGAGATTTTGATTCTGGTGGAGCTTTGTGATTACAAGGCGCTGGACCGAGCCCAGGACGAGCTGTTTAACGTATTGCAGCGACAACAAGAAGAACAAGGGAACAGTAACCCATGGATCAAAGATACCATTGATATTCCGCTCGAGCCGTTTGTTGTTTCTGGGGGCAAGCCGGGGACTGTGCAGGTGGAAACAAGCACCCTGCAGTGCAAGACGGTAGTGGTGAGCTGGATCAGTCCGTCGGAAGCAAACATACTGGCGTATCTTTTAGGTGGGCTGCTCAATTTGCGGATTCGCGGGAAGGCCAACCTGGCGGCACATCTGCTTCGACTGGGGCTGACGAAAATCAAGAATGAGCTCGAGTCGCCGACGGAGCTTTCCATGAGTTTGCGGACCGCCCGGGCGCACCACGACCGTCTCCGGATCATGCAGTGCTACATCTTACTGCTTCTTACGCTGGAGCGGTTTTTGGCGTCCCAGTGGACCGACGATGCATATTTGAAGGAGCTGCTGCATACGACGCGACAGCTGCCTGCGAACTTTGCCGACATGTTTACCCCGCTGACGTACTATCTTTCAGGGGCGTATTTCCAAGCGACGGGGAACATGCACAACGCCATCCAGTTTTATCTCAAGATCCGCGAGCACCCGTGGGTCGCGCCGACGTCCGGGTTATACATCCTGGCCACAATCAACCTGGTGCTTGTTCTGGAGGGCTCGCAGGCACGAAAATACAACAATTTCGAGGTGATTTCCAAGATGGAAGAGCAGCGGCGCGACGAAGACGATACCGGGGGGTCGTCCGGAGGGGGCGGGAGTTCCGGGGGAGGCAAGGGGGCTGGATCAACGGCGGCGGCAGCAGCCGCCCGAAGAAACAGCACGACGCTGCACAAAGAACAGACGCTCAAGGGGGCCAAGTCGAACGAAACGCCATCTGCGTACTACCGCCGCGAGATGCTGCGGCCCGTGTGCGCGAACCACGCGTCGCCCATGGTCCAGTGGGCGCTGCATCTGCTGGACGCGGTGTATGACGGCGGGGCGTCGGCGCGCGACCACAACAAGCTGGCGGTGCTGGTGCAGTTCGCGGTTCGGCTGGACAACCTGCAGGTGGGCGCGGTGGTGGCCGGGGTGGCGGGGCATGGTGGTGGCGAGATGACGGTGCAGGACCGGGAGCGGTTGGCGCGGCGCGGGGTTGCGGATGCGCAGCAGGCGCAGAGCGCGCTGTGGGGGTGGATTAACGGGGTGCTTCTGGAGAACCTTGAGCGGGAAGCCGGCAATGTTGAGGGAGCTGCCAGTCGGCAGAGAGAAAACCTGGAGCTCAAGAAGGCAGTAGAGATTCAATTGAATCGAGTTGATTAGAGGGATGGAAAAGTTTATAATTTAGGTAAATAAGACTTAAAGTTTATCTATAAGATTCTGAGCTTCAGCTTCGACGTTTCTCAAAAGAGCCGCCTTGCGCTGCTGGGCAGACTTGCGGGCGTCTTTGACTTTGGGTGCCTCGCGCAGTTTCTGGTCAAAGAGCTGCTCGAGCTCGCCCCACTGCTCGTAGGCGGCGCGGAAGTCCTTGTTGCGGGCAATGACGTGGGAGTGGAGCATGGTGGAGATGCGGAGGCGCTGGACGGCGAGATCGAGGGCCTGGACGGCGCGCTGGGTGGAGCGGTAGTAGCCGTCCTCGGTGAAGGAGTTGTCCCAGAGGCGGCCGGAGCCGGCGAGCCAGATGACGGCGGCGAGGGCGGCGTCGAGCAGGGCGAGGGCGGCGGCGCGGTACTTGTGGGCCTCGCGGTAGAGCCAGAAGGCGGCGTCGCGGGAAACGGCGCGGCGGGTCTGCATGGCGAGCTGGGTGGTGGGGAAGGAGTAGAAGAAGGCGACGTCGAAGAGGGCGAGGACGAGGGTGAGGGTGACGAAGATGGAGGTCCACTGGGCGGACTGGGTGGTGGTGAGGAAGACGCGGGGCCCGCGGGTGACGACGAGGACGAGGCCGAGGTGGGCGAGGTAGGGCGCCAGCAGCGCGGGCAGGTCGTAGAGGAAAAAGGTCCAGGGGGCGTCGGTGCGGCAGAAGTCGCAGTTCATGAAGGCGGCCATGCCGTAGCCGGTGTAGAGGACGCGGCCCTCGAGGGTGGCGATGCGGGCGAAGAAGCGGTCCCAGGAGGCCTCGGTGGAGTGGGCGGCGGCGTTGCGCAGCGCGCGCGGCATGCGGGCCTGGGCGGCGGGCAGCCACGGCTCGCCGGTCTCGGCGCCGGGCCCGGCCAGCAGGGTGCGCAGGCGGGTGGCCACGACCTCGACGGGCGTCTGCAGGCGCGAGTCGGTGACCTGGAAGATGTTTGCTTCGGCGGCCAGGGCCATGGGCCGGTAGAGGGCGAGGCAGGCGACGGCGGCGGCGGCCAGGACCAGGACGATGCGCAGGTTGGGGGGGGAGAGTGGGTGGATTCGGGCGCGGTACTTGGGCGACTTGAAGGTTTGGTACATCTTGTTCCCGGAGCGCCAGGCCATGGGGACCAGGATGGGCAGCGCGGTGTACGCCAGGTTCTTGAACGAGCCGGCGATCTGGAACAGCTGGGACATTTTGGAGATATCGAGCCTGGTTGAGAGTTGGGAGGAGGGGGGGGGGGAAAAAGGTGAGCCTTTGCTGGCCTTTTAAAAAATGGGAGGTTTAAAAGTTTCAGTCACGTGAGAACCTTATTTATTATTAAATTTATCAACGAGAGAAATACAAATCTATCAAGGGCCGTCGGGCTCGAGTCCATCCACCTCGGGGTCGTCCGGCGGCTGGGTCGTCTTGGGGTCCAGGGTGAACTTGGCGCCGGGCGTCGTGAGGGCCGTCAGGCCTGCGCTCGAGACGGACCGCCCGCGCTCGTCAATGTCCACAAGCCCAACAACCTCCTCGAGCGGGATCTCGCCCGTCAGCACCGCCAGCGTGTCGAGAACCGCCTCGGGGTCAATCAGGTGCCAGGCGGCCCCCGTGCGCTTGTTGGCGGGGCCCACGGTGACGGGGAACAGCCCGTCGAGGCCGCGCTCGTAGGCCGCCTTGGCCGCTTTGGCATTGCTCTCGGAAACCTCCTCGGTGTCGTGGTCGCCCGAGGAGGAGGACTCGACGCTGGGCGCGGAGAGCCCGGACACCACGGTGAACATGTCTTCGTCGGTCTTGTCGTCGCCGAGGCAGTAGACAAAGTCCGGGCGGCCGCCATCAAAGCCCTTGCCGATTTCGCGAACCAGGCGCTTGACAATCTCGCCCTTGTTGAACTGGCGCGGGCGGACCTCAATGTTGGCCTTGCCCTCCATGACCTCGACGTCGTACTTGCCCACCAGCTGCTTCTCGAGCTGCGCCTTGAGCGCCTGCGCCTGGAACTGGCCCAGCTCGGGGTCTGCGCGGCGGTAGTGCCAAGTGAGGGCGGCCTGCTTGACCTCGACGTGGGAGCCCTGGGTGCGCTCGGTGAAGTAGTCAAAGATGGCGCGGGCGTCGGTGCGCCAGGACATGTCGACCTGCTCTGCAAGGTTGACCCAGGTGCTGGAGCCCTCGTTTTTGAAGAAGCAGCCGTGCTCGGCGCTGAAGCCCAGGGCCTTGTTGTGGCCGAGCCACTTGTCGAGAAACTCCGAGTCGCGGCCCGAGATGATCCAGACGTGGTTGCGGGGGTCTGCGGTTAGGAGCTCGAGGGTTTTGTAGAGGCGCGCCGAGGGGATAGCTGCGGAGGGCTCGCGGACAATTGGGGTGAGGGTGCCGTCGTAGTCGAATAAAAAGAGGCGTTTTTGGGCCTTTTGGTATTGCTGGAGCAGCAGGGCGCGGTCCAAGGTTGGCGTCATGTGGGACTGGTCGTGGCGCGAGAGGTTGTGGATGAGTCTGGAGAGGAATCGCACGACCCAGTCGTGGACAGTGTTTGTAGTGACGGTTTTGTAGAGGTGGTTTTGGACGACGGCGTTGCGCTCGGGGGACTGGAGCAGGCACTGGTTGATTGTTTGTGCGACGCCGACCGAGTCCCAAGGGTTAACCTGGAGGGCGTCGACGAGCAGGCCCGCGGTGCCGGTAAACTCGGAGAGAATGAGGGGGGAGTTTTTAAACTTTTGGCAAATGACAAACTCGAGGGAGGTGGTGTTCATGCCGTCGCGGACGGAGGTGATGAGGCCGAGGTCGGCGCCGCGCAGCAGGGCAAAGTACTCGTCGCGGGCGACATGGCGGGGGTAGTGCTGGATGGGGGAGTAGTCGAGGCTGCCGTAGGTGCCATTGATGTGGGAAATCATTTCGGCGATTTTCTCCTCCATCTTGTCGGTGTTTGCGTATGCTGGGGAGGTAACCTGGATGAGGACGACCTTGCCGATCCACTCTGGGTAGAGGTTGAGGAACATTTCATAGGCGTGGAGCTTCTGGACGACGCCGCGGACGCTGTCGAGGCGGTCGCGGCCAATGATGAGCTTCATGTTTGGGTAGAGGGAGCGCAGGGCGGAGACCTTCTTGTCGACAATGGGCGAGAAGGCGTCCCTTTCGACCGTCTCGGCGTCAATGCCGATGGGGATGGTGTCGACGGAGACGTGGACGCCGTAGGCGGAGATGTAGTTGGGGCGGGACTCGAGGTTGAGGAGGCGGGTGCAGGCGGAGATGAAGTGGCGCGAAAAGGCGTAGCTTTGGGTCGCGACGAGGTTTGCGCCCAGCATGCCCTCGAGGAGCTCCTTGCGCTTGGGGATGACGCGGAAGTACTCCGAGGAGGAGAAGGGGGAATGCAAAAAGGAGCCAATGTAAGCGTTGGGGAGTTTCATGCGGAGGAGCTGGGGCAGGAGCAGCAGGTAGTAGTCGTGGATCCAGATGATGTCGCCCGGCTGGTAAATGTCAATGATGCGGTTTGCGTAGGCCTCGTTGAAGGTGAGGTAGGAGCGCCACCAGTGCTGTTCCTGGATGCCGTCGGTGGGCTCGCCTTGGATGTAGTGGAGGATGGGCCAGATGATTTTTTCGGCGTACTCTCGCCAGCGGAACTGGTCGGGGCCCAGGAGCCAGATGGGGTGGGTTTCGCCATAGTCCTTTTCGCGGTCGCGGTACATCTGCTCAATGTGTTTGGCGTCGTCGGGAGACACGTCGACATTGTCTTGGTGGACATTGTCGATTGCCACGGTGGCCTTGGCCTCGATCTCGCCCGTCCATGCGACAATGAGGGACTCCCAGTGCTCGTGGTTCTTGAGGAAGGAGAGGGCCGAGTAGAGGGCCGAGTTGCCGCGGCGGTGCCGCAGGTCGAACGACTTGTCGTCGGCGTTGTAGACGACGGCGTGGGGCATTTGCGAGAGGGCGTTGATGACGCGGCCCGAGACGTGCAGGTTGGGCGGCGAGTCTTTGGGGTTGTAGATGAGCGGGTACGGGTTGGCGGTGGTTCCTGAGGAGGACGACGAGGGCGCGGTGGACGGCGGCGGGGTGGTGGACGAGGGCGTGTCGGCGTCCAGGGGGTCGGCGTCGAGGGAGAGCCGGCGCTCCTGGGCCTCCTGCATGCTGCGCGGAGCCGACGAGTCGACGGGGGGCATCAGGCTGATGGCGGCCTTATCGGAGACGGTATCGGGGAACGACGCGGCCTCTCTCCCGAGGGCGCCCAGGGCGGGCGTCATGTGAGAGGTATTGTGGGTCTTGCGACGGTCCGGGTTAGATTTGGGGGGTGTTTGGGAGTCAGTGGACTTACAGGCATTGAGCGCTTTATTTTGGAGGCAGGTGGTGGTGGTGAGACTAAGATTGAGGAGGTTGGAGGTTTTTAAAAAAGTTGGCCTTCGCAAAAGTTTTTTTCTGGTGGCGGGCTGCTGCTCTTTTTTTTTTTTTGCTATAAAACTCTATCTAGCTTACTGCAGATAACCCCGGGTTACCCCAGGGTAACCTCAGGCCTGGTTGTCGAGGGCCGCCCGGTCATACACAAGATCGCGGAATCGCTCCAGCATGCCGTAAGTGAAGTTGGTGTCCTGCGGGAACCGGTACTGCCAGATGTCCATGGACTCGTGGAACTGCTCCCAGGCGTGCTTCTGCTTCTCTGGGTCCTGCGCAATGGCGATGTCGGCGGCCAGCTGGGCCTCGCGCTGCGGCGTCGCGTTGCCCTCCTCGTTGGCGCCCGCAATGTCCTTGAGCTTGCGGATGTCGGAGTCGGCGTTGTGGACGCCCAGCGAGTACTTGTACTCCCACTGGTCAAAGAGCACGGGGTACACGGAGTAGGTGCGCAGCAGCCCCAGCGCGACGAGCCGCTTGATGACAATGTCGACCGGCTGGTTCATGTCGACGCCGGCGCGCAGCACCAGCTTGCGCGCGCCAGCCTGCGACACGGCGTAGGCGACGGTGCACGCGTTGGCCTCGCGGTAGCGCACGACGCGGCGCTGCGGGGCGAGGGGCTTGTCGTAGTAGTAGAAGCCCGAGTTGACGTGGGGGTCGTAGTACTGGACGGCCAGGTTGCTGCGGGGGGGCTCGCGCCAGCATGCGCCGAGCTGGAGGACGTCCCAGTGGGACGAGAGCAGGGGGTCCGAGGCGGAGGCGTGCTCGGCAGGCATGAGCAGGTGCTGCTGGCGCAGAATGTGCTCGAGGCCGTGGGTCAGATGGTACATGATGCTGCGGATGTTGGCGTCCCAGGCGGCGTCGGCCTCGAGGATGAGGGCCGAGGTGAGGTTTTGGTCGAGGATCTGGTGCCAGACCTTGTTGTGGGCCATGTAGCAGCCGACGACGGCGTCGGGCATTTGGCTGCTGGTGGGCGGCGCCATGCCCTGCTCGCGGAGGGCGGCAATGTCGGCGGCCTTGTAGCCCTCGACGCGGTCGGCGTGGATGCCGCTGAGGGCGCTTTGCAGATGGAACGTGTTTTCGCGGTCGAAGCGGGTGTTGATGTTGACGTAGAAGACCTTTTGGAGCCCCAGGGTCTGGTTGGCGAGGCCCTGCGGGTAGTTGGGCGGCGAGCCGTAGGGCTCGTCCTCCAGGACGATGTCGTTGGTGGGGTCGGAGCCCGGCTTGGAGTACTGGATCTGGGCGTCGTGGACGGCCTGGGCCTGGGCCCTGAGCTCGTCGTTGGAGGGCCCGACGATCTTGGAGCCGGCCGAGCCGACCGTATTGTAGATTGAGGCGGAATGTTGGGGGAAGATGAGGGCGGCGCAGATGAGCAGCGCGAGGACGGTCGCGACGGCCCAAACGCGGCGGTTTGTGAGGAGCTTCAGCGGGGCCAGCATTGGTGAAGAGAGAGATGCAGGCTAAGGGGGGGAGAAGAAGGAGGTTTTCACAGGCTGCAGGGCCATTTGGGAATGACAGAAAAAAGAAAGGACGCTAGTTGGCTTCCAGGTGAGACAAGGGACTGGCGAGGTTCCTGTGGAATGGGGTGGGCTCAAAGGGGGCTAGCAAAGGGGGTGTTGAGGGTACCGCACGGCATGTTGACGCGGCACTGGCGGTTCGACCCGAGAGGCCCCCGTCGAGTCCCAAGGGCTGTGACGTGCGCTCTTTTGAATGGACCGAGAGGGAATAGTTGAATACGCCGGAATTGGTAAACAACAAACTCGACAGATGCTGCAGTCCGTGCTGCTCAAATATGTACCCACCGGCACACCAACTTATAACCGACCAAAATGACACCCTCCCCCGCTCCTCACGGCGCCGCCGACCCAAAGTCCCGCGGGGAAAATCTGCCGCTGCACGGCGCTTTTGCACCAATCAGCGCGCGCCATTTCTCAGCCACATTCAAATTAATGGGTGACCACATTTTTGCCGGGTCCCGGACCTCCGCGGCGTCGGTACACGACACCCCGCCCGGTCTCGACTTGGCGGCCATCCACCTCCTCGGAGCCCTCCATTGGACGCATCACATCCGCATGCGGCTTCACGCCTTTTCCAGAGCTTCAACCCAGTACAGAAGCCTCTTAGTTAGCTTCAAAATGGACTCTCAAAACCCCCCCCACGTATTCTTCCCAGGAGGCTGGTGGGCCCCCACGGTACCGCGCCAACCCCTTCACCTCTCTCGGGTCCTCCATGTCTCTTCAAATCGGCTCCCGGGTGTCTCCAACAGCGTCTACCCCACTCATCATGATCCCAATTCCAAGTCCCCGGACAAAAACACTAGCGTGCATGTCGTCTTACCCTCTTGGGCTGCCTGGAAACACATCTTTGTTCGACCAAGCACAGGCACGCTGTGAGCAGGACTTTTGGGCCGGCCAGGCTGGCTTGTGATTCAACTGCGGTTACCGTAGCAAGGTTTTATAATCGTACCAGGTCTCCAGAAGGGTGTCAAAGTCACTGGTTACAGTAATATGTACGAGGCTTACCACGTCGAGCTGTTAACTCGCTTGTTTTTGTCGTGTCATGCCCTGCCCCAGTTTGAGCTCACTCTAGCCTATGTTGCACCTGTGCAGACTTGCCCATATTTTTTTTTTAATACCAAGACTCACGCGGGCACGGCACTCCACGTTCTAGCCCTTAGCCAACTCTGGTCCGCCTTGGTTGAGCCAAGCTCCTTGGGGGTTTGCGCAGAAAAGCTGGCCCTCCCGCACTTAGTACAGACCGATATCTTGGTGGCAGCGTGGAAGACACCGGCCAAGCAGCCTTCGGTTCTGCGCGGCTTTGCGCCGTTTTTACAGCGACTAAAAGCAGCTAGGGGGCTCGGTGTATGGCAAGGTTCTTTAGACTTGCGCACTGCACAGATGTCTTCAGCAATGGGAGGAGCCACGCAGCGGCATGCGCGGTCCACTGGGGTTATAGCTATATGTAAGACACGCTTGCTTGCCCGAGACGCGCCGCACAAGCTGTCTGGGTTTGCTGGGAGAAGCTAACAGAGTGAGCTCAATGGGGATTACTGTAAAAAGCGCTCAGACGGAGTTGAATGGGCGCTTGTAGAGAAGCCTGGCGTACTGCTTGTCAAGAGCCTTTTTACCGCCAACCCACCGTTTTTCACCGGGACGAGCGACTCGGAGACGTCCCACGGGCGCTGGCGCTCTGTTCCTGCAGGCGTTTTGTCGTGGTGCGGCTGAGCGCTCCCGCCGTTGGCCCAAGGCGTTGCTGTTTCGGCTTGTTAAGGTGGTAGGTTTTAAGCTCTGTTTTAAGCTACTTGAGGTGTTGCCAACAGAGCGCCGGGGCGAGGATTTGAGACCTGTTTTGCGGCTCTGGGGGACACCGGGCTAGAGCCCTACTTGGGGCTCTGCCGTAACAAAGGCCGGTCGCATCCTGGCCAGCAACTCGCAGGATTGGCGGCCCCATGTAGCTCTCTCACCTGCAGCTGCCCGGCGGCCCGAGCGACTGGATGTGACCCGTGAGGGCGGACCAGAAACTCGCAGAGGTTTGGGTTTGGAGTCGCCCAGCTCGTTTAAGCGGCTAAAACGACGGACTTTTCAGCAAAAAGAAACGACAGCTGAAAAGTTTAACTCTAACCATAGTTAACCTCAAAGTTATCCTCAAAGTTACCTCGTACCCCCTTCTGATCACCCTCATCCACCTGGCATCTCGTCTACATGGCCCCGCTCAAATGACCGCCTCTGCAAACAACCACCGCCCGCTGCTCTTTCTGTGCGCCCTCGTCGCGCCGCTGGCCACCTTCATCGTCCTCTACTTCTCCACCGAGCTCCAGGCCCACCTCGACCGCTCCTACTTTGTTTCGCCTCAGCTGCGCGCCCAGAACTGCGACGCTGTCCTCAAGGCCGGCCGCTACCTCGACGACCCGTCCTTCCGCCCCACCCGCTGGCAGCCCGACGGCTGCGTCATGCACCCCTACAACGGGGCCTCCGCGCTGCACGACTTCACCCAGTGCTTCGACCCGGGCGACGAAATCATAATCGCCGGCGACTCAACCGCCCGCCAGGTCTACTACGGGCTTGTGTCCGCCCTGCAGCCCGCCCAGCACTTCAACATCAGCAAGCGCGAGGACCTCGTCGTGCGCGTCAATGGCGTCTCGCTGCGCTACTTTTGGTCCGCCTACCTGGACAAGCCCATCCCGGACATCTTCAGAGACATTGCTGCCAACGGAGAAAAGTCCACCTACAAGCAGGTTGCCATGAGCATGAAAACAGACCCGACCCGCCGAAGCAAAACGCATGTGTTTTTCACGGGCGGGCTGTGGCACGCGTGGTACAAGACCAAGCAGGAGGGCCTGAGGATCTACTACAAGGCCATGCTCGACCTCTTTGAGATCTTCAGAACCGCGCCCTCCGGCGTCTTTGACAACGTGTACTTTTCGCCCATCATGATCCCCAGCTACTCGCAGATGACGCAGAACCGCTGGACCTTTGACGTGTTCACCAGCATGTACAACTTCACCGACAGCTACTTTGGCTTCCAGCGAGACAAGCAAACCAGCCACGGCGGGCCCGGCGGAGCCGTCTACAAGGACTCGGGCGAGGTCGCCATGTACTACACGCCGTTTGTCCAGGAGATGGGCGGCGAGAACCACTACGGCCTCTACGACCAGTCCGGCATCCACTTCAACGACATTGGCCGCTACATGGAGCCCGCCGTGCTGCTCAACCACATGTGCAACCAGGTCTTGGCAGACAAGAAAACTGCCGGCTTCTCCGGCACCTGCTGCGTCGCGTACCCGGGCATGGCGCCCGTCGCGCAGGCCGTGCTGCTGGCCCTCGTGACGGTCGCTCTGGCCGCCGTGGTTTTTGCCGGCGCGCCCGGGCTCAAGTCCGCCGTGCCTTTTGTCACCGTGCTGGCCAGCGCCTGGGCCGCCGCCTACGTGTACCTGGCCGAGCGTACCAACGCCCTCAGCAAGATTGCGCTCCACTTCGAGCCCGCCAAGTTCGCCCTTCTCGTCCAGCTCGCCGTGCTGCTCGCCCTCTTCTGGCCCGCCCGCGCGCCCTACGGCTACCACGCCGCGACGCCCGTGTGGAGGATCCCCGTGGGCCTGCTGGCGCCCTCGCTGCTCAGCGAGTTCAAGGGCGTGTGCGTGGCGCTGCTGCTCATCGTCGAGGTCACCGGATACGACAAGCGGCCCGACACCTACTGGGGCGAGCTGCTGGCTCGGCTCTTTTTCTCGTGCTACGCCATGGCCGACGTCTACGCGTTTACCGTTGATGTCGTCCGCAGAGGGTCTGCGCGGCTCTACCTACGTCGGCTCGTCCACATTTTCCTGCTGCCCGGCCTCATTGCGCTGGCCCTGCACCACTCCTCCTCTCCGGCCGCCCGCTCGCTCTTCCAGGCCCTCTCGGACCTGTCGCCCATCGCCGCAAAGCTGTTTTTCTGGTACTCCTTCGTGGTTGTTGCGGTGCAGCTCGTGAGAGTGCTGGCCGGCCGGCTGGGTCAGCCTCTTGGCGTGCAGGTGGCTGTTTTGGTGGCTGCTGCGGCTGCCACGTTTGTCGTGCGCTCGCTTTTGGCCCCCGCGGGCCCCGCCGCGCAGGTCCGCAAAACGCCCGCCGGCACCATGGTCAACCTGGGCGACACCGTCTACAACAAGCAGCACCCGGTCCTGGGCGACTTCTGGCCGCTGTTCGCAGCGTTTTTCGCCGCGTGGTGGGGGTCGACCGCAACCAAAGCGGACGACCAGCAACAAAACGCAGTCGTCCCACCCAGGTGGGCGCTCGTATCGGTTGGGGCAGCCGCAGCAGTCGTCGCCAACGTCCTCCACCGCGTTCTGCGCTTCCAGCTGCCGTCGCTGCTGATCGCCCCCAACACGCGCTCCTTCATGGACATCAGCGCCGACCGCTACGCTGAGGCCATCGTGCGCCGCGGGCTCGCCTACACGCCGCTGGCCCATGCCGTCGTGTGCGCCGTCGCCGTGCTGTTCTGGGCCCTGTGCCGGCTGGCCGTGCTGCACGTGACGCGTGCCCCCGAGGGCAAGGACGGCCAGCCCGCCAGTGACCGCTACACGTACATGGGCGGGTTTGTCTGGCTCAGCGGGTGCGCGTACGAGGTGCTGGTGCTGCGCCCGCACGTGCTGCTGGCTGCCGGCGGCGTCACGCTGCTGCACGTTCTGCCCACGGGCACGGGGGCCACCTTCTCGCGGCTCGTCGAGCGCACCTTTGGCGTGGTCCCCAAGGACGCCGCGTTCGGGTTCCGCGACTTCCCCGGCGTCGCGTGGACCCAGCTGCTGGAGTGGCTGAACCTGTGCGTGGTCGTCAGCGTGTGCCTGGCCGTGGCCGCAACGGTCGCGGTAGGGTGGCAGCTGCTCGAGGAGGACGATAACTAGGCAATTGAGTTTTGCGGGGTGAATTCTGGGTGCGTCTAAGGCGTCGAAGCCCGTTTTGGCTAGGGGATCGGGGGACAGCGAGGTTACGTAGACACTGTCAAAACTTGTTTAAACCCTGGAGAGATGCCCGTCGTTGACGTCCTTGAGCCAATTAACGCCTGGGAGAACTTTTCAGCCCGTAGACTTATATACATCCCCTCAACTTGAATACAACATGAAGTCCCACTGCAACATTCTTTTATTTCCCAATCCGGCCATTTTTTTACCTTCTTCTTGGCTGACGCTTTAGTCGCTCTGCCCGCTGGAATGATAAAAAATCCCCCTCCTGAGTCTCTTTATCCTTATCCCTAACCATGAAGCTCCTACCTCCCTCCAGGCCCCTCCTCTGGCAACTCGTCCCCCCCTTCGTCCTCGTCGCCCTGGCCCTGGCCGCCAACTACTCCGCGTCCACCGCCTACGCGCCGACCCCGGACGCCGCCCCCAACTGCGGGGCCGTCCTCAAGCACGGCCGGTACCTCGACGACGCCGCCCCAAGCCCGCTCGCCTGGCAGCCCGACGGGTGCGCGCTGCGCGCCTACCACACCGACCCGCGCGACCTGCACGCGCACTGCTTCGCGCCGGGCGACCAGCTCGTCTTCGTCGGCGACTCCACCGCCCGCGGCATGTTCTGGGGCGTCAACAACGTCCTCGACCGCGGCCACTACCGCAGCCTCAAGTCCCACTCGGATATCCACACCACCAACCACAACCTCTCGCTCTCCTTCTACTGGAACCCGCTGCTCAACACCTCGCTCTTCGACCCCGTCGTCGCCATCGCCAACGGCCGCCCGCGCGAGGCCTGGCGCACCCCGCAGAACTCCGCCCGAGCCCCGCCCAAACGCCACCTCTTCATCACCGCCGGCCTCTGGCTCGGCCTCAACGAGGAGTCCCCCAACAGAACCGACATTCTCCCGCGCTACGCATCCAGCCTCGAGTACCTGTTTGCCCACCTCGACAACCGCACCGCCCACGCCTTCGACTCCGTGTACCTGGCGCCGCCCCTGCTGCCGGCGTCCACCTACCAGAGCCCCCACCGCCGCGCCCAGATCTCGCCCGACTTTGGCCGCGACCTGCTTGCCTACACAGACCGGTTTTTCGGGTACCAGCGCAGCCCGGGCTCCGGCGTCGGCCACGCGGGCGGCGTCCGCATGCTCGCCTCTGACCCCCAAAAGGTCTCCGCATACTACTTCCCCGTCTTGAACGAGCTCTACGGCGAGCACCACTACGCCAACCGCGAAGTGGCGGGCATGCATTTCATGTACAATGGCATCATCACGCAAGCAAACATCCTGCTCAACCACATGTGCAACGAGAAAGTGGCTGCGGCCTACGCCAAACAAGATAAGCCGCTTCCCCAGGCCTCGTGCTGCGTGCGAGCCGACCCGCGCGTCACCCAGAAGCTAGCTCGCCTGGTTGTGTCCGTCTGCTCTCTGGGGCTCGTGCTCGCCGGGCTCTTCTACTACGTGCTTCACGTCTCCGTCTCCCGCGCGCTCGCCGTTTCGTCCGCAACGCTCGTGGCCACCGCCTACTGCCTGCTCGTCAACAACTCGACCGCCGTCGCCCTCATCACGCCCCACTTTTCGGCCACCGAGCTCGCCCTGCTGCTCCAGCTCTGGGCCGTCGTCACCTGGGCGACCCTTCGTCCCGTCCCCAGCCCCTCCTACTCTTTCCCGGAGCTCCTGGGCGAGAAACAACTCGTCCGCTCCTCCGTCTCCTCGGCCTCCTCAACCTGTTCAGCGTCGTCTCCCTCACAGAATGCCCACTCGGACCTGTTCCTGCGCCAGCTCAAGGGCGGCCTCGTGTCCCTGCTCCTCATCATCAACGTCTGCGGCTACGACAAGCACCTGTACCGCATCGAGGGTGAGCTGCTAGCCCGCGTGTGTCTCACTCTTTGGTCCGCCGCCGATCTCGCACTGTTCGTCTTACGTATGCCCAGTTGCTCGCCCGGCGCCCTGGGCTGCCACTTTTTGCGCGCTTCGTTTCTCCCGGCCATCTTCCTCCTGTCGGGAACCCCCTGGGGCTCCGCGGCCCCGCCCGCAGACACCCCGGCCTTCTTTCTCAGCCAAAACACCTTCTGGTGCGTCCCGGCCCGCGTCCTGTTCTGGCACGCCTTTGCCGTCGCCGCCAAAAGCCTCTCGAGGCTCCTGACGCACACCCTCTCCACAATCCCCGACAGATTTAAGCTCTCCATTAGAGTAGTGCACACCACCTGTCTGGCAATTTTTGCCGGCCTTGTTTACCTTGCGCTGGCGGCATTCACCAGTAGTCGACCATTCCCCATTGGGTACTCCCTAACGTACGACTTCTGGGCCATTTTCCTCGGCCTGCTCCTGTGGGACGCTTTCCTCCAGCCCGGCCCCCCAGGCCCCAATGCTACGCTGGCATTCGCCCTCCAGATGGTCGCCGCCTTTGCCGCGCTCAACTCCCTCTTTGTGTGCTTCGGGTCGTACTACCCGCAGTCCTTCGGCATGGACGACCCGCCGGCCCAAACGGAGATCTCCCAGGCCATGGTCGACGCTGCTTTAGCCGCTAGGGGACGCATGTACACTCCAGCGTCCCACTTCCTCATCTGTGCCACTCTGCTTTGGAGCCTCGCTGGCCTTTACTCCAGAAATTGGCTGCATTCCTCCGGCAGGACCTATTACTCCCCGCTGTGCACCTGGCTCGGCGCAATCTCCTATGAGCTGCTTGTTCTCCGGTCGGACGCTGTTCTCGCAAGAAGCGGCTCGCTGCTCGTCCACCTCTTCCCCACTGGCATCATCTCCTCGCGCTTCCTCCTGCGCGCCCTCGGCGTCCTGCCCTCCATCTTCCCCAACGGCCTAGACTACGACTACGGCATGGCCCTGGGCGTGGGCAAGGGCCTGGGCTTCGGGTTCGAGTACATCGTAGGCTCCAGAGAACTCCTCGTCGCCCTCAGGAAAGCCGCCAGCCTGACGCTGGTGCTGTGGATGGCCCTTACTCTGGCGCGCTTGTACGCCGCCGCATGGCCTCTCCCAGACGAACCCGACGACGACGGCGATCTGGAGAGTATGAAATAGAGTTGTGTATTTTAAAACGTAGGCATAGGTTACAATTAAATTCTCCCCTGAAAAAAGTCACTTTCCCCCTTGACACACACCCCACCAATGAAGCTCATACCAAAGGGTCCGGCCGGCGCCGTTCTCCCGTTTCTCGCCCTGGCCCCAGCCGCCGTCGCGCTGCTGTTTTTCTGCGCAGCGGCCCTCCGCATCTACATGTCTCGCTTCTTCGTCTCGCCCGTCTTGCGCGCGTCCAGCTGCGACGCCATCCTCTCGTCCGGCCGCTACCTCGACGACCCCTCCTTCGCCCCGCGCGTCTGGCAGCCCGACGGCTGCGCCCTCCACCCCTACGACACCCTGGGCTCGCGCGCCGACGTCCTGGGGCCCTGCCTGCAGCCGGGCGACCAGGTCGTGTTTATGGGCGACTCCTCCGCGCGCGACATCTTCGCAGGCATGGTCGCCGTGATCGACCCGGGCAGTCATTTCGACCTGGAGTCCGCCAAAATCAAGGCCTCCAGAACGTCCTCCGGCGTCTCATTCACCTACTACGAAACCTTCTTTTACAACTCCTCCACCATCATCTCCACTCTCAGAGACCTCGCCAGCTCCCCGAAACCAAATGCCAAAACCTACGTCGTTCTTGCCGGAGGCTTCTATTTTGCTATGAAAATGGACAAGGACCCGGCCGTCAAGGCTTACGCAAAGAACCTCCAGCGTCTTTTTGACATTGTCAGCGACCCGGTCCCAGGGACAATCGCCCGAACCTACTTTGTCCCGCCGACCTTGCCCCACTTTGCCCTGCTCCAGGAAAACGACCCCCTTGCAAACAAACAGGATACCTTCCGCGCCATGATCGGCCACATGGATCAGGTCTTTGCCAAGGGCGCCCTCTTCGACCGAAATAAGGCCACCGTGCTCTATACCCCGGTCTTCAACCAGATTGGCGGCGCCAACCATCTGGGGCTCTACACCGTGAACGCTACCGGCTACAGCGACCGCGCCCGCTTCCTTGAGGCCAACATCCTCCTCAACCACATGTGCAACCAGCGCGTCCTCGTCCAGGCAAGCAAAAGCTCCGCGGTCAATGCCACCCGCATGGCGGGAACCTGCTGCGTGCACTATGCCCCGGTCTCAGGCAGCTCCTGGATCTGGCTCACCCTTTTACTGGCGGCCGGCCTCGGATCCACCGCATTGCTATTTGCTCCTTCCACCAGACGCTCCGTCGGCATACCTTCTTTTGGTCTTTGGACCATCCCTCTTCTCACCGTCCTCGTTACCACCATTGCCGCCACATATGTCTTCATGTCGGAACGGACCCAGCTCTTCTCCAAGCAAACCCTGTTCTACGACCAAGACAAGCTCTACACCCTCGCCCAAATGGCCATTTTCGTCGGACTCTTGTCCCTGCGCCGCACCGATACCCTGGGCTTCTCCATGACGGACCTGAGGCTGGGCGCCCCGCTCGTCCACGAGCTCAAGGGGCTGTGTCTCACCGGCCTCATCATCATCGAAACGTGCGGTTATGACCGCCTCCCGGAGTCCTTTACCGGCGAGCTACTCGCGCGCGTCCTATTCACCTGCTACGCGGCCGCAGAAGTTTACACGTATACGTGCAAATACACCGCCTTTGCCGCCGCCCAATTGCGCTATAAAAACAGGCCCGAGGGCTTCTGGGCCGCCCTGGTCGCCGCAACCCCGCTACGCTACCTCGTCATGACCCTGCTCCACCTGTTCTTACTCCCGGCCCTCATTGCAGTGGCCCTCGGAGGCTCGGCCAAAGCCCCCTCGGCATTTGACTCGTTGGCCCGCCTCGCCCCCATCACCGCAAAACTCCTCTACTGGACTCTCTTTGTGGCCCTGGCCGTGCCCGTGGTCTACGCATCAACCTCCGCCGTCACCCGCGCAGGCGCCTCCTCGCGCGTGTCTACAGTCTCCCAGTTCGCTGTCCTGCTGGGTCTCGGCATTGTCGGTTTTATTTTCCGCCACATTGGTGCGTCCGGGTCCCCAACAGACGCCGACACCCAATCTCCGCGCGCCATGATCCTGACCCTTGGAAACATTGTCCATCACCAGTACCACTCAATCCTCGAGGACTACTGGGTGCTGTTTGTGGCCGTCCTTGCGGCGTGGATCCCAGTGGCTCAAGACCTCACCGGGTCTGCCAATGGACTCCCAGTGACCCCCTCAGACTCCCCTCAAGAGCCCACCCGAGTCTCGCCCCCAGCATGGTCCCTTGCACTCGTCATTCTTCCCCTGTTGGCTCTTGCAGACTACCTCGCAATCTCTCTTCCCTTTCAGCTGCCCAACTTGAATGAGTCCACAAACATCAAGTCCTTCAGCGACTACTCGGTGTCATACTACGCGCGCCATCTCTCAAGCCGCGGCGCAGCTTATACCCCGGCCATCCACGCCATCCTGTGCCTGCTCGTCCTCGCTCTCTACTTGCTACTGCGGCTGCGCGTCATTGCGCTCGGAACTACCAGCCCCCCACCCTACATGCACATATACGTCACGGTGTCGTCGGCAGCTTACGAGCTCGTGGTTCTTCGCGCACACATCATCATGGTCACCGCAACCGGCGCCAGCGCGCTGCTAAGTCTGGTGCCTACCGGCAGCCTTCCGACGGTCCCCGTGGGACCCGATGCTACCCCGGCTGAACTGATGAACCGCGTCGGAGCCATCCCCGGCCTAGCCGCCATCCGGTGGGTTTCTTGGATCAACCTCATGCTTGTCTGGGGCGTGGCTTTTGCAATGGCCAAGGCATGTGCAGCAGGCTGGGACACGCTGCTGCAGACCGAGTACTACGGAAATACACCTGAGCCCGAAGATTCCATCGAACTCCAAGGTCTCAAGGAGAACGAGGAATAGCTGTTATATCTTTAATCCCGAATAGTCCATTGTCTATAAACGTAAAAAGTCCCATGTATATTTGTTCCTTGTTTCCAAAATGGCTTTCCCTAGGCGTCTGGGCGCTTTGGTGGGAGAACCGCTCGGTTGGGCCGCGCGAGATCAACATCAGGCGCCGGCGATTCCGGCCGTGGCGTCTGCTCGGTTGGATGCTGGTTTTCGTCTGGAGTGATGCTGGGCGCGGCCACCCGTACCACGGTGATTTCATCCGAAGAATGCAGCAGCGAGTTGTGGCTGGCGCCCAGTTTGGAGTCCAGGGCCCGGAGCGCCATTGCTCTCCGGCGCTCGGTTTGCGCGCGGACGCTGTTCCCCATGGCGTGCTGGGCGGCCGCTGCGGCCGCCGCAAAGGCCGCCGCGCCACCTTGCCGCAGATACGCGTAGGGCGAGCCGGTGCCGGTTGTTCCGGCGGCGGCGCCACGCAGCGATGCGCGGATATTTGCGTCGCCAATCTCCTGGGGCGAGAAGGGGGGGAGAATGCGGATGCGGACGAGAATGGGGTAGAAAATGGCGCTAATGGCGGCAACGAGAGACGCCAAGGGCTCCGGGAAAAAGTGGGCCAGCGCAAAGGAGTCTGCAGCATCGCCGCGGATGGTCTGCGAGGTGGGCCTGTGGAGATTGGAAATGGAGGACTGGCGGCGCAGGCCCGAGGAAAAGGAGGGCCGCGGGGAGGGCAGAGAAGAGGAGTCGGAGTCTTCCGGGGAAGGCTTGGAGAGCGGCAGAAGAGGGTCGATTTGGGAAACACGGAAGAAGCGCAGATAAGTCCATGCAGAAAAAAACCCGACAAGAGCAGTGAGGGCTCGGCGACTCCAAGTCTCGAGGAAAAGCCCGTAGACTCCCATGAGGAGCAGGTAGAGGGCAGGGATGCGGGAAACGCGGATCCGAATAGTGCCGCGGAAAAGAGCCACGGTGTGTTCCGGAACAAGCTGTTTAAGCGCGACTGTGAAGCCAGCGACAAACGCGGTGCCTCCATTGATGGTGACCCATTGGTCTGGGAGCACCATAATGTCCGATACCGGGGCGCAGCCTGGGAGCTGGCAGAGAGGGTCGTAAGAGTGGGATGCAAGAGTGATTAAAAGGACAATGATGTTGGGGACGAACGTCTGGATGGCGACAAAGCGCGCGAGCTCGGCAGATCCCCACATGTGCTCGCAGTACTTGCCCGAGACCAGGAGCACGGCGCCCGTGAGCAGGAAGGTGATGATGTGGTCCTCGGCGAAGGTGGCTGTTGCAAAGACCCACGGGTACCGTAAAACGCTCATTCCGGGGACCATGACGAGGAAGGGGACGGCAATGGCGGAGAACTTGAGGGGCTCCGAGAGCGCCGGGTGTTGCTGGTTTGCTGGAGGCTCGGAGGGGGTATCGCTGCGTGTGACTTTGCCGAGAGCTGCGCGCAGCATCTGCTCGGCCTGGTGGTGGTGGTGTATCGAGTCAATTAGAAGATAGTAACGGATGACGGCCATTGCCAGCGAGAAAAAGACCAGTAGGCCCAGAAGCGTTCGCGTGAGCGGTGGCACAGAAAGACGAGCCATTGTTTGGTGGTGGTGAAGATAAAAAGGCTTAGTTGGTGATGCGCAAATGGTCTCGGTGGAGGTTTAAAAAAGAAAAAATTAATTTTAAAATTGCAACACCACCACCACTTGGGTTTAGACCTATTTAACACTCACCAAAGAAAATGCTGTCCCGCCAGATCCTGCGGACCAGCGCAGGTCCCTGTTTCAGAGCCTCTTTTGCCCGGCGGCTCCAGTCCACCGCTGCCTCGCAGAAGCCCGCCTCCACCGGGTTCTCGCTGAAGGGCAACCCGTGGGTCCCTTACATTCTGCTGCTTTCCATGATTTCGTCGGCCGTGCTCAAGGTGATGGCCGTGCAGCAGGAGATGCGCGTGCTTGAGGAGCGCACGGCGGCGCGCCGGTCGGTGCTCGAGGACGTTTTGGCGCGGCTGGATGCGCACGCGCGCGACGTGGCCAGCGGCAAAATCGCGCCCGGGTCGCTCGGGTTCGACGTCGCTAAGGAGATTGAGCGCCTGGTGGAAAAAAAGGACCTGGATAAGACGCTGGAGGAGATCCTGAGTGAAATGGCCACCGCGGAAGACGAATGGATTGAAACGGCACCTGCTCAAGTAGCAACCTCGCCACAAGAGTCTGTCGAACCTTTGGAAGCCACCGTGCCTGAGCCTGTTCAACCCGTCATCCCACAAGCTTCTCTTCCAGCATCCAAACCATCCACCTCCAAGTTCCTGTAAATAAACAATAAAAATTCTATTCATACATCTATCATAACATGTTTCTTCACGCGCGAATTCTCTTGGGGCTGGGCTCCGGCTGTTTCTGAGGAGCCTGGACTACATCCTCGGGATGCTCACGCTTGAGAGTCTTTTCTTCGAGCTCGTTTTGCTCCTCTTCCTCTTGGCGACGCGCCTTGCGCCAGGTCTCCAGCTCGTGCTCAATGGCCGCGTCGTCCGCGCACAGCGCTGGCACGCGGCCCAGCACCTCTCGCATCATGGTGAGCGCACCGGCTGCAGGCTCGAACCCGGTCTGGGTTGCATGCTGGCACAGCACCTGCTTGTAAGCCGTCAGCTGGTCCCGGTAAAGCGCGGCTTCGTCGGAGTCGGGGCCCGTGCTACTTGTAACAAACAAAAGTCCGGCGAAAGAAGAAATCAAGGCCAGCTGGAATCGCGACGACGAGTACCAAAAGGCATGCAAGTGCTCGGGACGCAGCTGCGTGACAAACTTGATGGCTGCAAGCAGACGTGTTTTTGCGGCATCGCGACATAAACCAACCAAAACCTCAATGGGGGGGCTGTTTGGTGGACGCGGAACCGTAGAAGTTTCTCCGGGAACGGGCAGCGATCGGATGATTCGTCGGTGCAAAGTCAGTTCTGTGGCAAAGTACGACAGGTGCAGGTATCCGTTTGCCGGGAGCCGTTTGGTATCGTGGTCGCTTTTGAGCAGCAGACTCTGCGGGAGGGAGTGATACCAGTTGCGCAGGCGGAGCTGCAGGGGCTTGGCGCGTTCCAGAATGTCTTCAGTTTGGGTGATTTGACGCAGAGCCATAATGGAGAAAAGCTGGTTTCGAATATCCTCCATTATGGCGGAGAGCTTGATCATTTCCATAAACACGAGCCGGCCGTTTTCCACCTCGGAAACAAGCCCGTGGTCAGTCTCGACTTCTGCTCGTTCCGGGAAGTCCTCAACAACGGGCTCCGAAATCAGCCAAGTTCGCAGGCGATCTGTATGCGCGGGACGAGACTCTGCAAGCGCAAGCCATTGGTCTTGCAACCACACGGCCCAGGCAAGGCGTCGTCTAAGGCCGCGTTCCCATCGGGGGATTTTCCACTTGCTGCAGTCGTAACCCAGAGCGAGCTCCTCGGCAATGGCCACGACCTGGGAACACAGCATCCAGTTGCCTCCACGGGATGGACGGCATTGCAAAAGCAACAGTCCTGCTTGAATTGAGGCGAGCTTGGGGCGGTCGAGAGCATCTGCAAAAGTTGTTGTTGCGAGCTTGAAGAGGGCTTCAGCGTTGGGTTTCTTGCAGGGGGGAGAGGGAGGACTCAAGTGCCACCAGTTGAGGGCCATGAGATAAACGGCGGCCAGTAAAGGGGCCAGAAACTCTCTATGAGTTCGTTTGTATTTTTCTAAAAAAACCTGCTTGTGCAAGATTGGGAATGCAGGGTGCACAATCTTAAAGTACAGGTCAATGAGGTGTTGGCCGTGGGGAGCAACAATTGCCTCAACAGCATCACAGTTTTGGATCGAGCGGGCGTAGAGCTCCTCAGAATAGTCATTATGAAGGGCAAAGGTAATAGTTGGAGATACGCTGCGGAGTTCCACGTCAGTGGGTGTAATGCTGGGTTTTGCTGGGTCAACGAGCAATGGGTCATAAACGCTTGTGGGGCCTAGCAAGTAGGCGGACCTAGGGTACTGTAGACTTAGAGCCTTTTTAAGCAGGGCGTGGCCGCCCAGGGACGCGTAATCTTTGTACTGTAGTTTAGGGCGCTGCATCAGCATTTCCCCAAGCACTTGCTGCTGTTGCTGAACAAGTTGCTCCGTTTGTTTTTCATTTTTTTTAGGTCGACTTTTCCGGAGTGGGGCTTCGAGAAAGGTGCACTGTTGTTTGCGGAACTCGCAGTGGAGACACCGAGCAGGCTCGGAGGGGAGCATAATGCATCGCACCTTGCGTTTGCGACAGGAATCGCAAGGGCGTGGTTTTTTTGAGTGGGCGTTTGTTGATGGAGTAGAAGAGGATGAGGATGATATCGCGGAGGTGGAAGCAGATGCGGACAGAGAAGAGGCATTAGCAGATTCATGTGCAATGATCTCAGCAGCCATGGCTGCGGCCTCACTAACAGAAGGGGTATGCTTGCGTATGGGGTATTGCTGAGAAAGTGGGCTTGGAGCCTGAGTGGGTTTAGGAGGTTGCTGTTGGGGTCTGGGCTGGGCCAGATAGGGGTAGGTGTTTGTTCCTGGTGGAGACTGCATATCGATAGGGCTGGGGCCAGATGGGCTAGGACCATCTTGATAAGGCAAGCCTGTAGGTTTAAGGAGTTGGGGCTGCTGTAGTTGCATTTGTGGTTGCTGATGTTGTAGTTGCATTTGCTGCTGCTGCTGCTGCGGCCACTGGGTTACTCGGGGCCCCTCATGGAACTCTTCGGGTGACTGGAAGGTCTGCTGGATCAGGGCGTCTTCTGACTGGATTCCATATTGAGAGTTATCGAGGTCGACAGGGTACCACCAGTTGGAGTTATTTGGGCTGGCGAAGGAGGTGCTTCCGCCTGTGGAGTCTGGGGAGTTGATTGCTTGGTTGGAGCCGTTGGTATAGGAGACTGAGTTTCCCGGGCTCTGTTTGGGAGACACCGAGGGGACGTTTATCGGCAGGGTGGACGAGGTTGTAGCGAGGGGGCTGAGAAGCTGGTTCTGGACGTTGACGGAGGTGCCTGAGTGGCCGGGGCTCTGTTCGGGTCGTTGGAATGAAGAGTGAGTCATATCGGAAGAGAGGGCAAAGGGGCTGGAGGCCTGAGGTTTCGGAGGCTGTGGGGAGGGCAGTTGTTGCTGGGGCAGAGTCTGGATCTGGGGCGGGCTATTTTGTTGGCCGGGCAGGGTGCCGAAGCCAGGTCCGGCCGGGCCTCGGGGGTAGTTGCTAGCCATGATTTCCAGTGCGGGTTATCGGGTAGCGGAGGGGTCAATGGAGGAGAGTGTGAGAAAAAAAAAAAAAAAAAAAAAAAAAAAAAAAAAAAAAAGCAAAGTTGCTACTCCTACATGTTAATTTTTAAATATTTTTGTGTTACATAATAGGGAGGTTGATAGAGACGATAAAGTTAGCGGAGGGCGTAGAAGGGCAACACGCGAGTACCCGAGACCCGCGACCCGAGACCCGGGTTAGAAAAATACAAGCAGCGGCTCGAAAAAAGAGACCTAGGGACATACGCGGCGTTTCTGGATGAAATCTTCTCAAAAACTCGTCTTTATATTTCACATTCATTACTCTTTATACAAATACATACACTCCCTCAAGCCTAGTCAAAGGGCGTCAGGTAGGCCTCGGCAACAAAACGCGCGCGGGCGTTCAAAAACAGCTTCATCTCGGAAATCTCCTTGTCGACCTCCTCCATGAAGTCAATGATGAAGTCGACCAGCTTGTGCTTGTACATCTGCTCGGTGTGGAAGTTGGTGATGAGGAACGACACGTCGTAGCCGGCAATGGGCTTCCGTCGCAGAATGTAGAAGGCCTCGGCGCGGCCCGTCAGAAACCGCGCGAATTGGCGCACCAGGATGGTCTCGATCTCGTCCGCCTGCTTGATCTTGATGCTCACGCGCACCGAGTTGATGCTGGGCTCAATCAGCACCTTCTCGTTCTCGTTACGCGCAATTGTCAGCGGGTTCAGCAGCACCTCGGGCGTTGTGCCGAGCTCGACCTCGGGCGTGTTGTGTCGCTCGACCGTTTGCGAGGCAAAGTTCTCCAGGCACAAGGCGGCTGTCAGCGACGAGCGGACCGCATTGAGGTAGGGGCGTAGCGATTGGGACTTTGGACGTTAGAGCGGGCGCTTGGGTATCTGGGTGGACTTACCATTGGCGTATGTTGTTAGCAGCAGCTGGTAGGTTTGGAAAGACGTTTGTTAAAAATGAGAAGGTTGAGAGTTTGAAGGACGTTTTGCGGGTATTTGGGGGGGAAAACCAAGAAGGCCAGGTGGTGGTGGGAGTGGCAGGGTGGCTGGCTAAAAAAGGGCTTATCGTTTAGAAAATCGCGACCGGGTAACCTGGAAAAAAAATATTTCAAGCCTCGCATCACCACCACCAAATTCACCATCACACACAACAACCATGTCCGTCTGGCAGTCTCATACCAGCGAAGACGGAAGAGTCTACTACTACAACTCAGAAACCGCAGAGTCCTCATGGGAAAAGCCCGACGAACTACTCACCCCGCTCGAGCGCGCCCTCGCCAAGTCCCGCTGGAAGGAGTACACCGCCGAGGGTGGCTCCAAGTACTGGTATCATGAAGATACCCAGGAAAGCGTCTGGGAAATCCCCGACGAAATCAAAACAATCATCGAAGCTAATAACCCCGACGTTGCAGATACCCAGGAGCAGGCGGCTCCAGATAATACCACTTCCGCCGCTTCCGCCGGCCCTACCGCCTACGACTCTACACCCCCCGCCTCCTCCTCGGCCCTCCCGACAGCCGTTCGTGGCGACGCCTTCAAGTACACCGCCTCCCAGTCCCAGCTTGCCCAGGCAAACATCCCCAAGTACGAGTCCGAAGAGGCTGCGGCCCAGGCGTTCAAGAGCATGCTGCGCGAGCGGCAAATCGACGGCGAGTCCCACACGTGGGCCAGCGCCATGAAGCTTCTGATCCGCGACCCGCGATACTGGGCCGTCGCCATGCCTCTCGACCGCAAGCGCGCTTTCGACGAGTTTTCCGAGGAAATCAGACACGAGCGCGCCGAAAAACGGCGCCAGGCCCGCGAGGAACAGCTCCAGGCAATGACGCTAGCGCTCACTGAATACCCCACCATCAAGTACTATACTCGCTGGCGCACTGTCAAGGCCTCCATCATGGCCGAGAACCCCGTGTTTCGGGAAGTCGACGACCCCAAGCTGTGCCACTACGCGTTCAACGTGTATCGCAAGCGCCTGCGAACGGCCTATGAGTCCAACTTGGCCCGAGAGCGTGAGGTCGCCATGGCCAAGCTGGAGACCCTGCTGGGGACCATGGGCTTATCTGCGTCTTCATCGCTGTGGCGCGATACTTACAATGAGCTCAAGGCTATGCCCAAATTCTCAGACGACCCCCGACTCAGCACCATGGCCCGAGCCGACGTGCTGGCCACCTACGAGAGCTTTATCCGTAACGACGAGCGGCGGCAAAACGACCAGGTCCAGAAACTCAAAAAGCTCCAGCGACGCAAAGAACGTAAGGTGCGCGAGGCGTTTGTCGGGCTGCTGCAGGAACTACACTCCAAGGGTGTAATCAAGGCTCGTACCAAGTGGATGGACACACGGCCCCTGTTTGAAAAGGACCAGCGGTACATTGACATTTGCGGACAGCCCGGGTCGACGCCCTTGGAGCTGTTTTGGGATATTGTGGAGGAGGAGCGGCGCAAGCTCAAGCTGCAGCGCGAGCAGGTCATTGATGTGCTGACGGCCAAGAAGTTTACCATTGACGACGATACCAAGTTTGACGCCTTTGCCAAATTTGTGCAAACCACCATGGCGGCTACCCATTCCATTTCGGAGGAAAACCTGGAGACCATCTTTGAGGATATCAAGGCGGCGGAGGCAAAGAAGCGGGAGGAGGACCGGTACGCCGATGAGCGGCGCATCATTCGTGCCCAGAACGACCTGAGAGCCCTGTTCAAGGAGCTGGATAACCCCCCCATTGGCATTGAAGACAAGTGGGAGGACGTCCGCGCCCGGGTGAGCAACAGTGAGGAGTATGCGCGGGTTCCTACCGAGGAGCTACGGCGCGAGGCGTTTGATCGCTACATTCGGCGGCTGCAGGAGCGGGAGCGAGATCTTCGCGAGCGCCGACGCAAACTGCCAATGCCGCCTGCCGCTGGGCTCCCCGGCGGGCTTCCTGGCGGGCTCCCCAGCAGCCTGCCTAGTGTGCTACCTCCCAGCAGTTTACCTGCCCCGCCGCACGGTGCGGTGTCGGCGCAGGCGCCGCACGGATCCTTACCCCCTCCGCCCATGGGGATCCCTGGGCGATATCCCATTCCACGGGGGTATCCGCCCCCACCGCCTCCTCCATACTACCGTGGTGGATACGACCCCCATCAACCCTTTTTAAAGTATTGATAAAAATTAATAATACAGATATTTATATATACACAGCGTATACGCGTTAATTATCACCCTGGAGCAGGGTGCTCAATCCAATTAATCCTAGCAGAGCATATTTGAAGTTTTGATTTTCCGTGAGTAGAATTGTAATGTAGCCGACAATCGGGATGTAGCCCTTGACGGACCCGACGACCTCGGCCTCACGATCGAGGTACATTTGTTTGTGGGCATAGAGATCCAGGTCGTCCAGCGCATTGTTATCGCCCTTTGTGAGCAGAAGCTGTTTCTTGGGCGACGCATGCTGGCGCAGCACGCGGTGCACGATGGGGATGTCGCGGTCCTTGATGTTGTACACCACAATGTCTCCGGTGGAGACGCGGTGCTCCTGGTTCCAGAGGAAGAGAATGTCGCCGCGTTGGAAGGCAGGCTCCATGGAGCCCGAGAGCACCACGACTATGGGCGACGGCGAGTTGGCCGCGACGGACAGACCCTTGTAGAACATGAACGCGGTGGTCACGACCAGACACAGGTTCAGGACCTGGGCCAGAGCCTGTCGGGGGGAGATGTTTGGCAGGTTGAACATTGTAATTGGCGAGGGTACCGACGGGTGGGAAGTTTTGGGTGGTTGTGCGGGTTTTGTGTTTTTGAGGGGGGGGGAGGTTTTGGTTTTATTTTTCTGCGTGGCCTGATGACATAAGCGGTTAGTCATATTTCAGTGGCAATTCTTTCTGGTTCTTTTACAAGCCATCGTCATCTCCCAAAGGTCCTTCTCTTTTACAATAATCTGCAACAAAAAACTCAACATCTATACACTAAAAATGTCTACAATTCCTGGTATGTCTCTCCCATCTTCCGTCTCTTCTCGCTAACCGCTCCCAGTCGTCGTCCGTCATGCTGGCAAAAAGTACGACCTCGAAATTGATCTTTCCGAGCCCGGCATTGTCTTTAAGAACCAGCTCTACTCAGTCACGGGTGTTTCGCCAGAGCGTCAAAAGATCCTGGTCAAGGTAAGTCTACCACACTACTCTCGCTCAATTCTAACATCTCCAGGGCGGCCAATTGAAAGACGACACCGATCTATCGACCCTTAAAATTAAGCCCGGCCATGCGTTTATGCTGCTGGGAACGCCCGGCGGCGATGCGCAGCCCCCAGCTGCAGTCCCGGCCCCCAAGTTCATCGAGGACATGTCCAACGCTCAGATTGCACAGGAGACAAAGTACCCAACAGGTCTGCAGAACCTCGGCAACACATGCTACCTGAACTCGACACTACAGGCTCTGCGCACGATCCCCGAGGTACGCGGCGCACTCAACACATATACGGGCCCCGCCACAGATGTCACTGGCTCGCTGCGCAGACTCTACGCAGGGATGGACTCGGGGATCTCCGTCCCGTCGTCCTTTTTGTCGGCCTTTAAGTCCCGGTTCCCTCAGTTTGCCGAGGTCGACAACCGCGGGTATCCCAAGCAGCAGGACGCCGAGGAGGCATGGTCGACGCTGATGAATCTGCTGCGGGGATCGCTCAAGAACGGCAACGACGTGTCGACTGTGGAAGAATACCTTTCGGGAGCATTTGAGACCGAGCTCAAGTCGGTGGAAACTCCCGAGGACGAGGTGAAGAAGGAGGTGGTGCCATTCTACAAGCTGGACTGTCACATCTCCATCAACACCAACTACCTCAAGGACGGTATTTTGAATGGCTTAACCGAGACTGTGGAAAAGCACAATCCTGAGCTGGGCCGCGATGCAGAGTACCAGCTGACAAAGCGAATCACGCGGTTGCCCAAGTACTTGACGGTCCACTACGTGCGGTTTTTCTGGCGCCGCGACACGCAGAATAAAACCAAGATTATGCGGAAGGTTGTTTTCCCCCGAGAGCTGGACGTGACGGACTTGTGCACGGACGAGCTCAAGAAGCACACGGTGCCCGTGCGCGAGAAACTGATGGAGATTCGCAAAGAGGAGGAGGACACGCGCCGCGCAGCCAAAAAACTGAAGCTGAATGCGGGTGCCGCGGTGGCGGCAGCAGCCGCAGAGATCAAGGATGCGGTGAGCCCCGAGAAGAAGGCCGAGTACCAGGAATCCCTGGACCGTGTTGTAAAGGAGCATGCCGACCCTTCTGCGGGGCCGGGAAGCAATCCCTCTGCGCTGTACGAGCTGCAGGCCGTGGTCACTCACCAAGGCGCGAGTGCCGACTCTGGTCACTACCAGGCGTTTGTTCGCAACGATGCCGAGGAAGGCCAGTGGTGGCGGTTCAATGATAACAAGGTGACAATTGTGGATGAGTCCAAGATTGATGCCTTGGCTGGTGGAGGTGAAAGCGATTCTGCGTTGATTTTATTGTACCGTGCGGCGAGCATTTAGAGTAAGTCCCTTTTTTTTTTTCTTCATATATATATTAGTATTTTATATATTTTGATAATATTTCTCTACAATTTTTTCAAAGTTTCTGCTCGTACTCGGCCACCTTTTGCTTAAAGGCCAGATACTCGTCGTAGCACTTGAGAGGCTTGGTTGAGTTGTCAGCCAGACACTTGGCCACGGCGTTACGGACGGCAGTCGTATCGTCATCGAGAGAGTGGCGTGTGCGGGTAGCGTCCAGCTTGTCGGAGAGCTGCTTGACCTGGGCCCGCAGGTCTGCGCTGGATATGCTGGAGGAGGAGGATGCGGATTCTGGGGATTCTTTGGAGGACTCTTCAAAGGCCTTTTTGAGGGCTGCGGCCGCGTCCTGCTCGATTTTCTCGAGCTCCTGGGCCACGCGGTCCTGGATGTATTTTTCTGTGTACTGCGAGCGGGTGTAATCGGACTGCAAAGCGGGAGAGAGAGGTTAAAATAGGGGAAGAAAAAGGGACAATTGAGTCAAAGGGGGAGCAAGATAAAAGGTGCGGAGATGGGGTGTTGGAATAGACGGATTGCAGAGGGGCTACGACATACCTCAATGGAAGTGTCCATTTTGGAGATCAGACCGGCAGAGAACTGGGTCGGAGTCGACGGCAGAAAGACCTTGGTCGAGGATTGTTTTTCAGTAGAAGAAGCCTGGCCCATTGTGTCGCGAGATGGTGGTGATGTTTGAGTTTAGTGGTGATTTTTTTACAGCTATAACGGAGGGAGTTTTTTAAAAATAAAAGCAAAGCCTTGTGGTTGGCCAGCACAAATATAATTACAACGTCATGTGATTTGTTACAGTAACTCTATGTAATGTCATACACCGCCCGCGTGGTAACACAGCCAACCTGCAACTGCCCCTTACAGCCCGCCAACCCGCTCAAGAAACCCGCCCACTACGGCCTGCACCCGCTCCCCGAGCTCCACCCGAGCCTCCTCTCCGCTCCACTCCACGAGCTCCGCAAACGGGACCCGCCCGTCTACCCCGTCTTCTTGCTCGGGCGTCGCCATCTCCTCCGCGCTCGCAATCGTGTCGACCACCTGCTCCACCGTCATGCTGCGCGCCCGCGCCGCTCGCGCCACAGACTCGCGCGCACGCAGGTACCCGTTCTCCGCAAAAAACCGCGCGCACGCGGCCCAGACCGCGGCCTGGAGCTCCGAGTACCCCCCAGCCGCCGCCGGCGCCCCGCCCCGCGCGGCGATGCGCAGCGTGTCGTAGAGCAGGTACGCGGCGCGCCTGCCGGGGGCCACGCCGTGGATGCGTGCGAGCAGCGCGGCGGCCACCTGCTTGTCGACAATGCGCATGTAGGTTTTGTCGTTGGCCGAGACGGTGGTGGGGCGCCGCGGGGGCGCGGGGATCACCTTGGCCCAGCGGCCCGAGGGCGGGTCGCGTGTTTTGCCCGTCGAGTAGTGTCGCGTGGGCCCCTGGGGCTTTGCCGACGCGGCCACCGCCCGCAGATCCAGCTCCAGGGGGATGGCGACGTCGATGGACGAGGCGGGCGGCGAGAAGGTCGACGAGAGCAGGTAGGCGGGCAGGTAGGACGCCAGCGAGGCGTGGCGCTGGGCGTTTTTGTTTTTGAGAAAGCAGATGGCTTGTTTGCGCAGGGCTCGTGTGTAGCAGGAGGGGTCTAGAGCGGGTCAGCAGCGTGGACAGATTGGTCGGCGGGACTTACATGGTAGAGGAGCAATTGTCGACATTGTAGATTATGGAGGGAGCGCTAGGATAGAATGGGGGTCAGGTCGGGTCTTTATATAAACAGACTATCGTGGATATAAGGCTAGTAATAGCTGAAACGCTCAGGGATTTGCCCAAACAAGCATGCGACTCTTCAAACGTTTAACTTTGGCAACACGTCGAGGCCGCATATTGACTAGTTGGCATCCCCAAACGGTAGTTGTATATTTTGTTTTGTTATTAAGAAGAAACTACCGTTGACAGATTCATGCTGCGGTGTCTGGAAAGCAGCTCACAGGTAGGCTTCGGTCAGAACCTGGTCGTTCCCCCTTTGCGGTAAACAAGCCTAAAATGCAGGTATTCAAACGTAGATCAAAGTCTAAAGTTGAGCTGTTGGTCTTTTCGGGAGCCTTACCCGAATGAAGTACCCAAACGATCAACACAAACACCACACGTCCTCTTCTCTCCCGCAAAGTGCTTTGTTTACACAGAACTGAAACGTCGCCATCACCATACTACCAACTCCTTTGGAGCCTTGTTTAGCGATACAGTATCACAACATCGGTACTACTAGGTCAAAACTGCCTTGTACGATACTTGAGGAAAAGCACAAGTTATCACGCTTTTATTCGGCTCTTGTACTAGTTCTTTCTTGTGTTTTAAAAAAAGTTTAAATGCCATAACATACTAAGAATGACATGTGCCTTTGATCAATTGAGTTGCCTAAAATAACCAGGTCGTAAAGGTGCTCACTTATCTTGCTTAATCTGATAACCCAGGTCAAGTTAGAACACAGCTCGACAGATTAAGGTTTGAATAAGACTGAATTCACGTAAACACTGGAAGTCCCGGCAGATAGTAATAACCATCAAAAACTAACTTGTAGAGAAAGACAAGATAAACTTTCTTTTTTCTCAACTCAAGCTTCTATTGTGAATATCTCGAAACAAATATGTATTAATCAACTCTTTTTCTCATTCCATCTCCATGTCAATATACATAGGTTACTGGCATTTCTCAAGCTTCACAAGTATTCAAAACTCTAATCCACTTGCAAAGCTTCTCACCTGAGGTCATAACCTATGATCCACCTCGCTAATTCTTCAATTCACATGCTGCTAAGCCTTGGTCCTGAAACTCAGTCCAATTGCTGCCGCCATGTTCCAAGTCCCTTGTTGGAATCCCATCCACGCCAGTCCTTGTAAAAACGAATCCGCCAAATCATCAACCTTGCTTTTTTTAGGTTTCCCAGCTCTCTTTGTCTTTGGCTCCCCTTTCTTCCCCTTGCTTCTCGCAGTCTCACTCGTTGCTTCGGTTCCTCCTCCTTCCCTGCCAGCCTCCATCACCCCCTGGACCTGTACGGAAAGCGACTCGTCAATCTGAGGCACAAAAAAACTCGGTCCAATCACGCCTTTGTCCTGCTCATTTTGGCACTCGCGCAGTACCCGGGCCGCCACATTGATTTTCCACTGTTTATTGTCTCTGTAGGAGTTCCCAGATTCCTCCACCTCCAGCTGCGGGAACTGCTCGCGCCAATACCCCACCACCCGCTTCGGACCAATGCTGTATACATGCACGCCCGGCAGTTTCTCCTTTTTCCCCCCTCGCTTCCCGCTGAGTCCGCTCAGTAGCTTCGCCGAACCGACCGTGGTCGCCCCAGAAAACAAGGCCAGCTCTAGCATGTTGACACGAAGAGTCCACTCCAGCACCTGAGACGCTCCCCCGCTGCGGAACCGCTGACGCTCAAGCAACAACACAATATCTTCGGCATCGTGCGGATTTGCTAGGATATGGTCATGTAGTAAATTCTGAGCAATATGGCAAATGTGCGCGGGTCCATAAGGCTCCCATCCATTGCTGGCAATAGCCGGACTGTATATGGTATCAAGGTCTAAGCGGTCCCAGTGTACAAGCCTTAAACTTGTTTCTTCTTGACCAATCTTGCCGCCCACCAATTCCACAACAGAAGGTGCAGCGAGCAATGCCTGGTCTAACAAACCTTGGTTGGTTTCAAGAGCACTTTGGCTTACTTGGGTAGACAAATCTCGCGTAGTGTGGGGTGGAAAGTAAAAGAGGTTACTATTGGGGACGCGCCACAGAAACTGGCTGATGGATATATTACGAATGCCCATATCAATGGATACCACTTTGACCAGTCGTTGGGCGTTATCTGTGCCGGCCGATCCATTGAATCTTTTGCCATTATAAAGTTCGGCCACCAAACGCGTCATGAGCTCCTGTTTCGTCCCGGAGCTACCTGATAGTGGTAGCAAACAATGAAAAAAAATTAAATCTGTCAACAGTAGTCATTTGCTTATCAAATTAAATAGCTTACCTACGCCGGTAAGTGCACATAATGAAACGAGTTTATCTTTGAGCACACCAATTCGCAAGCTGGTCATGATGAGTGGTGGTAAAGATTACGAAACAGGGTACGTAAAAAAATATAAACAAAAATCCCACTGTCAAAAATGAAAAAAACAAAAAAGTAATGCTGATTCGACCCAGGATCGAACTGGGGACGTTCTGCGTGTTAAGCAGATGCCATGACCAACTAGACCATCGAACCAGAGCAATTGTTGAAAAGTAGTTAAAATATGTCTTTTTATATTGGTTAGTATATCAATCATTATTGTCTAAAAATTGTTGTATATTGTGAAAAAGGTACTTTTTAGCTAATATTTACATTTAAATCACAAAATCTGTATTATATATATTTTTTGTAATTTTAGACTCATGTTTTCTCAATAAAAACCCTCTTACAGCTACAAACATCTATTCCAACACCTTAAATAACTTTATTTTTTCGTTTCAAGTCGCTGACTTCTAATGCTATTTAAATGCCGTTACCCCGGGCTTTATTTCTACCGGAGCCCTTAATTTCGGTTATTTCCATTTTAGACCATCCCCAGCTTTCACGTGTATTGCCGGTGGATGCTGAAGAGGCAGGATTGGGGGGGGTCGCAATGGCTCGTGCCAGTAATCTTAAACAATGCAAGTTTGCACAACTTAGTTTTAAACACCGCCCCCTCCAGATTACAAATAATGGCTACACATCTCTCCTTCGGCTTAACAAGAACTTAGATGGACCCGGCTCCCGGGTGCTTGGACCGGCTCTTCCCACACCTGACATCAGCCGGGACATAACTCCACTCATCGGCCGGGTCTTGTGCCATTTCTTTGCTGTCTCAAAACATTTTCTAACCGCCGAAACCTGAACTTAAAAAAAAACTCGCACAAACCGTTTTGTTTCGTCATTACAAAATACGTTTTCATTTTTCTTATTTTTTTGCCCCTTTCATTTTTAGTTGAAGGAATGGACCAACTTTTGTAAGCACAGGGAATGGACAGTCAGGCGAGTCTCTTTTATGCCTGAGAAACTCTGTCATTTCCTTAATAGACTTTTTATGCGTTGCGGCTCAGTGTAAGAATTTGAGATGAAAAAATCAAAGTATGAGAAGCACAAAAGGGTGACACAGTAGTTCGCCACGGTGGACATTTCAGGATGTTGGTTAATTCTATTAAGAATTTACACGAGACTAAAGGATTTTTTCAATATTCAATTGCCAGTAATAAAAAAGAGTTCTGCCTTAAATCCACCCTTCAAAAGTACTTTGTAAAATATCTTCTTGAGCAACCGGTATTGTGTTAAACTCTTGTAGAAACTGGCGCCTAAGTCCCAAGTCGTAAAGTACCAATTGGCCGTTGTTCAGTTCCACCATGTTTGGAATCTTGGGGATAATCCCATAGTCGCAAAACATGAAAGCTCCTCGGGCACTTTCAATTTCATTGACCCCGGAATTGTTTTGCAGTTCCCCCCACTCAGATATGCTTCGCTGAGATCCATGAGAGCTGTTTGTAATTTCCATCCCTTCACTAAGAGGCGCCATGTCATGCTCATAGTTTTGAAAGTTGAGTAGCACTTGTTTTAGACGCCCTACACCTTCGTTTAGCAGGCGGTCCAACTTCACCGAGGGCTGGAAAAAGTTTCCACCCACATTGATGGCCAAATACTGCAACATAGCTGCATGCTGGAGAGTATCAAATAGCACCTCGAAAAAGGCTAAAGTTGAAAGCTCACTCGAGCCCACCCAGGAGCCTCCGAGAAAGTATTGGTATGCCGCTTGAGGGTTCTTGACCAACGCAATCAGGGCTCTTAATGCTAATGCGGGGTCCATTCTAACAGAAGCATCCGGTTGCCTTCCAAGGGAGCGACCTTGAGAACCGTGGTGTCTTTGACGATGCCGACGAGGGTGCAACCCGTGATGAAGCTGCTGCCGATGCCGCTGTGGTACGATCTGGTCGGGGGTTTTGCATAGCACCAGATAGAGTGCTTCATTTTGTCTCAAAATGGCTTGAAGCCCCGAGGTAGACACACGTCCATAGGTTTTATAGATTCTCACGGCCCCAAGTAAATAAGGCTGAATTTCGGCAAAGTATCGCAACGTTGGCGATTCCACTTCAATGTTGAGGCAAGCCAGCAGGTTGAGGGAGTGTAAAACGGTGATCAATGAAAAGATGTTGTCGCGGTGCACACTTAGAGAGAGTTTAGTGAGCGTGTGAGCAACTGAACCAAGAGCAGAGAACTCCAGGTCTTGTTTTTGGCTAACTATTGATAGCTGCTGTAAACGAGGGAAAGAAAAATGAGCGCAGAGATCTGTGAAAGCCTTGATTCCAAATCGGAACGTCAGCGAGGTAACTTGGGGTAGACTGATTACGTCGACCTGGCGCTGGTACGTTTCCATGTCCAATAAAGTTCTGTCGTCCTCGGGGAAAAAGGGGTATTGAAGAGTGATGTTGCACTGCTCTAAGGTTCTGGGTAGTCTGGTTAGATGGACAAAGGAGCGCTGGACAAGGACTGGAGGGAAGTCTTTATTCATCCAGTGGTGAGAAAAGAAGCGCCTTAGATTGGGGCAGCCGGCGATTTGTTTGATGATGTATTCAAAGACGTCGTCGCTTATTTCAAACATGTCGATGCGTTCCAGGTTTGTGAATGCAATTGATGAGGGGAACCGTTCGGTGGAGAGGAAAACATCGGAGAGATTAAGTGATGTTATGGTCTCGACAAACTGCTGCTGGAAAAAAAGAGAGTTGCAGTTATCCGAGGGGCTGAGATGCAAATCGACGCTTAGAATGCGGGTGGAAGGATAGAACCCAGGAAGCATGCAGATGTACTTTTGGGAAACAATAGTTTCAATCAGGCTGTCGGTGGGGAAGTAGCGGAACTTGATGTTTTGGAGAAAGGGGAATTGGCGGACGGCGAAGAAGGACAAGAGGTAAGGCTCGGCTTTATCCATGAGGACGAAGCGGACATAGTTGCTTGAGAACCAGGAGTATTTGGTAGGGTGTTCTAAGACTTTAGCGGGTAGAGGTCTGAGTTTGGAGGCGGCGGGGTCATTTGAAGTGTCGCCTAGACCGGCGGGGACTATTTCGACTCTGGTCCAGGAAAGAGGCTGGAAAATGGACCGGAGAGCGATGTTGCACTGGCTCAGACTTTTGCAGTTTTGGGAGCTGAGATACTCTGCGATTTTCTCGTAAAACTCTGGTGGCAGGCAGTCGAGAAAAGGGGGTGATCCTACTGTGCCAAATTGTGTTTTTGATTTTTTCATGAACTCAAAAAACGGTGTATATTGATTTACACAAAACTGGACGGTCGAGTTTATGAAAAAAGGGTAGAGATGAAGGTACTGGATAAAAAAAGAAACATAAAAACCAAAAAAAAATGGGTATTTTGAATTGTTTATAAATGATGTAAATCTTCATGATAGGGTATTATCAATTTGTTTTTTCCCGGTAGATTTCATTCAAGCGGTCGAGAAAAGAAAGTTTTTGCCCTGTTTTTTGTTATTTGTGAGTATATGCTCAAAGGTATCATGACCAAGAAAACGAAAAACTCTAATTTTGGTATGATTAGAAAGCCATGGGGGAACAATAGAAAGTTTAAAATCTGTAAAACCCCCAAATTTTTTTTTAAATTTATTCCGAGTCTTTTTTTTATATTTTTCATCTTTTGAAACATAAGCCTCGTGTCCCAATGATTTTAAATACACTGTTGACGATGATGGTTGTTTGAAAAAGCGTTGAAATTAAAGGTCGGCTTTTCTTAAAACCGTCAAGTTAGCCGCGGTCTGCTAGCGTTTTTTTCAGATGCTTAGGTGTTCCGTGGTAGTATAAGGTTTGGTAGGTTTTGTTGTATTCTGTCTCTAACTCGAGTAAATTTAAAACCCCTCCCAGCTACCGGTGCCCTATACCAATCCCGGAATCCGAGAACTGTTTGATTCGCGACGTTTTTTTTTTTTCAAAATTGTAATTTGCTTTTGTAAAATTTCAAACGTTCCCCCCTTTGAAATCGCCCATCAACATGACTGGAAACCACATTTACCCAAGTTGGGCTTTCTGTAATAATTTTATGTGTACTCTTCAAACGTGAAGATTGTCAGCAGTGTTAAATTAAATTAAAAAAATTCAAATATCTGTATATATATATATATTAACTCTCCACGTCGCTCAATAAATTATACCGACCGAGTTTTTTACCGCTGAGTACGCCGACGTAGAGATTTTCATATTAGAAGCAGTTTTTTTTGCCTGGTTACCATTTTAGGCACACCACAGCAGTATGAGAAATGAATATGCCCTTTCCCAATCCCCAAGGGAAAAGGTGGGCAGAGATTTTCATCCAATTAAACAAATAGCAAGAATAGCCGGGTATCTGTGTAATCCCAAAAAAAAAAAAAAGAAAAAAAAGTAATTGTAAGTATGTGAAAAAAAAAGTTAATATTATATGAAAGAGATGACATCCCAATTGAGTTGGAGGAGGCGTTTTTTTTTTGACACGCTTTTTGGCCAAAATCCTAGAAAATGAATCTAAACGGCTTTACATTTCCGCTCAACTGCCTGATTTAAGGGCTCCGACAGCACGGTTTAAAAGCTAAATTTAAAAAAGAGTTTTTGTTTTTTCATGGCTGTCTGCGTGGGCTGTGAAAAGACAGGTCACTGAGAGAAAGTTAATGGCAGAAGATCAAATAAACTTTCGGTAGCTTTCAAATGAAACATGGATGGGTTGTTAGTTTCTATGATTTTTCCGTTTCTTCCTCGGCATTCCAGTCAAATACCGGAATAAGGACCAAAGTCTGAGTAATGAATAGAATGATTAATATATGCTCTGAGCCTTCTTTTTTTTTCAAATCCCGCGTAATCAGGCTTTTGATATTGTGATAATTCTAATTGGATACAAAAAAAAAGTCCCCCAAATTTAAATTTTTATTAGGACTTGTGATAGGTAGAATGTTAAAATGAGACCATTTTTTTTTGTTTTGCTCTTGTCTGACAAGAATCAACAGACTGGACTGTTCAAAAGCAAAGATAAGGAATTATGAAATAAAAAACTGCTTTTAATTATTGAAAAGGAGATATTCCGACAAGCCATGTGTATTAATCGAATATATGGGTCAAATTACTAATTCAACCACATTACTGGCATCCAAAAGTGGTTGCTGTTAGCAATAGGCGGGTATAATATTGAGTGGTATGAGAAAAAAAAAGGATAAATATGATTTTATAGTAGATACAGAAGAAAAGGCTTTTTTTGATATAAGTGCTCTTTTAAAATCTAAACTAATGAAGAAGGTTTGTTATTTTAGAGGAGCTGCTCATTTGTAGATGATTGAAAAGATTACAGAGCAAGAAGTGAAAATTTTTTCAGAGATGGGTTTAAGTCGGGAGCCTTTTATTTGATTTTTTTTTATTTTGAAGGTAAAAACACTTGAAAAACTCACTCAAATTTATCAGGAGTAAAAAGGAATCATTTGATGAAAAAAATTTAAGCTGATTTGAATTTGCAAACGCATCTTGATTAAATCGAAGCAAAGTTCACGGAATCCGTTTTTTTTTTCACAAGTATGCGGCAAATGGTAGAAGATTTTCCTCAATTTTCCGACAATTTAGGACTTTTTGAAGGAAGAAATTCTAGAAAAGAAGAGAAAAAGAATGAAAGATAACTACACTGAAACTCTCCCGGAAATGCAATGGTTGCACGAGTCATCGGATGCTCAACAGGTAAGAAAGGAGCGTCTTTTGATTATAAATGATTACATAACTGAAATGTACGAAGCTGGGGGTAGCTTTTTTTTTCCGTTTTATTTTTTTATTAGTTTCTTTTGGGTGGTGGTTAATATATTTGAGAAGAAACAAAAGGAAAGTCGTCTTTAGTTTCATTGGATTGATTATGAAGAACAGGAAAGAACGTTTAGGGTTGATTGTTGGGTTTCAGAAAAACGTTCTTTGTTCAAGGTGGAGGGGGAGCAAGAAGAGAAAAAGTCCAAAATGTCTTTTTTTGGCATTTTAAAAAAAAACTCTCTCAATACATATTTTTAATCCTTGAATACAAATGTAAGCTGGCCAATGAATATGATTAAATATATAAGATATACGGCTTCTTTTTTTTCAGGTGACTTTAATAGAGAGTTAATTACCCAAGAGGAGTAGTTTGCTACTGGGAATATGAGTCAGAATACTACGTGGTTATTAATTTTGAAAAGAAAAAGAAAATAGCTAAATCCAGAGAGAATAGTTGGAGTGGGAGTAATGTTGGCGAATAATTATAGGTGATAATATTTCGATTTAGCCCGAGGGATAATTATTGTTTTAACAAGTGGGATCTACCAACACTTGTGACCGGGACTCACAACTACTTGGAAATAATACGACTTTTCTTTAAATAATCTCATTTGAACCTGATCTAAGATGTAGAAATAGATGCTCTTGGCGATGTTGAACTCGGACGAGATGAACCAAGGCTTTGTAGGTTTGTAGTTATGGATTTTGATTTCTTTTCAAGGATGTTAATTTTTGTTTAGTGTTAATAGAAATCAAGAAAATGTTTGAGTTAAAACCAAGATAAAGAAGCTTTTTATACGATAGATATAGTGTCAGAGTTTTTTTTTACAAAAGATTCATTCTTAGGGCTTTTAAAAGTTCCTGGTTTGGAGCCACTAACACCGGATCAAAACAAGGACATTCTAATGCACAAAGGGTCCATTGCTTGGGTCTAGCGTATAGAGTTAGATTAACAGAGAATGTATCGAGTTATTGTTAAAGTCGGCTGGGAGAAAGGATATCTGTGGTTGGTGGTGGTATTATTACGATAGACAGAAGGACATGTCATTTGGTCTCCAAAGCTTCAAGAGGCATTTTTTTTAATTTCACCAAGGCAGTTGTGGGGATGAGGCGGAGGGGGTCCTATAGGAATTATCCCGCCTGTCAAAAGGAGACTTCTATATTTAAACAGCGATTTTTGCAGAGGTAATAAAAAATATTCTCACTTTTGACAGGTGCTATATGTGATGATTTACAGGATTTAAAGTTTAAATGCTTAAAGCCATTTATTCGAGTGGCAGGACTTTAGAGCCGAATCAAGCTTTTGCCAAAAGGACGATAGATCCATTCGAAAGGGTTATAGCTCGACATTAGATCATGGCACCAGCTTCGATGAAATGTTTAAGGCCGCATTTCGTCATAGTAAACGGCATTAAAGTATACGCCTTTTGCTCAGAAAATGTGCTTCTTGAGGCCATCGGGGCGAAGAGGAGGGTATAAATGGAGCCGTGTAATGGGAGCGTCCCTTTTTGGTTTACAAGCGCCTTGCCGTAAGATATTCACAAGGTTCAGGCCGATAAATGTCAAAATTAGTGTTTGGACGACTTGGGAGCTTGTATTGGTTGCCGAGTTAATCCAAGCAACCGTCACAGTCCAAGAAAAAGGTAATTATTAGATCTTGCCATCTTTTAGATTTAATAAAATATACAGATTTAAAAGATCTTAAAGCTTCTATTTATATATATGTAGCTTTTTTTTTCAAGGCGGCGGCGAATGGCTTACATGTGTGCCTAATATTTTTTTTTGATAGGGGCTTTTTGGGAGAGGGCTGAATGCGAAATCCAGATTTCAGGAAACTAAGCAAGAAAGAGTCGCAATCAAGAAAACCCCAAGGTAACTTGGGAGGAGGGGGGGATGAAGTTAAAGCCAAAATAAAAAGGTTGCTTGCATGTGTAGTAGATATTAGCCAGTAAAAAAGGATGCGAAATTAATGGCTGGAAAGTGGATGTACGGGTTTACCTTATGATGTAGACATGTCCTAAAGATGAAAATAGTTTGACTTGCAAAAAAAGAAAAAGTAGTATGACAAATAAAAGGAGATAAATACATTTATTAATAGCTAGTACTTTATGAAAAACTTGTCAAAAAAGTTTTATATTGAAGACGTAAAGAAAAGGGCTGATGAGACAGAGTTGATGTGCGAACTGCGTGTTTGACTGTATGCAGATATGAAAACCCAGCGCTTGTAAACGACTCGACAAAGAGCAGACCTGCGATATCTCTGGAGCCAGCTAAAGAAAAATAACGACAATGCCAGGTAGAAGGTGGTACTTTAGTTGAAAGTTTAAACGCCCTCCGCACAGTTGAAGGCAGATTGAGTTAGTGTGAAGATACGGAAAGTGGGTTCCTTCAAGTTTCTGTTTCCCTTGCAAAATTGCTACATTAGTGGTCGCTTTGAGGTTTGATGGTTCTTTAAGCGAGTCTCTTTTATTTCTTTTTAAAAAAAAAACCCTTGCATGGAATAAAATGATAGGCATGAAAAGGTAAAAATGAAGAAGGAGACTGAAAGTATATCATCTGGACATTTATTATTGGAGATATGCTGGCTACCATTTTGCATAGTGTGCAGTAGCTGGGGTTCAAGATGGACCTGTCAGAGAGGTAGAGCCAGTAATTATCCGGCAGCAGCGATACGGTTAACATGTGAAAAAGGAGCTGAACAAGGTTTATTTGCTTTTTTGCATGTTAACGAAACCCAGAAATGAAAGTAGAAAAAGAAAGCTGATAAAGCCTCGGTTATAAACTTTTGGCCTCCCGCAAACTCTGGCAAATGTTAGCTGGCCTTGGGGGTTTTTTTTTTAAAACCGCCTTAACTTTTAAAAAAAAACGCAAAAAAGTAAAGAGATAGAAAGGTGCATTTCATATTGCTACATACCAGAAAAAAAAAAAAGGTTTCATAGCCTTACAGTTTTTTTTTGTTCTTGAAATATATACATGCTTTGTTTTGGAAATGCCCCTCCAATTCCGCTCGACTCCAAAAGCCCGGGATCATGATACAATAAGGTAAAAAGAAATTTTGGGTTTCTCTTTTTGTGAAAGCGAAGGGATACTCAATATAGATAATAATATTATTATAGTTGTTGTGTAAGCATAAAGACCATTACCCATATATTGGTACAAAGGAGATCGAGATAGACGATTCTCGTGAACCGTTTCCAAAGATTGGCAAAGTCTGCATTATTGGGAAATAATAAAAATGAGTGATTACTACGGTGTACTATTACCAAACTTTTTCACAGGTTTATATTTTCAGTGAGTATTTCAATGGTGCAAAGAATCACCTTATGGCCAGGTCCTAAGACGCGTGTTCAAGACGGAAGATACCATACATTATCGCCTTTGTTTTTTTAATTGTCTCTTGGATATCTCTAGTGCGGGACCCACCGGGATGGGATGCGAAGAGAAGTAGGAGGATGAATTGAAAAAAAAAAAAGGGTTTCAATGTATTGGGTTGTTTTTGAAATGATGCGACATGTGCACAAAGATACGAGGAGAAAGGGGAGAGATTAAGGGTTTTATAACAAAATGAAGAGGGAGAAAAAAAGGTCTTTGTGAAGAAATAAGATTTTCATTAGACCAGGAGAAGAATAAGACGGAGGAACCTTGGAAGAGTGTTAAATTAGTGGTTTAAAGTAAGAAAAGAGCGAGTTTTTGTTTTTTGGGGAAAACTATTGTTGAATTAAGCTACAATTTAAGGTTTAGTGCAAAGTTTTTAATTGTTGATGTGAAAAAAAAAAGGGAGCATGAGGTTCTGTAAGATTATATATTCGACATTAGATCTGATAGATTTTTTTTTCTTTCTTGAAAAAAGAAGCAGAGTACTGAGAGATGAGCAGACTTTTATGATTTTTGTTTCCTTCTTGTGCCTTCCAATGTCAGGATTGTCTCCATTTTTTCTAGTAAATTGCCATTTTGAGAAGGCATCCTATGCGTGTGTCCCAAAGTGGAAATAACCCCCCAAACACCTTAACCACATTCTTTTTGACTTACCCGGACATAAAAATATTTCGGAGAAGAAAAAATCTCACTCAAATGCAAAAGTCTCCAATGAAGAGAATAAAAGATTTTGTGATATATTCAAAGATATTTAAATAATAAAGCCAAAAAAATACGTTGGATTCGGAACCTGCTTTCCGAGACGGAGAAAGAAACGGGGAAGGGAAAGAGGGGTAAACCTGTACCGTAGCCTTGAGAAGAACCAAGTGGCTTATGGTAGACTCTCAGCCTGTGGTCTTTGGAGTAAACAAAGGGCGTGAAGGGATATAAAGCTCTAGTGTGCTTTTTAGATATGCTTTGAAGAAAAACAAAGATAGAGAAGGAGGCGGGTTTTATGTGATCTAGAATAATGCAAAAATCATAGTAGATTTGCAAGCTATCTTCATTATTATAATATCCATTATCGTAACCACAAGTGTCGGATGCCCCCTGCCGCAACGGCTACAAGCCCATGGCGACGGTAAAGAACGTGTTTTATGAGATCTTTGTGCTGGCAAAACTTTTTTATACATTTGGGCGACCTGCGGGTGGGAGGAGTGGAAACTAAATCTGTAATAATAATTAGGTCCCGACTTCCTTCTCAATACGTGGGATTTATCATAACTGAAATCTTTTATACCCAAAAACGTTTCTGACTTTTTTTTTTCATATAAAATATAAATATAATAAAAAATTTTCTGTCTTAAAACTGCATTCTCCCCTTTTATCCTTTTTTCTCATATAAAAAGAAAGAAAAACATTTCCCTCGCTCCCTGCCACCACCCCCTTTTTTTTTATTATTTAAAGCTTAACTTTTGCCCTTTTTTTCTTATTTTATTATTTTTTATAAATCGTCATTTTTTATCTTCACTTCATTTCTTTTATATCTCCTTCTTCTCCCCCTCCAATGAGTAACTTCACTTCCTCATCTCCGCCATACCAGGCTATCGATAAAGCCCTCGAACAATACACTATAGATCTGACAGCCCTGACTACTCTCACTACCTATCTCAACAACATTCTAACATGCGAACACTCCCCAATCCACTTTGACCAGCAAGATATCCCCACCATTGCTGCAATCATGCACCGCTCCAACGCAGATCTCTACACACGAGTCGCCTACTCACAAGAATCCCAGCTCGCCCAGCAAGCCCCAGACGACCTGATACCCGGAATGCCGCTGGACCCCAACTCGCTGCCAGCAAACTACACCCTGGACGCCGTGGCCCGCGACTTTGTGCGACACCGGGCCGCCCTCATGGGCCAAATTGTCCCCCGAAACTCAATCATCTATCCCACGCAAGCTCGACTCCGCTTTTACACTCGCTCAATCTTTATATTTGGCCAGCTCAAACACATTCTAGAAGATGTCTCCGATGACTCCATCTATAACCAGCACTATTCCTCCAGAAGCAGTAGAAGTAGTACAAGTAATAGTAGTAGTAATAGAAATAGTAGTAGTAGTAGTAGTAATAGTAGCAGTAGTAGTAGGGCTGGTGGTAAGAGTAGTAGTAATAATGATAATAATAGTAATAATAGTACCAGACACAACAGAAGCAGCAACAACCCAAGTAATACTACTCAACGGCATCACCATGATTCAAATAACAGCACTACCTCTACTACAAGCAGCACTCATCAGCACCATCACCCTTCCCTAAGCCCAGAGTCTCAGCATTGGGCAAACGAAATCAAGAAAAGGTTTGGGGTCTCAGCCCATGACATTGCATGCACCTGGATTCCGGCACAGCCCTTTTTTTCCATCATGTCGCGGTTCGTCATGCTCGAAAGCCACCTTCGCGAGTCACTGGTCGAGAGGTACTATGCTTCTAGGCTTGGCTCGGGGATGTCGGCCCAGCAGTTTTCCGACGTCCTGCATCAAAAGTTGCAAGCTGCTCAACAAGCATATGATGATACACCTACGTGACAAAAGTATAATACTAAAAATAAGTAATAATAAAAGAATTATCGAAATGTTCTAAAAAAATTTGACATGGTAAGTGTGAAGAATTTATTTTTTAAAAGAAAAAACGAGAAAGGGTTCAAAAAAGAAAAGCCCACTAAACTTACCCAAATAGTGTCCTCAACTATTTTTGTCTTTAAAAAAGTGCTACAAACTTTTTTCCATGAAAAATATTCAACTTGATAATATTTTCGTTTCCTTCAGGATAGATCTTAAACTATTTGTCAAAAAAATTTAATAATGTTAAAAGTTTTTGTGGGGGATAACAAAATTATTTTTCCAAAAAAAAACTCTACATGTGCCTTTTTCCATATTCACATAATGGCATGTCCTTATTTCTTATAGACCCACCCATGCTTATTGTTTTTTTTTTTCTTCTTGCTCATAGATCCCTATCTCTTCGGGCCCCTCTGGGTTGACCTCATCCAATAAGAACCTTGGTCATCTCAATCGCATTTTTCCCAGAAGTCCACCCGTAATATCCCCGTTTAACCTTGCTCGAGTAATAAAACCCTTGTGTATCATAAAACTTTTGTGCAGAGCCGTTATCCGTCGCAACGTCCAGGACCAACGCCGAAAGAACCGCATCGCCGACCTTGGAATTGCTGCCTGCAACAACCCCTGCGACTCCCGTTGACCGCCACCGAGACGCCTCCACCGAAAGCTGCCGCTCCAGTTCTCCCAGAAGTCGAGCTCCTAGTCCCTGCCTGCGATGCCTCCCAGACACGGCAAGCACCGAAACGTATCCCGACACGGTCGACAGCCATGGCGACCGGCAAACGTGCGTCTTGGGATCCAGAAACCCTGCAGCCACTCCCACCACCTCTTGGGACGGCGACAAGTGCGGTGGATCTGTACTCAGTTGGGAATGGCAACTGCTGGTCTTGCTGCTTAGAGCAATCACCAGAACGTGTGCGGATTGGTACAGGTACGCAAGAAAAAAGCCCGGAGAAAAGGTGGCGTGCAGCTCCCTGGCCACCAGTTCCTGGATCTGCACGACGTGTTTGAACTGCGCGCGTGCTACTACAATAGATGGGTTGTTTATTATCCCTGCTCCAGCTTGTACGTTTGTTGTCACTCCTGCCGACTCCTTTCCGTCACAACAACACCCACCACCACAGGCTTGGGCTTTTCCATTGACGTGTTCAACACTGCAACACTTTTTCGGGACAAGCGCTCTGGGCGCTATTTCCGAGCCCCCAGTCGTGGCTAGCAGCACCGCAGCCAATTCCGCAAACACGGGAGGAGTATCTGGACGGCTGTCTTTGACATGGACGGTAGAAGTGGTGGTTGAGGCTGCGTCCGGGGGTTCTAGAGTATGTGTTTTATTCGGAAACGGTAGATCTACTGCACTGTTTTCGTAAGGAAGTAAGGGGAGGAATGTGCAAGGTGTTGGATTGATGGTAAGCATTTTTTAAGGGGAGAATAAAAAGGTAAAGGATATATATTTGATCAAGTCTTAAATGAGAAGGAAAGATTTGTAGAAACGTATCTTTTAAAAGAGTCCTTTTTTTGATTTATTTTTATAGATAAGCAAATCACAATTCTAAAAGAAGACCAAAAAAAACTTCACTTTTGAAATCAAACCACTTTTTTTATTATTACTGCTAAAAAATCCTTGACCTTTTTTTAAAACCTCTGAGGTACTGAGAAAGAGGTTTTACATATTATCTGGCGGCTTTTTTACTTTGGTGAAAATCAAAAAAACTTTTTTTTCTTGTTACTCCGAGAAATTTTCTGTCCGAGATAGAAAAGTGTGTGTGGGGGATTTTTTTTGGCAAGACCAAAATACCCCAGAATGTGATTTGTCACTATTAGTCATATATTACTCAAGATTACTAATAAATTCGTGCTCAGTTATTTCTCTTCGTTCTCAGGTTTATTACGGCAGCTTTTTTTTTCTCAGTCCTTCCTGACGTTTTTTTTTTAAAAAAAAAAAATCAACATTTTCAAATCCTTCATCATTAGAATATTCAAAGAAAAAAAATTACCCCCCCAAAATGCTGGCTGATCTTAACGTGCCCTGGCCTGCAAACCCTACACCAGCAGCCCTCGCCAGTCTCTCAAAAACCCTGCTCGTTCTCGCTGACTTTGGCTACACCGTCATTGCATTAAATCATATCATCTACCCTAAAAACACAGCATCAAATACTTCCAACCCTAAGAAAAAGGGTGCACAAAAGCAACAATCAAATCCTCTTGAAAACCCAATCGACCTCTCGCTTTTGCCTATCCCGCCACCTGCATCCCTCACTATCCTCACAAGAGCGACCCTCGTGCTTAACGACACCCCTGCATCTTCAGCCCAAGCCCAAAAACTCACCGCATTAGCCCTCGATTACGACATCCTGGCCGTCCGCCCAACAACCGAACGCGCCCTGCTACTCTCCTGCACCTCCTACGACGCCGTAAACCTCATCTCCCTAGACCTCACAACCCGGCTCCCATGCTTCCTCAAACACAAAACCATCGGGGCCGCCATTGCGCGCGGCGTCGTCTTTGAAATCTGCTACGCCGGCGGCGCAGACCCTTCCGCAACATCCTCCTCCCTCTCGGAAAACACCCCCAAACTCACCCAGATCTCCACCGACAACAATGACTCCTCCGCCGCCGATACCCTCCTTTACGATGAGGCCGGCGCGGCCGCCTCCGCCATGCATAACCAAGAAACAAGAAAACATGTCATCTCCGGCGCTGCATCCATCATCCGCGCCATCCGCGGGAAACGCGCTGTCATTGTGTCTTCCGAGGCGTACTCGCCGCTGGCCGTGCGTGGGGCCTACGATGTTGTTAACCTCGCAACCACCTGGGGCCTCGACCACATGCGTGCGCGTGATTCCGTCGGTAAAGTCTGCGCTGCCGTCATTCGAGCCGCTCAGCTGCGCAGACATTCATACAAACAAGTCATTTCTCTGGCACAAAAACGGAAACCCCTATCTCCACTGGTAGGAGAAGAATTACCCAATGAAAAAATATCAATGGCTAGTGATGATGAAGAATCCCATGGTGTCAAGCGAAGAAAGTTTGTTTGATTTGTGTTTTTTTTTTTTGCATCTTATGATTCTCTAATAGACTTATAATAATTTCATAAGCTTATATATGTATATCAATTCCTATTTAATTTGCATTTGATTCCTCCTTTTTGTCACATGGTCTTGTTGAGATCCGCTGGCTTTTTAACTGTAAAGGCCGAGATGCCCAAAAACTCGGTGATGGCCCTGATGACGCGGCGTGAATAAACACTAAAGTATAAAATTAGGTAAGCAAAAAAGACCCACAGGTAGAGCAGCTCGAAATTGACGGGGAAGCTGTAGTTGGTCTGCTGTTGCTGGCCGGAAGGCAAGTCTCCAGCCTCTGGAGACTCCAGGCGCTCCAGCTTCATGTTGTTGGGCCCCGAAATGGTCCGTGCAAGCAGTCTCATTGCGCCCTTGCCGGCCGCATACGCAAACAACTTGTTGGCTCCGGAAGAAGACGTAGCACCATCCACAATCACCGTTGCCGAAGAGGGCCACCGAAAGAACCGGAAAAGACCGGCACCAATGACAAGCGGAGTCATGGGCGCAGACCAGTAAGGGAACGGCTGGCGCGTGAGGTGTGCAAGAATAATCGTGGTGGTCATCCGGCCAAACACCAGCGACATGGCCAACGTAAAAAGCACAATATGATTATCCGTGAGAATAATCGAGTAGGGGCTCCAGAGCCAAAGGTAAACCGAAAGAGCTGCAATAACAATTGGAATCAAATTGGGCAGCGTCGCGGTAAAAGATTCCTTGTTGGCTCGCTTATACTGGTACACATTGTAAAGGCACACGGGAACATGGCCGATCACAACGCCCCAAAATACAAAAGCAACCCAGAGGTCCTTGAGTGGTAGCTGGCCAACCTGGTAGGGAGAGCCGCCCAAAAACAGCGAAAAGAACGTCTGCATGGGCGCCGAAAACACAGAGGATATGGGGTTGTCCCAAACCTGGATCCCATATGCACCCGAAATGAGCATCATGATAACGGCAATGATGATGCCCTCAGTCGGGCCATTGAGGTAGCCCAGGTATAAGACATGGGTGTGGTAAGTCTCCCAGGTTGACAGATACATGGCCACACATGTGATAAATGTGACAATGGCCGTGTTCTTGGAGGAGCCCATGCCCATGCACGCAGACTGCACGAGACCCCCAAGACAGCAGTTGAGCGAATCAATGCCGTGATCAAACAGCTCGCCCAACGGTGAGGAAGTCCCCGTGGCACGCGCTTGCTTGCCATCAATGTTGTCCATGGTTTGATAGAAGAAAATCCCTGCTGCAAACGAGTAGTAGATCCACGAAGGCCCCGGCCCAACGAGGTCGGGGATGTAAATAAGAATCGTAATCACGTTGATGTAAATAGCAATGATCCCAAGCAAAGTGATGACATTAGGAGCGAGCCATCCTGGCATGAACTTGGCGCACCATGTCCAGTATGGATTGAGAATGTAGTACGATAAATAAGATTTGTCGACACTCTGGTGATGGCGGATGATACCAACGTTAGTTTACGGGAGTCAGTAATCAAATCGGGTTACATACTTGGTATTTGTAGCTGCGCAGCTGAACCAGAGAGTCCTGGTCCAGATATGTTTTTGTATCTTTGATGTGTTAGAACCCAACGTTTTGTCCAATTCAATATGGCGGATACAAACCTTCAAAAACCATCGTAGCGTATCCACGGGGGTGTATAAATGAGTGGTTAGTATCTACTGGGGGGAAAAAAAAAAAAGGAGGTTCGGAATGAAGAAAATAAATAACGCTTAGCGTAATTTTTTTTTGTACGTGAGCATCTTGGGAGAGCTATTGGGAAAATGTATGTTAATTTGGCATCAAAGCTTATTCCTGAAAAAAATTTTTTTTTTTTTCAACTATCATATCATTCAGATTAAACAAAAAAATGGCACCGCGCCCTGAAAAACCAAACTATTCGGCTGACGGCGCTCTTCTTCAAGTCAAAGCACCGGAACGTCGACCTGGCTTTGAGCCTAGTATGTACGCCCTATTTCGCTGACTTGATCCAGGTCTAACACCACCCATTAGTCGGCATTTGGACTACTGTCATCCCTGCAACTTACTCGGAAATCCTGTCGCGATTCATCAAAGAAACTTTCCCTCAGGATGACCACCGAATGCCCCACGTCCGCCGGTTCGTCTCGGAAACTAACTATGAGGTCCCCGAGGAATTCCATGTAACAACGCTGCCGCCCAAAAAAAAGCAAAAGGCAGATGAAAATGATCCCAAAGACTCGTTGTCGGCAAAGCCACAGAAACCAAAACAAAAAAAGGGTCAGCCTAAAGAGGCGGTCCCCCCCAAACCCACAAATGTATACCTGCGCGTGTTGGTGTGTACTGTAGATGCAGTCGCATCTGCAGAAGAAGCTCAAGAACTACTGGCTCCGCTCGTAAAATCAACACGCGAAAAATACCCATTCTTATACTTCCCTGGTCTCATTGAAAAACGAACAGCAACCCTGCACCCAGCCGATACAAAAGAAGAGTCCGCGGAATGGTCGCAGCGCGTTGGATGGCCCCTCATGTGGCGTGGGAACGTCGCCGCAATCCCCGATTCGATCAGCGAGCGCGAACAAGCCCAGGCTTTGAAGTACATCAAAAAACTTAAAGAGGTGTACGACCAAGAGGCCGAGACGTTACCAAAGGACTCCATTCCAATAATCACTCTCATCGTCGACCCCTTGAATGATAGAATCATTGCTACCGGAACTGACATGCGCTCGGAACACAAGCCTTTGGACCACAGTGCTCTGATCGCCATTGAACGCGCGGCCGTCTGGCGTAAAGACGCAGAAAAAAACTTCAAAGAAACTCAAACAGAAGCCTCTACCAGGCTCGTAGCTGCGCCGGCAGTCAATAATATCAAATCTGGCGAACTGCCACCAGAGTACAACGAAGACCGCGACGGGTACTTGTGCCGCGGGTTTCACGCATACATGACCCACGAGCCTTGTGCAATGTGCAGCATGGGTCTACTGCATTCCCGCTTCACTCGCTTGATCTACGTGGTCCCACAAAGGGGTTCAGGCGGAATCGATGCAGCCTCCTGCGGACTGTGCATTCATGACCAGCCGTTACTTAACTGGCAGTACGAGGCTTGGAGATATATCCGCAAGGACGAGTTTGCCGACATTAAGGAGCTCCCTGATTCCGGGTTTCATGTTTAAAGTATGTTACGTGAAAATAGAAAAAGATAGACTATAGAAATTGGATGAATTATTGAAAATTTTTGATTTTAAGAGAAACATATATCTCTAATTAAACCCTTTTGATTCAGAAGAGTTGTATTCTTTTTCGCTTTAAAAAATGTCAATAAGGCTAAAATCCCTGCTATGGAAAGCTCATCAAAAGACCGTATATTCTGGACTAAGCAAACATTTGAGCACGGCTGACCCAAAATCACCAAAATTGTTCCAAGTGTGCAGTTTGGAGGATTTAGGCATTTTTTCAGATTTGGATAAAAAGTATATGTCAATTCATGAAATTTCTTGTAGATTCGGAGTATATAGTTTTAAACTAAATATTCCTGTAGTAAGAGTCTCAAAATGGATCTGAAATATCTCAAAGTTTGCTAGGTATATTTCATAATGATGCGAATATTACAGACCAAGTTCCTGGAAGCTAGACATTTTGGGGTATCTAAAGAATTTATGAGTTATTCATTTTAACCTTGGAAAAAATACAAATCCGAGAAAAAGTTTAAAGTGGAGGTTTTAAGCTAATGAGAATTTAAATCTTCATTGTGGTATCTGTTTAGCCAATCTAGCTTGGATTTATTCTAAAAATAAGAGAATGCAACTGTTTGGATCGCAAACACTCTGAACAATTTTCAACAGTGGAGACACTTGCACCTTTACCAGCGTCAATCAGTACTCCATATATTTGCTCACTTGCAACGAAATCAATTTAAAATGATGGAATTACCAATGGGCTTTAAACAATCAAAATATCCATTATTATTGGATAAAAATTATGATTAAAATGGCTTGAAAAAAAACTTACAGCTGAGAATTATTTTTTTCCACCGCTCTTTGTCATTCCCAAATATTCACATCATTATGAAATATACTTAGCAAACTTCAAAATACCTAGAGTCCACTTTGAGACCCTTATATTAAAGGGATTTATTTCATAACGGTGTTTTTAGAATCAGCAAAAAATTGTATGAAATATCATGTAATTTTTATTAAATTTTAAAAGAAAAGGTCAAAATCCCCCAAATTGCACATTTGAAACAACTTTGGAGCTTTTTGCTTCTGCGGTCTCAAATATTCGAGTCATTATGAAATATACTTAATAAACGGCAAAATACCTAAAGTCCTTTTTGAGACCCTTATCATGGGAATATTTAGTTGATAACGATGTCCTGAATCAGCAGGAACTTTTTTAAATTCACAAATACTTTTCATCTAGTTTTAAATAAAAAAGGTCCAAATCCCCCAAATTGCACACTTCAAATAACTTTAGACCTTTTTGGTTCATTGGTCTCAGATATTCGCATCATTACTACATTTACTTAACAAACTTCAAGATATCTCAAATCCATTTTGAAGTCCTTTTGTAAGAATCTTTAGTTTAGTTTAGATATTCCATATTGACTCGCAAGGTCGCTAGTTTTCTCAGTAAAAAATTTCTCTAGTGAGTCACATTATCTCTGTTGGGCCTTTCGGGCTATATCTCTAGTGAGGGAGATTTAGAGGCTATCTTCACGATAACTGAAAAAGCATCAGAAATGCACTGGATTGATGGACCAATCCCCATCTGCCTCGTAAGCTGGCATAAAGATCCATGCATGTCGGGGTTTGCAAGATTTTCATTTCAACGCTTATACTAAAAAGATACAACTGCGATTGATAATAGTTGGTGCTTAAAAAGATAGCGATGATGCTGATGTTATATGCTTCTATGGCTCTAAAATAACAAAGTTGAATAGTCTCAGTCTGTGAAATTCGCGATATAAATATTTTTATTAGATTTAGGAGTAGAATTTCAAGTTTACTTAACGTTCTGTATATTAATTAAGATATTTACTACGTACCGTTTTTTTTTGATAAAGTTATGTTCAGGGTATTATAAAGAAACCAACTTTTATTAAGAGGTTTTATTTAACCATTTCTTCAAACCCAGTTTTGATTAAAAAATGACGTAAAATGAGAAGAAAAACGAAGAATCAGCCAGTTGTTATGTCACTTAAATGAAAATCCATAATTGACCTATTATGTTTCTCAAGTACACAGCAATAATAACTCATTTATTGGCTCAATAGGATGGCTCTGTTTTTACTTAAATATTATAGCAGAGAAGAGATTTTTAGAATTTTTTCAAAAGATCAAGAAAAAAGTTACATCAAAGAACAGTCGTTGAATTTTAAATATTTAAACTCTTCTTTTACTGATTAGGCCAGCTTTCCTATTGGTTCAAAACGTTTGGCTTTCTAAAATAATAGTTACAGCTACAATGATGGCAAACTGGGAGTTAACAGATATATTCTTGTTTAAAGTTCTTTAAAAAGAATAAAAAAAGTATGAAAATTTATTTAATACTTAATATATGGTTCTCCTGTTATTATGAGATGGCACCATGTTTTTTTTTTCGGGCCACTGGAAAAACGTTGAATGAAAGTAAAATATTCAATGAAAAACTAAATATGAAGCCTGAGAAATGATCATAGATATGAAATCAATGTTAGATTTTTTTTTTTTCTTTTTACTTTTTAACAAACCATAGTCTAAAGAGGTTTAATGTATTAGAGAGATATTTTTCAAAGAAACTGGCTTCAAAAATGAACTCAAATGTTTACCCAGACATATATCTATAATTAATGAAATTATCTGCATAATATATTTTTTAAAAAAATTCAAATATCTTAAAAAACACATAATAGCAAAAATTTCCCCCTAAAAGATGGAAATTTAGTAAAAAACTAAGGAACAGGTTTCTTGGTTCAAAATATCTATCCTTAATAATACTATGCATATTAGTTCTAGAATGAGGGTACAGCAATAAAATAGAAGTTTTTTAAATATAAAAAACAATAAATTATAATTAAAAAACAAAGGACTTGCATACAAAGCCCTTTAATGTAGGCATTAGAGTCAAGTGAGGCCACCAAAAAAATGGGACTAGGCTGGTTTGCATGACTTTCGCGAAAGTCTAAAAACTTTTATATTTTCATTATTATTTTAAAAAAAAAATCATGCTCAGACGAGCTTGTGATGCGGGTGCACCAACGTAGACGTAAGGACCGCCTCAATGTGAGTGAAGGTCGTATATGCAATAGTAAACTCTAACAGCTGAAAAACCTGCCAAACAATAGCAAAGATAAATTTGTCGATGGAAGGTACATCTAAGATACAGGATATCTAGGATTAAAATATAAGTTGTAAGGTGTCGGAAACTTTGGCTTGAGAAAGTCTGATTTAAAATAAAAAGAAATGTAGGGCTACTAGTTTTATACGATTCCAAATGAGCAACTTAGGCTCAAAAATTAATATTTAGTATAATTACTTCCAGACGTCAGAATTTTTGCAAATATTGGTAAAAAAAGTAAAAACATTTTTGGATACTGAAGAAAGAAAAAGAGCAAGATTTAATGTTGCTCAGAAACAATATACAAATTAAAAGTTCAACAGTAAAAGCCACTTATATTGGATGTTAAAAAAATCAAAAAAATAGTATTTAAAAATCTAAAAGAAATCATAACATAGCCAACAGTGACAGTCATCAAAAAGTTTAAATGCGTTGTTGAGTGGAAGATAGAAACACCTAAAAAACAAGAAAGTTGGAAAGTCAACGTCTAATCAGAACAATTAACGGCAGCAAAGTAACTTGTCCATAAAATAGCTTGTTGATTCTTAGGAATAAATTATCAATAGTTGAGGTATTTTCATAGAAAAATTGCTAATGTTAAGTCATAAACCAGCAAAGTTTAAGCATATCAACACAGATGGCGTCGATAAATGGTGAAATGACCAAAAGGTTAAATAACGATAATATATTAGTGGGAATATGGGAATAGACATAATCAACTGACTTTTGCAATTATTAAGTTGTTGAATGGTCTTTTTTGTCTCAATACAAAAAAAGAATTTCTACGTTTCAAGGCAGTCTAGAAACCTAGATTGGTTATAAATTTCCGTAAAAAAAAAAAGAAATGTAGTCAAATATTATGATTTCTTTGAGCGGAAAAACTGGACGCACATGGAAGAAGATTTTTTCATGCATCTACCTCAAAACCAAAAAAACAAAACTGTCAAAAAGAAGTAAATTTACAGCTTTTGATCAATCACTCGATTTTCATTTTTGACTGTATATGATTAAGGCATTTTCAGGAATGACCTAGAATGTTAAATCGCAAACAATACACCTACTGCTACTAAAAAAAAAGAAAAAAATGTCTTTGCGCCTAATTGACCGACTTGGTCAGTCATCACGTAGTTGAATTTTCGTCATTCATGGGCGGAAAAGTTACTCTCTCCGAAAATTAAAGAAATTATTGACAAATCTTTCTTCAGGTTAAAAAACAAGTAGACGTGGAAGATATACGCCCAGTCTAAAAACAGCATGTTGAAAATCAATCAACACGTTTAATAGCATTACCGATCCAACTGGTTACCATTAGAATCAACCCCGTAATTTTTTATATTGGTTTTTTACAATTGTTGGAATGAAGAGGCGGAAATGTCACTTGGTGGGTTAGACGCCATTTCTAGTCGAGTAATAACTGTTAACAGTTTTAACTCCCATTCATATAGTTGGACGAATATTCATTCATGTCTTCGCCTCTATAAAAGGAGTTCTTTGATCAAGTATTTGAAATTAAAATGATAATAAAGACATTTAAAAGAACAATTTTAAATTGAAAATCAAACTAATATGGGATTGTTAATTTAAAAGAGTTTCCAATGAAAAAGCTGACGATCACTATTTCCCCGGTCCATTTGGAGCCGTGAAGTTTGTAGTTTTTTATGAGAGCTATTTAGCTGCTCTATGTAAATAAACGGTAGTTTTCTAGTTTTCCTGGATTTTTTCTCCGAATCTCAATGTTTTTTCTTTCCAACATTCCAAAATCAATAACACTTCAATACGTTTCGGATTTTATAAATCTCAATATAACAGACCTTCAATAATCGTTTCTATTGGTCAATATGATTTTTACACAAAACAAGCCATGTATCAACAAATAAGAAATTTACAAATTTTTGGTTTTTACAAAACTATCACTATGAAACAGCCCTTGGTTCAGCTTCCAGTCTACACCTGAATGGAGTCTTGTAAAATTCTGGCTTTTATTTAAAATTAAATATGATTTTGTTAAATTAACTACATTGTTTTGGTTCTATATAGAGTACATATTAGAGCAAATTCTGCATTTCTGCGGCTTCAGTAGCCTTTAGAAATCCCAGGAAGCACGACGTGGACGCTTGCTCAGTTTACTTCCCTAAGGATTGAAGCTTTTCAGCCCCAATCCTCATACCCCACTTGTAATACGTGGTTGCCATTTGTTCCTGGAGAGGCCCCCCCTCATTGCAATCCCAATCCAACTAAGGGAGCCTAAACTTCAAATGGGTCTTAAGAAAAGGCGTAGCTAGTTTTCATGAAATGCGGGGTCCCACGTTAATGGGTAAAATGATGTAATCTAAACTGAAACCATCTGGTAGTTTTGTTAGAAGGATTTAAAGAAGTTAGCAAAGACTGTAAAAGATACTCTAGAATGTGAAAAAGTGCTGAAGATACTGAAGATACTGAAGATGCTGAAGATGCTGAAGATGCCGAAAATGCTGAAGATGCTGAAGATGTCAAAAATACTGAAGATGTCAAAAATGCTGAAGATGCTGGATGATGTTAAGTTTCTAAAGCTGCCGAATCAAGCTGCCGAATACAGCTGCTGAACAAAGCTGCGCCGAAGCGAAGTCGCAGATCGCAAGTTTTATAGATTAAATTTTTTAAAAAAATAAAATCAAGTTCAACCAAAGTTCCACACCAAAATAATAATAATAGTAAAAGTTTTGATAAAAGTAAAGTTTTTTGTCAACCAAAGTTCAAAAAAAAAAATAATAATAATTTTTGATACCAAAGGGGCAAGACCAAATCCCCTAAGGCATCGATAGGCCAAAAGGAATACACACGGAAGAAAAATAGGAGATCTATTCAACTTGCACCAGTATACCCTTGTTATGACAACCCGTATTTTCCAACAAAGTCATCTCTCCAGGATTTTTAGTTTCGGAGAGAGTAGGACACCAGATCACTTGCAGTAACCAACATGGAAACAGAAACAAGGATACCTTTGCTAGCCATCTCATCTCCTCACGCACATCTTGACGAGGGGGGTAGTCGGTACGTGGCGTCCAAAGCGGACGACTTCTTTGTTTGTAGTGTTTATGATGATATTTTTGTTGACTTGTAAGAGGTATAGAGATTTGAAATGTTAACTTGAGTGTGTTTTGGTTAATTGAAGTGTACTTACAGTTGCTGGATACATTTGTTGTTCTTTTGGTTTCTGTCGACGAGTTAGATTAGAAATTGATTGTAATCTTTACTTACTTGATTTCTGGTGATAGTTAAGGTTAGTTATAGTAGAGAATGAATTTTCAAAAAGAAGAGCGATAATAATTACAATGATGATGATGATGATGATGATGATTCTGATGATAATGATGATACTGATGATATTGATGATACTGATGATATTGATGATGATGATAATGAGTTAAAGGATACGAAGTTTATGGAAAGAAGATGTAAAAAATGAATGTTTTTTTTGACTAATTTTTTTTCTTTCATGATGATTAATTTTGTCATTTTTTCTCATGATTAACAAAACTTTTACTGTTTCATATAAATCGAGTATCCTTAAATTTTACTCAAGTAGCCACTGGCCAGAAAACTTTTTTTACGAGAAACTTCACGAGTATCAGAATCGTGAAGATATTTATATGGTTAAGTCAAAAAAGGAATTTTACAAAGTATTCTTTCTTATATTCTGCTTTCCATTATTTTTACTTGATTGAACATTCCAAAATCACCAAAATCATACCCACTAGATTTTAAACTGTGTTTTTGCTAATTCAATCTTTATGACAGGCTTTGACCTTTAATATCTTTGCGAGTTTCTACCAGTAAGCTGTGGTTCGGGTGGAGGTACGTGTCGAAACTTTTTCTCCAAATTTTCGTACCATGTAAACTCGGGTAAACTGCCTGTATCTTTAGATAACCATACCAAGTAAATACCCACCTGCCACATTCCAAATCTCAAAACCCCGGTAATTAGAGGAACAAACAACCACATTCTCGCCTTTAAAGTGATGGGCACTGGGAGAACTTCTGGGTTCAGGCCGGAAAACTGAAAAAACGCCACCAGGTTTTTATAGTCGTTTATCAAATATTGGACTAGTCGATCGATATATCTTGCATAAATGAACAGACATACTGTGTCGAATATTGTAAGTAATAACCCCAAAGTATAGCTGACGACTACGCATCCACCAACACTATTTTCTCCTCCATTAGATATTGAAATAAGCAATGAGATATTTAACAGCTGAAAAAAAATAGCAACTGACCAAAGAGCTACGCCTACTTTGGAAGAGTTGGAAAGCTTTTGGAGAGGTTTGTTGTCACAATCTATCCAAGTTGAAGTGTATGTGAAAGAGGGTTTGTAATCGAAAAATGCGTTCTGAATGCCTTTCCGGAGGTCACTAGGCACATATCCGACTAAAAATCTATAACAGAAGTTTGTATCGATATTGCGGTATGATCTGTATGTAGAATATTTCTGAGGATACCTGCTGAAATGATCTGTTTCGGTCGAGTTGTACGTGATGAATTGCTTGTTGTAGTAGAGGTCATACGAGGGAAGAATGTCCATCCTAGTGGGAATCGTTCGATTGACAATGCTATAAAATTCCAAGTCTGAGTCTTTTTTCGCTGCATGCCAGAACATCTCTAGATAAACATCTCTAGAGAGTTCAGGCGCTGTGAGCCGGTACATGGCCAATTTATCAAAATAGCTTGACGAGGTTCTACCGTTGAGACCGAAAAAGGTTATGGTGACAATATCAAGGGCAAGTGAGATAAGTAAAATCAAGGATCGTCGTTTAGGAGTCGAGGAAGCCATTGTGATAGTTCGTTACGTTGGTTTTTGATGAATTGTTAAGATAGAAAAAGAGCACATTTCTGCGATTTAAATAATTTTTGGCTATCGATATTTTTTAAGCATAAAAATAACCTCTGTTCAATATTATTAATCAGCCCTATCGAGATACCTTTTCCCCATGATATCCTTTAAGAGTTCAAAGCCTGTTTAATATATCAAAAAATTCAATTTTACTACTATACTACTACTATCATTAAATAAAAATCATAAAATCATCAAAAATCTAAAAAAAAAATCTAAAGGTTTTAAAAATAACAAAAGCAAAAACCCCACATTTAGGGCTCGACAATAGCAACCAAGTCACCAGCTTCCACAATGTCACCATTCTTGTGCACAATCTTCACAACAGTACCAGTGGCGGAAGATGGAACAACCATCTCAGTCTTCATAGCTTCAATGATCACAAGACCTTGGCCCTTCTCAACCTTGTCGCCAACAACAACCATATTCTTCCAGAAACGACCAGTCACCTCGGCGTAAACCAACTCAGCATTCTCAGAGTACTTGCTAGAGTCGTCTTCACCAGCACCAGACTCTTGGGCGGCCTGAAGTTCGGCATTGGAGACCTGAATGAGTCGAGAAATCTCCTCGTTGCCCTCCAACTGGCGCTCAGCAAATGCGGCAATGGATTCCTTGTTTTCATCAAGCCACTCAACGTACTTGCCATGGTCGAAAACGCTATCTTCAATCTCAATGTGATACTGACCATTCTCAACCTGCTCGCAGAAGACATCAAGCTCCTCTTCAGAAACAGCAAAGTACTCAACAACGTCAAACTGAGAAAGTAACCAGGGTCTGTCTTGCTGGCCCAAGGTCAGCTTGTCCCAGATAGGAATGGTGCGACCCACAAGCTGGTAACCACCGGGAGACTCCATGGTGTAAATACACATGTACATACCACCGATACCAACAGTACCGTTGGGAGTGTAAGTACGCGAAGGGTTGTACTTAGTACCAAGAAGTCTGTGGCGGGGATCAAGGGGAACAGCGCAAGGAGCACCCAAGAAAACGTCACCAAGACCAAGAACAAGGAACTTGGCAGAGTAAAGCATATCACGAACATCATTGCGGTCTTCAAGGCCATTGACCTCCTTGATAAAGTCAACGTTGTTGGGGAGCCAGGGAGCAGTGCTGCGGATAGTCTCCTTGTAACGCTCAACAGCGCCCAAAGTCTTGCTATCCTCAAAGGCCAAAGGAAGACGAATGGTACGGGAAGGAACCTGCCAGTTTTCAGTGGCAACCAGCTTGGATTCGTAAGAGATCAAAGTCTTGAGAAGCTCTTCCTGAGTAGTTTCCTTACCAGAAAACTCAATCAAAACAGAGCGAACACCGGCAGACATCTCCACAACGCCCTTAGTGTTGTGGCCAAAGACAGCTTCGGTAAGCTTGTAAACACGGTAAGAAAGATTCAAGTCCATGATATTCTCGCCATACTCAACAAGAACGTAGCGATCACCGGCCTGACGGTAAACAACCTTGGGGGTAGAAGCGGTAGCGGCCTGGTGGAAGAGGATAGGCTCAGCAGAGCTGGCAGTAGCAACGGCAGAAGAGAGTTTCTCCGAGACAATCTCAAGAGGCTTTTCGTCAACAAAAGAATCAGAAACAGAGTCCAAAACCTTGTCCTGCCAGTTCTTGAGAGCAATGGCATCTTCAAAAGTAATTGGAACAAACTTGATCAAATCGCCTGGCTTAACCTGGCCAATTTTCCACATCTCGGCTTCAACAATGACGGCGGCACAAACGAAACCACCAAGGGATGGTCCATCACAAGTCAAAATAACGGGTTCGTCACCAGTGAAGTTGACAGCACCAAGAGAATAAACATAATCGTGGGCGTTGGAGGGGTGGAGACCGGCTTCGCCACCATCCTTGCGGGCCCACTTAGGCTTGGGACCAACAAGTCTAACACCAAATCTATTAGAGTTGTAGTGAACCTTCCACTCTGAAGAAAAGAAGGTCTCAATGTACTCGGGAGCAAAGAAGTCAGGAGCGCCGTGGGGACCAACAGTAACACCAACGTTCCAGGTGGTAGGTCCAGCAGCGGCAGGAGGAGTGGCAAGAACAGCAGGAACAAGAGAAGAGGGGATTTCCATAGGCTCAGCAATGGGAGCAGGAAGAGTGCACCCAGAAACCTCAGGGTTACCAAGGAACAAAACATCACCAAACTTGATGACACGGCCATTGAAACCACCCATGGTACCGAGAGCAAAAGTGGAACGAGAGCCAAGGTACTCAGGAACGTCAATACCACCACGGATAGCCAAGTAAGATCTGCAGCCAGTGGAAAGTTTTCCAATAACAAGCTTAGAACCAGCCTTGACGGAAATAGGCTTCCAGAACTCAATGGGCTTATCATCAAGTGTAGCGGGAGAAAGACCACCAGTAAGGGCAAAAACGGTATCACAGTGGAAAACAAGAGAAGGACCGACAAGAGTGCATTCAATGGCAGGGGCCTTGGAGTCGTTGCCGACAATCTTGTTGGCAGCGCGGAAGGCATAAGAGTCCATAGGACCAGAGGGAGGGACACCAATGTGCCAAAGCTTGACACGGCCGGGGTAATCTTGGACGGTAGTGTAGGAACCTGGGGCAGTGATTTCAATGGCAGAAGGAGTGTAAGTCCAGGAATCCAAAACCTTGGTAGCAACCTTAGCTTCCTTAAACATTTCAGAGTTAACAATGGCGCGGAGGTAATCAATGTTGGTAACTGGGCCGTAAATGACAGTTTCATCAAGAGCCTTGCTCATCTTTTGGATGGCATCATCACGGTCCTTACCGTAAACAATCATCTTGGCAATAGTGGGGTCGTACTCGGGGGAAATCTTGGAGCCTTTGACAACCCAAGTGTCAACACGGGCCCAGTCAGGGAAGGTAACATCGGTAATCTGACCAGGAGAAGGCAAGAAGTCCTTGACGGGGTTTTCAGCATAGATACGGACCTCGATGGCAGCACCCTTGGGGGTAACAGGGGTAAAGGCAGGAGGACGGTCAGCGGCAATGTAGAGCATCCACTCAACCAAATCCAAACCAGTAACCTCCTCAGTGATTGTGTGCTCAACCTGGAGACGAGCATTAACCTCGAGGAAGTAAAACTCCTCATTCTTCTCATCGTAGATGAACTCAACAGTACCAGCACACTTGTACTTCATGGTAGAAACAAGGCTCTGAGCAGCATCACGCATGGCAGAGCGGGTCTTATCAGAAAGTCTAGGAGCTGGGGTCTCTTCGACAATCTTCTGGTGACGACGCTGGAGAGAGCAGTCACGTTCACCAAGAGCAATGGCGCCACCGCGGCCATCACCAAAGACCTGGACCTCAACGTGGCGAGCATTTTCAACGTTGCGTTCAATAAAGACGCCAGAATCGTTAAAGTAAGAGAGACCTTGGTGCTTGACAGTTTCAAAGGCCTTGGGAAGATCCTCAGGGTTGCGGACGCACTGAAGACCAATACCACCACCACCGGCAGTGGACTTGACCATGACGGGGTACTTGATACGCTCAGCAATAGCAACGGCCTCTTCAACGGTATCAATGAGACCTGAGCCAGGAACCATAGGGACACCGGCACGCTCGGCAATTTCACGAGCAGAGTGCTTAAGACCGAGGGCGCGGATGGCATCAGCCGAGGGACCAATGAAGATAATTCCGTTGTTTTCGCAAGCCTCAGCAAAGTCGGCATTCTCCGAAAGGAAACCATAACCAGGGATAATGGCTTGGGCACCAGTATCCTTGGCAGCCTTGATGATCTTATCGACATTCAAGTAGGTTTCGGCGGCAGTAGTTCCCTCAAGAGAAACAGCATCATCAGCGTCCAAAACGTGCTGAGTGTAGCGGTCAGGCTCGGAAAAGACTGAAACAGCCTTAATTCCAAGCTTCTTCAAGGTCTTGATGATGCGAACAGCAATTTCACCGTGGTTGGCAACAAGGACAGTCTCGAATGGCTTAGTCTTGGGGTCGAGCTTGGAAGCCATATAAGCGCGCCAGCCGCCAAACTTGGTAATATCCTCAGCATCGTGGAAACCAGCTTGCTCGCAAATGAAACCCTTGACCCAGCGGCCATCAGCAAGCTCAACGCTGCCAATTCCAAGAGGATGAGGGACCATGGAAATAAAGGTACCAAACTCCTCAGCGGGGACGTTCCAGACCTCGACAATGATTTCCTCACCAACAAGAGGGGAATCAGAAGGCAAAATGCGGCGAAGACCGGGTTTGGCGGGGGTAGTGTTGGGAAGAGCGTAAAGGCGGTAATTACGAGAGGTTTTAGTCTTTTGGACAAGAGTAGCGTTGACCTTTTGGAGCTGCCAGTTGAGGGCCATGCCAGAGAGATGGCCACCGACAACAACAAGAGGGATGACAGAGGGGGAGGTGACAGGAATACCTTCGTGAAGAAGATCACCTTGGGCGACAGGGACATCCTTAAGAGCACCAACAAAAGTTCTGTTAGCAGCATTGGCCTTTTCAAACTTGCTGGCGAGATCAAGAAGAGCATAATCATTGAACTTCTTGGAGATAAAGGTAATACCATTGGGAAGGCCATCGGGACGGAAGCCAACGGGGATAGCAAGAGCGGAAAGATCAGCCAAGTTAACAAAGTTAGTGTAAGTTCCCTGGTAAGAGTTGACAAGGACGGGCTCGGCCTCGAGATCAGCAAAAGTAGGATTCAATGGGCAAGTAGGAACAACGAGACCATCAAACTGGTCGAATTGTTCTTGAATCTCACGAAGAATGTCCATGCGCTTGTACTCGAAATCAAAGCAATCAGCAGCAGAGAAGTTCTCAGCCTTCTTGACAATGCCATACACAACAGGGTCCATTTCATCCTTGCGAGAGGTAACAAACTCGCGGATGGCAGCGTAGCGCTCACCGACCCAAGGGCCTTCGTAGAGAAGATTGGCGAGCTTGTGAAGAATGGAGAAGTCTGTGGAAACGAGCTTAACGCCTGTGGACTTGAGGGTTTCCAGGGCCTGCTGGAAGAGGACAGGGTTGTACTTATCGTCGTAAAACTTGGGTTCAGAAGGATAGGCAAAGACTGGGGCCTTTCCAAAAGATGTGAGAAGCTTGTTGGGGAGCTGACGGGAGTACGAGTCAGTGGGATCGAACTTTGCGGCAATGTCAAAGACGAGTTGGGCGTCCTGAAGATTGAGGGTGAAGAGAGAGGGGCAGTCGAGGGATCTGCAAGCGGGGACGACACCGGTAGTAGAGAAGGCGCCACGGGTAGGCTTGAGGCCGACAATGTTGTTAAGGGCAGCAGGGACACGGCCAGATCCAGCAGTGTCGGTGCCGAGAGCAAGGGGGACGATACCACGTCCGACAACAGATCCGGAGCCTGCGGAAGAGCCACCAGAAACGTGCTTATCCGAAAAAACGCAAGGGGTTTTTCCATAGGGGGAGCGGGTGCCAACCAGGCCTGTGGCGAATTGGTCGAGGTTGGTTTTTCCAACGACGATGGCGCCAGCCTTGCGAAGCAGAGACACGATGGTAGCATCCTTTTCAGGAGTGTAGGAGTAAGCTGGGCAGGCCGCGGTGGTGGCAAAGCCCTTTGCGTCGATATTATCTTTGACAGCAATTGGGACGGCATATAAAGGAAGCTATGAGGGGGCGGATTGTTAGGGAGATCATTTGTAATTTTGGGGAAATAAGGGACGTACCTTTTTGTTTGTCAGAGCGTCGAATTGCTCTTTAATGAGTTCTGGCGAGGCAGTTGAGATCCAGGCGGGATCATCTTTGGGGAAAGAGGCGACCAGCGCCTGGATGGTCTTAAGAACCTCGGCAGGGTCTGTAGAAGTTGTGTATTGGGTCCATTGGGAGATGGTCCAGCCAATTGTGTTAACCATTGTGAAAAAAAACGAGAACAAGAGCTTTTATATTAGTAGTAGTGGTAGTAGTAGTAGTAGTATATGGTAATAGAAAAGCTCAAGATTTAGAGACTGAAAAAAACCAAAAACAAAATTTGCGGATCTCTGCTGGGTTTTATAGAAGAGCGTTTTGTGGTTGTCTTGTTTAATCTGTTGTTGTTGTTACTGCAGTTGTTGTGTTTGGCACCGCCGCTGGGCAGTTTAAATTGCCTACAAGAGATGGTGAGGATATCCTGATAAGCAGCAACTTTCCCAAACGGGAATTTTTCATAAAGCCGCATTGATAAGCCCCGCGCACCCAACCCTAACCCGCCCTACGTCGGGCCAGGCCGAATGGCCGCGGGCGACCCGCCCAATCAGCGCAAAGCTATACCTTTTTTGGACTGCGTGCGGCTGCGCCAGCGTGGTTGCATGAGAGGACCCGGACAAAAATGGGAGGGGTGGGTTGTTTTTCAGTCTTCGGAAAGCCCCGAGAGTTGCTAAAGTATATAGAAAAAGGGTTTAAAAAAAACCATTAAAAGTGAAAACTCTAGAAAAAGATCGGACAAACGGGGTGAAGACAGCTTTAGGAGGGAAATAAGAAAAGGACATATATAGGTTAAACTTTGGTCTGGGCCTGGTCTTGGTGCGGTACGATACCCTGTGGAGCTGCCATTGACCTTCCCGGTAACCCGCCAGCAAAGGAGATCTTTGATCGCTAATGTCTAGAAACAGCGAAAGACACTTGAAAGACCCCGCTTTTTCTTTTTTTTTGTTTTCCCTTTTAGTTGTCAGCGAGACTTTCCACTTTCCTTCTCTCACGCAGCAGCAATTCCTTGAATCCACCGTCATTAGATAAAGACTCTCCGATAAGCCGATAAGCCCAACCTTATTTTGTCAGACATTTCTTGGACTTTTTGAAAAAAGGTGATATTCATGGTCTTGGAAAAAAGCGGGGGCTATTAGTAAACACCTCTTCCAATTCACGATTTCCAGTTGTTTTTTTTACGTCTGTTCTACATTTGAAAAATCCGTCTGGGTGAAATAGAAACCATCTGTTACATTACCATTCTCGCTGTAGAACCTGCTGGTTGTATTTTCCCAGATGCTGCTGCTTAAGATGAGCACTCAAGTGGCCGAAGGGCAGTTCTTTTCTTTTTGTTCAGAGGTCCTGGTGTTTTTTTGGGTATTAGCAAACTAAATGTAACAAAACCAATGACCGAATCAAAGCTCACTAAGTTGCTGGGTTTTCATCATCGTACTCACTCAAAAAAATAACCCTCGGGCTGTAACAGCCTTTGCTAGTTGGTAGGATCCCTTCTATAAACAGTAACCAAACCCAAGGTCTAAAGCATACAAGACTTACTCAGGTCCCATAACCTCCCAACCCAAAATAGCAACCAATTGTGGTATGCCTTAATTGTAGTTGATATCTACCCTGTTTTTAATTTACTATACCGTATACATCGGCTACCATACGTGTACAAAAACAAAAAACTGCCCGAGGGCTTAAACCTTTCTTTTCTCCAAGCAGCTTTTTTTTCAAATTCTGGCCCATCGGCCTCCTATTACCACCACAGCTATACGTTATACCTTCTACTTCTTTTTTTTGAAAGAAATAAAACACCGCATAAACATTTGGTTTTTGTATATCCAATAATCTCGCATTATTCCATTCCGGTTTTTTTAAGATTGCTATTCCACCCTTTACCCAAAGATCAGTTTGCTGGATTGCTATTTTTCCATTTATGGTGATGAACCTTCATTTCAAAATAAAACCATTCAGCCAAAATCTATATTCCTCTTATACGTGCATTTATATTCTCTTCTTGCACCAGTATTAATACTGCTATAACTTTCATGGATTTAACTATACCCGCTGTTATTTGCTGAGGCACTACAGTCATCTCTGTTAAAAATGCCAATATTTCTTATAACGAATGGACCCCTCCATGATTTTTCACTCAAGGCATATAACTTTAAATAAAGACCCTTCCGCATCTTTAATAACCATCTTTACTCAGATCAGCATGTTTTCCTGAAACGGCCATAGTCTAAAAAAGCATATCCAACCCAAAATAATGTATTCCCCCCCCCACTCAACCCTCCCCTTAATTATGAAAAAAAATGCTTAGCTTTCGGGCACCGTCGGCCGTTTAATTTTGTGTGTTATATTTATGTGTGTGTGAGCGGCCGCCGGTGGTTATCGGTAGATATTCCAACCGTCGAAAAACGCACAGGTATCGCTACACGAAATTAGACTACCAGCCTTATTATGACTCTGTTGGTAGAGCCACACTGATCCGTTTGGTTATGGCACTCTCTGGGATACATTCGGTCATACCTTTTTGTCTTCTCTATTCTCTCTCCCCCTCCATTCTTTTGCTAATAAGGGCCGTGGGGCTGATAATATTGCATGGCCAACCCACATGAGATTTGACGGTTTTTTTTCAAGCCTTACATCTGTTGCTTCTGGTTACAAACAGAAATGACAATCGCGGCTTGGCTGCCATTTTTAAACTAATTAGGAAACTCATGTGTCCCCATCGGGCCAATCTTTATGAAAAAATTTGATGGTGATAATAAGACCGTTGATGCAATTCTAATTGTTATGGAGGTTTTGTTCAAGCAAAAAAGAAAGAATACAAGTGATTTGGGACACTGATAAACTATGTATTTTTTAGTCTCTTTAAAAATAACTAAAAAATGTAGAACATTCTTGATTATGGATAGGCCCATGATTTTTTAGTTAATCTTTGTAAATCATTCATGAACGTCTAAACTTCTCTATGAAGATGCATCATTTTGAGTTTTCTTTTAAATTCATTCCTTTAATTATTAGATTCAAATAAAAAAAATTAAAAAAAACATAGTTTTATAGATAATTGTTCTAATTAAAACAATGTTTTCAATACAGATGTAAAAAATAAATTTAAAGTCCATTTTAAAAAGGAATCTCCCGAGCGTGAGTCGAACACGCGGCCTCAGGATTACAATGAGCCATTACAGTCCCGCGCTCTACCAACTGAGCTATCGAGAGAAGTCAAATTGTTGAAAGTATAAAAAGAACAGACTATATATAACGTATTTATTTAATATATTAATGAAATATTACTGAAAATAGCCTTTAAAATAAATTTAATGTGTTTAAAAAGTTTTTAGATATTATTTGTAACTCTTTCAAAACTTAATTTTTAACTCTGCATCAAAAGAAATCACCAAAATAACTTAAATACCTCTCAGATTTAAACTTTTTTTTATCAAACATCAACATTTTTTTTAAATTAAATACAAAAACATATACATTTATTAATATTAGTCTGCTTTTGAACATTCCAAACCTTTTTATTTCCAGTTCATTTCCTACTCTCATTAGTTGCCATCTCTGTCATGCGGCTTTTCATCGTAGTTGGGCTCCTGGCGTAACTCAGCCAGGTCACGCGGCTCCTTCCCCCACACACAACCAGCCTTTTAATAGGAATCATTCTGTCGCAACCGCCGTTTCATAACGTAAACTAGGCACAGCTTTTCCAAATAAACGGGGAAAACAACTTGATTCCAGGATTGTTTTAGGCAGAAAGCAATTTTTCTTTAAAGTAAACAATGGCGGATTTCAGGTTTATAAACTAAACATTTGATAATCCCTCTTTTTTTTTCTTTCTTCTTCTCGCATCTTTAAACCAAAACTAACCGTTTAAATAATGGACCCAGTCTACCATTTGGTCTACGAAGGAGAAATCTATAGTATTTCTCCAAGCTACTATGATTCAGTCCTCGAGTACCTTTATTACGACACCCAAAGTCGCAGTGTCCAAAAAGCCCCGCAGCAAGTCCTTTCGCTCGACCACTTCAAAGCACGATACGACTACCTTGCAGAACAACAGTACCTCTCTCAAGTCATCAAGTTTAACGATTTTGTCGAGCGCAACACCTATGCCATCCACCAACCAGTCATCTCCTCCCGACTAGACAAGCTGGTACCAAAACCCACGTTTTTGTTCACGCACTCGCTGCTCGAGCTCGACCACTGGTGCAAGGTCGTTGTGCGAGCAGCCGTTCGCAAAACACTAGAAAGCTTGGACATCAACTTGGAAGAGCTGGCAAAAAATCTAGGAATCTTCGAAGACCCCTCCAGTTACCACGCACAGCTGGCAGCCCTCATGCGTCTTGAAGAATCATTTGCGGAAGAGTCGCACATCTGGGAAACGCAAAGAGCTGCCTCGACTGCAGACCACCTGCACACGCATAATAAACTCCCTGATTCTCCCCGATTTGAGCGACCAGTTTCGTCGCAGTCGGGCACCACCGAAAACCGACGCATCGAAGCCTTTTGCGCTATAGTAACTGCCGGTATCGATAAGTTCGAGCCCGTGTGCCACCACCTGGCCCACCACTCCAAACGACACCTTTACGTTGAGGCTTTTAGGAAATGCAAGCGCGACCTTATTGGAGCCATCACCCGCTGCATCCCAGACTCAGAAACTGACACTCGCCCAAGATCTCACCCAGAAGCCTCTGCCTTTGCTACCGGAGGCTCCACACCTGTAGTGGTCAGCGCCCAGCCATTCAAGCAGCAGCATGGTCAGGCCAAAAGCTGGTCAAACAGTGTATCACCATTGCAACTTGCTCCACCAAATCTCATGGTTAATGCAACTGTTCTCCCGGGTTTATCAAAGCCATCGTCGTCGTCTATGAGCCACCATATTAAGGTCAATTCTGCGCCAACAAATAACCCCTTTAGTGTTCTTCTTGACTCAGCCTCCCAGACTTCTCTTGCACGGTTTCTTGAGCTCCTTGAAAGCTGTCGACGTCATACTTTAGGTGATAATAACCCCCTCCCTTCAGCTTTTTATTACCTTGTTGATGCAGGGTATCTCCCGGATCCACGTCTTTTGTGCAAGCTCTCTGTCCCCAAAAAAGTCTCGCTAAGGCAAACTATTGAATTCCACACAAGGTTGTTGCAAAAGGAAGTCGAACTCGGGTATTTCAAAAATATTCCTGGTGGTAATTTCTACCGACAACCAGCACCTTCATCCTCTCCCACACCCATCATCCCAGCTTCTGCGTCAGCGACTGTCGCAGACATTGTCAACACGACTGAGTTTAGTGACCCGGCATATAACCCTTACACGGACCCCTCGAAACTTGCGGCTATCCACAATACACGTCCTGCAGGACCATTAGCCGATACCCTTGCACGACGACGTCAAGCTGTGCATCGTCGTCGTGTACAACAAGCCAATATGTACGCGCGTTATTATAGTATGCTGGCATACGCTGTGCGCGTGAACTATTTACACTTGACGCTAAGTCCAGACGACTCAAACGCGCAGCCACGAGACCATGATTATTCTCACGCGCATGAAATTGTGACACTGCTAGAGGAGCATCTTCTTGACCTTGGGGGAGGTGACGATTCCGGGTCAGGTGGAATGGCGACAAAACGTGGGAAGCTTGACGATAGGATTTCCAAGATCTTGGACGCCCATGACTCCGCCCTGTCTGAGAAGATGGCAGGTAGTACGTTGCAGCTGCAACAGATGCACAGGGATAACCTACTGCCTGCTCCTCGGCTTGCGCCTGCGTCTCCACCTAAACGTCAACCGCGGGATGTATCTCCGGCTGCTGCGGGCTCGAAAAAACCTCTACCATCGTCAGAGCCAGGTTTAACGCGGCGTCGCAGTATTCAGAATCTATTACAAGGCGTCGCTGGGAGTCTCACGTCAAGCTCCCATAATGTTGATACACGTGTGTCGCCATTGCGGCTGCCCCCGCTGCCGGCGTTACCACCGCCACATGCCACCACCGACACCACCATTGGGTTTGAGTATGATGCGAGGGACTCTGTGTATGGCAGTGATGAGAGCCCTTGGCCGAGCCGGTCGGCCCCACAGCCACCGATGCAGCCGTTTCTAACTGGCACGGATGAGGAATCATCTCAGAACTTGGCCCCAACCCGGTCGACGGGGGCATTGTTGAGCAAGGGGCTGAAGAAGCTGCGGTCGGAAAAGAGCTCGTCGCGGTTGAACGCGTTGTTTAGTAGTGGGGAGAAGAAGAGTGGCGGGTCTTACGAGTATGAGATAAGCTCCAAGGTTTACTAAGAAAAAGAAATATGAATTTTTAAAGAAATATACATAAAGTAGCTCCTATAATGAATAATGATTAATGATAGTAAAAAGAACAAAGAGAAGTCCTAGAGTGTTGATGGTATGGGAAGAGAAATATTTCCGAGAGATAAGCGATTTATGTTTTTGATGAGCAGACCAAATGAGCTTGATAAGGGATATCATTGAGTTTACAATATTTAGCAATTTAAATTAGTAGTTTTTTAGTGATTTAATACAATAAGTGACCTGGTGTTTTTTTTGTATGAATTGATTCTTGTATTAGGAATAAAACTAAAATTACTTGATTTTTTGGGGGTTTGGAGATATAAAATGCACTATATTTAAATGTCTCATTATAATTGATTTTGAGTATATGAGTTATTTAATTAATAAGCTGAAAAGCCATGTTTTTAATACAATTTTACATGGATTTAGTAAAAATAAATAGTTACTTATGTATATATAGCATAAAAATAAAAATATTTTAACAAGTTGATTATCGGCAATAGTTTAGTGGCTAGAATTTCCGCCTGTCATTAGCAGCACGCGGGGGACCGGGGTTCAATTCCCCGTTGCCGAGTTTTTTGGCATTAGCTGAAAGGCAACCAAACTATTTTTGTCTATTTTATTAAATTTTTAATTTTAAAAAAACGTGCTGAAAAAAGCTATATCAGTAATAAAGATGATAAAGTGTATAAATTTATTTACAGTTATGGTTTGAAAACCTCCATTCTCTCCTAAAATTTCATTTATTCATTGTTTTTCTCCAAACTCCGGAGCATCCCAACAAAGTCGAAGGTACGATGCAGATTAGACTAAGCGAAACCCTGTTTTCTAATAAGGTTTGCCGAATGATTTTTTTATACAGAAGTACATATTTGAAGATTAATCCCTAACCACGGCTTTTTTAACGCTTTCCCAGATATTTGGGAGAGTTTAGTTTGGAGGCTGTTGTTTTTTTCATATTTTATTTATGGACATTCCTAGTAAATGCACACTCTTTTACTTTTTCTAGCTACGTTTCCTAAAGACTTGAGATAGGGGGCACCGATGGACTTGCTCAAAAAAGAAATTGGGCGTCCCAGCTGATACATGCGTCTGCAGCCGCACGTCTGATTCACGCTTAACGCACTCAGAACGACCCAAAGCAGAAAAATATGCCCTAACCCTGGCGGAATCTTGAGAAAATTGAGGATTTAGAAATAAGCTATGTTAGCGATGAGAGGGACCAAACGGCGCAGAGAGGGGGTGAAGAGACCTTTTTCCTCGTGGGACATCACCACACATGGATAGACAAGACCCTTAACAATTTGGTTCAAGTACGTTAACCATCTTATATTCACTTGAAAAAAAAAAAAAATTAAAGACTATCTCGCCAATTTACAAACTCTTGAGGCAATGAAACATCCAACTTGTTTAAAGTCAAGTATTCAGCAGAAGAAACCCGGTACTTAATGCTCCACATTTCAACTTTGTTCCTTGAATCGGAATGTTGTTTTATGGTGTCGACTATCCATTTGGTAACCTGATGGTACCACTCGAGCATTTCACCCACGTTCCAGGAGGGGAGCTCTAGTGGCGCGTTATTCCCGAGGGAAAACTCCTTTGGCACTAGATTCCCCATTTCGACTCGTTCAGGAATATCTTTAACGCGGATATTTTCCACAAAAACCTTTTTGTTTTGATGGAAAACTACCTTTAAGCGATCGGTTTTAACCAGCGCACAAGTATACCAACTGACAAAAAATGTTCTGTCAAACGATCGAGGGTGAGAGCTGCGAGGAACATTCACGTTCTTGATTACGTCTGAATGGAAAAACACAAACGTATCGTGATCTTGGGGTTGATAATAAAAGGGCAGCTGTGTTTCAGTTATTTCTGAAGAAGGTAGGTTAATAAGACAATCATATAAGATATTAATTTTGTTAACTCCTCCATTAATAATGGCACTATGTCTAAGCTTTGGATTATCTCCGCCAGGTTTTTGTATCCGACCTTGCTGATTATATACTTTTTTTCTTCTTATTTCAGCTTCTTGTAGATCTGGTTCTTTTATATCTTTGAGTGGTACAAGAAATACTTGATTGTCAAAGAAAACAACGTTGAAATCATAATCTTTCATGTTTTTTAACTGTTGCTGTTTGTCTGAATCGAATAGATCATAATATATAAGCATCAAGAAGATGAGACAGGTACGTGTAGTAACCATGTCTGAATTTAAACGTTCTCCATTATTATCATCTTTTTCATAACGATGGATGTGAGACAGCAGTTCTTCTGTTCGGAATCTTGGTTTATTTTGATGAGAACAGGACGGTATTTCGCATGATGATAATAGTTCGGGCCATTGTAATTTGGAGTTGATAGAATTGGGCTCTATTTTTGAAATTTTTAACTGATACATTTTAAGTGAATAATAGTTTAAAAATAAACCTCTAGAACGACAAAATCAACATTATTTATTGTATATTTGTTTTGCAGTTCGGTTTATTCTCAATGAGCAATAATTTCTGGTATCTAAGGGCTTATTGCAGTAAAGTGTTGTTACTGAGAGGTAAGTAATTAGGGTCAGGGTTTTTAGTATTTTTTTACTCTGTTCTCTTTGTGAAGAGTTTAAAAATAACGGGTAAATAGTTCCGAGATGAAAAAAGCCAAGTACCTTTGCAGTTATTTGATTTTTATTTTCATTTTTTCTGAAACTGACACGAAAAGTAGGGGGTGGTTAGTTTGCCCGTTTGGGTAGGAGGGGGAAAGCCTAAATAGTAAGGTGTAACAAGATTTCCTAATATTTCAATGATTACCTAATTAATACATATTACATAATATTATTTAAACATTTAAACGCCTTCACGGACTTTGAGGTGCCTCATTTGGGGTGGTTATGTGGGGATGTTTAAGAAACAAGCTTTTTGTTTATTTCTTTAGTTTTTAAAAAAAGCCTTTTTTAAAGAAAATTGTAAAAAACAAATCGATCGAATCTCTATTGAGAAGAAACAAAATTTTATATAAAATTTCAATGGTAATAAGCCAAAAAAAAACGGTTTTCAAAATAAACGGTTTTTGAGTTTTTTCAGTTGCTAGCTTTTGGCTTGCGCCACATAACTATTAGATTGTAACCCACCATATTTTAGTATCTACACGACAGCTATTTCGCAGCGATTGCGGGCTTTTTTTTTTGCTTTCTCAAGGACCCAACAAACCAAACTTGAAATTAGCAAGAATTAAAATAAAAAACAGTAAAAAAACTGTAAAATATAGAATCCAACCTTTCAAATCAAAAGAAATCAAAAAGTAATATTATAAAAACACATAGTAAAATGGGCTGTTTAAAATATCTTGAAGAGCGCGGTAAAACAAATCATCCCTGTGAGTCATTTCTAAGGGTCAATCATGCGCTTACCTAATTCCGCCAACCTGTACGGGAGTTACCCTACCGCCGATATCTCTATCTCTCCATCAGCCTCCTCTACACGTTTGCAATCCTCTTCATCCCCACCTACAAACTTCAAACTGTGGCTCAAAAATCCTCCCCCCCTCTCACCACTAAATAAAAATTTTCTTTCTTACAGGCATCAAACAAAAAAAGAGTCACACATCGCTACAGACTATAAAAAGGTTTGGAATTCCCTCAGAAAAAAATTTCCTCTTCTTTTCTTTTCCCTTTTTTTTTCAACTATCCCCCTTTACTCAAAATTATTATACACACATAGCAGATATTAGATACAGTACTACAGTCAAAATGTCCGCCTTTTAAATCTCTTTAGAGCTCTCACCTCATCTCAAAGTAAAGGATTAGAAAAAAACGAAATTAAAAGTAATAAAGTCGTTTTTTAACTATACAACAAGTTATATTAAGTTAAAAGAATTATCGTCATTAAAGAATATTAAAAAAAGTTAAAACTCGTCAACCTAGTTGATTTATCGTCAATATGTCGTTCACAATGTCGCCCACACAGCCCTGTTTGCAGCAACAGCAATTACCACAATTACTACCTGATTACTGATTATTTACTACAACAGCCCTTGAGCTACACCTTTTGAAATCTCGTTCAATTTATTTTATCTTAAAAATCAATCATTAAAAAATTTGAAAAAAAATTAAAACAATCGCAGCCATGTCTCTCAATCTTTTAAGTGAATTCCCTTCGGACATTCAAGACCAACCTAATTGGGATTTGCTCTTGACTCCTATTCAGGAGGAACTTGGCCTTGAATCCAAATCCTGTCCTGCCCCCGTCTCTGCTCCTCTAATGTCTACTTCTACAGTGCCTCTTGATCCTGTTGCGGCTCTTTTGACTCCTGAGTCAACTCTCATTTCAAAGCCCATGGAGGCTGCCACAGTCGATGACTTTGGTCTTTGCGGATCTCCTCTCTTTGATGATGTCGAAGATACTTCTAACTGGGAGTCCCTTTTCACCACTGTCAATGATCAACCTGAGATCATCACTCCTCCTGTCAAGACTGACAACAGTGCTCTTCCCTTTGCTACATTCCAAGAAGTCAAAATCAAGTCGGAGCCTATTTCCCCTCCTCTTGTGCCCTTTGCTATGTCTCTGGATGTTTGCGATTCTATATTGTCTTCTGCCACTACTGAGAGCACTGTTTCTTCTACATCTACACCTGCCGCGCAGCATGCTGAAGAAAAGAAGTCTTTCCAATCACCCTCTTCGACTTCTTCTTCTGTTTCGTCGTCTCCTAGCGATTCTTCTCTCGATGAATCTTCTCCCAAATCGCTTAAGCGCAAGCGTCGTGGTCCTACCTCTAATGACTACAAGAAGGACGAGCTTGGGATTACTATCTACAATCGCAAGCCTCGCTCTAACCCACTTGGCCCTGTCGTCCCTGAATCTGCTGACACAGTTGCCGTTAAGCGTGCCCGAAATACTGAGGCTGCCCGACGTTCGCGGGCTCGTAAATTGGAGCGCATGACTCAATTGGAGGCTAAGGTTGCTGAGCTTATTGCTCTCAATGCTCGTCTGGAACAAGAAAACTCGGATCTTAAGAGTGAAAATATGCAGCTCAAGTCCAATATGCAGTAATAAAATCTATTAAAATATTTAGTTTGAAATAAAGTTTTTTTCTTGTTACAAATATCGATTTAAACTAACTGCATTTTTACAAAATAAAGTTTGTCGTTAAGAGTTACCCGGCTGGAATGAAAAATTTTGTTGTCGTTATTTGTTACAAGCCGCCACCTGACTTAAAAAAAGTATAAATAGACCTGCCTTCCCACCTATTTTAAAATTTTTTTTCTTTCTTCTTCTCCTTGGGGGTTTTTCATGCACAACACTTGTGGCCCCCCAACCAAATAGCCCTCAGGTTTATAGATTCTTTGCCTCGGATCGAGACCCTTATCTGGAAATGTGGAGTTTGCAGCAATCGTATACCTTAAAGTGACAGCCCGTGATATGCCCTGATTACCACTTTTAAACATTCCGCGTATTCGCTCAACAGTAGGCGAGTACTCTTGGATATGGTTCCCCAATTTTTCCTTAACCCATGCTATTGCGGCCTCACCTTCCTCGCTTTATTTGGGTGTTGCTGCCAGTGTATTCCGCGTTTCGTGATGCTCTCTGATTGTCTGGGTGGCTACTATATAACTGCCTGTCGGTTCCGACTTTGACTTCAATGGTTTCATACGGACCTTTGTAAGGTCATTCCAGTGCTTCTCCTCTTCGGACAAGAAGCCTGTGCTCTCTAGTGATTTTGCTCCTAGTTAGCTGTTTTTCATGCCTATGCTTGACGTTGTTATCCGCGTGACTTTGCTCCGCCTAAACCCTTTTTAAACTTTTTTATGAAGAAACGATATGCGATCAAGGAAATTTTTTTTTTTTTGGTCTTTGTGGGAATTTGGATTGGTTGGCTTGATGATTTTTCTTTTTTAGAGCAGCCTACCCAAGGGTTATCCTTTCTTCCCACTTGAATGTTTTTAATGACTGGATAGAGTTTGAGAATCCAAATGACTTGCTGGCGGTCTTTTCAAAGGACCATGATTATTGCCTCCTTGTTTTTCTCTCTTCTCTGATGACTTATGAATGAGATGTTGACCTTGTGTCGTCTCAATTGAACAAATGACTCACTAGACCTTAACGACCTGTTATGAATAACGATTGTTATGATGTTGATGACTGTGATGATGTCAAACGCTGTTACTGGTCTTGTACACTACACGGAGCCCTGATGATTAGCGCTTTTGCGCGGAGCTCTTTTGTATTTTTACTAACGAAACTTGTATAATTTTATAATTTATAATTTTTTTTTTTTCTAAATACAAATTGTATTTAAAAGCCGTCGCTTCCATTGAATCCTGAGAAACCAGTCACCAAAAAGACCTTGTAGTATGGCTTTTTGGCAATATTGTTTGCCCAGCTCCACGCTGATGTTAAGCGTCCATCAATGCACGATCCGGCGTCGTAAAAGTTGTCTGCGCCCGATCCATCAAAGCCATGCTTGAAAAAGTCGCAGAGAATGGTGCGCTTGAGCCGCTCAATGGACCCAAACTGCGCGTCGATCCAGGCCCGCAGATGCGGGTCGGCGCTCACGCTGGGCGACTCAATGTGCTTGATGGCCAGATAAACGGGCGTCAAGATGCGAGGCACCTGCAAGTACTTGTCGAGGAAAAACAAGGCGTTGGGCACCGCGCGGTCGCCCAGGTGCACAACCGAGGACCCGATCCAGGCGCCCGTGCGCGCCTGCGTCTTGGCAATGATGCTGTGCATGGCGCGGCCCACGCGCGGACACGCCTTCAGCCGGTTCAGGCCCTGGCCCGTGTCTGCCAGCGTGTAGCGCGCGCTGGTGCTGGTCAGGTCGTCGTCGGCCAGGGTCCAGAGCCAGAACATGTCCTGCATGATGTACGACCACAGCGCAAGCGACTGCTGCACGTACAGAAACTGCTTGGTGTGCGAGTGTGACAGCCGGGCGCCGCCGCGGCCCGCGTAGATGCTGAGCGACGAGAGCTCGTCACCCGACGTCGGCAGGTCCGCCGAAAAGTGCGTGGTGAGCATGCGGATCATCTCCTCGACCGGGTGCCGGTTGGCGCGCAGGTACGCATGGTAGTCGCCCAGCGAATAGAGACACTGGCAAATCTCGTCGGGCGTCACCCCGGTTCCCTTGCCGGACTTGCGGAACAGCGAGTTCGACGCATACTTCTTCGACAAGAGCTTGATGGCCGACTCTTTGCGCTTGATGTCGCGCTGCACAAGCGCCCGCGACTTGTTGTCAGGGATAATCTCCATTGTGGCTTGCACAAGCAGTGGGTCGTTGAAAATGCGCAGCACTCCCTCGCCGTCCTCGTCGCCCGACTTGGCCTTCAGGAACCCGTACACGGTCTGGATGGGCTTGTAGAAATCAAACTCGAGGGCGGCGCGCACCTCGGGCAGCCGCGAGTCCATAATCATGTACATGAGCTTTCCGAACGAGTCCCGCATTTTCTCCGGGTTCATGATTTTGTATCTTCGGCCAACCTCGAAAACCGCTTGAAACCACTCCGCGCTGGCCGCAAAGTCCTGCGTCTCAAACATTTCTCTCCCGGTCGCCATGTCTGTCGCCACAACAAGCCCCGCCAGGATCGCACACATCTCCCGCAGCTGCACCACAATCCGCTTGGCCGCAGATGTATACGACAACACATCCACCCGGTCCGTGTACTCCGAGACGTTGAGCGCTGCTTCCAGAAGCCGCAGGAGCTTGCGTTCCTCGAACGTCAATCTCATCGGCACGTACGCCGCGTGGTGTCGGATTCGCTCCAGCACCCGGTCGACTGGGTCCTTGGTCGGGCCGCCTGTTGGCGCATTTTCATTTTCCCGGTGAGCTTTAGCCAATTTCTCATCCTCGTCCAGCTCGCCCTCCTCTTCTTCTGCTTCTGCTTCTTCCGGCTTCTCTTCTTCCGGCTTCTCCTCGGGCTTTTCGTGCAAATCGACCCCTAGGCTCCGCGTCGTGTGCGTCCGTCGCTTGCCCGTCCGATGCAGGTACCCAAAACATACGTCGCAAAAGGCTTCCTGGCACTGCGTGCACTCCGTTTGCGCGGGCTGGTCCCCGCACTCTACACATAACCCAACGGCTGCCGCAGCTGCTCCAGGGCTAGCGAATAACCGCTCACTACTGCTTGTGTCGTCCACAATGGGAGCCTCTTTATCCTCGTCCATGATGGTATCGGGGTCCATCGCAAGTAGCTCCTTTAAAGGTCGCTTCACTGTCATTGTTGCAAAATGTGGCTATCAGTTTATCGAAGCTTAATAGTTATTGTTGGCAAATAAAAAAAAAAACTCTCAAGGAGGCGGCCTTTTTTTTTTAGAGTGAAAAAATTTGGCTGATAAAATTTTTCGTTACGTAATACCTAATAATAAAAAAAAAGTCTTCTACCGTGCATAAAAAGTATTCAAATATTCAACTTGAATACCTCTTCTCCATTTTTTACGCATCCGTTCCTAAAGCTCCATACAACCGCAGAATTTTGAGATCCCGCTCAATGAGATCCTCAACTCCCTGTGGCTTGTAATTGGCCTCCACAATACTGGAAACACGGATCGCGCCGTCGTCAGCAACAACTCTGCGCAGCGCAACAACCAGTCGCGGCGAAAAATCAATGTACCATCTGTGGTTCCACGCTGTCAACCGCACAATCGTGTCAAGATAGGCCTCGCGGAATTGCGCAATGGACTGATGATGCGGCAGGTTGGAAGTCGCGGCGTTGGTAGTGGGTCCGGTGATACCATTGTCCAAAGTCTCATAATAATCAAGCAGCTTCCACAAAACTCTGTGCGAAAACTTGGCTGCAAGCGACTGCTGGAATGCATCTGCCGCCTCTGCGTTGTGTCGCAACCGCAGTGCAACCATACCCAGCAACTCCCATTCAAGCGCTGTCTTGCGGTATGCCAGCTGCTGGCTCTTGTAGTGCACGTACTCGGCCCGCCAAACGGTGTACACTCTCAAGTCCTCGTAGAGCACCATGAAAAGATTATCGAGCCAGCGTTCACACAGTCTTTTGCTCTTCATCTTGTTGGCCTCGTCGTCCTCAGTAGGGGTCTTTTCTTCGGAGCCTTCTGGGGCCAGTCTATCCGATGATACTGCAGGGGCTTGTGGAGCAGGAGCGTCACCGTTTGTCAACTTGGAGGCATTTGACACGCGGCGCTCGTGCTTGATTTTTCTATCCTTACGGTACTCTTCCTCCATGATAAACACATTGGAGCGGTATTTAAGCAGGGAATCCCAGCCAATTTTAGATGCAATATCTGTAAGCAGCTCGTATGCCTTGGCAAATGTCGAGCGGAGCGTGGGGGCAGGGAGTTTCAGCAGACCAGGGTCGGCCGCGTTTTGCTCGTCAGAATCGGTCGTGTTCCAAATCTCCTCTAAAATACCATCTGTGGGGAGCGGGAAGTGGGCCTTGGCTGGGGGAGGCATCTTGGGCAAGTCCTGCTCACGGGCAGTCGACATGGGACACGAATTGAGGGTCAGGAGAGCTTGCTCGTAGTCGCCGAGCTTGGTATAGATTTGAACAAGCTGAGCCCAAGGCAAAAACTCTGAAGGAGCGGCATTCACAGCTCGAACGGCACAATCAAGGGCCCAGTCGAGACGGCCCTTTTTGAGACAGTATTCAGCCTGGAGCTGAAGCAGATTGTAATCGCGTGGAGACACACGGATGCCAAAATGCATCGACTCGACGGCACGGACCTCTTCATTGGCAAGTAGCTGAGTGCGAGCCAGCACAGCCTGGACGTCTGTGTCAATCTTGGCAAGACGCTCGAGGGCTTGCAGGGCAGGCTCGTACAAACCAGTAATTTTGACAAACTTGTAAAGACCGTCAACAAGGTAATTGTTAGTCAACGTGGGTGTCTGGACCTCGGCAACGCAGCCGAGAGTGGGGCCCTTGAAAAAAAGCGACTCAAAAGCATCAATGAATCTTGTAGCGATTTTGGGAGGAACCCCGTCAAAGGGGTTCAAGCGGCACCAGTAAGAAATAAACGAGTAGGCTTCGTCGTCAGTAAAAAGCAGCGCACGCAACATTGCTGACAGGTATGTCTCGGTCCATTGGTCCTCAGTGGCTGGGTGTTTATCGCCTTGGGGGTCTACGACATAGGCTTCAACACCACCTGGAATTTTCACGAGCACACGAACGTCGACGCGCGAAAAAGCATTGTATGCGCAATAGATGCCGGTGTGAATTTTCCAACCGGCATGGCGGCCAAACCAGACCTGTTCTTCTCCCAGCGAGAACGTAAGGCCGTTGAAGTAGGCAGCCACTGCGGAGGACGATGAGGCATCAACACCCGTCACATAGTGGTATGTCCCGGAGATTTTGGCACCGGCCTTTTGGGTTGTTTTCGACAGGTGCACAAGGTCGGGAGGTCCGAGTTCTTTAAATGTTTGCAGGGCGGCCGTGCGTGCATTGACCGATTCTCCGACTTCGGTTTCTAATAACTCGGGTACTGCAGGTGTTGAAAGGACCATTTTTTTTTAGTTTTTATAGGATTATAGGAAAGGGTCTCCAAAAGAAAAGGTTGGGAAAGGAGGCTTTTATTTTTTAGGGGGGGCGATTGGAAAGCCTTTATGGCTACGTGTAAGAATAGGTTACCGGGTAAATTATACAAGTTATAGAAAATAAAATAAAAAAAGTAACTTCATATATACTACGGCTCATAATAGCAACAGTATTTTTTTTTCACAGTTAAGCCGAAACAGTCTCCTTGACATTGTCTGTGTCATTTATAGCACTCCATGGGTAATCTGAAGGGCTTTCAGTGGGATCTGTGAGCGAAACTCGCTTGTAAATCCAGGCAGCTTCGCGGAAAACCACGTACTGCGAAAGAAAAGCCGAGGCCTCCTTGGAGAAGTCACGGTCGTCAGCAACTCCCACAAGCATCTTGAAAATATCTGGAAGAGTTTGCAAGTACTTGACAGGATCCGCAGCCATGCTCTGAAGAAGGGCCACCAAGGCTGGAGAGTTGACCTGCCAGTATTTGGGCACTTTGTCAAGCAGCTTCCAGCGATACATATCGGCAGGGCGGAAGACGGAGTCTACCTCCTCGGGTGAGGTCTCAACAATGAGATAGTCAAACGAGTCAGTGATGTCTTCGAGAAGCTCTTGGTTCTCAGTCTTGTCATAAATGTACCAGGGGCTGTACTTGGGACTAACTCCCGCGGCGTCGTCGTAGAGCTGGCCAAAGCGCGTGGCACCAGTCATAGCCACAGGCACGTCAAAGTGGACCACGAGGGGCTCATTGGGGTTGGGATTGGGACCAATGGGGATAAGTTCGTGGAATCGGGCCAGGGCATTACCGCCCTCATAGTTGTACATGGATGCAAATAGCTTTGTGGCCGAAATGGCGGCACTCATGATGGCTACAGCCACAATGAGTAGCGCAAACGCTATTTGAAGCAAAAGACCCAGGTCTTTGCCAATGCGTTGCGTCAAAATGGCAATACCGTTGCCAGCCAAAAGGGTAAGAATCGGGACTGTGTAAACAATAAACCGCCATTCTTTGTGGGGCTGCAGAGAGTAGATGGCAATATACAACAAACTGGAAACGCCGAGGACTCTGAGAGAGTGGAAGGGTGAATGGTCTCTAACAAAACCAACCAAGATGAAAGCCCAGACGATAGGCCCGCCAAAGTTGAGGATTCGGGGGACAACGTCGGCCCAATAGTATGAGTATGGTTCGACACCCCAGTTGGAGGATTGACCATTGACAACGTTAAAGATGAATCCATGGAGCTCGGGGAGCATGATAGGCTTTTGCCAAAAGTACGAGTCAACAGCCACCGAAAGAATAGCACCGACACCAAGGCCAATTGTAAGGGACTTGGCGATGGCTGTAAAGGAGATTCTGCGGGTGGCAAGAAGAACGGCAGCAAGAATGATGGCAAAAAGACCGACTTCCGAGCGGAGGGTGATGGCTGTGAAGGCAAGGATTCCAATAGCGGTGGCATCCTTGACCTCAAACACGTAGGTCATGGCAATGTTAAAGAGAGGGAAGGCCAAGAAGTTGGGTAGAGTGCGGGACATGTAGTAAGGGAGGTGGAACTGAACACACATTATCAGCCAGAACCAGTAAATGGAGGTCTTGTAAGTGGAATCTTTAGGAGTGGTTTTTTCCTTGGAATCATCTTTCTGCTCTTCTTCGTAGGGCAGGGAAAAGGCCCAGCTAGCAGTTTGCTTAAGGGCGATTACTGAAAGGGCGTTAAAGGCACCGAGAACACCACGGGCCATGATTTGGACGAAGAACTTGTCTTCAGGGGGAGCAATCTTTGCTAGTAGCTTTGTGGCATAAGAGATGAAGAGGGCTCCAATGAAGGAGCGAGGGACGGCCCCTGGGAAATCCAGGTGATCGTAAGATTGGATTTTAGAGATGCCGTAGAAGTAAATGTCATGGATGGCTTGGATGTTGAACGACTCCTCAACCTTGGTGTAGGGCGAGAGGACGCAGTAACAGCAGACAGCCGTGAGAAAGACGAAGTCGGACGGTTTGAGTCTCATATTTGGTGGAAAATATGACGGGTGATCTGATGATGGTAGGAAAGAAGGAAAGGTTGGACTTTAAAATTTGGAGGGACTAAAGAGGGTTTTAACAAAAAATAAAAAGTAAACACAAGCTTACTAACACATACAAAAAAACAGCGCTATGACAATAAAATTGCCGGATCAAAATAATTAACGCCGATGAAACCGGGCCTCAAATGTTTTTACAAAAATAAGACCTCAGATGTAATTTGTTAAAGATTTGAATGTTTAATTTTTTTTCATTTACATTGAATGCTAAACATTTTACAGTTGAACTAATGAGTATGGTTTGGGAGGGCTGAAGGTGTGCTGTTAAACATTAGCGTTTGAAATAACCTCGATCCAGAGATGTCCCAATTCTTTAGCTCTTTTATGAAGAGATATATTTAAATGAAAAGCTCTCAGTTATTGGTTTTAAAATGGTTTTTTAAAGCTTGCAAAAAAGAGTCTGTTCTGCAGAAAAAACAAACTTCAATTAACCAACAACTTGAAGACCTTTTTGATCAGCAGTTTGGATTCTTTTAGAAAGACATGCTAACCGCTTTTACAGTTCTTGTTAGACGGGTTCTACGTTCTTCCTCTCGACATGTATTTTCAGCCAATTTACAAATGTTTTTCCGCCCAGTGATCTCGATTCCCATTTCTCAATAAAAATACATCATGATTAAACCTATGAGAGAGATGTCTTTTATTCACAATCACCATTTGATTGTGTTTTTAAAAAGCTGATCTTTATCATTGAAAGCCTGCTTTTACACCTGCTCTATTTTCTTTGTTACTATGGTTGATCTGGTATCTACCCTCTTTTTTATCTAACTCCCATAAAAAAAGTCCCGCATTTCAATCTCTGTTGGCATGGCCTTGCTTCGGTTACCCACTTTGATTTCTCGGAGAAACGTTTCTTGGAAAGCCCCAGAACCGAAGAGCGAATGGAATCCTGAAAAATACACACTCCGTTAAAGCTGTGTAGATAACTAACCGTGGCTTTATAGGACTCTTTCTCACTATTCTCCCTAGCACAACCGGGACTATCTTTTCATGAATATATACCCCAACAGATCAAGTGAATGTTTATATTTTTCAATGGCTTTTAATTTTCAATGAAAAAGATATATTTTTTTTATTTTTAATACCCGTTATCCGTTACTAGACGTTAGGCTTAGTTTATTACGGTTTTTACACCGTCTTTCCCACTTTCTTTTATCGGGATAAACGCAACCTATCGGTCTCGTATTCTTCATTTATTTTGCTGCTTTGGGGTCTCGGGTTGCCCCCTAGATTGGTCCGGAGCACGAAACAGCCATAATTTAACTGTTATTGATATTTGGATCTTACTCCTAGATTTTGTATGAGGGATCTGGCCCGGCTCGTTGTTGATTTGGCTACCCGAATACCATATTTCACACTTTGATTTCGTCTTTCCTTTTCAATTGTTTTCAAGTACCAACGACTCTACAATCATATTTAGCTACGTTTTATGCTCACAGTCTAATGATAAAGGCCACCTACAGCAACCTATAGCTGAACTATATATATATTTAAATCTTTCAGTATCACATTAAATTATCTCATTAAATTATATTTCATTAAATTACCAACTCTTTCAGCTCACTTGAGTTCAATTTCATTAGCCATGATACCCTGAAGAAAATCATCCGTCTCGTCCTTCTCCATCAGCTTTGCCTTTTTCTTTCCCTTTAAATCTGGCGGCTGCGTGCTGGCCGAAGCATCACTAGCCATGGCCTCGATACTTCGCGACGACGGCATGAATATAACCTTGGATGAGCTTTGCTTGGCCATATTTTGCATGGCATCCAAGTACCTGATCTGCATCGCAGCTCGTGACTCGAGAATATCTGCAGCCTTGCGCATCAGCTTTGCACTTTCAACCTCAGCCTTGGCCGAAATGATTTTCGACTCGCCGAGTCTGCGGCTCTTTGCAGCCTGGGCCAGAGTCTCGCGCAGCTCATCTGACATGACAATGTCCTTGATCAAGATGCTTTCCACACGAACACCCCAAGAATCTGCAACTTCATCAATGATCTCTTGGATCGAGGCAGCAACCTGTTCGCGTCGTTCAATGATTTCTTGGAGAGTGCGCGAGCCGACAACGAGTCTCAGAGTTGTTTTGGTGCGTTCAATTAGGGCCTGGTACACATCTTTGACAGAGTAAACTGCCCGATGTGGGGAAACAACGTGGTAGTAAATGACTGACGACAGATCAATGTTGACGTTATCGCGAGTCATGCACGTTTGTGAGGAGATTTCAATGACCTGGATGCGGACATCGACTTTGGTGAGTTTTTCTGAGAGTGGATTGACCTCGACCAGGCCGGGGTCCACCGACTTGTAAAACTGCCCAAATCTAGTGATTAGTCCAACAGTGCCTTGGCCAACACTGGAAAAGGGATTGGGGCAACAAAAGCAGCATGGCGCCATTCCAAGTTTTCCCATGATTTTGCCCATGCTGTGTACAAATGATCCGTAGCAACCCATTTCAGGGATGCGGAGTTCCATGGCATAGGACTGGGTGAGATCTTTCTCTTTGATGGGTTTGATAGCAATAGGTTTTGGCTGGCTGTTGATGAAAGGTGGAGTTGATGGCGAGGAGTTCTGCGCGAGGGTTTGTTGCTGATCAATGTCATACTCGTCCGAGTATGGCTGGAGGTTTTCTTGTTCATAGGAGGTAGACATGAGGGGCCTATTTGTATCTAAAGACATTGAGTTTTAGTTTGATATGAAAAGGTCTATAAAGTATTTTTATTTACTTGGTTTTTTATAGTTTGATGGATGATATATTCGAAATAACTAAAAAAGGAGGCCTTTTTAGTCTCTATATATAGTTTCTCATTTAATCAGATCATATGAAGCCTACCTAGCTGATTGCTTAGGTGTGACCATTTTATCGAAACCCATCGACTAAGCCTCGCTCTTCCTTTCTTTTTTTCCCCTTTCCTTTAGTGATAAAACAAAATATCGGCACATGGGGAGGTGGGGGGAAATTAAAAACATGACGCAAATATCGAAAAATAAACGGCCATGAGGATTTCATCTTTGAGCTACATTTATTTATAAAGCATTGCTGTTTTAACGTATAAACAATTGATTGGTATCTAAACGGGGCCCTATTTCTGGATGGAAAAGCTTAGGGTTTGTGGCGGAGTAGGTCCTCTCCGGTGGTTTAACTATCCAGGTTTTTGGTGTATCCACTTTTAATCAAGTAGCTCGTAGATAATTATTTTAATTATTCAACGTAACCCTAAACCCGAAAAGCGTTTACTAATATTTGTAACTTTTTTTTTAGTGCCACCCACAATCCTACTCAAAGCTGCTCCTCCTAAAATTTCATCACGACAGTGTTTTGTCTATATTCCCCATTTACTTAATACAAAAGGAACTAAAAACCAGCTATTTTAATATATAATTTCTCTTCCCCCTAGAATAAAAATGGATGACGCAGAATTACAAGCTATTAGACAAGCCCGTCTCGCTGAACTTCAAAAAAATGGTGCTGGCGCTGGCGGCAGCTCTGGACTAAGCGGAATCGGTGCGGGAGCTTCCGGCAGCGGTAGCAGTGACGCCTCGCGTGAAGACGACATGCGTGCTTCTCAAGTAAGTGTTTTATTCACATGATTTTGATAGATCACTGACCTCAGAAATAGCTTGCACAAGTTCTTACCCAAGAAGCGCGCGAAAGACTAGCACGTATCCGCATTGTGCGCAGTGACCGTGCCCGAAAGTGAGTATCATTATATCGGCAATAATCATAATGATCAATATTGATACCTCTTCATGGTTGACTAACCTTGCAATAATATAGCGTTGAGGACTTGATTCTGCGGCTAGCGCGTAGTGGACAGATCCAAAAGAAGGTGACTGAACAGGACCTCGTACAGCTTCTGGAGCAGATCTCTAAACAGGAAAACCAAAGAAACCAGACCAAGATTGTGTATGAACGTCGATTGCATGACGATGATGACGATGACGAGTTTTTTGACTAGAGGTTTTATTTTTTTTTTTTTAAATTATACCTTGAAGACATTTCCGGTGGATGTCATCTGTTTGCGACTCTCTCTAGGTTCCCCCATCTTTATCTTTTTGCCCTCAAGTTGATTTTTTTCTCTTTTTTGTTCTCCCCCATCCTCAAGTTGAATATAGTGCCCTAACCCTTCCACGTGACATTTTGATTTGCTAAGCAAAAATTTTCTTGTTTCTCTGCTTCCATCACTGAAAAAAAACTCCACCAAATAAACCACCACCACCAAGAAAAATCACTTTAAGACTTTTTTAAAAGTTAACAAACCCTTTTCTTTATCTTCCTTTTTTCTATCTTTTTATACAAGGTTAAGAAACCACTCTCTCAATTTAATATAATTCAAAATGCCTCCTGTCGCTCAGTTTCCTGGAATGCAAGCCCAACAGCCCTCCACTTGGGAAAAGTTTAAGATGGGTCTTTTCATGGGTGTATGTAATATTTCCGATTTATAGATTTCATATTGAATAATACCAGTTCTTATCTAACGTTGAAATTAGACCGCTGTTGGTGGATGCATCGGTCTTCTCTTTGGTAAGTTTTTTTGTAAAAAATACTCAACGTCTACTATTTGATATATCTAACAATCCTGATTTGTTAAAGGCACGGTGGCAGTGTTCCAACATGGCGCCGGTCCTAACGGCATCGTGCGCAGCATTGGCCAATACATGATGGGCTCTGCTGCCACATTCGGACTCTTCATGTCCATTGGTTCTATCATTCGTTCCGAAGAACAAGCTCCCCGCACTCCGCTTGCCTGGCAACTTGCCTATGCTCGCGCCCGCATCATGTCGCGCGAGGATGCCTCCAAGCGTCTGTGAGAAAGCTCTTCTTATTTGATTTTATTTTAACGACTTGATGAATATTATACCTTATATAACCTTTATTTTTTTTTAACACGAGAAAAAAAATAAATAAAAGATTGTAAATAATAAACTACTATTGGAAATTTATGTCCAAACGTTCCATTAAGGCTTCCCAGAGACCCTTGTGCTTAAGTTCCAAGTCCTACTTTATGCAGTCCGCTTTCAGGGTTGGGGTTGGGCTCATTGAACACAACCTCCACTCTTTCTTATACTTTGCAATCACCACTTCTAAACCTAGTCCAAACCATCAATCACAAGCACAACTACGCGATAACAACCACCTTCCTTTCCAACCATGGCTGCCGCTTATCTTCAGCGCAGCACCACTCGTCATTTTCATGATGCAATAAACTTTGTCAATTTTAACCAGGACTTTTCTTGCATTTCTGTTGGAACTAAAAATGGTTATAATCTTTTTAACTGCGACCCGTTCGGCAAATGCTTTGCCAAAGGTATGTTTCCCTCCCCTAAACCCCCCCCTTTAACAAAAAATTAATCAAAAATATATTCTAACTCTGGGTTTTATGTTGAAATAGTCGACGGAGGAATAGGCATTGTCGAAATGCTGTTCTGTACTTCCCTTGTCGCGGTTGTTGGCGTCGGCGACCAACCTCACTTATCCCCTCGTAGACTTAAAATTGTAAACACAAAGGTACGTTCGTATGGTTACTGATAACACAATATCCCCACCACACATCCCTCCATACTGGAAACAAAAAATCTCTATCTTTATCTAACGTCTTATTTCAGAGAAAACTTAACATTTGCGAACTTACGTTTCCGACAGCCGTCCTTAAAGTTAAACTTAACCGTAAGCGACTTATCGTTTTACTTGAAGAACAAATTTATATCTATGATATCAGCAACATGCAGCTTCTCTACACTATTGAAACCTCGCCAAATCCACAGGGTATATTTTTTTTGTCCACTCGTTCTTGACTTCTTCCTGACTTATCTAGCTATCTGCGCGCTTTCCCCATCCTCGGACAACTGCTACCTCGCTTACCCATCCCCCGCGCCACAATCCTCCTCCCCGTTTGCTTTCCCGCCCCACGTTCCGGCCGCAAACAACCTCACATCCCCAAACCGTACTGGTGATGTCGTTGTTTTTGACACCCTTACTCTGCAGCCTGTCAATGTCATTGAGGCCCACAAGAGCCCGCTCGCTGCTCTAACCTTTAATTCGGACGGAAACTTGCTTGCCACGGCCTCCGACAAGGGCACAATTGTACGCGTATTTTCTATCCCTAGTGCAACTAAACTCTACCAGTTCCGTAGAGGAACTTATCCTTCTCGCATCTTTTCAATCAACTTTAACGCTGCCTCGTCTCTCCTTGCAGTATCCTCAGCCACTGAAACCGTTCACATCTTTAGGTTAGCACGACCAGGTAATGTACAGCCGGTTCCAGTAGTTACCCGTACGGAACATAAGCATTCTGCCTCGACTGGTTCACAAACTTCCCCCACCTTCCCTAGCATTTCTTCGGTCCACTCTGAGCAACAACAACATCAAGATACCCAGCACTCTGAACACGACAACTCCCATTCCCACGATAATCAACACTCCGACCCTTCTGGGTCGCCACCACAAGAGCACCAGAATACAGGTGAACAGCACCAGCAACAAAACTCTGGAGAAAATGGTACTACACAAGGAGATAGCGACTCAGCATCATCGTTGTCACTGGATAGCCAGGCAACAGCCGCCGCCGCTGCAATTCTACCCAAACTCACTAACCACGAAGAATCTGTCAATTCTCTGGGTCTTGATTCAGCTACAGATTCGCGCAAGTGGCGTCTGGGTGGCCGGTCTTCACCCAGCCCTGGTGCATCGACCCCAAACAGCACCGGTAACGGACAAGCTGCTACATCTTCCATGGCGTCCATTCTTCGCCGCGGGTCGCGCACCCTAGGCCGCCAAGTCGCCGGTGCGGTAGGCACGTACCTTCCGTCGGCAGTCACAGAGATGTGGGAGCCGCAACGTGATTTTGCATTTGTTAAGCTTCCTGGAGCCGCAGGACTCAAGTCTGTTGTGGCCTTTAATGCCGCGTCTACGCGCCTTTTTGCAGTCACGAGCGAAGGCTACTTTTATCAATACGCAATTGACCATGCCAAAGGTGGCGAGGGCCAGCTACTTCAACAATATAGTCTTCTTGACAATTCCGAAGAGTAATACTAATCTAAATATATTTTTCTCTTTTTTAAATTTTTTTTTTTATTTCTCTCATCATTATTTTATCCTTAAAAAGGTACGTCATCGAAATCTCTAATTTGCAGCAACGGCAGCAGCTATCTCCTCCTTGTTTCTGCGCTCAATATCGTAATAAAATTCAAAGTAGGACGGATCAAAGTGGTGCAGACGAATGAAACCGTCTTCTCCTCCAGAAACAAAAGACCGGCCTTTGGGATCGGCAGCCAACGTGTTAATGGGACCGAAATGACCCTTGACATCGCCCAAGTGGTCCTCGAAGTACTTGTGGAAGATTTTAGATTTGAAATCACCTTCCTGATCGGCAGTTGTAGTGACGGCAGATGCATCCTGACCACCACCAACAATGACAAAGTCCTTAACGGTTGTAATGCATGCTGAGTTGAGCGGCGCCTGGCCCTCGTACGTGTGCAAATTCTCAAGAGTATCTGAGTCAAACAGCTTGGCCAGCTTGTCACGCGATGACGTGATAAAGTAAGTGCGATCCAGGGACATTTGCAAGTCCGAAACAGCTTCCTGGTGTGCCTTGATCGTCTGAACAGCCTCACCCTTCTTGTCTCCTGTAACACTAAACTTCTTAACCTCACCATTGTTGAGCCCCACGACCAAGTTCTCACTATCGTATGTCCACGCAGCAACCAAGTACTTGGCCTTGGGTCCGTCCTGATTTTCAATCACTAACTCTGGTTCTTCTGATTGCTGAGTAGGATTTTCGCGGTTCAGCTTGAAAATCTGAAGCTTACTCTTGCGGCCAAAGTTCTCATCGGTCACCAGCAGCAAGCGGTCGCCCTTGGGCGAAAAGACAACATAACGTGTGGAGGCCGTAGTGTTCCACGCATACAGCTCTTTACCAATCTTGATGTCCCACAGCCGTGCAGTACCATCACCAGAGCCAGTTGCAACCAGATGAGTCTGATCATCAACATCGATTGACATGATGGCACCGGAGTGACCATCCAAAGTGCCTAAACGCTGACCATTATGTGAGTACCAAACGTTGGCCCTATAAACATGTGGTTAATAAAATTACAAGCATATAATATCTTTCTAATCATACACATTATCTCTGGCAACAGTGAGCAGCAAATCACCGTCAGAATTGTACTTGACCTATTTTAATGTTAGTTGATCATGGTTCAATCCAAGTTGGTTTTGTAATCAAGGGAAGTTACCTGAGTCAAAGGTCTCGAGTGTCCTTGGCTATGTTGATTAAAGGTCAGTAAATCAAAATTTCTAAATCTTTCACTCTCATTTTCATCCGATAACTTACATCTTAAGAGGGCGCATTTTTATTTGATAATTACGGGCTTTCCAAAAAGCTGACTGGGTTCAGGTGCAATAAGTGCTGAGAAGCTGTTTGCGAAATGTATGCTCTTGACAAAGTCGTGGTGGTTTAGCAAAATTTTTTTTTTTTGTGTGTGTGAAAAATTTCCAAAGAGTATTTCTGAGAACAACACAGTACATGTGAGTACATTTATATATTACATAAATTCTTGGTCATCACAACCGGCTTGCCTGCTCTTATATCAGCACACATGGTCAATCTTGACGGGAGCCCGGTCCACATCTCCAAGATCCAGCGTCAATGTTCGGTGGAACAGTTCGTAAAGCATGTCTAGTCCTAAACCTGTCACAGCTGGGTCGTATCTTCCCTTGGAGAATTCGTCTCGAACAAAGGCATGTTGCGCTCCTGCAAACTCTACAAACGAGAAAAACGCACCAGCCTCGCGTAACGTCGCTCGAATCTTATCACGGCCTTCGGGCGGAACGTGAGGGTCCAAGGTACCAAAGATAGTCACAAGTTCTGTGTCAGATGATCCGCCGAGATCACCGTTCTTGATACGAGCCAGGGAGTGTAAGGACTCGTCAGAAGTGTTTCCCAAAGTATTAGAGTGAATGTCTGTGCCAAAAAATGTCACAGCGGATTTCACGCGAGGGTCAAACGCGGCTCGCAAAGCAATGTGGCCACCCAAACACATGCCCGTGGCACCAATCTTACCTGTGCACGTAGGTAAAGAAACCAAGTAATCTGTAGTCAGCTTGCAATCTTCATCGTAGGACTCGAGGGGTTTAGTAGCTTTGTACTTGTTTCCCAAATCAGTGCCGGGTCCATCGTAAGCAAATGGTTCAAAGGCTTCATTTGATCATTAATAGAATGTTAGCGTTAATTTCGATAAGACTTTTATAACTTACACTCGTAGTTATGGTAAACTGATGGAGCTGCAACAATGTATCCATGTCCTGCAATCTGCTTTGCAAATCTCTCAACAGGGCCTGGATTGTTAAAAACACTAGATTTAATGCAATTGATAAATTTTCATCATACCGGTGACTAAGAAAAATTGTTAATAAGAAGAATTTGGAAAAAATGCCCGATAAGCTTCATACCTTGATAAATCTCAGAAAAAACAATAACACCAGGAAACTTAGCCTGAGGATATTGAGGGATCTTAGGATGATAAATGAACACACGCATTGTAGTCCCGTAGGACGTTTTAATATCGACAAATGACTCGGTGATTAACATGGTGATTTATAAATTTCGCTTTTATCTAATTTTTAAGGTGGGGGGGATAAACCAAAAATTAAATTACAGAAAAAAAAATTAATTAAAACAAAGATAAACTTTAAAGTTCGACATTGTTTTCAGGTTTACAGACAAAAACAATAATAATCACTAACAACCATTTTTTACCTTCACTTGAGCTCTACAACAAAACAAAAATAAATGTTTAAAAATACAAAGTAAAAAGAAAAATGCCTCGAACCAGATTCGAACTGATGATCTCGTCATTACTAGTGACGCGCCTTACCAACTTGGCCATCAAGGCTGTTTTTTAAATATAATAAAATATTGAATCATAAGAATACAATTACTTAATATTTCAAAAATTGTACTTTTTGAGCGTAATTTATTTTTTTTCTAATAATTAAAAAAATTTCAACATTTTAAATTGACACATAAAGAATATCGATAACATTGATGGCCTTTATTTAACTTATAACTTTTAACAAAATACAGATTAGTATTTTAAAACCCTAACCCTATAATAAATGTTTGCCTGAGATATCTCTCCTCCAAGAAACAAGGTTTGTTCTTCTATAATAAAAAAAATAATGCTTCAAATTGAAAAGTTCATAGATACAAATATATATATTTTAAACCAAAATTCAACTGGTTATAGAAAGTTTATAATAAAGAAACACTCTTCTTGCATCATCTTAAAACTTCAATGAGGGAAACTTTTTTCGTAAATATAAAATAGAAAACACAATTAAAGATAAGGTAAATGTCAATCTAAAATAAGCCTTTCTTCGAATCATTTTGGCAATATCAAAATCAGACGACCATGGGTCGTCAAAAAATTCCTCGGCTTTAAGAACTTGTTTTTGAATATCTTTGTGACGTTTCGGTGTAATCTTTGGCTCGAACTTTAAATCTTCTGTCGTCAGTAGAACATTTAATGATTTGTTCAAAATATCAGCTTCTAGCTCTATCATTGCATCTGCAGCTAGCATAAATGGGAGCTGAAGAATACACTCAGCTAAATCAGGTATTAAAAGATCGTATTTGTCCAAAAGCTTCTGAGCATTAGAGGTGCTTTTAGAGGAAAGCTCCTTAATGTTTTTTGGAAGAGCCGTAGCCGAAGTAAGAGAGGTAACGATTTTTGCAAAAAATTCTTTTCTTGACTTGGTAATATGGAACAAGGGAGACTCTTCAGTTACCTGGCCTAAAAATTCAAACTTGTATGAAACGATATGGAATGCAATTTCGGAATTTGTTGCATCTTTTTTGATCGAATCGAGTTCAAGTTGTTTTAGATGTTGAAATGACATGCCTCGTTTGGCGCGCATGGCAATTTCATAAAAAAAGTTATCGTGTTCTTTTAGTAACAGTTCTGGAAAGTCGTCCATTTCTTCAAGCTCAAAACTTTCTATGTTTTGTGAACTTAAGATTACATTTAAAATATGAACAATTTCTTTTACTGAATCAATATTTTCAGCATGTTTCCGCAGTGTCTTCATAGTTTTTGTGCTTGGTAAGTCTGGGAACACATGGCTCGTAGTATCTCGTGGATGAATTCCCTTTATATGGCACCCAATACATTCGTATAAATCATGTTGATATTTTCCCACAAATACAGGCATTATGGTTTAAGGATTCAAAAGCAAAAAAAATGTAAAATTTCTCTAGAGAAACATGTGCAAACTAAAGTGTATTACATATCAATCTTCAAAAAGAGTGTTTTCCGAAATCCCAACAGAGTTACTTCTGTAGTTGTAGCTGAGAAGTGTGGAGTGAGAAGGAGAAAGGCTAAAGAGCCAAAAATTAGTCATATAAATGGGTTGTTGTAATTACAATGTAATAAGTCAGTTTAGGAAATTGAACAAACATGTTAACCTCAACAATAAAAAAGATTAAAGTTAAAAAAGGTTTACAAGAAAAGTCTTTGAAATAAGAATGCTGTGATTGATTTTGCTACAATAACGTTTAAAAAAATCATTTATTTTTTTTATCTTAGCAATAAAATATTTGAAAATATTTAGATTTATGCTAATCCTTTTAATTGTTTCCATGTTTAACGTCCTGAAAAACATCATGTTTCCTCGTAAGCTGTCATTTGGACTTATTTTCGGGATGTAAGAGAAGCATGTTGAAACTGGATAGTAATTTCAATGAAAATGAAAATTTATATAGTTAGACCTGAAAGGATGGAAATGATGCTGATTTTATATATTACTTTTAACATTGAATAAAAACAAACAAATCATGTTAAAAGAAGTTGAGGCTGATATTTCAAGTAATTTGTTTAAAAGATTTAAAATAAACGTAAAAAAACATTCAAAAAAACTAAACAATATATACTTTAAATTAGTTTGTAAGCTTTTATGAGTCAGATTTTGGTTGAATTCAATACAACTTTTTTACAACTTCGCTGTTACTTCTACGTTATAATATGATTAAAATATATTACTAGAATAAAATAAAAAGAACAGAACAAAACAGATTAAAAAAACAACAATTCATTATAATAAAATATCATATGAATATATTTTTTACATTAAAATGCAAAGAAATTTCAGTGAATTTTATTTGTCAACTAAAATATGAAGATATTTGATCATAGGAGTCGTCGCTTAGTAACGCCGTTTCGCTTGACACCTGCTCGATAAGTGGCCTCGTCAAGCACACCCATACGATTTCGCTGTAACTCAGCATCATATCCTACACCTTCGTAAGCTTTATCAATGACTTTAAAAATCGACTGGCGTTCAAGTTCAGCATCAAGAGGTTGTTGTACTTTGAATTGTTTTTCGTGATACAGATGCAAAAGTCCATAATATGAAGGAATACCTTGTGGAGCTTTATACAAAATAATTTTGCTCAAGAAACCCAAAATCATTGCAAGACCAAACACTGAAAGTATGGAACATACAATAGAAGTAACATTGTAACGAAGCCGGCCTGTAAAATAAAAGTTCAAACTAGAATACCCAACAGAATTAAACCCAAAGATTTTGTCAATGACACCATATACAAACGGACTGACTTTGATATTCGACACAATTGGTAAAAGTTGAACACCTCCAAACTCCCACGGCTCACTCATAGAACTGTTCCACTGACTGATAAAATCGTTAGATGGTTGATCGTGAATTTTATAATGTAAGAGGCGAGTACGGTAAAATGCTTGGGTTACTACCACTACATCTTTTACCAAAAAATATCCAAAGAAAACGCGATTGTATAGAGCCCCATCTGTCGAGTTAACGGAGGAGCTGTCCTGAACAGTAAACACTAGTGTAAAGCTGGCATCGGGATCAGCCAGTAAAGAGGAAAAACCTTCAATCCCTTCTGTAATATTAGATAATTCAGAGTAACTAGTGTTGATGTTATTAGGGTTAAGCAAAACATTAGAATTGTCTAGAGTTATATCAAAACCTAAGTGATCAAATAAACCATAATCTGTCAAATTTTTAACACTTCCATCTGTATTAATTAAAGATGACCTATCATGAATATCAAATGTTGAAGATTCGTAGATAACTGTGCTTGCGTAAATGTATCCCTTGTCTCTGTCGATTCCAAATAGAGTGATATTATCACCAGGAGAGCTTGTATGATCAGATTGATATTTACCATCACCAAAAGTATACGATACAGCGGAGTCATTGTCTGTACTTTTAAGACACCATAATTGTGGATAGAGGGGAACAGATGGACCATCAAGATAAAGCACCTCAGATCCTCTTTTTATAGGAATTTCAGTTCCTTTGTCACTCAATCCACAGATCAAATGAGATCCTTCAGATACTTCCAAAGAGAACAAAACTCCACCCTTCAAGAAAGCAGAAGTAGCAAAACCAACGTCATCTAAATGAACTCTTTCCATGCTATTTTCAAATTTATCCACTTCTCTGAAATCAACGTTAGTGTTGTATAACGTTTTATTAGACGCCCAGCGGCTGTTGATGTCAAAATTGTCTGGAAGTAGAGTAGAATTATCTGAAGTTGAATTGAGGAACTTTTTAGAAATCTCGCTCACTGGTAAGTGCACTATTTCTGCTGAAGGAGACACGTTTTGTGAGAGAATCAGATTCAATATCTTAGACCCATATGTTGTGCAAATAATACAGGAAAAAAATATTAACAATGTTGAAAAATTAAATTTTTTACATCCATAACCCGATTCATATAGATCCCTGTTATCATTTCCATTTTGTTTTAATTTCTGATTGTTTAAGTCTGTTTCGGTTGTTGTAACTCTATAACCGCTGATACCAGGTTCGGAATCAAACTGGCCCTTGGAAACGTATTCATCAGGAGTCATTGATCCAGGTCTTGGTGACGGTAGTTGGTTAAGTTCATAATCATTACTTTTAGTTTTACGCATACTAATGCGCTTTGTCTCCGAGCGAAAAAATCTCCAGAACCCCCCAAGTGAAGTAATGACTGAGGCTACTTGAGTGGAGGGATTATTGATAATGGAAAGAAATTCAATAAGAAAATATGTAAGGACCCAAAAAGTGGCATCCATTACAATGAGAAGAGTTTGGAGGGGCAACTGCCCATAGACATATAACATGATTTAAAAAACAAATTTATGAGAATTAAAGAAGAAAATTAGAAGAACAGAAAAAAAAACTGTATTGGAATTATGGTACATATATTCTATGGGGATTTTAGGTCCTATATATATTTTAAAATTTGTTTAAGTCCTTAATAAAAAAAGCCACTTTATCATTAAATCAGACAAACATTTTTCTCCTGTAATGTTTATCTATGTAAATATATATTCAATGGAACGAATAAGAATTATTTATTATACATTTTTATACCCTCCATGGGCTATTGTGAGTTCTTTCAGATCAATAGTTTTCGAGTTCATATGGCCTTAAATCGTTTAAAAAAATTGGCTTTTTTTCCAAGCTATTTTAAATAGCTGCTTTGAGTTGTATCATGTCCACTTCAGAAAAAATTTAGTATATTTGCAGCCGCTTTTGTGGGTGTGAGTGAGCGACAATCGACATTAAATCAAAAAAATCTTTGTTGTAATTTTTTTATTAGTGAGTTTTTACACAATATTTTACCAACTTTGTGTAATAACACTTTTTCATTGAAAAATTCAACTTTTTTATAAGCTGTCATTAGTTGCTTGGGAATGTAATTTTCTTTTATTTTTTTTTGGTAGATCACCCAAAGGATACTCAGTCGCAACAGTAAAGGATACCACTTATGGCAATGAAGTAACTGCAAAAAACATATATGAAAATTGGATTCTTTATACTTTTAAAAAATATATAATCACTAACCTGTTTTTGTAAAATTTCGACAAAACAAAAATGATCTCGTGTTAGGCTAAATGAAACCAGTCGAATTTTTTGCGGCTTAAAGACAGTTTTAAAAACATTCAACATTCAGTCTCTAATATAAAAAAATAAATTCATTAGTACTAATTTCCTAAATTGCTAGAGGGCCTTGAAATGAGCAGGTAATGAGATCTGAAATCATTATAAAAATTGTGTAAACAAAGAGTAAAAAAACTTCTACTTTTTTATCGCAACACTTTTAAAAAAATATCAATTTTTTTTTTACATTTGTTTCCGACTCCCGTTTCCCCTATTTAAGGAATCTGGGCTACTTCAAGAAAGTAAATGAGCCCTTCACAAAGTTTTTGTTGAAAGATAATCGCAATTTTATGACTTCAAAAAAAGGAAAAGTTAGTCCCTAATAGAATTTAACTGTAAAAAAAGGTTTATTAAATCGTTTAACCAAAATAAAAAAATTACTATTGAATAGTTATTACTTTACTCCAAACGACCAATGACCTTTAAATTTAACACAGGCTTGGCTTTAGCGTCAAGATATCTTTGTAATTTAATGTGTTTTAGAGATAACTATGTTGAGGTCATATAGTGGCAAGGTGCTTTAAGGTAAGGTGCTAAATTTTTTTCTTCAATAGTTTTTTTTACAGAACCGTAAGTTTTAAGTCCAAGATTTTGGTTAATGAGACTAAAGAAAAATGGGCTTATCTTAATCTTGCGCAAAAGTAACAAATTTTGAGTATGTAAAAGTTTAAGCCGCTTTGACATAAGGCTGTTATATACTTTTTAATTCATTGTTGATCATTTCGATAATGTTGGATTTAAGTAAGTAGGTTTTGTAAAAAGTTGGGGTTAATGTAACAAGATTGGTATATATAAAATCACTTGTTTAGTAAGTAAACTGTAATAAATGCAATTGTAAATTTATCATGTGGTATACTATGTTTCCCCAAAATTTACAAGCCTAGATGGGATATTTGTTTAAAAATCGACACTCTAGTGTCGCAAAACCTTTCAATCATCTAATAATAAATTATATGGTAAAATCATTATTGACATTTTCAAGTTTGTCTTTCTCAAAAACCATATAGATTTGGAAATATGTAGATGATTGGGTTTATGTGAATTGAAAGCCGTAAAACCACAAAAATTTTTTTTGTAAAAGTAGCAAAGGTAGGGTATTAATTAAAAGGACGCTGTGTTTTTAATAATTGGCTTCATGGATGCAGTAAGTTTTTTGGCTTTTAAATGTCAAGTTTCTTGGCACCTTAAATTGGAAGCTAGTTCTGGGGATTAAAGTTAACAAATTTCACCTGCCACGTACGTCCTTGGTAGAAAATGAATTTAGGGTTGAGTTCGGCAAAACGGTGTTTTGAAAAAATAAAGGAAATAAATACATCGGTCGAAATAACGTGACACACAGCATCTGACGAAATTAAAACTTGTAAAAAAAATACAAAACTCGGCTTAAAGGTAGGTAATCTCACCGAAGGCTTCGAAGGAAGAAGAAGCAATATTCAAAGTCACTACGTTAAAAAAAATTGTTTACAGGAATAATGGAAGTTCTTAAGTTAACCAAGTAATCCAACTAGGGGACCTAGGGTTCTACACAAATCCTGACCTTACTCAAATTTGTTCTAGGTTAGTCACGATTTTTGCGATTGAAATAAAAAATTTGTTAGTAACTCATCAATGTTTATCATAACTTGGTATAAAATCAACTTAATATCATTTAATAACTTGGTTATATAAAAACAAATTTATACATCTTATAACAGCGAGCTATTAACAGTGTCTTTATTGTTGACTCGGTCTTTATAAGTAGTCTCGTCCAATACGCCCACACGTCTCCGCCGCAAATTCGCATCGTAACCTACACCTTCGTACGCCTTATCAATGATTTTGAATATCGACTGGCGCTCGACTTTTGCATCAAGAGGTCGTTGTACGTTCAGTTGCTTTTCGTGGTACTGATGCAAAAGTCCATAATATGATGGAATGCCCTGTGGCTTCTTGCGCAAAATTATTTTGCACAAGATACACAAAAACAAGGAAAGACCGAAAACTGCAAGAATCGAACACACAATCGATGTCACATTATACCTGAGTTTTCCAGCCAAAGAAAACATGGGGATGGAAGGTTCGTCTATGAAAATCCCAAATATTTTGCAAATGACACCAAACACAAACGGAGTGGTTTTAATGTTAACCACCATTGGCAAAAGCTGGACATTTGCATAATACATTGGAGTAGATATAGAACTGTTCCACCGATGAATACTTACAAACGTTAATGGATCCACGATTTTATAACCTAATAAGCGGCCACGGTACAAAGCCTGAGTCACAGTGACCTGATCGTATACTCTATGGTATGAAATCAAAACACGATTATAAAGTGTTCCTTCAGTAGAGTTAACGGTTGAATTGTCCTTGACTGTAAATCCAAGAGTAAAACTAACATCGCTATCAAACCATGCGTTTATAAATGTTTCAATGCCTTCTGTAATATTTGAAGACACATCATAACTAGTTTGGTTATTATCAGAATTGAACATAACATTGTAATTTTCTAATGATAAATCACATCCTAAATGATCAAATAAACTGGAAATGGACGAAACAGGAACGTCATCGAGGTCATCATAAATATCTTGCATGACCCGTTGTGTAAAGTTGGACGATTCGTAGATAATGGTGTTGGCGTAAATGTACCTGTTTTGTCTATCAATACCGAAAAGTGTAATATTATCACCCGGTGCACTCATATGATCTGATTGAAATTTAAAGTCTGCATAATTTATACTTACTGCAGTGTCGTTATGAGTGCTGTTAAGACACCACGGCTGGGGAAAAATTGGTACTGAAGGAAGGTTGAGTTCAAGAACTTCGGAACCTTTCTTCATAACTATTTCCGTCCATTTGTCACTGGAACCACACATCACATGAGACCCTGGTCCTTCTTCAAATGAGAACAAGATTCCTCCCATCAGGAAAAATGAGTTTCCAAATCCGGTTTCGTTAAGATGAATTCTTTTAATTTTGTTTTCAAATTGATCAACTTTATGGTAATTAACATTGATGTTGTAAAGAATCTCGTCACTTGGCCAGCGAGTATTGATGTCAAAATTGCTAGGAATTAAGGATGAGGTATCGGTGGTTGAGTTGAGTACTTTCTTTGAAGCATCATAAACCGATAAATACATTTGTTCTGCTGAAGGAGCCACATTTTGAGAAAGGATAAGATTGAGTACCTTGGATCCATAAGTTGTGCAAATGATGCAAATAAAAAAAATAAATAACGTTGGATAATGAAAGGTTTTGTGGCCAATAGTAGTCGCATATAACCTGGCGTCATGATTACCAGTACCTTTTGATGCTGTGCTAGTCGGGTCTGAGATCTCGGCTGTTGATACTCTATACCCGCTCGTCTCAGGTTTGAAATCGAATTGATCTTTGGAAAGATATTCCTCTGAAGTTATTGACCCGGCACGTGGTGCTGATAGCGGGTCTAGTTCATAATCGTTAATTTTTGTTTTTCGCATCCGAGTCCGCAAAATTTCGTGGTATAAGAATCTCCAAAACCCGCCAAGTGATGTTATGACTGAAGCTACTTGGGTTGAGGGGTTATTAATGATAGAGAGAAACTCCACAAGAAAATAGGTAAGGATCCAAAAAGTAGCATCCAATACAATGAGAAGGGTTTGAAGGGGCAGCTGCCCATAGACGTAGAACATGATATTAAAAATAGATGTATGAGGATTTGAGGATGACAGAGGAAGCAAAAAAGTGTATAATGTAGTTATTTTTTTAAGAGGATATATTTTATTCTTTATATAATTGAACATTGGCCTGAATAAGTGACAGTGGAAGAGCAGTCCTATTAAATTAAACAAATATTTAGTGTTTTTTACTTATTTATAGATATGATAACAATATTTCTTTTACAGTCGATTTATTTCAGCTGCGTCAAGTTCTTCCATATCCACTCTGAGATTGATTTTTACAGTAGTTATCTTTACTCTGTGTATATTTTTATCGTTACGACACTGAAAAAGTTTGAGTTATTTTCCCACTAAGCTTTCTTCCCCAATGCTCCAATCTTAGATGATAGGCCCAAAAAGTGTACGGCTTGGATAAGCTCTTATATAAACAGCAACCTTAATTTTTAAATGTCTACGAGTTTTTTTTAACAAAAGTTCTCTTTTTAATTTGGTTTCAGACCTAATATAACACTCAAATATGCTGCTTTATTAACCGTATTATTGAACGTAAATCTTGAATGGTAATCTGATCATCCAAGCATTTTCTGAAGAGAGCAACTCTTTACAAGCTTTTACCAAATTCAAGGTGCCCGTGTTACTCCCCGATTGAGGTTTATCGCTAATTTCTATACGATTACTAAGCATCACGAAAAGTCACTCCCCCTAACAAAATCCTCCAAAACATGGCACACTGGCTCCCAGCCACCACTTTTTGGTCTCCAAAAGCCTGCTTTTGCCTTCACTTTTCTTTTGGTCCTGTGACTCCTGAGAGCCTTTTACAATCTGTAAAGCCGCAGAGGCTTCCTATTTAAGACCTTCATTGCTCGGCCTCTCCCAACCCCAGGTAGTTTTTTTAAAATTTAAAATCCACAGTGAAAACCAGTATTTATAAAGTCTTGAGATTGATTCAAGCTTAAGGTCTCAAAAAAGTCAAAAAGACTGGAGTTTTTGGTAACCTGAAATGCCTTTTTTTATTTTTGTTTAACGAAATAGCCGTAAACCTTCCTCGTAAATCTAATAGACGAGGTTTTGAGCGAGCGATATTCTTGTTCGTAGATAGGGCTTGCTTCAGAAGCATAAAAACCTTAAGGCAAATTCAAAACGAAATTAGATTTTAGAGCAGTTAGTTGACTTATTTCGAAAAATATTTATGGCGATAATAGTTTACCGAATCTCAATGGTTCATAATAGACCTGCTTGACTACATATGTGAAAACGTTATGAAAACGGGAAGGTTTTTCTGGTTTATTTTAGAGTGGAGCACTAAGGTATTAATTTGGGAATACATCATAAGCTATCAAGTGACTTGTCGCGTGCCTAGTGTTTACGAATCAGGACTTGAAAATATTAAAAGTTTCTATAATAGCTAAATAGAGTTCAAATAACTACCATTAAGACACTGGTTTTAGCTAGAATGAAAACAATAGAGAATGACAATGTAAAAGACTGCGTCTTGTATCTTGTAAAAATAGAAGCTTGGTGTTGTATTTTTCATTCACTTTTTTATTGCTCAGGTTTTCTTTTTTATACTGATAATTTTCATTTTAGTATAGACATGGAAGGCCTAAGTATACTTCGACGTTATATGGAAATATATATAAACAACAAGCTGAAACTAGATTCTTAACTTTAACAAATTTAAGAAATATAAGCTTAAATCTATATATTTTATTCCAATACTTGTCAAAGAGGCCGTGGATATCAATATTTAAAACTTATTTTTTTTTCTTCAGGCTCTGTTTGCCCTAGTGTACACCATAAGCCACCACAGGTTAGGGTTTAAATAATACATCAAACGAAAAATTTTCTGCTATTTGGCTATTCTTTACCTTTTATTGTAAATCGACTGTGGTCACATACTGCTTACTGCTCTTATTCAAGGTATAATAGCTAACCAAGTAATCCAATTAGACAACTGGAGTTCTACTCAAATCATGGCTACCTGCCCAAATTATTGTATTTTGCCGCCAAATTTGGTTTCCTTGGACCAATTTTCAAAGTGACTCTGTGGCTTTTTGTCTTAAAAACCCCCATACTATATATTTTTGGTCCTCATTCAATGCACACGGCACCACCAGTTTCCAAATAACGAAATGTGTTTCTTTTTCCCTTTTTTCTTCAATCAAGTATGCTTGATATAATACCGGTAACACGCGTAACCTGTTCCTAAGGTTAAAACAATACCCATCGAGTTCATCAAGGGTTTCTTAAACCATCCGTCATTTCCCAGTGCCAATTTCCCTACTACTGTGGTATCATATAGGTGCTGGTAATTGTCAATCTCTATATTTAGATCGGATTCAAATTTGCGTTCCGTGCGGTTTTCCAAGAACCGCGGGATGGAGCAACAGCGCACAAAATCACGGCGTAGCTTGATATTCAATGCAATGAAATTGTTGATAACCGTGAGCGCCGAGTGCTGAGCAAGACTGGCAGCTAACTCAAACACATCAACCTTGTAGTCAGCTTTCAGGCGAGCAATATGTTTGGCCGCATATCGAGATGTAAGGTAGAATTCGCTTTCTGGGTCCGTCTGGTTGATCCATTCATTCAGGTTTTGAAGAAAATAGGAGGCTTGTATATAAAACTTGTATTGATGGTGGGTTGGCTGAAGAAAAACTGTGTTTCCTACAATTTTCTTCATGCACACTAAGTATTTTTTGAGGTAAAGAATAGCAAGCTGCTTGTCACCGTAAGTCGAAGGCAATGTTTCTGGATCAAAGTCGGGAAAGGTGATCTGTAGTGTGTAATCTTGATAGAGCAGAACTTTAAGATAAATATCAGTAGTATGGCGCTCGAGAAACATAAACGCAAGGGACTTTTGGTCGGTGATAGAAAGCATATCATAAGGCATCTGAGGCCGAGCAAGGTTATACAGAACATTAAAGATATCTTCTAACGCTGTAATATCGTCATCATATGCTCCGAAAAAAGATTTAATAGATGGTGAAGTCATTGGAATTATGGTATAAAAAAGCACGTAGAAAGTTCCGCCCAGAGGAGAAATAATTCAGATTAACTTGAAAAATGGAAACTTTGTCTAAAAAGAAATTGAAGAAGAAAAAAATACTACTTTTTCATGGGAATTCCCATAATGCAAAAGGATTACATATACATTGGTTTGGGGGTTTTGGTTTAAGTTTTTTCAGTGACCTGGAAGCCGTGGATGCGAGGCTTATGCGGGGTCGTCTGTGGTGTGAGTTAGTCACGATTTTGAACTCAAAAAAAAATTCCCCAGTAGCCCATCAAAGTTTTTCATTTAAAGGCATGGAATTTATCAAATTGAACAAACAAAGCATCTACTAACGATTCTATCAATAAAAAAACTAATCTATATAGCTTATAACAGCCACCGATTGGTATCACCATCACGCTGCACGGGGTTTCTATACGTGACCTCGTCTAACACTCCCATCCGATTGCGCTGCAAATCGGAATCATAACCCACTCCTTCGTACGCCTTGTCAATGATTTTGAATATCGACTGGCGCTCGACTTCCGCATCCAGAGGTCGGTGTACTTTAATCTGCTTTTCGTGGTACTGATGCAAAAGGGCATAGTATGATGGAATGCCTTGTGGCATCTTGAACAAAACCCCTTTGCACAAGATAAACAAAAACAAAGAAAGACCCAAAACTGCTAGAATCGAGCACACAATCGATGTCACATTATACTGGAGTTTTCCAGCAAAATAAAACCCTGTACTAGAGTATCCCATAGTTTGGAACCCAAATATCTTGTCAATGACGCCAAACACAAATGGACTAGTCTTAACGTTAATCACCATTGGTAGGACCTGAACACCTGCATAATACATTGGATCAGTCATGGAGCTGTTCCATTGACTTGTAAAGTTATCGCTGTTTGTCTCTTGAAATTCATAATGTAATAAGCGGCCACGGTACAAAGCCTGAGTAACAGTGACCTGGTCGTATATTGGATAGTATGAAATCAAAACACGATTATAAAGTGTTCCTTTAGTGGAGTTAACAGTTGAACTGTCTTTGACGGTAAACCCAAGAGTAAAACTAACATCGGTGTAAAACCATGCATTTATAAAGTTCTCAATGCCTTCTGTAATATTGGAGGTCACATCATAACTAGTTTGATTATTATCAGAATTGAACATAACATTGTAATTTTCTAATGATAAATCACATCCTAAATGATCAAATAAACTGGAAATGGACGAAACAGGAACGTCATCGAGGTCATCATAAATATCTTGCATGACCCGTTGTGTAAAGTTGGACGATTCGTAGATAATGGTGTTGGCGTAAATGAACTTGTTTTTTCTGTCAATACCAAAAAGGGTAATATTATCACCCGGTGCGCTCATATGATCTGATTGAAATTTAAAGCCTGAAAAAGTAATACTTAACGCGGTGTCATTCTCAGTGCTGTTAATACACCACGGTTGGGGAAAAATTGGTACTGAAGGAAGATTGATTTCAACAACTTCGGATCCTTTCTTCATAACTGTTTCGGTCCACTTGTCACTCGAGCCACACATCACATGAGACCCCGGTCCTTCTTCAAATGAGAACAAGACCCCTCCCATCAGGAAAAAAGAATCACTGAATCCAGTCTCGTTAAGATGAATTTTTTCCATTTTGTTTTCAAATTCATCAACTTCATGGTAATCAACATGAATGTTGTAGAGAATCTCGTCACTTGGCCAGCGAGTGTTGATGTCAAAATTGCTAGGAATTAAGGATGAGGTATCGGTGGTTGAGTTGAGTACTTTCTTTGAAGCATCCTTAACCGGTAAATACATTTGTTCTGTTGAAGGAACCAAATTGTGAGAAAGGATAAGATTAAGTACTTTAGATCCATAGGTACTGCAAATGATGCAAATAAAAAAAATAAATAATGTTGAGTAGTGAAAGGTTTTGTGGCCAATAGTAGTCGCATATAACTTGGCTTCATCATTAATATTGCCTTGTGGTGCATGACTACTCGAGTTCGATGGCTCAGCTGTCATCTCTCTAAACCCACTTACTTCCCCTTCAGAATGAAATGGGTTTTGGGAATGATATTCTGCTGATAAAATAGACCCAACATCTGTTGATGAAAACGGATCTAGTTCATAACTATTATGATCTGTTTTTCGCATCCGAACCCGCAAAATTTCGGAGTATAAGAATCTCCAGAATCCACCAAGTGTCGTTATGACTGAAACTAATTGGGTAGAGGGATTACTGATAATGGAAAGAAATTCAATAAGAAAATATGTAAGGAGCCAAAAAGTTGCATCCATTACAATGAAAAGAGTTTGGAGGGGCAGCTGCCCATTGACGTAGAACATGATGTTGAGAATAAATGAGTATAAGAATTTGAAAATGAGAAATGAAAAAAAAGTAAATGTTTAAGGTTGTTAGTGGATTTTCAAGAGAATATATATATTTCATACTTAATGGGCAAGAAAATGGGCTTGAGTTAATTAATAGTTGAACAGCTTTTTTTCTTGAATTAAACGAGTATTTAATCTGTGCCTTGTTTATTTTTAACCTACTTTTTATTAATGTAGCTGATAACAATGTTAACTTTCTGCCCTAAGTTGCAAACCTCTTATCACTAGTTCTCTTCTCAAGCAAGAATGGTCAGTTTTTGTTTTTGTTTTTTTCAGCTACTTTGAGCACTGCCATACACTGCCATATCCACTTCAGGACTGATATGTATAGCGACTTTATGTAACCGGAGGATGTTTGTGACAAACATCACCACAATCTAAAGTTTTGAATTTGGGTTCATCCTTTTCGAAATGTCTACTTGAAAACTTCGCCCAAAGTTGGATGATTGACCAGAAAAATACCCGGTTAGAATAAGATCTTAAATAAATAGTATCGTTAAGTCTCAATTGTTTCACTATGATTTTTTTGTTCTAAAATGTGCTTTTTTTCTCATATTTAACACCTGATTAAAAACGACACTCAGCCGATATAAATTGCTTCATTAACAGTATTCATTTAATTTGAATCATGAATAGTAATCTGTTAAATAGTTCTTCAAGGTTGTTGAATTTTAAGAATCAAAATTCTAAAAAGTTATAAGCTCACGTTTGAATAAAGTTAAGTTTAATTAAAATAACTACATTTAATGAAAAAAGTTGTTTTAGAAAGATCCATATAAATAACCTGCAACGTAAAACCGTAGCGTATTAAATTTATTAAAGATATGCTCAATCTGGTTATTTTTCTACTTTTGTAGATTATGGTTATTTTTAATAATGGGAACTTTCATTGCTTTGGACAACGAAAAAGAGTATATCTCAGCGTTTTTTGACAATCGATATACAGAAAGGTATGCTTGGGACCAAATTTGAAAAGAATTAAGATATATAGAGTTAAATTAATAAAAATTATATCAATATTAATCAAACTCATGGAAATAAATATATAGAAACATGTAGGCAAAAAGCTTTAAGCTCGCAATGGGAACCATATCATAATAAATCTAAGGCCGTGGGAGATTATCCAAAGCTCGAAAGATATTTTTCAATGTTTTAAAATTATCAATGTATTTTGAAACTTTATCTGATAAACACTAAAGTCATTGCGATTATGGTAAACAAAAACTTGGAATTTTTTCTGTCCTAATAAAAATAATTCAGATTAACATGAAAAAAAGAACCTTGTCTAAAGAGAAATTAAAGAGGAAAAAAAGCTACTTTTCATGGGAATACCCATAATACATAGGTTTTGCGGAGTTTAGTAAAGATTATTTCTGTGACCTGGGATCTCTGGAAAAGAGGCCTATGCAAGTTGCTTTGGGTGTAATGTCACAATTTTGTACATTAAAAAAACTCACAGGAAGCCTAAGGCTTTTGGTAAAATCATGGAATTTGTCAAATTAAACAGCAAACGTCAATTAAAAAACAAAACTATATAACTTATAACAGCCACCGATTGACAGCACCAGTACGCTTCACGGGGTTTCTATACGTGACCTCGTCTAACACTCCCATCCGATTGCGCTGCAAATCGGAATCATAACCCACTCCTTCGTACGCCTTGTCAATGATTTTGAATATCGACTGGCGCTCGACTTCCGCATCCAGAGGTCGGTGTACTTTAATCTGCTTTTCGTGGTACTGATGCAAAAGGGCATAGTATGATGGAATGCCTTGTGGCATCTTGAACAAAATTCCTTTGCACAAGATACACAAAAACAAGGAAAGACCGAAAACTGCTAGAATCGAGCACACAATCGATGTCACATTGTATCGGAGTTTTCCTGCAAAGTAAAACCCTACAGTAGAGTACCCGACAGTTTTCAGCCCAAATATCTTGTCAATAACACCAAACACAAACGGACTGGTCTTAACGTTAATCACCATTGGCAGAATCTGAACACCTGCATAATAAGTAGGATCTGTCATGGAACTATTCCACTGACTCGTAAAGTTATCGCTGTTCGTCTCGTGAAGTTCGTAACGTAATAAACGGCTACGGTAAAAAGCCTGAGTAACAGTGACCTGATCGTATTGTGCATAATATGAAATCAAAACACGGTTATAAAGTGTTCCGTCCAAAGAGTTGATGGTTGAATTGTCCTTGACCGTAAATCCAAGAGTAAAACTAACATAGGTATCAAACCAAGTGTTGATAAAATTTTCAATGCCTTCTGTAATATTGGAGGTCACATCATAACTAGTTTGATTATTATCAGAATTGAACATAACATTGTAATTTTCTAATGATAAATCACATCCTAAATGATCAAATAAACTGGAAATGGACGAAACAGGAACGTCATCGAGGTCATCATAAATATCTTGCATGACCCGTTGTGTAAAGTTGGACGATTCGTAGATAATGGTGTTGGCGTAAATGTACTTGTTTTCTCTATCAATACCGAAAAGTGAAATATTATCACCAGGGGTACTCATATGATCGGATTGAAATTTAAGGCCGGTAAAAGTAATGTCTAGTGAGGTATCATTCTCAGTGCTGTTAATACACCATGCTTGGGGAAAGATTGGTACTGAAGGAAGATTGATTTCAACAACTTCGGATCCTTTCTTCATAACTGTTTCGGTCCACTTGTCACTCGAGCCACACATCACATGAGACCCCGGTCCTTCTTCAAATGAGAACAAGACACCTCCCATCAGGAAAAATGAGTTTCCAAATCCGGTTTCGTTAAGATGGATTCTTTCCATTTTGTTTTCAAATTCATCAACTTCATGGTAATCAACATTGATGTTGTAGAGAATCTCGTCACTTGACCAGCGAGTATTGATGTCAAAATTGCTAGGAATTAAGGATGAGGTATCGGTGGTTGAGTTGAGTACTTTCTTTGAAGCATCCTTAACCGGTAAATACATTTGTTCTGCTGAAGGAGCCACATTTTGAGAAAGGATAAGATTGAGTACCTTGGATCCATAAGTTGTGCAAATGATGCAAATAAAAAAAATAAATAACGTTGAATAATGAAAGTTTTGGTGTCCGATAGTAGTCGCATATATTTTGGCGTCATTATTACCATTACCTCTTGCTGTTGGACTATTTGGGTTTGAAGTCTCAGCCGTAGTTACTCGATACCCGCTTGTCCCAGGTTCGGAATCAAATTGATCTTTGGACTGATATTCCTCCGGCGTTATGGACCCGGCACGTGGTGCTGATAGCGGGTCTAGTTCATAATCATTAATTTTTGTTGTTCGCATCCGAGCCCGCGAAACTTCTGAGCGCAAGAAACTCCAAAACCCACCAAGTGATGTTATGACTGAAGCGACTTGGGTTGAGGGGTTACTGATGATGGAGAGAAACTCAACAAGAAAATAAGTAAGGAGCCAAAAAGTGGCGTCCATTACAATGAGAAGGGTTTGAAGGGGCAGCTGCCCGTAGACGTAAAGCATAGTGGAAAATAGATGCTTATGAGAATGAGAGATGAAGAAGAGGAAGAGGAAGTTTTAAATGAAGTTAACTTTTTTTGTAGAGGATATATTTCATTCTTTATATAGGTGATAATTGATGACTAACTGATAGTGGAACAGCTTTTCATTAAATTAAACGAGGATTTAGTCTCTTTCATGTTTATTTTTATTTTAATTTTTTCAATGTAGCTGATAACAATAGTTATTTGATTGTCCCAAATTGTAAACCTCCTATCACACACCTCCTTCTCCTGCGAGGGTGGTCAGTTTTTGTTTGTTTGTTTGGTCTTTTCTGCATCCAGCTTACAGCAATAAGTTAACCATTTCTTTTTTTCCCTTCATTTTCAGCTACTTTATGCTCTGCCATATCCACTTCAGAGCCGACTTTTATAGCGGCTGCGTGTGGCGTATGTGGGTGACAATCAACGTCATCACAATCAAAAGTTTTGGTTCTTGGGACTTTACCATTTAAATTTTCTACGTAGAAACTTAGCTTTAAATGATTGGTCAGAGAAATACCCGAGTTGAATAAGATCTAAAATAAATAGTAAGGTTAATTCTTAAGTTAACTAAAAAAAGCTATTGTTTTTTTTCAAAAATGAATCATTCCTGTTCATTTCGGACATATGACTAAAAGGCCGACTCAGCGACAATAAGTTGCTTTGTTAGCAGTCTTTATTTAGCACATGTCATAAATAGTAATTTGATCTTCTTATCGAGATTCTCTGAAAAGAATACTTTTGTAGGATCTGGTACAAAAGCTTTTTTATCATTTTTATAGTTACATTTAGATGCTAAAGATAGTTTTGTATTGAAATATAACAAAAATGTGTTGATAAAAAGCATTACCAGTATCGACAATATGTCAAACATATGTAGCATTTAATTAAAGTGATTAACTAAGGTTACATGATTTAATATACCTATTGTTTTTCACTAGTGATATATGTCCCCGGGGAATTTCATTGATTCTATCATTTTAACCTTGTGTTTAGAAATTAGAAAGCATCAAAAATAATCAATATATCACCATGTGGTTTCTTGACTTTAAAATTCACTTTAAAAAGTACAAGTACCTGACGTTCTCAACCTTTTAAATTCAAGTTTAATATCACAGAAAAGCTAGGGGGCATTTTGGGAAATTGACGTACTTGTTTTTCTTGGGTTTAGAGTCATTAGTTTTTAAATTTAGCTTTGAACTGTTCTTGTAAATCAAATAAACGAAGAATTTTCAACTAATGGGTGTTACTTTGGTGGCCTGATCATACCTTACACAAATTCAACATATTTTTGATTTTAGGGCCTCAGGTTGTCTGAAAATTAAAAAATATTTATGTCGACAATAAAGTTTGTCTAACCTTAATGCTCGATAACTGATATTCCCATCTATGTATTTGATAATATTATAAAAAAAGTCTGTTTTTTAATATATATATTTTAAATTGTAAATGTATTACAGTGAACTGTTAAATAGCAGTTTGAGGATTTTGATTTTTGTCAAGATTCTAAAAAATTATAAGCATATTTGAATAAAGTCAAATATAGGTAAAATAAATACAAATGGAAAATTAAATTATTTAGAACCCCAACAATAATAACAAGCTATATAAACACACTACGTATTAAATCTATTGAAAAAATGTGCTTAGCGTACTTTTTTTCTTTTACTTTTGTTGCTCATGTTTTTATTTTAAATAAGGGTGGTATTCATTCTGCTATTTACGATGAAGACAGAAGTATATTTCAGCGTTGCTGTTCAAATATATATGATAACAAGTTTGCATTTAGACCCAAATTTCAAACATTTTAAAGTATATAAACTTAATTTTATAAAAATCATTTCAATAATGTCAAACAACTCATAAAGACTTGAAAACATGTAGGCAAGTGACTCTTAGCTCGCAAGAAAAAGCATATCATAAGACATCTGAAGCCGTGCAAGATTATCCAAAGCTTTAAAGATATCTTTTAATGCAGTAATATCGTCTTCATACTTTGAGAAAGAAGTTAATAAATACTAGTCATTGCGATTATGATAAAAAAAAACTAGGAAATTTTCTGTTCTAATGAAAAATAATTCAGATTAACTTGAAAATTTAAAATTTTTCTAAATGGATAACTGGATAAAAGTACTCTTTCATGGGAACTCTTTTAATGCCTAAGGATTAAATGTAGATTGGTTTATAAGGGGTTCAGTTATTTCTGTGACCCGGGACCCCAAGATGTGAGGCCTACGCCGGTTGCTTTGGGTGTAATGTCACAACTTTGTACTTTAAAAAATTCACCTGTAGCCCATCAAAGCTTTTCATAAGATCATTTTACTTACTAAACCATCCAACTAAAAGACAAAGCATCTACTAACGATTGTATCAATTAAAAAAACAAAACTATAACTTATAACGGCGACCGATTGACAGCACCAGTACGCTTCACGGAGTTTCTATACGTGACCTCGTCCAAAACTCCCATCCGGTTCCGCTGCAAATCGGAATCATAGCCCATGCCCTCGTACGCCTTGTCAATGATTTTGAATATCGACTGGCGCTCGACTTCCGCATCAAGAGGTCGGTGTACTTTAATCTGCTTTTCGTGGTACTGATGCAAAAGGGCATAGTATGATGGAATGCCTTGTGGCATCTTGAACAAAATTCCTTTGCACAAGATACACAAAAACAAGGAAAGACCGAAAACTGCTAGAATCGAGCACACAATCGATGTCACATTGTATCGGAGTTTTCCTGCAAAGTAAAACCCTACAGTAGAGTACCCGACAGTTTTCAGCCCAAATATCTTGTCAATAACACCAAACACAAACGGACTGGTCTTAACGTTAATCACCATTGGCAGAATCTGAACACCTGCATAATAAGTAGGATCTGTCATGGAACTATTCCACTGACTCGTAAAGTCATCGCTGTTCGTCTCGTGAAGTTCGTAACGTAATAAACGGCTACGGTAAAAAGCCTGACTAACAGTTACTCGATCGTATTTGTTATAAAATGAAATCAAAACACGATTATAGAGGGTTCCTTCAGTAGAGTTAATGGTTGAATTGTCCTTGACCGTAAATCCAAGAGTAAAACTAGCATATGTTTGAAACCATGTGTTGATAAATTTCTCGATGCCTCTTGTAATATTGGAGGTCACATCATAACCAGTTTGATTATTATTAGGATTGAACATAACATTGTAATTTTTTAATGATAAATCACAACCTAAATGATCAAATAAACTGGAAATGGACGAAACAGGAACGTCATCGAGGTCATCATAAATATCTAGCATGACCTGTTGTGTAAAGTTGGACGATTCATAAATAATGGTGTTGGCGTAAATGTACTTGTTTTTTCGATCAATACCGAAAAGTGTAATATTATCACCCGGTGCGCTCATATGATCTGATTGAAATTTAAGACCTGTAAAAATAATATCTAGTGCGTTATCATTTTGAGTACTGTTAATACACCATGCTTGGGGGAAAATCGGTACTGAAGGAAGATTGATTTCAACAAATTCGGATCCTTTCTTCATCACTGTTTCCGTCCATTTGTCACTAGTGCCACACGTCAAATGAGACTCTGGTCCTTGTTCAAATGAGAACAAGACTCCTCCCATCAAGAAAAAAGAATTACTGAATCCAGTCTCGTTAAGATGAATTCTTTCTATTTTTTTTTCAAATTCATCAACTTCATGGTAATCAACATTGATGTTGTATAGAATCTCGTCACTTGGCCAGCGAGTGTTGATGTCAAAATCACTTGGAATTAAGGTTGAGGTATCGGTGGTTGAGTTGAGTACTTTTTTCGAAGAGTATTTGACTGGTAAGTATAAAGATTCAGCTGAGGGAGCCACGTTTTGCGCAAGGATAAGATTGAGTACCTTGGATCCATAGGTACTGCAAATGATAAAAATAAAAAAAATAAATAACGTTGGATAATGAAAGTTTTTGTGGCCGATAGTAGTCGCATATAACTTGGCGTCACTATCAACATTGCCTCTTGCTGTTGGACTATTCGGGCTAATTTTCTCAGTTGTCGTCACTCTATACCCGCTTGTCCCAGGTTCGGAATCAAATTGATCTTTGGACTGATATTCCTCCGGTGTTATGGACCCGGCTCGTGGTGCTGCTAACGGGTCTAGTTCATAATCATTTTTTTTTTGTTGTTCGCATCCGAGCTCACACAACTTCTGAGCGCAAGAAACTCCAAAACCCGCCAAGTGATGTTATGACTGAAGCTACTTGGGTTGAGGGGTTACTGATGATGGAGAGAAACTCAACAAGAAAATAGGTAAGGAGCCAAAAAGTGGCGTCCATTACAATGAGAAGGGTTTGAAGGGGCAGCTCCCCGTAGACGTAAAGCATGGTGGAAAACAGATGTTTATAAGAATTTGACAAGATATGAAGAGAAATGGGTTTTAAATGTAGTTAATTTATTTTTTTCCAAGAGGAAATATCTCTCTCTTTATATAGGTGAAAATTGACGTGACTAACTGATAGTGGAACAGCCTTTTATTAAATTAAACAAGGAATTAGTCTCATTCATGTTTATTTTTATTTTTATTTTTATTTTTTTAATGTAGCTGATAGCAATAGTTATTTGTCCCGAATTGGAAACCTCCTATCACACACCTCCTTTTTCTGCGAGGGTGGTCAGTTTTTGTTTGTTCTTTTCCGTATTCAACTTACTACTCTGATATTGATTTAAACAGATATTTAGCCTCAACAATATTCGTTTATCTTTTTGTTTAAAAATGTAGCTGATATCAATTAGTATTTTTTTATTTATATGGCAACATTCTAACTATAAACATGTTTTTCAAACCTGAATGTTCAATTTTAGTTTGTGTTAATTTTAGTACTTTTTAAACCATTTTTTATGCTTGATCTCTCTCAGCTACTTTAACCAGTACTATATACACTCTGGAATCAGCCCCATATGTTCAGTGTTTTTTTAGTGTAACAGTGCCAAATAACCTCATGGATATCCATACTTTTAAGTGTTACTAGTTCCTTGATATTTCAGATGCTTCATGTGTTGGAGGAATATAGAAATTTCGTTAAAAAAGCCCTTGTTTTTTAATACGATATATCTTATGATCTAAAGTTGAGTTGCATTGTTTTAATGAGTATATTTCTATACAAGAGCCATTTGAGCCCGTTTTTGGTATCTTTTGAGAAGCTTTCTTAGCTACAGCTGTAGGCTTTACAATAGACGGTATCTCTTTAGTGCGTCAACTGGTTAATCTATCCATGCAATAATATTGGTAAGCTCTTGAGTATCCATTATTCTGTGAAGCGACTTGTTAAATTGTTTGTTTTTACTCAAGGGTTATGGAAATATATAACATCACCGTCAACGCTATCCTTGTTCTACCTATATAAGTTTCCATAATTCATTGAACTTTTCATCCACTTTCAAACATGCTTCTCCAACAACCCGAAAATAAATCCTGATGCCAGCTTACGAGGAACAGGGAGCCTAATCCAAACCTTCCCGATCTATTTCCACTTGTCTTCAAGGCTTTTAAAATTTATTTCTTATTCTCTCCAAACAGACATAAAGCGTGCAATCTCTTGCAAACCAGTTAGACTGTTTAAAAGGGTCAACATGTCCATTTCAGGAGATATCCTTCTGAGTCCTTTTCTTTTTTTTTCCAACAAAGAACACTCAACCAGAATGTGTCTGACTGTTCCCAGCTCGCCACACTCACAGTCCTAGCTATCCTTTTGAATGCCGAGCTTTTTGAACCCTGCGCCAAAATTGACATGGCCTGTGCGGAATTGAGTAATAAAGCTCAAGGTTCTGCGACTGTCTTTTTTCATAACCACTCCTGTGGTCATTTTCAAAAGATTGCCAGAACGAAGTGTTTCTGCCCTAATATAATGGTATCATTGATCTTTCTTGCTGTGCCAATAAGCATCTCGCCATTTTTCTATCGCTTGCTTCTTAAGAATCGCAATAAGTTGACTCCGGGTAGCTCACAAAAAACCGGTCCAAAAGCTGATTTTTTTTTCATCAAATTCTTGATCACCACTTTTCTGCCTTCTTCTGCCTCCAAATAAACCGAGGTTAATTAAGAGATAGGAGAATTCTCAATTAAGGTCAACAGGTGTTCCTTTATTGGGTTAGTGTTGCTGATGTTCAAATGAAGGCGGATGGCCTTTCTTGCAATCATGAAATTTAGTCTGATGCTATATGGCATAACACCAGCTTCCTTCTGTAATACCGCGATGGGAGTAGTACGATAAGCACCAACTACCCTTCTCAATGCCATGTTTTGAGCAACTTCAAGCTTATGAATTTCACCTTTGAGGATTTTGTGAAACCAAATTTCAATGCCGTATTCAATGATAGGTCTAACACAGACGATATACAAAGACCGACTTTTAAAACTTAGGCTAGCATAAAATTGATGAATAAAAAGGATTACCCTTTTGTTTACATCTCTGTGAGGTCGACTCTAAAGTCAAATTTGGTAGATCCGGTGTACCCAACCAACACCAGGTATTAAGGTTCTGGGGCTCGAGATTGGAAAAAGAGAAAAAGTTACACCGAAAAGTGGGTATTACCTTCTTTTTTTTCCAAGATTAATGCAGGGTCGTATTTGTGACGGGATTTAGAAATCTATCGTGCGTGTCCCTTTTTAAAAATTTTTCTGGAGAAAAAAAAACCATCATGTCTTTCTTGGCAAACTCCATTCATTTAAACCTCCATATTGGGTCTTTTCGTCTTGTAATTAGCCCAAGAACCTCCTAAATTGCCCATCACTTCAGAACCACCTTTGCTCTCTTGAAACCACCAGGTCCTCTCCCCCCATTCGCCCAAAGTTCCCGTTCCACTGTTATTCTTGCCTTTAAGGTTAAGATTATATTACATGTTCCGAGTCTAATATACTATACAATTTATTATTATGATAAAACTAAGGTCCTGATAAGAATGGTACAAAATGCAACGTGAAAAATATGGTGCTAATTATGCCTTTTGTAAATAAAGAATAGAGATAAAAAATCTTTACAGAAATAAAAACAAACGCTTGTTATATCTGGGGCATTTCCCTCCTGCAAGAACTGTAATAAGGTTTCTTTCATTTCTTCCATAGCCGTGTGTACCCCTCACCTTTGAATACGACAATCTCTTATATCTCTCACAATTCTGAAGTATTGGCACGGTTGAGCTGGGGTTTAATTCGGGAATTACTTGTAGGAACATCCAAATATCCCATCTCACCTTTGCCAACAAGTTCGACTCCATGGTGATGATGGTGGTGGTGGTGATGATGGTGGTGTACATGAATTTTATCGTCACCAGTCTGATTAACTGTACTGTCGTCGTTATCATCGTCATCATCGTCGTCATCATCGTCATCATCACTACTGTAGCTATCACTATCGTCATCATCTTCATCATCGTCTTCGGCCACAATTGTAGAAGATCCTCCAGGGTACTTTTCCAGGCCACCAGCCAGTCCAACTCCATTAGACCCGCTGCCGCTGTTAGACTTGATGCTGATGACACTATCGCGATGACCACTAGAAGTATTTTCATTTGTTGCCTTTGAGACTTCTGAAGATTGTCGCTTCTTTTGCTTGCTATGTCTGCGCTTTTCTTCTTCTTCGTCATCTTCATCGTCTTCATCTTCGTCGTCATCACCAGTTGGAGGCCCACCCAAGTGCCGCACCAAGTGATCAACAACGTCCGTCCACTCACGCATGCCACCCATACCAATATCGCCACACACAAGCACCTTTTCAATAGGCGTCAAAACGTGAACATATGGATAATCATGGCGAAGAGTCTCCAGGTGCTTTTTGGTCATAGGGTTTGTGTACATATGCGTATTCATGGCAGGCGCAACAACCACGGGGGTCTTAGGGTTCCAAGCACGAAATACGGAAGTGATCAAATTGTCGCAGATACCATTCGCCATTTTGGCCAACGTATTTGCAGAAAGTGGTGCAATCAGCAGAATATCTGCCCAACGTCGCAGCTGCACATGTAGCTGTGCAGAGAGCTCAGTACCAGCACCTCTTCGAGATGACCACTCGTCGCTATCGTGCCAGACCTTGATACCTTGTGGGAGTTTGACTGTGTTGATAAAGTGTTGAGCCGAGCTGGTAACAATCAGCTGCACCACCGCATACTTTCCATAAATCTGACGGAGCTTGGAGATGATGAGGGGGATTTTTATAGTGGCCACAGAGCCTGTAACAGCTATGAGAATGTGAATTCTGTGGTTTTCTACGTCTTCGTCCTCGCCGGCATGAGGCACAGCGTGGGAGTGAGACGGTTTATGTTGAGCAGAGCTTGAGCAGGTGGCACTAGGGGCGCCTCCTGGTAATGTGACAGTGGGAGAGGAAGTCATGGGGGATGTAACTGTAGAAGGAGTGGCAGTTGGAATATCTGTGGGGATGTCGGTATTATGAATAGGAAGAGGGGCTTGAGATGGTGGTAAGGTTTTAGCTTGTGGTACCGGAGCAGAGATATTGGGCGAGTGGGCGCGCGCCAAGCTTGTTGTAGAGCCATTTGAGGAGGTGACGGGGGGGACAATCATGGCAATGCGGCTTCCACGTCTCAGCGCGGTTTCCCAGTAGGAGGATTCATTGTCAGAGATATTACTGAGAAGCTTGTTGACCGGTTTCAAAGTTGCCTGTGGTTCGTCACCAAAATACTGATGACCAACGGGCTCCAAATTCGGAGATGTGGAGGCCGGTGAAACGGAAGCCGAGATTGGGCTTGTTGTTGTGTCGGGGTGTTTAATGTGGAATTTAGCCAGTGGGTCAGTGGCTTGTTCCGGTAAGGGTTTTGGTTTATTAAAGATTGAATTATTGCGAAAGTTTGCGACAGAGGCAGCATAGGAGGAAGGGGATGGTTGGGAGGGGAGAGACAAAGGGCGGCCAGCTGGTACGGATGCCGCTTTAGTTGGTGGTACAGCACCAGCATTAGGATTTGTAGTTGTGGCGATGTTTGTAGCGGGAACGGCAGAGTTTTGATCTGGAACGGCACCAGGAGTTGGGCTAGATTTTGAGGGGGATAAGTAAGCAGCCGACGTACAAGGCGCGATAATAGTAGGGGTTGCGGGTGACGTTGGTGTACTGCCAGTAGTATTTGTAGTAGGAAGTGCTGCAACGGCAGCCGTGCTGGCCGGCGTTGTTGTTTGTAACGCAGGAGTGGAACCATTTTCAGACCCACCCACGGGGGAAGAAGACAACACAACAGAGTTTCTAGCGCTGTTTGGATTTGAGACCAAAGAAACTTTAGAGCCCGGTTTATGCAGAAGGTGGTGATGATGGTGATGGTGAAGATGTTGGGCGATATTTTGGTGGAGCTGGTTCATTGAACGAACGCGTTCCGCATGAGCTTTTGGTTCGGTAAAGGAGACAGAGGATTTTCTGCGGGCAGCAAAAGAAGCGTCATCTTGGTCGATGATATGGGATGTGGGGGAGGATAGGCGAGAGAGGTTTGTGCTGGAGCCAGTCGCGTCAAGCGAGGAAAGATTAACGCTTGAAGAAGATGGGGAAAGGATAGCACAGCTACTATTTTTGCTGAGATTTGATGTGACTATATGTGGAAGAACGGAAGGTGAGCTAATTATGCTATTTGATCTGCTGGGCGAGCTGCTATTAATGGATAAGCTGTTGTTGCCATTGCTGCCAATAATGTTGGGAGATAGTGGAGCAGCTTTCGAATTAAGATTAGACTTTGAAATATTATGAGAGTGTGAAATATTATTACCATTGTTACAGTTGTTAACAGCAGGTCCAGATGTGGCAACTGTGGGGAATCGAGCAGCAGAAGTAGTCATGTAGAGTATGTTTTCGTCGTAGGAAGAAGCAGCAGAGGTGGGTGCGGAATCAAATATATCTGAAGAAGGCGAGTGATATGGCTGCGAGGTTGCAATTGGAATTGCAGTTGACGGGGGGAGCTCTGAAGGAGGTGGTTTTGAGATGATGGAGGGCTGTCTGACTTCGTTAATAGACGAGAAGGATATGATTGAAGAGTTGCGGGTCTTGTGGAGCAGTTGATGTTGAGGTAATTGTTGTTGGGAGGTGGTAGTAGGAAGAGGGGCTGTGAGAATATTGGGTGTAGTGGAGGTGATAGTGGTAGTTGCAGTCACGTTGGTGATTGTAGAGGTGGACGATCCCGTTGCCGAGGAAGTTGAATTATTTGCGGTATTGGGAGATATAGGAGAGGAAGGCGTGGATCCAGGTATGACGGGGGGTTGTTGTTTGAGCGAGGAGGCCAATTTGCTAAGGGTGCTTGTTGGTGGGTATATTTTGGGTGTTGACGGAGGTATATCTGAGGGCTGTTGCTGCTGCTGCGGCTGTTGCTGGGAAGCAGATGAAATAGTTGCAGAGACCATGTCTGTTGATTTCAATAGGAACAGAGTGGATTATGGTAGAAATTTTTTTTTCTGAATCCTAAGAAGACTGGGAATCAACTGTCAGGAAAGAAGCGTGAATATCACAAGTGGGGAATCAAAAGTGGCGCAGAAAATTGCCAGGTCACAGGCAGGCAAGAGGGGCAGACATACAAATGGATCGACTAGGAGCTTGGAGAAAGGTAGGAAAAAGTGAACTGGTTATTTTTTAAGGGCTTTAGAAGTTAGATGAAAAAAGGTTATATGAATAAAAGAATAGTGATATATATATGTAAAATTAAATAAAAAGGGCGGGCCGTGGTGTTGATATTTATATAAATTTTTGTTACTATGTGATTATAAGTACCTGGCTTTTTTTTTTTTTCAGGTAACAAAAAATTTGGCGGTGGCCATTTGATGATGAGAATTTTAACAAACAGGCGAGCAGCCATAAACAACTAGGTGACGTAAGTGCTGATAAATAACCTGCACAGGCTCGACACGTGACCTGGCTGGCCTCCGTGCCCGAGCTGGCGGGCTCGCGCAGGCTGAGGGGGCCCTGCGCCCAAGTTGGTCAAAGGGACGCTTGAAAATGAAAGGATGAATCCCAGGATAGATGCAGCTGTTGTTTATTTTACTCTGGTTATAAAATTAAGTTTTAAGATCTCGGTAGTCCGCAGGAATAATCACGCTGGTTGGTGATGTCGCTTTGGCTTTGGTCTGCTGTTCAGTTCCTCCGGTACTACACTTGCAGTTACACCCTCCAGTACTGAGGCCATGGCTTCACTACGACACCCACAATTATGCAATGCTTACTCTTCTATATAACCATTGCTGTAACTATTATCGGGAAGGGTTGCACTGCCATGTAAGCTGCTTGATTGGCCAACTGAAAAGCCCGTTATCTCCAGCCAAACCGCACCCTTGGAGAAGACGAAAAAGGGTTAATCACAAAGAGCTGGAGGGTAAGGGCTTTCAATGTTCCCAAAAAGGTATTTGTTAGTTATTTTTGACTTCCCATTTCCAGTGTCTATATATACTGCCTTTAATCTCTTAAATGGCTAAATTGCTGCTGCTGCCTGCTGCTTCGGCTGCTGCTTTTCAGATGCCTCTCTCCATACGTCGGCTGCTTGTCCGTTGGCTGCTTCTCTTCAAAATGAGCCAAGTCTATTTTTTTTTTTTTGCTCATATATATTATTTGTTATTTTCCCCCTTTAAACCGCTTGTGAAAATATTAAGCCATAAATATTTTTTGTTTCCTTACATCTTGTAAAACACTTGGTTCTGCATCAAACCAAAACTAGACCCAGCACTATGGCCGACCGGCTACGGACATGTTTGGACTATTCACAAGAAACCAATCAAACAAGTAGGCTGGCAGGCTGAGCCTACTCGATAATTCAAACTAAACCAACAAGGGAACAGAGCGATGTTTGCTTAGTGTGGCAACGCTACTAAAAACTTTTTTTATACCCTGTAGACATAATTAAATACAACTTACACATTTGATTCCAAGTCCCAAGTCTCAAGACTCTTCTTGACACAGCTATTTATAAATAAAACCAATGCGGTCCTCCTCCCCCATAAACAAACCTCTAACCATTAAAGTCCCGGACTGCCGTAAACCCGGCCTTCGTTATCTGCTACCACCCCAATAACTGGTCCACCAGACTTTCTCGTAGCTCGCTCATTAATTGGTCCCTCAATAATCATTGACCCCACGCTGCAGCTCTCAGGCCGTTTTAATATCCCTGCAAGACTCCCGTTACTCGTACCACTACTATCCAGCCGCCCTGATCCAACGTTCGTAGTTGCTAGGCCGCCACTACCTTGGCTCGCTCCAACAAACCCTTTTCTGCCAGCACTGCTGGCTTCACCAACTGCCGCCGCCGCTGGTGTTATAGTTCTTGTTAGTGGTGATCCTGATTCCACCCTGGCACTAGTACCCGAAACACCACTCTCCTTACTCACGCTGGTTCCACTCCGTCCCAAACCCCCGGAACTAGTTCTCGTTCCATTGGGTACACCTTCTGTATCATCCTCCTTATCGCCTTCTTCCAAAAGCATGCTCCGTACGTTACTCCCATTCTGTTGATACTGGATCCGGCCGTCACTGCTGCCGCTTACAAAGCTAACCAGCCGCCGTGCGCTCGATGGCCGCCGACGCGGAGGCAGGAGCTCCGATGGGATCTTCGCGCTCCTTTCGATAAACTGCTGTTCTGCACTCCGCATGTTACGGCTCGACCCAGAATACCCCAAAAATGATAGAGACCGCTCCGTGGCGCGGCTATTGTTGCGGCTCATCCCGTTGCTGTGCAGCTCAACCCGCGCAAGCGCTCGCGCCTGCCTAGCTCCCGCGTCAAAATGCTTCTTCCAAACTCGTTTAAGCGCGTTATACTCTCGCTCGTCGTCATTCTCTTCTTCGTCCCTTAAAAACTCTTCGCAAAGTCGCCGGCTTGACTTTAGCGCACGCTCTCGCACGGCATTCGCCTCTTCAATCAGAATCCGCTCATGGCGCTCCTGCTCAATCATACGTCGAAGAAGCCCCTCGTATTCGTCACTGAACTTGCGTACGGTTCGTTTGTTCAGTATTCGCACAGCCTCATACTCCTCCAGCCAACGCTTTTCCTCTTCCGAACCAGCGTCAATGCCATCAAGCCCATGCCCAAATGCAAGCCTTCTAGCTTGATTCAACTTGCGTGCAAGCTCAATCCCAACTGCTCCTGATGTTCCGCCAAGAGACCCTTGCGATGACGTGCTACTTCGTCGTCTCCTCAACTGAGGCTGCTCAAATACAAGCTGCTGCTCAAGTACCCGTAACCGATACTTGTCCAGCTTCTTGTTCATTCGAAAAACAGCTAACCGTCGAGTCAGCCAATTTTTCTTGCATAGATACGTCGCCCAAGCCAGATTGGTTCTAGGAAACCCACTCGGCAGCGCAATTCCTCCGTAAAACCCTTGCACAGGCACAGGCATGGGCAACTTCCCTGCCATCTCCACATGCCCTATTTCTGCTGTTCGCGTGGCTCCAGAAAACTCATACTGATGAGAAAGCGCTACAGTTTTAGCTCCGTCTTCTTTTACTCTCATCTCAAACGGCTGTGGAACCCCCCGATATACCTTCTTGGCCCCCCACCGACCACTCAAAATATTCCGTGCAATAGCCACCTGTCTAGCTCGCCGGTATTCGTGTCGTTCAATATCCTCATCAACAACCCATTTAGCAAGCTCAAACTGTTCATTCAACACTTGGTCTCCCCAAAGCGTACGCGGAATATCATCCACCGTGTAGTACATGGCTGCAATCCCATAGTCTCCTGGCTCCAGTTCATCCAGCTCAGGAATATACAAGTCGTGCGACTTGTCCACAATCTCCCTGAAAAACAGATTCTGCCCCATCCCCTCGCTTGCCTTGCATCTCGAACACCACCGGAAATAGACCTCGTGCCAGTTCACACTGTTGGAGTAGTTGATATTTTTCGAAACTGTCCACCCAAACGGGAGCCGTGGTTTGCTCACCCAAAAAGCCTCAATCTCGTCCCGACGTCGACACACCCGCGAAGTCACTGCATTCGCACTTGTATTGGACCGCAAAATTGAGCTTGAGCTGCGACGTCTAAGACCAGACTGACTAGTAGTGTCCCGGGTTTCAGCAGAGTTGAGCGGCACCGCTAATGACTCTGGCTGATTGGAATTTGGTGCGGAACCCAAGGTGCCTTGGGAAACCTCGGGGATTTCATTTTCTTTTTTTTCTTTCTTCTTATCATCTTCTGCTTTTTCTTCGTTTTGACTTATATTGTCTTCGTCCTTCTCCTCCTCCTCACTCTTATATCCATCGTAAATCACTCCCATAGAAATTAGTGCTTCACGCTGCTCTCTTCTTTTTTCATCGGCTTCCAGCTCATCTTCTCCTTCAAATGCTAAAATCTCAGAGTTGTTCTTCTTCTCCTCGCCAGTGTCAAAATTTGCCAATTTGAAACTCGAAAGTTGTTGTGCTGTCATTGCTTCATTCATTGAATCCATATTGTCACCAACACTAGATCCTTCATTATTTTCAGATTCATCATGGTAAGCCCATTGCCTCCATTTGGGGGTTTTTTTAGACCTGTCTTGAGAAATTGGTTCATTTGTGCCATCCGTTTTGTAAAAAAAACTATTCCCATCTTCCTTATTTTCATCCCCATAAGTAGATTTTAATAAAGCCTTCTCTTTGTTTGTTGGACCAACAGTATCAGCTAAAAAGAAATGATCTGCTTTTTTGTCACTCTCTACCTCATTTTCTTTCTCAGTCTTCTTGCCCACTTCTTCATTATTCTTGGACTGCTGATACAACAAAAATTCAGAGTATCTAGAATGGCTTCCATCTAAACCTGACGGTCTTAAACTTGTTCGAGTTCCATTTCTCGAAGAGAAATCATGGATACTATGGCGTTTCGTCAACATGGCCCGCGACCAATCCATGTTCCCTTCTGTGTCAGCACCGCTTGTAGTCAACGGTCCTGTCAATGCAGTAACTCCAGTAAACCCAGTGCTAGCCGATCCTCCGGTATCATCCTCGTCTATGTTTTTATGACCATACAGGTCGGCCAAGTAGTTATTGTCATCATCCAGCAAATGCTTTAAGATATCTTCCTCACGTCGAGGCGAAGGTTGAGTACCTACATTCTCTTGCTTCATTCCATTTGCCTTCCATAGAGAAAGCTCTTTTTTCAAGCTCTGTCTGTTAGGCGGTGGAGTTGGGTACCGTATGCGAATTGTGTCCGTGCTCTTGTTTTGAGCTGAATGTGGGATATTAAAACTAATGGCGGGAGCATCCGGCTTTGCTCGAGTCTGACTGGTATTTGAATCTGTTTTTTCAGCACCCTCGGAAAAAATATGTTGTTGTTGCTGCTGTTGACGCAAATTTTTGACTCCTTCTATTCCCTCGTCAGCAAACGCACTAAGCACTCGATAATCCTCCTCCATATCCTTCAAGGACTTGAGCGACTTTTCAGTCGGTGCGCGCGTCAAAAGTGGCTCATTTTCGACTTTGCCTTCTGTCGTATTTTCAGAGTCCTTTACCTTTGCCGTTTCCAAATTGTTTTGCTGGTTTGCCCAGCTTGACGCATGCCATTGTTTTTTCCGAAGAGACCGAGTTGCAGTGCGCACGCGGCTCCCGATCCGACGAAATACTGCAGCTGCGGCCGCAATTGAAAGTCTCTTTCGAAACGCACCTACTTTAACCCCACTGTTGCTGCTCCCAATGCTTTTTCTGCTTCTTCGACTTCGCTTGCTTGTCCTGCTGCTTTTTTCACTGTTGGACCTTTGTCTCCCAGCATGATTTGCTAAAACTCGCTGGACAGCGTTGGATTGATTTTGCACAGCCGCATCGTGGGGCTCTTGCTGAGTGTTATGTTTGTTCCTACTCATGTCTGCAACATCATTTCCTACATCAATCAGCATCGAAGAAGCATTCCAGAAATCCACAATTACTTTTTCTTCAGGCCCAAGCACTGTATGTTCAAAATCATCAATCTCTTTCCTTCTCCCTCCTTTAAATGATTGTCTTCGCCGTTCAGCCCCTTTCAAGCTACTCTGCACGCTACTTCTTCTGCTTCCGCTAAACATTGCCTGCTCAGCTCGTGTTCTGTTTCCCAAACTTCCCCTACGATCAATGCTCCCTCCCGTTAGTGCTTGTAAAGCTTCGGGTCTTGCACTTGATCTAAATGATACACCACTTCCATATCCAGTGATTGACCGCGATTTTTGTCGCAATATGGACGGTCCACGGTGATGGTCACTAATCCCAATCACTGTGGAAGGTGTCACCATGGCACCAAGTGTGGATAGTGATGGCAGCGATCCAGATCCAATGGTATTGACTTCATTCGTTGCTACAGAAACTGCATCATAGAGCTTGGCTACTGGCCGTTTCATCAATGCTGTTACTGGAGTACCTGGCTGCGTAGAAGAGGTTGTGTCTGGCGGCAACATGATAATTGAAGAGTTAGGAGCTTCGGAAGATGGGCTTGCGGTTGGTCTGCTTTCGCTTGTGATTGAATCCAAAACTGATTCTTCCGAGGACTGGCTTTGTTTCTTGAAAAAATCATGAGCACTTTGGACCTTGTCAACGCCCACATTTTCACTTGACTGGGGTGGTCCAGATTCTCTGTTATTTTGTATGACGGGAGACCTGGGGCTGAGCAAAGAATAAGGGCGATTCATCTATATGGTCTGGTTGAGTGAAACCCGCAACTATACTGCTTGTCACTAAAAATCTGTTGTGGTGGCAAGCGATAAAAAACTTAAGCTAATATAATGCTAGAAATCAATCTAGCTTTTGTGTTCTAAGTAAAATACCGAATTGATAAAATTCTTTTGAATAATAAAGCAATAGGAAATGTTATTTTCTTAAAAAAATTAGAAGCTAGATTTTTATTAAAAAATAAATAAACCAATGGTTCAATTTGGAAAATGGTATAGAAAAAAGAAAAGCAGATGATGTGAGCATTTGGTTATGAAATGTACTCACTTGAAATGTAAGTTTGTTTTGTGATGTTAATTGCCCAAATAGGAAATATTTTTGATTCGGTCTTTAGTGTAACAGATATGTATCTACTTTTGCACAAATTCTTGACTAAAGTATCAGCCAATCAAACTAAACAATTAATTCACGATATTCATGGTTAAATAAGCTTGAAATTATATAGCTTTGTATATAACTTTGGCTTTTTTATTTTTTTATCAAAGTAATTATTGTTAATTTACATCGTTGCGTTAACTACAGTTTTTTGCGGTTTATTTGGTGGAGCACATTTCGAGTATTATCAAGGTCATTAGTTGGAATCGAATGTGACAAAGATTTTTGCCAGTATATTACAACATGATTTACTAATCTTTTTTATGAGTCTTTTAATATTTTTTTGTAAGAAAGAAAATAACAAGGAAAGAGGGGAATTAGATAGTACGAGGTTTTAGATTGTCCACGTTGTTTTAAGCCATATAGGCGTATCCAGGTTGTGTGTGAATGGGAGAGTGAAGGGAAATTTAAAAAAAATATTAAGGATGCCATTTTTAGAAAGGAAATTAGATTTTAATCTTAACTTTATTGAAATTTTAATTTTAATTTTAATTTTAAAAGGGTTTTTTAGAGAAGGAAGTAGGAATGCATTTTTTTATTCCGAAAATGAAATGAATTGCTACTAAGTGTTGGTCTGTGTGCGCTATTTCTAGCGAAGCAAGGTATTTAGGATATTTATGCACATGTAAAACAGCAGTAGTTCTTTCTATAAAAAAATTCTTTGTGATCTTGTACCTAATCCTTTGAGATAATTTAAAAAATAATATATTTCTTAGTATTGCATTAAAAATATAATGGTTATTTGGAGCAACACCCTTCTGTTTCGTTTACTTTCTTGATCAATGTCCCCCTTAGTAACATAAACTCAATACACGTTTACTCTAAAAACCTTATATAATGCAATTCAATCCAAAATGGCACTTTTTTTGAAATTGTTCTATATAATAAAACAGATATTATCATCCCTCGGCTCATCTCACACAAAGGGATAAAGAGGAATTACACTATTGTAACTGTTTCTAGTGTCATAATACTTTGGGAACTTCTAATAATAAGCCAAAGGAGTTCTAATGGCAGAATGTTTACTTTTTTCCTATAGTTGCAATAGCTTGATCGAAATGGTCTTACACTAGCTTTTGATTTAAACCATTTTCAAATCCTTTCTAACACTTTGTTCTTTATGATAGCCACTCGATGCTTTGTTTTTTTTTTGATTTCTCGCATCAAGCATCAGCAAAAAACTCAATAAGAATGTTTCTATTAAAAGTAGATTAATCTTTTTGTCAATATCAAATACTTTTAGTATTAGCCTAAAAAAATATTTCTTTTCATAACTGAAATGTTGCATAAAAGTTTGGCATCTATATGAGCCAGCCATATTTACAGCAATTTTTATATTCCAATGGTTGACAGTAGCTCCAGCTTTGGTTTTCTATATTTAACTGTATATTACTCTGAGCTATGACCAGTGGATGTGTCTGACCTGCGACGATTGCTACAGTGGACCTGCCACAGTAACGGACCCGCTTGTAGCAGATGTTGATCCAGGTGCGCGCCGCCTTGTGCGTTCGCGCTCCACGTACTCACTAGCCAGTTCTTTCCATTGTGTAAGCTCTCCTGGCGTGTACTTGAGTACATAAACTGTCGCAATTTTAGATCGTGTCTTTTCCAGCTGTCTTCCATTCTCTTGTTTCTGATCTTCTGTATCCCTCTCCTCTTCATCGCTTTCATTCTCCTCCTCGCAGCGTGTCACCTCCATTTTTTCGTAATCCTCAGAGTTTGACCCTTTGCGACGCGTGCTTACAACCTTATCGTTAAACACTCGCCGGTACATGGCGCGACTCACACACTTGTTAATTTCCGTGTACTCTGTTTTCGTAACTTCGCCAGCACGATACAGTGGTCGCAAAACGTCTCGCACCAGTTCTTGTAACCTCGATTTATCTTTGGCACTCAACGGTGGCGCAGACCGTTTATGTCGCTGTCCATGAATGTGATTATGGTGGCGATGGTTCTTATGACTCGGTTGGTCGTTGTGATTGCTACTGCTTCCAGAGCCATTAAAGTGGCCATGAGACTGATAAGTCCCCAATGGGAGAGTTGCGCCTACAATTGTAGAGGATGAGCCGCACGCACTGTTTTCAAAAGACCTTGCGTCACTCATTTCAACATCATCCACAGTAGAACTTTGGGGTTCAGAAGCCGATCGCGATAATGGCTGTGGCATCATATTCTGTGGCGATACCAACAAAGAGGGTGGTGGCGATGAGTCAAGAAGAACTGCCAGCCTCGATTTTTGAGGAGGAGGAGAGGATGGCGGAGTCATCTTGACTGATCTTGAAAGTGTGGCCGCAGGTGCCGACAGAGACCCAGAAATGGTAGTTGCCGAAGGGCTAGGACTAAGAGTAAAATTCTCTGTAGTTGTAAGGTTTGTCATTGACACAGAAGAAGAGAGATTCACACCATTAGAATTAAATATGACTGACGGAGCCGAAGGTTGTCGAATACTGTTTAAAAGCATTTGTATTTGTGTTGGCTCTGCGTTGCCAGAATTGACGTTACTACTCGACTCCGTGAGTCTCGTAGACTGACCAGACTGTGATCCTCTACATGACTCAGTTCCAGCCTGTTCAGAAGATCCAGATTCATGAGCTGGACGCCGTCTTCCAGGGCGTTTTAATTTCTTACACACTCGATTACGAGAGTCACTGCTCGAGCCAGAAGTAGTACCAGAATTGCTACCCCTTGAATCTTGACCAGAAGACGTTTGCGAGTAGCGCGTTGTTGTGCGCGTTCCAGACGAAGTAATCGACGCCGTACTCTGAGCCTCAACGCTCGGGGGTTCATGTATGCATCCAGAAGCTCCTCCTCCTCCTCGTTGTTGTTCTCCTGTTCGGGATTCCCTAACCTCCATAGCCCGTCCTGGAACAGTCGAGTTGTTTGGAGAGCCTCCAGCTCGGCTTCCAGTTCGGTTTCCTCGTCGGTGGATATCTCGTCCAGAAGAGGAAGCGGTGGAAGAGACATCTGAAATAATAGACATGTTAGTATGATTAGGATTGTTATTATCAACACGTATGGTGCCAAGCCCTGCACCAGCACCATCACCGGCGCCAGCGCCGGCACCGGCACCCGGCGTCGGAAACGTACTAACCTGAGAGGTAGCGGTGGTGCTGCTGCTGTTGGGCAACTGTGGCAGAAGTAAAGGCGATGACATTAATGCATCTCGTTCCGATGCAGCGCGGGCTTGTTCAAAAAGACGCCAGGAAAGAACTTCTTCTTCTGGAAGCTGGGGGGCTTCAACTTGTGGTGCCCGAATAGATGTTGGTCGGTCAAGAAGAATAGCAGGCTCTGGCTGAGACCGATTGGCATTCAGTCTAGTGCCATTTCTTCTTCTTCTACCAAGCGCAGCCCTATCTCGAAGAGATCGATTTGAGGTCCATGGGCCACGCGCAGGGATAAAAGAAGAAGTAAGACGAAGAGTCCCGCCGTGCACTGCTCCAGTATGGTGCGATGTCTGCATAAATTGGTCCTGTTCGTCACTATTGTCGTCTTCATATTCATCAAAATCAACCAAGTTTTCCACAAAGTCCGAAAAGTCAAAGTTGTAGTCGTCATTAGTTTCGTAATAATCAGCTGAATTTGTGTTGAACCGAGTTGTTTCTGTTGTCCGTCGAGAAGCTGACCTTAAAAGGCGGGTCTGTGTCGTTGCACCAGTATCATTAACATCATGTTCTCGAGCAAGCATTATCTCATCTAATGCCACAACGCCACCAGCGCTAAGATTACGGACAAATGTAGTAATGTTGCAGGATGGACACATGAACCAGTCTTCCGTGGCCCGAGGCGTCCCACCAGCTTCCTCTTGACCTTCCTGTAAGCATGCTGGGTGAAAGCTGTATTGACAGCCAGGACAGGTCGCAATAAGGGAAGCCTGCTCTGAAGTGCCGCAGATTTGGCAATGGGCCTGAAACGAAGGAACTGTGCTATGGTTCTGGATATTATGTTCTACCGGATGAGCCGTTGCTAAGTTGGTTGGGTCCCTGGCAGTTGCCCCAGGCTCAGCATTGTCATTTTGTCTTTGGGTCCGTAATCTTCTAAAATCGGTATATGAATTCAAACCGCGAAATCCTAGACTAAAGGGGCCGTGGAAAACTCTGCGATCATTATCGCGGATAGCTGCTGAGATTTCCGCGCGGGACTCAGGATAATATACAGACGGGGCACGCTTGTCAGCTACAGGATAAGTGCGCACAATGTCACCATCCAAACCGCTTCGTACAGTGATTTCACCAAACCTTGCACGACAAGTGGGGCAGGCTATGGATTGTTAGATTTTTAATCGCAAGACGTTTTGTTAGCACTCACTATTGCTGGTGTTAGCCCAGACGCTGATACACTGGTCATGATAGTTATGAGAGCACCCTGAAAGGTACGCAATTTCTGATTGAGCGTCATGCTTTGAGTTTGATGTGCTGGAGCCAGCAGTAGAAGAATCTAAAGGCGCCGGCAAGCCTTGTGAAGGCCCCAGCAGGTCCAGACAAATGCTACAAACGGTCGTCCCAGGCGTCGTCATTTGTCTAGCTGTTTGGAGTTGATGTCTTTTTTTTTAACGTTAGAATGGAATGATGGAGAGTTGGAATGTTTGGTTTATTTTATAAAATGTTTATAAAAGTCTGGGTCCTACAAATAAAATAAAGACTAATAAAAAAGTTTGGGAAAAACAAGGCCAAACGCAGAATGTCAGGTATGCACGACTACAGCATCAAAATATATGCGGATAAAAAAATCAAGTATACGAAGTTCGAGAAAGTCAGTTTTTTTTTTTTTTTTGAGATTCATGAGTTATACACAGGCATTACAAGGAAAAAAGACGACAAATTTGTTTGCAATTTTTTTAAGCCTCAGCAAGATCTCTCAGACGCTTGAGAGTAGTTCTAGCAGTGGTGGCAGCAGCGGTGGCCAAGTTGTAAGCACCGCCAGCAATCGTCTTGTTGCAGCCAGAGCAGTTCCAGATACCAGTAGCTCTGCGCTTGACGGCAGGCTTGCCGCAGAAGGGGCAAGAGTAACGAGAGTGTTGCTGGATCTCGAGCTTCTTGCACTGGCGACGAAGAGAGGAACCGTAACGAACACCGTACTTTCCGGTGATGCCGACTTTCTTGGTGCGCTTAGTCCTAAAAATCAAATGCGTTAGATATATTCATATTTAAAAAACATGCAGCAGTGGATATCATCAGAGTAAAGTTTGCAAAGTGTTGTGGTTTGGCATTCATGATATCAAGTATATTGAAAAAAATTTTCATATCCCAAAACCAAATTTTTTCATTCTTCAGTTATGAAATTAATCCCCCGTTTATTTCAATTCCTATTATCATTAAAAAGATAACTCTGTTGTCGCCACCAAATACTCATGTTGATGTGTCACTGCTGCTGATAATAATGATGCTGATGGTGCTTACATCTTGGATATATTTTATGTGTATATCTGCGAAACTCGTGGTATCGTGGACAGGGAAAGGGAAAAGGGAAAAAAAAAGGGGAACAGCCCGGCGCTCAAGGGAGGGGGAAAACTTTTCGGCAGCCAGTGTGCATGTGTGTGTGTGTGTGTATTGAAAAAAATAATAAAAAAAGGTAAACCCCAACCCTTGTTACACAAATTACCATGTTACAAATATATCATCTGCTTCTTTTTTTTTTTTAGTTATATATGGCACTATTACAACTGAGATGACCCTCTGTTGTATTACACTTTGGAAATGAGGGGGAAATTTTAGCCACTTTTGTAACGACTCAACATAATAATCCACAAACGCTTAAAAAAAAGTTGACAGGTAGGTAGTACCTAATCTACTCAATGAAAATAAATGGTAAGTATTTTTCAGAATGGTAAAATTGCCTGCGGTCACAACCCTAAACAAAATATTTAAAATTAACCCTATAATCACTCACGTGATTAACAGGCTGAAACAAACTAGGCGGGACCCCTGGTTGCAAGACCCGCGGAGCACACAAAAGCACCGATGAGACCCCCTCTAAATGAGCGCAGACATTGAAACAACAACTTTACATTAAAAACCTTATAAATACTTATTCTACTTTTCAGTGATTCTTTTAAATACTTCTTCATACATCATTTCAACTTTTAAAACATCGCTTCATCTCATAATTGTTGCCTAAAATAGCAGTCAAAAAATATATGTAATTCCTATTTTGCTCTCATAACGTTAAAAACTCACTCCTCTTTCTCTCCTTCAACCCCCTGGTGAGCTGCATTAGCTACATTAGCGATATACTTCTAAGCCGCTGAAAGGCTGAGGCTGTGCCACCACCACGTTGTCCTTTATTTTAGAGCCCTCCTGTCTGCGAAATCTGCCACAGCCTTTGATACACCTATCGTCACATTGCTAAAATCATCACCACCACCACCATCAGACCCTTTTGGCAACAGCTCTCATTCCAGTCTTCTTCTTGACCTTTTAGGAATGCTTCCACTAGTTTCTTCTTTTTCTTTAAACTAATAAGTCATCCTAATCTTGCTGGTCGTATGTAAAGCTCTAAAATTTCATCAAATAATACTGTAACCCCTTGCTAACTACCTATATTAGAAAATGTCCAACAATAACAACAACGATAATAATCTCATAGATCTTCCGGGTCCTTCGGATCCTTTCGCAGATACCCCAAGGCAGTCATCGCCACAATTGCAACAACCGCAACAACAACCGTCAAATGTTCACGATGACGACTTGCTTTCATTAAACGACCCACCTTATCCGCAATCAAATCCGCGCCAACCAGCACATCACGAGAGTATCCCACTTACAAACTTACGACCCATCGACAGTGCTTATGAAAATGATGACCTTCAACGACCATACGATCCTATCGATAACTTTGGACCGTACCCTTCTACCAATGCATTTGCAACTCCATTCGATGACCCCATAGAACAAACTCCCTCCAATGACGTATTTTTGGAAGGCTCCAACACAAACAATAGAAACACAGGAATTGCCTCTTCATACAATAATCTCGATGACCAGGATTATCTGCGAAGTGGTCCTTCCCAGCCCATTACTTCTCAAGGGTTTACACACTATGGCAATACCCGTAAAACAGGCATATCCGGCATGTACAATTCAATGAAAACACGCCTAGGTCTTGGCTCCGCATACACTGAAATGGACCTTCCCCTCACAAATCAAGGCAATGCTGCTGCTGCTCATCATGATGACATTGGTAGCGGAGCTCGTGCAAGCAACATGAATGACGACAAGGAAGGCAGTGGCGATTTTGACATGCGTCGCATATGGAATAAACTTCTTAGACGTAAACAGGTTGATCCCAAATTTTTGGGCCCCCGTGTCATTTTTCTTAACAATACTCAGGCCAATCTAGGTCATGGATATAAGGATAACCACATCAGTACCACCAAGTACAATGCTGCAACCTTTCTCCCCAAATTCCTTTTCGAGCAATTTTCAAAATATGCCAATCTCTTCTTCCTTTTTACATCATGTATCCAGCAGGTCCCCAACGTCTCGCCAACAAACAGATATACTACTATTGGCACCCTGGCGATTGTTCTTCTCGTCTCGGCTATTAAAGAGTCTATCGAAGATATAAAACGTGGTAATGCCGACAAGGAGTTAAATAATTCAATTGTCGAGGTTCTTAATGGAGGAGTCTTTGAAAAGAAACGCTGGATCAGAGTCGCTGTGGGTGACATTATCCGCGTCAATTCAGAGGAGCCCTTTCCTGCCGACCTGGTATTACTTTCTTCATCTGAGCCTGAGGGTCTCTGTTACATTGAGACAGCTAATCTCGATGGTGAGACAAACTTGAAAATTAAACAAGCTCTTCCAGATACATCCGAAATTGTTTCTCCTGGAGACTTGAGCAGAATTTCCGGCAAGCTACTATCGGAACAACCAAACAGCAGTTTATACACCTACGAAGCAACCCTTAACCTAGACGATGGCAATTCTGTCCGTGAAATCCCTCTTTCTCCAGACCAATTACTTCTTCGTGGTGCTACTCTCCGCAATACTCAATGGATCCACGGTCTTGTCGTATTCACCGGTCATGAAACTAAGCTTATGCGTAACGCCACAGCAGCTCCCATCAAGCGCACAGCTGTTGAGCACATGCTTAATTTACAGATTATCTTTTTATTCACTATTCTCATTGTACTTGCCATCATTTCCAGTTTGGGCCAGGTCATTAAGGATAGGGTCAACTACGATAATCTCGGTTATCTTCACTTGGTTGGCACTAATGGTGTCAAGACTTTCTTCTCAGATATTTTAACTTATTGGGTTTTATTCTCCAATTTGGTACCTATTTCTCTTTTCGTCACTGTCGAAATTGTCAAGTTTTACCAGGCCTATCTTATTAGTTCCGATTTGGATATGTACTACAAGGAAACCGATACGCCTGCCATTTGCCGCACTTCTTCTCTTGTTGAAGAGCTTGGCCAGATTGAATACATCTTTTCAGACAAGACTGGTACATTGACACGCAATATTATGGAGTTTAGAAGCTGCACTATTGCCGGCCATTGTTATGCAGATGAAATTCCCGAAGATAAGAAGGCTACTGTTGTTGATGGCGTTGAAGTTGGCTACAGTGATTTCGACGTTCTTCGTCAACGAATGGATACCCATGAAACCCAAGTTTACATTCGAGAATTTTTCACTCTCCTGGCTGCTTGCCATACAGTCATTCCGGAAATGAAACCGAATGGCAAAATCAAGTATCAAGCTGCTTCTCCCGATGAAGGTGCTCTTGTCGAGGGTGCTGCTAAACTTGGTTACAAGTTTGTTGTCCGTCGTCCAAAATCAATTACTATTGACATTGAGGGACAAGAATATGTTTACCAGTTGCTCAATATTTTGGAGTTCAACTCTACTCGTAAGCGTATGTCTGCAATTTTCCGCTGCCCTGACGGGAAAATCAGACTCTATTGCAAGGGTGCCGACACTGTCATTATGGAACGCTTGGCAGCAGAGAGCGAATTTTTGACTGAAACTACCACACATTTGGAAGATTTTGCTGCTGAAGGTTTGCGTACCCTTTGTTTGGCTACCAGACTTATTCCTGACGAGGAATATGGACCTTGGTCTCAAGTTTTTGATAAGGCTGCGACCACTCTTACCAATAGAAGTGAAGAGCTTGATAAGGCTGCTGAGCTCATTGAGCGTGAGATGTACCTTCTTGGTGCCACAGCCATTGAAGACAAACTTCAAGAGGGTGTCCCTGAAACTATCCACACGTTGCAAAATGCTGGCATTAAGATTTGGGTTTTGACTGGTGATAGACAAGAAACCGCAATTAACATTGGCATGAGTTGTAAGCTTTTGAGTGAAGACATGTCATTACTTACTATCAACAAGACTTCTTTCGAAGAAACTCAAAGTAGTATTCGAGAATACCTTCAACAGATTGCATCAGGCGGAGCTGACTCTGAAGTTCTTGCTCTTATTATTGATGGTAAATCTCTGGAATACGCTTTGGATCCTCGTTTGGAATTGGACTTTTTGGATCTCGCCGTACAGTGCAAGGCTGTGGTATGCTGTCGTGTGTCGCCTCTTCAAAAGGCGCTGGTTGTCAAGCTTGTCAAGCGACACAAGAAGGCTCTTCTTTTGGCCATCGGTGACGGTGCCAACGATGTTAGTATGATTCAAGCTGCCCATGTTGGTGTTGGTATTAGTGGTCTCGAAGGTATGCAGGCTGCACGCAGTGCTGATGTATCGATTGGTCAGTTCCGTTTCCTGCGTAAGCTGTTGCTAGTTCATGGATCTTGGAGTTATCACCGTTTAAGTAAGGCCATTTTGTATTCGTTTTACAAGAATATTGCGCTCTACATGACGCAATTTTGGTATGTTTTTGAAAACGGGTTTTCTGGTCAGTCTATTTATGAGTCATGGACAATTACCTTCTACAATGTCTTTTTTACTGTCATGCCACCTTTTGTTATTGGCGTGTTTGACCAGTATATTTCAGCTCGTCTTTTAGACCGTTATCCCCAATTGTACAAGTTGGGCCAGGCAGGCGCCTTCTTCAATGTCAAGCACTTTTGGCAGTGGATCATCAATGGCTTTTATCATTCACTGCTACTTTACTTTTGCTCGACTGCAGCATTTAGATATGGCAACGTTTTACCTAATGGTTTAATTGCCGATCACTGGACTTGGGGTACTGCTCTTTACACGACATGTGTTTTAACAGCGCTTCTTAAAGCAGCACTGATTATGAACATGTGGAACAAGTTCACAGTGATTGCCATTCCAGGATCGTTCTTGCTTTGGTTGGGATTTTTCCCTGCATATGCTACTATTGCGCCGTTGGTCAATGTATCGAAAGAGTATCGCGGCGTGCTATCACATCTTTACTCTTCAGCAGTCTTTTGGGCTATGCTGCTTGTGCTGCCTGTTATGTGTCTTGTGCGTGACTTTTCCTGGAAGTACTACCGACGTATGTACAGACCTAGCTCTTACCACTACGTGCAAGAGATCCAAAAGTACAATATTCAAGATTACCGGCCGCGTATGGAGCAGTTTCAGAAGGCGATTCGGAAAGTGCGCCAAGTGCAGCGTATGCGCAAGCAGCGCGGTTTCGCCTTTTCACAAGCCGACGAAGGTCAATCCAAGATTATCGAGGCTTACGATACCACCAAGGCACGTGGCCGCTATGGTGAGATGAAGTCGCTACACCCACAAAATACCATTCATCTTCACAAGTAATGTACATTTTTTTGTAGTTTCTCTTAATATATAAAAATTAAAATTTCTTAAAATAAATATCCTATCTAATGATTAATGGGGGTGTGAAGGAACTGCTTGGAACCGCCAGCGCCTGCGTAGTCGGCAGCAATTTGGCCGTGGCCCTTGAGCTGGTAATGATAGCCCACAAGGCCTTCGAGACCAACAGGACCGCGTGCGTGAATCTTGTTTGTAGAAATGCCAACCTCAGTTCCAAAACCGTATCGGAATCCGTCAGCAAAGCGAGTAGAGGCGTTCCAGTAAACACCAGCTGAGTCAACGCCCTTAAGAAAGGTGCTGGCTTCCGACTCATCCTTAGTTATGATGCAGTCTGTATGGTGAGAACCGTGTTCATTGATATGTTCGATGGCGTCGGCGAGGGATTGGACGGATTTGATAGCGATGACATGGTCGAGGAACTCTGTGTAAAAGTCTTGTTCGGTGGCCGGCAAAACCTTGACAGATTCGGGAATAGAGATGTTGTTCTTAGTAATCCACAATTCAATTTCTGGGGTCACCTTGAGAGTGACACCAGCCTTGAGCAGGGCCTCAATGATGATAGGGAACGTTTTTGTGGAAAGAACGGTCTCATCGAGCAACAGAGACTCGACGGCGTTGCATCCAGCAGGATAGTTTGTTTTTGAGTCAACAACGATGCGGGCAGCCATTTCCGGGTCGGCATCTTTGGCGACGTAAATAGAGCAGATGCCATCTGCGTGGCCGAGAACAGGAATCTTTGTGTGTTCTTTGATGTGGCGAACGAGAGCGTTGGAGCCGCGGGGAATGACGAGATCGATATACAGATCTTGACTGAGCAACGAGCCGACTTCCTCGCGAGTGGTGATAAGTTGGATAGTATGAGCGGGGACAGTTCCAGTAGCCTCGAGAGCTTTGGTGACGCAGGCTGCCATGGCCTTGAAGGTGTGGGTAGACTCCTTGCCGCCCTTGAGGATAGCAGCGTTGCCGGACTTGAGAGCGAGGGCCGAGATGTTGGCGATGACCTCAGGACGAGCCTCGAAAATAACGAGCAGGACACCGACGGGGACGGTGACACGGTAAAGATCAAGGCCTTCGTCGAGCTTGGTCGCAAGTGTGATTTTACCGACGGGGTCGTCGAGAGCGGCAACGTCCAGCACGCCTTGCAGCATGGAGTCGTACTTATCGCCCACAGTCAGGTCCAGACGCTTGATCAGAGAGCCAGGAAGATTAGCTTTACGGGCCTCAACAAGATCCTTCTCATTGGCCTCAAGAATCTGGGTCTTGTGGTCGCGAAGAGTGTCATAGATACTTTTCAGGGCAGCGCTACGCTGTTCATTTGAAAGAGTTTTGATAATGTTGGAAGCTCTGCGAGCAGTTTTAGCAATGGTTTCAGCTTGGCTAGACATTGGGTATAAGTTGTGAAGTATAGTTCTATTAGATACTAAGGGTATATATATTGATAATGATATCTAAAGAGTGGTTTCTTTTTTTCTTTTTTGGAGAGATTTGTGGGCTAACCAAAGAATGAAAATTTTGAAAATGTCTGGCTATTGATGACTCAGAAAACATCAACCAGACCCCACAATTTAAGGTTAGGGTTTAGGGCCATGTTTTCTACTGAAGCCTTTGAGCTGCCGCCACCAGTTTTTATTATCACCAACAATAATCAACTATCAAGAATCAACAACTACGCTATGAGTATCGTGCCTGATCCCCCCAAAACAAAAAGACTCTCAGCATCTGAGAAGCCTAAGAAATCTCAGACGAGCCTCCGTCTTTCGGATTCACAGGTGAAAATGATGATCAAATTTTCCACATACGTGTCTTCCGCTCAGACTATTTCCACGTCCTCTTTTGCATCGCTCATTCTTTACGCCGACGATTATTATGGCTTTGTCTACGCTAAGAAAAGTAGCAGCGAATCGAAGACGACTAGCACCAAAGCCCCACCAATTGCCCGGTTACCTTCGAATTCGTCACTTACTACCTGGTCATACAATCCTTCTACGGAACTTGTCGGTGTCTTGACTGAGTATCCAGATGCAAGTGGTGCTGCTACCATTCCATGGCTCTACGAATTGTAAGCTTTATCTTTTTTTTATTTGATTAATCGGTTCTAACTCTTTAGAACTCTGTTGCTTGCGATTGAGAAAGTACCTGAGATTACAAAGCTCGAGCTCGTTTCACAATTCCTTACTACGTTTGATCCTGACGAGGTCAAAAAAGTGGGACATGTTTGTAAGTTGAATTTTTCAAGAAAAAAAAAAGCCAGGTTGTACTAACAATAGTAGTTCGAGAATTTTCACGACAAGTCCTCTTAGGCATCAGCAGTCCACAATACCAACCGGCACTTCTTCATCTTTTGCGTAATGGTACTGATCGCCTTGAAGCCCATGCAAACAAATCCTCTCTCCAAAACCCCACAGTTAGCACACGATATTACTCATCCGGACTTACTCCTTTACATTCATCACTCATGAAGCTTGCGAGTGAGGTTTCGCACCATGCAATTGTAGCTCCCTATCTTCCACGGAATGCACATCAGACTAATTCTGAATCTTTCTTTCATCGATATTTTCGCCCTGACCCACAGTCTGGCACCAACTACGCTACTCTTTTTATTTACTACTTTCATGCAAGCAAGCTTTTGTTTGAAGAAAAAAACTACCTTGAAGCCCTCGAGCATGTTACAATTGCTCTCGCAGCGTGTCCATGGATGCATAGCGAACCAGTTTTTGTGCATTTTGCATTGACTCTACTTGTCGCCAGCAATCTACGAAATATATCTGGTGAAACTAAACGTAACAACCGAGATGTGAATTTCAAAAATAACTCCAATCCCATTGAACTGTACAGCTCACACATTTCTGTGGATCAGTATCTTAACGGGGTGTACAAGCTTCAAAAGAATAACTATTTTACATCTCTTTACGGTGAGACTGCATCCCCTGTTGAGGCTTTAGTTGGAGCTGAATCGAAAGAGAGTTTACACACCCCTGCCTTGGCCTTTTTGTGGGATGTGTGGATCAAGATGCCTAAGCTCGAGGGGTATCAATTGGCTGATGAAGTTCGTACTCTTATTAACAAGCACCGAGAGTTATACTTTTTGAATCTTTCTGAGTATTACATTTCTGTGAGCGGAACTACTCTCACAGGTACGGATGCCAGTCGCGATTATTTGGCACATGTGCTAGAGCCTGTTTTCCCCAAGTCTACAGATTTCAAATTTTTATCTGCTATAAATGAAGCGCTTGCTTCAGAAGCCACATCAACTACCACTACATCCAATATTTCGGGTACAGCCACTCCGGGCCAGGTTAATTCTCCAACACGTCTGAGGATCAATCAGTCGACGTCGATTGTAGGTGGTACAGCCACACCTACTGAGAGTAGCAGCCACGGCCAAACTTTGGAAGGCGATGTATCTGAATTTTTAAAGAGTAAGATTGAACGAGGCAATGGCAACGTTGGAAGCAGCAAGAAGAAGTCATTTTTTGTGGGACACTCCTTTATCAGTCCGAAATTATCTCGCGCACAGAAAGAGGAGTTAACCCGGGATTTTGTATACGACTTGGTTATGACACGCGCACTAAATGCGACTATTGACGAAGAACCGGTCGAGCCCAGTAAAGCCGCATTAGTCAATGGCGATGAAGATGATGAAGATGAGGAGATGGCAGTGGATGGCGAGCCGCGGGAGTCCTATTGGTTAACTTTGCATCATAATTCTGCGATAGACCGTGCACAAGGAAGCAAATTGGGTCTGGATGAGCAACTTGCTCAGCTGAGAGAGCGGCTTGATCAAGTTGGTGCGGTGGAACAACTGGTAAGCGAACATGGGGCGGCTGGGATTCCATCTCAGGATGCCACAGTTATTGGAGCTATTGGTGGATTGCAGGCTCATCATCAAAAGGCGACGCGGATTCCTTCTATTTCTGGAGTTCTTGACGAAAACCATAAAGAATATTCTTCTTTACTTGAGAACCACGATAGTATGTTTACTAAGCCGTTAACGCATGGGATACTTAGCCGGACAGGAAATACCTTTATGGAAAGTCCCGATGTTTCTGAGAAGAATGGGCCACAGGCGTTGGCTAATTTAGCTGCACAAAAGTATGGCTCGTTTATGCGTGCACAGTTACAGGAATACTATCCCAAGGGCCACGAAGAGAAGGAGTACGAGCATGGAAACGAAGTCCAAAGCCGACAGACGAAACATAAGACAGAAAAACCAAATGCAGGGTTTGGTCGCGAGTCCAGCCGTGAGCAAAGCAACAGGCACGGTGAAAATTTTTGGGGAGCATCTGCGGAGAGTGGTAGTAGCAAACCGGGTGGATCTGTTGCCAAAGATACCATGTCACTTGAAGATATTTTAAGTGTGGACAGCTTTGAAAAACATGAGCAGCCAGAAAATCAAGGCTCGCATGGTACTAGTGGAGTAGAAGAGGATGCAGATGGGGATGTTGATTTAAGTTTTTATGACGAAGAGGGTAAGGGGCAAGAAGAGGAGGAAAGGAAGTTGGGGGTGGAGAAAACCGATTCAGATGGAGATGTTGAGTTGGAGGGGGTGAGTGATGACGATGAAGATGAGGAATGGACGCCCAGTGGAAGATACAATGCGGTGGTCAAGAAGAAGATGGCTACAGTGGAAGAAAGGGGGTCTGATTCCGATGAACAGATGGGTGATGATGACGAATATGAAGACGAGGATGATGATGAAGAAGAGAGCAATTGAGCAAAAAAAACGTACTTTTTGAGCGAGACGTGGGTTAATTTTAGCCCACCCCCACGCTGAGTACCTGTGGTAGTTTTGTAATATGTTAGTAAATGTGACCGAGATTAGAAAATACAGGAGTTGTTTTCATTTTTGTAGTAGCTACATAAAAATCTAGTTGAGAACAGTCCAGATTTGTTCTGGCGAGGTTATTTTTACATTTTTGCGTTGAGCGGGAAGAGAGGATTGGGTTTCTAGTGAAGGTTTGCTGAGACTGTCAAGATTTTAGTCGTAGAAGGCTGCCTTGAAGCCAGCTGCATAACTGTGGGCTGTGCAAATTTAGTTTAGATTGACGCGACTTGCGGTTCATTGTATTTATTTAGAATACAAAGCCTGGTTCTATTATTAACTTTTCCAAAGAATCCCAAATATTTATTGCGGTATATACGGGATAGGTAAACCAATAGTCTTTTGAAAAAAATTCTCCTCCCCCCTTTTTCAAGAGTATGGGTGGTTTGAGCAAGGTATGCGGGATAATTTTACGAAAAAAAGAAAAAGAACCGTTGCATACTTTCTTTTTTCAAGGTGGGGAGAATCTTTCAGACAATTGAGCCTTTTTTTTTCAGGGTCCATAAAACCAAGATACTAGTTAACTTTGTTTTACAAAAATGGAGTTATATATATACAATTGTATGATATGAGATTAATTTATAAATATATATGTGTATATATATGAAAATTAGCGAGAGATGTTAAAAAAAAAAGCGAACGAGTTGTGAATATGCATAGTTAAAGAATGGCGAAAGTTGGAGATGAGCTGAAAAGGAAGAACGAAGAGATCGAGACAATACACAAGAATATGAATGTGTGTTTTTTTGGCTTTATGGATTCCATGGGACGAAAAGAAAAACTATGTGCGAGAAATAAATGGGCATGACAAAGACTGAAATTAAAAAACGTAAAACAGAGAAAAGAACACTAGCAGGGCAAAAGAAAACAAAAGAGTGAACATCAGTTGGCTATTACAGTGAATGGTTGTTGGTAAGAATAGTTAAAAGGAGCGCAGAAACAAGTTGGATGGCAGTTGGGTTCAAGGGAAGTATCGTGGGAAGAATCCTTTTTTCTCTTGTGAAAGTATTATGTGTAGAAATCAGTAGATCGGGCAATTGAAATCGGTCTTGAGTGTTCTTTTTTGTCAGGTTATACTTATTGATGTTGAAAAATTAAAATTAAAGATTAGGAATCTGTAAAGGTTTTTTGTTGAAATCTTTTTCATTGAGTTCATTTTTTAATATTTTTTTGTGATTTTTTTTTTCATTCAAGACAGAATCTGTTTCTTCTTCGTCTTCATTATGATCGTAACGTCATTAAAAAATGGGAATTCTTTTATTTTCTTGAAAGGGGAATCATCGTCGTCATAAATATGGTCATCATCTTCTTCTCCACCAAGAGTATGTTTGTTTTTGGGAGAGGGTTTTCCTTCATAAAATAATGCAGCAAGATGAATGAGGCGGTACTGTGTTAACAAGCAGCGATGCACGGGTAGCCACCTCAAAGATATCGTCAACACCTTCACCCGTAAGAGCCGAACATTCGAGATACCTGCGAGCGCCAATCTCCTTGGCGACTTGCTGGGCTTCTTCAGGAGACACAAAGTATGACGAGCGTCTGCGGACTTCTTCGACAGCCACAGGGTTTGTGCGGAGGTCCTTTTTAAGGCCGACCAGCAGTACCGGTACTCCAGGACATAATTCGTTAACTTCTTCTATCCACTATACGAGTGTCAGTAGTGAATGTGGGACATTGGGGGGAGACATGTATCGAGAGACATACTTTTGTTTTTGCATTTTCTAAACTGTCAGGACTATCGACTGCAAAACCTATTAAGATTGCATGAGCTTTTGAATATGATAATGGGCGTAATCTCTATTAAGGAAAAGTTTGGTCAGTCAATGTTTTGGGGTTTAGATGTTGTTTTTGGCATACTTCGTATTCTTCCTGGCCTCTGTATATACATATATATATATACATATATATGTATATATAATATATATTAGTAAATAAATATAAAGATATGAAAGATTAGACTCTCTATTCTTTTTTTAAAAAAAAAAATTTATAAAGCACAGAAAAGTGATTATAGTTTTTTTTTAAAAAAAACATGTGTGATTCTATATTATACATACGCCGTATCCCATAAAGTCAGCTGGACTGATTTGCCTTCAACGCGGCAATCTGTTACGTAGTTTTCAAAGACCGTTGGATGCTAGTGAAGATGAAAAGAGGGTCAATGGTTTAAGAAACAAGTTAGGGGGAAAGGGTTCGATAAGATATATTTGAATATTGATTTTCAGTGTAGGATTATTAAAACGACAAGAGAGGACATACGTATTCCTAGAATAAAAAACGAAAAAAGAAAGAGATTTCAAATGGTTAATATAAAGCTAAGAATACTAGAAATGAATGAAAAGTCCAAAAGTGAAATTGTTGGTTTGTTGTTGTACTAACTTAGGACCATTACTATCATGTGTGGTTATCGTTATAAATTTGTATATATATATATATACATCACATAATGTAATCATTGTATTAATTAATTCTATCATACTTTGGGAAATTCTCCTAATGTAAACACGCAGAGTAGCGATGTTTTTCCGCACGCACCGTCGCCGACTATGACGATCTTGCGTTTTATGATTTCGCGGGTTGCCATTGTTTGGTGTGGTGGGTTGTTGTTGGTGGTTTGATACCGTGAGGATAAAGGAGAGAAGAGGTGAGGGAGGGAAAAGTACGTAATGTGTCTATGGAGGAGATTAGGTGGTGGTGGGAAAGATTTTTTTAGTGTGTAATAGTAAGGAGGAAAAAGACGGGCAGAGGAGCCGTCAAAATGGGGGCGCCTGTTGTTTTTTTAGAAACATCAAGAGGCAAAATAACAGACACAGAAACAATTGTGGCCGCAACACGTGCCATTATGTAATGATGACTCATGCATGACACAACACCTAACCCTGAGACTGGCTTTTTTTCATTTTCCAAAAAAACTTGTCACTGCCACCACTCGGCTGAAAAAAAAAAAACCTCCCCTCCTCCTACCCCCTCAATAAAAAAACCCTGTTGGTTTTCTAATCACACCCTTTAATATATCCATAATACACTAAATACTCATATACCAAACTCACACACACAAATCTAAATTTTTCTACCCCCCCACTCAAAAAAAACCGCCCTTTTTTTAATCTTTTAAATCACCAACTAGGACTTTTTTTAACAAAATATAAATATATATATATATATATGTATCAATAACTATATATATATATATATATATATATATATAAATTATACAAACCAATATCATACATAATCATTTCTATCTAATCTCAAGCTTCCGATCTTTGACAATTCCGAATCACCCATACCTTCTCTTCATTCTTTTTTTTAAGAATGACCTATTCGGGTCTCAAGCAAAGTATCTCCAATAGCAGCCCCAGCAGATCTAGTAACAACAACACTCTAAGCAATTCCACACCCTCAATCACTCCCATCTCCTCAAACTCTCAATACTCGAACCCCGCTTCACACTACCACCAACAAACCTCTTCGTCTCTCTTCCATACTCACTCCCATACCCTCGGCCATCTACGCTCTCACAGCTCCTCCGCGCGCTCAAGAAGTAACAGCGTCTCCGCAGCCAACCTATTTCATTTCGGCCACCACCTCTTCTCAACAGACTCATCCACCACCACCTCCTCCTCCTCCTCCTCTTTCTCTTCTTCCTCTACCCCCTCTTCCTCGCCCTCTTCACAGGCCCCCTCTCCTTCCCCCTCGCCAGGCCCGTCCCTGTCGTTGTCCATCTCACACCCCTTCTCCTTCTCCCACTCAGCCACAATTCAGACTCCAACCGCCCCGATCCCGGCCAACGTTCCCGGCAACAAAAAGGCGTCCGAGTCTTCTTCTCTTTTCCAAATCGCAGCCCAAATCAAAGATAGACTCGAAGATGTCCCGGGAATCCCGCCGTTTCTTGAAATGTGCATAGGCAACCTGCCTCCACAACACCTCATCCAAGCTCAACTCCAAAATACATCGTCTTCCACACCTGACAGAAACTCGGCTGCCGACCTGTCTCTAGCAAATGTCTCGACAAACTCAAGCATCTCAACGGCAGTACCTCAACAGTCTTCTGCAGCCTCTGCATCCTCCTCAACAACTATCCAGCACACAAACTCATCTCTCTCTCTCTCCTCCTCTGCAGTTATCCCCGTTGGCATGAAAATCGATCCTGTCACTCATCTCTGGCAGTTCTTCCGCCTCGGCTCGTCCCTATGCGCCTTATTTAATGCTCTTCAGCCAAAGGAGCCTCTCGAAGTCGCCATCACAAACGACGTCAAACGCTGCAAGCGCTCCGTATACGACTTTCTCCAAGGATGCAAGTCCGAACTCGATTATTCGGATGAGGACATCTTTACTATTTCAAACGTTTTTTCAGACAATACAACCGACCTTCTCAAAGTAAGTTTTTATGTGCTTATACAAATGTTCTTCCCATCTCCTTCCTCGCCTTAAGGCATCACACCCTCCCTCTATTACCACACTAGTCATTTTTGGCAAAATAACAGCAAAACAAGAAAAAAATTAACGCTTTTTTACTTCCTATTCTTTCTTTTTCTCTTCCCCCTTTTTTTTTTTTAGGTTATTCGCACGGTAAAACTCGTCCTGGATACCTTAGAGTCTCGCAATCTCATCACCCCGGCTAAAAATAAAAAGTCCTCAATCTCTTCCCTTAGACCACCCCGTGACAAGCGCGACAAGGTCGTTGAGGAAATCCTCCTGACTGAGCGCAAATTCGTCCAGGACTTGGAACTCCTCCACGAGTATCAGTGTAAACTCCAAGATCTTGGCGTGCTCTCCGCAGACACCATCCATAACCTTTTCCCAAGCCTAAATGTTTTAATTGATTTCCAACGCAGATTCCTCATTGGCATTGAATACCATGCTCATCTCCCCCCAGAGGAACAGCGGTTTGGCTCAGTTTTTTTAAATTTCCAAGAAGGTTTTGAGGTCTACGAAGGGTTTGCTTTACATTACAAAAAGGCCTGCGACATTGCCACTAGCGAGTCGGCCAAACTCCAGCCTCTCAAAGACATTCTAGACCCTCACTACGAACTCCCCTCTTTTCTCATCAAACCTATTCAGCGAATTTGTAAGTATCCATTACTTCTCGAACAACTAGTTAAATATACACCAAAGGATTACCCCAATTACCAAGAACAAGTCGATGCCCTTGACGCCATTCGCAGAGTCACAGCAAGTGTCAATGAAACAAAGCGTCGGGTTGAAAACAAGGAAGTGGTCCGCGACTTGTCCGAAAGACTTGTTGACTGGAAGGGCCATAACGTTGACGATTTTGGAAACCTGATTCACGATGGCGTTTTCCCTGTTCTTAAAGCTGGCACCGAGCGTGAATATCATCTCTATCTCTTTGAAAATATTATTCTCTGCTGCAAAGAAGCTCCTCCGTCTAAAAAATCCATGGCTCTGAGCACAAAGAAAAACAAGGTTAAGCGTTCATCTGTCCTCATCCTCAAAGGTCGCATTTACATTGCTTACATTACAAACGTCTCTGCCTTTGTTTCCAACGGCTACCTTCTCCACATTGCTTGGGGCCGGGACGATGCAACTGATACGGGCTTTTTTGACATTCGTTTTAAGCATGACGAGCAGCTCGAGTTGTGGCGCAGCACTATTGAGTCTCTTGTGGCTCACTACAATGACGAAAGTAATGCCGCAGACCTCATTCCTGTAGCTCCACCACACCAGCAAACCCTTATGCACACTCAGGGTTATGGTGCTCTTATGCTTCCTAGCAATGGATATCTACCCACAAATAGTCTCCAGCAATACCAGCAGCAACAGCACCAAAAACAAATACAACAGCAGCACCTGCTCCACCAACAACAACAAATATTTAATGCCCAAAGCCGTCAAAACTCCTTTGTCCAATCCTTTGGCAACTCAGATGTTAACGGGACTTCTTATGATGACGATGATGAAGACGATATGTACATTACAAACAACCAGGGTAACAGTAGTAACAGACAGTACGATGAAGACACTCTGGCAGCTCTTCATCAAGGTTTAAACACCTTGTCTTACCCTATTGACCAGGCCCAACAAAACACCCCCACTACCAACAGAAGCAGTAGCCACAGCGTGCAGCACCTTACTAACGATCTGGCAAACACCCATGTTTCCTCTGAAGGAAACTTGCGACAAGCGGCACGGCAGGATTCCACCGCCTCGCTCTCGGCTCTGCACCCTGCCCACCATTTCCAAAATATGCGTTCACGTGCATCCAGCATCCCACCTAGCCAGCTTGGTGGTAATAATGCCAACTTGGCCAACGGTACCTCCAAAGAGGTGCCATCTGTTCTTGACAGCCCAGAAACAATGTTAACTCCATCGTTATCTCCACGCGCTGTTAAAACAGGCCCACCAATGAATGGGCGGGGCAATGGTACAGCAGGCGGAGTCAGTGGCGGCCATTTATCTATTGACGGAGGCATATCTATGGGAGCAGGCCCGTCCGCAGCGGCGTGCCTGCGACATTCCGTCCATGATAATAACGACTACTTGTTGCGAGGAGGGGTGGATCGAACAAGTGTCAGCACAGTTTCCAGCCCGTTTGGGCCTACTGGCGAGCGGTTGAGCATGGGCACAGCTGCTGAGCTAGGCCTGGCAGCAAACTCGCGGACGCGAGCCGGATCGGTTTCGTCGGTGGGGCTCATGGCAGGTGGTAATGGAAACGGGAGCAGCAGCAGCAGCAGTAGCAGCAGCAACAGCAGTATCAGCAGCAACTTTGACCAGCCATCTCCTTTAAACGGGCCATCGGCACACAAAAACAGCATCAGCAGCATTGCCAGCATGGCCAGTACATCGAGCACCATGAGTACGGCCAGCAGTAGTAGTACCAGCACGATGTTTTTACCGTCTCTGCCTGCAGTCTCAACAACAGTGCCAACGGCAGGCGGGGGTTTACACGGAGGGGTCCAAAACAAGACTTCTACGGCCGCAACATCAGACTCTGCGCGCAACTCTGTGAGTGGCAGCAATGGATTGAGCAGCAACGAAGCCAATGGGGTTGCGCAAAGTCCAAGCAAGCCGCAGAAGATCACGGTGAAGCTGCACTATCTGGACGACACGTTTCTACTCATTATGCCGGCGGCCGTGACGTACGCGGAGCTGCTGGAGCGGGTGGAGCGCAAGGTGCGTCTATGCGGGAACCAAACACCCAGTCCCTTGCGGATCAAGTACAAGGATGAGGACGACGACTTTGTGACGATGCGCAGTGACGAGGATATCCAAATGGCGATGGAATTGAAGATGTGTGGTGTTCCAGGAGAAGGAGGTGGCAGCGATGTGGATGGAGCAAGTAGGAATAGCACGGGCGATGTGGAAGGCTCCTCTGTATCCATTATTCCAGGGAAATTAGGCTCCAGTCGCCAGGACTTGATTATATGGGCCGCCTGAAGGTTTTTTTTATTTTTTTGGATAAATGCTTTTTTTTTTACATTAAGAACACACGCACTCTTGGGATTTTAAATAAAGAAAATAGCTTACACATGTATTATTTAGGGAAACTTGACATGAATAAAAAAGTGAAAAATTTTGTTACAGGCTCATTATTGTCATCATATTCTATAAACTAAAATTTACTTGAGGGGATTAAGTCATGTAGTACTTGGGGCCGTCACCACCCTCGGGAACAGTCCAGTTAATATCCTGTGTTGGGACTTTGATGTCGCAGGTCTTGCAGTGGATACAGTTTTGGGAGTTAATTTGGAAGCGGACGCCGAGTTCCTTAGTCTCGTCGGGGATGTACTCGTAGACGCCTGCGGGGCAGAAGCGTTGCTCGACGCCCTTGAACTTGGGCCAGGCGGCCTTTGCGTGGCGGTCGAGGTCCTGGTCGGGGACGCGCAGGTGGCAGGGCTCGTCGTCGTCGTGGTTGGTGCCGGTCCGCGAGACGGACGTGAGCAGATCAAAGGTGACGACGCCGTCGGGCTTGGGGTAGTCGATGGGCTTGAACTTGGAGGCGTCCTGGGTGTGTGCGGCGTCGGAGACCTTGTTGTGGAAGGTGAAGGGGACGCGGCCCTTGAACAGCAGGGTGTCGAGGCCGGACCAGGCGACGCCGGCAAAAAGACCAAGACGGGTATTGAATGACGGGCGCACGTTGCGCACCTCGTAGAGCTCCTTGTAGACCCACGAGTCCTTGAGGGCTTGCTCGTAGGACTCCAGCGACAGGGGTTTCCAGGGGACGGAAGCGCCGTCCTCTTCTTCCTCGGCAGCCTCCTCGGCGGCCTCGACGGCGTCCTCGGCGGCCTCTTCTTCTGCGGATTCCTCCTCGGCGGCCTTTTGGATCTCAGCAAAGGCGGCCTCGGCGGCAAGCATACCGGACTTCATGGCGGTGTGGGTGCCCTTGATTTTGGGGACGTTGAGGAAGCCGGCGGTGCAGCCAATGAGGGCGCCGCCGGGGAAGGAGAGCTTGGGGATGGACTGGAGACCGCCCTCGTTGAGCGCACGGGCGCCGTAGGACACACACTTACCCTTTTCCAAAACGCGCTTGTAGAACGGGTGACGCTTGAGGTTCTGGAACTCTTGGTAGGGGCTGATGTAAGGGTTGGCATAGTCGAGGCCGACGACAAGACCGACCGACACCAGGCGCTCGCCAAAGTGGTACATGAAGCCACCGCCGTAGGTGTTGAAGGAGAGGGGGTGGCCCATGGTGTGGGCAACAAAGCCCTCGTCCCAGACCTCCTCGGGGACCTCCCAGACCTCCTTGATGCCGATACCGTAGGTTTGGGGGTCCGAGTCCTTGCGGAGGTTGAAGTTCTTGATGACCTGCTTGGTGAGGGAGCCGTGGCAGCCCTCGGCAAGAAGGGTGGCCTTTGCGTGGAACTCCATGCCGCGCTGGAAGCTGTCCTTGGGCTCAAAGTTCTTGGAGACGCCCATGTCGTTGGTGGCAATGCCCTTGACTGCGCCGGTTTCCTCGTCGTAGACGAGCTCGGAGACGGAGAAGCCCGGGTAGATTTCGACGCCGAGCTCCTCGGCCTTTTCGGCGAGCCACTTGACGACAAGGTTGAGCGAGACAATGTAGTTTTTGCCGGCATTGTGCATTTGCGGGGGCTCCGGGATGGGGATGGCGGCCGATTTCGTCAGGTAGCGCATGGTTTCGTTTTTGACCAAGGTGATTGCTTCTGGGGGCTCGTCGCGCCACTCGGGGCCAAACAGCTCGTCGAGGGCGCGCGGCTCCAGCACGGCGCCGGAGAGCGTGTGCGCGCCCATCTCGGGGGCCTTTTCGAGCACGACGACGCGCAGCTCGCCCGAGCCGTGCTCATTGTCGAGCTGCTTGAGGCGGATGGCGGCGGCCAGCCCGGCGGGGCCGCCGCCGACAATGGCGACGTCGACCTCGTCGGCCTCGCGGGGCTCGGTGAGCAGGGGGTCGGCCTCAGCTTGTTGTTCCGGGGTTGCGTCGGCGATTGAGGCGAAGGATCTGCGGGCAAAGGGCGTTGCGCTAGGTCTGGCAAAGAGCGAGGGTCTAGTCTGTCTGTTGGATCTGGGCGGGGGTTGTGTGAGGGTGGAGGCGGCGCGGGTGGATGTTGCCGAAAGGGCGACGGCGGGCCGCAGAAGGGCCTTTCTGAGGGTCAGGAGGGCTGGCGAAGCCGCAGAAGCTGGTTTTGTGCGGATCATTGAGGATTTTGGGTGTAGAATGAAGAGAAGCTATTCTTGGGGGGATATATACGAGTACTATTATAAATATATATGTATATATCGGAAGGGAGATATAGGTATATATTTATATATAGATGGTATAGGATGAAACGTTTCTGGTTCTTTTTCGATTAGTTGGTATATATATTTCCAAAGAATAGAAAGGGTTAATAGGTCCACAGAATCAAGTGAAAATTTTACAAGAATGAAGGAAATGGCGGGGGACGGTCTTTTTATATATTTTTTTGGGCGAGTCCCTCCTAGCAACACACACACACACAAATGGCAAGCTGTGTGTGGGGGAAAGCAGGCGAGGACTTGAGCCTAAAGGCCATCTCTGCGGGTAAACCTCGGTCAGAGGAGATCTCGAAAGCGGTTTGTCTGGGAGGGCTTTTCCAAGGTATTTAAAAGGTCGGCCCATTTTATTTCGCCAGTTACGGGCTTTTCAGCTCCCAGAGAGACGCCTGGAGGTCCGCTGGCCGACATTGCAGCCAGCTGCGTGGCAGCTGAGGGAAGCGGACGCCAATGGCTCTTTCAAAGCCCATCAAAGCTTTTTTTTCAGTCGGGTTTTACGTTGCCAGATACAAGCTCCTCCCCCCCCCCCCCCCCCCTTATGGACCTTTTGGAAAGAGAACGGCGGCGGGGGGGAGGGGAATCAGCCAATCACAGCGGCGCCTTTTCCAAGCAGGCCGGGCCAAGCTGCTGGACGCTCGCGGCTACCCAGGCGCGTATATCCGGGGCCACGGCGTATATCTGGGGCCGCAATGGCGTGGCTCCGGAGCTTCTGCGGGACGGCGGAGGGGAGGCGGTCACGTGGTCTCGGCAGTTGGGCGGTGGGCGCGCGCAGTGGGTAGCGGAAGCGGGTGGGCTTTAGGAGGCAGAAAATGCGGGGAGCAGCGACCTTGAGCGAGATGGAAGCGCGCGAAGAGCGTCCGTGGAGATAAGCTGATCCAGGAGACCCAGAAATAAGCAAGACTGGGTGTGGGGTGACATCAAAGGCCTTGGGCGGTATCGTTAAGGACTAACCCTGGACGTCCAGGCGGGTTGGACCTTTTGTCGAGTCCCCTCATCAGTACTAATGGTGACTGCAGTTGGAACAAAGCAGCTCCGTTCTGAAGTACCTTCTAAGGGCTTATTGTCTTCCAGAAAAGACCCTTTCAATCGTTGGACATCCGAGGTATCTCAAAGGCTCCAACGTCCTTCAACCAGCAAACAAACAACCCATACAAGAAAGAAAGTAGAACGAATAAACATTCAGACCAAAAACCCTCCTCACCACTTTCTTGTCCACCCGTTAAAACCTGCTGCTTGCATAGACACTGAGGTTCTTCTTTTTTCTTCATGCGGCTTACACGGGCTCCTATTGTGGCATCAAAATGGAGTCCAAACATTAAATTAACGTTCCCACATTTATGTCTTCTCAAATACTTCCGTGACTGCAATTGTCCAATATACTGATATAATGCATCTCATTATGGCTTTTAACATTTTTTTTCTTTCCCTTCTCTCTTTTTTCTTCTCAACATAAATATCCCTTCAGTTCCCTCGAAATCTGCCCATTTTTCTCCAGCAATACTCTCCAAATCGACACAGCTACGCTTCTTACACTCCATAAACCTTCGCTACCTAAAAATGAGCACTCCAAACTCCGCACAGCCATTCCACCCTCTCCAGAACCAATCTGCAGAGACGCCCACACACAGCTCATCCTCGGGGAAACCAGATACCCGTGAAGCCAGCCCTGAATGCTCCTCCTCCTCGACCACAACTTCTACACAAACCTCTTCTTCTGGCTTAAAACAAACGCACACTTGTTTGCGCGCAGACATGGACTACGTCCCGGAACTGATATCGGACGATGCCAGAGACCTCTCGGACCTGGAATCCGAGCCCGAGTACATGTACGACTTTGAAGAAGACGATGATGAGACCACGGACGACGGCAACGTGTTTGATCCAGCAGTAAGACCGTATAATGGGCAATACATGCGGATCCTAAGCCCATCGTCCTCCCGACAACCTACTAAAGCAACAAGCTCCCAGCTAAACAAGGGCGGGTTCTCAACCATGGGCGGCCTAAGGCTTCCGTTAAAGAAAGCAGAGAGCGAAATACATCTGGAAGAAGATGATGATTTGTATTGAATTTTTTATAAATATCTATGATAATAAATGATTATAACAAAAACCATGGACCTCGTGCACGCCACCTTTGGGTCATATCCTTGTGCGGCTATCAAACCCTTTAAACAACTTGTACGCCACAACCCTAGTATATAGTGACGTATAATAGGAAGGTAGTAAGAGATAATGTGTATTTTTACCAAATTATGATCCTTACGTAACTACCAGTTGGTTTAACCAAAGGTGACGATATTCTTAGCCCGAAATCCAGCCAGTATCTCCATGGCTAGGACTTGGTTAAGATTGATCCCACTCAGAGTGCACCGCCGATTTCACTTGACCTATGCCTCCCCCCCTTTAAAAACCTTTTAATTGGATTCTGGGTTCTCATATCTTTCAATTCCCCTTCTGCTCCTCGCCCATGTTTTACTGTAGCCGTGGTGCGGCTGCTAGCATAAACGGCTGGAGCCTCTACGACTTTCTCTCAATTCGTATCCTTTTGCTCGCTGACTCCATCTCTTGCTTTTTATCTTCCAAAACCACATCCTACTTGATCCGCACTGATATTCACTCCACATTGACTATCAACTGCTGCCTCCTCCTCCCATTAAAACTGCTTTAAACTTTTACAAGCCCCTCGCTTATGTAAACAAGGTTAGAGGTGTCCCAAAAGGCATTAACCTGGCTTTTCATTTTATGCAGCTTGGAATCCTTTTGCTCTAAAAATAAATACTATTTGGGGGAAAAAAACCCCTAGCAATGTTCAAAAAAAAATTCACACATAAAAAATTAACGCCACCCACGGTGGGACTCGAACCCACAATCTTCAGATTAGAAGTCTAACGCCTTAACCATTGGGCTACGCGGGCCACTTGTTGAAAAAAACGGTTTATAGTACAATCCATTCTATAGTAATATTAAATTATGTAATCAAGCACGTGATTATTTTTTAGTATTTCTAGGGTTTTCTGACTTTCAAACAAACACCCGCCCATCTCTCCCCTTGAAAACCCGGGTAGAGCCAGAAATTTCTTTTTTTAATACCAGAGTTTTAAAGTTTACTTGGTGGAGTCGTTAGACTTCCATCTCTTTGTCTTTTTCGGTAAGCTAGCACTTAACTTTTTGGAGTTACTGGTGACGCAATAATTTACGTCCCAGTGATTCTTGAAAAAAAAAGTCAACGTCCAAACTCATTGTTTCCTAAGTGTTGACTTCAAAAAGATAGGTCAAACCCGGGATCGAACCGGGGTTATTGGAATCAGAATCCAAGATGATAGCCACTACACTATTCAACCGGACTTCAATTTTCGAAAAACGTTAAAATTAACGGTATTTATTGAGATGCGGAGTCTCTCTTCAAAAATGCTAAAATGGCCCGAATTCCCGCGATTTCGACCCAATTCTGATGCCATCTCACGTCCATCTAGTCCATACCCAAAAAGCTCCAACTCAGTACGTAAAAAGGTCTACTTTACAGCCCCCTCTTCGCTTAAACGTTTCTTTTTTAACACCCTATTTCCCACCATCTCCTTTGTCAGCCCCCTTTAACCTGCTTGTTTATTGCCAATATGCTATCTGCTTAAACGTGCCTAACTCCACCAATCCGTCTCTACAAACCATCCTCCCCGCCTTCTTCCCCCATTCGGCATCAAATATGATTTGCCCCCTTGTCTCCTCTAAATTCGTTTCATACAATCAAAGACCTCCGACCTGTAGTTTTTTGCTTGTCTCGGCACATACAAAACGATTAGGCCTCTTTTGAAACTTGCGTTTTAATAGGATGAAATCGGTATTTTTTTAGGTCCCGTGTTATGAGCGACTTTTTTTTTAAAACGTTCAACAAAATAAATCCAAATAAATTTGCCCCATATACTACTTAAAAATATATATCTTATTTAAAACCATCATAATACGATTTTTTTTATCTCATCAGCGTTCTTTTTTTTTTTCCCCCTCCTTTACCAACGACCACTAGATGCCAACTTGGATTCACTGGTATATGTCCAGCCACCAAATTGCTTCTGCACTGATTCCGATAAGTAATCCTCCTCATTGACCACACTATCCGTAGGAACCTCATTCGTAAACTCTTGGTCAAAGTTGCTTGTATCAGTAGCAGACTCGACCGCAGGCTTAAAGGGGGCCGCGTACTTTTTGGCCATGAGTCTGCGCCAGTCAATCTGCGCAAAAAATGGATGCACCTTAATCTCGGCCGCGCCATGGACACCCAAACGAGTGTTAGGGTTGCGATCCAACAGACCTGTAAGTAGCGAGCGAGCCTCGCGATCCATGTCGTCTGGGAAGCGGAGCGGCTCCTGCAAAATCTTACGGTACATCTCATTGGTATTTTCATCGTAAAAGGGCGGGAGACCCGTAAGCATTTCATAAAATAAAACACCAAGAGTCCACCAATCAACCACCTTGGTATAGCCTTGACCCAACAGAAGCTCGGGAGCAAGGTACTCGGGCGTACCGCAAAATGTGTTTGTTTTTTCTTGGTCCTTCATATTGAGTTTGCACAGCCCAAAGTCACAGAGTGCAATGTGGCCCGTGTAGTCGAGCAAAATGTTCTCAGGCTTGAGATCGCGGTAAATGACATTGTATTCATGCAGACATTCGAGGGCGCAGAGAAGCTCTGCAGTGTAGAAGCGGGAGCGGTTGAGGTCAAACTTGCCTTCGTTTTGGAGGTGATGGAAAAGCTCGCCGCCATTGATAAAGGCCAACACAAAGTAAAGTTTTTCAGGAGACTGGAAACTAAACTTTAAGGGGACAATAAAGGGATTATCAATTTGCGCCAAAACCGTACGCTCAGCCAGCGTGTGGTTGACCTCGGATCGCGAGACAATATGTGCTTTGCGAATCGTTTTGAGGGCATAAATTTGTTGCGTATCACGTTTGCGCACCTGCATGACCTTACCAAAAGAGCCCTTGCCGACAACCTTGAGCAGGTCAAAGTCGTCAATGGTGAGGGGTTTATTACGGTTGGGACGGTACTCAATACAAACTTTGAGTTTGCCGGAGCCACCGGAAAGGGGTATTAAGCCGTCAAAGAGAACTGTTGGGTTCCGGTTGCCCAGAGCCGACGAGGGGTCAATTTGGACCTTACATGTCCCCAAAAAGATTTCCTCATACTTGCGGGGGTGGATTCCCTGTGGGGAGGTCATGGAAGAAGAACCACTCACGGCAGATACCGAGGTAGAATCGGCGCCGGCTCCAGGAGATTGGGACGAAGTCGAGTTAGATGCCGAGTGGAAGATGGGGATGCGAGTGTAGATTTGAAAGGAGATGGTTTCGACTCGGGAAACATCAAAGTTGGAGGTCGTGTCCCAAACAGGAGCCTCAAGGGGGCCGCCCGTGGCCTCTAAAACAACCTGGTTTTTGTCAAACTCAATCACCAAAAACACAGGCATGCGACGACGGTTTGGAGACCCCGCCGCAGCCGCGGCTTCAGCTGGAGAGCTTTTGGCTATGGATGAGGAGATTAAGGGGGTGCGGAGAATGGAGGACTTGGAGGGCGACATGCGGGTGAGGTAGTTTTGGATGAGGACATTTGACTGGTAACCTGGAGGAAGGGTAAGGCCTGATGCGCTGGCCACCGAGACGACCAAAAGACCGGGTTTTATTGTTGAAGTGGGATGATTTGGATGTGGTATGGAGTGTGGTTGTTCCGACTGCTGTAATTGTTGCTGCTGCTGCAGCGAGGAGGAAGATATCTGGGAAGATGCTGGGGAAGAGGACGATACCGTTTGCATAGATGACAGCGTTACAGACGAGGCATTTGAGTCTTTGGATGAGTAGGAGAGGCCATTTGAGGATGTTGCAGAAGTGTTTGAGATGAGGGTTCCAGACTTTTTAGATTTGGAAGGAGATGCTGGAGGGTTTGCGGATGATCCCTGGTGTTGGGTGGAGTGCGAGTCGGATATTAAGGTTGACGAGGATCCGGCAGCCGTGTTTTTACGGAGCGGCGTGATTGCTGGAAGCGTTATATGAGGTTTATGTTCTGAAGTGTAGAGGCTGTCAAGATCGGCAGAATCGTTGGCAGCAGGGGGTGGGTTAGTAGGTTGTTGCTGTTGAGAGCTTCTTGAGAAGGGAGACTTTGAGAGATGAGTCTCTTTGAGCTCTAGAGGGAGAAAGGAATCAAGATTGTTAGAAAGGGTCATCACGGAGGGTTAAGGATAAGGTATATTTGTGTATAAGAGGGATCTTGACATACTTTTTGTAAGTTTCCAGGTAGACATTTGATAAGTTTGAAAGAGGTAGTTCTAGTATAAATATGAATATATAAAGATATAGGCATATATACAAAAATATAGAGAGAGAGAAAAGCTTTTAACGAGATTCTTTGTTTTTTTACTTTTAAAAATTTCAAAAAATTTTCCGGCAAAAAGATTTACTTTGGTGGTTGTGGTGGTAAGAAGAAAGGAAAGATGGCGGGCGGGTGGAAATTTAAGCGCAGGGGGTTGACGAGGTAGGGGGGCGAGGCGGGGAGGAGGTGGCAGGCTGACAGACCGGCGGCGAACAAGAAGAAGATGATGACGCAGATGGTAGGAGTGGGTAAGCTGGGTTACTGTGGGTAAGCTGAGGCGTTGGTAAGCTATTTTTAAAACCACACAGCTATGGCTTATATATAAATCGTCTTTTAAAGCATTGCATTCAATTGCTCCAATTTCAAGCATTTCTTCCATCACTTGGCCTGTAATTTTATTTCATTTTTATTTTTTCAACATGAATAATTAAAAAAATCAAAAGATTCATGCAACTAAACGATCCCAGCTGGATTCGAACCAATGTGCGTGTTGCTTATAAGGCACACGTATATCCCAACTGACCACTAAATGATCAGGTGACCGCCAGATTCTTGTGGGACCTCCGCGAACAGCCTCGATCTAAATTTTATTCACCAAAAAACTCCTTTGAAGGGAAATTTCAGTAATAAATAACTTTTACAATCCTTTAATATCAATTCCTTCTACTAAACCATTATTTGTTTTTAAAAAAAACCTACTTTCATATACCTATTGTCCTCTAGTTTTTCGTTTACTCCTAATTCACATAGTCTACTCGTAAAAAAGAAAAAAAAACCTCCACCACCACCACTAAACAAAAACCCCTCCCTTATCGCCACCATCTTTTAATCACAACAATATCCAGCTAATCAACCTATACTCTCTCCCTCCCCTTCAATCATACAATGTCAGGATTAGAACAAGCCCAGTTTCAGCTCAAATTCACAGCAAAGCAGCTGACTAGACAAGCCATGCGCGCAGAAAAGGAAATGAAGGCCGAGGAGCGCAAGGTCAAAAAGGCTATCCAACAAGGAAACGGCGACATTGCAAGACTCTATGCCCAAAACGCGATCCGTAAGCGCACCGAGCGACTCAACCTGCTCCAGCTCGCGTCCCGCGTCGACTCGGTCGCGTCCCGCGTTCAGACTGCCGTCACCATGCGCCAAGTCACTGGAAACATGGCCGGCATTGTCCGTGGCATGGACAAGGCTCTCGAAAGCATGAACACGGAGCGTATCTCTCTCGTCATGGACAAGTTCGAGTCCCAGTTCGAAGACCTTGATGCAACAACCTCCTACTACGAAAACGCAACAAACAATGCTTCCGCATTGACGACTCCTCAGGATGAAGTCGATCTTCTCATGCAAAAGGTTGCAGATGAGGCTGGTCTCGAGCTTCAACAAAATTTGGAATCAAATGTCCCCGCAAAAACAACAAAACTCGACAACCAAGAGCAAGTCGAAGATCGTCTCAACGAGCGACTAAAAGCCCTGCGGTCTTAACAAACTATCCATTTATATTAATTTTTTATTTTAATTTTTATGCTTATCATGAACCTTTTTTTTTTAATGAATGAAATCAAAATGATATAAAAAAACAACCAAGAAAAAAAATATACTAATGCAAATTTTGATCAGAAATAACATGAATCTCACGACCGTCCCAAAACTTTACGGTATACAACATCAACCTCCTCAACAGTCTTCTCTAAAGGTACCATAATCACTTGGTGAACAAAACTAGGTAACTTGTTGCGATGCAACCCAATCCACTCAACTGGAGGGGTCGCCTCTCCCATATCGCGCAACTGGGGCTGTGCAATCACTGGAGGAACCCGTGCAATGTAAATGTACTGCGGACCTGCCTTTTCTTCTGTACTCGCTGTTGCCGTCGCGCTTCCTCCAGATTCAGTCTTGGATGCTCCTTCCGTACCTCCTCCTGCCCCCTTTCCATTCACACTTCCTCCACTACCAGCAGACCCACCGCCATTACCTGTTCCTCCCTGAGTCGTCGCCGTTCCAGACGCCGCAGATTCAGACTGCTGTGCTCGACTACCTACCGTGGTACCACCTGCACTGCCACTACCTGCACTGCCACCCACTCGGCCAATTTTAATTCCATCATGATCTTCATCATCAGAAACGGTTCCCTCCGAAACCGACTCCGAGTCAACGGATGAATTTGTCAGAGATAACTCAGCAAGACTTTCATCCTCATAAGACATTGCTGTAGATGGTCGCGTCAATTGGGTACCAGAAGAAGGAGATGTCGGAGAATCAATCCGACTCGATTCAACAGACAGAAGCCCAGATGTATTGTTTGAAGTTACTACCTTCAACCGACGCGCATCCTTAGACCCGGGCCCTCCCTTGCCGGTATGCGACTCATCATCATCCTCCTCCTCCTCCTCATCCTCTTCGTCTTCCTCCTCTTCTTCATTAACACTGCGCTTCTTGGTTCTGGCATAATCATCAGGATTAAACTGAACTCTCAAACTATCCCCTCCAGCTGCAAATCGCATCTCGTATGTCTTCTTGCGTGCATTAAACGTTCGCACGTGGTTCTCCCACATAGACCGAATAAAGTTGACCGATCCCAGATTCCATCCAACATCCACTCGCCCACCAAATGACGAGTTAAAAATATACTCAATCACATTAGTGTTTGCGGCCTGCCACGTCGCCATAGATATCTCACACAATGGGATCCCGATAATCGTAGTCCCCTTAGGATCCTTGGATTTTTGAATGTACTCCTCAATAGACATCTCAAGAAGCTCTTCCTCACTCTGAATATTTTTCTTGCTTGTCGATAAGGCCACAAGTAGCCCATGAAGCTTCATATCTAAATGAGACAAGAACTCTTTATTAGTGATGGCCAATGACAGCTTACGTCCGTCTGGCGCCGTCTCATCAAACGCCTCATGGATTTCAATCTCTTGGCTGTATCGCGCCTCTGCTCCTTGAACCTTGAGAGTAAACACCTGAGGATCCATCAGTGTATCGGGGAAAATATAAATGCTCAGTGTGTTAATATTGACGTCCAAAAATGTCCGCAATCGGTCATATGGATGTGACGTAGGCTTCTTGCCATGTTTCTTGCCAGCCTCCTCAGACGGTTGGTTTGAAGAATCACGCAAAATAGCATCGTAGGAATCATGAGCTTCTCTTCGCATCCGTTCAATCGTATACACCAAATCAAGAACGTTGGATGCTGCCAGCGACGTTGCAAACAAATAAATGCTCTCACAATTACCTACAACTGCAAGACGATCATTAAGAACAAAGTTTTTATCTCGCTGATTAAACATGGATAAATGCAGCGCATTAATGGAAGCAACCGCAAATGACTGATAATCAAACGTGGCTCGTGCTTCAAGTGAATCAATGCCCATAATGGCCTGCACAAGAGGTACAGGATAAACAGTACCGTTATGACGCTGCCACATAATGGCAGTACCAAGTTGAATCTTGCGCATTGCAACAATACCACCAAATCTTCCTTGAGATGTGATTTTGATCTCGTCAAACCCAAGAGATAAGTTCTGTTCCCAGTTGGAAAACTTTTGCGAGGCCATCCACAACTTGTCCAAAGTAAATGTAACCTGACCCACGGCCTGTCCAAGCTCAATAGTGCCGCGGATATTAACTAAAGAAAAGTCGATGCACCAAGGTACAGCAGCTGTAGATGTAACTCGTCGATATTTTCTCATGATGGCACCATCAAGCATGGATGGGTTAATTTGCTGTTGAAATGTCTCAGAAAATTGATCAAACGTAGACAGTGATGCATTGGAGTTGACCTTGCTGATCATGCCCTTGGGCGACCAGATATCTTGAAACAGCTCCAAGTCCTGGCTTTGCTTGAGATTAATTTCTGTGATGACATCTGAAATCTTGCTGGCCACAATAATCGACTGCTGCTCAGCAGAGTTATGAGTCATGGCCAAAAAGAACGTAATGTCTGTAACAGTAACCTGACCACTACATTCACGCGAGTAAATGTGCTGTAATGATGAATTGAAGTTATGCAGGCGCACTGATAACGCATATGTTGTCTTATGAATAGTGTCTTCCAAACTGTTGAGACTGATGCAAAACTCATCGTAAGAAACTGTAGCTGCCACGCGAGCCTTGGGCTCGCAACTTAAAATAATCTCTTGTCGCTCTAGTCGCACGTTAACATCTACTATAATGTTCCCAAAATGGCTGTCTATGTCAATGTTTTGGAAAGAGTCCGGCATCGATAAAACACTATCAATATCATAGTTGTCATCCTTTGGCTCCTCATTTTGTGGTAATGCAGAGTACTTCACTACTGTCTGAACGAGCTTCCACATTTCCACCACTGGAGGAACCAGCTTAGGATAAATTGTGTTGACCGACGAGCTGATCAAGATCTCTGCATTAAAAGCATCCTGTTTGATATTACTCTCGCCCTTGATATATTCGATCTTTGCCTTAACAGCTGGAGTCTGCAAAAACAATGCAGTGTCGTTATCCAATGATTTGGCATTGTTTTCTTCTCTCATCTCTTGCGTGAAATGGTAATCGCGAGAAATGCGTCTGTGGAAAGTTGGCGAATCTTTAAAAAGTGTGATCGTAGCGCCATCAAAAGAAACCGAAAAACGGAATGACAAGGGAAGTGTAAATTTTACATTATTCGTCTCAGAGTTAGAATTACCAGTTGATGCCGATGCTTGGGGACTGTAAGAGTTTGACTCCGAATATAATGGAGATCCATTGTTGCTCTTTTTGGGAAGTGAATCTTTCTGACAAGATTCAGCAGTGTCTGTAAAGCATTTCGCCAAACAAACAACCAATCCTACAAATGATGGGAGGATAGTAAGACGTAGCGCTTCACCAACAAGATTGGCCGAAACATGAGGATAATGGTGAGTCAAATCTGCAAAAAACGATAGTTTGACTGAAGGAAGATATGCTGTATTCATGCTCTGGGACTTGTCTGAATTATTGAAAATGTCCGACTCGTCGTATGTAGGTGTGATGTAAACTCCACTCAAAATAGTCTTACCAGCAAGATTGGAGGTACTAATCTGCAAAGAGTTATATCCAAATAGTATGCCTTTAGATTCTGGGCTAATTGGATACTGTCCAACATTTAATTGCTCTTCAAAAAGCCAAGCAAAGCAAAAGTCAGAAAACGACATGCGCAATATGGTTTTTTCACCAAGCTTTTTGAGAGCACGAAATTGTTCCTTGACCGATTCATCTAATGAAACTGTAGGAGAAGGTTCTGAAGAATTGGCTGGAGCTGGCAAAGGAGAACCCTCCTTAACACATTGAAATTCATTAAACCCTTCTTCGAGAGAATAAACAATCATAACGAGCTTTTCCAAAAGTCGCTGGCAAAGAACAATATGTATTTTGTTACTCGAAATATCGACTCGTTGCTTCTTAGTCGCCTCATCACGGCCACTATAAGACATTGAAAGCTGAAAGTGAACAATCTCAGAAACTGAAGAAGCGCCCCAGGTTTCACTGTGTAAATCAAGAATAGCATCATTAACATTGAAGTCACCGAAAAAGGGTGTAACATTAAACTCATGAGATTGCATATCATAATAAAATGAAGATAATGTTGTGTTAATATCCATCAATTTAAGAGCAAGAGAGGAATCAAATGAAGGGATAATAACTTGAATCTCAACAATAGATAACGTGAGATTAAAAAAGCCTTTCTTTTCAACTGTCTTCGAATTCACAGGCTCAAGTTTTGATGGAGATTCAGTAGAGGGTGCAAGAGTAGAGCCAGAGTTAACAGATACTGTGGATTTACACTTGTTAGAAAAGCTGCTGATTTTATCTGTCAGCGAATTCAAAGACTTAATTGTAGACGCAAGCTCATTTTCAATGGTATTGGATCTCATCATGACCAAAACCGAAGAAACTGACATCATACGGGTTTGAATGCTCTTAATATTGACAACTGCCTCAACAAAATTTTTCTCCCGGTAACTTTCCGACAAAACCAAACTGGTAATGGAAGGAACATATACCGAGACAAGTGGGCGAACATCTTTGGTTTGAGGATTGCGTGCTAGAAGTTCAAACTGCTTATCAGTTACAGACACCTCAAATGCAACTTGCTGGTCATTAGCAAGCTTTCCAACAAGCGTTGCTGCAGCTATTTCTAAATAAAGTGATAAAGAATCTGTCGCATTAATCCTAAGACTAGAGTCTTTCGAGTTACAGCGTAGAACTATGGGAAACTCAAAAGGCTGTTTATCTCTAGATTTGGAAGAAACTGGTGTAAAATCAGAAGCAAGAGTTTGAGTTTTCACCACTTTTAATATGGCAGGCTCAGGGGGTTTATATGCTTCATGATTGGATTCAATCCTGTCAAAACAAGTCTTAAAGCGCTCGAAACCAGTATCCAAAAATCTAATACCAACATCAGAAAGGCTTCCAACTGGTGCCTCCACAACAATAGATAACTGATCGTGTGAAATCGTTGCATACTTCATTGAAGTAAAGAAAAGTCCCGTAGTGACAAATGAGCCACAATAATCCTTAAGCAAAAAACTGAAAAGATTCCTTCCAGGTACTTTACTTTCAGAAACTTCACGAAGTTTGACATCTATGACTTTAATGTGAGAAACAAAACACATATCCAAATGAACCTCCTCGGGACTCAAAATTGAAAGCTTGCTAATGTTGCTACTAAAAGAAATGTCTTGAGAGTCATAGCTTAAAGCAATTGTGCTAAAGTCAATAAAAAGAGAAATATTCTGGAAACAGCTGGTGAGATTGAGTTTGAGAGGAGGTAATGTGCTACTGCTCTTTGTTGAAGCGGCAGATTTGCTAGGCTTTAATTTTTGTGAATCGAGTTTTTTAGCAGCCAAATTTTTGGAGGACTGAAATAATTTGGATTTCATACTCAAAACAGCCTTATCAACATCCTCAATAGTTTGTAGAACTTTTGAATCCAAATGCAGTTTGATGCTACTGCAATTAGATGTACACTCCAACTCAAGGAGACCACTGGGATTAGATGTATTACTGGCGTTGTTGCTATTTGATCTCCCCATTTTCCCATTCATATCAATTTCTTGAGGTTTATTTCCCTTCCACCCAAAGGAGAGTTTTAAGTAGTCTAAACACAAAAAGTTCTCATCCTCAAGATAATTCAACCTTAATGAAATACTTTCCAAGTCAATGTTTATTGAGGCGTTTTTAGAAAGTAACGTGTCTTGCAGCGTTTTCACTTTAAAAACATGGCGAAAAACATAACTGTCCTCCATTCCTGTCAGCTCCCAAGAACGCCATTTGCGAAACACTTTGGTAGATTGGCGGCGTGCCACTTCAGTATCGACATTATAAATATCAGAAAGCATAATTCTGTCGTAACGACTTCTCCAACTGACAGGCACGCTTTTTAAAACATGGCGAAGACGCATCATAATTTTCCAACTATCATTGGTGCGAACGTGAGTAGTAGAGCGTGTAATAAGAGCTGGTCTGGTAAGAACTGACGGGTCGTCTTCGATATGAAAGGCTTCACCAGCAGTGGATAACAAACTAATGACATATGCATTGCGCATTTGTGTCGTATGTGACTGCATGCTTTTGGACTCAGAAGTAAGAGATTGCAGCGACTTAATATTTTGCTCAATAAATGAAGATAAAAATGGGATGCTTTCAGAAAGAATGGATATATTGATACTCTTGAGATGAAAAAACCCAGTGTTTTGATTATCAGTTTCACACCACCACATATCTGGACTATCCAACTGCAAAAACATTGGCCGAAAATGTTGTACATGAAAATCAGCATTGTCTTGGCAGGTCATGTTGCTGCCTCGCACAACACTCAACATCACTTTTCCACAGTTGGCATAGGCAGCCAAACTTGTTGGTAAATCGGGCATCCCTTTAGTTATATAATCCGCAACAACCTGAGGGGCATGCATTTCCGATAATCGGAGGGAAATATTGATTGCCTCACAGGTAACAGCCAGATGATCAACCTCGCCATTGTATTTTGCTAACAGCACGTTTGCATCAGTTCCAGTTGTAGAACCATACTTCAAGTTAACAGATGTGACAACAATTTTTAGGTTTTTTACCTCAGGCTGTGCTGTGCGAATTGAATTGAGACGATTCAAAACATCAATCTGAATGGAATCTAACGTAGACTCTAGATCTTTAAGATCCTTTACCGATAAAAGCTCATTGATAGCAAGAAAAGAATTGGGAACAAAAAACCCAGTAATATCACCAAGTTGAATAATAAAACTATCGTACTCAGTTGAAGGATCCACAGCATAACTTGGCTTGATGCCTTCATCACTGGTATAGTAGGAAGTAGGGTTGAGATCAAACTTCGGCAGAGCACAATTGAACTCTTTAGAAATTTCTTCAAACTTTCGCCAACTCTCAGGTGGCATAAATGCATTTCCACTAAATCCACTTGAACCGATATTAAATTTAATAGAGCAAGGTGTATCTCTAGAGCTATCGTCATCAAACTCCTCCTCGGAAGAAGACTCTTCCTCACTGCTGCTCACTGTTGATGAGTATTTACTTTTCGAGGAAACAGAAGAGTTGTTTTCATCATCTTCATTACCAAAAGAACTAGAAAAATTTGGATCGATGAAGGGAGCAGTTTCCTTAGTAAGAGGTGGAGGAACCGTAGGCAATGGGATGCTTGGAATAATGTTGCCCATTGGCTTTTGGTGATATGCTCTATGATATTCATCTAGCAAAAAAGAACAGCGATCAAAAGGTGCATCATGCATAGAAATATGCTGCTGTTGACGTTCGTGACGCAAATAAAAATCACGTTTTTGAATGAAATCAGTAACAAGCACTGATGTACGAATCAAAGCCAAAATTTCATAGTCTTCCTCGTCAGTTGAATCCAAGTTAGTCGAGTTATTTTCAACTTCCTTCTTCTTCAATATTTTGCACTGAATCTGAGGAACAGAAAATGTAAGACGAGCAGAGTATCTATTGTTGTTCAAATCATTGTAACTAAGCGATATTGGGCTTGTGATTGCTTCGAGAATATAGTCATTGATGTTCAAGCGGCACTTTAATGCTGCGATGGTAAGAGATAAATATGTGACATCGTAAAGAATGGGCTCAGGAATCAGCAAGCTGTTTTCCGTATCCGAATAAGTATACCCAATTGAAGATCCAACACTACCAAGATATTGAACTATCTCAAGAGGACCGTTAAGAAGAATGTCACCAAGATCGAAATCCCACTTACAAAAATAGGTTGGCTCGGTGGGCGGAAGACCAAAGATACGGTTACCATGAATAAATATGCCATCAATAAATATAATTGGGTCAAAAGAAACACGGTCCCGAGCACTGTCAAGAATAGTTGTCAGGTTTGATTCACTATTGTGAATGCCTTTGACAGGACTGATATTCGCTTGAAGATCTTTTAAACAGTTAATAAAATGTAACAGTAAAAAAATAATAACTTACCCATGTAATAATTGGTAAAGCGAACATCAATGTCAAAAGATGCAAAATTTAAAAGAATATTAGATTCGGCAGAATAAATATTTGCTGGGAGTACAATACTGCCATTATTGACATAAACGTGACATAAGACATCTAAATCAATGTCCGTTTTAACATGAGTAAATTCGGTTTCAACTTCAGCCTCCATATTCTTTTGCGAGAATTCTTCAAATGTTTGAAAATGGGTATGCTCTCCAAAATAGTTTTCGCGGATTTGCATTATATATTTGATAACAAATCCATAAAGCAAAAGGGTAACGTCTGAAGCACTTGTCTCTAATATTAGGGTGTCTGAGTAACCTGGCTCAACATTAGCATGATAGGTGTAGCCACCTTTTAAATCAAAGTCATAAGCCCGGCCAACACCATTTAAATTTAAAAATGAGTAGAGTGTGTTCCATGGTGGTGGTGAGACATTTAAGTCAAAACGGGGAGTCTAAATTGTTATAAGCTAGTTCTTTTCTTTTTTTCTTTTTTTTCAATACTTACTCGGATCTCAAAGGATACCGTATTTTTTTTCTGAAAGACTTGGTCTAATGGTACCGTGACATCTGTTTCAAAAGTATCACCAGTAAAAATCACATAAATGTTTTCTGAAAAATCAAGTGGATTGTTGATAATATTCAGATCATTGATATTAAGATTGATTTTGTAGCCATTGTGAATGTTCCAATGAAACTTATAAATGAATGGTGTAAATAAGTCATAAGGGGGTGATGGCCCTTCCGAAAAGTCAGACATTAAATCCGAAAGAAGAAAAACATGCTCACGCATAATGTAACAATCAACATCAAAAGAGTTGCAATTAAAAGTCCAGGTTTGGAGGCCATTCCACTGTAGGGGAGCTGAAAGGTTGGCATCAACTTTGAGAGTTTTAGCAGAATACAGCAGAGCGTGATTAACACTAGTGCGGACTTCGAATCTACTAATGGCAACATTAAGTGAAGTTTTCCAGCCAGCTTCTGTGGCAACAGCTGCAGAAGAGTAGTCGATATCTACCAGGTCGCTCGCAGTAACTTCAATCCATCCAAAAGGACGTAAAATTTGATTATTTTCATTGTTGTTTATTTCTTGCTCGTGAGTTGCATAAAACTGTGAATTTTTGCTATGTTCACGGGTTGGGAGACGAATGATGGAGTTTTTGTCAAGTTTGATGTTTACCTTGAAATGTGTATAAATGCGCGTGTCGCCCGGATGTAATGATTCCTGAGGTTTTGAGTCAAAACAATTCAATGGAACCAGCATTCGCTGAAGAGAAATGCGCTGTCTGTCGGCCCATGGCCCGTAATGAATTGTAACCTCTTTAAAGTATAAATCAAGACCCCATTCAGGAGGGCAGTTGTCGCCATTTCCTACGGAAATGAAATTTTCGTCGTCTGAAAATTCATTGGCGATACAATCAGTATATTGAGGAACTGTTCCAGGAGCATCATAATAAAAAGTAAGAGAACCCTCAGATGCATCTAAAATAGTAGTCACCCTAGCATACTCTGGGTAAAAACCACTAGCAGAATCCTTTTGTAGCATATCACGCATTTCTAAGTCAGCATCAATTTTATAGCGATCAAGGCCCTTCCATGGTCGAGCGTTAGCATCTGTTTCTTGGGAAATTGGATTGTTTGGGTTTGATGTCGTCGAGTGACGTGCGTGAAAACCAAAGGGGACTTTAATCTTTTTAAGAAAATCGCGAATAGCGGAAAAAAAGTTCATGATAGAAACGTTGATTTTAGAAAATTGGAATTTTTGGGTCATGCGCATAATTTCTTTCTGGTAATGTTGATTTTCTTCAAAGCTGATGTTGGGTTTCATTTCGACAATAGGCTTAATAAAGTTGCAATGATGTACCATTTTGTATTTATCAAGTTTGCTTTTGGATTTTTCAGCATCAATAAAACCGCTTCCAGAAGCAAATTGAAAAACAAGAAGGGAAGGGTTGGACTTATTTCCAACAATAACAGCACCTTTTGTCATTTTTAAATCAATTGGGAAAAGTTTAAGCATAAGTGTATCGCCATGAGTTAATGGTACACGATGTTTGCGAAAATTATCACGAGATTTAGGCTCTTCACTGAGATCGGAAGAATCACTCGAAACATCTCTATAATCGCGGGGTTTTTCGGTTGAAGTTCGACCAGCATCATTGACGGTACGGAGATGGGAAATAAGAGCTCCGATTTTACCGTGATTAGAAATGTCGTCGTCTATATTTTTTTCTTGATCACCATGATTATGATTGGTTTTAGAAGAAAACTGATAGTTTTTTTTTGACTTGTAGTTTTGAGCATAGTCGTCAGGTTCGATGCCCGCATCGTTTCCTGTTGTACCTGAAGAATCAGATGAAGAAGAGTTGGTGTGTTTATGGGAACTGTCGCTGCTTTCCGAATCACTTGAAGCTTCAGCAGTATGCTTTTTAAGATTTTCTTCAATAATGTCGAATGCTGGGGATCTATTATATATGTACCATTCGACACCCTCTATAGCTAACTTTAGACGGGCAGGTATACGTCTTTTAAAATGAAGCATGGCTTCTGATTCTGGCTCACCTTGTTGACTGTCTAAATCATTTTGAGTGGTATATTTCGACAATCTTCGCCGATGAAGCCAGTAACGCCAAGTAAAGGAGCCTTGAAGAATAGTAATGGACTCGTTGGATGCAACGTATGTAAAATTTTTGAAAAAAAGACGTCCACCCAAAAGAGATAACTGTAATGACTGTACTTTAACTAAAGCTTTATGGTAGTGCCAAAAATACCATCGCATTGATAAGGAAAGTAAGGACCCTATCATACGATTCCAGAAAAAAAGCATAAAACAAGTAGCAACAATACCGAGAATCCACTCCATAACGAAGAGGACGTTGAACTGTCTTATGTTAAGAAGATAGACAGAAACATAATTGTCAACTGCCATGATGAATTAAAATTGGTTGAAATGATTATTATTATTGGGGTAAGAGTGTGGTCATCTGTATATTAAAAAATGGTAAGGTATATGATAAAATGGCAATAATACTTTGTTGAAACTGTAAAAATTGGTGGAGGCGTTAAATTTTTCCTATGGTGAGATTGGCGTCACAATGTAACCCCATGGACATAATTAACATCACATGACTGACGCGTATTCTTAAACACGAAAAAAGTTCTCAAGCAAAAAAAATAAACAAGAACTTAAGTAGGAGGTAGGTGGTAAGCAATCTTTTTGGGATCGTTTGCTCTGTTTTTTTTTCACATTATTCTCCACTTGGTTATTCTTTTTTTAAAGAAAAAAATATGGTCACAGATAGAAATGACACTTTTCAGCATCTTTTAGAAGGTGAAAGTTTAGAAAGTTTTTCAAGCTTTTCAAGTCTAGATATTCCAACTGCCAAACGCATCAAGTTTTTCCATCGCTACCCCAACAGTGGCGATAAAAACAACGAGTCAAGCAATCTCGAGAGCCTTAAATCTGCATCGCGCTCTGATACCATTGAAAATATGCCGCCACCATCTGATCGTAGCAATACCCAAGCGCAGATGAAAGCTGCCACTGAAGATCCTACGTTTCGAACCGAACTCGAAGCTATTGTTGGTCCTTTGTCTACGCCAAAATTTCTGGAACTCAGAGATAGATCGAGTGGAAACGTTAATCGGGCTGTGAATATTCTTTTTGATGAACAATCTCAATCGCCTTCAAAAGTCAGAACTAATGAAAAATCTCCTCTTCACTCCTCTCTTCCTACTAGAAGTCTAAGTGCTCATCGTATTACGGCATCTCAGAACACAGATCCAAAGCTTGATAGGGCATCTCAAAATACCTTAGAAAATAGTTTACCCTTGGAAATTTCTCAAGAACCTTTAGCCAATTCGACACCTATTATAGAAAATCAAACTAAAAGCTTAAATCAAACTAAAAGTCGTTCGAAGACACCTGATGTTCCCGCAGTAGCCACTAGAAACCATTCTTCTCAATACCTATCTCCTGACTATGACTATACATGGACAGAAAGATATATCGGCAGTCTTCAGGCTGACATCATGGTGACTCGAAGTGGTAAAAATTTAATTCACTATCAAGAAAGTCTAAGCGTCATCTCTTCTACTTCTTCTTTTTCTGCAAATAATAACAAATCAGATTCTTTTGTGCGTATTGCCAACTCTAAGGGCCTGGAAATAGGCAGATTTATCGGTGATATTGCTCGTGTTGTCTCCATTCTCATGGATACTGGGACCTGCACCTTTAAAGCAACATGCATTTTTGCTGACTCCAAACTTCGAATTGGCGACCAATTTTTTATTCAGCTTGATTGCTATTTACTACGACATGCTTTTAATGGAACAGATATTGTTAAAATTCACGAAATTACTGGAATAAACGATCCAACTGATCCGCAGCAGCACATTAATCAAGCTCTTGCTCAAGCTGATTCCACATCAAGATTGATTGGGGGTAACGGTATTGCTGCTTCTCAGTTGTCACCAAGGAAACGCATGTCTCAATCTATACCCACTACGAAGGCCTTTTTCAACAACTCTCGGGAATCTCTTGATGAAACTATCTTAAAAACTCGTCAAAAGGCGCTAGTGTCTATTTTTAATAAAGTGTCTATGAAACCACTTCAAAGATCTAAGAAAGAGAATACTAGTACAAATCCAATCAATTTATCCAATGAAGAGCTTTTTGCCCAGCTTGAAAAAGCGTCGGAGATGGCAGCTGTCACATCCACTGAAAAACAAGATGAACCTGAAAATGCAGATACTGACAAGCAAACCAACATGGAAGGCGCAGAAGAACCAAATTTTGATCAAGCTCAACTGGATACAGTTTACAGGCGAACCTCAGAAGCCCAAGATAGAATGCTAGAAGAGGTGGATCCTGGCGACACGTTTGCCATGAAATTACGTCCATACCAAAAGCGAGGTTTGAATTGGATGTTACGTCGCGAGTCTCCTGAACAATATCACGGTAACAGCGTAGAGCGTGATGCAGATGGAACTATAATTGAGCCTATGAATCCTCTGTGGCAAGAATTTCGCTGGCCTGATGATCCCAATTTTTCTTTAAAAGATGGCTCTAAACCATTAGGTCCCCCTACTTTTTATGTCAATCTTTATGCAGGAGATATGTCTCTTAAATTTCCACGGCAAAAGAAGATGGTGCAAGGTGGTATTCTTGCCGATGAGATGGGTCTTGGGAAAACAATTTCTACTATGGCTGTTATCCACACCAATAAGTATTCTGAGCAAACGGAATATGATGAAAACCTCCCGAGTTCCCAGGTTCTTCGTGAAAAGCGTGATAAGCGTGGAGACTTTGCAAAGTATACAACATTGATTGTTGCACCAATGTCACTCTTATCTCAATGGGAAAGTGAAGCGTTAGCGTCCTCAAAAAAGGGAACTACTCGCGTTCTTGTTTACTATGGGAGTGCAGCAACTTCTGTCAATTTACGTTCGCTTCTTTGTGGCCCTAATGCAAAAAGGGAAGCGCCAAATGTTATTATTACTAGTTATGGAACCCTTGCTTCAGAACACACAACTTTATTGCGGTACCGAAAGCGCCAGCTTAATCTGAAAGCTACTGGAAGGACAATTGATGGAAATCCCATTAAGAGAAGACGCGTTGATACTGAGGACGACCAAAATCATATTTGGGATGACTTAGGTGCTGACGATTGGGAAGATGACGCAGATTTAGGACTTTTTGGACTTTATGGTGTTGAATTTTACCGTGTTGTGTTAGACGAAGGCCATATTATCAAAAATCGAACAACAAAAACAGCAAAAGCATGTTACGACATTCGAAGTCAAAGGAGGTGGGTCTTGACAGGAACTCCTATTGTTAATAGATTGGAGGATCTGTTTAGTTTGATCAAGTTTTTGGGTGCCGAGCCATGGAACAATTTTGCCTTTTGGAAAACCTTTATTACTGTTCCTTTTATGAATAAAGATTTAGAACGTGCATTGACCGTGGTACAAAGCGTCATGGAGCCGATTCTTTTGAGACGCACAAAACAAATGAAGGGTCCGGATGGGAAACCCTTGGTCGAGCTACCTTCCAAAGAGGTCCATGTTGTTTCAGTTAAACTAGGTCCTGAGGAGCGTAGCATATACGATCTTATTTTTGCTTCAGCCAAATCAGCTTTTGATAGCAATGTTAATAATGGAACAGTGATGAAAAGTTACACTACCATTCTTGCTCAAATTTTACGTTTGCGCCAAGCTTGTTGTCATCCCTCGATGGTTACTGAAGCACTACTTGCCCAGCAAAAATTTCCAAATAACTCCATGACTATTAACAAAATTGAGGAGCTGGTGGCTGACTATAATAACACCAAGCCAGTAAAAGATCAGAATACTATTACTTCTTCACAAACAGAAGAGAAATTTGAGTATGAGGTTCTGAATGCTTTACAACAAGGGAATCCGGTTGAATGTCCAATTTGTTTAACTGAAAATATTCTTCAAGAAGACATGGCAGTTACTGAATGCTTCCACATTTCTTGTATGGATTGTGTTCTAAAACACATTGAGGTATGTTTTTTCTTGTTCTTTTTTTTTATACTAACCCTATCAGTTATCGAAAAAACTTCACGGAAATCCGCAATGCCCTATATGCTGTGCTCCTATTTCAGAAGATAATCTTTTTACTGTTCAAAGAGAACCTTTGCAAATTTCTGATGTTTCCAAGAAGGAAAAAGCTGAGGATGTAAAGCCTAAAATTCGACTACAGCAATATAATTCACGTGGTCAATCAGCTAAAGTACAGTTTTTACTGAGAAAACTGCGAGAAACCCAAAGACATAATCAAAAAGAACTTTGTGAAAAAGGGCCTGTATCATTAGTTAAAGGTCGAACAAAAAATTCCAACAACCCCAACATTATAAAAACTGTCATTTTTTCTCAGTTTACTGAGTACTTGGACATCATTGAGCGCGCTTTGACTGCTGATGGGTTTTCTAGTCTTCGATTCGATGGTTCTCTCTCCCAAGCAGAAAGGGCGCGAGTTTTGTCAAGGTTTAAGGGGGAATCTAATGATACTAATATTCAGTATGATGTTCTTCTCATTTCACTAAAAGCAGGCGGTGTGGGTCTGAATTTGGTATGTGCACAACAAGTATTTCTCATGGACCCATGGTGGAGTTACGCAGTCGAAGCTCAAGCAATTGACCGTATTCATCGCATGGGTCAAGAACATACAGTGAATGTTTATCGAGTGATTGCAGAGAATTCGGTTGAAGAAAAGATTCTGCGAATTCAGGAGCGCAAGATTGCTTTGGCAAGTTCCATAGGGATGACAGAAGAGGAACGTAAAGCACAACGCATGGATGACATTAAACTACTTTTCCAATAGATTAATTATCAATAGTTTAACATTCTATTTTTTTGTTAAATCGCAGTGTCTTTCCTGGTCTTGAGTATTTGAGTGTGGAACAAAGGAGAAGGTTTCACTGAAAAAGTAAATGCTCTATTACACCTAATATTACATCATGTGAACGGAAGTCACAAAATCTGGGGTTTGAATTTTTTTTTTAAATGATGCAAAATCACATGACGTAAACCTTTTTTGAAACCACCTTTAAATCTTGAGCAATCCCAAAAACTTTTGACCTTTTTCTCTTCAAACCATACTATTGTTGTTTGTTTGTTTGTTTGTTTGTTAATAGAATTTAAAAATGTGCAGATTTCTTATTTTCAAGGGTAAATATTATTAATTAGATATTCTCCATCTATTGAATTATGCTGACTCCTTTTAGGCACGGATCCTATTCTATTGGCTCATCTTTTAACACGACCTGCCCATTCCATTATAAATCAGTCATATGACTCTCGGCTTAGACTGGATACGCGTCGACCGATAAATGGTGATGGTTTTGGCGTTGGATACTATCCCAACAACCGCAATGATCCTGAGCTCGGCGATGGAGGTCCATGTGTTTACTGCGCCATTACTCCTGCCTGGAATAATGTGAACCTCGAGCGCTTAGCCGACAAAACTAAGTCTGACTTGATTTTTGCACACGTTCGTGCATCCACTGCCGGTATTCTTTCCGAGTCAAATTGCCACCCATTTGTTTACCACACTCTCATGTTTATGCATAATGGCAACGTCTCATGCTTCGAGAGGATCAAGAAGCGTCTTGCCGACCACGTTCGCGAAAAGTACTTTTTAATTGTCCAAGGTGGCACTGATTCCGAGTGGGTGTTTGCTCTTTTCCTCGACTGTCTTGAAACTTTGGGAGCTGATCCATCTTCTAAGAGTGGAAAGTTTGACCCCAAGATGCTTCGCCAAGCCCTTCTTAATGCTATTGAATACATTAAAGATTGGACGAAAGAGGCCAATGTTCCATCAAATGAACCAAGTTTGCTTAACATTGCCCTTACGGACGGCGATAGCGTTGTTGTTTCGCGTTACGTTACCAGCAAGACTGAGGAAGCTGCTTCACTACATTTCTCATCTGGAACCCGCTTTTTTGAGTACAGCCCAGGCCAATATCGCATGGAACGTCGTGACAAAGGTCAGAATATTATCATGGTTGCCTCTGAGCCTTTGACATTTGAGCGCAATGATTGGATTACCATTCCCACAAATACAATCCTTACCATTAAAGGGCAAACCGTTTTAATACACCCTATTATCGACGAATACCACCAGCCTGATCCTTCAGTCACTAGATCTAGTGGCTTTGCTGAAAGCAAAGGTCTTGTCAGTGCCATGCCTGTCGAAACATCGACTGGAGATGTTCCGCCTTTGGAACGAGAAGGCAGAAGAAGAGATTCTCTTGTTGCCAGTTCTATTGCGTCTTGTGCTTAATGTTTTCAAAATTTATTTTTTTTTCTTGCTTATGACTTAACGACATGTATCAATACCTATTTTTTATATCTTTTTTTTCCCTCTCTCAATATTGAATTAAATACCAATCTAATATTTGGAAACTTATACTTGTATAAAGTTTATATAATACGATGAAATGAGTACCAATAATATGATGGCGGTGGTTGCTCGATGTACACATCATGAAGAAATGTACTGGAAGCAGATGTAGGCAAAGACAAAGGTAAGTCTTGTTCTGGCTGAGTTAATTGAAACTCATCGTTTCGTGCGGTAGGAGAGTAAATAGGGGGAGGTGTTCTAGGTCGTTCTAGATCATATAGAAATCTTTCATCACCTTGAGGATACAGGGTAATGATATCAAAATTGTTAAATTCACCAGCTTTAATACGTTGTTTAAGATCGTCAATACGGTTTCGAAAATTGTCGAAACAGAAAACAATCAAACACATGTGATATGTATGACCAAGAGAAAGAAAAAACATGAGCCAAGGGAGCATCACGAAATAAGGGAGCAAGGTTGCTTCAATTTTCCATGCACCCAGGTTTTCATTTATTAGTGCGCTCAGCTTAATATCCATTCCTAAAGATAGTAAGTTTCCGAGAAAAATGCAACTGGTACAAATGGAAGAAATTATAAGCGACCGACGGTCCCATGTTAGGGAAGAAAATGGGAAGTACACCGAGTAGTACATTTGGTGTAGAAAAAGTAGCGATGCCAAAGCGTAAAGACTTTTGATCGTAGCACAAAGACCTATAGCAATTGGTTCGTAGTTCTGCAAAGAGGTAAAAACTGGAGAAACTTCATAAGCTTCAATCAAAATATCAGCATTTTCCCCATCGACAAAATTTCGAAGAAAGAAGGGAACTCCAAATCCATACATTGCCGAGGTAGAAACAAATTCTTGAGGATAAATGGATGCGTGAAACAAATGAGAAGTCAAGTAGTAACTATCATTGAATGACATTGTTTGGTCAACCAAGCTCTCGGTGGCATTGGTTAGGTTTTCGCTAATGACTCCGCTAGGCCCAGCAAAGATCTGAGCCCACTGTGATGACGAAAGATATGGAATGATGACACTCAAGGTACCAAAGTTGGCCGACATAATATAGCCAACCATATAAAATGGAAGAAAAATTGCAACTGGAAAGAGTAGAAGGCAGGACATTGTACAGACTCTGTCAGATCCATGTTTGTTGTTATCCGAATCATGAGGGAAAAGAAGGAGGTGAATTTTGGAGCCCTTTGGCGTAGATTTTCTGGCGGTCAAACGATGCATATTGAAAACAGTAGTCATAGAAGTCTTCAGACTGTAGAAAATCTGCTGTAGCTTTTATTTTCTTTATTTTCATTTTAAAAATTTCAAGAAAATATTCAATTTATATATTGTTTGAGTTCATGACCTGTTAAGCTCATGATGAACTTTTGAACAAGGTGAGGAATATGAAGTATTTGACAACATGTTGGGGCTTTATTTTGTTAAGGCATAGGACGTTTCAACATTTGGGAAAAAAAATACCCATGAATGGCGATGAATTTGGACATTTTGATAAATTAAAACAAAGTATTTTTCGTTTTTCCAAAAAGTACTAAATATTTAAGAAATGTTAAAATAGTCTAACTAGTTCTTTAGAGGTACCCTCGATAACAGATACGTTGTTCTGGTCTGTAGAGATTTAATGTTGTAAACTTACTCATAATATAACGCATATCATAAAATAATCAAGTTCCTAACTAGAATTTTTCGGGGCTATCATATTCAAATATTTCTTCATTTCTTGCTATTTCGTGGTTTTGTAAACACTGGTTTCTAAAAGGCTCATTGATAAAGGTCAAACGGTGGTGAAGGTAGAAGAATTGTTCAGGAAACCCCTCGCAGTTCGAGTCAAGTTTTACTAAGCACTCCAGATATTATAGATAACCCTTTTAAGCTAGAAACAAGAAAACAACCTCAAAAACATAGAGTTCTTATTTAGCTACCATAACTCATATTCAGCAATCGAGAATACATTATACTCTCATCTTAGAAGTGAGCACAGCGAGTTAGCATGTTTACAAAATGTTAACTCCAATCTCCACCAAAGGTTTTTTTAATGAGCACTAGGAGCGATGCAGGGAAATATTTCCATTATTAAACAAAATTATTTTTATCAGAGGTACTTCTGAATGTGAACTTAGGGAGCTAAAATTTTGGTCACAATATGTCTACACCAATTCACAAGAACAGTTTTGGGGAGGGGAGGGATAAGAATAGGCCAGAGGGGACATGAGTTTGCAAGATAGAGCCAAAATGGACGAGAAGGGGCAAAGTGGAAGAGAAGGAAGGATGTGGGTTTTGTTAACATCTATTTCTTTTTATCAGAAATTTTTTAATACTATTATTTCTGATTAAAAATCAACTTCATTAGACAGTCACTAATTATTATGAACAAGTCTTTCGAGAAACCATTGCTTAGACTCATTTTAAGCGTTATGTATTTGTTTTTTGTAGCATCTTTAAAAAGCATTTTTCTAAATATTGGAATTTTTATAACTCTTATATATGACTAACTTTTAAGGGGATTTCTCTCAAATGTTCCAAAACCTATAGCACCCCAATACTTTCTGGAGTATATAAATCTCAATATAACCAATCTTCTATATCAGCTTCTATTATTTTATGTAAAATTTTTTTACATAAAACAAGCCTTGTATCCACAAATAAAAAATTTACAAAATACTGGTTTTTACGAAGCTATCACTATGAAACGACCCTTGGTTCAGCTTCCAGTCTAAACCTGAATGAAGTCTTGCCAAATTCTGGTTTTTATTTACAATTAAATATTGTTTTGTTAAATTAACTATATTGTTTTGATTCTATATAGAATACATATTAGAGCAAATTCTGCATTTCTGCGGCTTCAGTAGCCTTTAGAAATCCCAGGAAGCACGACGTGGACGCTTGCTCAGTTTACTTCCCTAAGGATTGGAGCTTTTCAGCCCCAATCCTCATACCCCACCTGTAATACGTGGTTGCCATTTGTTCCTGGAGAGGCCCCCCCTCACCGCAATCTCAATCAAACTAACGGAGCCTAAACTTCAAATGGGTCTTAAGAAAAGGCGTAGCTAGTTTTCATGGAATGCGGGGTCCCACGTTAATGGGTAAAATGATGTAATCTAAACTGAAGCCAGCTGGTAGTTTTGTTAGAAAGATTTGGAGAAGTTTGCAAAGATTGTAAAAGATACTCTAGAAGGTAAAAAAGTGCCGTAGATATTGTAGATGCTGGAGATGACGAAGATGCTGAAGATGCTGAAGATGCTGAAGATGCTGAAGATACTGAAGATGCTGAAGATGCTGAAAATGCTGGATGATATTAAGTTTCTAAAGCTGCCGAATAAAGCTGCCGAATACAGCTGCTGAACAAAGCTGCGCCGAAGCGAAGTCGCAGATCGCAAGTTTTATAGATTAAATTTTTTAAAAAAATAAAATCAAGTTCAACCAAAGTTCCACACCAAAATAATAATAATAGTAAAAGTTTTGATAAAAGTAAAGTTTTTTGTCAACCAAAGTTCAAAAAAAAAAAATAATAATTTTTGATACCAAAGGGGCAAGACCAAATCCCCTAAAGCATCGATAGGCCAAAAGGAATACACACGGAAGAAAAATAGACGTTCTATTCAACTTGCACCAGTATACCCTTGTTATGACAACCCGTATTTTCCAACAAAGTCACCTCTCCAGGATTTTTAGTTTCGGAGAGAGTAGGACACCAGATCACTTGCAGTAACTAACATGGAAACAGAAACAAGGATACCTTTGCTAGCCATCTCATCTCCTCACGCACATCTTGACGAGGGGGGTAGTCGCTACGTGGCGTCTAAAGTGGACGACTTCTTTGTTTGTAGTGTTTATGATGATATTGTTGTTGACTTTTAAGAGGTATAAAGATTTGAAATGTTAGCTTGAGTGTGTTTTGGTTAATTGAAGTGTACTTACAGTTGCTGGATACATTTGATGTTCTTTTGGTTTCTGGCAACGAGTTAGATTAGAAATTGATTGTAATCTTTACTTACTTGATTTCTGGTGATAGTGAAGGTTAGTTACAGTAAAGAAAGAATTTTTAAAAAGAAGAGTGATAATAATTACAGTGTTGATGATGATGATAATAATGATAATGATAATAATGATAAAGATGATAATGATGAAGATGATAATGATGAAGATAAAGATGATAATAAAGATGATAATAAAGATGATAATAAAAATGATGATGATGATACTGATGATACTGATGATACTGATGATACTGATGACACTGATGATGATGATGATGATGATGATGATGATGATGATGATGATGATGATGATGATGATGATGATGATGATGAGTTAAAGGATACAAAGTTGATGAAAAGAAGAAATAAAAAAAATGGTGTTTTTTTTCTGATTAATTTTTTTTTCTTTCCTGATGATTAAAACTTTTACCGTTCATATAAATCAAGTATACTTGAAATTTACAAAAGTCGCCATTTGCCAAAGAATTTTTTTTACGAGAAACTTCACAAGTATCAGAATTATGAAGATACTTAATTTTCTATTCAAACCAAAAAAAAGATTTATTTAATAACAGATTCTTTAACTTTGTGTTCTGTTTTTCATTATATGTTTTTACTTTATTGAAAATCATTCCAATATTACTGAAGTTGTTATATTCAACAGATTTCAAATTATAAAATTTGCACATTCAATCTTTATGGCATGCTTGTATCTTGACTTGCCTTATATATTATTAAGAAGGTTTCACCAGTAAACTGAACTTCAGGTAGTGGTACTGCTTTTCAATGCATTGTCTTCAAAGTTTTGAAGCATGAAAGTTGCAAACTGCATAGATATTTTGATAACCATACCAAATAAATACCCACTTGCCACATTGTACATCTAAAACCACTAGTGATTATTGGAACAAAAGACTGTACTCTTGTTTTTAAAGTAATAGGTATCAAGTGACCTTATTTACATTCATAGATTGAGCAGTAATCATATTTTATCAGCTATTGTTAGATCGCTTCTCTCTGACTGCTCTGTTATCATTCACCTAAAATCAAAAATGATTAGTTTGTACTTGCATTGTGTTTTGTGATTTAACTAAGCTAACTAGCTAAAATATATATTTCTAAAAGATTCAAAGCTGTACAGATACACTTTAACGTGTCCAACGAGGAGACTCATACGACTGCGGATATCCTGAAAACTTAAACCGAGCAGAGTTAGGATAGTTCACGGGTTCATGGTATCTACACATTCCATTTATTGCGTAAAAACTTGAGTCATCGTTATCCACATCTTCTTGAGTGTAAGCAGTATTGTCCTTTTCAATAAGTGCTCTAGCTTTATCTTCTGCTATAAACTCCGCTTCTGCTCCTGCTTGTCCTTTTGCAAAAGTCCGTTCTTTTTGACGCTGTTTTTTTCTTCTTGGGCTTGATTTTCGGGCTGTGCATGTTTGCACATACGGACGCTTTCAGCTTTTTTTTCAAGCTTTTGCTCCAAAGCCATAGCTTTTTTACCTTCCTTGCTTCTCAAGTTTCGGTTGTCTTTCCTTAATTTCTATTCTTTCAGCTTTTTTTTCGGCTCTAAGTTGATCTGCCGCCATATGCTGCTTTTTCTTAGTCTGGCATTCCGCCTTTTTCTTGGCATTTTTAATCTTTTCCGCGTTCCTTTCTTTTTTCCTTCCAGTTCTAAATACTGAAAGATATCCATTAAAAACTTTGTGATTATAAGTATTAATTACTACCAATTTCCCGCCGTCATAATTATCATTTCGAGCATTTTGTCGTTCAATCTTCATGGCCTCCGAAATCTATCATAACCATAATGAACCTGGTTTTGTACCCAGAACGGTAGTAAGGTAACGAAAAAAGTGGCCCAAATTAAAAAGGTTACCCCTTAATGAAATATTTGTATAAAAACCCAGGTCTGTAAAATTTTTATTGACACTAGAAGTGATAGCGACATCGGAAAGAGGAAGAGCTAGTGCTCCAATACCCAGTAGTGCAACGTTGATAATCATATACTTGTATGTCTTGTCATCTGATTTGTCACACAAATACATAATCGATCCCATTAACAAACAAGTAAACGTTAATGAGCATTGGTATACCTAAACAAAGCTTTACAAACCATAAACATAACCATATGAAAGTTTTCATACTGACAAATAGATTTGAATAAATGTATTAATTGATAAGCTGTGAGCATTAGTTGTTTAAAGTGTGTCGGGAAAAGTCTTTTGATAAAGTATCCAACTTTAAAGTCGTATGAAGGGGTCCAGCTGTAAGCAATGCCATAATGATCCATGTTAACTTGGGGAAAACAGAATAGATAAGAGTAAATGTGTAGACCACTAAATTGTCCAAGCAAATATTCTGTGAGAAATCCAAACAGAGAGCTGAGCTGTTGGTTAAGAGCGATGTTGTCAGTTTTAAAAATGGCTGAAAGAAATGTGGCATTTAACTCGGGGATATCAAAAAAGACGGTGCCTAAACCATGGCAAAAGAGAATTTCAAAAAAAGCTATTACACAAAAAAATTTGAGAGCAGTGTAAATAGCATGAATGTACATGAACACAATGGAATCCATATAGCTGCCATTTGAAGGGAAATGGCCCATATAAACTTTTGTTCTTGTATTGGTGATGTAGACTCAATGTTCATGAGGAACGATTACAGATGAATGGCAATAATTGTGGTCTTTAGTAAAGATTCAAAGAGGAACCTCATTTAGTCAATTGGGGATTTTTTTTATATTTGAGCTAAATCCTCTTGGGCTGTTAAAATGTTTATTGCTTTTTCTATTGACTCTGTTTTATAATAATGGTGTTGACTATTAACTGTAATAGATTATTATTATTAGGTATGTCAATGAAGATTCAACATGATGAAAATCTCTGATGGCATTGAAAAAATGTGATGATAGTTGCTTTTATTTAATGGAGGTTTAGATAAAAATGACTAATGATTTTGAGTTAAGGAGGGTTTCATGAAAAAAATAATTTAAACCCTCAAACAATTTTTCAAAACAAAAAGTTAACTTGATAAAAACACTATTACAAGTAATCCTTAATTTTTGTAAATTTTATTCAAGAACTAGTCAATCAGCTCAGCTGCTGTTTGATTAGACTCCATATAAAAATTTGGTAACTGAAAGATTTTCATTTGCAACTTCAGAACATGTTTAGCACAGTTCACTAGGGTGTTTTTAAGTCATTATCTATTTCAATATTCCCTATGTACTTAAAAATAACTGTAAAATAAAAAAATTATTAATTCAGTATGTATATTCAAAAAAAATTAAGCTATATTTTCACTTTAACTAGTTTTTTAAGAAAACCAAGTTTTAAAACCTTCATCTTTATTTCACAATTGTGAAATAAACTATTTTGAAAAAGCAAGACTTCTGTTTAACGGGTCCTACGAGAAGGCTCATATGACTGCGGATATCCTGTTGATTTGGTGCGAGCCGACTTGGGATAAGCCACCGAATCTTGGTATCTGTGGATTTCATTGATTGCATAAAAACTTGAATCATCATTATCCACATCTTCTTGAGTGTAAGCCGGCTTGTTCTTTTCAATTCGTGCTTTGACTTTGGCTTCTGCTATCATAGCTGCCTCCGCACGAGCCTGTTCTTTAGCCAAAGCCCGTTCGCGCTCACGCTGCTTCCGTTCCTCCTCTTGAGCTTGCCTTTCAGCTTGGGCAAGCTCGCACATACGGATCCTTTCAGCTTCTTTTTCCCGTTTTTCTTCCAAAGCCATAGCTTTCAATCTTCCTTGTTCTTCAAGCCTCATTTGTCGTTCTTCTTCCTGACGTTCTTTAATAGCCTTTTTCTCTTCCTCTCTTTCCCTTCTAAGTTGTTCAGCCATTTCACGTTTTTGTTCCCTTTTAGCTTGAGATTCTTCTTTCTTTCTCTCCTTTTCTGCAATTTTAGCCATCTTCTCTTCCTTCTTCTTAGCTTGCACCTCAGACAAAAACCCATCAGGATATCGATAAGTATGTGAATCAATCACAACAATTTCTCTACCGTCATATTCACCATTTCGAGCCTTTTGGATTTCCAGTTTGACAACAGCCCGAAATATGTCGTAGTTGTAAACAACATGGTATTGTGCACACAGTTGTAGAAAAGTAACAAAAAAAGTAGACCAAACCATAACATTGCCATCTATTGAAAAGTTGGCATGAAATCCCCAATCAGAAAAATGTTTATTGACAATTGCCATGATGGATATATCCATTAAAAGAAGCGTAAGACTTCCAACTCCCAAAAGAATAGTGTTGGCTAAAATATATTTGAACGCCTTGTAATCATCTTTTTTATCTTCAAAAAGATAAAACATTTGATAGATCATAATGTACACAGCAATAAACATTGGGATACCCAAACAAAGTTTAACAAGCCAGAGTATGACCATGTGTAAGTTTCCATAAGTGCGAATTGAATCAAATTTAGAAATAGACTGATAAGCGGCAAGTATTGGTTCTTTAAGATTGGAAGGAACTAGTCGTTCAATGAAATACCCAACCTTGAAGCCGTATGCAGGGCTGCAACCGTAAATGATGTCGTCATGGTCCACATTAACTTGGGCAAAACAGAATAGATGCGAGTAAATTCGCTGGCTGCTATACTGGCTAAGCGTATAGTCTGTAAGAGATCCAAAAAGAGAGCTGAGTTGTTGGTTAAGGGTGGTGTCATCGGTTTTAAAAATATTTGAAAGAGATGTGGCATTCAATTCGGGGAAATTAACATAGAGAGTGCCAAAGGATGAGATAAAGAAAATCCCAAAGAACAAGACTGGGTGCAAAAACATGGAAGCCATTGCAAGAATGTTTAGGGTGTAGGCCATATCATAGGTAGTAAACTTGCCTTTATCAGGAGGAAAGGCTGTTACGACCAGTTTGGTTTTTCTAGAGCTGCTATTGATTCGACGTCCAGGAGGCATGATGATTGTAGAAAGATGGAGAAATTTGAAGACAGTTTTGATTAAAGAAAAAAAAAATTAAGAAGGTTCTGGGTAGGATTCTGTTTTTATATCTGTGCCAAATCTCAATGTTTGTTAAAAATCTCATGGCTGTTTTACCCACTGTGTGGCCAGTTGCTGGTTTTTTTACAGACTGAGAATCAGGATATGCATATTGATGAGATGTTTAACAAGAATGAAAATATTGGGCATTCTATATCAAAAAGATGTAATACAAATTGTATAAATCTGAGTTTTTAATCAGAATCTGTTAGATGTTATTCAAGATCTCAAAAAAAAGAATTGAATTGAATATTTGAAGCTTTAAAATATTTGAATCAATATTAAAGTGAAGCGGATAGTTTAAAATATAAAATTTATTAAGAACTTTGAAATAAAAGAAAATTATATTTAATAAATCAAAAGCAAACTACTTGAATTATTCTCAGATATATATGCTGAAGAAGGGTCAATACAAAACTGCTCAAAAGCTTTAACCACGCATATTGTCAAAAAAGAAGCACATGTAATACCAAGCACCCGCAAAGATGATACTGAAAACAGTAGCTATCCATACCACAACCATGGCTATTGGTGGCAGCTTAGCCTTGACTCCCAAAGCTTTCCCTAAAGTGGCATTAACGGTTGATCCAAAAGTATCGTTGATAGCTTTAGCGTAGATGGACATGGTAATGGTAATAAGAAATGTTGCGAGAGTAATGAGGCACGCTGCAGAGACACCGAGCCATAAAGCAGACTTGTCGTATTTAATGTTTCGGAACGCAGTAAGTGAACATCCAAAAGCAGCAAATAAAACAATAGCACTGACTAGATAGAAAATAAGAGAAATAGTGGTTGCAGCCTGAGCCAAGCCACCAAACTTGCGCACTCCTTCGACCGCCGGACTTTGGTTATAAGCACTAATGACAAGAGGAGCAGCACTATCGGGGGCGCCAGCATATTTCAAGAGATCGGTGATGAGGTTGGGACCGGTAAGAGCATACTTGATGGAAGGGGTAGAACACCATGTCATTCCCTTGGTAGTCAAGGATGTTGATGAAGTGGAGTAAGTAGAATAGAGTGTGGTTGTAGCAGAAGAAGAATCAGACAAGCCGTAGCAAAAGGTCCAGAGATGTGAACGAAGATTAGGATAAGAAAAGGTAGAAGCCAAGTATGTTTGAAGAATGGTTGACACAGAAGAAGTGTCGACCGTGGTTGTTGTAGTAGAAGTTGAGTATGCTGCTGTTGAAGTTGCAGTAGGAGTGGCAACTATGGCATTGATCACGTCTGTTGGAGTAACAGACGAGTAGTCAACGTCGACGAAATATAGCTGGTAAAGTCCGTCTTTGGAAACCAGGCCAACAAGAGTAATGATGACAAGACCGAGGGCAATAAGAGAAGAAGTCCATCCTATTGCAACGATAGTCCTATTGTCAATTTTCCCTTTGTTGCACTTAACGCTGTATTTAATCAAAGCCATTTTTAAGTTGAGTGGAGTGAAAAAGATGGATGGTTACTAAACGGAGACTTGGAAGAATATCCGCTCATTTTTATATTTAGAAGTCGCTTGGTATTTATATTGATGATTAGAAAAATACCCAGTGGCTTTTAAGAAAAAAATGAAGAGTTTTAACACGATGACCGAAAGATCCATTGTTCAGATCTCGAATGGTATCTGTGTGTTGAGATTTTTGTTTTTTTTTGATTTGCAACTTTAAATGTTTAAGCCGCACTCATTTTTTTTCCTGGTAGAGCATCGCCAGTGTTGAATATGTACCAAAATGGCTTTTTTTTTAAAAGCAATGGAGAAAGAAGTAAATTTGTGACAGAATAAACTACTGAATTTTAAATTCTGAGGAGAATAATGAAATGGATAAATATAGAGTAGTTTGTGTGTACACCTTAGCTTCATTTGGGAGCTGGTTTTGTCTCCATACTACTCGTTGCTTTACTCCTCCACAGTGGTTAACCAGGTAACCCATTTAGGTCCTTGGAATTTGACGTAAATTTTCAAAAGGATGATTTTCATGGTCTCAGATGCTAGATCATTAGGATTAAATATCTGGAGGTACAGCTTATGGAATAGAAGATGATAAAGTTAAACTCCGTGGGGCGAAAAGGCGGGAAAAAAAGGGTACCTTGGATTGAGTTTAACGATAACGTTTATCCGGTCTGTAATTTACACATGTGCGTTTATATCTGATCACGTTTTTTACAAAACTCCTCTTGCTTTATGTAAATGGGATATCTTCCAATCTTCTAAAACTGCATTGGTTTATTATTTTCATACTTTGAAAGTTTTATTTAATTAATAGGCAATTAAAAAATTATACCCTAAATTAGTAATAATAAATACTATAAATGGAAGGAACTTTGGACTTCCTTCCTTTTTGGCATTTTGTCAAATTGTTCATCATTGCTTGTAAGCATTTGAAGATCGTGCACTAACCATACTTTTAGGCGATTTCCTTAGAATAGCAGGCATGGTTCAAGAATATGATGTATATCACATCCAAAGTCGAGTTGACTCCATGTTGCAGGTACTTGGGGTTTTGCCACGGGACTCGCCGGAATCCGATCATCCATCTGCTCCCAAACTTTACGAAAGTCTTCACGAGATAAAAATGCGGTTGCTAAAAGGATTGACGCCAGAAAGTATGCCAACTGTGGCTCAGCAGTTGGAGCTAGCAAGTGGTATTTTTCAGATGGTTATCAACGGGGAGGAGTATGAAAGATTTAAGGAAATGTGTCCTGCAGCAGAATTGGGTCAATCCTATTATTGGTTACCAGACAAAAAAGTAAAGTTGGGAATATTCTTGAATATTAAGTGTTTTTTAGTGTACAGTTGCTAACCTTTTAAATGGATAGGCGGTTTTAAAAGAAGCCGATGATTTAGCCGAGTATGCGGAAACATTGTACGACAGTGGAGATGAAACTTTTGGCGAGGACCAAAAAGACCCATCTTCATCAAAAACTACGTTAAATTGGGAATATTTATATGCTTTTAATCAATTGAACCTAGGGGGAGGCAGGCAGGGGGATATTTCAGAGGAGCAGGCTAATAAAAATGCGAATTGGACGAGTGGCGATGTCTCAAAAAGACGAGTGAAGAGAAAACAAAGTTTTGAAGAAGAGAGCATCGCAAGAGGAAGTGGAAGGCAGCAGCTTAAAGGGAAGGGGAAACGGCGGTGTATCAATACGCGTATTTTGGAATAAACCTGGGGTAAAAATAGGATTTAACTTAGTGTCACCTGTTGAAAAGGCTCTTTTTTTTCTTTCTTTAGGGTACTACTTGTGTAAAAGATTTAATAAATTCAAAGTCCAAATAATTTTTGATTAGGATAGTATTTTCTCAAAGCAATTGATCTCGGTTTTTTTCAGATCACGGTAGCGTTAATAAGGTTTGCTTGTAAGGTTTTTTTGTTCACTTTCTTTGTCTGTCCTAATATTTTTCATGTTTCTTTGTATATTGTCCACCATTAAACTAGAGAGATGAACTTCTTTGTTATAAATCCAAGAGAAAAAATAAAAGACACTTGGATTAAAACCACATTGCACTATCCACCAGTGATACGGATAGTCCAGGAATAGTACCAAAAGGTACCATACGTATACACGTTACTCAAGTTGAGTGTCCCCCTTTTTTATTGAAGTCTTTTTTTGAGAGTAGAGCCAGCCTTGCTACGGTTTTTTGTCTTGAATACTCTGTCCTCTTGAGAAATAACAGAGTCTTTCCGGGGTTTGCTAGGGTCAGAGTTTCCTTGATGTTTTTTTTCAAAAAACTTGATTTTGAAAACGTCATATCTAATATTTGGTTTGGAAATTTCGTAGAATTAGAGGACAGGATTTACAGTGGAGAGTGGAAAGGTCTGCATAGATCTCCATCCATATGATCACGAAATTGGGATTTTTTTTCAACTTTAAGACCCCGCAGTCTCTTAAAGAAGAAGGCACGGTTATGAACTCAATCACAATTGGGCATAAATAGGGACATGCGGTGGCAAATACCAGAGGGGTTCAAAGCCACAGGCTAGTGGCTCGTAGAAATGGACATCAAAGGACGAGCATGTTTTTTTCAACGCCAAATGCAAAAGTACTACGAAAAGAATATCTTTATTATTAAACCCGTCCAAGGATCCTAAGCCTCTTTTCCCTTCTTTTCAAATCAATTGGTTTTGAGAAAAAAAAGTTGGACAATTATTATTAATAATTATAGAAATGCATTGATACATTTAAAAGGTTTCTGGGATAAAAATTGTCACCATCCAAAAGCCCCGATTCTATCATTTTGTTCTAGCACATTCATCGATGACTGGCCAAAGTCAAGAATTTTCTGTTATAAAGCCGTTCAAAGTCTTTAAAAACTTTTCTTCTTCCCAACCACTTTTTTTAAGTTCTTAAAACCCACACAACCTCCCTCTACATTCTCATCCATAATCATTTAAAAATGGCTAACGTTTTCTTTGATGTCGCTATCAACGGTATGTTAGATTCCTTACAATTCAAGTCGTCATCGACCTCCTGCTAACTCGCTTCTCTAGGCTCCCCTGCCGGCCGCATTGTCTTCAAGCTCTACGACGACGTTGTCCCCAAGACTGCCCGCAACTTCCGTGAGCTCTGCACTGGCCAGAACGGTTTCGGTTACGCCGGTTCCACCTTCCACCGTGTCATCCCCAACTTCATGCTCCAGGGTGGTGACTTTACCCGCCACAACGGTACCGGCGGCAAGTCCATCTACGGCGAGAAGTTTGCCGACGAGAACTTTGCTCTCAAGCACAACAAGCCCGGTCTTCTTTCCATGGCCAACGCTGGTCCTAACACCAACGGCTCCCAGTTCTTCATCACCACCGTCGTGACCTCTTGGCTCGATGGCAAGCACGTTGTTTTCGGCGAGGTTGTCGAGGGCATGGACGTTGTCAAGAAGGTTGAGGCTCTGGGCTCCAACTCTGGCAGAACCCAGGTCCCCATCACCATCACTGCTTCTGGCACTGTTTAAACATTGAATTTATGTAGTTATTGAGTGTTTAAAAATGAAAAAAAAATAATAATAAATGATGACGTCAATGGTTTTTTAGCAAAAAAAGCTTGCTCCATGTTTGTGACTGTAAAGGTGTATCAGATTTATGCCAATAGTTTAAACGATCCCAGAATAGTGAGTTTACCATTCAATTCTAGACGAGGATATCCAATGAAGTTGGCATGGTAAGTTTAGGCTATTATAGAGGTTTACATATAACTGTTGAAGGTACACAGAAGCTCTATATGGAATTGTAGATAGAACTCATTCAATGTTTTCCTCTATGAACTCAATTAAGTCACATTTATAAGTAACTATTGACTAGAGAGAAAAGGAATACATTAGCCCTTTTGTTATTAACGATGTTTACAGATGTGGTGAACATCATCGTCATCATGGCTCTGGTCCTTCGCCATGTGCCACACTGCGGGAAAATTTGTCCATTGTTTCCACGTGATTCGTACAACCTTTCCGGAGGCTTGACTTTTTTTTTCAGAATGGAGTTTTTCCAAAAATTTTCATAATATACAGCTTGGTTTCATGTCATTATTTTATATTCATTATTATTTACAAGAAAGCATTTTTTAAAGCTATCGAAAACTTAAAGCTGGCCAGAGGCAGTGATGGTGATGGGGACCTGGGTTCTGCCAGAGTTGGAGCCCTGGGCCTCAACCTTCTTGACAACGTCCATGCCCTCAACAACCTCGCCGAAAACAACGTGGTGGCCGTCGAGCCAGGGGGTGTTGACGGTGGTGATGAAGAACTGGGAGCCGTTGGTGTTAGGACCAGCGTTGGCCATGGAAAGAAGACCGGGCTTGTTGTGCTTGTGGATGAAGTTCTCGTCAGCAAACTTGTCGCCGTAGATGGACTTGCCACCGGTACCGTTGTGGCGGGTAAAGTCACCGCCCTGGAGCATGAAGTTGGGGATGACACGGTGGAAGGTGGAGTTGGCGTAGCCAAAGCCCTTCTCGCCGGTGCAGAGAGCGCGGAAGTTCTCGGCGGTCTTGGGGACGTCCTCGTAGAGCTTGAAAGTGATGCGGCCGGCGTTTTGCTCTGGGAAGAAAAAGTTCGAGGTTAGAAAGCAGTGATTTAAAGAGTGATGGAGGACTTACTGTTGATGGCAACGTCGAAGTAGACGTTGGGGACCATTCTGGAGAAGGTGCTAGAGAAGAATCTCTTGGACACGTTGATGGATGAGGAGATGGCGGGGCGGGTTGAGAAGAGCATTTTTGATGTAGATCTTAGGGTGTATGGGTGTTGAGAGGGGAGAAGAAAGGAAAAAGAGAGGAATATTCTAAACGGTTGTGAAAAAAAAGTGGCGGGGAAGTTGAGGATGTCGATGTGCACCAATGAAAAAGGACAATTAAGGACGGGTAACCAAAGAAAAAAATTCAAGTCTCAAGTCCTAAGTATCTTGTTTGGTGTTTGACATTTTCAAGCAGGTCTCTGCAAAGTGTTTTGCCAGTATAAATCCAGTTTATCGGGTGCATTTCGATATCCTTTCTCAAATAAACTGGGGCTAATGGTATCCTTGGTACTTATTTTTCATTTTCCGGTTCATTTCATTTTCCAACCTTTCAAAGGATCCACACTTTGTTTTAGATCATCTTAACTTTATACTTCAAAAGGTAATCCAGAGAAAAAAAAGCTGCTATAACCTTATGAATCGTAGCATCATGAAATGTGTAACCGATTCTTTGCATTGATTTTTGTGTTGCACTATGGCTGCCATAAGCCAGTGGGTCCGTATAAAAAAGTGCTTGGGTTCCTTATTTTGCGAGGGAACGTGGGGAGACCTGTAGGCCATCAAAGAGGTTTGTCTTATTTTTTCTCTTTCAGTGAAGTTGACTTGTGTTTAGCTCTGTCAAGTTCAATGGGTTTATTCAAGAGATTTCTTTGGGAATACAAACCTATGCAGATCCTTTTCTCTTCTTTCCCTCATAAGTCTGAGCCATACATTAACTTCAATTCTTATTTCATAGACTGAATAAACCCCTACCTGCCTTGTCTAACTTTGGTAGCCATTATCTTGGTAATTTACTTGAAATAAACCAATATAAACAAACTTTCTTGGTAGAAGTTTTTCTGAGAATTGCGAAAGTGATAAAGTTCAATAACGATAACTTGTTTCCGAAATAAAAAGGGAATCATTAAACTATCCAAAGAAGCCTCTATCTAATTGTTCTTTATTATTCTTTTTACAGCCAAACTATTTTTATTGTTATTAATACCCATTAAACAAAACTAACGGCATATTTTCACTGAATTTGATGTAAAAGTTTCTTGGTGTCAACGTAAAGCAACTTTGACTTTTTGTGAGTGAGCCGCATTAACCGTTTTGGGACAACCCGGTGATTGTTGAAATCCACACAGACTTTCTTCCAAACTTTTGCACCACAAGATTTCAACTAGAAAAGGAATTGGGGATCGAGTGATGATAACGATACCAAGGCCCAAGGGAGTCTATGTGTCAAGAGTAAGCAGATGAAAAGTATAGTAGATTTAAACTCAAAAAAGCATGTCTTTGAGTAACCTTTACTCAAATGAGCTTCAAGAAGCTTCGACGACTTTAAATCCTCAGCAGGTCTCAAAAATACCTCTTGTAAACTACATTGAACAATAGCCTAAGTTATACAAAGATGGCTCTACAAAGATCGTTGTAAATATTTCAGATTCAATCCAACTGATTAAAGACGTATACAATGATAAATTATTTTTCAATAAATTTTATTAAATTTCTATGAGTATATAAATATTCTAAATTCCAAAGTTAGCGAAATTCAAAGCAAAGAAAAATTCATCTCCATCAAATACATCTATATTTTCTTTAAAGTCAGACATCCAAGGAAGGATATTGGCGGTCACTGAAAGCACTAGATTAGGTTCATGACGTGCACTACCGTGGAAACTGCGAATGTTTATAGGAATTTTCATCATCTAAACAAAAATAGAAATGATTTGAAAGAGAGAATGTATTAATTTATGTATTTATAAAGACATACCCTCATAAAATTTAACAAAGCTGCAAACACAAAATCATCAAGATTTATAAATTTGCTACGATAATCTAATGCAAAGTTAGCACAAAAACAAAATGTAAAAAAAATTTTCAAAATCCCAATACATTCGTTAAACCGTAAAATCAGGCAAATAAATACTGGCAAGTAAAGCTTTTTCAAGTGCCAAGCAGATCAAAAGGAGTCGACGAATCTCGTCCAAGAGACAGCTCAGCAAAAGCACTCATTAGCACCGTATCGTCATGGTCGATAGGACAAAGGAAAGAAGAATGATAAACTCATCATTTAAAGGCCAACGAATGGGGGGGGTAAATTAAAGGGTAACTTTAATATATATAGAGATATATATATTGAGAAAAAGAGAGAGAATGGATGTTATTGTGATTGGGACTTACCTTGAGAGTGTTTGTGTGATGAAGTAAGAAAAAAAAAATAGAAGGGAAAGAGGGGGGGATGTTGGTGTATATTTATACTTGACAAAAGTTTTTATGCCTGGGCTTGTTAACGGAGTGCTAAAGGAGAGAAAGGCAAAGAAAAATTTTACCAAGCCGGGTAATTGACGTTTTGTGGAAGTTAGGGTTTAGAGAGACCATCATGTGATATGTGTTAATGATTAGTCAAATATTATGTAATTTATTTTATCGGTCGTTTTCTATTATACAGTCTAAATAGCAGGTTTGTGGTGGTTGAACTTGCGATAACAAAACCTTGTTGTTTGTGGGTACCAGAGACCATTTCGAATAACCTGCTGAATCGGGTTTTTTTCCAAAGGTTTGGATGATCCTTTTTTATGTGTATCCTATTTAAAAGTGTTAAAGCTGCGTATATATAGAAAAAGACTACACTTAAGTTTATTCGAGGAAACCCTTTTTTTTTTTTTAAAATACTTCATCTTGTATATCCGATTATCGTAACGACTATCAGAAACCTCCTCAAACCATCATTTTCTAGTCGGTTTTTTGCTCCGTTTACCGGGGAACTGATAAGTATGGCAGATGGTTTTATTCTATCAATTTCCACTGTGCGTGGACGTAATTGTCAGTTACACTGTCAGCCGGCCTCGTCCGCTTTGGGATATCGAGCACGCGACCTTTTTCTCCAACTGTACGAAGAAAAAAAAAGTTTCAAGGAATAAGAAGATTTAAAAAAGATGGAAGTACAGTTATCAAACTCAAGCACGAAGTATGGAAGATCGGATACTGGAAGCAATCATTAGGTCTGTTGAGTCTAAAACAGAAGCAGCCTCCACTCTTTTTCTACACGACCTGACAGCCTTTTGTTATCTGATGCTTGTCGACTTTGCTGCTCTTTTTCTGCCCTCGTCTTTTCCCCCTCTTTTCCTTCTTCTCTCACCGTTGTGGCGTTTAAACAGCCCTTTTTCGTTATTGTTGTAGTCCAAAAAAATTGGTGGCGGTCTGTCCCGGTTAGTACAGAAAAAACTTTTCTTTTTTTGGTAAAACGCTCACACAGTTGATAAATAAAAATTATTTTCATATTCTAATTTTTTTTTGTATAAAATCGTATATATATTCTCCAATTTCTACTTTACTTTTTAAACATCCAGATATCTATTTCTCAATCATTTTCCATTTTCCATTTACATGTTCCATCTCATCTTGCCCATAGTTTCCCCAATAAACATCACTGTTTTCTCTCCAATATAACGCCAAACATTAAAAAATGAAGTTTGCAAAAGTGTACCAACAAACCCTCGAAGATGAAGGCATCCCCAAAGACTGGGCCGAGTCAGGCATCCAGTACAAGGCTCTCAAAAAATGCATCAACAAGGTCGTCGAGGAGCTAAAAGAAGTGGGACTCGAGCGTGAAACCCTCCAAGCTCTCATTCAATACCAAAACTCGTCCGCTTCTTCTGTAAACACTAGAAAACGAGAAGCAAGCCCTGAACCTTCAACTGCTCTGGCATTGCGGTCTAGCTCAACCCCCCCAATCAATAACCGACTGGCTTCGGTCATTGCCTCTCAAGTTCGCTCGCCCTCTGTCCCCAGATCTGCCCGCTCCTTCTCAACTTCAAGCTCAGCTTCATCAGCAACAACAACAACCAACCTCTCTACTGGAACCCGCCCTTATTTCCGATCTCGTGCAGAGGACTTGGTCTCCGAACACGCCCGCCACCAACGTACTAGGTCCCCAGTCATCTCCTACAAATTTGACGGCACCATGAAGGACTTTACCCCTAAAATTGTGGTGGCCATTGAAACCGAATCTAATACCCCTGTAGATGTGTCGCTTTCTTCAGTCACCATTGACCAACTCCGTAAAATGCGTCTCCAGGCCGAAGACAATGACGACTCGTGCAAAAAACCAACCAACTCGTCGAGAATCAGCCTCGTCGAAAGTGACGATAGCTCCGATACCTCCTCCAGCTACAACCTGCCATCCTACCTCAACTCCTCCTCGGCCGCCTCCATCATGACTACGGACTCTATTGCCGAGGAAATGTTTTACAACCCGCGAGTGGGAGTTTCCAACTTTGACTGCGTGTCTCTTTATGCATCCGAAGATGAGCACGAGTGTCTTCTTCCTCACGCCGTCTCGTCTTCTTTCGACTCGGGCTCCGATTTCTCTGATTCCGAGGAAGAAGAGGAGGACGACGAGGAACGCTCCCAGCCTAATATCCGAGTGATTGAAATCCACCTGGAATCAGACTCTGTGTTTTTCCACATGCTAACCAACGAGCTCAAGAGTCTGGACGCGTTTAAGGAGCAGCGCGAGGAATCGCTAACCCAGGAAATTGGGACTCTACGCGACTCGATTGCAACCCTGGTCGACCCCAAGACGCGCAAATCGGACATGTACACCTGGCGCGAGATCTTTAAAGAGTACATGATGGCCAATGTGTTTTTTGCGACCATGGAGTCGGACCACGGCGAGCACAACATTGAGACTGCGCGGCGCAAGCTGGTGCACTTTGCCGCGCGGATTCTCGGGTTCAACAATACGGCCCAGCTCGTGCAGTCGCTCAACGCATACCTGGAGAAAAACGGCGTGGCTGGGATCACGGCCGAGGACCTGGCCAACCTGGACAAGGCGTCGACGGCCAAGATCGAGACGGCCCTCGACATGTTTTTCAACCCCTCGTCGCCCGCGCTCAAAAACGTAAAGACGGACGCCGCGCCCAATCCCAGCGTGGCTGCTGTGCCGGGAACCTCGAAGCAGCGGATCATCTCCAAGCTCAAGACTACGAGCACGACCACGTCGATGATCCACCAGTTCAACAAGAAGGAGTCGTACCAGGCGTTTCGGCACTTTTGGCGTATCAACGTGGAGCTGCTGCGGGTGCTGCAGTTCCAGTCAATCAACAAGATGGCCATCAGCAAGATTCTAAAGAAGTTTGACAAGCAGACGGCGCTAGACTCGCGGATTTCCTTCCCCAGTCTGATTGCGCAGGACCCGTTCATTTCGCAGAGCGTGGCCAAGGACATTTGCTTTGTCATTACAGAGAAGCTGCTCCCCGTGACGCCCCAGATTGACGATTTCCTGTGCCCGATCTGCCTGAGCGTCGCCTACAAGCCCATCCGTCTGCGGTGCAACCACGTCTTCTGCATCAAGTGCATGATCCATCTGCAGCGCAGCGGCGAGGAAAAGTGTCCCATGTGCCGGCAGCATGTAGTGATGGACGCGGACGACAGCAACCTGGACAAGGAGCACATGCAGTTTTTGAAGCTGTATTTCCCCCGAGAGTCCAAGGCCAAGCAGACGGAGATGGAGCGCCAGATCGCCGAAGAGCAGTACGAGCACTTGAAGGCATCTGGCGAGTGTGCCATTATGTAGATTTTTTTTTTCAATTACTTATTTACTAGAGAGATATTAATGATTAATTTTTATGTGTTTTACACTTTGCAAGAAAGGTCTTGAACTTTGAAAGGGGTTGTTGCTCTTTTTGTCTCCCTCCCCACTTTTGAAAAATAAACGGGGATTTTTATTTTATTTTTTTGACACTTCCTCCGACGGTTACAAAAAAAAAAATTTCTCTTTGCTCTCCCCTCTCTTGAAAGTTTTTTAAGAGCCACGAAGAAAAATTTTCAGGCTCCGTTTGTACGATGGTTAAGGCTGATGAGATGCACGAAAAACGAAAAAAGTTCAAGGCCAATCACTTGAAAATTGGCTTTTATAAATTAAAAAAAAGAAATGGAGAATTCTTCGAGAAGGTTTATCAGTACAGTTATTATTAGATTCCTAGTATCGTATCAGGGGGAGGCATCACCAACACTTTCGTCATTCGGTTGGACCAGTGATAATGTGACGTTACGGCCACATGGTGGATCTTCCAAACGTCCAGCAGATGGGAGAACCACGGACGTTTTGGGTTCCTTCGAGGCCCATTGCACTGCTCAGCAAGTGGAATAGTTTGGTGATTATAAATGAATAAAAAGCCTACTTGCATACTACATTAAAAAGTCTTTTGTCGTTTAACCATTTCGAAAAATCTGTAAAAAGAGGGATTTTGGGATTGGCTTCTTTTTTTAGTCCTTGAGAAGACGTTTTGGATATCAAAAATGAAAAATTTCTCTCTTTTTTCTTTTTTTTGATTTTAGAAAAAAAAATACTCAACAAACCCTAACCTCCACAAGTCCCGCATGATCCAAGGCCCAACCCTAACCCCAGCGGATTCTCCATTTCCCGTTTCTTTATATTCCTATGCTCTCCCCTCTTTCAAACCTATTTGCTCATTTCCCCTCTCCGCCAACGCCGTTGTTGACATAAACGGCCAGTATCTTGGATTCGCGCTTGTCCTTCGTCTTCTTCAACCCACCTTTCTTGGCCACCCGCCCCTTACTCTTGGGTCCGCTAACAGCGCGTGCCGGCTGCGTCTCTTGTTCCATATTGCCATCGCTGCTGAGACTACTCAACCCCAAGTCACCCCCCACGCTTGGTGCATCCCCAGGATCTAAGCCGGGACTCGCAACTCCATCTGATAAATGCGACCTGGACGTTTGATTCGAGCCTGCATCTATAGAGGAGGACCGCGAATGAGCGCAACTCAGGCCCTCATTGGAATCGCCAATTGGCTGCTGGGAGCAATTTGAGGAGTTTTGGTTGTGACCACCCATCTCCAAGATAAAATTAAGCAATGGTTCGTTGTCCCCTTGAGACCCCGCATTGGTACTTAAGCTAGGCTCCTCATCTTGCGCCTCAGGAGGAGGTAGGTTCAAGGCCCTGTGGAGCCTTTCCTTGTCAAAGTGGTTGGACAGTATGTTCAAAATTAAGGGCCTGAAAAAATCAAACTGACCTATTGACCGACCCACTGCACTCTTTAAATTGGATGATCTGCGAATCCTTATCATTTGTTCAGTGTGGCTTATTCTGGTCTTGACCGATTTGCCCGGTTTAGAATAAGGAGCCCACGCCCCTTTCGTGAGGGTCGGGATCAGCTGGTAGGGACTCAGAACGATTTTTTTCCTGTAAAAAACTCGGCGGTCCTGGTCCAGAGAAGTTCCTTCCGCTGCTTTTTCGATTGAAAAGTACTTGGGCACCTTGAGAGATTCAAACCACTTTTTAATCTCGGGGAAAAACAAAACTGCGCCCAGCTCCAAAAGATGATGCACATCCATGCCATTGGATTTATAAAAAAACCCACCAAACTCCAAACTCTGAACAACCTTAATGGGGAAATGCAGGTTGGATATTATCTCCATCAATGTTTTAAAAAGAAAGGTAGTGGTGGCCTCGGAGATATAGTTCAGTTGAGCCAGCCCAGAACAAAGCTCATGAGGTATAGGATAGCTGTTTTTCGTAATTAAAAAATAGTAAAACTGGTTATACTCGTATTCACTAAAACATCTCATGTCCTTGGGATAAATCAACCTTGAGAGATCGAAACCCACGGAATGAACGAAGTTGCGCAAGCAATGGTAGTGACCATAAAGCGTTTCTGGTGTCGACAGAGACCCATTGACCGCCATTTTGGCAATGTTGGGGAAGACCTCCTGAAATTCAAACTTGAGCTCACTAATGGTGGATTCGATGCGTCCTATGACATCCAATAGCGCCAAACACCATGGATCTTTCAAGGCTTCCATAATGGTTTTTGAAATGAATCAATTAGCACAAACCATTTGCACGGTATGGGGGAAAGAGACACAGAAGCTCGGGGTAAACAGATCAGAGCTGGGAACAAGCGTGGAATACATCAACACTTCATCGCGGACATGCGTGGAATATATTTCAGCTGGCGATAAAAACCTATTCTCTCTGTGATAATCTACCCTCTTCCTCGCACGGGTGTACTGTAATAACAAGTTAAAAAAATTGTAAAAATGTGGAGGAAAGTCTTTCACATTGTCTTCCATGATCCCAAACATCTCCCAGCACATGTACAAGCTCAAAACTTTGAAGTAACAGTCCGAATAAGGCTCGCACTTGATGCCTTTTATTATTTGAGTGACAGATGTGTCTGTGCCCGAGTGGATCCCAAATAGCGGCAAGATATGGCGCAGCAGTTGGTCGTATATGCCCACATCTTTTCCTAACGCGTCACTCAAGGAGGTTTTCTTTATTTGGTTTGCCTTGTCGTCTTTTTGGTTGACAAATGAATAAACTGACACCTGTAATCGGCCCTGCTTCCATGAGATGTGCAAAAAGCCCCAGTATCTGTGCTTAATGGGAGCTAGGAGAAGGAAAAAGTCGAGTTTCTTACTCTTTTCTTTCCCTGTAAAATCAAATTGTGCAAGCAAGCGGGAAAGCTTATTGCAGACAAAGTATATACTATTTTGAGCGATTACTCCTCCGCTCATATCTGGCTGGCAAAGTACGCAAAACTTGTTCTCCCGGTAATTAAATTTACCAGTTAACTGAACGAAATGGGTTCGACTAGAACCATGTTTCTTGAAATATTCCTTCATCAGAGTTAAGACATCAAAGGCTTCAAGCACCGCATGCGTGTTGGTTTTGTGAGCCTTGTCCAGTTCCTCACAATCGAATTGCTTGTATGGCGAATACGTCTTGAAGCATTCGATAACTTCTGCCAGGTTTATTTTTAGCTTCATGATCGTTCTAATCTCAGTATATTACCGATGTAACTGAATGTTAAGAGAAGTACTGAAATCAAGAAATGTATATGAGTATTGTAAATCGTCATTGTTTACTTGTTTGTTTATTTATTCACAGCTGCATTTCCTATAACAGAAACACCCAGACCATTATGTAAGCAGAGGTACCGATCGACCGTCAAGAGAGTGGCACGAGCCACTATTTGGACTCGGTCGACAAAAGCCTGTGACCTTGACTCCGGGTGGACTTTAAAGCAGTTGCTGGTAACGAGGGCCCTCCAGAAATTGCTAACGGGACCTGCTTATTCCAGTTGAAGGTCCCAATTACATACAATAGACATTTTTAGCTGACCTCTACTATAAAAAAAAGCACCGCAATTTTTCTTCTTCCCAACTCCCTCTTTCTCTTAAAAACATTTCACCAGAAAAATACTTCCCCGTCCTTAGTCTTAAAGACATGTCGGATACTTCTGGTTGAATCCAGTTGACAGTTTACTCTTTTTTATATATACTTTCTCCCCGGCACGGCAATCGAATTCAGAGGCGCAACCTGGTGAGCCAATGACATGTTTTTCCTTTCTTGTGCTCCGTTAAAAGCTCCGATTGTACAACCCCGCGCTCACACAGATGGCTCTTTAATCGCAACTTGCTTATTTTAATAGAAATACCCCCTTTTTCAAATGAAAGGCCTTAAAAGTCATCAACCAAGTTTAAGGTAAATGAACAAAAAAAACTGTATTAAACTCTAAAGACATGTTCGGCCATGGTCTCTGGTCGTTCCGTCCAAACTAGTATTTTTTCTGAATGCGGATGAATGGGGACAAGATACCACTTTTATCACCAGATCATCTAAGCTTTGCAATATACATTTCATATATAAAATATACAAGAAAAAGTGTCGCACGTTATTGGACCTTGTGAAACCCAATAACCCAGTTTCACTCGAATATCCAAGCGGCTCATACTACCTTCCAGGAAGGCTCGGTGTTGCACTATGGACCGCACTAACGATTTTTTACCAACGGTCCAAAAGGAAAAGTCCCTTGGCCAAAGAGTGGTCATTCTTCATCATGAAATAATGAATCGTTACCTTGACTAAATCCTCTATCCTTTTTCTCCTTCTCCCACAACTGCCTCAAAAAAAACTTGGTCAAGTCTCCGTAGCTAACATCGACGTCAGTTTAAGCCCTAGTCATGGTCTGGGGTACCTCGCAGTTCACTAAGTATTTCCTTGGTCCTTCTCATTACTCTGCTTCTCTTTTCCCTCGTCATCACTCTTCTTCTGCTGCTCCTCTTTCATCCGAATCTCCTGCGCGCGCTTCAGTCGCTTCTGCTCCCGGGTCTTGACCCGGTTCTTGCGCTTCGACCGCTGGTGCCGCAAAATGGTCTCCGTCTGCGGCAGCCGGAACCCCGCCCGGTGCGGCGCCAGCTGCGCGTTGAACTCGCGCACCCGCTCCAGCGCAAACAGCGCGTCAATCCCCCCGGATTTCGCAAACACCATGGCCAGGTCCTTGAGATCCAGGAAAAAAAGCGCCTTCTCTGAAGGCGTCAGCGTCTTGAGCAAATCCGTCTTGGTCCGCGCCCGCGTCATTTCTTTAGAATGTCGATTTCGTTGAAGCGTTTTTCGTAAGAAATAAAAAGAAAAAGAATAAAAAATTTTATATTAAATAGAAATACAAACCCTGTAGGACTCTCACCCATAAAAAGCAACCAAAATAAACCGCCAGGATGGCTCGGGGTCAGCATGGTGGGGGTGGGAAAAACGGAACGGAGAAAAGGGTGGGGCATGTAAGCCAAGTTACCAGCGGTTTATCCTGGCAGCAACCTGTTACCCCCAGTAAACCAATCTTACTCCTTGTAAATCACCGTTGCTGCCCCTCGGCCACGGCCCCGCCCTCCCTCATCGCTACTGCCCTGCCGCTCAACAAGACACGCATCCGCGTACCCCGTCTGGACGCGTGCAATGGCTGCCTCGACCGCCGCGCGCCGACCGCTGATTTCGACCCCGCGTTTGCGCGTGTTGACCTCGCGGAACAGCCGCACGCGCGCGCCCGTGGCCGCGCCCACCGCCGAAAGCATTTCCTCGACGCGCCGCCGCGCCGCCGCCGTCCGTAGCCCGCGATCGGGCACAAACCGGAACTCAAAGTGGTCTGCGGCAGGCGCAGCTGACCGCAGCAGCGAGGGCACAGCAGGCGAGGAGACCACATACCGTGGCTTGGACTGGTGGATGCTGCCATCCGGCAAAGGGGGCAACGATGTCAACATGGAACACGAGGACGGAGATGCAGGGTGGCCGGAACTATCCCTGTTGCTGTTTGACTCCTGTTTTTTGACTCCTGCTGCCGTGGACGTTTTTGAGTACAAGACAGAAGCCCGTGAAATGGTATACTCATTGTGATCTGCGCTTGAATCCTTGTTAGAGTGTACAACGTCACTGGGGTCCGTTACGTTATTCTCTTTGTTATTTGCTTCTCTGAGACAGTCTTCGTCGTTGCTGTCGTGGTCCTCTTCGTTGTCGGAGTAGCCCATTAAGCTGGAGGGCGCTGGTTCGGGTTTGGTGCAGGGTGGGCGAGCCGCACATGCCGCTGACAAGCCACTTTCGTTGCCATCTTCGGCTCTGCGGCTGGCTCTGCGGCTGGCCCTGCAATTCGTGCCAACGTCTTCCTCTTCGCTCACAACACACCCTGCGTCGCAGGTGGGGACAGGCAGAGACGTGCATTGTTGCAGAAAACAAGATTCCGCCACAGGGGGACCCGTGGTTCTCAGCAGAAATGATCCCAGGTTGCGCAGCTGGCGGCTGCTACGCGACGGGCGGGGAGAAAAGAACTTGGTGGGTATTGTAGGTTGGGCTGGGCCAGTGTTCAAAAGGTGGAATGCGTAGGAAGGCAGGCTTGGAGTCTGCAAAGGAAGCGATAAAGCAACAGGATATTCTGTAGAGTCCGGTAATAGCGTCGAACTAGGAGCTTTTAAGTTTAATGGTGCAAGAACGGTGATTGAGCAATTGACTAGCTGGGCAATTTGTACAAGAGTCTATAAGCAAGGTTAGCTTTTTTTCAACCAAGACGAAGCTTTGATAGACTTACATTGGAAAGCCTTGTGGGATCAAAGCCAAAGAGCGAAACAACGGCATCAGGACACTGCGGGGAAGCTTCAAGGGTTCCAGCTATGGGAGCACCGCGCTCAACAAGCGATACGATCCAGGCCAATTGGAAATCCTCTGTTGCGTCCACTCGCTCAGAACGCAAACTGGCAATGGTACTTTGTAAGGCACCCGCCACGAGAGGAGTCCTTGACACCGGAACCAAGAACCGAAGGAGGAAAGAAGCGGGTGGTAAGGCGTGGGCCGAGTCGGCATCATTCCAGTAGATTTCAGACATTGTAATGTGAGCCAAAAAACAAAAATAAAAAAACACAAGTCGATTAAGTATAACATATATATTTGTTTTAAAAAAACCGGATTAAAAAATAACTATATCCCCAATAATAAAAAAATCTAACTTTTGTAGCTTCTAAAACTCTTTCCACCCATCACTGATGGTTGTATGCAATTTTGTTGGCCGTGTTGCCCACAGCATCCACAATCTGCCCGTCGTTATAATTCAAAATCGCGCTCTTGACGTCGCTTAAGGAATACCCCGAGTTGATGGACCAAAAGTACGCCGCCAGCCCGGCCACGTACGGCGACGACATGGATGTCCCCGACATGTACTTGTATGAGTTGACGGCATCCTTGGACGCAGACAAAATCGACACCCCGGGCGCATACACTGACACACACCCGCCGTAGTTGGAAAAGTCTGCCGGTGTATTTGTGTAGTTGAGCGCAGCAACCGTCAGCACCCCGTCCGTCGAGGCAGCCATGTTTGCCGGGCCGTAGCTGCACGCGTCCGCCGCAGAGTTGCCGGCCGCAGTGACCACCATGATACCAGCGTCCACGGCCTTTTGGATCGCCAGCGTGCGGGCGTCCGAAATCACACCAACTGCTGAGTAGTTGATGACAGCGCGAGACCCGGGGTTTGCTGCAGCGTCGTCAATGATCCACTGCACGCCCTTGATGATGTTGGAGATAGCCGCGCGCCGGTCCGCATCAATCACCTTGACCGCAACGATGTTGGCGAACTTGGCCACCCCGACATTGTGGCCCGCCGCAATGCCCGAGATGTGAGTGCCGTGCCCGTGCACGTCTGTCTGCTCGTTGTCAATGTAGTTAGCGCCCCATCGCACGCGGCCCGTGAACTCCACGTGGTCCGCCCGCACCCCGGAGTCCAGAACGTACAGCGTCGTGTTGGCTCCGCCCTGGCTCCCAAACACATACGTCGCGTCGTCCGTGCCAGCCGGCGAGTCGAAGCTTTTGTGCGAAATGCGGCCGAGCCCCCAGGGCGTGTTGTATTGCACGTACACAAAGTCCTGCTGAATGGTGTCGTATGATTCCCGCTCCACAAACGCAACGTCCTCCGAAGATGCAATGGCTTTGATCTCTGCCTCAGTGAAAGCCCCGTGGTACCCCATGATTGCTTTGGATGCCTCGACGTCGGCCGTACTATCGAAATCTATTGGTGGCGGGGCTGGTTGTGCGTCTCTGGCGTTTAAGGACTGTCTTTTGGACAAGAGCTCGTCCAGCCAAGCTCTATGTGCACTTCTTCGTGCCAGAGTTTGGCCCGTTTCGTCTTTTAATATGACAATGTAATCCTGCAGCAAGTTTGAGTTCCCCGCCTGTTTGCCATTAGGGCTCTCAGCAATGTCGGCCGTTTGGTCGCGCGGCAGAAGCTCCAAAGCGTCTTTTTCGGGCGCAATCGCGGCATCAGTGGGAAACGAAGCTTCAAACTCGGCGACGAGGGGACTTGCGGCGGCCAAGTGTACTAGGCACCGCCACGCCATGGCCATGGAAGAGAGAGTGACGGAGAGTTTCATAACGAGTGTAGATTATATATGTGGAGAAAGAGAGAGAGAAAAAAATGTGAGTGAAACTATTAGAATAACAAAAAGAGAAACAAGGGGAGGCATCCTTAGCGGGATATATATACTTTTTCACATTTAAATATATATTCATATTATAAATAGACCAGTATTCAGTCAAACTATATCAATAAAAAGAAACGCCTGAATCATAAGTCCTGGCTATATTTTTTCAGAGACATTGAAGGAGCGGTTGGGTCCGCACGGCTGAAATGTTCTGGGCTGACAGTGTGAGAAGACATAAATAGAAAAGTGTTGAATATAGAAAAGGTTTATGAGAGACGATTGAAATAATTAGAAACTAAATAAGTTTTTTTTTATATAAAGAAATACTAGATCGCGGCATAGGCGCAGCTCTGTAATCTGAGCTTAACGACAGCGAAATTGAAGGATCCTCTCTCCAAAAAAGTTATTAGACAGAGGTACAAGAGTCTAGATGTGGATCCAAACCATTAACTCTTTGTCCATATGTAAGAATAAAAAGACGTAAACGAGAGTCAGAGAGATTTATGGAAATTAATCTTTTCCCATAGAATTATAAGTCATCCAACCTTGGCTAAAGTCGAAAAAATAAAAGTCTCTTCTGGACTCCTTTTTCTTCTGTACGCGCAGCTGGGAAAAGCAGAGCCTTATGTGCGCACTTGTTAGCGCGTCTTCTCCTTTCTTACTGATATATCCCTTTGAAAAAAAAATATTAAACTTTATCCAAACCTTCTTTTAGGCACTTGAGTAGTTATAATAATATCTCGACGTGTTGGGTGGTAGTGGACCTTTAATAATATTTTTTGGCAACAAGTAAAGTCTTTGACCATCAGTGATCTTGAATAATTCCTAGAAACATTGACCTGTGTCTAATTGTGTAAATTTGGCTTTGTTTTTTTCAGTTTTTATATATATTAAAAAAAATCCATTAATATTTTAATGCGCTAGATATAGCCCGGCCCTCAAACTTTAAACTGACACAAGCCCATGGCTCAGTGAAGATAGTCATACAACGACCCAAGCTTGTCAATGACATAGGCTGGCACCACAGGTGGCTCTCCTTCCAGCTCCGATTCCTTTGTAACACCCGTCAACACAAGCAACGTCCCGAGTCCCCCGGCACGTCCAAACGCAATGTCTGTGTTGAGTCGGTCGCCAACCATGCACGCGCGCTCCGGATCGAACTGGAACTTGGCCTTGATGCTGTCCATCATGGCGCTCGATGGCTTGCCCAGCGACACCGGCGTGCGGCCCGAAGACGTCACCAGCGTGCCCACAATCGTGCCAGCGCCCGGGAGCAGCTTGCCGTGTGTGGGGAAGGTCGAGTCGATGTTGGTTGCCAGGAAAATCGTGTTGGGGTTCTGGATCTGCACAAGCGCATTGGCCATCTTCAAGTAGGTGATGTGGAAATCGAGGCCGCACAAAACAGCACCAATGCTGGGGTCGTACGCCAGGCCAGCCAGGTCTTCCTCCGAAGCCTCCACCTTGCGTAGCGCCGGATCAGTCCCGCCCACAGTCTGGATGCCGACCTCGGCAAGCTCCTCCTCCATGCCGGCCTCGCCCACCACAAGCACCTTCTTGTCCTTGGGGAACTTGAGCACCTGCGACAGGTAGATGGCAGACGAGTAGGCCGAGCCAAATATCTCGTCCTTGGACACGGTGAGCCCGAACTTTGCAAACTTGGCCGTGTAAGCCTTGCGGGACTTGGTCGAGTTGTTTGTCACGAAAATAAGGCGCTTGCCTCGGGAGCGAAGAAACTCTAGTGTTTCAACAACCGATGGCAGCAAGTGGTTTCCTGACCAGAGCACTCCGTCGCAATCGAACAGGAAATCGTCATACTTTTCAAGAAACTTTTCGACCTCCTCAGGGGTCGTTATTTTGGCAACAGTTTGAGTCATGTGTCTTTATATACTGTGGGACTAAACAGATGAAGATAAAGAAAAAAAACTTTAGAAAGAGCTCCTTTTAAATTGATTTTTTTTGTCAAAAAAAAACTAAATACCTTTTGTTTAAAATAGATTATTTTTCTTTTTATTGACTTGATATCAGAAACCGTTTCAGTTCAAAAGATTTATGCAAAAATTAAGAAAGAAAAAAAAAGAGAGAAGTTACTGTCGTATATCATGATGGGGGCACTTCAGCCGCATTTGGACGATAACGAGCATTTTAAACCGTGGTTCGAACCGCACATCACATGATACTCAGGGTAAGGGCACTTGCGTTTTCGGCCAATCAGAAATGACGCGTTAAAATTGTCACTTCCCACCTGCACCTGCCTTTCGCCTAAGCTTTTCTCTATTTTTTTTTACCAATACAAACCACCACTTTCCCTCACCTCACCCTCCTTCTAAACAACCCATCTATACACGACAAACTACACTTCAAAATGGCCCAAGATTTACCTCCCGTCGGTGGCTACGAGCCAATCCAGTGGAAGGTTCGTATAGATTGAATCGCTTGTTCAATTTATTTATCACCCTCTAACGCCTTTTTTTAGCGCAACTTGCCTTCCCGCGGCTTCAAGCCCATTGTCTACTTTTTCGGTGTCATTGGCATCTCCGCCTTTGGCCTCTACAAGGCCATTTCCGGTATCCACGAGCGCAACGAACTGTACCGTGAAAAGATCTGGGCTCGTCTGTACCTGCAGCCCGTTCTCCAGGCCGAGACTGATCGCGACGCTGTCCGACGACACTACGCCCAGATTGCTCGCGAGGCTGAAATCACCAAGAACGTCACAGGCTTCGATGCCTCCAAGAGCGTCTACAACGATGGCAAGTTCCGCAAGCCCAGCGTCATTGCTCTGCCCAAGGATATCTAAATACAACTTTACGGCAAGAATAATAATAACGGATAGAATGATGAAAATACCCACCCACCCCCCCCCATTGAACCCCTCCATTTTTTAACGACTTATAATGATGAAATAAAAGCACGCTTTACTGAAATTAGTCATGCTCAGATTCGGAACTTTTTTTTTCTTTCGGTGTTTTTGACCTTGTTTGAAAAAAAATTGTATATAATCTTATCGGTTATCGTAGCTGTAGTAGATTTTAAAAAAGGAAAAGGATTTTAATTCTTCTTTGAAAGATTAAAAATAAAAAGTCACCTTCCGCACTAGTGATCGGTATCGAGTTCTCCTCCATGTTACTGGAGAAGACTGCGCATTGCACTTAAGAGGCCCCCTCTAAGGACCCAATCTCCCGCAGCGCCAATATCCCATGGACTCCTTGAAGTCCGTTCTCTCTGATGACGCTGCTCCGCGTTTCCACGTGGCCATGCAGAACCCTCAGGGGATCTTTGCACTGAGACCTGCACTCCGGAGAGAGCAGACCCCAATACAGTTGGGAGAAGTGATTCACCGAATTTCCCACCTTCAATTGATGCGACAAGGAACCGAAGTCTCAAGTCTTAAGTACGAAGGTATGCGCGGTCTAGCACGGAAGGTAACCTTTGAAAAGGCAAACGGATAACCGCAGACCAAATGGACCATTGAATGGCCCGTACTTAAATGCAAATCTTGGGGCATTTATATACAGCTTTTCAAAAACTTACCTCACTAAAAGACAACATGAAAGGAATATTTGTATAGTTTATTAAAATTTAATCATACTCATGCTTGTAGAATTTCTTCAAAAGCCTTAAAATCATTGGTTTCCTTTGATTTATTTCCTACTCCCCTCCCATTCTCACTCACCCATAAAGGTTCTGTGTTCGAATCCGGGATTTCAAACATTAATTTAATTTCCCTTCTTGGAATACCAGAATCAAACCTTTTTTTAATCTTTTTAAGAAACATCACCACCATTTAATTCTTTTTATCCTGTATGAATCAATTAACTTTTAAAATAAAAGACTTTAATATTTTAAATATTAAATCATATATTCTCACACTTTCAATATATTAAAATCGCTTTTCTTTTAATTGCTTTCCTCTTTTAACCTTGTTGTCTCAATAACTTGTCAAACATCTCTTCATATAAGAAAAACATCTTTAGCACATGAAGGCTGTGTCATTGTTTAATTTATGAATCACTAAAACTAACTGCTCCCGTTACAAATGAATTCACACAAGGACGGAAAAACAGCATCCAGTCCCAAGAAAAAGGTTGCCGGCATAAACCTGAAAAAAGGAAAAACAAGCTTGAATCAAAGCATACCCCACCACACAAAACTCAAAAGCATCAAGCACCTAGTCCCCAACCAGAATGACTCGCAACAAGTCCTCAAGACATATTCCACCAGAACCAGTCTTGCAGATTCCCCAATTTGTAAAAATATCAATACCCACTTCTCTACAAATCCACAACCATCTTTATCACCAAACCATGTCACATCATCTCCAATAAGCGAAATTGGCGACCAGAAGCCTTTTCAACAAATCAACTCAACCAGAAAACTAATGCTTTTGGAATTGCAGTCTCACTCGTTCTCAGCCCACAAATCTCTCAGCAAGACTTATAAGACTCGCCCATCTGCACTTGTTCAGTCGCCAAATTTCTCTTCTTTTCTTAGGAGTAATGATAAAAATTTTTGCTCTTCAAATAAAAAATCAAGCCCATCATTTTCAAGACTCAAGCACGATAACAAACAACTTTATCCTTTTTCGCCATTGCTCATCAAAGATCCCCTCCTAATGTACGCAAGTACAATGGCTGTTGGATTATCATCCCAAGGTTTTAAAACATTTTCTCCCACCGAACAAACCTTTCCCAGACTTTCTCCAAAAACTCTCCCAAACAAAAATGGTCGCTTGCAACATCAACATTCCCAAAAATACGTGGAATTCCCACCAGCCACGGTGGCTACGAAGTCGAAGCCCCATTATTTAACCGTTCATAGATCCATGGGCGATACAATTGTGGGGCCTTCAATACAACGAACCAAGGCGCTGGCGGCCTACCACGCACAACTGAATAAAGGTACCTTTTTTAATAACCGGGCCCTGGTGGATTTCTCAAAAGTGCCTGCGTGGTTCACAGCCAGAGATATCTATTTTAACGCGTCAAATCTGTCGAAACGCAAAAAAAAACTGGCCCGCATCAAGGTGCAAGGAATGAGGAGGATGACGGAAATTAACGCAGCCTTGATTGAGGCCAAGGAGATGGAGGTTGAAGTGGAAACCAATGAATTTGAGTATCACTCAGACGAAGACGAAGAAGACGAGGAAGACCTGGGTGTAAAAGTTTTAGAAGAGGAAGATACGAAGTTGGCCAAGATGGTTTCGCTTTCACAAAAGAAAAGTACAGAAAGCAAACCCGCTTTGCCCATGGGTTACAAGGTCATGATGATTGCTGTTCCCAAGGCCAAACAACTTCCCGTAACATTCAAAAACGAGGTTACGGAGCAAGTTTCTGTGGCAAAATCCCAGGACCTGTTTACAAGAGATAAGCGGCGCAATTCCTCGTTTTCCAGAGCACTTTTAGGCTTTACCAAGGCTGGGACAAAAAAGCCAGGCGGAGATATTACAAATGAAGAAGGCCAAGTGTATGAAGTGTCAATGGATACAGACGACAAAAAAAAGAGTGGTGTTAGGACTGTGGTTACGGAAATTGGAGAAGATGGCCACACCCCTATGATTGTACTGCAAGAGCAAAAAAGACGAATCAGATTTTCAGATCAAGTGGAATACTCGTGGTTCGAGTACTTGGCAGCAGCAGACGTTGCTGAGGTACGGTCGAGCATGCTGCACAATGACGAAATGCCTACGACGCCGTTTGCAATGGCTTCGCTGACACGCTCACGAGGATCTTTTTCATGGTCACTCAAAGGCATGATGTCTCGAAGCGTAAGTCCTCAACCTGGGCTTGAAAGTGAAACGATGGTAAATGAGACAATAGACAAGACTCAAGAAGGAGAGGGACTTGGGCTGCAGCCGCAGGAAATGTACAAACTTAGGCCTGCCTCCAAATCAGTCACGTCCCTTGTCTCGTTGTCCAACATCCCCATTGAGAAGGCCATCAGTGTCCTGGATTTTCATGAAAACGCGCCATCGAGCCTTCCAGTTACTAGGTTTCTATGCCCAGTTTCGTCGGCGGGGTCATGGGTTAGCATGGGTAGCACGCAGTCGCGGGTTTATGCACATTCGGTACCCCGCGGGCTTGTGCAACGAGACACTGCGTCGCTACATGCAGTGACACGAATCTTGAGTAAATCGTTGGTGCGGTCGGGGCAGTGGAGCAGTGGCAGTGACGGGATTGGGGGAGGGGTTGCAGCGAGTGCTGTGCGGTTTCGGAAAGAAGTGATTCGGAAAAAAACGCATCATTTTTACATTGCGCGAGTGTTTCGAACAAACGATGGAGAGGAGGGGTGGGAGGATGTAGAGGAGGTGGCGCGGTTGGACGGTGGAGGAGAGTTTGAAACTCGCCCCAAAAGCATTCTAAAGGTTTCTAAAACACCTGTGGTTGCGGAGCACTCCGAGCCCTACAATAAGCAGCCAAAGAACAGGGGGGAGTGGGATATTGCTTCGGCAGCTAGTGAAGGGTCGGACTATCCTGCTTCAATATACCAATACTACTTTGAAAGTGAGAATGAGAATGCGGAAAAAGAGAAAAGTGGAGAAGATTCAGTTGGGCGGTCCCACCACTTACGAAGGCCATGGAGAGTAGGTGGTGGAAGGTCATATCGCGAGAAGGTGTGGTGGCGCGCATCCGCATCTTCACGAAACGGTGATGAAGAAGAAGATGACGCCGGCTTTTCGTTTGTCACTCGGGTCAAAAAGAAAAAGAAGAAGAAAGAGGAAGCTACAACCAAGGAAAAAGGAGTACCGAACCGGGAGGGGTACTTTGAAAACTGCTACTGTGAACGGTGCAACGCGGCATACTTGCAAAACCACGTGGAGCCCTACGCGGAGCCCGTGTATATTCGGCCGTGTGGCAAGCACCGCCGGGCAGAGATCAAGATGTCTGCGAGTGCCGAAGCACCTACAAGTGCGACACCCAGTGGGGGGCTTGTGCCGGGGGCGCCGCGAGGGCTAGTTGATGGGTCCAAGGGCGAGTGGGAGGGCAAGTATTTGGAAACAAATGCGCCCCGGATGCTGGAGTTTATGTATTACAATTGGGTATTTTTTGGGCAAGCTCCGCCAGCCGAGCCCCAGTTTGTGTGAGTTTTTTTTTTTTAAAAAAAAGGGGAAGTTGTAAAAGTTTTGGGGAAAGGTGACTTTTGACAGCAAATCATGCGTGACTCATGACTCATGACTCAGCACGGCTGCCTGATTTGGGATTTTAAATGTTGTTGGGGAAAACCCTCGAGACTCATTCAAGAATCATTCAAAAAAAAACTTGGCAATTCTTTCAGCCAATTATTTATATGATAAAAGTCTCTTTTTATATATATTTGTTCATTCAAATTCTCTACTTTTGAAGTCAACTACAATGATTACTCTGTCAAATCTCATCATAATAGCTCCGCTCGCCTTTTTTATTCTGGCAGTAGTTGTTCCTTTGATCCAGGCTCTTGACTATAACCTCCGCTTGTACCAGTTCCAGCGGACTCAGCGACGGTCGTCGTCAGGACCGCTGGGCTCTGGGTCTCCCATTGGTCGCGTGTACACACGCCACTCGTTTCCTCTGGGGATCCCCGCGTTTGTGACTCTGCTGCGGGCCAACCGCAACAACATGACGCCCGAGACGCTGCGCGACGGCATCCGGCGCGCACGCAACCGGCTCACGCACCGGCGGCAAATCATGGGGCGGTACGTGTTCTTCACCATCGACCCGCAAAACGTGCGCGCGCTGCTGGCGACCCAGTTCGACGACTTCGCGCTGGGCCCGCGGTCCAAGGCGCTGAGCCCGCTGCTGGGCGCCGGCGTGTTCACGGTGGACGGCGAGGCGTGGCGCCACGCGCGCGCCATGCTGCGGCCCCAGTTTGCGCGGGACCAGGTCGAAAGGGTCGACATGCTGGGCCCGCACGTCGACGCGTTTTTGCGGGTGGTGGAGCGCGCGGGGCGCGGAGGACTGGATCTCCAGCAGCTCCTGTTTCAGCTGACGCTCGACACGGCGACGAAGTTTTTGTTTGGGGAGAGCGTGGGGGCGCTGGGCCAGAGCCCGGACGACAGCAGGCAGCAAGCCACGCGGTCGTTCGGAGACGCGTTCACGGCGGCCCAGCGGGTGCTGGCGCACCGGGTGCGGGCGCAGGGGTTCTGCGAGGTGGTGACGGTGGCGTGGCCCGGGTTTGGGCGGTGGTGCGAGGAGTGTCGAGCGTACACGGAGCGGTTTGTGTCGCGGGCGCTGGCCGGCAAGGCGCCGCAGGCCAAGGAGGGCCAGTATGTATTTCTGGAGGAGTTGGCCAAAAAAACAAGGGACCCCGGCGTGCTGCGGGACGCGGCGTTAAACGTGTTGCTGGCGGGGCGCGACACGACGGCGTCGTCGCTGGCCTGGATCTTTTACCACCTGGCCTGCGACTGGAGGGTGCAGAGCAAGCTGCGGAGCGTTCTGCGGGAGCAGTTTGCGGGTGGCTCGGGAGAGCGTCCGAGCGGGATGACGTTTGAGGCGCTCAAGCGGTGCACGTACCTGCAGCACGTCATCAAGGAGACGCTGCGGCTGCACCCGTCGGTTCCGATCAACGTGCGGACGGCGACGCGGGACACGACGCTGCCGCGCGGCGGGCGGCGGGCCGCGGAGCCTGCCGCCGACGAGAACGGGGCGGTGTTTGTTCCCAAGGGCAGTAGTGTGTTTTACAGCCCGGTCGCGATGCACACGCACGCGAAGCTGTGGCGGGGGTCTCCGGCCGAGGGGACCGCCGCCGAGGGGACCGCAGCAGCCGAGGAAACAGGGGCCGAGGATGAGGTGCTTGAGTTTGTGCCCGAGCGGTGGGCGAGGGATGGGGCCCGGGGAGATGGCTGGCGGTACATTCCGTTCAACGGGGGGCCGCGCATATGTTTGGGGCAGCAGTTTGCGTTGACGGAGCTTGCATATGTTGTTGCGCGGACGGTTCTTTATTTTGGCAAGATTGAGGTTGTGGAAGGGAAGATGGGAGGGTGGGAGAGCGGCAGCGGCGACGGCCGCGGCGACGGCGGCGGAGACGGAAGCCACCCCAGCGGGAGGTACAGCGGCAAAATACGGAGCGATGCGCAGCTCACGATGAGCGTTGCGGGCGGGGTGTGGGTACGGGCTGAGCGGGCTGAGCGGGCTGAGTCCAGGGTTGGGGTTGGGGGTCGGGTCTGAGGCAGCGGCCCTTTTGCGGTGGGAGGGGCGGCGAGGAAAGAGGTGAGGGGCAGGTGAGGATGGTGGGCTGGTAGGGCTCACCCCACGCAAGCGGCAGAGAGGAGGGACGCTGGGCGTTTGCAGAGCATTTGGCTGAGACGTTGGATAGGCATGTGGAAGGAAAGGCTCGATTTGTTTGGCGATGGTCGAGCTTGAGGGCGGAAGTGGGTTTAACGATAACAATCCGAGGGATTGTTTGGGTGGAACGACTGGGCTCTTTTCGTCTAATACAGTATTCTCGTTGCTCGGACTGAGACCGGCCGGCTCTCACCATTTTTTTATTTTTAGGGAGGGATGGGCGAGAAAAAAGGATATCTCAAGGGCTTATCTCGTCTTCTCGTTATTATGGCCCAACGTCAATTGTATAAACTGTAAAAAAAATAATCTATTATATATCATTAAAATTAAAAAAAATAACTATCCCTATTCAGAAATCAATTACAACAAGTCATTCTTGACAAACTGCTCGTAGAGAGTCTTGCCGAGACGAGCGGGAGAACGCTCGACAACAACACCAGCAGCCTCCAGGGCCGCAATCTTCGAGTCAGCACCGCCCTTACCGCCAGAAATAATGGCACCAGCGTGACCCATGCGGCGGCCGGGAGGAGCCGAGATACCGGCGATAAACGAGGTGACGGGCTTGGGCTTAGCACGAGTAAGATTGTGCTGCTTGAGGAACTCGGCGGCGTCTTCCTCGGCAGAACCACCAATCTCACCAATGAGAATGATACCGTCGGTTTCCTCGTCCTCAAGGAACACAGTCAGAGCGTCGATAAAGTTTGTTCCGGGGAAGGGGTCACCGCCAATGCCAATGACAAGGGACTGGCCGAGACCCACGTTGGTAGTTTGGTTGACAGCCTCGTATGTCAGGGTGCCTGAGCGCGAGACAATGCCGATGCGGCCGCGCTTGTGGATAAAGGAGGGCATGATGCCAATCTTGCACTGCTCGGGGGCAATGATACCGGGGCAATTGGGTCCCACGAGGCGAGTCTTGGATTGGGTTTTAAGGGCGTCGACGACGCGGACCATATCGTGTTGTGGAATGCCTTCCGTGATGCAGACCACGAGGGGGATTTCGGCCTCGATGCCCTCCATGATGGCGGCTGCGGCGACTGGTGGTGGGACAAAGATGCCTGAGGCGGTGGCGCCTGTTTCCTTGATGCCCTCTGCCAAGGAGCCAAAGATAGGCAAGCCGAGGTGGGTTTGGCCGGCCTTTTTAGGGTTTGTGCCGCCGACGAGCTTGGTACCGTAGTCGAGAGCTTGTTGAGCATGGAAGGTGCCTTGTTTTCCTGTAAAGCCTTGGAAGAGGACCTTTGTGTTTGAGTTGATTTTGAGGTTTTTGACCGTGTCGTAGTATGAACCACGACGTGCCGAAGTGGCAAAGGTTCTATGGGGCGTTAGTTGGTATTTTATTATTATATAGATAATGAAGCAATTGACATTATAATGATGATAAAAACTCACCTGACGGACTTGATGGATCTTAGAGCAGACATGGTTATGTTTGTGTATATATACTTTTGGTATAGTGTATATATATTTATGAATGATGGTATGATATATATATTATATATATATTTGTAAAAAAAAAGTGGGAAGAAAGAGAAAGAGAGGGGCAGAGGGAAGAGTATTTATATTAAAGAATTATAAAAGAGCCAAAGACCCGTTGTCAATTGTGGTTGTTGTTGGATTAGAAAATTGACAAACAGCCCACACACACACGCACACATGCCGCTTATATTTTTAATGAGACTTTTGGCAAGATGAGAAGACAAACCCCTCACTAAGCCCTAACCCTCGCTTCTGTTAGACATATGTGAGGGGCTCCGCCCGGAACTCGGTTCTCTGCAGGTGGTCGGTCTATTGGAATGGCTTTTTTTGTCTCGTCTTCTTATATATCTCCCTCCGCTTTAATCAAATTCATATATTTAAAGTCTTATTCATCCCCTCCATCTAATTGTTATTACGGCCACCTGCTACCCGTTTCTTTTTTTTTGTAAAAGCAGATATCAAGAAGATCCACAAACTCCCTTGAATCTTCTCTCATGTAATTTTTTGCGTTACCCCGCAGGGTGTCCGGCTGTTGGGCAGACTGGCTGTTTGGCTTGCTGGAGCGCTGGCTGTATGGCTGGGCGTTTTTGTTAAGGACTTTTTCTTCCCTTCCCCTCCTCCCCTCTTGCTCCCTAGAAAAGGCTTGTAAATTTTTAACCGACCGACCGACCGACCGATCAACCAATTGCCCTCATAATTGTAATAAAAACCTCCCTCTCATTGAGTTGAAACTGTATGGTTTTTTTTGATACGCTTGTACCTTCGATTAGCCATTAAAATAAAAATGCGATAACCGGATACAAAAACGGTTCGCTGCTGCCGTCACTATATACCATTTATGTCCTCCCTGTAGTTAACAAAATACCTGCCCTTCTCTCGCCTTGGGGCTCATAAAACAAAACTCTTCTCGGCCAATTGTTCAAGCTTATTCAAATATGAGCTATATACCAATCTTTTAATTATAATACCAACTCTCCATAATCTCATTAAAAAAAAGACAATTCTCCTTAGAAAGGCTATTTAAATCACGTGGTCCTCATTAATAGCCGGGTGTTTGCATCCTCTCACATGTTACGTAATCCCAAGCTTTTCCCAATAACCGAGGTCTCTCTTCACACGGCTGCTCGTTATTTTTTTGTAAAAAAACTACCTTGTAGCTATAATTATATTCAAATATTCAATTCACACTTCATACTTGCCTCCACGACACACCCGGACCTTATTCCCACGACTCTCACTCCCCATCAACTGCTTAAACGATGCAAGCCCCATCGCAACTCCCAATACAATCACATCGGCGCCAAAAAATATAAAGTACACAAACGGCACAAACTGACGCAGCCTCTCTCCAAAAAGCCCTCGGCCACTCCCCCCAATAACCTCTGCAGTTATGCCAACCCTGCCATACAGCTCCCGAATCACATCCACCTCTCGAGGACTCGACGCCTCAAGGTACCAGGCCACAGGAATGGTGCGACCCACGGCTCCAAGCGTATCAAACACCAAAGAGCTCACAGCAGAAAACAAATAAATCAAATCAAACAGATTCTCGTCATCCTGCTTGCTCTTCTTGTCTTCTTTACCCTCACAGCTGGCTCCATCTCCCAAACCAACACCACTAAACCGGCGCCGCCAAATATACCACCCAAATGAAACCATAATGCATATCATCTTGGCTACAAACGTCGCAAAATCAGCTCCAACAATCCCTCCATACATGTCGGTATTGTAGTGCTCGCAATACGGCGCCCATCCACCCATCCGTCGCCCTTCATCGCAAACCAACCTAACCCCATCCTTTTCATCCCTCAAAGCTTCAGCTGGCCCTCGCACTATCCGACGCCTGCCAGCTCGCTTTGGCGCCACTTCGGTGCATTCTGCGGCGCTAGCAGAAACCAGGTTCACAATGTGGGCTGGCATGTCACGTGTCAGCACCTGCCAGGCAAGCCCGGGGGAATTCTCAGTGCGGGAAACAGAAGCATATTCATCGTGTGTCATCAAGAAAGCGTCATACTTCAAATCAAAGGCTGGCTTGGGCCATCCGTTGTACGACTCCAGGGCCGTAAACAGAGAATTGTTGTAAAACCGCGCCCCCTCAATGTTTACAAACAGCTCGGTAGTGTTGGTTTGGTCCACATCAACATTGGAAATGGGAGACCACCACAAAGATGAGGGCTCGTGGTAAAGAAGTGGAAACAGTGAAAGGTACTGAGTATGAGACAGCTCAGGAACAGAAATGTGGATAGTGGCAGATCGAGGAGTATTGTGAAACCAAGGTCTAGAGTAGTAGTTTTCAAAAATAAGAATGGGGATGTTGAAGGCGACTGACAGCAACAAAACTGTTATCCGCAAAAAGACGCTTTGAACCATGAAGTATTAAACTGGAAAAAGAAGAAGGAAAATAAAATCAAAGAAAAAGTATAAAGAAGAAAATAAATGTTTTTATCAAAGGAAACTACAATGAACCGTTTATATATATTCTTTTTTTATTTTCTTTTTTGATCTATTTAAGTCTTTTGAGAAAATACTTTTATTCTTGTCATTTACGATCGGACTTTTGAAAAAAAAAATATTTATATATAAACTCATCTTAAAAAACCCCAGGCTCAGTTTGGCCAGAATAAAGCTTGCAGTTACAATGGGGTATTATTATACAGGTGCTGCATAGTCTTGTCAATGCACAAAGTCGCTTGATTTATCGTTTTGTGTTATTCCAAAAAAATTCATTTTGGTGATCCTATTTGTTTAAATCTGGAGTGTAACTTGGAAAAATGCGTTAACCCGGAGTCGAACCGGGGTCTCCTCGATGGCAACGAGGAATTATACCGTTAAACCATTAACGCGGAAGAATGAAAATGTATAGGAAAATTCAAACAACAATGTATTATTTTGTTCACGTGACTTAATTACCCTGCCTGTTATAGTTGTAAACTAACCTTTAAACCTTTGGTTAATGCAATTAGCAGACCTTTTTAAAGTTTTCTCCCCTAGACATTATCAAGATGATGGCGTAATGCTCTTGAAAAAGAGGAGGTTGTCAGGGATCTTTGACTTGCCATCGGTTCACATGAACCCTAGACTTTTCCGATCGATCTTAAAAAAAAACACATATACGGATAGTTTCTTAGATTCCTTGATGAAACCCAGAAATATACTACTTTACATCATTTAATTCAAGGGTCCTTCTATGTGAAAAGTAATGTGGAGTCTTGCGATCAGACCCAACATTGATGCGTTTGGTACCATCGGTACCTTAGGGATATTTAAGTTGTTTTTCAGCTTGCATAAAAGTACCTACAATTTTGTTTGAAACCCTCCAAAAAAATTCAATCTGAGATAATCAAAAAAATTACTTCCTTGCCAGGGGTCGAACCTAGAATCTCTCGCTATGCAACTCAATAGTCGTAGGCGAACGCCTTGCCATTGGGCCACAAGGAACAGTTGTTGAAAAAGTATACTTTAACAATTATAAAAATATAACTATACTAAAAAGGCATTATTATATCACGTGATATTTATTTTAGTTTTGAGCTGCTTGAAACTCCTCTCTTCTAACCCCTTGGGCGTCACTAGAGTTGAAACTATACCGCCAATTATCGCCAAGCTCTTTAACTAGCAATTCAAAGGCTGATGATGTCAGTTTATCTCTTGAAGACCATCAAAACCCAGTTGGAAGAGGTGGTGGTGGGGGTGGAGCTGATGTTTAAGTTTATCGAAAGTCGTATATAAAATACCCACGCACGCACGCAAATACCTGTTCAAGCAAGTGCTACAGATTTATAGATGCTTTATCTATTTATTCAATGAAGATAGGGAGAATATATATAAATGTATAAGAAGTGACATTTCTAGTCTCGATACAAAATTGAAGCATACATTATATATTGATGCAGTGTGTTTGTATGAAGGAAAGAAATTGAAAAGTTTTACAAACCTCCATTTACATCTTGATATATATATATATATCCCGGTATATATAACAACGACAGGTTTTTTTTGGGCACAGGAATAAGCTGGTTCATATGTAGCGCTGTATTAATCTAGCTGAAATATTTAACCCGAATCAGCATCTCAAACTTGTAGGTTTCAATTTAAACCCTATCATGGTGTACTTTTCAAACCTTTATAAACCACTAACTGTGGGTGCTAATATTCATCATTTTAAGTAAATTAAAAAAAACCTCCATCTACTATTATTACCTCTTTTGATAGCTAAAAAGAAAAGAGACAGTCCTCGAAATCCATTCAATCCATCTTCATTGCTACCTTCTGTTGTTTTTAATACAGCAGCAGTTTGTACTAAAAGGCTTTTCCAGCATTTTTTCCCCGCCCTCCTTTTTATTTTATTTTTTTTATCACCACCACCACCAGGTTTTTTAAAAAAATCCAGTATCGACATTTGCATAGCTTAGACATCTCGGTTTGAATTCCACTTCCGGTGTATATATTTAGGCTCATTACCTCTTTGAAACCTTTCCTCCTTGTTACCTTCTACCTGTTTAAGGTTCCTTTTATAAACCTCTTCAGTTTTAATATTCCTACACCACCACCACTACCACACTGTTTCTTTTTTTATTTGCTATTATTTGCCTCCCGGTAAATATACAGCTTCCATAAAAAAATCCAAATCTCCGTTTAAATACATCCCAATAGAATAAAAGATGTCTTTGAATCCTTACGCTGAACATATACTAAGCTTGCAAAACCAAATGCACCCAAATCAAGGTGCCCCTCCAGCAGCTACACCAACAGCAGCCTCCACCTCCTCCACCATTCCGGGATCTCCAGCAACAACTACTGCCACCGTCGCCACTGCCCTTTCTGCAACAACAAATAACACAACAACCAACCAGATATACCCATCCCAAGACTCTACCCCAGAAGCTTCTTCTGCTGCCACCTCCATGATCGACCTGACCAACCCAGCCGCCGCCGCAACCACTACCACCGCTACAACACAGGCAGCAACCGCTTCTTCTTCATCTGGAGGCTTATATGCCAAGCAATCACATAGACACTCCAACACTCACCACAATAACAACCGCCGTCGCAAAAATAAAAGTGACATGAGCGATATCGAGACAGAATCAGACTCGGACATGGACTCCGATCTCGACCAGAGACCCACCCGTATCCTCGACCCACACATCCGCCTCGACCCAGCATCACAGCCCATCTCCCGGCTGCCCACAGAAATCATTTCCCACATCTTCAAGTTCCTCCCAGACAAGCACGACCGCTACAACACCCTCTACGTCTGCAAGTTTTGGTTCTCCATATCCGTCGACTCCTTTTGGTTTCGCCCAAATATCCTGAAACCTGAAACCCTTGATATGATCACCAAAGTTTTGGGCCCCGAGTGCTACCCCACCCTCACGGTCCCATACCACCACATGATTCGACGCCTCAACCTCACAAGTGTCCCGGACCATGTCACTGATGAAATTCTCTCCACCTTTACCATCTGCAAAAACCTGGAGCGTCTCACCCTCATTAGCTGCTCTAAACTTACCGATGCTTCCCTCGTCCCCTTGCTTTCCTCTTGCAAAAATCTCTTGTCGGTTGATATGAGCAACCTCGAGCTCGTTACCGACAAGACCATCTTTGCTCTGGCTACAAACTGTCTCAAACTACAGGGCCTCTACGCCTCCAACTGCAAACTTATTACCGACGAGTCAATCAAGGCTTTGGTAGCTTCATGCAAAAGTCTAAAACGCATGAAGCTTACATCATGCAACAAGCTTACTGATGCCTCCATCCAACCTCTTATCCAATCCAGCCCCTCTCTCGTCGAGCTCGACTTGGCTGGCGTTTCCGAAATCTCAAATGAAACTGCAACCATGGCTCTCACAATGCTCCCCCAGCTCCGCGAATTTAGACTAGCCATGAACCCCTCCATATCTGACCAAGCTGTCCTCAGCATCGATAACCCCAGCTTTTTGATGGACAAGCTCCGCATCATTGACTTTGCAAACTGCTCAATGATTACCGACGACCTCATTGAACGGCTCATCGGCATAGCCCCCCGCCTTCGCCACATTGTTTTGGCCCGCTGCAGCAATGTTACAGACCGATCCCTCCAGTTTATTGCAAAACTCGGGCGCAACCTACACTATCTACATCTCGGTCACTGCTCCAATATCACCAACCGCGGCATCTCCGAGGTCGTGAAGAACTGCATGCGGATCGAGTATATCGACACTTCTAGCTGTACACAATTAACCGACGCTGCCGTTAAAGACTTGGCGGCTCTTCCAAAGCTGCGCCGTGTCGGGCTCGTCAAGTGCCAGCAAATCACTGACGTGGCCATCCATGCCTTTGCCCACCGTACGGGAGCAGACAATACACTTGAACGAGTGCATCTGTCATACTGCTCCAACATTACTCTCAACTCCATCACCAGACTCGTCAATGCCTGTCCTCGTCTAACGCACCTGTCGCTGAGCGGCGTGCCTGCATTTTTGCGCGACGACCTGACTAGATTTTGTCGCCAGCCGCCCTCCAACTTTAGTCAACACCAACAAGCCATCTTCTGTGTATTTAGCAGCAAGGGTGTTACGCAGCTGCGTGACCATCTCAACAGACTTGCGTCTCAGCAACAAAACTTTGAGTATGAAACTTTTATTAACCGAGGTCTCGTGGCTCAAGCCATGCCTGGAATCATGATTCCTGGCGTGATGCCTGTTGAGCAACCTCAACCACATACCCGCTTAACGACTGCTGCTGCAGACGCTCTAGCTCGGAACGGCATGGGTGCAGTGGAGGAAATCCTGGGAGGTGTACTTGGGTTCAATGTCGAAGAAACAGATGATGACACGATTACTGGCGCCATTCCTGTTCCAGCAGCAGCAACAGCCAATCACGAAAACGAAATGACCCAGACGGTTGTTTTACCCGATGAAAATGGTCGGATCCGCCTGGTTTTGAACGATTCGGTCATGAGACGCATTGGCCGCGAAGAAATGTTGCAGCTAGCTCGGACACGGGGTCCGGCTGACGCAGAAAACATGGCTGCTCTTTTTAGACAATTAGATGCTAGCCCGGAGACAGAAGAGCTAACTGCGGAGGAAACACAACGGCGCGAGCAAATGATGATTCGCGAACGATATATTAACTCGCTAAATGCGCAGCGGAACAATAATATTAATAACCCCGGAAGAGACTTTGTGGAGGAATTTGGGTTTCGAGGCATACCACAGGGATTTGTTCCGGGACAGTTTGCTCGAAGAGAAGATAACGGAGAAAGAGGAGCTGCAAATAATACGGCAGATGCAGCAGCAGCAACAACCGTCATGACGGCACTGACAGCAGCCGCGGCGGCTCGCCAACCAACAGGTGAAATTCCTCGGTCGATACCCCAACAACAGCAGCAGCAGCAACAGTTTGAAAACGTGGTTGGGCCGGTGATTGGCGTGACACATAATGGCAATGCCGGGTTTGGCGGCGTTGGTACTCTGGGGGGAATTGGAAATATTATCAATGGCCCTGGTACCGGTGGCAGTGGCATGAATGGCACAAGACCAGCAGGACCTGGTGCAAGAGTCGTGCAACCTGTGGCTACTGCCGGATACGAGGACGAGGACGACGATGAGGATGAGGATGAGATGGACGAGGATGAAGATGCTGTCATGATAGATGGGGCATGAAGATGAGACTGGAAGTTGTCAGAATATGGAAGGTGAGGAGGGGATTTCCTCTCCCCATCCTCAGGGAACTCAGATATCGGGACTTTACAGGAAAAGGGACAGGACATGTTTAATTGTTATTAAAAAATAAGATTTATCTATGGAGTTTTTTTTTCGCTTTTAAGCTGTAATTCATTCTATTTAATTATTGTTGAATTTCAAAATGTTGATAATCGGCTAATCGCGACTTGAGATGTTACAGTTTTGTTACATTACACAATTGCCACTTTGTCTTTCCTCGTTCGTTTTGATGAGTGTTATTTTCTCAATCAATCGCGCTCATCGCCAAAAAGTTGCCGCTTTTTTTTTTTTCCTTCTTTCTCTCTTTCCTTTTTTCTATCTTTTAAAATATATCAAATATACGTATATCTCAAACAACGCCGTTAATTACCAATTCTCGTCCTGTGAAACGCCACAAAACCTGGGGTTGACCAACGAGAAGATAAACTCACCACTCTAGCCTATACACTTCGCACCCAGCTTTACTCCTCACACACACACTCCTCATGTCTCGTTACTCAGACTCGCCCTCGTCGGCTCCCTCCTCATCCTCGGCCTCGTACACCGACCGGTTCCGCGTCGACGACCATTTCCCCTCGGACTTTGCCGCAGCCCCTGTTGGTGCTCCTGAGCCGCGACAACGCCGGTCCCAACCCACCGAGTCGACTCTTGTTACACTCATTGGTAAGTGTCTCGTTATTGTTCAACTTTACATAAAAAGACGCCAGTTAAGCTCTCAACTGGCTGGACTTAAGAGGCTCTTTGGACGGTCCGGCTCACAACGTATACGAAAGTCGTTTAACCTGCACCAAGAAAAAAAAATAGGAGGCAAAGTAGAAAAAAAAGGCGTCTCTCATCCTCCATGGACTTGGTGAAAAGTCTTGGCGGGTCGGTCGGGTCTTGAAAGAAATACAATTCCGAGTGGAAAAAAATCAAGGAGCCGATCAACTACTATCGCTATTTCTTATTCTAAATCATCATTATCGTTTTTATGAAAAAAATAACTAACTTCCAATTTAGAACGCGCGTGCAGTCCTAACCTCCATGAACCTAACCTCAGCCTCAACCTCGAAATCTCCGACCTAATCAACCAGAAAAAGGGTCCCTAGTAAGTGCCTCTTATATATCATTACATACACCCTACTAACCCCCTACCTCCCTCTTTAGCCCCCGTGTTGCTGCCGTTAACATTGTTCGCCTTATCAATAGCAAAAACTCTCATGTCGCAATTCTCGCACTCTCAGTAAGTTGACACGTTACCTCTTCCGACTAGTCTCCAGTCCCCAGCTAATCCAATCCTTTTTTTTTTCCTCCTCCTACTACAATCAGGTTCTTGACATTTGCGTTAAAAACTGCGGATACCCCTTCCACCTCCAAATCTCCCGCAAGGAATTTCTCAACGATCTTGTTAAGCGCTTCCCTGAAAAGCCCCCCATTGCATATACCCGCGTGCAAACCCTCATTCTCCAAGCTATCCAGGAATGGTGGGAAACAATTTGCTGCACTTCCAAGTACAAGGATGACTTGGGCTACATTCGCGATATGCACCGTCTTCTCAACCGCAAGGGCTACATCTTCCCTGAGGTCTCTGCCAACGAGGCTGCTGTCCTTAACCCCGCAGATACGTTGCAGTCCGCATCCGAGCTTGAGCAAGAAGAGCGCGATGCCCAGGAGGCTAAACTTCAAGAACTCATTCGCCGCGGTACCCCGGCAGACCTCCAGGAAGCAAACCGTCTCATGAAGGTCATGGCTGGGTTCCAGGACCAAAAAACAAACTACCGTGCCAAGGTGGCCGAGGAAGTTGATAAGGTCCGCCGCAAGGCCGAGTTGCTTGACGAAATGCTCGCTAACCTGGCTGCAGACTCAGACGTTTCCAATGACGATGTCATCACTGACATTGTCGCATCTCTTAAAACCTCCGTCCCCAAAATCAAGTCTCTGATCGACGAGGAACACGATGACACTGAAGCTGTCCAAAAACTCCTCGGACTCAATGACTACCTGGTTTCTCTGCTTCAAAAGTACTCGCTTGCTCGCAAGTCCGAATTCGATGCCGCCCAACACGTTCAAATTGCGCGCCCGGCAAATGTCACCATCACCACATCCCAACCCACAACTTCTGTTTCTCTTATTGATTTTGACGACGATGATGACGAGGGCACAAAGAACCAACCCCAAGCCTCCACCAGCAATAGCATATCAACGCCTCTTGGCTCGCCTAAGCCTAATAATAACCTGGACCTTCTTTCCCAGCTCAATGGCCTCAGTGTCAGCAGCCCTCCTAAACCAGCCCCGGCACCATCCAATGGCCTTTCCAATACCGATCTGCTTGCATCTCTTGCGGCCTCAACCTCTCCTTCCGCCTCCCCACAAACTGCCACCTCTTCCTCACAAACTTCCTCGGGACCTAACTACGATTTTCTCCGAAGTCTTTCGTCACCAAAAAGCACGTCTCCAGCCCCGGGCTCACCCGCCATTGGCTCATTGTCACTGCTTAGCGGTGGCAGCCCGGCCCCAGCGTCTCCTTCGGTTCACGCCGACGAATGGAACTTTGCTTCGGCAGCCCCAGCAGCGTCTACAAACGCCAACACCGGAACTCCCTTTGCCATCATTGACGATGGTGCCATCTCGGTTTCAGGTACAGTGACGCGTGACTCGCCATCCTCCGTTCATGCTGTTTTGTCGCTTGTAAACAAGTCCCTTCTAGGTGATCTTGCCAATGTTAACCTGTTGCTGGCTGTCAAGCGGGATCTGTCGATTCGTCTGGACCCTCTGTCATCTACCTCTCTTCCTCGGTTTGCATCAGTCGGTGCTCATCAACACACCTATATTGGAAACGTGACCCCTGGAACCGAGGTTAAGTTGCGCTGGAAGGTAACATACACTTTGAACGGGGCATCGGTTGATCGGGATGGTGTTACAGTTTTGCCCCATGTTTAAGCGTTATTTTTTTTGTGTTTTTGGTATATAAAGTAGTTTTTTTTTTTAAAAGAAAATCACGAAAAAAAATTTTCTGAATGTGAAATTAATAGAAGTTTTAAAGGATTGATTACACTCTTGACAAAAATGGAAATTGATTGGGAAGGTTCTTTCGTAAAGCATTTGAATATGGAGAAATGTGAAATACGTTATACCCTAAATATGGATATCGTGTTAACGACCGCACATTCTTAAACGCAAAACCGAATTACTACTACGATTTTAAAAGAACCGACTTCTTGAGTCTGGCCGTGTCTTCAATTTGCTTTTGTTCGCGGCTCTTTTTGCATAAGTCAGTTGCCTAATCAGGAAACTCTTTCCCTTTAAGACTACAAACATAACTTTATCAAAGTGATGATTTTCTTTTACAAAAACACATGTGAGCTAACAGGCATAACCAAACGATCTATTCCATCTGCTTTTTCCTGCTTTCTATTTTGTACAACACTCCATACATGTTGAATACTACCTACTATCCACGATCCTTTTGTCTTATCAGAGCTGGCGCCAGTGGTCTGTTGGACAGGTAATGGAAGTGGGAGAGTAACGACTTGCTTGGGCTTGATTTCGGTGACGCAATTTTTTGGACGATTAGGCTTATCAGCTGCTAGACTTAACAATGAAACCCAACGTGACCTGTGTTTACAACTAGCGCTGGAAAACTACCAGTCCTTATTTAGAAACAGCTCAGAATTAAATTCAAGCTGAGTCCAATTAGTCTACAAATTGTCAAATACCAAAAATATTTCATGGAACTGGCCGAAATTTCACTCAGAGTTCACTATTGATTATAGAATAGCAACGTTACATCAAAAAGGATAGAATATAAAACAAACTGTTTTCACTCTTACTTGGAAGCTGCCGACTTAAGTGCTTCAGTCTGAGTGATACTGGCAGGATCCAAGTAAGGACGCTCGGCAATACCAACGGTTCTAACACCGCTTCGCTCGACATCTCCGAGTGATGCAAAATCAGAAGTTGCCGAATGGTAGGTCGATCTGTTATCCCAGATGGCAATGTCATACTTCTCCCACTTGTGTCTGACCTGGATGTCGTGAGATTGTACCAAAATATTGAAAATGTACTCTTTCAAAGCCTGAGACTCAAGGGGGGTAAGCTCATTAATCTTGGTGAAATGGTGGCCAACTGCAAAAAGAGTCTTCCACCCAGTGACAGGGTTTGTTCTGACAATGGGGTGGATGGCTTTCAATTCATCGCCAATGTTTTCAGGAGCTCCGCGCTTTTGAGAATAAAGGTTGTATCGATCCTTGGCGTTATCCTTGAATTTTGGTTGAGAATAAGTACCAGTGAGCGTATCAGCATAGGCTCTCAAAGAAGGCGAAAGTTTTTCGTAAAGGGCATATCCGTTGGCCCAAAGAGTATCGCCACCGCTGGGAGGGAGCTCAAAAATACGAAGAGAAGAATAGTCTGCAGGAACAGGCTCAAAAGTAATGTCAGAGTGCCATCCCCAAGCAGCAGTCTTGTCATTAAGTTCACTAACTAACTGCTTTCTTCTTCTTGTCGAAATGAAGGAAATCTCGGGATCAACCAATCCGTTTTCTCCAAGGATTCCTGCACTAGGAGCAGTGGGGTGAATATGAAGACCATTTTCCTTGGGTTTCCCGGAAATAAGACCAAGCTTTTGAACCAATTGCTTCTGTTGAGGAATCGTGAGATCCTTCTGGTGTTTGAAGAAAACAACACCACGCTGGGAAATCTTAATTGCAAGGTCCTTGAGAAGCTCATCATCCTCAAGGATATCAACAAGGTTTACATCATCAGTGTACGATGTTCCCAAGAGAGGGGAAAGCTCAGTTTCAGATGATGAATACTTTTTGTCGAAATTTCCAGAAGAAACAAGAGGCTTTTGACGGTCCTCAGGTTTGATGTAAGAAGGGCCCTCGGTGTTTTTGTCCCAAAATGGAGAAGGACCCTCAATTTCCTTTTGTGAGGGGAACTTGGTGAGATCACTAACGGTAAACTCAAGATTAGTAATAGAAGACATTTTTAGTTGGAAAAGAAAAGTTGTTTTTGTTTAGATGAAAAGATGGGTATGGTTTTTAAAAATCATTGTGAAATAAGCTGGTTTACCCGAGCTTATATACTCCATTAGACGTTAGATTTTTCGTGGCTTATCAGTTGAGATTTTCGAAATGCTCAACAATTTCAAGGAAAAATGGCGTAACAGATATTCGTTAACATAAAAGCATGTTAAAATTGTTTCTGTTTATGGTGTATTTTCCATGAGCAATTACTGATTGATGGTTTCACTTTTCCATGGAATGATTATCCAATTGTATAAATTTTGATTACTGTCAATTTTTTTCATTGGAAAGATGGAAATTGGGGTACAAAATGCTTTTTTCTTTCGGACGTCCGAAAGTGGAGTCCGGGGAACCAGACAAAAGCTAAACTACCTTGTTTTAGACTTGCACTGTACCGCTTTTATCAAACAATCGATAAATTGTCAATACTTCGTCATGATTCCCTGAAAAGTGTATTACTAGATAAGAATGTGGTGAGTAATCATTGGATCGGCCTGAAAAAACGGAGAATTGGAAATAAACCGTTTGAAAAAAAAAAGGAGTGACACAAGTGATTCTAAAATGAATCAACGAAGCTTTCAATAAAGCTGTGAATTACTAATAAACACGTAAACAAGTATCCAAAAGTCGTCTTGACCACCAAGCGATTCCCTGATATCGTTGAAATGTTAGGAGCTCAGTTGTATTTCCACAATGCAAAACATCAGAGGGAACTGGCGAGCTGTATGAATTAAAAGATCTATCAACTTGGTAGGGTTTCTTCATCTCTGTTGTCCGTTTTGGTAAAAAAAGAAAAACTAATTCAAGGTACAAGTAAGGGGTTCGAGGATGTCAAACGTGTGATTTTTGACGTAACACATTACGAAAACGCAAATGTGGTTTACAAATAACATCATCGTTATTTGACCAAAATGAATGATTTTCAATACCAAATTCAAATCAAAACACCTGCATGCAAAGTTGTCCGAAGCTATTGAGTTAACAAGGTAAAAATAGTTACCGTTTATTTACACTGTGTTGCAGCCACACGATTATTACGTGTTTCCTCTGATAATACTCCAGGTTTCAGCCATCATTTAGACACGATATCCTATTACCAACGAAACCCAGTTAACACCTTTTCATCTTACTCAATACTGGATATTCCATAATTTGATATCCCAAATCCCAACATCACCCATGTTTTGTTAAAAAGTTCAGTAGTTGTTAATCAATTTGAAATGGTGCTCTAAAAGGCTGAATTAAGTGAAAAAAAGAACAACTATCAAAATGTGATTTCTATTTAATGAGATTTTTGGACAAAATATGAAAAAGTATAGGTAAACGACCTTTCCCTTTTTAAAGACACAGCTTCTCCATTCAAAACATTCACATTTCCCTCATACCACTTGACTCAAAGTACCACTGTCAAATAGACCCCCTATTTTGATTTTAGATTTCAATTACTCAGTGTTTAACCATATACACTATCAATTACCTGTTGGATGATCTGCAAGTGTAATCCCCAAGTCAGTCCTAGATAAACTTGGGTAACATTGATCCTTTAACGGCCACATTTATAAAAAATGTCTAAAAGGGCAATGACCCGACGTCAACCTAACGATAAACCACATCATTGGTGAGCCTTAGTTATGAAAAGGCTGTGGGGTCGTGACCGATTACCCCAAGCACGCATAAGTGATGAGTCTCTCTCGATGCGAAATAGAAGATGGTCGGGTACTAAGAAAGGAAGAGGGAAGGGTTTACTTGGGAGCCGATTGCCCCAAGTGGTCATTGATAGCTATTGGTTATCCGAGTCTATCGATGGCCTAGGGCCGAGAGATGCGATACTTTGGGGCCTGTGGCCTCAAATGCTCACTGATTGGTATTAGTAGTGTCACCCTATCAATGGCCTGAGACTAAGGGCTATAATACTTGGGTGCCGGAGATTTTAAGCAGCCGTTGACGGAAATTAATGGTACCACCCCATCAATGGCCTGGAACTGAAGGGTGCGATACTTGAGTCAAGTGACCATTCATGGGTATTGGCGATTCAATTCCATCTATGGCGAGGGGCTGGAAACTTTAAGTTGCCGTTGATGGGTGCTGGTGGTTCCTGCCCATCTATGACCTAGGACTGGAGGTTGTGGGAGGCCGGTGACTCCAAGTGGCCATTCATGGACATTAGTGACTCAACCTCATTAATGTTCAGGTACTGGGAAGTGAAATATATGGAGGATAATTACTTTAAATGGTTACTGGAAAGTTCCGGTGGTGCGCGGTATAATCTAGGAATCAGTGCTTGGGGAGTAACAACTCCAAGAGTCAAGGACAACCTTTGATGATGCAAGCTTTCCTATGGTCCAGTTCTTAACAACATGACTTGGGCAGTATTGTTTCCGTGTTCATTTGTTAGCTTTGGGTGTGCGAGGCTTACAACTGGCTTTCGAGCTACATGTCCCTAGGGGTGTTGTCAAATGGTATACTTTGGGGGTATGAGTAATAGTAGCCATGCTTATTGGTAGTATTTCCAGGTAAGTGATGACATTTTTCATCAGTTAATATTGGGGTAGTTGCCATTATTTTCAAACTTTTTTTCCTGTCATTTGAATTTTCTAGATTTGATTTCCGAAATTCTCACCTCTTGTTTAGGTTTATGTACCCAAATATCGCTGATAAATTGGGAAAGTCATAGCGATGATTTCTTTTTTTTTTGCAGACTTTTGATACTCTGTAGTTTGAAATGGCCTCTCTCATAAATCCTATTGTCTGGTCCTATTGTTTCTGGACCTTGTTTTGACATATCCTGACAACTCAAAACGGTCTTTTTAAGCATTTGTGTCGAACTGTATAAACTTAAGTGTTTCATGGTCTTTAGCACAATGACGCCAATCTCTGCGCTACACTCTGGTTATTATCTAAATCAAAAATTTACTTGGTATTTTTTAAAAGTTCATTACTGAAATTTGCTTTTTTTTTAATTTATATTGCACACCTCTTTTTTTATCTGCTGATTAATATCCCGCTTAAACTTTAAGTCGGAGTCATGGAGATGTTTGGCTTTTTGATTTACCGAGTCGCCCTACTGGAAGCCTATTGGGTTTAAGATAATGTCTATCTCTTGATTAGTTTGAGCTTATTTTGTAGCGTATTTAGGGACTTCAGCCTTTTTATTGTAAGCAATCAATTTGTCTTACCCTGGAAACCAAACTGTCGTTTTAATCTTTGCCTAAAAGATAAGGTCTTTTTTTTAGATGTAATGAATCTACTTTGATTTAGTCACTTAAAATTGCCATTACTGTGTTGAAAGTTAAATTATTGTGGTCATTTAAAAATAAAAGCAATTTCTTTGTGAGTCTAAAGACCTTGGCTATGATTGATTTTAAAGAGGCCTCTGTTGGAAATATTGAAACACCAGGAGATTGGATTTAAAACAGCTAATAACAAGGTAAACTACCAGAACCTGGTTTTAATGAAGGACTATCACTAGGAGCTTAAATTTCCTTCATACGCAAGATTAGAAACCCAAAACTAATTGCCGCCAGATTGTCCAGCTTATTAGACGTAATCTCCAACACTCCGCTGGCCCATAAAGTCGCGTTCAGTCGCATATCATGTTCCAGATGAGTTGCTTGTTTTAAACGAAGATTACAAATAGCACAGCCATTTATAAATAGAAATCACTGACTCAGCTGGGTAGTCTAATAAAACAGCTCAAGTACAAGTAGAACACCTCCTTTTTTAACATAATACCTAACACTTGTCTAATTTCCAGGACCAAACTTTATCCCATACGTAGTAATTAAAAGAGTCTTTAAAGTGTAACTTCTTACAAAAAAAACAAACTCCGTGGCCCTCCAAGGTTGGTCTCAGGTCCTAAAAAGCGTGCGGCTTGAACCACGTGATCAATATCAAAGTATAGCCGCACCATGCTAAACGATGGGCACAATTTTCCTCTTCTGTCTTTTCCCCTAGCTTTTGATTTACAACAGGAATTAGAACGGGCCCCAAAAGCTCCTGTTCTAAATTAGGGCCCGACTTAAATTTTAAATAACTTTTAAAATACGGGACCCAGAGCTTATCCGGGCGGCGGGGCGTGCTCGTGGGGCCCGTGCGCGCCCGAAAACACTAAAAAAAGAGGGGGTTAGATTTTGGCCCAAAATGCGAAATTGACCAAGGCTATAGCCTTGGTGTTTTTGTCAAAAATGGCTCCGGATAGCTTCCGACGACTTGTCGGGAAAAACTTGGTCTCCCGGATGGCTTCGAAAAGCCCATGGGCGGTGTCGGCGCGGCGCAAGGAGCAGCTGGGTATGCTTGGTTGCGCTATCCGGGGCCAGATAAGGCGGTTTTGGGAGATGGGCGCATTTACAACGGGTTTGCGGGGGTAAGTAAATTGATGAGTTGATTTACAACAGAAGTTAAAACAGGAGAAAAAGAGTGTACAATGTGGCAAACGAGTAGAAAAATACAAAGTCCTAGGCAAACCGGTATGCCGTGTAAACGAATTTTGGTACATTTTTTCATACAATCTATTAAATTTTAATCAGTTTCTATATATTCTACTTTAAATTACGTGTTTTCAATGAACTCATTTTAAAAGTAATTTTCGTTTTGATTCCATTCCAAAAGGAGCTGCCTGTTAAAACGTAAAAACACTCGAGCTGTTGCAAGCGATCCATGGGCGGTACCCGGTAAAGTGCCACTTCACCGGTAAGCCAGGATAACTTGGCCAGTCGGTAACGCTGCCTGGGTAAGGTTTTTCCCACGGAGGACCAGGGCGATTTGTTTTCAGGGGGTCTTGAATCGCACACGTTTCCCCAAGACATCTGCTTTGGTTGCCGTTTCGCGGTTGGCGCGAGCGCCCTGGCTCCCGCGTTTTTTCTGAGAAACACCCGAAACCTACGTCCAATCCTCGCGCCGCCTCGCCCAAAACAGAACCGCACGTGGTTCAGCCGCCGCCGCGACCAAGTCCTGCTCAGCGGACCCAGCAGGCCCAATTGCACGTAGCCCGTAGATGCGCTGGGTGGACGCAACGGCGCGCTGGTTAGCGCACCAGTAGATGGGAGGGCTGGTGGTGTCAGACTTGCCCAATCGGATTAAGCGTGTTAAACGTGAGCCTAGCGTGCCAGGAGTACAAGCTCGATTTGGCAGAGCCCGGGCCACGATGCCAGAGAAGTAGGATGCGACTTGGTGTGATTCCCGGGCATTGATAAAGTTACGGGCAAGTGCTAAGTGGGAAGAAAAAACATTTACGTGAAGGGAGAAGAAAAATTGACAAATCGTCACCGTCGCCATGTTGTGGATTTAGCAAAAACTACAGTCGAAACGCACAATTGACATAGTACGACGAGTGGAACGGGTACCCGCGTGAAAAAAAATCTATTCCAGGGTTCTCTAAAAATACACTTGTTACTTGGGGGTCCCCGGGGGCAGCTGCGCGGGCGCGGGTTTCGGCGTGGACGAGTTGCTTGCCGGCTTAGCGGCGGCCTGCGGGCCCGCGCGCAGGGCTCCCGCCGGCTGGCCCTGCTTGTGCATCTGCTGGACGCCCGCGGTCGCCAGGGTGGGCGATCTGGCTGCCGCGCTCGTCACCAGCTGTCTGGCGGCGATGGCCGGCGACCCGCTGGGCGGCGTGCCTTGCTGGGCGCCCGGCGCGCGCACGGTTTGCAGCACGGGCGACGGCGTGGTGCGGACGGACGCTCCTGCGCGAATGTTGGGGGTCGCCCCGCCGGCCGCCACATGCTGCTGCTGCTGCTGGCCCGTGACGGCAATGTTGCGCGTGTTGGCATTGACGGCAAACATGCCGGCCACCGGCCCGCCGGGCGCCGAGGCTGTCTGTCGCTGCGGCGCTGCGGCCGCGTGCGCGGTCTGGGCGCGCGCACCTGCTGCCGGGGCGGAGGCGGGGCCCTGGGCGGCGGAGGGCGCGGTGGTGGAGATCATGCGCTGCTGCATGAGGATTCGCTGGATTTGGGTCTTTGCAATCTGGGAGACCTGCTCGGGCGTCAGCGTCGGGTTCTGCTCGGCAATCTGGTTCATGAACGTTTGCACCTGGGGCGTCTGGGCCGAGAACTGGAACGCGCGCGACAGGTTCGACACCTGGAACTGTTGCTGGGGGGTCTGCACGGGCGCTGGGCTCGCAGCCACCGGGGTGGCCACCGGGGTCGGGGCGGAAGAAACAACCGGCGAGGAAGACGCCGGGCTGGCGGAGCTGACCACTGGAGACGGCACGGTGGACATGGTGGGGGAGCCTGCGGAGGCGACTCCCGGCGAGCCTGCATTGGTTGCTGCTTGTTTGGCCTGCTGGGCCTTTTGTTGCTGCAGCATCAGTTGCTGGTAATTAAGTTGTTGTTGGTTGGGTGCTTGTGCGGCGACCGTAGCATTGATCCGCTGCTGCTGCGCGCGCTGCATTTGGAGCTGCTGCTGTTGCTGCAGAGTCAACTGCACCGGAGCCTGTTGCTGGACAACCCGCTGGAGTTTTTGGTTGACTGCAGCTTGCTGCTGCTGCTGGAGTTGGCGCAGCTTTTGTTGCTGCAGCAGCTGCGCGTATTGCTCGGGGGAGATGCGCTGAGGGAACACGCCTTGGGTGGCAGGTCGAGATGCCGTGGTCGCCGCGTTGCCATTGCCAATGTTTGTTCCCTGGGCTGCAGGGATGGCGGGAGAGGCCTGCTGGCCCATGGCCACGCGCATTTGCGGCTGCTGGAGTTGGGCGACTCCTTGCTGCCCATTAACCTGTGGCACGGCGCGGTGGGTGGCAGCGGAGCCATTGGGCAACGCCGCAGCGGCCGGGACGCCGTTGATGACGCGGGTGCCGGAATGGACATTGACTGCGTACACAGGTGTGGCGGCGGCGACGGAGGTTGCGCCCGGCTGGGACGCAGGTGTTGGTTGCTGCTGAGCCGGGTGGGGCACTGGGACGACGCGGCCACCCGAGGCGGCGGCAGCAGCCATTTGGTTTTGCTGGGCTCTCTGGGGATACTGGGCGCTGGCCTGGTGGTCGGCCTTGTACTTGAACTGGGAGAGCTCCTCCGGGGTATAGACGGGCTGGGAGTTCTCCATTGTTTGGACTGGTTTGCGGGGGATCTGGTTGGGGGGCCGGATGGCGGACTCGCGGATGCGCATGCCCTTGCGAATGGCCTCAAACATGCTGGCCCAGCGCAGACGGGAATGGCCGCGCGGAAGCGAGTCCGTGTTGACGATGCCGATGGGGGAGATGCGGTGCTTGGTGTGGGCCTGCATCTTGACGGAGCTGCTGATCCAGTGGACGGCCTGCTGGGCGTAGGGGCCCTTGAGCTCGGTGAGAGAGAAGTTTGGGTTGAGCTGGAGCCAGCGCTCGAAACATTGCCAGGGGGTGCGACGCTCGGTGATGGAGGTGTAGCCGAGGGTGGCGTCATGGGAAAAGGTGGCGGAGACGACCTGCCAGTTGAATTGGAACTCGCGGGCCACGCGGATAAGCTTTTGGTCGTCCTGCTGCAGCCAAATGGTAGGCATGCGGATGTACTCAAGGTACTTGATGTTGGGGGGCTGTGGGGCGCGAATGTGGATCTGCCGCTTGTTTTGGTCATTTTGGAACAATGGATGCTTGTGGCCTGCCTCGTCCTCTTCATCCGAGGGCAGGGGGTGGTGCGTTTTAGTGTTGGGGGGGTCGACCTCGATGATAAGTTTTTGCCATGTTGGGTTAAGGTCCGGTGCGGCGAGGAACTTGGTGACCGAGTTGATGGAGAGCGACTCGAGCTCGCTGATGTAGGGCGTGTTGACATCCTCAATGGGTTTCTGGAGCGGCAGGCTGTTGAAGATTTCGCGCGAGGCCGAGTCCATCTTGTCCAGGGACATAAACATTTTGAGCGGCACGCGGACGGACTGGTCCTTGTCGCGCAGAAACACGCTCTTGGGCACCAGCGAGTCGATTTTGTTTGCGTCGTGCAGGTCGTGCAGGTCCCTCGGGGTGATGGTCATGGTATTGTCCGGCCGCACGTCGGGCTCGTCGTCCTTGAAGACCAGGCTGGCATAGAGGGTTTCTGGGCTAGAGACCTTGGCCTGGTAAGGGTCTGCGGGTTCCTGAGGGAGATCCCTATTGTCAGGTGTATCTTTGGGGGGCTCCTCCATAACCACGTCGAGCGCTTCCTCGAGGTTAACAAAGCTCTGCGCCTCTGAAATGTCCTTTGGTGACGCAGCGTCTGCCGGATGCTGTGGCCCATCGCTTTTATCTCCAGCCGTGCTTTTATTGTTCTGCAAAGGTGCGGCAGCCGGCTGTTTTGGGAGATTGGCAGCACTTGGGCCACCTTGGGCTGCAGATTGGCCTTCTTCCTTGGCGGGACCTTTATCTGGAATGGATATATCGGGAGTTGCCGACGAGGCCGCCATTGCTGCAGCGGCTGCTTTGCCTTCGCCTGGTATCTCCAAAACAGCAGCCTCTTCGGGCGAGGGGGACGCCGTCACAGATCTCTCACCGTCATTCGATTTGGATGTTGTCTTCGTGGGCACAGGTGATGCAGCCACCTGCAGACTGGTATCTCCCTGCTTATCTTCTGGAACACTACCAGCCTGGGTACCACAAGTGGGGAGAGAATCACTGGGTTTATCCTTGGACAGAGGCGTAGCGTCGTCGGACTTGTCCTTTATCTCGGCGGACTGGGCTTCCTCTTTGGTGTCAAGTGGAGACTTATAGCTCGGCAAACTTTCCTTACCCACAGTCTCCGAGTCCTTCATCACCACGTCACCGTCGAGTGGCTCCACCACCTTGACGGGTGGCTTGTCGTCCAGGTGGGTCACGGGTTTGGTGCGGATGCAGCAAACGTCTCGGCCAAAGGCCCAGTAGTCTAGGACGGCCTGGGACAGCTCGAAGCACGTTGCGATTTTGAGTCGGCGCTCCTCACTAAAGTCCTGCTGCAGCCACTTCATTTCATCTATGAGAAAGTCCCAGTGGATTTTGAGTCGCAGGGGGCCCCGGAACTTGGCGTGCTGCCGCAGACTCCAGCGGTCGAGACGTTTGAGTTCCTCAATGCGGACGTGCACAACGGCAAGCTTGGCTTCCAGGAAGGAGAGCTGGTACGTTTCTGTAGTCAGGGCCTTGTGGGCAGCCGGCAGGAGCTTGACGACCGGGAGCGCCTGCGTAGTGTAGTAGAGCTCGGGGAGGGTCAGCTGGCGGCGTCCGTGGACTGTTTCCGGGAGCCGGTTGGGCACCACCAGGATCTTGACGTCGGAGTCCTTGTCGGCCACAGGGTCGACTGTTTTGGGGTTGGTGTACCAAGGTACCTGCTGGTCGGGCACCGTCACGTTCTGGCGCATTTGGTGAATCGATGGCTGGCGCTTGTAAAACTCCTCGCGCGACACGTATTGGGTAGTACGCGTGGCGGGAGCATGGGCTGTAGTTGGTCGTGGTTTAGGGGCTGTAGTGGCAGGCTGGTTCGGCTCGGGTTGCTTGTCGGCTGGTTTTTCAGTAGATTTCTCCAAAAGCGGCGTGCCAGAGGTAGTCGGCATTGCAGGTTTGGCCGCGCTGGGCGCGGTCTTTGGTTGCTGCGATGCCGCGGCAGGCATGGTCGATCCGGCTGGTTGAGGAGCATTGTTGCTGGGCGCAGTAGCAGCCACCACTGATTTGGCGCGCGCGGGGATGCTCGCGTTTCCTGCAGAGACCCCCGCAGCCTTCGGACCAGCCGTTGCGGAGAGATTAATGCCTGTTTTCGCGCCGGCATGAGGGGCGAGGCCGGGTTTGGTGGAAAGCGCGGGAGAGGCAGGCGGGCCTTGCTTGGGGGGTTGTTGGGAAGAAGAAGCAGGCACAGAAGCCAAGTTTTTCGTAGAAACGGCGGCCGGCTTTGTGGTGTTGAGGGTCGCGCCCAAGCTGGGCGTGGCGGTTTTTTGAGGGAGCGGGGCTTTTGCAGGAAGGGGGCCTGCGGTGGGCCGCAGACCAACCTTAGTGTCAGGGGCACTATTCTTGCGCGGCGTCTGCTGGGTCGGCAGTTGGGGTTTAGGCCCAGCCTTTGTGAGCAAGGCCGGCGTGGACTGGGCGCGCGGGAGAGTGGTCGCGACAGGAACGGAGCCGAGCGCGTTGGTGGGGGTCGGCGGCACAGACGCGCGCTGCGGGTGGGGGCCCCCCGCGGTAGGGAGTGGGGAGGGCTGGGGGGTTGTCGGCCCGCGCGCAAGTTGTTGTTGTTGCGCCGCACCGCCCGGCGGGCCGCGCGCAAGAACCTTTGTCGGATTTGCCGGCATGGTGGGAGCAGGAGCCGCACCAGGTTTTGCCGACACCCCAGTCGGGGGTTTATGTGGCGCACTCTGTTTTGGGTTTGCCGTGGCTTGTGGCGGAGAGGAGTGTATTTGCTGGTTAGTCGCCGTTGTCGGCTTACCCAGGGGGCTCTGGGGTTGCTTGTAGGGCGTGGTTTTCTGCGGCGGCAGGTGGCCCGTGGTGCTTGGAGCGGCATTGCCCGGTTTGGGGGGGTTGGTGGTAGTCGTTGGAGTTGCCGGAGCGGGAGCAGTGGTTGGAGGAGAAGAGGAAGCTACAGGCGAAGCGGAGGAGGAAGTTTTGGGGGAAACTGTAGGAGCGACGGCCGGGTGGGCCACGGCGGGAGACGTTTGGGCAGAGCCTGCTGGGGTAGTAGCGGGTTTGGGCGCGGGTTGCGGAGGTTTTTGTTGGGCCGCCGTAGGGGAGTGTTTGGGGAGCTGGTGGGCGGCGGGGTGCTGTTTCTGCAGCGGGGGCTGTTGCGGGCCGGCGGGGGCGTGCGCTGGGGACGGTGTTGCGATGCGCGGGGCCTGGGAAGGCAGTTTCTGGGCCGGGGAGGTGGTGGAGGCAGGCGGGGGAGCGGGGACGAGCGGGGGGTGGGTTGGCGCGGAGGAGGTTGTTGCGGTGGGCGAGTACAATGCGCGGGCGCGTTTTGCGGGGAGCAGGACTTCATTGGGGACGATTGCGCGGGAGGGCAGGGTGGATTCGTCAAAGGTATGGCCGCTAGAGAGTTAGAAGGGGATGGGAGGAGGAGCGTAGATGGGTACCTTTCAAGATCGTTTTTCTCGAGATAGGCCATAAGGCTATCCTCGTCGGTCTGGACGCCGGACTTGTTGATGGGGTAGGTTGGGTAGCGCGTGAGATAGTAGAGGTCGGAGAGCTTGCGTTTGCGCGACTTGATGAGGTCGCTTTGGGTGGGTTAGTGGGGGCAGGGAAGAAGAAAGCAGAGACGTACCTAGACTGCTGTCGGCGCTTTTCAATGGCCTCGAGCCGGAGCCGGTCCATGTGGGGCTAGAAGGGTTAGAGGAGGCGGGCGATGGAGACGACGGGGACATACCGCAGACATGGTTGATGTTGAGTTGCGAGATGGTGGTGGTGGAGAATTTGAAAAGTTTTTTAAAAGGAGGAGGAGTCACGTGGACATTTTGGGAAGTTGAGTCATTGAAAAAAAAAAATTAAAAATTAAATCTACAGAGCCACCCAAACTTCACCCAACCAAAATGACCTCAGTAACTGCGCAGAAAATCAACTTGGCTCCGTACCTGACGAAACTCATTGTGCACCCGCCGCAGCTGACGCCGGGCGACCTGGCGACGGTGCTGGGCCACATCCTGGCGGACGCCGTGTCGACGGTGCAGGTGGCGGCGTTCTTGGCGCTGCTGCGGGGCTCCGGGCTGGACCACTCGCCCGAGTTCATTGCGGCGGCGGTGGGCCGGATGATGGAGGCGGCGGCGCGCGTCGAGGGCCTGGCGGAGGACCTTGCGGCGGCCGGGTTCGTCGACATTGTGGGGACGGGCGGCGACGGGCAGAACACGTTCAACGTGTCGACGACGGCGTCGATTGTGGCTGCGGGCGCGGGGCTGCGCGTGTGCAAGCACGGCGGCAAGGCGTCGACGTCGGCGTCGGGCGCCGGCGACCTGCTGGCGTCGCTCGGCATCAACCTGGCCAACGTCACGGCGGCGTCGGCGGGCGGCATTCTCGACCGCAGCGCCTACTGCTTTCTGTTTGCGCCCGTGTTCCACCCGGCCATGGCGACGATTGCGCCCGTGCGCAAGGCGCTGGGCGTGCCGTCCATCTTCAACATCCTGGGGCCGCTGCTCAACCCGGTGCCGGTGCGCGCGCGCATTGTCGGCGTGTACGCGGAGGCGCTGGGCGAGGTGTTTGCGCGCGCCATCCGCGCCACCAACCAGCGCGCGGGCCGGCCGCACTCGCGCGCCATGGTAGTGTGGGGCACGGAGGGGCTCGACGAGATCTCGCCGGCGGGCACCACCAAGGTGTGGACGGTGGACTCGGACCCGGCGGTGGCGGAGGAGGACGCCGTTGTGACGAGCTACCTGCACCCCAACGACTTTGGGTTGCCGGTGCACCCGCTCGACACGGTGCGCTCGGGCACGCCGCAGGAGAACGCGGCGGTTGTGCAGCTGCTTGTGGACAACAAGCTGGAGGCGCACCACCCGGTGCTGGACTACGTTGTGATGAATGTTGCTGCGCTGGCGTACCTCGAGGGCACTGCGCGGGATTTGAAGCACGGCGTGGAGCTTGCGCTGGAGAGCATTGAGTCTGGGCGGGCTCGCGAGGCGTTGGATACGTTTGCCCGGCTTTCTCAGGAGGTTTAGCTGGATGTACATAGTTTTATTTAATATATTTACACTCGGGTAATATCAATGGTGACTTCCCATCGAATTTGGTCGGAGTAGGAATAGACCTGGTGCTTGCCAATGCGCAAGGGGCGCAGAAGCCTGGCGATGGAGGACGCTTGGGAGGACGGGGCGCGCCGGTGCTTGTGGGTGTCGTTGTCGGCTTGGTCGGGGCGGTCCTCCATGATTTCTCTGACGAGGCGGGCGGCCTGTTCGCGGACAGCCTGTTCGTCGGACTCGGAGCCGCCGTCCATGTTGATTTTCATGCAGGCGAGCCAGACGGAGTGGTGGACCTGCCAGACGCTGATTTGGGAGCACTGGGTGACGAAGCGCAGCTTGAGGACCTGCTCCTCGACGAGATCGGTGCGGTTTTCGCCCGGGAATGACATGACGAGCATGCCGCCGAGGGACTTTGCGAGGATCCAGCCGACGTAGCACATGGAGGCGGCGATGAGGGGGGTGAGGAAGGTGTCGATGACTCTGCGGAGGAGGGGCGCCTCGATGGGGTAGAGGAGAATGGCGAAGGAGAAGGTGACGGTGATGAAGTGGGAGGGGTTGCTCATGATCCAGGGGAGGGAGGAGGAGGGGTTTGTTGATTTGAGGGCGCGGGAGATGCGGGAGTGGTTGTCGAAGCCGACGGCGGAGACGATGGTGACGATGATGCCGAGGATGACTCTGAAGCAGATTTTGCGCCAGTTGGTTGTTGCTGGGGCGGAGGCCGGGTCGTCTGGGTTGGGGAGGAGATGGTTATGGGAGCCGTGGCCGTGGGAGGCAGCAGCGAAGAAGTCGCCGAGGTAGATTGCCTGGATGATGTCCTGGAGGGAGTGGGAGAGGATGTCGCCGCCCATGAAGACGAGGGAGATTGCGAGGGCGTAGCCGGCGAGGACCTCTGTGCGCTCGAGGCCAAAGGGGAGGTGGACGGAGGAGCGTTTCCAGACGTCGAAGTTGCCGAGAATGTCGACAAAGGCGCAGAGAAAGGCGCCCATTGCGTCGTAGAAGAGGAGGTGGGCGAGGGCGGAGAGGGCGGTGTAGGGGGACTCGATGACGTAGATGAGGAAGGCCATGTAGAGGTGGCAGAGGCCCCAGAGGAGGCGGATGAGCTGGTCCTTGGACATTGACTGGCGGCATTCGGCGAGGGTGGGGATGGGGAGGGAGGCGGGGATCTGGAGGGGGACGCGGACGTCTTCTTTAAAGAAGTTGAGGGAGACGGAGGAGTGTTTGTACTTGTGGCCTCTTCGCTGGTTTGGGCGGGAGGAGGGTTGGGAGGGCCCCAGGGCCATGGGGGTAGATTGGAAGTTGAATGGCTGGTAGGGCTGAGAGGAGGAGGAGGAGGGGGCTGGGGAGGCCGAGCGATGGGCGGAGGAGGCGGAGGAGGTCGGGAAGAGAGGAGAGGAGGGGCGAGAGGCAGGGGATTCGTAGCCGGGGAATTGAGGCATTGGGAGGGAGTAGGTTGAGGAGATTGAAGAGTGGGTTGAGTGGCCCTTGCGGAAGGAGGATGGGGATTGGTTGGGGGGAGGTGTTGATCTGTTTGCAAAGGGCGGGAGGGGGGAGGAGGGAGGAAGGCCTGGTCGGGTTGGTAGGGAGGGAGGGACGGGGAGGGGCATTGGAGGGGGTGTATTGAGGCCAGGCGGAGGAGGAGATGGAAGAGGAGGACGAGACGGTACGGCGGTGGGAGGAGCCTGGGATGAAGGGGGCGGAGGGGGGGGCCAGAGGAGGGAAGGGGGATTTGAGAGAGGAGGAGGAGGATTTGGGGGCGACGCGATGGGAGGAGGATGGGGGAGGGTCGAGGAGGGACTCGAGGAGGTTGTTTGGGGGGATGTTTGAAGCGAGGGAGGCGAGAGAGGAAGGGTCGTAGATGTTTGAGTAGCGTTTTTTGTGGAAGGAGGGCGGGGGGCCGTAGTTGGAGGAGGAGTAGGAGTCGATGATGGCGGACTCCTCCTCGTCGTCGGACTCCTCGACGGGGAGCATGATGGAGGGGGGTCTTGAGGAGGGGAGGGCGTATGGGGGGACGATTGGGGAGGGGGGGTTTGACATTGTGGGGTTGGGGAAGAGGCCAAGTTGGTGATAGTTGGGGGGGTTAAGGAGGAGGTTTTGGCTGGGGTGACGAGGGAGTAACAAGGTTGTAACAAAGTAAAAGTGTAACAAAGTAAAGGTGTAACAAAGATGTAACAAAAAAGCAGCATGTGCAACAGCGCAACAAGTACACGAGGTACAACACGCAAAGTGCAACAGCGTGGGTGCAACCAGCAGGCCCCGATCTGTGACAAATGGCTTATCTAATTTGTTTACACGGATGAAAAATTTTTCAGCGGCATGGCGGTTTTGTCTGGTCTGGGATAAACAAAGCGGGTATAGCAAACGAGGAGAATGACGGAAGAGGAGGGTTGTGTAGGGGAGCCCAAAGGGGCAATTGTGATGGGTGGAAGTGGGAAGGGTAGAGGCCCCCCCCCCCCCCTTTTTGATGACAATCGGAGGTTTTGGGTCCTCGGCATTCGGAGGATGCGACAACGGTTTAGCCCAAGATTGGGTTTTTCCCATCGATCTTCGCAGCGACCAGATTTCTGCACGGGAGACGGGCATGGCGCGCGTCGCAGGCCTGGGAGCGCCATGCCGGCAGCAGCGCGTGGAGGAGGCACGTCCGAGCGCCAACCCTGCGCGGCGGGGGTCGGCAGTGATTGGGCGGGCAGATAAGTGATGTCATTGGCAGCGCTGGGGGAGCTAAATGGGCGGCGGATGTGCGCGGGTTTGTACGCGGCCCCCCGCGGCTGGCGGGAAAGTGCGGCTTTTTCTGTATGGGGCCCGCCGACAGGGGCAGCCAGGTGGGAAAAAAAATTTGCGTCGCAAAAGCTCCACAGTGTGCAGCAGCAGCCCCGGGCAGCCTCAAAAGGGCCTGGCTGAGTCAGCGGCGTCGCCGGGTGGCTGCTTTGAGACGGGCGGCCGCATTGGGACGCAGCACCTGCCCGTTCGGGAAAACGCCGTCACCCACCGGTGTAACAGCGCTGTAACAGCAAAAAATACCGCTGCGCTATAGGAAAAGTCGCATTAACGTTTTCATGCAACACAAAATTACTGGCGTCTCCCACCATATCAAAACAATCAATTTTAAAGTCCGCCATGTACAAAAAAAAAGTATAAAAATCTGCTAAATTTCCCTCCCCTCTGCTCTTTTTTTCTTCTTCCCTATCCTAAACCCATCCTAAAAAAATCACAGGACCTTTATATATTCTATATATATATACTCTCCTTTTTTTTTTTTTTTTTTTTCCCCCCCCCCCCTAGGTAACTCTCCAATTACCACTTAAAATGGCCTCCCTCGACCCCAAAGAACCAACAAACGAAAAACGCCCGGCTGCACCCGCCGAGGAGGAAGAAGACGACATTGACGCCTTCATTGAGGAACTCCAGTCTGACTCGGGCGACCAGGACGTCTTTGAAGAAGAGGCCGCCGCCGGCCACTCGGCCCGCCCCGTCCCCGAAGAGCTGCTTCAAACTGACCCCGCCGTCGGTCTCTCCTCCGACGAGGTTCAGCACCGCCGCAAGAAGTTTGGCTGGAACAAGATGTCTGAGGAACAGGAGTCCCTCATTGTCAAGTTTATCATGTTCTTCATTGGTCCCATTCAGTTTGTCATGGAGGCTGCCGCTGTCCTCGCCGCCGGTCTCGAAGACTGGGTCGATTTCGGTGTCATTCTCGGTCTCCTTGCCCTTAACGCTGCTGTTGGTTTCGTCCAGGAATTCCAAGCTGGTTCCATTGTCGAAGAATTGAAGAAGACTCTTGCCCTTGGTGCCGTCGTTGTCCGCGACGGCCGCATCCAGGAAGTCGCTGCCCCTGAAGTCGTCCCCGGTGATATCCTTCAGGTTGAAGAAGGTACCATTGTTCCCGCTGATGGCCGCATTGTCACTGACGGCGCCTTCCTCCAGGTTGATCAGTCTGCCATTACCGGTGAGTCTCTTGCCGTTGATAAGAGATGCGGTGATAACATGTATGCTTCTTCTACTGTCAAGCGTGGTGAGGGCTTTGTCATCATCACTGCCACTGGTGACAATACCTTTGTCGGTCGTGCTGCTGCCCTTGTCAACAAGGCCTCTGCTGGTACTGGTCATTTCACTGAAGTCTTGAATGGTATCGGTATCATTCTCCTTGTTCTCGTCATTGCTACTCTCCTCGTTGTTTGGACCTCTGCCTTTTACCGCTCTGACCCCATTGTCCAGATTCTCAGATACACCCTGGCCATCACCATTGTCGGTGTCCCCGTCGGTCTCCCCGCTGTCGTCACCACCACCATGGCTGTCGGTGCTGCCTACCTTGCCAAGAAGCAGGCTATTGTCCAGAAGCTTTCTGCCATTGAGTCTCTTGCCGGTGTCGAAATTCTCTGCTCTGATAAGACTGGTACCCTCACCAAGAACAAGCTTACCCTCTCTGAACCCTACACTGTCGACGGTGTTGAGGCTGATGACCTGATGCTTACTGCCTGTCTTGCTGCTTCCCGTTCCAAGAAGGGTCTTGATGCCATTGACCGTGCTTTCCTTAAGGCTCTCAAGTTTTACCCCCGTGCTAAGTCCACCCTCACCAAGTACAAGGTTATTGAGTTCCATCCCTTTGACCCCGTCTCCAAGAAGGTTGTTGCTGTTGTCGAGTCCCCCGCTGGTGAGCGCATCACCTGTATCAAGGGTGCTCCTCTTTTCGTTCTCAAGACTGTCGAGGAAGACCATGCCATTCCCGAGGATGTCTTGAACAATTACAAGAATAAGGTTGCTGAGTTTGCTTCCCGTGGTTTCCGTTCCCTTGGTGTTGCCCGCAAGCGTGGTGAAGGCCACTGGGAGATTCTCGGTATTATGCCCTGTTACGATCCTCCTCGTCACGATACTGCCCGCACTGTTAACGAAGCCAAGTCCCTCGGTCTCAAGATTAAGATGCTTACTGGTGATGCCGTTGGTATTGCTAAGGAAACCTGCCGTCAACTTGGTCTCGGTACTAACATTTACGATGCTGAACGTCTTGGTCTCGGTGGCGGCGGTGACATGCCTGGTTCTGAGGTTTACGACTTTGTTGAGGCTGCTGATGGTTTTGCTGAGGTTTTCCCCCAGCACAAGTACAATGCTGTCGAGATTCTCCAAAAGCGTGGCTACCTGGTTGCTATGACTGGTGATGGTGTTAACGATGCTCCTTCCCTTAAGAAGGCTGACACTGGTATTGCTGTCGAGGGTGCCTCTGATGCCGCTCGCTCTGCCGCTGATATTGTTTTCCTTGCTCCCGGTCTCTCTGCCATTATCGATGCCCTCAAGACTTCCCGCCAGATTTTCCACCGTATGTATGCTTACGTTGTCTACCGTATTGCTCTTTCCCTCCACTTGGAAATCTTCCTTGGTCTTTGGATTGCCATTTTGGACGAGTCTTTGGATATCAACCTTATTGTCTTCATTGCCATTTTCGCTGATGTCGCCACCCTTGCCATTGCCTATGATAACGCTCCCTACTCCCCCAAGCCCGTCAAGTGGAACCTTCCCACTCTCTGGGGTATGTCTGTCGTTCTTGGTATTGTGCTTGCTATCGGCTCTTGGATTGTCCTCACCACCACCTTTACTCGTGGCGGCGGTATCATTCAGAACTTTGGTCACCGCGATGGTATCCTCTTCCTCCAAATCTCTCTTACCGAGAACTGGCTTATTTTCGTTACTCGTGCCAATGGTCCTTTCTGGTCCTCCATTCCTTCCTGGGAGCTTGCTGGTGCCGTTGGTGCCGTCGATGTCATCTCGACCATTTTCTGCGTCTTTGGTTGGTGGTCTAAGGACACTTCAATGGTTACCGTTGTCCGTGTCTGGATCTACTCGTTTGGTGTCTTTTGCGTCCTCGGTGGTCTCTACTACCTTATGCAGGACTCTGTTGCCTTTGACTCTCTTATGCATGGCAAGGGCATTAAGGAGAAGCCTCCTCAACGCACCGTCGAGGACTTCCTTGTTGCCATGCAGCGTGTCTCTACCCAGCACGAGAAGTCTTCTTAGTTTGTGTTTAAGAAATTTGCATATTTTCTATTCTGAACATTGTAATATTTAGTTTGTTTTTTGTTTGAAAAGTATTGTAATAGTAATAATAATAATAATTTTAATTTTTATTTTTTTTAATTGCTTCAAACTTTTGTATCTGCTTCTCCATCTCGATGCGCTTGCGCTCCTGCCAGCGCGCCAGCTTTGCGTGCTCGTGGATCTTAAAGCCAAAGATTTTGGGCACAAAGCGCTCGATGCTGCGCTCCGGAACCAGATAGGGATGCACCTGGAACAGCATCCCGGGGAAGCTCGTCCCGAAGTACGCCCCGTCAATCATGGCGTGCTTGGCGCTGCGCGGCACGTACAGGTCCTCGCACATGGGGCAGTACAGCCGGACCGACGCCTGGTGCGGCATGTCGTGCAGCCCGATGGGCAGCAGCGGCGCCTTGTCGCAGTGCACGCGCGGGCAGTACCCAAAGTCGCCGTTCTTGTACTTGTCCAGCATGCGCTGCAGCCCGCGCGACGTCACAATGTAGCGCGCGTGGATCAGCCCGTACAGGTGCGACGCCGAGTGCTCCAGCTTCTCCCGGTCCTTCTCCCCCAGCTCCGCCGCCCCCGTGTGCGTGAAGTTGTCCGTGATGATGTCGATCGCCATCTGCAGGTGCACCACCTCCGTCGCAAGCCCCGTCAGGTTGAACTTGTCCAGAATGAACTCCGTGTCGATCTCGCAAAAGTACTCATTCCCCTTGATGCTCAGAAACCACTCTATCCAGTAGTCCTCTGTCCCCTGTTAGCTCCTCTCCTTCGGCGCTCCTCTCTACTTACCCGAATAATCCGAATCCTCGTTTGCCTGTTGCATTGCTATCTTGTTTTTGGTGGCTGCAATAAACACTAAGGGGAGGGTTTATAAAATTTTATACACGCGTCTCCCCGCAGTCAGGGTAACTCCGCCCTCTTATTTATCCTCCCCCTCAAACACCCCTTCTGCTCTCCACCACCCTCAAAATGCACCTCATCAAACCGTCGTGGCTCGTCCATTCAGATGAGCACCGATCCTACGAAATCTACTCCGTACATGTGAGCCCCGACGGTATCCGCCTCGCGTCCGGCGGTCTCGGTATGTCTAGCCCCTCCTTTTTGCGCCCCCCCCTCCCTAACGCTCTCTAAGATGGCAAAATCAGAATCTGGTCCACCCTCTCAATCTACAACACCGCCCCCCACTCGGCCCCCTCAAACGACCCCCTCGCGTCCAAACACCAGCTCTGCTCCATGTCCACCCACACCGGCGCCGTCACCGTCGTCCGCTTCTCCCCCTGCGGCCGCTACCTCGCCTCCGGCTCCGACGACCGCGTCGTGCTGATCTGGGAGCGCGACGACTCCCGCCCCGTCCCGGCAACCGAGTTTGGCCAGTCCTCCGCCGCCTCGCCCCTGGACCCGCCCAACTCGGAGACCTGGGTTGCCCGCAAACGCCTCATCGGCCACGACAATGACGTCCAGGACCTCGCCTGGGCCCCCGACTCCTCCATCCTCGTCACCGTCGGCCTCGACTCCTCCGTCTTCATCTGGAGCGGCTCCTCCTTTGAAAAACTAAAGCGCTTCGACTCCCACCAGTCCCACGTCAAGGGCGTCTCCTTCGACCCGGCAAACAAGTACTTTGCAACCGCCTCCGACGACCGCTCCGTCAAAATCATCAGGTACCACCACGACGCCCAGTCCGGCCAGGTCATGTTCTCCCTCGAAGCTACCATCGCCGCCCCCTTCCGCGCCTCCCCGCTCTCCACCTACTACCGCAGATGCTCCTGGTCCCCCGACGGAAACCACATTGCGGCCGCAAACGCTACAAACGGCCCCGTCACCACCGTCACCATCATCAACAGAGGCACCTGGGACAGCGACATCAGTCTCGTCGGCCACGACGCCCCCTGCGAGGTTGCCTCCTTCTGCCCCCGCATCTTCTCCCTCGAGAAAATCGACCTCGACCACCCCCCGCCCCAAGACGCGTCCTCAGACAACCCCACCCAGTACACAAACCTAATCACCGTCATTGCGACCGCCGGCCAAGACAAAACCCTCGCCATTTGGAACACCTCCAACCCCCGCCCGCTCCTCGTCGCCCGAAACGTCGCGGAAAAGTCCATCACCGACATTGCCTGGTCCGCAGACGGCTCCAAGCTCTTCGCCTCCTCGCTCGACGGCTCCATTCTCGTCGCCATGTTCGACCCAGGAGAGCTTGGCTGGACCATGCCTCTCGAGGAAAACGCCGTCCAGCTCACCCGCTACGGCGGCGGCAAGGAGGCCCTCCAGATCCCCTCCTCCACCGGAATGCTGGCCCTCGAGGAGGCCGGCGAAGAAAAAAAAAAGGACTCCATCCTCGATACCATCATGGGCTCAAACCCTTCAAATACTTCAAACTCCTTTGATACCACCCCGCCAAAACCGGCCCCTAAACCCCCCGCAGATGACCTGCCCAAAGTCCCCAAGACCCCAGCCCCCGTCCTCCAGCAAAAGGTCACAATCACAAAGGACGGCAAAAAACGTATAGCCCCCATGCTAATCTCCAGCGCGTCGTCCGTTAGTACCCGTGTTTCTACAATCAAACCCCCAGCTACCCTCTCCAATACCCGGGCCCCCGCCGGCGTCGTCGACTATGCCCCCCCGTCCAATGCCCTCCCCCACGGCGGCATCTCCTCGTTACTAATTGGCTCCAAGCGCCGCCACAATGTCCTGGAGGAATCCGCCAACGGCGCCGATTCACACGCAGCCAACGGCGCGTCGGCCGCAGCAGCGCCCCAGTCCTCCACCCCTGGCGCGGGGCCTGGTGCAACAGGGTCGTCCAGCGCCGCCAACGGCCACTCCAAGGGGCTCGCCAACGGCACCGCGGGCGCAAACTCCCACGCCACGAAAAAACAGCGCCCCTACACGGAAATCACCTACATCCGGCCGCCGCTTCTCTCGGCCGCCTCCGCCATTGCCCAGGTCCGCCTCGCCGTCCCCAAAGTACGCACCGTCTTTGCCCGCCGGTCCGTCCTCGACGCAGACGGCTCCGCACATGATGCCACGGCTAAGCAAACAGACAAACAGGGGCCCGACCAAGCGCCCACCGACGCCGTGTTTGTCCTGGAGGCGCGCAACACAAGCGCAGGCAAGGGCAGCGAGCTCGTCACCACGGCCAAAATCACCGTCTCCCGCGAATCCCCCCACCCCTCCACCACATACACGCCCCCTCCAGCGGCCAACGGACCGGCCGCAGCAACCCCGTCCACGGGCCCCATCTTCACCGACTACCTGCCGCGCTACGCGCAACTGGCGGCCGGCGCCGCAGACTCCTTCTGGGCCGTGGCCACCGAGGACGGCTGCATCTACGTCTACTCGCCGCACGGCCGCCGCCTCTTCCCGCCGCTCGTCCTGGGCGCCCCGCTCGCCTTTCTCGAGAGCTCCGGGCCCCACCTGCTCGCCATCACCGCCGTCGGCCTCGTCCATGTCTGGAACGTCTCCACGCGCTCCGCCCTGCTTGCCGGCCTCTCCCTGGCCCCCGTCCTCGACGCAGGCAGCCGCTGCGCAGACGACGGCGTCGTCCGCGGACCCAAAATCGTCCGCGCCTCCGTCTCCCCCGCAGGAGCCGTCGCCCTCACCCTCTCCAACGGCGACTCCCACCTCTACGACGCCGCCATGAAGTCGTGGACTCGCGTCGCCGACGCATGGTGGGCCTCGGGGTCCCAGTACTGGGACACCACCAACGCCGAGGGCTCGCTGGGCGCAGCCGCCCGCCCCGTCGGCATCGTCAGCCTGCTGGAGAGCCGCTCCAGCGCAGAACTACAGATTGGCGCCGCCTCGCCCCAGAGCGGTCTGCCGGGCTTGTCCTCGTCCTCTACGTCGTCCGCGGCCACCACCGCCGCCAACCGCGCCCGCGTCCAGCTACTACAGCGCCTCGTCCGCGGGCGCATGGTCAAGGACGGCTACGAGCACTTTGAGCGCCACGTCTCCGCCGCGCACCTCGAAACCCGCGTCGCCGCCGCCCGCGCAGCAAAGTCCGACGCGGAGTACAGTCTCTACGTGCGCATGTACGCGCAGCGCCTGGCCGCCGACGGCGACGCCGGCAAGCTCGAGGAGCTGCTGGCGGAGCTCTACGCGCCGGGCGCCGCCGCCGCCCCGCGGCCCGCGCTGCTGCACGACGTCGTCATTGCCGTGGGCGGGTACCGGTCCGTGCAGCGCGTCGTGGCCAAGTACGCCGTCGCCGCCGGCGTGGTTTCTGACCTCGACGGCCTGTGAAAATGTAAAGCCTTGTATATATTCAAATATCTAAACGCTATTTTTCCGCAACTCCTCTCTGCCCTTCATGTTAGTGTCCCGTAGTCTCGCTCAATTGCTTCAACGTACCTCAGCTGCGCCGCAAAATCGTCGTCCGCATCGTCGTCGTCCCACTTCTCTTCCCAGAGTCGCTCGCCGCCCTGCGCCAGCTCCGGGTCCAAGTCGCCGTCGGTCCATTCTGCGCTGTTAGTATTCTGCGGTAGCCTCCTGCTCGCCCCACTTACGCTCCACGGCAAAGTCCTCGAACTCGTCGTCCTCCTCCAGCGACACCAGCGCGCGCGCGGCGCCCGCGTCCTGGGCCTCTGCGGCCGGCGCCGCGGCCGCCGGTTCTGTCGGTTGTTTGGGGGTGGTTGTAGCTGAAGACATGGTTGGTTGGTTAGGATGGTAATAAAGGAAGAAACTGGAAAAATGGAGGTTTTTTTCTTGTTTTTAAACCCCCCCCCCCCCGCCGTCAGAAATCGCCACCTGTGCTTAGTCACAACATACACTCCCTAAATACCCCCCATAACTTTTCTCACCGCCTTCTTCTTGTCCCCCCCCATCACCACTCTCCCCCCAGCTACACACGCCATGATCTCCTCCGTCACGGTCCCGGAGCTCTCGCCCGCGCTGTTTCTGCACCCCGTCGCCCTGCTCGTTTTCTTTTTCCTCGTTCTTCTTCTTCTCTTCCTCCTCCGCTCCCGATGGCGTACGTCTTGCTCCCCGCTCCTGTTTCCCCCTACTAACCAGCCAGTCCCCCTCGTCTCCGCGCTCCCGTGGTACCGCGCGCGCGCCCAGCCCCAGTCCGCGCTCAACGAGGCCGCGTCCTTCCTCGATGACTACCGCGCAGGCCTCTCGTCGTCGAACTTCGACCTCGCCGCGAATCTCGACGCAAACGACCCCCGCCAGGGCCTCGACCCGGACGCCCGCGCAGCCATTCTGCGCGCAATGGACGCAGACCCGACTCTCTCCTTCGACGAGGCCCGGCGAATCCACTTTGTCCAGAAACTACGCGAAAATAACATTGGTATGTCTAGTGCCTGTCCCATGTCTCACACTAACAACAGTAGGTCCCGACGGTCTGCCCAATGACCCCAAAGCCCTAGTATTCAACCGTAATTAGATTTTTTAAACTCTGTTTTCCTTATATATTTATATAATATATAAAAAAAACAAACAAACAAACATTTTCAACCCTATATATATATTTTTCTCCAATTGCCGCTTCTCAAAGAGGCCCTGCAATCTGAATCTTCTGCTGCTCGCGCGCCCACTTGGCCGTGTCGCGCGTATTGGCACCATAAGCCCGGTCTGTCCGTGCCCGCTTGATCGTCTCCGTGACCCACGGCGTACTGTACAGCTCCGCCAAAGTACCTGCCGGATACATGGTCGCAATATCTCCCAGCAACCCAACCACAGACCGCACCGTCGACTCGCTCTTGGCCACCCGAAGGTCCGCATTGAGCAGCTGCAAAAACTCCATGATCGACCCAAGGTGCGGGAACAGCTGCGTCGGCTCGCCGTGCAGCCCAGTGACAATGCCCACGTACGCATCAACAATTGCCTCTCGCAGACTCGACACGTACTCCAAAAACTCGGGCGACGACTCCGCGGTGGACTGCAGCTGCGACGCCTCCCGAATGACCGCCATAACAACGTCCAAATACACACCAAACGAGGCTCCCATCGACGACGCAATGTCTCCAAAGCACGACAGAATCATGGGCTTAATGTCCCGCGGCGTGTTGGCCGCCTGGAGCATGTTGCCCAAAATCGTCATTAAGTTCTCGCTGTACTTGGCCACGGCAGGTCCCAAGGCATGGCTGATATCCGCAACAAGCCCAATGGCCGTGCGCACTGTAGGGGAATCCGGATCCTGCAAGGCCCCAATCAAAAAGGGTAAAAAGGTCTCCATGTACTTTTCAAACGCCGGGCCAATAACTCCAGCAACAGCGCCAATGGCAATGAAAATGTCCTCCTCAATAAACGTATTGGGGAGCTTATGGGTAAGCATGTTGAAAAACAGCTCCATGAGTCGGTCGGCAGCTGCTGGAATCTCCTCCCCAATGCGTCGTACAATGTTGGTCAACAAGCTCAGCAAGTTGGTTTGCAGCTCCTCCAAGCTGGCCCGGTCCTCAACCCCAACCACCTGCTGCTGCATCGCCAGAGTGCCTTCCAGGCGGTGCATCACTTGTGTAGCAAGCTCACGAACAGTGTCCAAAACATCATTGGCACTGAAAATCACCAGCGTTGACAACGCCTCATATGCAGATGCTCGCGCAGAAGCATCATTGTCCTGCTTCGTGGCCAATGACAAAAGCGCAGTAACTAATGGATTATAATATTGGGACATGGGTGCCGTATCTTCCTGCGGACCATCGTGGTTAAGCTGCTCTGTAAGATTCATAATGGTCCAGCAGCAGTTGGCAGCAACCTTTTGGTCATCATTGAGTCCAAAAATAATGGCCTGGATAATAGATGGAAGGTGGTTCTCAATCGAAATGCCGTCAATAACAAGGTCCGCCATGCGTCCAAGACACCATGCAACCGTGTCACGCACCTGTAGCGACTGGTCGGTAATCAAACTGACAATGGGATTGAGGGCCTGGCCAATAAGGGCCTTAAGCTCTTCATAGTCGGGTCCATCCAAAATGGACCCAAACGCCATAACAGCAGCCTCCCGCTTCTTCCAATCCTCGCTGGTCAAGTTCACCTCAACAAAGTCGAGCGTGGTGGGAACAACGGCATTTTGGGTAGTTTGGGCATAAAGCTGCAAGCAAGCAGCTGCCGCCATCGAAACATTCCAGTCGTCCTCATCAGCATGCTCATCCTGTCGGGTTAACAAGCTTAAAAGTGTGGGCAACACCTCAGGGAGCGCCGATTGTGCAAAATGATAGCTCGGCTTAGCAGTCTTGTCGTCCTCGCTCGTCATGAGAATCTCAAGCTCCTCCTCACAAACAGTGCTCCAGAACTCCACAGCCATGCACGCAACACGGTCATTTTCCGAGCGCATACCAGAAACGGTGAGACTAAAAAGTGCCTTTTCCATGTAAAAGCTCATATACTGGTAATACAAGCTCATGATGCGAGCCATGGCGCCAAAGGCAGCGACTTGAACCTCGTTATCTTCCGATTGGGTAGCTTCGCAGACAACCTGCATGATGTAATTGCGCTCTGAATCAACGCCAAAATTGTCGCGGATAAACTCGAGCGAGTTGGCAAGGGCATTGATGGCCGTGAGTCGTACCGAGGGGTCCTTTTCGCTGGACTGTGCGCCTTGGACAATGGCTGTGAGAATGGGGCTGGACTGGGCAACGACTCCCGGGTTCGAAGCATCAGCCGTTTCGCAAATGTAGCCAATGGCCAAAAGAGCAGACTTTTTAACCTCAGAGGGATTTTGGGGGGAGGTGTTGGCAATCAGGGCTTGCATAAGATCGGGCCAAGCATTGAGAGGAAGTTCAATATCGGCAATAGCTGCAATTAGCTGGGCGGCAGATCGACCGACCCGCTCATCAGAAGAGCTAAGGGCTTCAAGTGCTACTGATTTGATTTGAGTTTTGGCATCCAGAGCAAGTTGATTCCATCGGTCTGTTTGCATATGTTTAGTTCTAAGGTCCTAAAACAAGTTAGTAGGCAAAATACAAAAAAAAGCAGAGTAGCTTACCTTTGAAGTGAGCTGGTTTTTTAGACCAAGACCTGCAAGCATTCGAACTTCGGTTCTGCTCTGGGGATTACCCAGAACTTCTGTGAGCATGGCCAAGTATTGAACCTATTTAATGTTAGTAACATCACCTTGTACAGTATGGATCAGTACTTACAAAGTGCTCGGAGGCAGCTTTTTCAAGCTCGGCTTCGGCCTGAGCTCTGACAGCTTGGTCTAGACAAACGTTAGAATAAAGATGGGAAAATGCTCGTGAGTGTACGTACCAGGACTCAGAATAGCGTTTTCTAAGATAGAGGCGAGATCCATTGTTTAGTAAATAGAGGAAATGTATGCAAAAAACGATTAAAAAAACAGCAGCCGAGATCAGAAAGACTTCGAAGAACCGCTGGATTCTAAAGAGGCCTGTGAAAAGTGTCTTTGTGACTGGGCTTAAAAAAAGGGTTTGAGTGACGGGGTGGTCTTGGTGGTGATGGTGGTTTTTGGTGGTGGCAGCAAAATGTTTTCAGGCAATTTTTTTATTTTTTTTTATTTTATTTTTTTTGCGGTAGGTGCGTTTGTGGAGCTTCGTCCTTCACAAGCCGGAAAATGGCTTCTCCAACGAAAGGGTTAGGGCGGGTGACGCGAGGGCCAAGGGTTTCTCCTCCCTAAGAGTTGCTCTTCTCAGAAAAAACCCTCCGCCCTAATGACACATAACTTAGTCAGAGCCGTCACGTGGCATTGCTCAGCCTTCGCCTTGCCCCCCTCACAGCAAGTCTCTGGTAGTTTCAAAACTGTCAACTTTCATCTTTAACAACCCCCCCCCAAAGTATAATGTCAAGCAATATCCCCGATAACACATCCGAGGACTCCTCAGAGCCTTGGACCGACAATAGACCTGATGCCGAAATCTCGCTTGAAGACGAGTCGCCATCGTCCTACAATCCGCAAGAACCCTCCGATAACGCCACTGCCGCCCCCACCTCTACCCCTCATGCCGTGCTATCATCTACAGCCACGACTCCGGACCTCGCCTCAGCAAACAACCCAGACGAAGACGGGGAAGATGAAATCCCTAAATATAACATCAGCCTCAATGATAACTTGCCAGCCCAGCCCGACTCTTCTGCCCCAACCGAATCTTCGGCACAAACCTCCACATTTATTCACTCAACCGTGACTGACCCCCAGAAAGAACAGGACGGGTCCCAGAATGCGTACATCTCGTATCTCATCACCACTGAAACAAACGTCCCTACCTTCCAATCACACCTCGTCAAGGTCCGCCGCCGGTTTTCCGACTTTTACTTTCTCTATAGCTTTCTTGTCTCGGAGTACCCCGCCTGCGCCGTCCCCCCACTTCCCGATAAAAACCGCCTCGAGTACATCAAGGGCGATCGGTTCGGCCCTGAGTTCACGCTTAAACGGGCTGCTTCGTTGAACCGGTTCTTGGATCGCATCTCAATGCACCCCATTCTGCGTAAAGCTTCCACCTATCTTATATTCCTTGAGTCCAACGAGTGGCACGCCTACAAGCGATCTCTCGCAATTCGTCAGCAGACGTCACCAGAAGTGCCCAGCGTTCTTGATGGACTATCGGATTCACTGCTCAATGCGTTTTCCAAAGTCCACACTCCGAACGAGGAGCTCATTGACGTCAAGGCAAAGATGGACAAGCTTGACGAAAACTTGCTACAGGTTGAGCGTGCGTTTCTTAGGGTTTTGCGCCGTAAGGGCGACATTTCGAGCGACTTTGATGACTTTTCGCAGCAGCTCATTCGTCTTGCTGGCCTTGAAAAGAATCTCGAGCCTGAAATCGTTTCCTTTGCCAATGGCACCGAGTTTATCTCCCGAGCTACACTCAAACTCCGCGACCAAATTGATAATGGATACATTATCTCTTTGCGCGACTTGCAAAACTACGTGACATCTATCAAATCGCTCATCAAATTACGCGAGCAAAAGCAGCTCGATTACGAGGCACTTATCGACTACTTATCCAAAGCACAGCAGGAAAAACAGGCAATGCAAACCGGTACCGGCTCCAAAAACTTTTTCCGCGCTCGTATGGAAGACATGCGCGGAATTGACCATCAAAATGCCAAAAATGAACGCCTACGCAAGCTCGATACAAAAATCCAAAGCCTCTCCCAGGAAGTAGACAATGTCAAAGCTGCCTCAGATACCTTCCAGGAACTAGCCATCAACGAAATTGCAATTTTCGAAAACACAAAGACCCAGGAAATGAAAGAGACCCTGAGCACGTTAGCCGATGATCATATCAATTATTACCAGTCGTTAATCCACGAATGGTCAGCTCTTTTAAAAACTTGATGAGGCGAGGGAGAGGGTTTTTTTTTTTACGAGTTAATATAAACCTCTTTATTTTCCTCTCCGTATACTTGTATAAATTCCTCTAGACTCTGCACGTAATGCTTATAGCTCATGGTTTCAATATTGTACTTGAGCTCTCGCACCTTCTTGGTATGCGGCACCGGCGCCTTTTCGTTTTCTTGGACGTAGAATTTGCGCAGCAACATGATGGCTTCTTCTCGGTAAAACCCTGGATAGCATTTGTATTCGGGATCAGGACCGGGGCTAATTAATTGTTAGTGAAAATTGAATCAATAAAAAAGGCTCTACTCACCCTTGGTTAGTCCATAAAACACTTCCGCATCCACCAAACCGGTCGTTGGCACACCCAAAAAACACACGCCGGATCCGGAGCTGCCGCAGAGCCGAGGCGCACATGACACATGGCTCCACAGTCACATATAGGTCGCACTCAGAAATAATATCCTTATGGCTATCCTGAGCTTGCAGCGCCTCGTCGATGGCCAAAAACTCGGCGTGTCGTGTAGCCTTTTATTTGTTAGAGACAAGGGCACGCATTTAATAATGTAGAAAAAAAAACTTACACATGATGTTCTATTAGTATCGTTAAAACCATGGCCTATGACTTTTCCTTCGCGTACAAGAACACAGCCCACAGGCACCTCACCTTTGTCCAGAGCGAGTTCGGCCTACTCAACGTGTCAATAGAAATGAATTACCAGTCTCTATCATAAGACAAACCCCGCACTCACCATTTTTAAAGCTTCTTTCATGTGCTTAAAATGTTCTGATCCCGTATCCTTTATGCTCATTTTGAATATGTTTGTTGACAGTCAAAACGAAATAAGATGTAGGGGGTGGTTTTTTGGAAAGTGATTTACATCACTACTAGATTTTTTTTAAAAAAATTTTAAACGGGAGTTTATAAGCGTGCGGCGTTAGTTGACCACAGAGCTACATTTGAAAGTATATTAAAAAAATGAATAATGTATCGATTACGATTTATGACTTTCAATTGAAAAATACTCCTTAAAAAAAGAATAAAGTCCATAGCAAAAAAAAAAATCATTTATAAAAAACTCAAATCTGTTATCTAACTAATTTAAAACGCCTGGTAGGGATGGACCAAGGGAAAACAAAACATTTAATTCCAGTCCATATAGTTAACATGAACAGTATTATTTGTAACACTTTGGCTTTCTTTGGCATTCACGGTTAAAATTCCTTCTTCATTAATAGAAAATTTCACAATCACTCGAGTCTTTCCTGTGGGTTTAGGAGCAACTTGAAAATGAAGAGTTCTAAGACGTTGGTTTTTTTTGGCTTCTTCATTTTCTCCAACTAATACGTGGATTATTATATCTCTCTGATTGTCAAAAACTGTGGTGAATGTCATCATATTATCGGTGGGAATCTTTGTATTTTTTTTAATTATACACACAAACTTCCCAGAATTATCCTCTATTCCAAGTGACTGTGATGTCACATCAGAAATGTTGATGCTTTCCAGGGGATGTTCTGAAATCTGTTTAATGTTACCTCGTACATCCCCAAAAATTCTTAAAGCTTGTATAGTCGCACCAAGAGCAACAACAGTTGCAGAATCCAAATCTTTGCATATCTTATTCCTCTCAAACATAGAATTTAAAACAGACTCACTAAAGTATCTCATTTTGCTTGAACCTCCAACCATGATTACTCGGTCGATATCATCTGTGTCCAGCCCCGATAGCTTCAAAATTTCTTTTAAAGTGTCTTCAGTCTTATTGAATAACGGCTGGCAAATATCTTTTAACATATGGTTAGACATTTCAATAGAAATATCTTGGCCATTTATAAAATTTTGGATTCTGACAGCATATTTTTGGTTAGGGTTTTCGTATGTACTTAATTTTTCCTTTAGTTTCTCGCAATAAAGTGTAAGTCGAGCTTTAAGCATAATATTTTCGTCAACATCAACATTAATAGCTTTTTTGATTCTTTTTCTAAAATACTCGAAAATACAATTGTCAAAATCGGCGCCTCCCAAATGCGAGTCTCCATCACTTGCAATAATATCATAATTATTTCTTAGGACTTTAACAATAGAAATGTCAAATGTCCCACCACCCAGATCAAAAACAAGAACATTTTCCGGTATTTCTTGCTCTGTTTTATCTGTTTTTGCCAGATTGTTTTCACATCCATATGCAATTGCAGCCGCCGTGGGCTCGTTCAAAATTTGTACCGATTTAAACCCTGCGTTTTTCGCCGCTGTTTTTGTTGCCTCGCGCTGTTTAAAATCAAAATTTGCTGGTACTGTCACCACGGCTTTGGTGACTTCTTCCGCCATTACTTTCTCTGCTTTATCTCGAATATCTTTAAGAAGAATTGTAGACACTTCTTCTGGACTAATAATCCTACTTTGATTGTTTTCAAAGTCAAGCTTAAAACATACTTTCCCCTCATGCTCAATCAAATTGTATGTAACATACTTGGCGTTCTCTTTAACTCGATCATCTTCGAAACTAATTCCAATGAACCGTTTTGATTGATAAATGGTAGTTTTTGGATGGTGTAACTGTAAGCCTTCCTTGAATATATCTATGTCATATTTTTCTGGTGATTCAAATGTCACAATGGAAGGCAATAACCTGTTGGCGTCATGCTCAATGAATTTAATCCCCTTTTGTGAATAATAAGCAGCACAGCAATGGGTTGTACCCAAATCAATACCGATTGAGCGTCCGTTTTCAGCGGAGGATTCCAAGGAGGTCATTATATATCATCTACCAAGTTACGAAACAAAATTAAAGAAGAAATAAGATTATAGGAAAAAAAAACATTTTATTATTGAAAGTATTTCTCCATAGCCTTTTGAAGAGGCTAAAATTATCGAAGGCTATCGATAAACACTATTAAGTTCAACTCGTCGTTTAGTTAAATTTCACGTGATACTCACATGACCTGAAACTAAGTGTGTTGCTTGATGGAACCTGCAACTCATCGCGGTACGTTGGCGCAATAAGTTTGTCCTCGACTATCTCTTTGAGCTCACAAGTCTGTTCAGGTTTCACTCCAGCTTTTTCTGCCAGATGATCTTTGAAAAGTCATCAAGTATTTTGGGCCCAGCAATATGTAATTGACTCTGCTGTTACTTCTGGCCCTAGTGAATTGTTCATGGCGGAGTCTTGGTGAATAGCACTCGCGCCAGGCACTCCACGCTGACATTCGCACCCGACGCATTGAAAATAAAACATTTAACTGGCGTTGATGCTTTCCCAATGGGCACACTGAAATTGATATTTCAAGTTGACAGTAAATTGAAAAACCAGCTTCACTTGCAAGTCCAGCACATTTACTCTGGGAAACTGTTAAATACCTCTTCACGCTCTCGACCCATGTCAAGCATATTCTATATTGGGATACCTGAAACAAGCCATGTAATTTTTCCAAACATTGCCTGTTAAAAAACTGAAAAGGGTGGGAGCTTTTTTTTACGAAAATCATTTTTACGCAATTAGTTTTCTAACAAGGAAATTAACCATGGTTATTACAACTTAAATGGGTTTTCGAGAAAGATTTGCCAAAATTTTTACATTTTCAACACGTTTTTTTCAAAACAAATTACACCAGAGAGCAAATTTAGCATTTCTTTATATCAAGAGAAAAGTTCCATATTCACATCTTCTCTTCTAAAGAAACCCCAGGAAGCACGACGTGGACGCTTGCTCAAGCTACTTCCCAAAACTAGACCTTGAATCATCCTTAGAATCACTTTCAAGAGTCACAATGCCTTTGATCATTTCATGACTAGAGAGAGGAGCTCAGTCCGGTTCTACTCTCTGAGAGGTATGGGCAACAACTCAAGAGGGGGAAGCTTAGAACGGATTTTATCATGCTCATGGACATCACAAATGTATCAAAACATTTGCATCCCAAAAACTTGTTTGTTTTATTTTTTCAGAGGACGTAAAAAAAAACAAAAAGTTTGAAAAAAAAAGGCCCGCAACTAAATTATATATAAAAAACCTAGAGTTTTTAGTTAAGAAAGTTATATCTTTAAAATAAATATTGTCGATTGTGGTATTTTGTTGATGATTTTAGGTAGTTTCTTTTTTCGTGTTTGCAAAGGTATCTTTTGGTATCTTAGACGCAAACCTGCGAATATCTTCTCAAACTTGGCCATCGTATGAAGCCGTCGTCCTATTCCTTACCATTTCCCTCGTAAGACTCCCTACCATTTCCCTCGTTAGATTCCCTACCACTTCCCTCGTAAGATTCCCCACCATTTCCCTCGTTAGATTCCCCACCAAGTTCCCTCGTAAGATTCCCCACCTTTTAAGTGCCTCCGAGAAAACCCCTAAGATGACACTAGGGACCTTTGGCGCTTCCCGGCTAATCCTCAGGTCCCTCCCACTCCCAGCTTATTTTTGTTCACTCCCCAGGTTCCCTAACTAATGCCCATATAAACCAGATTGAAAAAAACCAGAAGAAAACGAAATGTCATTTCACCAGGCGGCAGTGATTGTAACCATGCAAAAACAACGGCACTAATGTTAAATAACTTTAGGGCCAATAAATCGAATAAAATAAATAAAAAATATCATCTTGAGTTGCCACAAGTATGGGAAGTTAGTGTAGTGGTTATCATACTTGCCTTCCAAGCAAGTGACATGGGTTCGATTCCCGTACTTCTCATTATAATTTTTAGCTTTTGTCTTTTTATTATTAAATGTACATTTTTTTTAAAATTTTAGATTGTAGGGCCATTTATTAAGATAATTGAAAAGGTCAATTAGATGTTAAAATGAGGTATATTTTGAGTATCTAGTGTATGTAATAACAAAAAACATATACCTTTAAAAAACATGTATATATTTTTAGACAACATCTTTTTCATTTTTTAGAGCAAAAAATAACAGCCACCCACGGTGGGACTCGAACCCACAATCTTCAGATTAGAAGTCTAACGCCTTAACCATTGGGCTACGCAGGCTTACTTAAAAAAGTAGAATTTTGATACATTATACCAAATACTTTAACAAAACTTTTATGTAACTATTATTTTTTTTTTTTTTTTTTTTTTTTTTTTTTTTTTTTTTTTTTTTTTTTTTTTTTTTTTTTTTTTTTTTTTTTTTTTTTTTTTAAAAAATAGTGGGACCGGTTAGTCGAGTTGGAAAAGACGTTCGCTATATGCGAGAGGCGTGGGTTCGAGCCCCACACCACCCACTCTTTAAATGGTTTGCGGGAGCTTACCATAGTCCGACACAAAGGGCCTAACGGCCGACCGTCCTGTCAGTCTAATTAGCCGCGCAGGTGATTGCGGGCCGTATCTCTGGCAGGGCGGAATAAGAAATAAAATCACGGTTTTCCGTGAAGCGTCTGTGAAGATAAGTGGAAATTGGGTCGGGAAGGTTTGGGATCGACATACTGATTCACCCCTGTTCCTCGTAGGCTGGCATCAGGGCCCATGCGCTCCGGGCTATCCGAGACGTCCAGACCGACACTTGTACTGAAAAGGTACTACATGACCGACACACATTAGTTAGAAATTAATAAGGATAGCGATAACGCTGATGTTATATACTTCTATAACCCTTGAATATAAACAAACAAACAAACAAACTTTTTAAAAAATTTTTGATTAAAAGTTAAGTTTTAGAATTACAAAAAACAATATAAACATTTTTTTCGTTTATAAACTTTCCTGGTCATCAAAGCTTAACAAAATCGCATTCATACTCAAATATTCGTGTATTCCTAAAGTTACACTAGTCATTTCAATAACTGAAAAAATTAAAATAATCATAGTAATAGTTGGAGTTAACAAAAAAAAACTAATTTTTCCTGAATCCTTAAAAAAATCTCTATCTTTTCATATAAATTTTACAAATTTTTTAAAAATCGTCCAAATTACCAAAATTATTACTCCAAAAAAATCTGTATTTTTTGGTTTTATGGTTCTGATATATTCACACCGGTATGTAATTTACGTATAAAATCTTAATCTCCAAAAATCTTTATTTTTTGACATTATAATGGGAATTTTTGATTGAAAATAATTTTCCAAGAATCTCTAATCAATTTTCTATCTTTTCATATAAATATTACAAATTTTTGAAAAATGGTCCAAATCACCAAAATGATTACTCCAAAAAGAACTCTGTATTTTTTGGTTTTATGGTTCTGATATATTCACACCGTTATGGAATTTACGCATAAAATCTTAATCTCCAAAAATCTTCATTTTTTGACATTATAATGGGAATTTTTAATTGAAAATAATTTTACCAGAATCTCCAATCAGTTCTCTATCTATTGAGGTATATTTCACTAATACTTAAAAAATGACCTAATTCTCCAACATGGTCAAGGTTAAAATGTTTACTTGGACTGTACCATAATATTCATATCATTATTAAATGTACGCAGTAAGATATTTTCGACCATAGCGTACTGGTATCTTTGCTTTCAAAAATAAATCACCGTTTATTTAATGCAATTTAAAGAGAACGTGAGATATATTAATGATTTATTTGTCTATTTTATAAAAAAACTGGAATAAAAACAAACAAACGGCCAAAAACTTTTGGCCTGGTATTAGGAATTGATGGTAATATGCGAACTTCATTAAAGTTTGTTATTATATGGTGAGATTTTATTTTAAATCATCTTCTGATGAATCTGTTATGTTTTATTATTTCAGCTGGTAATGTGTACTTGTATTCATAAATGTTGAAGTACGAAATGAAACAAAAATTAAAATATCCTCATTATGTGGGTCTGGCATGTGAAACCTTTTTTATTCATACGAACTTTTTCTTAAATTTTAAAGGACGTAACAAGGGCTAGGTTTTTAGGGAGTCTGGGGTGTAGACTATCCAAAATATAAGCAAATCTTAACCAGACATAAATAGTAAACAAGCACCATGAATTAACAAGACTGGATTTCCAAAGGAATCCATCTATCATTTATATAAAATTTGCAATCTGATCTAACTCATTTTTAAAATCTGTTTCAATTGACCCTAGCATGCTAGAAAAATAAAAGTAAACGTAGTACTATCAGTTTCCCTTTTATTGAAAGTCTAAGAAAAACGATAGCATCAAAAATAACGCTTTTTTAAAAGGAAACTGATAAATAATTTGGTTAAAATTTTTAGCTAAAAGATTTTAAATTTTATCATTATGAAATACAGCTTTTAGTTTTACTAGAAGTATATATACTCAAAATTCCTTCTAGAATTAAGGAATATGGCTGTCGAGCTCACGTTTTTTTTACTTATTTACAAGAAAAAAGTTTTTTTTATCATCTAATTAATTATGGAATATTTTTGAAAGCATATTTTTATAAAAGTTCTTTAAAATTTATATAATTTTGTTTAGTTTAAAACTTAATTAAAATATTAAATGGTATTTGAATACACATTTTAATGTTTACTTTCAACTAAGAGGTTGCGGATTTAGCTCAGTTGGGAGAGCGCCAGACTGAAGTCATAACTTCGGTCTAGTAATCTGGAGGTCCTGTGTTCGATCCACAGAATTCGCATTAACTTTTTAAAATAACTTTTTGCTTTGATTTTATTTGTAGGTAAATGCATAGCCGAAAGTGGTTGTGTGAATTGGAAAACACCTTGTCGTAGGATCACAATGTCAGCCATTGGCTTAATTTTTATTCTAGAATAACCAGTTTCCTAATTTATTCCGTTTGATTTAAAGTATGTGCTTTTATAGTTTTAAAGTTGATAGTTTATCACAGGATAAAGGAGAGGAAAAAGAAACAAACGAAACTAATACCGATACAAATAAAAAAGCAATCAACATTGGTTCTTTATTCTAAACAAAGAAACTACACTAATGTTTTTTGTTGTAGATTTTAATATTTCATTAAAAAAAATATCACAACACTTTGCTGTCAACAAATTCATGATCTTGCCTTCTATATTTACATTCGACAAATTGTAAAAAGTTCATAAATATCTATTGATTCTGTTGAGATTATGTTTCATTAGTGTACCGAAATTTAGCACTGCAACGTAGTATATACATAAATCTAGCAACGTCCACTGCACAAATTTACAAAATAGGCATCCAGTAGGAACTTTTTGCTAGAATTTCACGGGTTTCGCTTCACTCATCTATTTAACTGCCTTTGGATCTTCACGCCTGTGAGGTTCGTAAACAATTTCACACCTAGGAAAAAACCGCCTGAGTCATGTGACCCGCATAGAAGTTAACACGGCCATGATGCGGTTGTGCTATTTTTAAAGTTTATTTTGGGTCCTACGAATAATAAGCATTTTTGATAAAATTTTTTTTTCTTTATAAACATTTCCTTCTGTTATTTATATCATCGATAGTCAATATAAATTAAACTTCTCCTTTTTATTTATTTTTGTTTTTTCAAAATCCTCCACAATTTACTAAAATGATAGTAAAACGTCGCCTCTTTATATCATACATGGCCTTTGGTGTCATCATCCTCTTTCTACTCTATCAACTCAACTCCTACTACAATGACCGCTTTGACGAACTAGAAACAGATAGCACAGACTTTAGCATTGGCGTCCAACCACCAGACCCATTCCCTCAGGGTAAACCAGACTTCCGAGGAAAGCGCAGAGAAGAGCAAAAACGCCAGGAGGAAGAGGAGAAACGCGAACGTGAGCGTAAAGCCAATCTTAAGAAATTGGCTGAAGAAGAACATAGAAAGAAGGAAAATGAAGATCTGGCCAACAAAAAGAAACTGAAATCGGAAAGCGCTAAAGACAAGAACAAGAATAGTTGATAGCCTCCACTACACTAGGACTATGATGATGTTTATTACTACATTATTATAATGATGCCACGACTAAAATTTCTATTTTTCTATTATTTCTAATTTTTTTTTTCTTTTTGCATACCATTACTCCTAGACTTGGAATATTCATAACACTGACACCGATGATTTCAAACCAATGAGCCAGGACACCGACGTTTTTCATGTCTCATATAAAAAAACAAAAAACAAACAGATATTACCGTTAAGGTTTTTGGCTCATGAGTGTAAGAAGTTCTTTTACTGTTTGACCGATAACCCAAAATGTCTTTTTTTTTGCATTTAACATCAATCTGATTAACAATGTGAAAAATCAACTTTTTTGAAAACCTTTTTTTTCACAAAATTCAATTGACGAATAATTTTATCCTTAGGGATTCGCATTTTATGTAAATTTTTGTTATTTCTGTAATAGTAATCATAATTTCTCTTTTATCATAGCTTTTGGACCTTTATCCCTGATCAAACCGCTTTTGACACAAAATACTTTGATGATTATTACTTTCAATTACTCTTTCCAACAATATTGTCAAAGTTCAGTAGTGCTCCCCTCCCTGTTAATGGATAGGGTGTACATTTAGCTTTAAGGTTTCATGCAAAATAAATTTAACTGTTCAGTGCTTTTTTTTTTTTTTTTTTTGAATCTACTTGTCCAATTTTCTATTCGTCCTTCTGAAACCTACAGTGGGTTTGGGAACCTTCTGCTTCAAAACTTCATCGCAGCCTTTTATCCTTTAAATTATATGTATCAATCTCATATATTCATGACATCATCTTAAACAGGACCCCTTCTGACCAAACCTGATATAGTTACTATATTAGTAACTCACTATTAAATTTTGACGTATCTGCAACAATAACCAACTGCAAGAGTAGGCCTAGCAGTCATAGCTTATAGCAGGGGAGCACTCCGTATGCTGGGTATGTGCGGCTGATTTTCTGCCACGTCTAACACCTGAAAAATATAAGTTTTCAAAATCTCACCACAGGTATTCTCAGATGTTGCTATGCTCAATGACACCCGAGATTCCAGCATGAAAAATGATAGTATAGAGCTTATACTTACAAATTTTTTCTGATTAATGCCCTGAGTAAATCTTGGTATCATCCAGTAATTTGCTAACCTCACCTCTTCTTCTTTTGAGATAACGTTATTCATGCGCTAATAATGCCCAACGGCTCACTTTAATTCTCATGGTGACGATACCTCTAATCATAAGGTAATTATTCCAAATTCATATTCTTCTTACTATTTCTACTGGTATTTCACGTGATTCATTATAGGTCAAAATGATACACAAAATTAAAGTCTTTTCTGCCCACCGACATGACCAACAAGACACATCTGCATATCATCCATTTCTAAATACTAAAACTTTCCATTTGAATCTACATAAAATCATATCGATCACTTTTTTGATTTTTTCATTATTTATAATCTAGAAAAAAAATAGATTGTAATCCTTTTTTCTGCTTTCAGGATTCTAAATCTCCTCCCTTGTTTTCTCTGGCCAAAGTTCTATAACATGTTTTGTTTAGCGCGCACACGATTAAACTTGATACCTCTATAATTAACTTCTTTTCTTAAAAAAATTGGTTTTGAGCAAATAACAAGAAAAAAAATAAACTTTACCCGAGGGATTTACAATATGATTTTATAAAAAAGTGGCAATAACTGGTCGGATAAAAAAATGACATGACCAGATATTTAAAACAGTCTAAAATTTTTTTGTTTCAAAAGAAAGCTAATCACATATTTACTAGCTACCTATTTATCAATCAATTAAAAAAGTAAGCGTAACAAGTATATTTGAGAGTTTCTCCGCGAAATAAAAACCTTCTGCGATTTAGGGCTCGATATATTTCCAAGGTTTCAACTAAAAATTTACTAGTATGTTTCAATTATTCTATATACATTTCTTACTAAATTTGAATTAACTTATTAAATACTAAAAAAATTTAAAACGAGATACCTCAGGTTTTTATGGTCCAGATAATGTGCCATATTTATTAATAAAACTCCATTTAACATATCAAGTTAACTTGGCTTAGTAAACCTAACCATGATAAATAACAGTTTTTATATGTATACCCTTTTCTGATTATCTTTTTTCTTCTATTTTTGTGAATCTGCCTCAAGTAAATCATTAATCTATATTAGACAAGGAAATACCGATACGAACACTTTACTCTCTACCACTAGCATGAACTCAATATTTTTATGGCAAATGGATTCATGCGGACCATCATATTCACGCTCCCTCTCTCAATATAATAGGTCATAAAATTGAAATTGAAATTAATGCTTATTCATTCTCTTTCTGAATTTATTACCAGGGAAGCAAAAAGCAATGTAATTGTCACTATATATTCTTTTTTAGCTAGTAGATGTTACCATATTGTCGTTTCTCTAGAGAAATCTCTATTCATTTCAAATTTCCCTCTTTTTTTCTTAAAAAATGGAACTGCCTGACTCAGAATATGTTTTTTATTCCTTCTTTTTATACTAAAAATATATATATTAATTTTTTTCTTTTCTCACATCTTTTTTACTATCATATATTTTTTAATTAGTCCAGTTCTCATTTCATTCACCTTGAAGTATCTTTTTGATATACATATATCATTTTTTTCCCCGAATGTTAAGATCTGTTCGCCCCTAATTGGCATAAAGATCTTTTAAATACTTTTTTTTTGATACAAGACATGACAGTGGATGCTTTCAAAAAGACCAACAACTCATCTACCAGCGATAATTCTATCAAACACTCTATAGTTTCTTTAAATTCGACATCCACTCACCCAACTTCTATGTCTGGCACATCTCATTCGCCAGAAAAACACACATCTCATGGAAAAAGCATGGTAATTGTACACCAAATTTCTAAAAATGATGATACAATGTCTTTCTCTGATTCGGATAACGAGCTATTTTTGACACCACCTGCTTCTCCAAGTTCTTCAACGGGAAATGAAGAATCACCAAAAGCCTTAAAACACAAGGTTTCGTCACCATCTTTAGCTTCAATTTCATCGTCTTTAAGCGAAAGCTTTCGCTCAAAATCACACTCAAGAGCAAGTTCAACAACATCTACTATTTCATCTACATCTTCCAAATCATTTCATAAGCGTGGCAGCTCTTCAGTATCATCTACTAGTTCCGTTGTTATTTCATCCCCAATTATATTTTCTGCTCAATCTTTGGATTCTGCACTCCAACAAGGAATAAAAGAAACTTTAACCGAAGACATTACTCGCATTTCTGCTGCTCCACCTCGACCGGCACCGGCACCTCCAGTTTTGACTCACAAAAGACAGTTTTCTTTAGAAAAAATTCCACCTAGGTCCCCAACTCAACCAACTACAAACTTTCAACCAATAAATAAGTCTCCGTTACAGATTGCCTCAACAATTTCTGAGAAAAATGAAAAATCTGCTTTGCAAAATACAGCTTCTCTAACCAAGTCAGATGACAGCGGCTCTCACTCTTCCATTCTTTCAAAGAAAACAACAGAGTTCAACAATATAACGAGCTCAACAAACTTAAAAGCTTATAATTCCTTACCAAACCAAATTCAGCAACAACAATCCTCTGATGCCATTAAAACAACAAATGCTGAAGTTACGGGCCTTGTCAATCGGCTTTCACCTCAATCACCCAGCAAACTTTCTCCAACTGGAGAACATGTTTCGTTTTTCTCATCAAAAGAAACTTTACCTTTAGATTTTTCTAGCCCAGTAACTCCAGTATCGCCTCAAAATTTACCAACTGTTTCTTCTGCATCCCCTTTACTTCGATCGCTTAGTTCTTTCAATACTTCAAGATATGAAGATTTTGCCCATTTGACTTATTTAGATATTTCAGCATCAGAATCGACATTGAATTTTCTCTCGGCCACGGGCAGACTTCCACGGTGGATTCAAAAATGTACATCTCTTCAATATCTGGTTGGTTGTAAACTAAATCTTACTGTTATAGAAGAATGGGTGTCACAGTGTTTGATTCAGTTACGTGTATTAAGACTAAATGACAATCAAATTAGTACTTGGCCCGATCATCTTGCCCAGCTTCTTCCTTATGATTTGCTTACTGTTGTTGATCTTGAAGGAAACCCATGTTTTACCAATTTCTGTGATAGATGCACCCAGTTTAGACTTGATTATGCAAAAAGCATAGACCAATCATCAAGAGAAGCATCTAAGAAGTTTCTTTCAAGTAGAATTGAATTTCAGCCTGCTTTTGGGTTAAAAAAAAAACAAGGATCTATTTCCAAAAAGAGTCACCATAGACGAATTTCAGTCCCAGCTATTACAAACACTAGCCCTCCACCTGTTTCTTCACCTACATCTTCAGCCTCACCGTCCACTTTATCTTCTTCTTCTTTGATTTCTGATTCATCCTTTGATTCAACTAGCCCTTCCATGGATTTAAATTTTGATTCTCTTAAAAAAAAACCCAGTACCGGTTTTTTTGGGCGCCGTCACAAAAAATCCTATAGCGCTCAGCTCCAGAATACAATTTCTAAACTTTCTAACTTGAGCACCACCAGCATTGAAACTGCAATTGGTAGCACAACCAGCCTTAGTGATACATTTATTAACGAGAGTCCAATGGACAAGAAAAGTGAAAATGCAACCGAAGTTGGAAAACATGAAGACTCTAATACTACTGAGGCTACACTCAACAGTCCCACAGAAGCCAATAATCCAATACAAGGACCTTCAGGTAATACGTCAAATCTATATTTTGATGATGATAGTGATGATGAAGCTTTGACGTCGTTGGAGCCTGTTATTAATACCAAGTTTATTGGCCGCGAAACGCTTTCTTCACCTTTAATTCAAGAGTTGACTCCAAACGTTAATTCACAAACATCATCTTCAGTTTTTTCAGCAGAGTCTAGACAAATATCATGGGCCTCTAAACAGCGAGCTTCTGCAATGTTTCTGGTCAGTGACGTACCAGAAAACATGTCTAACCTACTCAGCAGTCAACTTGGCCCCGATACTTGGGCTCAAAAGCGCATCGAACCGTCAGAGGTAGAAAAATCTAAAGTTGTTTTGAATCTTCTTAGAGATATTTGGGAGATGTCTACAAACAGTATTCTTTATCACGTTCCAGATTTGACTGCAGAGGCATTGGCAGCCGCTACTGCTCGTAGAAATTCTGCTGCTCATGATGCCAAAAGTGACCCTGTTTTTTGTCGAGTTTCGCCCATATCGTCTATAGCCGACTCTAAACAACATTCTAACAATGTCTCTTCTTCTTCCGGGGTGTCCCAAAGTCATTTAACTTTTGCAGGACGTAATTTAGGACATGGACGTGCTAACTCTGCAGACGTTATTCCTCAGTATTCTAGCCCTTCTAACACAGAAATTAATTCTCCCAAATTACATCCAAAAACTTCCAACAAAGAAATAGCTAAATTGTTGCTCAATATGATTGAAGAAGAGAAGACTTTTGTGAAGCGAGTTAATGAACTAATCACCATTTACGTCAAATCCAAAAAATGCCCACCAAAAGCAGCAAAAATCTTCAATGACATTGAGCCCATTTACCAACTGCATTCTGAAACACTTTATCCCGGTCTTCAAAAGTCTTACGAAGTATTTCTTGCACATAAGGATCCAAAACTTGAAAGACTTTCTTCTTTAATTTTGGCCCACATTAATGAACTTCGGATTTATATTCGCTATGAAGTTTCTCTTGACGAATCATTGCGTCTTGCAAATTTTTGGAAGAGACTGATTGGTGGTGACTCGAGTCAAAATATGGTGTCGTATGGCGCCAATGTTCCGCATTTGGCAAATTATACTCATCCAGATGCCATAATTGCTGAGTGGATTAAAAATTGCCATCGCCACAAATCACATTCTCTTGGAAGTATTACAGACTATCTTCAACTTCCAACCTATCATTTTGAAAAGTATCGAGACTTTTTAAAAGCTATATCCTTTTTTTCTCCAGGTCTTTGTGGGGCTCATGACCAGCTTGAATTAATTAACAAGGCAATAGAAGAAGAAAAGCCTCTTGCTGCAGAAGCTCGGCGTTACGATGAGTTTGACCAAGTATATGATTTTTCTTCTCAGCTACCAGCTCGGATACCTCCATTTCCTGAGCGTAGATACCTTGGTGATGCGGTCATTTTGCTTAGAAGTGAAGTCTTTTTAGAGCTTCCATCAAAACATTCAAAAGCAGATTGTATTCATTATATGACTCTTGATGCCCCCCATTGCAATATTGTAAAATATGGGAGCAAGGAAAGCTCTTTTTCACGCACCAAACCTATTTTTGAGATGGAACCTAAAAATTGCACCGAGGAGAGTTTTACAGTTAATAGTGTTACCAACAACTGCAATAATTCAATCCTTAATGGGTTATGCCGTGCAAACCCAGTCCCAAAAGTTGTTCAGAAACAAACTATAAAATCCAAGTTTAATTTGGCTTTGCATCGCATTATTGTTTTTGACGATGTAATTGTGTTTACGGACGAAGATAAGAAGTGCATTAACAGAGTTGTCCCTCGCAGCAAAATCACAGTGACTCTACCTTGGAAATACCCAGTTCGAGAAGGAGCAGAGGCCCTTCCTACAGGTGATCAGATTTCATATAAGTCTAAGTCATCAGCAAATTCTGTATATAATCAAAACAGATATTCCATTTCTTCCACCGCTTTTGGTGGTATGAATTTACAATCATCGGCTCCGTCAGCACCAGGGCATCACAAGGGTTCTGGCAACTCAGGTTCTCTTCGAATGATGTTTCATGATGATCCCAAAATCTGGTACTGCACATTAAGATCATTCAATAGCGAGCGCAAACTTAAAAGCAAGGAACCTCGTTCAAGATTAGTTGAGCTTTTTACAATTAGCTGAAAAAGTTCTCTGAGAAGTTTTTTTAAAGTATTTTCCTGTAATATAATTATATATATTTTTTTGTTTTATATCTTTTTCTTCGTTATCATTATCATTATCATTATCATTATCATTATCATTATCATTATCATTATCATTATCATTATCATTATCATTATCATTATCATTATCATTATCATTATCATTATCATTATCATTATCATTATCATTATCATTATCATTATCATTATCATTATCATTATCATTATCATTATCATTATCATTATCATTATCATTATCATTATCATTATCATTATCATTATCATTATCATTATCATTATCATTATCATTATCATTATCATTATCATTATCATTATCATTATCATTATCATTATCATTATCATTATCATTATCATTATCATTATCATTATCATTATCATTATCATTATCATTATCATTATCATTATCATTATCATTATCATTATCATTATCATTATCATTATCATTATCATTATCATTATCATTATCATAACTTCTACATAAAAATTCATTAAAATTAAACTGGAGGAAGTGGGTTACGACAGATGGGACACTGTAATCTAGTTCTCATCCATTGTTCCATACACTCTGTGTGAAACACATGTCGACATGGAGTTACCATATATTTTCTTCTTGCAAGAATGAGCGCAGGTGATGATACAAACGCTGCTGAAGATGCTTTGGGTGTAATAACCAACTCCACTGGTGTCATGCATATGGCACAATCTACAGTTGGGCGAGACACTAGGTCTTTATTTGCTGCCGACTGGGCTGCTTCATTAAAGGAAGAGCTGTTGCTGAGGCTTCCACTTGCACCACTTGGTTCTCCCGGTAGCTTAGAAGAAACGCCTGAGTTGACAGATTTAATAGAAGATTCCCGGCTAAATCGTTTAGAGATGGGAGCTGCAGACTCAGAGATATTTACACCGTCTTCAATATCGTCACTTTGTGTGAGAATGGGATGATAATCGTAGAGAGCCGGTAAGTATCCCTTAGGCAAGAAGAATCTCGGACCGAAAACGGTTTGAAAGTAGAGGATAAAAATTTGTATAGTTATCCAAATAACAGTAGTCAGAGCTAATGTTGGATCGTAGTGATGACGGAGAATGTTGTTACTAAAAAGCGTGAAGTAAAGAACAGGAATCAAACGAAGAATACTGGAGCCGATAATGAATTCCCACAAAAATGAGCGTCTAAAACCTCTTGCTATGTTTCTCTGAATTTGTGGGACCCACATGGAATAAAAACCAAGAACAATCACAAACTCGTAAATTCTGCGGTAGTAGAGTGGCCAAGTGGCAGCTATAAGTGCAGAGCTTATGAATCCAATCAAAGAAAAATAAAACCAAGTGTAAATTTTGCTTCCAATGGCACGCTCACTAAGATCCTCTGGCGGGTCATTACTTGGCGAAGATTCAGAAACTGGTAATATAGAAGAGTCTCCAGAGAGCTGCTGTGGAGGTCTCGTAGATGGAGTAACAAATGAGCCATCGGGAAGAACAGAAAATGTAGCTGTTCCGTTTTGGTCAACCATAGCGTCACGGACACGAACATCAGCTTGTCTTTCTGAGATTTGGGCCTGATAGATTTTAACAAGATAACGCATCTCAAACATAGATGTCAATGCAAATGACAAAAAGGCAATTGCCATAAAAGATAATGCAAGATCTTCTACAAATGACGAAGCAAATGAAGCCATCCATACGCTACCATCAATCACTGAGTTCATGGCAATTGTGTAAAAGCTAACCTTGCACATATATGAGGGAGTATTTGTGTCCTTCATTTGCCTAGCAAGGAGATAAGCTTGCGCAATAATTAGTAGCACACATGCAACCACCACGGTTTTAATACGACTCCAATATTGTTCGTATTTTTCACCAAGAGAATCTTGGGCTCGAATAGCAAAAGCACAGTCGGGAGAATATATGATACTTTCAAGAGTCATTGGTGGTATTTTTTTTAAAGGCCGACCAACAGGGTTCTCGATTTCATCTTCAATATCTCGTAGCTGCGAAGCACTAAGAGGGACAGATTTAAAATGACCGTAGAGAACAAACTCACATGAATCAGCAGCTAATTCGCTATCTTCAAAAACGAGATAATCTTCTTCATACTCGTCTTTCGTAAGCGTGTTGTTTAAGTATTGCAGCATTAGTTCCTTAGACTCTTCAAAGTACTGTTCATCTATAACCAAATGGGGCAAGTACTGTAGACCAAAGTATTTTAAAGAGTCGGTCGTTAAAACAACGTTACCTGTAGGTTTTATATGAAGTCCTTTCAAGCTGATAGTATAAGAAGACGACTCTTCTTTGTCAGTGATAGATAATCGCATAGTGATTATGGTAATATTTGGATTAATGGCACCCTTTGGAATGGCCTCCTCGATGGAGAATGAGATACTGCCTTCCGATTCGGTGATATTGCCTTCAACAGGTGAACTTAAGATTTTATCCATGGTAGGCTCCTGAGGAAGTGGTTTATGTGTTAGCTCCAAAACAAGAGAGTTATTATTGCTAGATGCCAAAGCTTCTCCGTCCTCATCGTTATATTGAAACATATCTGGAATTTTCATATCTCGAGGGATTAATTTAGAAAGTTGTGGTTTATTCCACAGCCCATGGAACAGACCGGAGTAGTTCCCATAAAATACGAAATGGAACTTTTGAAATGATTCATTATCGTCGCCTTCAGAGTACTGAATGTTGGTGAGCTGTTTATCGATTTGGTTTTGATCAGACTCAGAGTACCAAAGGGACTTAGCAATCTTTTCAATTGAGAGTGGAATAAAACTTGATTCATTTAATGGGTGTGTAATTCCGGTAATGTTTCCAGGAATATGTCTATATGTGGAATTTTGTAAAAGCTCAGTTTCATTTCTTTGTAATTGGAAGAAAGAATTAAGATGTGATTTTTCTTCGGGAGAAGTCAAGTGAGGTGGGTTTCCCGTAGGTGTAAAGAACAGTAAAAAAACTAACAAGACTAAAAATAGTCCTCTGTTGATTTCCATTTTCTATAATATAATTAGTCGATACTTAGATATGACCATGGAATAACAGTCTTCCTAGTCGAAACACCAAAAAAATAAAAACAGCAATAAATAAACTGTGGCGAGTATTAGGAGGTAGATGGAAGCTGTGAGCTTAGGTGTCACCAATAAAAAATACCAAAAATCGAAACAAATCACATGATAACGGCATTTTAATGCAAAAATAAAAAACACCCACGGTGGGACTCGAACCCACAATCTTCAGATTAGAAGTCTAACGCCTTAACCATTGGGCTACGCAGGCAATTAATTAAAATTTCATCATAAAAAATATACAAATTTTAAAATATTTCATATAATCACGTGACCTTTTTAAAAATTTTAAAAATTATGACTGGTTTCTTTACAAAAACAATAACTGTCTACAGATAATAATAAAAGGAATAAAATATTTTTAAAAAAAACATTACAGATAAATTTCCACAATAATCGTTTACCCAAAGGAATTGAATTTTATCGTCAATAAATAAAATATCACACCTTTAAGATACAAGCAACTGATGACAATGAACAACCACTACGCATTAATGGTCGTTAAGGTTCAGTAGGCGCAACTGTGGGATCTCCAAGTCCCCAGCCCCCAGGTTTTGCACCCCCCAGTTCCAGTCCATTGATAGTATAGAAATACCTATACACATCGAAGGTCATCCCTATCGCCCTCAACACCTTACCACTCAAACATTACGATCTTACACTTTGTTCCACCAAAGCTTCTCAGTGTGTGCTTGAGTTATTCATCCCCATGTACCTACCCCTCAAACATTATCATGTTACACCTTGTTTCACCAAAGCTTATTCATGTATGCTTGAGGCTGTCACTCTTTAAGTGTCCTTACTCTTACCCCGCCCATTTACTTACTTACATTATTTGAATCTTTCAATGACACTTCTTCGGTTATTCCCAATCATTTGAGTTATAAGTTAGCACATCACTGCTGATATCATAATACTATAAACTTACCAAAACAAATAAACAGTCAATATGTTGTTAGTTATGTGTAATTGCACAGATGTTTATATAAGACATCACAGGTCATAAAGTATTTGAATTGATTCAAGAATAGTATTGAGTATGAAGAAAAAAAGAAATAATAAAAAAATTGTAGAGAAGTGACAGGGAAGAAGAAAGAAAAAACAAAAACCAGGGGGGAAGGCCATTTATTTACATTTTTTTGATTCTGGACTCAAACCCTCAGTTCAAATAAATCACCACTTATTCAGAGTTATCTTTTTTTGAGATCTGTTAGTTGTAACTGATTTAAAATATATGCTTCATGGTCCATCACATGATTAGAAATACTAATCACCCCTAACAACTATGTATATTTATTATGTGAAAATCCCAGAAACCATCACATTTACAAAGTAGCACGATGAGTTTGAGCTCATGAAGTGCCTATGATTTATGATTGAGACTGTATTTAAAGTTAGATATTAAAGATTATAGAAAACTGTAGACGGGCTTGTGTTTAATCTAAAAAAAATGATTTCATAGATGCAAGTTAAACGCATATTTGCTGGGTATCATGAATTGAAGGAAAGAAAAAGAACTTAGTAGGGTGTTTTATGAGAAGAGCATGTTAATTTTCTTTAGCCGTTTAACTGGCTTGCATATGATTTCACGTTTTTTCACCGTTTAAAAGAAATGAAAACTAAATATTCTAAGCGTTGATAGAGACGAGCGTGACTAAATAAAGCATGTTTGACTTAGGCTCTCAGTTTTTCGTAATCTAGCGCTAGAACATATTCACTGACTTGTGTAGAAAAATTTTGAAGCTGGATAGAAGGGTGAATACGAAACAAAAAGCTACGTAGCTAGGCCTGAAAGGATCGCGATGAAGCTCATGATATATATATATGAATAGCTCTAGAATAAAAACAAACATACGATGGTTTGATAGGTGAAGTACTCTTCTGTGATTCCTTTTTCCATCAATAACCGGAATCCTATTTTTTGGGGGTTATGTATATTTTATTCTACTTCCATTTCCATCATAGTTACAATTCTATTGTAAGGTTTTATGAAAAGCCAAAGTCACGTCACATTAAAAATGTTTGTGTTTGTAACTTGAAAAATATAGAGATTTTTTGCAGACTTTTACTGGTCTTCGTTTTTTTTCATTCAATTTCTTTTTTTGAGCCTGATAATGAATGGGAAAGGTGAATACACTTTGATGGTTGTAATGGAACTCCTTAAAAGGTTCTGTTCCGGCATTTGAAGATGTATAAATGCGGTGATGGGAGAGAAGAGGTTGAAACAGTTTACACTGGTCTGAAAAGAGCTGGCGTTGAATTATATGGTTGAACCCCCCCCCCCCCCCCCATTGCAGACCAATATTAGTATTTTTTGGATTGTTTTTGAATACTCTACAATATTACAGACTTTCTTTTTCTGTTAGATCTGTTTTAAAGCTGGTTTACGTGAGAAGATATGTTTTGGTGGGCATACAGACTGTGCACCACCACCAAGGAATTTCTGTTACACTATGACGATTGTTCTTAAATATACAAATAAGTACTAAAATTACGCTTACAGTTTAAAATACCGAGACTCGGAGCCGCCGAGACTCCTCCCACCAATAAAGGTGACAGTTTTTTCTTTTCTTTTATTTTTTTTTTCAGAAACGGTAATGATGATGATGGCTTCGCGACAAGAAAGTTCCGGAATGCCTTCTACCGACCCGCTGAGCCGGGCAGCCTGAATGAAGCCCAAGTTCTCGTTAAACCAAAGGGAAGAAGCAGAAATTTACTGGGCTTGAAATCATTTCTCTCCCCGCCACCTCCTCCGTTTTATCCCTTCCCCCCCTTTTTTTATTTTGCTCAATTCGCAGGTTGATATCCGAACTAAAGATTCCTTAAGAACATCCGATCCGAAAGGTTATCTTTGTTTTTTGTTACATGTTTAAAACAGGAAGACGGGGTTAATCCAGGGAAGACCGTGGATAACAGAAGCCTTTGGGCGAGTTTTTTTAGTATTATCACGAGTCTCTTTTTTGTACAAAGTGGATCTTTGGAGGGGATGACCAACCGTGAAGAGATGACGAGCCAAAGCTTAGTTAGTCATGTTGTAGAAGTAGCTGTGTAGGCCATAATGATGATGAGATCCCCAAAGGCCTTTAGGAGGGGCCCGGTAGTTTAACTACAAAACGTCCAACTTTGATGAGATTTCCCCCTCCTCTTTAGTTGATTTCTTTACAATTAGATGCTCTGATATTATCATCTACGTTTACAAATCGATCCCAGAATGAAACAAGAAAAAAAAGTCAAAGCCTGGGCCTTTTGTTGGCTTGTATTTGGACATTTCGTGTATCTTTGTTCGAATCAACCACCGCACACCCCTCCAAAAAGAAATAGAAACAACCTGCATATTTCAACACCTACTCCCCGGAGTATTCCAGTTAGTATCAAAAAAAATAAATATAAAGTACCAGCACTGCCGTATCCATCACTCTAAAATCCCATCTTTAATAGTTTATATCCTGAAAAAAGTGGAGGGTTAATGTTTTCCGCGGACACAACGGGTATTTCTGTCGTCACTCAGACCTCTCCAGCCTTCCCTCCCCCTCCTTTCTCTCTCTCACAAAGTGCAATTTCTGGAAGTTGTGAAGTTCCGGGGCTTTCGTATCTGGTGTGCGAGACCTAATTGTCGCGGGTGAAACGCGGATTTCTCAGAACCCAGCGAGCTTTTCTCTAGACTTTTTTTTATTTCTTAGCAATGAAGAAAATCGTACCAAGCAAAGCCCGCCTTGAAAAAGGTCTCGTATTAGAATAACTTACGAAAAAAAGTTACAAATACTACTTCTTAGCATTTTTCCAGGATTATTGATCACTGGTGATGAATATTTGATTACTTGATCCTTTCTACTTTAAAGACTACTGGGGTGGTATTTTGTTTCTAGACTTTAATTTGCACTTTATGTTCTCTTGAAATCTAATTTAACTCTGCACAGTCCAAAACTCTCAAAAACATCCCATGATGGCTCCTTGAAAATAAAAAAAAAACTCTTTTGGTCCCGTCATTTTCGTCTGCCGAAGTTTTTTTTTATTTCCCAGGGGGGGAGCGGAGGGGGGAGGGGAAAGCCAAAGACGCAATCATGTGACCTCTCCGTAATCTGATATTTGCCGAAAATCGGTGCGGCTCAGGGTCTTGAAATATTGTAGCCATTTTTTGTCAAAATGTCAAAATAGAGAAAAAAAAATCTTTCAAACTGATATTTAAATAAGTCTTTTTTTTTTTAATTTCAATATTCAAATCTTCCTGTTTAAAATTAAAAAAAGACTGTCGAGAGGTTATGAGAGTAGAGGAATAGAAAAGGGGGAGGTAAAAACATCATGTAAAGACGTAATAAATAATTATAATCAACAATAACAATAATAAACCTCCATTGGCGCTTATCTGGTCCCTCTCTCTCTCCCACCAAATAAGGAAGTTCCGGATGCAAATTCATTATCATTAACCATTCATAAGTTTTTTTTTTTCGTCATCACTTGGCCACTTTGATAAAGTTCTTATAACTCGAATCAGCTTCAACCCCAATCTCTTCCAAGTACTTGGGAATCCCCCCCAAGTACATGAGCGCCTCAACCGTCTTGCCTGGAACATTGGACCCTACATACCACGACGATTTGCTGCCCTTGAGCAGCGTCAGGTCCTGTAGCTGGTTTACATGAAACCGCCACGCTACCTCGGCCTCCAGCGCAGGGTACATGTACTTGAGATTATTGCGCTTGCAGTAGATGATGGCATCTGTGATCCAGTCGGCTTGAATCTGGGCACACGTCGGGCCGTTCGAAAACGCTGTGGGGCCCTGCGGCCCGTACATAAAGTACATATTGGGGAACCAGGTCGTGCACACGCCCAGATAGGTGTTGACGCCCTGCTTCCACTTGTCTTTCAAGGAGACGCCATTTATGCCTGTAATATTGATTTGTGTCAGCCCTCCTGTAACAGCATCAAACCCAGTGGCCAGTACAACCACATCAAACTCATACTCGCCCGAGCTCGTCTTGATGCCTGTTTCCGTAAACTCCAAAATGGGCTCCTCATTCACGTCCACCAGCCGCACATTGTCCTGGTTAAAGACTTCGTAGTAGTTTTGCTCCAGACTCGGCCGCTTGCTGCAAAAGGTGCACATTTGTTTCTTGGGCGCCAGCTTCTCGGCCACCTTGGGGTCCTTGATTCGCGAGATGACGTGTCGCCGCCAAAAGTCATATTGCAGGGCGTCGGCCTTGGGGTTAGTCCAAACGTCGTAAAATGTGCCGACCCAAAAGTTGAATCCACCGCGGTCAAAGAGCGACTGGAAAAACCGCTCGCGTTCCTCGGGCGTCACCTCTAAGCACGACCGCCGATCAAACCGGTACTGAAACCCGGCGTTGGAGAACCTCAGTGTGTCTTCCCACAGTTGTGGCAGGTACGGCTTCTTGAGCTCCTCTTGCTGCTTGTTGAGCTGGGTATTCTGCATGGGAATCGCAATGTTGGGTGTTCGCTGGAAAACGGTCAGTTGCTTTACTTTTGGCGCAATCGCCTGAATCACTTGTACGCCCGAGGCTCCTGTGCCAATCACGGCCACTCGTTTGTTGGTCATGTCGACCTCATGGTCCTTGGGCCAGTGTGCTGTATGGTGCATGATACCTTTGAATCGATCCATGCCCTTAATATCTGGAATGTACACCTTGGCAGCAAAGCCTGAGCAGATGATCAGGTTTTTTGCAGAGTACTTCCCCGCGCCGTCTCCCTTTGTTGTGATCGTCCATCGGCCGGAGCATGTATCAAACACTGCGTCTGACACAAATGTGTTGAAGTCGTAATCCTTAGAAATGTGCAGCTTGCTGTCAACGTGGCGGAAATATTCTTGCAGTTCGCGGCCCTGGGGGAATCGTTCCGTAAACGTCCAGTCTGCATAGCATTCTTCGAGCCATAGCTGGTACAGTGGAGCATCCGAGTCAACGCGAGCCCCGGGGTATGTGTTGGAGGCCCACACTCCACCGAGAACGGGTTCTTTTTCAAATCCTCGCACGCGGAACCCCAGAGAGCGAAGTTTGTAGAGCTGATAAACGCCGCCAAAGCCGCCGCCAACAATGACTGCGTCGTAGTGTATGATGGGCGAATCCTTTGTCATTGAAAGAGAATATGTGTGGAGAAAAGTGTTTTATATGTAAATTGAGAAATGTCAGTATCGGTTTTATGTGAGATTATTGTTAATGGTAGATGGGAAATGAGGAAGATATGTAATGGAGTAGTATTGAGAAAAGATGGGAATTAAAAAAAAAAAAAAAAAAAACAGAGACCGGTTAAAGACTTTTTAAACCAAGAAAAAAAAAGCGATATGGAGAACCCGAGAAAAAGCCATAGAATAAGAATTAAAAAAATGAGCAGATTTTTTTAAAATATTTCTAAATGCTAACTTTATACCAAAGCCCTTTATTTTTTTTTTGCTCTTTTATTTTTTTACTTAAACATATATAAATCTTAACTGTGGCCAAAGTCCAGGCCAGACCTAATAAATCTTGCTTTTGTTGTGGTTGTTTCTGGCGGTGATGACGGGATTTCGCAACGGCCGAGATAGAAGACTTGGTTAGGGTAACTTTAAATTAACCTTGTTTAAGATAACGCTGTTTTTTTAAGTAGTGGCAGGTTAGGGTTTTTGTTTTATGACGGAGGAGGTGGAGATTTGAACTGAAAAAAAAGCCGTCTGCCGTGGAATTTGACATGCGGGGGCGGGTGAGGAGGACAAAACCATATTTGAGTGGGGAAAAAAAATAATGCCACGTAATGTCTTTACTCACAGTAGGTTATTTATTACCAGGTAACTTGTGTTTAAAAGTCAAATAACTTTTTCCAAGATTTTAAAATACACAAGACCCTTTTTATTTCTTTTTTTTTTCCCCAGTTATTATTAGATATATGAAATAATAATACTATTATACAGTCTCTATATTTTATTTCAATTGAGTTTAAATTCAACTTCCTTTAATTACCCCCTCCAAAAAAATTCTCCACTTTCCCTTCCTTAATACGACTGTTCCTGTAAACGGTTCCTCTTTCCCCTGTAAATCCCAAAATGAAAAGTACATTCCCCACACTCTCCTCTGTTTCCCCACATTTTCGTTATTCTTTCTACCCCTATAAAAACCACACCTTTTTTCTTTCAAAATGCTTATTTCTCTCTTTTTCTTATTCAATTTGTTATTTTTTTTCTTCTTCCTCCATAGCCTTATTCAATTTATATATAACCCAGCTTCCTTTCTAATAAACAACTACTCTCTTCTTCCATAGATTCCCAGTAATCAAAAATGTCAACTCTCTCTGTCGAAGCCGTCAACGAAATTAAACAACTCGCTGCTGAGGCCACAAAAGACCCCATCACAAACATCCCAGGTGTCTCTATCGCTGTCGTCAACAAAAATGGCGACCTCCTGGTCGAACACGCAGCTGGTAAGCGCGGCGTTAACTCGGACGAAGCTATGACTACTGATAACACCTTCTGGATCGCCTCCTGCACAAAAGTCTCAGCCACAATTGTTGCCCTCCAGGCCGTCGAAAAGGGAATCGTCTCCCTCGACTCGGCCGACGACGTCGAAAAATGGTGCCCAGAACTAGCTAACGTCCCCATCATCAAAGACATTACCGAAGACGGCACAGTCACCCTCGTCCCCAAAAGTACCCGCATCACTCTCCGCATGCTTCTGTCTCACACATCCGGTTTCTCATACTCTTTTTTCAACAAAAACTACAATGAATATGCTACTCTGTTTGGACTAGACGAACTTAACGGAGGTCCTGGCTGCACAAGCAAATTCCCTCTGGCGTTTGAGCCCGGTACTAATTGGGGCTACGGTGTAGGCATTGACTGGGCCATTGACGTCGTCTCTCGTGCTTCCGGAAAGTCTTTCCAGCACCTGCTCTCCGAGGGTATTTTCCAGCCTCTTGGTTTCACTCTCGTTTCTACCACCCCCTGTGATGCCATCAAGTCTCGTCTTGCTAAGCTCCACCAGCGCGACCTCGAAACTGGCAAGCTCTCGGAAATCCCCCAATCTATGTCTTGGCCTCTTTCTGACAAGCCCGACATTGCAGCCCAAGCATACCAGTCTGGTGGTGCCGGAATTTTCGCCAAACCTTCGCAGTATGTCCGCGTTTTTAGCGCGTTGCTCAATGGCGGCGTCTATGCCCCCACAGGCGCACGGTTGCTTCAAGAAGAAACCGTTAAGCTCATGTTTGAAAACCAGATTCCCCAGTGGCCTGACTTTGCCAGGCAAGGCATTCCCACCACCCAACCCAAAGTTACACATGCTCTCCCCGAGATCTTCCCTCAACCCGACAATCCTCCTCAAGGCTGGGGTCTTTCTTTCTTCTTAACTCCTACTGAAACCCCCTACGGCCGTGGCAAAAACACTGCCTTCTGGTGTGGCATTGCCAACCTCTATTACTGGATCGACGTTGAAAAGGGAGTTGCTGGGTTTGTTGCAACCCAGTTGTACCCCTTTGCTGACCCCCAGGTGCTCAAGCTGTGGATTGATGTCGAGGTGGCCACCTACAAGGGCTTGACGGTAGCATAAAAATATGATGGGTCCATGGCAAATAATTAACCCGGGGTTGGTATTTAGTGGATCACACCTGTCATTTTAAACAAACGTGACTAGTTTTAAATGAAATATATATAACGTGAAATTTTATGAGTAAATGAAAATAAATGAAAAAGTATGACTCTAACTGACTTTGAAATGTATAATTTGTTTTCTCGAGGGCCTTGAATGGAAGTTTTTTGAACAAAAAGCAAATTACGTATGACGGTTACCCATTTTTGTCTGTCAAATAATGGCAACCAAATTGTAACTTGAAAAAAAACATCTTCTCTTTTACTCTCGAATCCTAAGTTCGATAGCTAGTTTAAAATTGGGAAAAGTATCATAAATCCTTTAACAACATCAATATCGTTAAATCATGCTCGTAAGTCGCTGGTTTTGGTGTTGCATAAAACTTCCAGCATAAATACTTTTTTCATTTCCCATGAGAAATATTTTAATCACAAAACCTTCATTTAAAATATCTTCTTTCGCCATTCTTTTATTTAATTTTCTTCTTCACTCTAAATCTCTAATTTTTTTTAAAAAAACACCTCCTTCTTCATCTTTCAACCTATTTTCCATTCCAGTATCATGGTTTCTTCAGTGAAATATGTATTGTCACGCCCTCAAAACCCTCTTCGTCCAAATGTAATACACTTTGTAATATCTTTTGAACACCTCACTGAGGCCTCCTTTGTCCGCCCAAAATTCTTCTTCTAGCCGCTTCATAATCAACTAAACAACATAACAACCCTCCTACTTAACCATCGTCATCACCACCACCACTTTCATCCCTTGAATCTACAACCACAACCATGCCTCCCGTCCGGCTTACGCGAACGCCTAGGCTTCTGAGGTTGACTGTAGTCACTCTTGCCGTCATAGCCCTTTTCTATTACCTCAGCTCTTCCTCATCCACAGCCTCCCACTTGGCTCCTCTCGCAAGGCCCATTGTTGGATCTGATGGCTCCCCATTCCTTTCATTTGCTTCAAAACAACCCTCAACAGGCTCCTCCTCCGCCCAAGGCAAACATGCCCCCAAGATCTTCTCCATCGACGTCAAGACCTCCCCGCCCTTGGAGGCTCCAGAACAAGTCGTCTTAGCCCCAGCCGTCTACTCTTACACTGGCAAGACTCCTGACGCTGAAGCTGACGAAAAGAACTTTGGTGTCTTTGCCCCCATGTATGCTCTTGTATCCTACGCCCAGGGCTGGCCCCTAGTCACCAAATGGTTTGGCGGTGCCGCAAACCCTCGAACTGCCGGCGGGCCCTGGCTTCATCCTAACCCCGTCCCAGCAGGCGGCGACCCCTCCACTCCTCGCATTCCTGATGTGGCCCCCATCATCGAGGCCGCCCCTGCCTTGGACCACTTCAAACCAATTGGTCTCGGCTCTTCCATTAATGGCCGCGTATACTTGACTCCCGAAGACCCTCACACCGGCATCAATGGCCGCTACTTTGAAGAAAAGCGCCAAAAACTCCGCCGCAAGAAGGGCTACCATGCCATCTGGGGCGATGGTGTTATGCGCCGCCAAACCCATGAAAAACACCAAGACTCAATCGACGATGCTGACTACAATGGCTCCAAAAAATCAATCTTTACCCCTGACAACAAGGTTTTTGCTGCCCTCGATGATAACATTGACTGGTCTCGCTTTGCTTACGTCCAATATGTGGTCGACCCCGTTCACCTTTGCAACGCTCTCATGTTTTTCCAACAACTTCATGAGCTTAACGTTCGCGCCGATAAGCTCCTCATCTACCCCAACATCTGGGATGACCCGGCATTTTTCGATAAAAACTTCACCGTAGCCGCTATTGCCCAAGACACCCTTTTGGCCGATTCCATTCCCTATGCTAAACTCGTCGAGCGCATGTTAAAATCTGCCGTTATCGACTTTGGCGTCACCCTTCAACCTCTCTCGTTCGCTCCCGTTATTTCCAAGCCCATAAACTACCTTCAAAGCTACGCAAAATACTCCATGTTCAACCAGACAAAATACGATCGCTTGCTTTATCTGGATTCCGATGGCTCCCTTAAACGCAGTCTTGACCACTTGTTTTTGCTTCCCCGCACAACCATTGCTGCTCCTCGCTCATATTTGTCTACAGGCAAGGACCCCCTCCCACAATTCACCTCCAAGGAAGAAACAGCTTCCATAACTACCCAATCTTACGGGTATTACTTCCTCGACCCCCAGATTGAGCTTTTGGAACCATCTAATGATGTTCACACTTACATTCAAAATGTTCTTGACTCGGAATTAGCACAGGCTGCTCTTAATATCGATGATTCTTATGAACAGATCCTTTTCAATCTCCTCTTCAAAGACGAGGCCACGATACTCCCCCAAAAGGGCATCAGCCTTCCCACAAGCGAATTGCGCAACCAGGACCTGACCCACCGCCAATACCTCAACTTCCAAACTACTTGGAACCTCGATCAGATTCTCAACGAAACTGCTTACATTACTTTTATTGACGCCACATTTCCCAGGCCATGGGTCAAACCCACGGGCAAGGAGATTCGCCAAGCTCTGCCCAAATGCGCCCAGAATTCTGTCCTCTGTCCTGAGCAGGAAACTTGGCTCGGTCTTTATCGCGACTACGAGTTCCGGCGTACCTCTGTGTGTCATATGCCTCTTATGACGCTTAACACGACTACAGGTAAATATGATCCCGTCCCTCCTATATACAGCCGCGGTGAAGAACAAGCTCAGCTCGAGGCTAAGAAACGTGAGGAGGAGCAAAAGAAGAAGAAGGAAGAGGAGGAAAAGAAAAAGAAGGAAGAGGAAGATAAGAAGAAGAAGGAAGAAGAAGACAAGAAGAAGAAGGAAGAAGAAGACAAGAAGAAGAAGGAAGAAGAAGACAAGAAGAAGAAGGAAGAAGAAGACAAGAAGAAGAAGGAAGAAGAAGACAAAAAGAAGAAGGAAGAGGAAGACAAAAAGAAGAAGGAGGAAGAAGACAAGAAGAAGAAGGAAGAAGAAGACAAAAAGACACAAGAAAGCAAAAACAAAGCTGAAGGAGAAAATAAATAAAGTAAAAATTGAAATATCTAATGTGGTCAACTCGGGTCGGTTGAATTGGAAGGTTTTTGAATTCAAAAAAAATATACATGTAATCTATAAAAATGAAATATACGCACACAAAACAGTACACACATACTGGTTATTTAACCCTACTCTTTTTTTTCCACGTAATCTCATTTGATCTCCTTTTTTCATTTCCTTTTTTTTCCCCCATCCAACCAAAAATCATGATTCACTTTTTCAGGACGCCTTTTGGCGCAATCGTGATTCTGTCGATGCTCGTAACCGGGCTCGTCATATATATGACTGATAATCCATATGCTGATTCCAACCCACTCGCTATGGCCAACACTCTTAACCGCAACCTGCTGCAGGAGTATCATAAATTGCTCAAAGACACTCCTACATTCAAAGAGGACAACGACGATTCTTTGACCCCTGCTGAGCGCCAGCACCGTGCGATGGTCGGCTACTATGGCGAGATTCTGCAGTCTCGACTCGACCGCGCTAAACATGTGCGCGAGCTGCCGCAGAAAAAATTATCCCCTGATTCGGCCCCACAAACTCTTGAGGACCCCACCGAAGTCGACTGGTCCCAGTACGCCTATGTGACCTACGCAACCTCCGGGGACTATCTGTGCGCTGCGCTTATGCTGTTTGCCCAGCTCCGCGATGTCCACGGAACAAAGGCTCGCCTCGCGCTGCTTTACCCGCGCGCATGGGGGTTCCCCTCCACAGACCCTGGCCAGTTGGCTCGTGAAAAACATGATGCCGATGCTCTTGCAAAAAGCCACAGCAAGCAAGCTGTGAAGGCGGCCCTCGACGGCGCACACGTCACTCGATTGCTCCGTAAAGCAAAGGATCTCTTCAACGTTGATTTGATTCCCGTGCGCCCTTTGTCGATGCGCATTGCGCGCCAAATGGTGGAAGGAACCCATGGAAAGGAGAACCTGGTGCTGAGCGGAGACGATGTTGGCAAATCAACCGGCATTTGGGACGAGGATGAAAACGACGACTCAACTTGGAAACTCAGTTTCACAAAGATTCTGGCTTTTAACCAAACTCAGTACAAAAAAACCATTGTGTTAGACGCTGATGCGTTTGTCATGCATTCTATGGACCACCTATTTTTCGCAGAAACTGATAAGAATGAGATTGAAAAGCACAGAGTCGCTCTCGACGTCAACCCTAAGGACGAGCTCAGCATCAAAAATGGAGCAACCGTTCTTGGTCCTTCTCCATACTGGCTGCTGTCTCCAGACCACGTTGCCCATGCAGGGGACTCTCCCGCACGCCGCGCATCCACCGACCATATTCCGCTTGAGTTTACATCCATGCTTGAGGTCGTGACCCCATCGACTCCTGGGTTCATGCGTCTCGTCGAGCGTCTCGCCGAGCTTGACCAGGCCCATGAGTCGCTCCAGGCACACGAGGAGCGCGAGGTTTTTTACGATATGGAGCTTGTCAATCATGTGTTTGCCAACGTGTCCCTCCCAGAAGCTGATCCATCCCGGAAGCACCGGTATCTGCTGAACCGCTCCGGCCAACCCAACTCGTACGGCGTTTTAGACCACCGAGGTCTGGTAATGCTGACGGGCGAACTTGCACACAAGAGCCACGAGCAGTTTTTTGCGGGCCACATTCTAGGTACCCAGAGAGACGAAAACTCCAAGTATTCCAGACAAACTGAGGCCGCCTTACTCTGGCACCCCGGTTACGCTGTTTCCACAACAGCATACATTCATTTTTCAGATTGGCCATACCCTAAGGTAAGTTTTACCCACAAAAACAACGTCAAAAAAAATCATGAGATATCCAAGTTATGACTAACAGAGATATGTAGCCATGGGTTCAAGCGACTGCTGAGCGCTTGATGGAAGCACAACCTGAATGCCTGAGGCACGCAGAAGTCAAAGTTAGCAAGGATGGCGATTATTATGTTGAGCGTCCTGCAACAAACCCTGTTGACTGCAGCGCACAGAGACTTTGGAACGCATTTTACGTGGACTACTACCACCGCAGAACTGTAAGTCTTTTTTAAATTTTTTTCAACCAAAGTTTACTAACAATCATCTTTAGCAAATCTGTCAATTGGAATTGACTGGTTAAAATAGACGCTTTATCTTTATATCTTTATTTTTTTAGTTCTAGGGAATATATATATAATTTACAAATAGACTTTTTATTTTTCATAACTTCACATTTGTTATTTCACAAATTCAAAACCATTCTCGCGGAACCAGCAGCAATAAGGTTATTACAATCTGTCAAACCAAAAACTCTAAAGCCCTTTTTTTTGTGGCCCTTATAGCTTTTCATTGTATGATGTGGCATAAGCGGTAGCAAAGGCTGTGGCCCAAACGACCTGCGTCTGGTACACTACGACGGGATCAGCTAAGACCGTCATGTATACATAATCAACCCCTCCAGGAACAGTAGTTTTAACAACTGAATCCTGAGCCGTTGTCGGCGATGGCTCCGAGGCAGCCGAAGAGGAAGATGATGGAGACACTGAAGATGGAAGACGGCTGGTGTAGCGGGTGGATGTTTGAATGAGAGTGTAGGTGGGTGTAATTGTTGCAGTTGCGCTGAGCGAAGTTGATGTGTGGACATGGTGAGAGTGGAGACGGGAAGCTGTTGGAGAAGCCGTGACTGAAGCAGAAATTGCGGTAGAGACTGAAGAGTCAGATGAACCAGAAGAAGAAGCAGAGCTCCAAATATCTGAGGAGGAAGAACTAGAAGCCAATGACGGAATGGCCTCGGATGTGAAGAAAGCTGTTGAAAGAGTAGAGCCAAAAGTGTTTGACAAAGATGTAGTCCCGGGAGCCAAAGAAATATCAGAAGAGTCAATAGCACTTGACACAGCAGTAGGATCAGAGGATGTAGAAAATGATTCAGAGGTGCTAATACTGGAAATGGTAGGCTCAGTGGTAGTACCAGTTTCAGCAACACTAGAGTCAGCTGCATTAGTTTCTGAGGCAGAGACAGCCAAAGTTAGCTGTGAATCGGCAACTGAAATTGAAGAAGAAGAAGAAGCACTAAAGAAATCGCTTGAAAAAGTCTCAGACAACAAGGTGGATGAAGAGCTTGTTGGAGCATTTTCTGAAGATTCTATAGAGACAGTCGATTCTTGCGTAGAAGAGGTTGAATAATCAATAGACGTGGTTTTGGTGAAAGTTGAAGTAACGGTAGTTGTGGAAGTGGAGTCCCAATGATGCGAAGATGTTGAAGAAGCTCCAGGGATTGTAGTCAAGGTGAGTGCTGGAATAGAAGAGGAGGGTGTCGGAGTAGGAGCACTTTCCGAGCTGGAAGAAGAGGACGATGAAGACCAGGAGGTAGCCCAAGAAGTTGACCAAGCCGAAGACCAAGAAGAAGAAGTTGTAGTAGCATCTGACTGGACAATATCAATCAAAGAGGAAGAGGATGAAGACACAACAGACGTTGCTGCTGCTGATGAGATGGAGGAGGAAGATGTAGTGACTTCAGCCGCAGTGTCGGAGCCAGCCGTGTATACTGCAGGACCGGGGAACTCATATTTTGACAAATCTTGGCCGTCGTAAATGTTAATATAAATACCTGGGTCAGTGTTTTTGTAAGCTCCGGGAAACTTGACACCGCTTGGCTTTGCCGAACCTCCGCCACTGGCAATTTTCAGGTTGGCGCACATAGGGTAAAATTGTGGAGCATCTAGAACCATTGCTTCCTGAAGAGCCAGGATTTCGTGGCGCACAATGTAGTTACCGCCGGCAATATCACTTGGCAAAGTGACTGTCCAGGAGTTATTGTTTGAAATCAAGTCGTCGGTTGCCCAAGTTCCGGAATCAGAGTTGTAACCCTTTTGATCGATCTTGAAGTATTCCAGCGAGGTGACATCCTCAACTTCGGAGCACAGTGTGTTGTCACCGCAATATGCAAGGTACGTCATAATGGGGCCCTTGTGACCTGTAGGCCAGTCGGTCCAGTAAAACGACACGGTAGAACCGGCTGGGATTTCATCTGCGTCTGCCAGCTGTGAACGAGAAACCAACGACACGACATTACAGGCTATTCCGGAAGAAGAAACATCGGTGACTGGGCCATTTCCGTTGGAATAAAAGGGCCAGACTATTCGGGCAGGTGGTCCACCTTGTTGCCACTCGTCAGTGAAAGGGAGAGAACCTGTATACCACGAGTCGGTAGAAAGCTTAAGTTCCTGAACATAACCATGAGCAGAAACTGTGGAAAGTAGAGCTAAAGTAGAGATGATAAACTTCATTAAGAAAAAAAGAAGAAGAAAATGAAAGACTATGGTCAGAGATGAAGTTTAAAAGAAAGACTAAAGTTAGAAAAAAAAAGGAACAGTGATAAGATCGCTTTTGCTGATTCAGAAAAGAATGACTATGGTTAGATTGATCAAAAAAGATAAAGAAATAAATTTAAATACGAATACAAATAAAGTGCGACATAGAGAGGTTTTATAATTTTGAGTGAAAAGAAAAAAAAAGCAACAAGTTGAAAACCTCCAACATTTGAATATTCAGACACCTCCTGTGATGGGACCAAAAGGGGTCACCAAGCTGTCAGGCACATAAGCGTACATGTGAACAAGGCCTTTGTACCTTGCATGGAAAATAAACATATATTAAAGTGTAATAAAAAAAGCAAAGGAACAAGAAAGAAATAAAAAAGGGATTTTTTATACAAAAAACGTTTCATCATTGATTTATCATTTATATCTACTTAAAAAAAATAATATTGCTTCAGTCTAACAAAGGCTAAGCAGTCGCATCGACTGTCGCGTACACAAAGGCTGTAGCATGTACAATCACAGGAGAAGCATACACAGTCATAAACACGTACTCTGCTCCTGATGTTAAAGACGTCGTTATTGTAGCAGTACCTGACTTGGTGGTCACGGTCTCAGTTGCCATATTCTGTGGAAGTGTCGATATATCTGTCACTGTAAATGTTGGCGTGACTGTTTCTGTTGCGCTAATCAAGAAGGAAGATAGCACCAGAGAGGATGCAACAGTCTGTGAGGTAGCCGCGCTATTGGAAGGACTGAGCGTCAGCAAGGAGGTGCTTGGCGTGGATAAAGAGGATGACGACAGCGAGGGTGAAGAGGGACGGGAGCTAGATGTGGAGGTGCTTTTTGGTGGAAAGCCGGAAAATGTGGTTGAGAGATCAGTGATTGTGGTATAAATCGTGGATGTGATGGTGTACTCGTAGCTCGTTGTATCAAGTGATTGCGCTAAAGCGCGCAGCCCAAAGATGTAAATGATGAACAGACCAGCTGTGTATTTCATTAGTAATGGGGGAGGTGGATGTATATGGGTGATACTAGGGTGAACGGAAACAAAAAATAGGTATTTTTTAGTTTTTTTTAAAAAAAAGACAAACAAGAGACTATATATACATTTTGTCAATATACTTTTTTGATTATCAGACAGTTTATTACGATGTTTAGCTTGAAGTCCAAAATAAATTACGTTTACTAAAGCACATTTGTAGAGCTTATGCGCCACTAATACTTGGACAGTGGTTTTTTTTAATAAAAAAAAGATTGCATTTATTTCATTATATAAATTCTTCTATTTAACAATTAATCTTTATGGTTCTCTCCAGTATCGTTTATGACTGTAAAGATTTAAGTGTAGATGTCGGCATATAATTTTTGGGAGATTTGTTTTTTTGAGTCTTTGTGAGAGGACAAAAAGATTAAAAGCCGCACCGTTTTGTATTCGAAACACAGGCAAAGAGAAATCTCCATCTTTCTTTTCTACCCCTTACGTCCCATATTTTTCAGTATGTAAACAAACCCATATTAAGCACTAGTTTATAAAAAAAATCTAAGTTCCTCAGATTGCGGTTTTGCCGACTTGTCAAGATTACCTTTTAAATAAATTTATGCGGGCTGAGGTGAATCCCGTAACCTTGAGCCGTGCACAACCTTGTTCCTGAAAACTAAAGTCAATTCAGCTGAATACACAAACCAGCTATTAAGGGAATCAATGAAAGGTTTTTCTAAATGAAATTGAAAGAAAAAGTAACTTAAACAATAAAAGTAGAGCCAATGATTTTTATATATACACTTGAGCAGCTGTTTTATTCTTTTTTTTAAAAAAATATTAACACCCGACATGTTCTTCCCATACGCAATCACTCTAGTCATTGTTTGCGTTTCCAAACAACGGAATTATTACTATGTTGAAAAAAAAATTCTTGACAAGCTATAGTTTTTTCTAAAAACTGAATCCATCACTTTTAACCATCATTTTAATCTCATTAAAACAATTCTTTCAGTCCAGATATTAAGGGGGCTGACCTTTCTTTACATAGAGATAAAAAAATTAGTCTAAAGTATAGAAAAAAAGTAGCAGCTTAACTAAATGTGATACATTTATAAAAAAAAAGCCCATTAAAGTAAAGAAAATTAGAGAAATGAAAAAATCAAATGTAAAAAAGAAATAAAATTTTTACTAATATAATAGACAGTATTTTAAAAACCTAATCGTTTTTAAATAAAAAAAAATAATACGTTAGATGGCGTATATATAAATCCCCAAATAGCCTTAAGTTGATTAAATTAATCCTTACGATCGATACCAAGTTTTTTTTACAATATAAAGTTTCCTAATCACTAAATAAGGCACTCTATGAAATCGGAAACAACATAAAATATTTATACTTATTATTTAAGGGATTTACTCAAATAGTGTTTATATATCAAAACATTACATTAATATGACGAAAATTTTAATAAAAATTAGTGGTAACGATATCCTTGTTGAATGAGCCATATAAATTAAAATTGTTCAATGATATTTTTAATCCTTACTCAAGATGCCGCTCAATAACTCAAAATTTCATTAATAATCAGACCACGTGATGGTTTGTTTGTTTGTTTGTTTGTTTATATTCAAGGGTTATAGAAGTATATAACATCAGCGTTATCGCTATCCTTATTAATTTCTAACTAATGTGTGTCGGTCATGTAGTACCTTTTCAGTACAAGTGTCGGTCAGGACGTCTCGGATAGCCCGGAGCGCATGGGCCCTGATGCCAGCCTACGAGGAACAGGGGTGAATCAGTATGTCGATCCCAAACCTTCCCGACCCAATTTCCACTTATCTTCACAGACGCTTCACGGAAAACCGTGATTTTATTTCTTATTCCGCCCTGCCAGAGATACGGCCCGCAATCACCTGCGTAGCTAATTAGACTGACAGGACGGTCGGCGGTTAGGCCCTTTATGTCGGACTATGGTAAGCTCCCGCAAACCATTTAAAGAGTGGGTGGTGTGGGGCTCGAACCCACGCCTCTCGCATATAGCGAACGTCTTTTCCGACTCGACTAACCGGTCCCACTTTTAATCTATTTTAAGTTGACTATATTTTTCCTTTTTTAAAACCCTTTTTCGTAATAGTATTAAATATTATTAAAAATTAATTATTGGGCGTCTGGTGTAGTTGGCTATCACGTTCGCTTAGCATGCGAAAGGTCCCCGGTTCAACTCCGGTGTCGTCCATTCTTTTTAAAAAATTGTAAGCTTTTTGTTTGATAACCCAAGACTGTCTAATCGAGGGTTTATTTGTGGTTTAAGCTCTTTTGAGACAATTTGTAGAAGGTAGTTGTTTTCACTCATTTGCAAAATTCCAAGTTAAACGCTGCAAATAACCCCTTTTTGCATACCTGAACCCCTAACGACTGGTATAATTTTTTTTCTCTTGTCAATTGGCTATGTCCATTTACTGTTTTATTGTTCTTTTGCAAACACACCGACTATAAAAGCTATTCATCTAGGCAGCTGAAGTCCATTGTGAATTCTGGTCTTTGAAAAGGCCTGCTGGTGTGAAAATTAAATCCGGGTAACATATTTTTTGATATTTCGTTCTTCCAAAGTTCGTCTTAGCGCACTATATTAATCCAACTAAAAGGCACAGTTTGCACTTTTCAGGATTTACTTTCATTAAATAGGGTTGCTGGTCTTAAATAAAATGTCTATTCTTTCTGGTGTTTTAGTCCTCACCCCGTTTTTCTAATTGTCGGGTCACTTGATACACGTTGTTACTTATTCCACTCGGTATAGACTACTCCGAAAATAAATTTTCAAGTCCTGCTTGGTTCCCATGCTAATGGAACTGTTAACAAAAAAGGGGGGAAAATATATTAAGTAACTCCAAAATAGTAGCATGTAACTTAACGTGCTGCCAAAATGTGGGGTTGTTGGTGAGAGACTCCCTTCCCTGTTTAAAAGAATTTTATAAAAGTAACCGGGACATTCAGAAATTACATTTCGGATAAGTTGTTGTCGGTCCGATCAACTTTTGAATTCCTTATATATAAATGTTGTTATTGCCCAATTTAAAAGAAATTAAAAACTTCAATTACCTTCTTATTATTAGGTTTTTTTTATAGGTTGATGTTTTGAAAAAAAAAAAATATATTATGAAAGCATATTACCACGACAACCTTGAATGTGAAGACAAGAGGCTTCCCCATGAAAGCTTAGAGAAAGTTTCTTTGGGAGAGCTTAATGCAATTGGGGTGTACACATACCACTTTGATGAGCTTGCCGCAGTTGATAAGTTGGCCAAAGAGCGCAACTACAAAGCACGAGACGTCGTCACTGTCTCCCCTGAAGCTTTGGGTGGCTGGAACGCCTACAATGCCCAGTTGGACATCTTTTACAAAGAACATTTACATGAGGATGAAGAAATTCGCCATGTGTTAGATGGCGCTGGTTTCTTTGACGTACGTAACAAGACCCAAGATCGCTGGATCCGAATCTATGTAACCAAAGGAGACTTGATGATTTTGCCGGGAAGAATATACCATCGATTCACTCTTACAGCTGACAACTATATTAGAAACATGAGGTTGTTCCAAGACAAACCCAAATGGATGGCCATCAATAAACCGGAAGCTGATACTAGCTCGTTTAGGGAGAGGTACTTGAAGGAAATTACAATACAGTAAAAACCAACTGTTATGTAAAGTTCAAAGGCTGGGGCTCAACAAAGGAGAATTACCGATTAGCAAAATAATAAGATTTGCTTTTATTGATAGTGTATAGAAAAACTAATAAATATTTAAATACAAGCGATATTTTTTCAGCTTTTACATTTTCCTTTAATAGAAAACTGAGAACACAGCTATTTAATAATTCAGCTTCTTATTTTAGGTGGCTATGTTGAATTTATTTTAAGCCAAAAGCAGCACTCCTTAAATAAATCAGTTACTATTTGCAACAAGGAAGACGATCCCAATAAGCTTGTTGACGAGATTCTCAAAAGACTTTGATGAGAGTTGAGATCACGTGAAATCGTAATTTTCAAGAATTTCGTAATAATGTATAATACCTTTTCATTTTAATTTTCAGATTATTCAAGCAATTTTTCTGTATTAAGAGAATATATCACCTGTTTTAATTTATGAAACCGTGACTTTAAATCTTTCATTCAAGGTAATTAGTGTGCACTCAGGTTTGGAAGAGGAGTTTGAATTATGTCATACGTAATAGCAAATTTAAATCCAGAAATTTTTGGTGAGATATTCAAAAAGTTGTCCACGTTTGCTGGCTTTTTACAAACAGATTATGGGTGAAATCTTGCAGTGTAATGAGTATTTTTGATCATCCACTTCATTGGGCCAAATCTACAACCGTGGGTAAATCTCAATCCCATCTTTGGTTCCTTAAATGTTGTTTTTGATCACTTCGATTTTAGCAGTAGTACCTCGATAAAAAGCCATTTCCCCAAAAAAATGTTTGATACATACTATTATTTACAAAGATTTATCATCTTGTTCTCATATCAAAGTAAAAAACTTCTTAAATTATTGTTTTTTTTTGTGTCCTCAAAAACCTCCCAAATCTGTTTTCTTCACCTCGTGGAATTCTGACTTTCACTTCTTTTATATAAGTTAGATTAATAAGGTATATTAACTTCAATTGAGCTAGATACGTTCATGCAAGGTTATGGTTTCCATGATCTTTTATTTTTTTAAGAAAACATTCATTTTACAAGTTCAACGATGCGTATATACCTCTCTAAAATGAGTTTAAGGTCTTTCTAATAAATTATTGTTCATTATTACTAAATCCTTATGTTTGCTAAATGCTTGTTGCATTACCTCCATTCTTCACTGCATCTGTAAACACACAAAGAAACGACGGCACGACTCACGAATTTCCCAGTCTTTTTTTTTTTTTCGCCCACAACCACACATTAAAGTAAATAAAATTTGTTATGGACAATAGAATTTTTATATTCATTGATAGCTATAAAAATCAATAAATATAACTTATTTCTAAAAATATCAATTAAAAAAAACGTTTAAATACATGCAATATATGTCTACAAGTACATTGGTCTGAAGGGATATTCTAAGCAAGATGGCCGTCGTAATCTCGTCAATGACTGGCAAACCAAGCCCGAGTGGTTTGTGTTTTTGCTGTCTACGCGTGCTGGTGGTTGGGGTATCAACTTGACTCCTACAGACACTGTTATTTTCTACGACTCTGATTGGAATCCTACCATTGACCCCCAAGCCATGGATCGTGCCCACAGAATGGGTCAAACGCGACAGGTCACGGCGTACCGATTGCCTGTTAAGGACACCATTGCAGGGCGGATGCGCGATCGTGCGAAACAAAAAATGCATGTGCAGCAGGTAGTTATGGGAGGAGATGGTGTTGCCAAGTCTGGGGCTGATTTCCAGAAGCCTGGTCGTGAGGTGGTATGCTGGCTACTTGACGACGATGCAACGGCCGACGCGCTCATCAAGAAGAATCAAGAAGAAGTGGCGGCTGCTCAGAGCAACAAAAGGGAGGGACGCAGAAATGCCAGGCCGATTCTAGTAGCCAGGACTCTGCGTCCGGGGGCCGCAGGCGTGCATCCAGCTAAGAAGGCTAAGGTGCGCGGGATTGAATACATGTACCATGAGGACGAGGGGAACTTTGACGAGTCGACCAACCCGAGATTACGCGGGACCCCCAGCGGTTCGGGGACGGTGACGCACACGGCTGAGTCAGCTGCCAAGGCAGCACCAGCAGCACCAGCGGTGCTGAAAAAAGGGAGGTAATTCTAATGGTCGCGGAGCAAGTGCCAGTCGACGGGTTACGTTAGACAAACGGTGTTAGGTATCTTTTTTACAATTTATTTAGCCAGGAGATGATTAAATCTTTAAATAAGACGATGAAAATAAAAACGAAGTTTTTTTTACGAATTAAATGATTTGAGATGAGGGGGATAGCGTTGAAAAATTGGAATTAATTGAAAAAAGGTATAGCTTTAAATGACAATTACAACATCAACGTCTAGAACCTTGAGTGGCCAGATAATCAGCTTGCTCGTTTTCGTAATGGCCGCTGTGGCCGGGGGTATGGTAGAAGTTGACTTTAGTTCCCGAGCTTGCAAGGTCATTGATCATGGAGCGGCCGCTGGAGATGAGGTCCTGGTTTTGGACGCCAGCGCCGGTCGACGTCCGGTACCCGTTGGTTTCCCACTTGTCACCCCAGGAGGTCATACTCTTGATGGCGTAGGTAGAGTCGCTGTGGACGTTGAGCTGAGCGGGGCGGTCGTTCTGGGCCTGGCGCAGGGCGTGGTTGACGCCGGAGAGCTCTGCTCGCTGGTTTGTCTGGGGACCACTCGAGAGGCGCTGGCTTGTGTTGCGGGAGTCCCCAGAGCCGTAGTAGACACCGTACCCGGCGCTAGCTCCCTGCTGGCCGTTGCCGCGCGACGAGCCGTCCGTGTAGACGTTGGTGGTTCTTTCGTGGCCCATTGTTGATATGCTGATAAGGTTATGAAAGGATGTTGAAGAGGGATAAGTTGTTGGATTAAAAGGGGAAGGGGAATTTAAGGGGGAGAAGGTGGGGGTTCTATCATTTATATTATTTTTGAAGCCTACAGATGGGTGAAACTGCAGATGTATGGGGAATGTTGTGGACAATTGAGTTGTACAGCATGTGCAGCTTTGAAAGTCTGGTTTTGTTCAAGCGGGCTATGGGAACATCACTGATTTCATATATAAATATTTGAATTTGATTTCTTACGGAACTTTTTACATTGTTTCACTAAGAGTACTTTTTCAGTGGCCTGGAGATACATATATCTTGATGGCTGCTTACGAGTAACACGGAACGGGGGCAAATTCTTAGCTCGTGCCCAATTATCTTAGGTGATGCCTAAAAATCTTATTTCTTTACACGATACCGTTAAAGAATTCGACCTCCCGTCAGCTAATACAAATCTTGATAAAGTTGAATTTTTGTTTGGACTGGCTGAAATTATTTGAAAAGCTCTGGATATGGTAACTTAAAACCATAGTATTATGAGACGATAGTTTTTTTAAAGAGAAAAGTGTCATTTGAATACAGTTAATAAGTCTATACGAGATGTAGGCCAGCATGCGTTAAAATTCAAGACAACGGCCCCTGGAGGGTTTAAAGTGTAATGATTATGAAAGGATTACGTAATTTATATAAAGAGCGGAAACTGAACAATAAATTTAATAGAAATAGTTTTCAAGATGTTATATTTATATGTTCATATTTATAATTGAATTATTTTTGTAACTTATATTTTCCATACGATTAAAGCAATTATTTTTAAAGTCGTCATTATAATTGTAATTGAAATTTAGTTCTTGATTTTCATTTGATAAATAATGGAATTTTTATGTAATAAATGATGACAATTTTAGGTAAGACTTGAAGCATTTATAATTCTTTATTGTTTGGTGGAACATTGGTAATTTTTTCTAGGAAAGAAATTCTTTAGTTCCTTTTATTTCAGTTTGAATTATTTATTTCATTCTTAAATAGAGGTTTATATATATTATTGTAATTAAATTTACTTGAGTTTTTTTGTTGATTTAGTATAGAAGAAGGGTTTAACGTAGTTGTTATTTGTTTCAAACAGGATTTCAGTAATTTGATATAATACGCATATTTTGTAAATTTTTTTTAACTGTTGTATATATCTAAATATTGTAGACACAATATAATTTATATTCTTTGTTTGGTAAAATAAATTGTGTTTAATATGTAGATTCAATATAATTGTGAATTTTATTAGTTTTTTGAAATGCTGTTATAGTTTGTTATTTGAATATTTATGTATTTGTAGTGGAAGCAATAACATTTGAGTAATTGAATATAACTAATGTATGATTTTTATTTCATTTGATTTATTTAATCTCAGTTACTAGACGGGATATTTTTGTACTAAGTACCACAATCTAATGTAGCAAAATTTTTTGAAAAAAGGCAGGTTTATTTAATGTATGTTTAAATTATATATATATAATGAGTATTGATATTTTTATAATTGTTTTAAGATGTCTATGTTTAAGTTGTTTTATTATATGAGTTCAGGGTTCAAATTTTTTTTTGGTCATGATGATAATGTGGTATAAAAGAATCCACTATTGCGATACCCAAATAACAATACATTTTTTTGGTGCGTACAAAAAATAAAAACACTAATTTTTCCTTTATCCCAAAATTAATTAATAAAAAAATCCAAGACCTACCCAGCTTAGGCTCTTGACCCTTATAAAGATGGGTTTTATTATTGCTCCCCCGCTTCAAAATATTCTACTGCTACATATATCCAAATCCACATGATAGGAATTTTGCTGATTTATCGTTAAACAAACATTTGACTTTAGAATATATAAATGCCTGTAAACTTCCTCTTTACTTTAGGTGTTCATTATTTCCATTTTATTCTTTTCAACCTTTTAAGTTCTAATTAACAAATTTTTTAAAAACCAGCCAAAATGAAAGCCTATTATCACGATGGTCGTAATGAAGAGGACAGAAGTCAGCCTCATGAAACAGCTGACAAAGTTTCTATTGAAGAACTTAACGATATAGGCGTTTATCTTCATCATTTTGACAATATTATACATGTTGACGAGTTATCCAAAAAGCGTCATTACATGGCAAGGGATGAAATTGAAATTTCTCCCCAGTCTTCTGGAAATTGGGAAGCCTACCAAAAGCAGCTTGATAAGTACTATACAGAGCATTTGCATGAAGATGAAGAAATCAGATATGTTCTTGATGGTGCCGGTTATTTTGATCTTCGAAATCACACACAAGATCGCTGGATAAGACTACAAGTAACAAAGGGTGATTTGGTGATTCTTCCAGCAGGAATTTACCATCGCTTTGCACCGACGACTGGCAATTATATTAAGAATATGAGACTTTTCCAAGATCGGCCAAAGTGGCTGGCCGTCAATCGCCCAGAAGCCGATGCAACCGCTTTTAGAATAAAATATTTGAAAGAAATTACCAGCAACTAAATACTGAATGACCAAATGACATGTTGAGTTTTTAATATAAATTTTGTTTTAATTTTAATTTTATTTTAGAAAGTATATCTATTGATGTATTTCAAGGAAAAAACAAAAAGGGTTTTCAATGAATTGCATTAATTTTACAGTGACAATATGACCTTTATGTTTTCCCAAAAATCAAGTTTAACGGCCATAATTTTCAAACAAAGAAGAAAGAAAAGTCTCCATGTTCACAAGACCCAAAGACAGTGTTATATTGGTGAATTGTTTATGGTACAAAGGTCGTACCTTGGTACTCAGTTTAGTTATTAATAAGCCACATTGTTAAAGTATGAAAACCTGCAATTTGACATATTTGTTTCATTTCTACTATAATAATTAGTTCTCAAGCCTTGGAATACTTTCAAAAGTTGGCGTTAGCTTAAATGTTGCAACACTTCCAACTTTTCAAGTACTGGTTGCATTTCTTCAAATAAGACTGATTATCTTTTTTGTTTGTGTCGCAAGCTCGTACTAGGAGCTTTTAGATCACCAGCCACCAAAAACCACGTGATAGATTATTCGAAGCTAGGCGATATTTGTTGGGATACAAGTTAACAGGTTAGGGTTTAGGTAGTAAACATTAATTAAGTGAAGATTCATTTTTGTTTCGCTCCTTATCTTTTACTGTTAATTTCGTGTAACCATACTGATTATTGCTCTTATTCGCGTATAATAGCTAACAAAGTCATTCAATTAGTCCTTCATAAACTCTGACAATATTCAATACTGATCATTTAACTGGAAAAAGGAACTGCAGAACAGAAAATAATGACCAAAGTAATAGCAAATAGTTAAGTTCTGCAAAAATTCTCTAAATTCTCAAGCTACACATACCAACACTTTTAATTTGACATAACGTTTTCGTTCCGCAAAACCATAAAATGTAGTTGTAACCGCGATGGAGATAGAGTATACTGATAATAAAGACTACCCTCTAGAATATATTCAAGTCGAGTTATCGAAAAAAAAAAAACGGAATTACGAACAAGTACTTCATTCATCAAATCGTTGTATATTTGTTTTTAATTCAAAGACTGTATTCATATATATATAACGTTCGCGTCATCGCGATCCTTCTTGGTCTTGCTATATACCATTTTGTTTTGCATTGAACATCCTATCCAGCCTCAGAATGCCTCTACGAAAGCCAGTAAATAGGTTCTGGCGCCAGATTACAAAAACCTGAGGGCCTAAGCTAAACATGCTTAACTTATTTCCGCTAGTTTTTATCAACGCTTGAAACATTTAACTTTTATTTCCTTCAAATGATGATAAAGCGTGGAATCTTTTGCAAGCCAGTTAAACTGTAAGAGAATTGACTTGTTTATCTCAAAAGACACTCTAATTAATTTTTCTTTTTTCTTACCAATGCATGACACCCTGCGATAATGAACCTAACTGCCTTCTATCAAACCATTCTTGTCAGATTAAAGGCCAAACCGTCTGCTGGTTCCTATAACCTGTAATATCCAATGGTAAATCTAATCTCAGTCATAAATCATAAACACTTCATGAAGTCAAACTCCCTTGTGATTCTTTGTAAATGTGATGATTTCTGGGATTTTAATATGTTTAATATACATAGTTGTTAGAGATGATTGCGGTTTTATAACAATGTAATCGGCCATGAGTCATATATTTTAAATCAATTACAACTAACAGACCTCAACAAAAAAGATAACTCTAAATCAGTGGTGATTTATTTGAACTGAGGGCTTAAGCCCAGAATCAAAAAGTATACATAAATGGCATTTCTTTTTGGCTTTTGTTTTTTTTGTTCTTTTTTCTTTCCATTCACTTCTCTACAATTGTTTTATTATTTTTTTTCTTCATACTCAATACTATTCTTGAATCAATTCAAATACTTCTTGGCTTGTGATATATTATATAAACATCTGTGCCATTGCATATGACTGACAACACATTGACTGTTTATTTGTTATGATAAATTTTTTATTTTATGATATCAACAGCGATGTGCTAACATATAACTTAGATGATTGGGAGTAGCAACCGAAGAAGTGCCATCGTAAGATGCAAATAGGGTAAGTAAGTAAGTAAGTGAGGTGACGGTAACGACACCTGAAGAGTGACAACCTCAAGCATACATTGATAAACTTTGGTGGAACAAGGTATAAAGTGAAAATGCTTGAGCCTTTAGTACACGGAGTTGAATAACTCAAACACACATTGATAAGCGTTGGTGGAACAAGATGTAAGATAGCAGTGCTTGAGTAGTGGGGACATGAGGGCGCTGGTAAGGAATTCGCACTGAGGCTATTGGGGGTGCCAGCCCATCAATGGTCGGATACTTGGGGTGAAATACTTGGGGGTTGAGGGATGTAAAGGACTATTGAGTGGTGTTGGTAGTTTAATCTTATCAGCGTCCTAGGAATGATAGTTATAACACCTGGGGACTGAGAACTTTTAATAGCCATGGATGAGTATTGATACTTTACGCCCATCAATGGCCTGGAGCTGGGGGGTGAAATACTTGTGGACTGGAGACTTAAAGTGACCGTTGACGGGAGTTGGTGGTTCCACCTCATCAATGGCCTGGGACAAGGGGTTATATATTACTTGGGAACTTGTGATTTAAAGTTACCATTGTTGCATCTTGTTGATTTAAAGTAATCAATGTCTTTGATTTGAAAAAATAATATTTTTCATTATTGTTTTATTTGGGTGAATCCATATTGGCATTGTAGATTTTAGCTTATAAATGATCTAAGTCTGCGACGTAAATTTCTTGGGGAGATACATTTCTTAGTGGTCAAAGATGTTCTTTAGTGATTTCTGCTTGTCAATGACAAAGAAAAATTAAAATTAGAGTTTATCAATGGATGAAAATGCAGTCGTTTAATAGGTTAGTGCTGTTGATCATAAGCATCTGCAAAATTGGTTTGGGACTCCAAATACTCTTGATGTAATTGTAAGATGAAGTATTTTCCATGGGTTTTTTATTTCTCTCTATACTTTTTCTGTGATTTGACTCAATAAAATTTTTTCTCAATTGCCATTTCAGTTTTTTCTCTATTCACCTCTAACTGATATTCTACTCTTTTTTTTGTTTACGCGCCGTTTGTCACTGTCATTCTTTCTTTTCTCTCTACTTAAAAGTATTTGTTTATTTAATAGCAGATTCCAAAGTTAATTTTGTGATTATTTTTATTTTTTTATTGTATTTAGATAGATCTGTATGAGATATATTTTTTGTTATCGTTTTCATCCAAATTTTGGCTTTTCTTAAAGTCCCTACAAATTATTCCCTCTCTTTTTATATTATTACCCCAATATTTTGTAAAAATATTCCCCTTTTTTAAGATCCTCTTCCTTTTTCCTTCATCAAAATTTATATTTATTATAAGTTTTATTATTTTTTCATATGATGACTCGAGATAATTGCAAATTTTCTTATGGAATTAAAATCTACTTAGTCTAGTTTGTTTACTCTATATTGGTATAGTTGTTATTGACATAGAATATTTAAATTTAACTATTCCTAAACAAAAACTTAAGCTTGAGAAAAAAAAATATGGTTTCGTAAGGCCTTACTTAGAGAAATAGGTTATTCTAACATATTTTGGCCAATTCATACAGTTAGGTGCCTACATTGGTGGTCAAGTGGTCTTTCATTTATAAAAATCCACCCAACATATATATATATATATTACTGTTTTTTTTTAAATGCAACAAAAGCATGATGAACTTCTCAGTTTTTTTTTGGTCTAATTCTATATTATGTACCGAAAATGATATCAGTCACGCCCTAAAATTGCAGAATTTACTAAATAAACTATTATTTTCACTTTTTTTTAATCTTTCGAGAAAAAAGATAGATGGAATTTTTTCCTTTTTTATCTTAGTTTATGTTATTTTTCTTTTGACAAACTGTAGTCGTATATCTTAATTAAGCCTAACTCTTAAAATAAAAGAATTCCAACAATCATTTAAAAACGATTTTTTTTAATTTTAAAATATCTTAAACTTACATTTAAAACCGTTCAAGTACTTTGAAACCCTTCTTGGGATTAAAAATTAAGAATTAAACTTCCTATTTTGGTTTTTATTTTAATTTTTTAATAATCTTCCCTCGTTTCTTTTTTTCAGTGTGCATGTAAGCCGGAATTCGTTAGAATGTAGCTCGAATTTCTTGTATAAAAAAGTATTTATAAGTAAACCAAAACATTTACCCGTTGTCACTTATTGAAATCATTTATTTTAAACTACTGTTTTTAATACCATGTCAGTTTTTTTATTTCATTTAATGTAGTAGCGAGACAATATCATAGTGTTTTTGTTTTTCGTTTTCATCGTTTCGATTTTTGCCCAGTACCTTCATAGGTACTTTTTTATTATTTATTCATCACCCTTTTTCTCTCTTGTACCGACACTTGAAGTGAGAAAAACCATAATCTCGCTTCATTTGCAAGCCTAAATAGTTCTTAAATCGTTACAATATCTCAAGGTTTTAAATTCTCATTAAAACCCTCTCTACTAGCGAGTTTAATTGCTAACATCGGTGTATTGCATATCCATCTACACCAATTTCTTAGACTTCATCTTTACACACCGCACCACGTGGAGTGTCTACGTAAACACCTCTTATTTCCATTGATGCATTTACAATGAAACTGGTTTAAAACCATGGAAGAAGAATTACACTACGTGAAAAATATTAAGCTTAAAATGGACCCTATTTCAAACAATAACTAAAATACCAAAAAAAAAATCGGTTTTTAAAACCCAACTTTAAAAAAAAAGAATCACTCCAACTTACCAAAAAAAATATGGATTCGGGTGTATTTCGTATTATCACCAAACCCAGACTTCCCTTTTTCGCTTAAATGCCATGCACGGCTTCAATCAGTTTTCTGTTTTGGGACATGTATGTATTCCCTTTTTAAGTTCTATTTTTGCTTAATTCCACTGAGATACTAACTTTTCATACAAAAAAAACCTTTCAAGTTATATCTAATCTTTTATTAGAAACATAATACATAGGATTTTTTTAATAAAAAACCCCCACTTTAAAATAAATTAGCGAGAAAAACGAATTGGACTTGTATTTTGAGGGGTTTCATTTTTTTTCGAGATAGACATTTAAATATAAAAAAGTCAATATTCCTAATGGATACATTATTTTTTTAAATTAATAGTTTATTTTAACTCAATTGTTTCTTTTAAACATAATATTCACCTTTAATTCTTGGGTTTTACTGCAAATTAATGAGCTTTATCTTAAAAGTTAATTTTTAATCAATTTAATATTCATTTATATCTCGGTTAAAAACATCTTCAACTGTATGTGAAAAAAAATCTTTTTATTTTTTTAAATCCTAACAAGTTTTTTAGAAATGAAATTGTTTTTCTTTAGTTTTACATTTTTGGCTTTAGGTGCCTTAAATGTAGTCTTGGCTTTTGAGGCATCACCGTTGAATCTGCTCAACCTCGACAACCCAGAAATTCACAAACGTGAAGATGGAACCATGTGTTTTGCTACAATTCCCGAGGTTCTTCAATGTCAGGATTTATGCAAAGCATTGTACAGTTATTACGCAAATTATTATTCTGAATACTGCCACATGTTTGAAGTGTTCAAAACTTTATCAGCAGCTTGTGCTTCCTGTGGAAAGCTGTATCCAGGAACTGGGGCAGAATCTCTTTCCAAGAGTGCAACCAACCTTATTAAAGGCTGCGGAGATGTTCCTGAAATTCTTCCATGTTCCGAAGGACAAGTTCCTGCTACTCTTCCAGGAGAGCTCCCGGAACTTGCTGACACTGAGTCTTGTGAAATTGCTACAACAATAAGTGATTGTGTTAGTGCATGCTTTTATTCAGCATATAAACTTAACCATGAAACTTGTGACGTTTTTATTACATCTAGTAAAACCGATGCTAACTCAGCATTCTGTTCACTTGCTTCTTGTATTAGTTGTTCCAAGTCATATACCTTTATGACATATCCAATGACAAATGACTTTGGTCAGCTATTTCCTTGTCTTAAATCATCTGCCGAGGAGTCTTCTTTTGTTGCCCCAGCACAAACAAGCGATGCTATGGAACCTGTCGATTGTATCGAGTCTATTCCTAGCCAAGATGACTGCGAGTCTCTTTGTGACTCATTATACAGCGCATTTTCTAATTATTACTCTGATCGCTGCACTTTATCTAAAACATATGAGCGTCTTACAGCCCTGTGTAAAACTTGCGGCCAGGCTTATCCCAATACTGAAGCCTTTACTTCATCTGATAATACACTCTATCTTATTAGAAAATGCGACGCAATTCCTACTATTCCAGTTTGCTCAGCCAATGAACAACCTATTGAACCCTCTGAAACTTTTCCTGTTTTATCAGGGACAGATGCCTGCAAAGTTGTAGGTACGATCTCCGATTGTGTTAATGCCTGCTTTAACGTCGGTAGCATTCTTGAGAATGGCTCTTGTGAGACTTTCCTTAATTCGGCAAAAGATAAATCAACAACTCCATATTGCTCTCTTTCTACATGTTTAACTTGTACCAATCAATTTTCATTCATGGTAAACCCTGTTGAGTTTGATATTGCCGAATCTCTTGCTTGTCTTAAAAACATGGATCAAGAATCGTCCACTGCTGAGCTTTCTTCTACTGAACCATCGGTTGCTGAGTCATCTTTCACTCAATCTTCAGCCGCATTACCATCTGAGACTAGCTTATCCCCACAAGAAGAGGAGTGCTTTAAGAATTTCCCTACAGAAGATGAATGTAACATTCTTTGCAATGCTCTCTATTCTTCATACTCTACATACTACTCCGAAAGATGTGCTCTTTTTAACACATACAAAAATCTTAACGCTCTTTGCAAAACTTGTGGTAGTGCCTATCCAGATGGCGATGCTTACTTTTGGTCTGATGTTACCTTGAGCTTGGTTCAAAGCTGTGGTACTGTCCCTTCGATTCCACAATGCGCCAATGATCAAGAGCCTTCTCCGGAATCGGAAAATCTTCCAGAACTCACCGGCACAGATGCATGCACTGTTCGCAACTATATTGATGATTGTGTTACTGCTTGTTTTAAGGTTGGCGACATTCTTTTGAGTGGTTCTTGTAATGTATTTCTTGAATCAGGAAAGGATAATGCCAATACACCTTACTGCTCTCTTTCAACTTGTTTAACTTGCGTCAAATCGTTTCCCTTTTTGGTTTATCCTTTCCAGCTTGATTTTGAAAATACTTTTTCTTGTCTTGAAAATATTCCTGAAGAATCATCATCCATTGAAGAGACATCCTCTGATGTGGGTTCTTCAACTGTGCCTATCGTTGAATTGTCTTCTAGTGACTCTTGGGTAGAATCTGCATCAGAAACAAACACTTCTCCCAAAGATGTTGAATGCTTTGAAGTGCTTCCTAACGAAGATGACTGTTATACTTTGTGCAACGGTCTTTATTCGGCCTATGCTTCTTACTATTCCGATCGTTGTTTTATTTCAGAAACTTACAAAAGCTTGACAGCTCTTTGCGGAGCTTGTGGCAAAGAATATCCTGATGGTGACGCGTACTTTTGGTCAGATGTTACTTTAGATTTAATCAAGAGCTGCAACACTGTTCCTACCATCTCCAAATGTTCAAGCGGACAAGTTGCAACTGCCCCAGCAGCTAAATTCCCCGAGCTTAGTGATACCGAATCATGTGTCGTACGTAATTATGTTGATGACTGTGTTAATGCTTGTTTCAAAGTCGGCGACATTCTTCAAACTGGCTCATGTGACACATTCCTTGAATCCGGAAAAAATGATCCTAATTCACCATACTGCTCTCTTTCTACCTGTTTGACTTGTGTTAAAGCATTCCCATTTTTAGTTTACCCTGTGGAGTTTGATATTGCGGAATCTCTTTCTTGTCTTACTCAATCTGATAAAGGATCTTCTTCTGTCGATGCATCCTCGACTCAAGATATTTCTGAATCTTTTTCATCAGAATACTCTTCCACTGAAATATCTTCTACAGAATATGTTTATACATCTTCCTCTGAAGAATCTTCAGTGGATTCGGCTTTTAAAACTAGCTCATTTTCTACTGAATCTTCTATGGACCCAATTTCTGAAACAAGCACTCTTTTGGAAGATATTGAATGCTTTAGTAATCTTCCCAGCAAGGACCAGTGTGCAACTTTATGTGTTGATCTTTATTATGGCTATGTGCTTAGTTCTACCCAAACAAAAAGATGCGGTCTTTTTGAAAAATTCAAAACCCTTACTTCTTTATGTGTGACTTGTGGCAGCTTATATCCTTCCGAAAACGCGGAATTTTGGTCAAAATCAACTGCTGATTCAGTGAAGAATTGTGGTAGTATTCCATCGATTCCCATTTGTGAAACAGGTCAAAATCCAATTGAATCATCTTTTAAACTTCCTCAGCTCACTGAAACTCAAGCTTGTGATTCTGGTACTACCATTGGGGCTTGTGTTAGTGCTTGCTTCAGTGTTGGAAATCTTCTTGGTAGTGGTTCTTGCAATACATTCCTAGAGTCCGGAAAAGATGAGGCCAGCACACCTTATTGTACTTTATCTACCTGCATAAGTTGTGCGGCTGAGTTTCCATTTTTCTCTTATCCACTTGAGTATGATATTGCCGAATCATTGTCATGTCTTTCTAACTCTGTTGATGAGTCTTCTTTGAGCGAACATATTGAAGAGTCTTCCTCTGTTGATTTAAGTTCAAGTGAATCTCTTTATGAATCTTCTTCTGCTGGTGTAAGTTCCGATGAATCTCTTAATGAATCTTCATCTGTCAATGAAAGCACTAGCGAGTCTGCTAATGAATCTTCTTCTGCCGATGAAAGTACTAGCGAGTCTGCTAATGAACCTTCATCTATCAATGAAAGCTCCAGCGAGTCTGCTAATGAATCTTCATCTGCCGATGAAAGCACTAGCGAGTCTGCTAATGAACCTTCATCTGTCAATGAAAGCTCCAGCGAGTCTGCTAATGAATCTTCATCTGTTAATGAAAGCTCCAGCGAACTCGCTAATGAATCTTCATCTGCCGATGAAAGCATTAGCGAGCCTCCTTACGAATCTTCTTCTACCATAGAATCATCAAGCCAGAGTATTTTAAAGTCAACATCTGATTTTGAATTTTTCAGTCAATCTAACTCTGAATATTCTTCCGATGGTATTTCTTCTACTAATCTAGCTATGGAATCTTCCTTAAGCTCATATACTGAAACAAATTTTGAATCTTCATTTGTATCGAGCGAACTTTCTTTAGATTTGCATTCTGTTACGTCTTACTTCAGTGATCACTCAATAGAATCATCTTTGGTTAGCTCATTATCAAGTAATTCCGATGTGGAATTATTTTCAACTGGTGAAAGTTCAGAGGAATCAATGACCGATTCTTTTACAGAGAATTCTTCAGGTAACTCTGCTTTTGAATCTTTGCCTATTGAAAAGTCATCCAGCCTGTCCATAGAGGAGTCTTCTTCTTACATCCAAGGATCTTCAAGTGAGATAACAGAATCTAATTTGGAATCATCTTTGATAATAATTTCATCTGGTGAATCTAGTGTTGAATCTTCTTTGGTGATATCTGACTTTGACTCTACAAGTACATATATTTTTGAGTCTTTTTCAAGTGAGGTTTCTTCGGCGGAAGACACTGCTAAATCTTCCTTTGATGTATTTTCGTCAGACTCCCGCAGTAACACTGTAAGTGAGCCTATTTCTAAGTCATATTCAAGCGAAGCTTTTTCAGCTAAAGTTAGTGAAGAATCATCATACAAAGCAGTTCTTTCAGATTCGGTCTCAGAATCTGCAAGTGAATCTGTCTCTGAGTCGTCTTTGACAACCTCAGATCTTGACAATTCTGTTTCATTGGAAGAATCTTCATCACAAGATTTGGCTGAGTCTTCCTTGGCTGAGTCGTCTACAAACTCATTTGTTGAGTCTTCTACTGCTGCTATCTTTTCTTCAAGTGAAACTGCTTCTGAGTCTTTTGAATCTGTTTCCATTTCTACCAGCGAATCATCAATTGAAAATTTAGGCACTGAATCTATTTCTTATTCTGTCTCGACGACACTCTTGTCTGAATCTTCTGCGCAGTCTTCTTATGAGCCCTCATTAGAGTCTTCTGGTCAACACGTTTCGGAGATTAGTTCTATCGAATCTTCTTTAGTTTCATCTGCATCTGAGTCTGAATTTTTTAGTCAATCAACTTCCGGATTTATTTCGACAGAGTCATCTTCTTCTGTGGAGATTTTGGAATCATCTTCTGAGTCCTTGATTATTTCTGTCTTAGAATCAACCAGTGAATCTATTTCGGAAACCATTAGCGACTTTTTGTCTATAACCAGCGCTTCTTCTGTTCCAACTGCAGAATCAACTTTGAGTATTATTGAGCAATCATCTCTCTCATACACTTGTATTCTTCCAATGATGGAGAAACGTGATGTTAATTTAATGTACTGTCAGAATGCTTGTGGAGTTTTATTCAAGGGTATCGAGGATGAAGGTTCAAACTGCAATACATTGCAGAAGTATCAAACCGAGTACTCAATTTGTCACACGTGTAAATCTGTCTATCCAGATAACATTGTATTTGACGAGTCTTTTATTCAATTATATGAGTCTTGTGATGTTGATGTTATTGAATTTTGCCCTGTTGAAACTCCTACTGAGAATATTTCTGAGGTTTCAGCCACAGATTCTGAAATTACTATGGAAGAAAGTCTTAGTGAATCTGTATTTAGTTTGGAAAGTCAGGAGGGAAGCAAATCTGGTCCATCTGTCTCTGAAAGCAAATCTGTTTGGACATCTACATCTTCTGCAACTCATAGTGAACAAGACATAGTTTCCAGCGAACCAGCTAGTTCTGGTGCTTCTGAGAGTCAAGAAGAGTCTTTCAAATCAACGGTAACTACATCTACTGAGATTTCCACTAATAGCCAAGTGGAAACATCAAAACCAGCAACCACTGTGACAGAAACTGCCGAGTGCCACCAATGTATTACAAAGGCTGTCACTACTACTTCGTTTGCAACCATTACTAGAACATCAGGGACGTTTATTGTTACAGTTACTGAACCATGTGAGACAACTTACACAGTAATTGTTTCCCCACTTCCATCAGAGGGATATACCACAACTACTCTTACCAAGATCTCAACCGTTACAGAGCACCCGACAACCATTACCAAAACATGTAGTCAATGTGTTACGACGACGATTATTTCAACAGGTGCCACGACAGTCACCAAGACATTTGGAACTAGCACAACAGTAATTACAGAGCCATGTGAAACTGAAGTTACGGCAGTCGTTTCTCCATTAACGTTTGGTGGATTCACCACTATCACTCTTACAAAGACTCATGACGACTTTGAGAGCCATGATGTCGTATCTACAAGATATACTACCTATACGTCTTTTGTTTCTGGAGGCAGTATCATTACAGTTACTGAGCCCTGTGAGACCGTTACCATCTCCTCTCATCCAGAGCATCAACAGCAAAGCACAGTTATTGAAACATCCTCGGGCTACACTACATATACTACTGTTTTGGGATCACGTACTGTTGTTGTTACTGAACCTTGTGAGACGACAGTAACAAGGGTCATTTCAACCAATCTAGTCAGTGCTCCTGAATCACAAAAGCATATTGCTACAACCACTACGTTTGTTTCTTCAGGATACAAAACTGTTACAACAGTTTCTGGCGGCGAAATAGTTACTGTTACTGAGCCTTGTGAGACTACAGTAACGTTGGTTGTTTCTAAGCCTATGGTTATTTCACCCGAAGTCGAAAAACCGGTTACTTCTACATTTGTGTCTAGGGGCTATACAACAGTCACTACAATTTCTGGAAAAGATGTTATTACAATTACTGAGCCTTGGGAGACAACAATCACGTCCGTTGTTTCTTTGGAATCTTCTCCAATTATTTCTTCCGAGCATACTGTGGTTCCCTTTACTACTACAATTATCTCTTCTGGGTTTACTACGATTACAGCAACTTCCGGAGATAAAGTTGTGACAATTACTGAACCATGCGAAACAACAGTTACATCTGTTATTTTGCCCAAGCCATCCTCTGTGTCAAAAGATAATGAAGACAAAAAGCCATCTAACACTGAAGCAGTAATGGTATCTACTTTCACTCCCATCTCAGGCCTGGTTAAATCATCTAGAATTACTAGTTATGGCACTTTTGAAAGTACACAGACTGCTGTGGTTATAAACTCTGAGCCAAAGGAAAGTGGTCCTGCTACATTGTCTGAAAATAGAGAAGAAAAATTGACAAAGACTTCAATTGCACCGACCACAGTGCTTGAGTCCGAAGGTAAAACCACAGCAAGCGATGAATCGATTGTTATGAGTATTGTGACAGAAGTGTGTGAAACTTGCATTGAGAGTAAGAAAACTGTTTATAAGACAATTGTCTCGCAGTTCACAACTTTAGTGGAGTCTAGTGTGGTGGTGGTTGTTCCTGGTGTTTCACAGGCTACTAGCGGTAGTGGTTTGGAAAAGCCCAGTATGAGCAGAAGCAGTGAACAGCACTCTCCAGTCCAAGAGACTAGCGGTGCAAGTAGTGGGATTTTGGAGCAGTCTAATGGTGGATCAGTGGTTCTAAAGGTACCTGGGGTTTTGAGCAGCTCAGTTACTGTACTATTCTGTGTTTTGTTTTGTTTGATTTAAGAGGAGACGTTTTTCTTTAACTTTGAAATAATATAAAAAGAATTTACTATAGCAATTATTATTTTTAGTTTTTATTCAAAAATATTTATCTACAATTACTAGATTTAGTTCCGTAATAATAAAAATGAAATATTATCATTATCACGGTTAATATTTATTTCTCATTAAGTGATTTTTTTATCTTTGAAGGGGTATTTTTAATCAAGTAGCAAAATGGTTAAACATTTAACTAAAAAAAGTGATAAACTTATGAAATTAAATATATATTTAAATACTTGTTATCTGAAAAGTTGAATATCCGAGAGGGTTTTGGCGGCACTTCAACATCGTTATTTTGTTTACAATCTCCCATTTTTAAAAAAACCTGATTTTATTTAACTCAATTTAAAATAACTATTAACACTTTCAATTTTCATAACCAAAAAAGTCAAAGCCAAAAATAAGTTAAACGGAAATTTAGCAAGTTATCTTTAAACCCAAACCGTCTCCAATCGCGTGACAAAAATTTGCAAACCCCACCAAGGCGATGCTATAAATATACTTTGGTGAAAGGCCAAAGTACCTCCTTTGTGAAAAAAAAAGAAAAACACGGTACACCAAATATTGGTTTATATATCGCTTAACTATTTATATATACAACTCAATATACTAATAATATATCTGTTTGAAACATTTTTAGAGTCGCGGTGACGATATCAACTTTGTCATTAAGGCCTGAGATAAACTCGGAAATAAACATGTCGTTTCTTTGTGGCGTGTGGATGTCAGCAACTAAAAAACGCGCCACAGTCACGTGTAGGGGCCTGGGGCGCCCATATATTTAGCACGGAGCAGCTCCTTCCCCCACCAACGAAAAGTTCGCTCCTCCAATAACGTCGCTCTTTTCGCTCACCATCTCAGCCTTTCTAGTCCGCACTTTGTGACCTCCCACCCCCTCTTTAGAGGTCGATACCTAAACAAGAAGTCGTTGTATACCAAAACGAACAAACAAAAAAATAAAAAAAAGGAAAAAAAAAACTCCTTTAAACCCTGTGAGTCAGTTAAAATAAACCATCAAAATTGGTCTGGTTGTATTAATTTTGGTTCCCGCCAAGATGGGACTCCTTCAAACAAATGACCTACTTGAATAATACGAGCCTTTGATTCTATCTTTAGATCTTCTATTATACACACTTTCACTTGCTCCTCATGTCAAAATCTATATTAATACTTTTTTTTCAATTTATATAAATACACACAATTTTGCTCATTAGAAGATGGTTTTTGTATACTTTCTCACACCATATCTTACTATCGTTTTATCATCCGAATATAATAAATATTTACTCTCGTTTTTTTAATCTAACTCAATGAAATTTCACTCGTTAACCCTCAGCTTATTATCGCTGGCACCATCTCTAATCCAGGCTTCGGATGTTGTTTTTTCAAACAGCTCCGTTTCAGAAGCCCCCGCTTCAAGTTCTTCAAGCGACGAGTACACATCTTCCCCCTCAGACGTTTGCTTCCTGCCCTCTACTGTGGAAGAGTGCCGAGATACATGCAAATACTACGACCAACTGAGAACCTCGCTTGACTGCTCTGACGTCGATTACCACTATGTCTGGCTCCTCGCTTGTGTCACCTGCGGCAAAGAGTCTCTGGTAGGCACTGCCGATGAAGCTCTGTACCAATCCGCTCTGGAGACCAAGAACGAGTGTCTCACCAAAGACTATTCCGTGTCGACTTGCCCCAATAATAGATATCCTGATCTTATTATGCTTGCTATCCTCTATCCTCTTGGTTCATGCACCACTGTCTCTAGCAGATCCTCCTGCTTGGCAACATGCTCCGATGCCTTTTCTATCATTGCTAAAACGTCATTCACTGAAGTTTTAGATGATTCGTCTAGTTTCTGCAGCTGGGCTGTGTGTATGGACTGTTACAAAGATTATGACGACTTGAGATACATTATGGTTCCTTCGCTTACGCAAATCATTGGAGGTGCGTTTAATCATAATGATGACGAAAGCACCATTACTTCTTCCATTGTAGTCAGCAGCACTTCTGGGTCGGTTCTCACTACTTTCGACTCGAGTTCCTACTACTGTTCCACTTGTGAAACTACTTCTAAGATCGAAGACGATAACACTACCTCTGAGAACTCCACTTCCCCAGAGCCCACCACTTTTGACACATTCCCTCACCCCCCTCCTAGTGTTACTACTACTAAGGTCACAGTCTCCACCTACATGACTACATATGTTACTGTCTCTGATGGCAAGACTGTTACTGTCACAGAACCTTGTGAGACCACTGTCACCGTCACTGAGCCTTGTGATGTTTGTGTCACTACTACCGTCACTTCGTCTGGTTACACTACTATCACCAAGGTCGAGGGAGGCCAGACTGTGACTGTTACTGAGCCCTGTGAAACCACAATCACTTCCGTCGTTACCCCTTCCAAGCCTGCTAAGCCTACCACTGCTGGTCCACAATACAAGTCTACCATCACCGTCACAGAGCCCTGCGAGGTTTGCACTACTGCGACTGTCACTTATTCTGGCTACACCACTGTTACCAAGATCGAGGAGGGCAAGACTGTGACTGTAACCGAGCCCTGCGAGACCGTTTACTTGTCTATTATTTCTAGGCCTACAGCAACCATCAAGTCTACGGCCACTGTAACTGAGCCTTGTGACATTTGCACCACTGCAACTGTTACATCCTCTGGTTACACCACCGTTACCAAGGTTCAGGAGGGAAAGACTGTCACTGTTACGGAGCCTTGTGAGACTGTTTACTTGTCTATTTTGCCACATCCCACTGCCTCGGCCACTACCACCAAGGTCGTTACTTCTCCTCCTAAGGAAAAAACAATTACTTTTGAGGAAGGTAAGACTACTACTATAACCGAGCCTTGTGACGAGTGCACTACTCATTATGTGACGTCCTCCGGATACACTACTGTGACAAAGGTCACTGAAGGAACTACTGTGACAGTGACTGAACCTTGTGAAACAACAATCACACAGGTCATTGTCCCAGAAACCTCAAAGAGTGCACCTGCTGCTTCTAAGCCTGTTACTGAAAGCGCGCCTGCTGCTTCCAAGCCTGCTACTGAAAGCGCGCCTGCTGCTTCCAAGCCTGCAACTGAAAGCGCGCCTGCTGCTTCCAAGCCTGCAACTGAAAGCGCGCCTGCTGCTTCCAAGCCTGCAACTGAAAGCGCGCCTGCTGCTTCCAAGCCTGCAACTGAAAGCGCGCCTGCTGCTTCCAATCCTGCTACTGAAAGTGCACCTGCCACAGAAAGCGCACCTTCTGCTGCTCCAAGCAAGCAGCCTTCAGTCACATCTAGTGTTCCACAAGTGACTTCACCCTCTAAGGAAACGTCGGACTCTGTTGCCCAGGTACCTACTGCATCGGCAACAACTACCCTTGAACAAGTTAACTTGGGTGTTTCCAACAAGATTTCTACGGCTGTCATTGCTCTTATTATGATTCCTTTCATGTTTTAAAAAAATATTTCACTGGCTTGAAATATTTAAATTGTTTGTTTTATTCTCCATCTATTTAGTATCAATAACTGGCTTGTATGAACTTAAAATAATGGTAGCTTAATATTTTTCATGGTAATCAATTGATATTTTATTGCAATAAAATATTTAAATTTTCTTCAGTATTCTCTATAGAGTGAGCAAGATGACTACTTAAAAAACTTTGGAAACGGTTTCGTAAAAAACCTTGCCCTGTGTCTGTGCAATTTCCTTTTCCAGAGAAGAAGGCTGGCGCGAACCGTCTGGTCCTGCAAAGGAGCCTGCGCCCCAAGGTGAACCACCGTGGGGCTCTGTCAAGTTGGTCAGAAGACCAAAAGTGTCCTTGTAACCCAAAGGAACGTAAATGATACCATGGTGGGTCAAGACAGAGATGGAGTTAAGGACAGTAACTTCCTGGCCACCACCGGGGGTACCGGTGGACACAAAGACACCAGCGTACTTGTGGTAAAGAGCACCGGAAGCCCACAGACCGCCAGTGGCGTCCCAGAAAGCCTTCCACTGAGCAGGGAAGTTACCGAAACGGGTGGGAATGCCAAACAAAAAGGCGTCGTATTGCTCCAAAGTCTCAGTGCTAGCAATTGGGTCGCTAGACTTGGGGGGAGCATGAAGAAGGGCAAGAACCTCAGGAGTCAAGGTCTCGGGGACCTGGAAGAGATCAGCCTTGCCGCCAGCAGCTTCGACGCCCTTCTGGACCTCGAGGGCAAGAGTGCGGATGTGACCGTAGGTAGAGTAGTAGATGATAGCGACCTTAGGAGCCATTGTGATTGATAGTTAATGGTATAAAAAGTAATTGAAAAAGAAGAAAATGGAGGTTGAAAAATGCAATTGAAAAAAAGGTTGATGGTTATGAGAAGAAAAAAAAAATTGAAAAAGGGAAAGAAAAAGCTTGCTTATATAGTTTTTTTAATATAATTTTGAAAGTTGCAGATAGTTTGGACAATTGAGACTCGTAAAGAAAATTCCACGTGGAATGACCTCAAAAAAACCCATTTTGAAGTATTTTTAATAATTGAAAGATAGCTGGTTATTCACTTTTACTAATTTGGTTTACTCATGGAGATTTACGTAAAAGCGAATCATGGTTATGTATGGGGTAAGGAGCAGTAAGAGAGATTTTTGTCGATTCAGCTGGGCTTACAGCATGCCGAAGGTTTTCTTTAAATTATTAACGTTTAATAAAAGAAAAAGACGTCTTTTTTGACGATCATTTGTTAGTAATGCAGGATTAATGATTTTTAGTAATTTCATGTCTTTACGTACTTTGTGCTTTGAAAAAACACCTCGCAGACGATTTTCCATCTCCATCTTTGGTGTTTTATAAATTATTAGTAAAGCGATTCGTAATTGAGCCGCACCTTTTTTTAATGTTTTAGTTGCAGGTTTGGTTGTTAGCAGCCCTTTAGCGTAGTCAAACAGATAAAAAGTACGCTGTGAATTTGTCAAAGTTTGTAATGATGCCACAGCAATAACGGCAATCGGAACATTTATATCGCAGTACATTCTAATACAAATGGCCTTGGAAATATTCTTTGAGATGTCAATTATCCGATGAATATACTGCTTTTGGTTTCTGTTTCTAAAAAACTATTAATGTGCTGTTTTCAGTGACTGCAATTGGCAGGAAAACAGTAAAACTGGCAACTGCGAGAATCACGCCTTAAACTAGCTCATTAGCAAAGATCACCAATGGCAATTCCTAACATTAACGCGTCGCCATCTGACGGCTGAAATAATTGAAATACAAGCGTAAAATTATAAATTAATTCTATATTAAAAATTCTAAAATACATAGGCTTAAAAAACCCTCTTCAGTGTCGCATGGAATAATCATTTAAAAGGCCTTGGAGACAGTCTCATAGAAAGCCTTGCCCTGGGTGGAAGCAACCTCCTTCTCAAGAGCAGAAGGCTGGCGAGAACCGTCAGCACCGGCATAAGAACCGGCACCCCAAGGAGAGCCACCATGGACCTCCTCAAGATTGGTCAGAAGACCAAAGGTCTCCTTGTAACCCAAAGGAACGTAAATGATACCATGGTGGGTCAAGACAGAAAGGGAGTTAAGGACAGTAACTTCCTGGCCACCACCGGGGGTACCGGTGGACACAAAGACACCAGCGTACTTGTGGTAAAGAGCACCGGAAGCCCACAGACCGCCAGTGGCGTCCCAGAAAGCCTTCCACTGAGCAGGGAAGTTACCGAAACGGGTGGGAATGCCAAACAAAAAGGCGTCGTACTGCTCCAAAGTCTCAGTGCTAGCAATTGGGTCGTCAGACTTGGGGGGAGCATGAAGAAGGGCAAGAACCTCAGGAGTCAAGGTCTCGGGGACCTGGAAGAGATCAGCCTTGCCGCCAGCAGCTTCGACGCCCTTCTGGACCTCGAGGGCAAGAGTGCGGATGTGACCGTAGGTAGAGTAGTAGATGATAGCGACCTTAGGAGCCATTGTGAATTGAGTTTAAATTGATTAATGAATAGAGAGGGAGGAGGTAGTAAGAATGTTGTTGTTTAGAAAAAAAAAAACGGAAGAACAAACGGATTTTTAAAGGTATTTATGGTGGCTGTCTCATCGTCGTCATTTGTAGACTTCTAAGACTTTACTAAGTAAGAAATGGCCATTATCTAAGAATTTGTAAGACCCAGCCGCACATTTGAATAAGCGTAGAGTAAGCAGGAGGTTGTTTGATTTGTGTTTGAAAACGGCAAGCCGCAAACAAGGTTAGTCAGCCGTTACTAAGATTTATAATTGCTGAGAAACTGTGTTTTTTTTTGAAACTGAAAAAATTTGCAACTTGGTTAACTTAACTGTAACAGAGCCCGTTAAGTCCCCTCTCAGTTAGGTGGTTTGTCAAAATGTCACTCCGAAGACGCTGCGAACGCGCTCAGCCGAGGTTGAACGGCTAACTAAATGACAGTGTCTTTCGTGACGCAATTACAAGCCTCTTTTTGTAACACATCTGTTCAGCCGGCCTTGGAGCCGCAGAAAAACCTGACTCAACGGTCGCCGGATCCATGCTTCCTTTCCCAACCTATCTCCAATTTTATAAATTTATAATATTCCAGTAAAAAAAAAAGACTCCAGTAAATTCTCGTGTTAAATCACCAAAAAAATTAAAAAATAAAACCTTTCCTGGTCTCCTTTTCTCTCATTAGCATCATCACTAGCCACATTGTGGTATACTACTATCATACTAAAATCCTTTTTTTTTCAACTTTTTTTACTTTCTTTCTCTCTACCTTTATCTTCATAATCATATAATGCCTCCTCCGCCGCCGCAATCTGCCCCGTCGTTAGCACGCCAAAAACGGCTTTCTTCGCCCTCAGATCCCAATCATACTAATCAACTTCCCAGCTCTGCATCTGCATCTTCTGGTGCCGCATCATTCACTCCCGTCATTTCAAACCCGAAACGTAAGCGCCGGCTGGTTCCGGACTCGGAGCGCAAGCGCATCGCAGTCAGCTGCGACCGTTGTCGTACCCGTAAACTCAAGTGCCAGATCCCCGCCTTTTCCACAGATAACAATTCAACAAACTCGTCCTCTGCTTCCGGATTTAACTCTTCGTCTGATGGCTGCACCTCAGGCTCATCCTCCCATCCGGCCTGTGCCCAATGTCTCAAAGCTGGGGTTGCTTGTACTCGCACCATGCCTCGAAAGCAGCGTGTTTATGGCTCCGTTGACTCCTTATCGTCTCATTACCAAACGCTTATCCACCTTTTGTCTCATCTTTACCCAGATCACGATATCAAGACCTTAGATGGCCTCAAATCACTGGCCGCAAAACTCCAAATCTCGTTACCAGAATATTTCGATCCGGATGCTGTTTCCCAGTCCTCCTTTTTGGCCCCACCCATGACCGTTTCGGCCGCTAAAATAGAAAAGCCTTCTACTGAACACACTGAATCCTTAACCGAACTAAAAATTGAGGATACTTCTAATGACCATGAGAAACCGATATCTAAACAATCTCTTTCGCTCTCAACTTATAACCCATTCTACAAAACTCCGTCAACATCTCTCTTCACTTCACCTCCTTCTCAAGTCTCGTCTTCCGTTGGCCCGAACCTTCATCTTAATCCTACCGAGCTTGGCTGTGAGCGTATCATCTATGATCGCTCTGGGTTGCCCCATTATGTAGGTGCTATCGGGTCTATGGCATTTTTCGATGGAGTCTGCAAAATTATTCGGAGATCAAAAATGTTTTCAGGATTCCCTTATACTGGTGATGAAACCAAGGCTCCCATCCAACCTTCCTCTTCTTCTTCTTCTTCTTCTTCCACAGCCTCTCCTCTACTCAATCATCAGTTCAACTCTGCTGCTAAAAACCGGCAACTAGTTTCGCTTAATGTTTTCCCTAAAAATAATAACCCCCAAGAACCCCATCATCTTACCACATATTACGGCAAACCAGCTTCTTCCTCGAATCACTCTCCTAAAGACATTTACTTTTGTACAATCTCTTCAGCTACTTTTGCCCCAGTTCTTCAGTTTGGCAATAATGGCTCTGCGTCAGATCTTTCAGAACGTTTAGTCCACATCTCAAACGAGCCGCTTGCATCCCATGTAAACCTTAATCTCAGCTCAACTGTTAGAAAACAACTACCCCAACCATCGTTGCGATCGCATATTCCCTCCTCGACTGTTCCTTCTTCTCCGCATCACAACCCAACTGCCCTACCTTCCACTTCCCATCCGTCGGCTACGACCTTTTCCACTACCAATGGGTTTTTGTCAAATAATCCAACCTTGCCCCAAGGTGCTACAATGGGAAACAATACCCAGACGACCAACTCCTCGGCAAAGCTCCAAGTACAAGACACATTATGGGATCTTGAGCACAATGGACCTTTGCTTTCTCGAGAAGAAGCCGATAAGCTTGTTGATTCTTATTTTGAGCATGTTCATCCCATTTACACACTCTTCAGCATGAAAGCTTTTCGTAAACAATACGCTGCATGCTGGGACACAATTTCATCTTCCAGAAATACCAAAATCTCTGTCGATGATCTCGATCTGACGCTAGACTGGAGATGTGTTCTTTACATGGTGTTCGTCATGGGTGCAAGTGCCCTTATTCATGATGAAAAATCTTACGCTCACTACTCCACTTTTGCTAAGTACTCTGCCTTTCTTCAAAAGTCTCTCTTTTTACTCATTGCAACTCCTTCCATCCATACAATTCAGGCTCTCATCCTTTTTACTATCTATCTCTACAGCATAAATGAGCGAAATATCGCATGGCTCATCACAGGTATTGCTTGTCGTCTCTCCATCGCCATGGGTCTCCACAGAGAATCCACCACAAAAACTTATGATCGCAGCGAAATCCAAGTGCGCAAACTGGTTTGGTGGGCTCTTTACTCTCTTGAGCTTCATCTTTCTGCTAACTTGGGCCGGCCCAGTACCATGCGGGATGAAGAAATCGACATCTCGATTCCGGATCCGGATCCCGAGCTTGACCTTTACTACCCACCTGGCGGGTTTAAAGAAACCATCCGCATGGTCCAGCTCCTAAACATGACCATCCACCAGCAGGCAATCAACATTAGTACAAGTAGTGGCATGTCTTATAATGCTCAGCTGTTGCTTCACGAAAATATGGAAAAAAGCATTGCCCTATGTCGTCGAATTAAGGATTCGCTTGGAAGACTTCCCAAACACTTGCGTGAGCTTCAGTCAAACGAAACCGATCTACATGTTCGCTCTATAATGAATATCCACATGAACTGCCATTACTGCATTAGTATCGTTGCAAGACCCTATATTCTCTATCTTATTGGTTCAGATCCCTCCACTTTAACTATCCAGCAACGCACCGACCTTATTCTACTGCTAAATATTGGCTGTGCCGCAACAACTGCCATTGCTTCTATCCTTAACACCCTTAATAAACGCAAACTTGTCTCTGGTGTGGTTTATTATGACGTTTACCACGGCTATTGTGCCATCATGGTTCTCTCCTTAGCCTCCCTTATTATTGCATCAAACAAGTTCACTGAAAAAGAGCTTGCTTACGACCTGCCCACAATCTACAACGCAATCAATACCATTGCAACAATTATGGACAGTCTCTATTTAGATGGAACATCGCTGCGTCTTGCCAAGGTTTCTGCTTACATTCTCCGAGATCTTGGCGTCGATTACAAGTCTTTGAACAGAAGAAAGTCTCAAGCCACTGAGTCTGAGGAACATTTACAACAGCAACCTACAGACATTGACTCCACCTTTGAGTCAGTCTCCGCCAACAGGGTGGATCCTGTAGAAGCCGGACTTGCAGATGCAGCCATCGCAGTTCCTTCACTTCCTGTGGCGGCTTCAACGGCTTCTGCAGCTCCCGCCGCTGCGGCCCCGGACCAAATCCCAATCACAGAGTCTCTTGGACCAATCACTTCTCTTTTCCCAACACTGTCTTCACAGGTTGCTGGAACTGTCCCCTCTGATACTTCTAATGCAGCTGCTGCCGCCGCTGCCACTGCTGTTTCCGCCACTGCTAGTACTACAGATGATGCTACTGCGGCAGCAGTAGCCGCGGTCGCCAACGCTGCAGCTCCAGACACTTCGTTGTTTGATTTCCACTCTTTTTTCACAGCCGACGACTACGAACGCATGTTTTCTTCGCGCGACAGCTTGAAAAATAACAGGCCTGAAAGCTCTGCGACTTCTGTAGGTAGTGCCCCCGTGCCCATACCGCCGGCATTTGCTGACACGGCTGATATGCTAGCCTCGGCTTCCACCATCATGCCATCACCAATTACCAGCAATTCATCCGTGTCCCCGCCTATGTCATCTCCCAACATTGCATACCTCGGTTCCAATACGTTCTCATCAAACTCCACGTCATCGCCGTTGTCCCTTGATCAGCCTGAGTTATTTGATAGTACTTTGTTTGCATCTCAGCAACAACAGTTGCAACAACAACAAGCTCAGCAACAGCAACAACTTGTCCAAAACAGACGCAAAAAGCAACGCAAGACTTATTATCAGCCTAACTCTGCATCTTTTGTAGAGCCCGAAAATGGGGCCTCTATAAGCAGCACACTGAATAATATTGCAGCCCAGACAGCGCCGCTTGCTTCCAACGCTTCAACGGCTGCGGCTTTTGCAGAATCATGTAATTCCAATATTGACGCTGGTTTTGTTGAAGCCCTCAACACATTTAGCTGTACTATAGACTCTTTTGTTAACCCCTCGCGCTACACAACTTCATTCAAAATCGGTGGGAAAACGGCAAATGACGGCCAAAAGAAACAGGTTGGAGGGCCCGGTACTCTTTCGGAAGTAGCCGCAACAGGCCTTACATTTGCTGAGTCGGATGATTTTTCGCGCCAACCCCACCAGCAAATCCTAGACGCCGAAGACGGTGTGATAGATGTTGCGACAATGGGTACTAGCACAGGCCAATCCGCTTCAATTTCTTCTACAGACAATGTAAGTCCAGCTTCTCAAGGTCAAAATAACGAAACTGGGTTATCCACGCGTCAGAACCATCAGTTTGCTCAACCGCCATCCCCCTCGCCTCTTATTTCACACCTTCAAGCCCGTCTCGGACTCCAACAGCCGTATCAATGGATTTCCGGCGCAAACCTCCTTGAGCCGTTTTACGATATGGATACTCGGGCTGCTCCAAAGGCAACCAATACTTCTATTGCTTCCAACACTACTACTTCTGCTGTTGCACCCGGTATTCCTTCAGCAGCAACAACAAATGGTAGTAACACACAAGTGCTCCCTACGCAACAAGTCATGTTAGGTTACGATTTTGCTCTACAAAATGCCCCCAACCCTACCTCTTCTGGTATTGTGAATGTCAGTGGTAACGCAATGCAAGTCATGGACTCGTTACCAATTTATGGCCAGAAACAAGTTGTAGATACAAATACTACCAGCAATCTTCCTGCAGCAACCGCGGGGCTCTATGGGCTTGATGGCGTGGTTTGCGATGGAACTGAGGGCTCGGAAAATAACGGAACCACTCAATCTTCTTCTTCTTTGGGATCATCGAACGCAATGTTTGCGCATAACGGAGGCGTTGGTGTAATTTCTAGCATTTCTTCGTGGGCCGGTGCTCCTGATCATGGTAAAAATCTCATCAACTATGTGCGCCAGAAACTCAAATGAGCACATTCACACATTTATATTGTATTTCTAATGTTTAATCTCTTTGCTATTTAAATGAATATACACGGTTTTAATATTAACAAGTTTATCTATGTGTATTATTTTTCAATTTTTATTTTTCTAAGGTTACAAGTTCTATTTTTTTTTTTTTTTTTTTTTTTTATTTCAGTTTTTTTTTTCTGTTTTACCGTTTTACCGTTGTTCTGTCTTTTGGGTCAACTTTTTGCTTTTTTTTTTAATTCGTCATCATTTGGAAATGTTGACTATTCGCTGGTACGAAGGATAATCAATCACAGTAAGAATTGTTTCAGAGATCGACTTTTCGCTCAGCCCAAAAATAACTTTACCATTATCGGCGCAGTTTCGAAATGAAAACTCCACTGCCGGTGGCTTAGCATCCAAAATCTTGTACTCCTGGTTCAAAAACCTTAAATACTCCCAGCTTGCATTGAAAGAAAATTCCTCATAACTGGGTGGATACGGAGACCGCCGGTTCATTTCGGCCGTCTCTTCTTCGGCACGGTGCTCGTGGCTCAGATCTACAAATTTGCGAAGTGCTGGGTGCTTACGCGGATCCATGCACTGTTCATCCTGCTCCAAAAGTTCCGCAATTTGGTGTGCTTGGAACGCCGGTGCCACGGCATCCGAGTCCAGCGTGCCCTTGAGCGGCTCTGAAAACCGTATTCGCTGTGCATGGTTCACTTCGTAACTTATGGAGTTGCCCAGCACCGCGAGAAGTAGCGTAGCTACACTTGCAAGTTGTGGGAACCCGGCCCCGGCAAGCATATTCCAGTGATCTAGAATATCGATTGAAGAAATCGTATAAGGTGCAGTTTTAAATGCAGCAAGCTCAGCGTTGATTTGCTTGAGAATAGGTGCATTGTTTCCAGATTTGCTCAAACTATTGCTGTTGCTACTGTTATTGCTGTTGCTGAGTGGGAGATAGGTTTTAATGTTATTTTTAATATAGGCCAGAGACACTGGCGTAAATTGAACATTGTAGCGCACGTCAAGGTATAATGTTTCTAAAACCATATCTTGATTACACCACTCAGCAAAGGTACGCTTCAGGCTCGTAAGGACTGTAGCCTTTTGGTTGATGAGAAGCTTAGATGCAGAGACAATAGCCTCGACATGGGCCATGAGCTGAACGAGCAAAACAACGCCGTCGGAAAGGCGAAATTGGTCATGTTCCGAGTTGCAAAGACAAGTGGCGATTTCTTTAAAAATAGCTACAAGGGTTTCGATTTCGTGGAAAAATGTTTTTTCCTTAAGGCACTGCATGACCTCTTCATTGGCAAAGTGCTTTAAAAAATGAGGGACCTTGGCTAGGACAGCCGCAACTGAGTACACCTTAATTGGCATTTTTGGCGACTTGTACGATGGGATTTTAGAGTACTTGCCGCCAGAAAATTGTTCCACTGTTCTGAATCTGTTAGGGAATGTGTAACAGATTTCCATGATTTTATCAAAGACATCTTTAAAATGTTCAGACTCGCAAATGGATTCAGTCATGAGATTGAGCAGGTGTGAAAAGTTGAGAGTCACAGGCGGTGACAGCAGCGGAAGCTGGAACGATTCGCGAAACTGGATAGAGTTACTAAGTAGCATATCCAGGTTGGTGAAGCCGTCAGTGACGATTCCAACAACTAGGATTAGGGGGTTTTGTTGCAAGAAACGCAGAATTTTATTCATTTCCGGTGCAAACGCATTTATATTTTGCGAATCAAGTGTAAATGCGCTCACAAAGAACGATTCGCCAGATAACGTTGTTGCAGTGACAATGTAGAGATATTTGTTGTTCCACTCGGTCCAGCCCTCAACTCTGAGAGTGAGGCGCGTGGGTTTCGTAAAGTACTTTAGAAATAAGTCGTCATGCCAGGCTTGAATACGCGAGTAAAAATAATTGAGCATGGCTGAAGAAGCAAAAGTGTCTAGCGGAAGTTTAAGTGAGAAAATAAGTGACCGGGTAACAGGGCTCTTGAGCATCTCAAATGATTGAAGACTTCCAAATGTGAGGGATGTAAAAATGATGAAAGGCATATCATTCATATTTGTCATATCATAAACACACATTTCACGACATTGTTGAACAGTGGTGATTGGTGCAAGAGGGCAGTTGAGGAGGTGAGACATGAATCGAGTGTTGGGTCCATAAACTATTTTTTCGTAACAATGATTGCATTGGTACAGGGCCTTGGCTTGATCAATAAGCGTAAACTCTTTACATGTGAAGATTTCGATTCGGCCGTTTGGTTGAACGCGACCTAGTCGTTGAATATCCATCATTTCCTCGTCTTCATTGCGGACAATGGAGTTAATGGTTTCAAAGGTCATAAAACCTTGTTGGTTAGAGGTAGTGTTGGGATGAATTCCGGAATTTGGGTATCCATTAGCTTGGGTATCTTGAGCTGACTGCAAAAAAAAGGGAAGGTAAGTTGTTAAGTTATAACGTTCGGAAGGAATTTGTTCTGAGTCCTTTTCCAAGTCTGAGGCAGAGTGCAAATTTGTGGTTGGTGGCAGCGGCGGTGGTAAATGGTGGTTTTGCTGTGACTGCTGTTGGTGAAGGTGATGTTGGTGATGGGTATGATGAAGTTGGGGTGATGGAGTTTGCTGAAGGTTGGAGATGGATTGGTATTGCTGGACGTCGACTGACGGATAGTGGGAAGTAACATGATTATGAGCCAGTTGAGTAGGGTAGTTTTGGTAGTGGGAGGAGTCCGCTGATGAGGCTGATGTTGAAGAAGACGCTGAAAGAGCAGCTGATGACGAGTTCACAGAACTTACAGAGGAATGATCAAAGGAGTGCATGTCGACTGCACCCATCAAAGAGTTGAGGTCGCCTGCAGAGCCGGACATATCGTGAGATGAAGGATCATCGTAAATTGTGGCACCGTTTGGAGAAGACCTACTGCGCCCAGTTATCGCACGAAGACCTTGATTAGTCGAAGACATCTCAGGGAAGTTCCATACATTTGAAGGGACAGGCGTTTGATGGCCTGAGTCGGGACGCCTACGCTTTGAGGGCGGCAGTAATGAGTCGTCCAGAGGATTCAAATGGTGAGGCTGGGTGTGTTGATGGTGAAAGTAAGGGTCACTGGCAGTAGCATGGTCCTGCCTGTCAGTCACTTGAGGAAGCATGATATTTTTTCAACGTCTGTAAAAAGGAGATAACTCTATCGGCAAGCCATATTATATATAATGTGTGATGTTGGATATAAGATGGTTTGTGATGGATGTATAGCTGGGGAAGGTCTTTTTCGGAGGGTGAAAAATTTCAAGCTTTGGGATCGACCGGGATTTTTTTTTTCGTTTAGAAATCATTTTGATCTAACAAAAATACCCAGACAAAAGGAAAAAGTTTTGTTACAACGTGGGTTGTTACAACAACAAATGCCGGAACGCAATCGACAACAAAAATTTTCAGTTACAATAAAAATTTGCCAAAATGTAATGTAACATTTAAAAGTTGTAATGTCACAACTCTCTTATCTTTGGTCACATGATAAACCCCAACCCCAGGCCCGGTACGATTCCCGAGATTTTCCCTCTCTCCATTGAAATTTTTTATGGGGCTGTCCGCTAAAGCGCAGTGACTATTTTTTTCTGGGTTAAAAAGGGAAAAATCTGCTGGCCCGCAAGAATCTTCCTCAAAAATATATATAACTATATAATAAAAAGCTTCCCATCCAATCCAACTGAATCCAACCATGTCAGACTCTAAGGAAGAAACGCCCAAGGAGCAGCCCTTCAGCTATGCCAACATTGATCCCAGCTTCCTTCTTCCTGATGGAACCCCGGACTACCTCAAGCTTATCCTGACCACCCGCGTCTACGATGTCTGCAAGGAAACACCTCTGACCCCTGCTGTCAATATGAGCAGCAAGCTCAACGCAAACATCCTGCTCAAGCGAGAAGATCTTCAGCCAGTCTTTTCTTTTAAGCTGCGCGGTGCTTATAACCTCATTGCGCAGCTACCCAAGGAGGAACGCTGGAAGGGTGTCATTGCCTGTTCCGCAGGCAACCATGCACAAGGCGTCGCCTACTCGGCCCAGCACCTCAATATTCCTGCTACCATCGTCATGCCCATTGCTACACCTTCTATCAAATACCAGAATGTCGCCCGTCTTGGATCCAAGGTTGTCCTTTTTGGCGACGACTTTGATGCCGCCCAGACTGAATGCAAGCGTCTGGCAAAGCAACATGGCATTGCCAATATCCCTCCTTTCGACGACCCCTATGTCATTGCTGGTCAGGGTACCATTGCCATGGAGATTTTACGCCAAGTTAATATTCATGAGCTCAAAGCCGTTTTTGCCTGCATTGGTGGTGGTGGCCTCATCGCTGGTATCGGTGCCTATATCAAGCGTATCGCCCCCCATGTCAAAGTCATTGGCATTGAGACTTACGATGCTGATGCCATGTACCAGTCGCTTCAAAAGGGTGAGCGCATCACGCTAAAGGAAGTCGGTCTTTTTGCCGATGGTACCGCAGTGAAGATTCCCGGCCAAGAAACCTTTAGATTGTGTCAGGAAGTCATTGACGAAATTGTCCACGTGGGCACTGATGAGATTTGCGCTGCCATCAAGGATGTCTTTTTAGAAACTCGTTCTATCGTTGAGCCCTCCGGTGCTTTATCTCTTGCTGGTGCAAAAAAATACATTTCTTCTCACCCAGAAGTCGACCACAGTGCCAATTCCTATGTTTGCGTTCTTTCAGGTGCCAACATGAACTTTGACCGTCTCAGATTTGTTTCTGAACGCGCCATGTTGGGCGAAGGAAGCGAGGTTTTCTATGTGGCCTCTATCCCTGAGCGTCCCGGCTCTTTTGAAAAGCTTATTTCTATTCTGAATCCTCGTGCTATCACTGAGTTTTCGTACAGATATAATGACCCAGATACAGCAAATATTTATATCTCATTCAGTGTCCAAGATCGTGATACTGAACTGGCAAGCATCCAGGAACAGTTTGCTCAGGACGGCACCATCAAAGGCATTGATATTAGCGAAAATGAACTGGCAAAGACTCACGCCCGATATCTGGTAGGTGGAAAGGCTAAGGTTGAAAATGAGCGCATTTTCCGCTTCGAGTTCCCCGAGAGACCTGGTGCACTTTTCAAGTTCCTTAAGGGAATCAAATCTCAATGGAACATAACGCTTTTCCATTATAGAAACCATGGCTCGGATATTGGCAAGATTCTGGCTGGTATTGCCGTCTCACCAAAGGATAATGAGCTGTTCCAAGAGTTTTTAGACAACCTTGCTTATCCTTACATTGAGGAAACTGAGAACGCTATCTATAATCTATTTCTTAAGGGTTAGACCAAATTGGTAGAATGAATGAATCATAGATGTTTTTTTACAAGATTAAAAAGTAAGGCTGATAATTCGCTGACACTTTCCATAACTTTTCAGTATCCAAGCCGCACTGCTCTCATATAAATTCATATAAAAAGTGCACTTTTTCGTTTTGCTTTTTTTTGTTTTGTTTTTTTTCAACTCTAAAACTAGCCTTTTTATTTTTCATCAATCATACGACGTTCACAATGGTCAACCAAGAGGATTTTCTTGTCGAACGATGGATGGATGAGTTCGAAACTACTGTTCAATACCAAATTGCCGAGACATGTTGCGCATCCTTATCGCTTGACGAAGTTTCTGCCATCACTGGAAAGCCTCTGCCACTTGCTGAAATCGCACGTATTCCACTAACTTATGGAGCAATTCCGGGGTCTTTGGCTGCCCGCGAGGCTATCTCCGCTATATACAACGAATCAGCAACAATAAAGGTCCCTCAAGTCACCTCCGACCAAGTCTTGGTAACTAATGGTGCAATTGGCGCCAACTTTTTGTTATATTACTCACTTGTTGGACCCGGAGATCATGTAGTAGTGGTGGATCCAATTTACCAGCAATTGCAATCAGTTCCTCGGATGTTTGGTGCGGATGTGTCTTTATTGCATCTTGAAGAAACTGCCGGATACCTCCCCGATCTATCAAAACTTAAATCATTGCTTAGACCTAATACCAAACTGGTGATTATCAACTCCCCACATAATCCTACCGGTGCGGTTTTGTCCACAGTACAACTCGAAGAGATAGTTGAGACGGTTAAAAATACATACAAAGAGTTCCACCCAGATGGAATTGAGCCGCCATATATACAATGTGACGAGGTCTATCGGCCAGTCTTTTTGACCACAGATGAAAGTACTTGGCCACTTTCTGTTGTGCACGTTTATGAAAGAGGCATTTCGACATCATCTGCTACCAAGGCGTATGGACTGGCTGGATTACGATTTGGATGGGTGATTTCACAAAATAGTGCTTTAATAGAGGATTGTCTAAAGCACAGAGATTATAATACCATTTCGGTAGGGCTTGTGGATGATGCTCTTGCTGCATGGGCTCTAGGTGACGGCGGCTGGCGTAAATTAGTCCATCACCATTTGACTAATATTGTACTACCTAACGCCGAAAAATTAGAAGCTTATGTTGCTACTAGTAATGGGGCAGTGTCTTATGTGAAGCCAACTGGAGGTACAGTTGTGTTGCTTAAGATTGGAGGGGTGGAAGATACTGTTGCATTTTGCCGGGCTTTTATTGCTGCCAAAAGCGTGCTTGTGGTCCCAGGAGAGACATTTAATAAACCAGGAACAATTCGCATTGGGTTTGCCAACAAGCCAGTAGATTTAGACAAGGGGCTTGAGCTTCTGAAGGACTATTTGGTCGAGAAGCGGTTTGTCCCTTCACCTTGGAACCTGTAGATATACCACCTTTAAACAAACCCTTACACATTTTTTTGATAGCTCTTCCAATTGAATCTCAGCTAAGTACATAGATGGTATTAAAACAATTGTTTTTCTATATCCAATAGTTATTATAGAACCGAAAAAAAAAACACCATTAACTCTAGTTATTTAAGCATATAAACTGAATCATCAGAACTTTGCTCAAACAGAGTATATAAAGAGGGTTTGGCGATAGTACAATAAAAGACCCAGATTTGTTACAAACTATATTGCATAGGCTTATCAAGATAATTTTTTATGGGAGAAATATCAACAGTAGGTCCTCAATATTTTTTTACTAATTCTACCCATCTATTTTCAAGTATTCCTCGTGCCAGCCCAGTTTTTTGTCTTATTAACTTGAAAATCAAACAGATTTAGAGGAGTGAAAGTTCCAACTTTTTATTTTGATCATTCCTAGCGACAGTTCTTATGACATCGAATAGTGAAGACTTATTTCTACAAAATATTTCCTAGTAAAATAGTGCTTCAATTATTTTGAGAACTGAGACTTAAGATACGAGGGTTGCATTAATAACATTAAACAAATGTCACCGTGATATGAATGCTTTCTAAGGACGATAAGCTGATGTTAAAACTTTTTATTTGTCTCTCGATCTAATTGGTTTAGGGTCACTTGCTATTGAAGGATTTGAATAATAGAAAAAATTGATACTATTTAGGACCTATACACATCTTCCTCCATCAACTTCCAGATCTACACCAGTTATGAATTTAGCTTCATCGCTTGCCAAAAAGGATACTGCATTAGCAATGTCACTGGGTTGAGAAAACCTCTTCAGTGGAATTGTTGCAATGAACTGAGCACGGCGCTCCGGGGTGTCTTCACCCATGAACGTTTTAAGTAGAGGTGTATCTCCAGCGACAGGACAGACGCAGTTAAAACGAACATTTTGCGGGCCGTACTCGACCGCCATAGATTTGGATGCAATTGAAACAGCTCCTTTAGTGGCATTGTACCAGGTTAGGTTTGGACGTGGTCGAAGAGCTGCTGTGGACGAAATTTGAATAAAGGAACCGCCACCAGATTTCAAAAAATGTGGCAGCACTGCCTGTGTTGATAAAAAAACTCCTTTGACATTGATGTTGAAAATTTTGTCAAAATCCTCGGAGGTAACAGTTAAAGTAGGTTTATTTGTGTAGCATGCACCTGCGTTGTTGACGACAACATCCAAACGACCAAATGTTGCCAAAGATTCCTCGAGCGCATGTTGCCAGTCTTTGAGAGAAGTAACATCACCAGCCACGAACTTGACATTTGGTTTTAATTCTGATTCAATGGCAGCACCTGAGGAAAATGGGAGATCCAGAATGATGACCCGTGCACCTTCCTCAAGGAACTTGTGCACGATACCAAGACCAAATCCTGAGGCACCACCGGTAACGATGGCCACTTTATCTTTGAGTTTAAGAGTAGGAGTAGGTGTATGAGACATTATTTTGATTTTGTGTTTTAGGGTTGAAAGTATGAGATTAATGGCTTTAAAAAGCCTATTTAAGGTCGGATTTTCAGGACGTTTTATAGATCTTTGGATGTGGGGGATAAGCTCAGTGGGGGGATGGGCAAGGGGGGAGGAGGAGCAATTAGCATGCGGCTTTGACAACGATGATCAACGAGACACAGCTTTTTCTTCGCTTAGTTTTCTTAGGTAGGAGATTAAAACCCGAAACTGTGATATTCGTGGGGGGAGATTACATCAAATCTGGTTGGAGATTTGAAACAATAATTTTTTAGCAGACATTCCCTGTGACTTTTGCAGCCATTTTTGTTTTCTTAAGTTGAATCTTTTATTTTGAAAGTCAATTACCTGAAATATGTTCCCCACATTAGAAGCATATCGCTCCGAAATCGGTGCTTATCAGCCAGGTGGGGTTGAAATATCGTGTGTTCCTGTGAGCGTGGGGGGTGGTTTTAATTTTTCTTTTATTTGAAAGAATTGGGTATATAAATGGCATAAGAATCTTTCAAAAAAGCTTAAGATTCTTTGTTTAATATCAACAATTCGTCATGAAAACTTTCAATATTCTAGTGCTTCCTGGAGACCATATTGGTCCAGAAATTGTGGCAGAAGCCGTCAAGATTCTGCAAGTTGTGGAAAAGTATTCAAAACAAGATTTGAAATTTCATTTAGAATACGATTTGTTTGGAGGTGCCAGCATTGACAAACATGGAGAGCCCATCACTGAACAGGTTCTGAAAAAAGCCGAAGTTTGTGATGCAGTTTTGTTTGGTTCTGTGGGTGGACCCGAATGGGGGCCATCTTTAGCTGTTTCCGAAGGTGAAAAAGCAAAAGACACAAGCTTGATTGATACCGTAAGACAAAACCGTCTTAAAGGAGCACGTCCGGAGCAAGGGGTTTTAGAACTCCGCCGGCGTTTAGATTGCTGGGCTAATATCAGACCTGTACGCCTGCTTGCTCCTGCTTTGGCTGCTCGAGTTTCAGCCATCAAGGAGCACGTTCTGCGAGGTACAGACATGATAGTGCTTCGAGAGAATTGCGGTGGAGCGTACTTTGGAGCAAAGACTGAAAACGCTAACTCTGCAAGTGATGCTTGGGCATATACACGACCTGAGATTGAGCGTGTGACACGCATGGCTGGGTACTTGGCAGAACATTATCCCGGCCACGTTGACGGTGATTCGGTCAAGATCACATCGTGCGACAAAGCCAACGTATTGGCGAATTCTAGGTTATGGCGAGCTGTGGTGCAGCAGATACATGACGACGAGTTTCCTCATATTGAGCTGGTACATCAGTTGGCTGATAGTGCCGCTATGATCATGGTTGCAAGGCCAACTGCGCTCAACGGAGTTGTGCTGTGCGACAACACCTTTGGAGACATTTTATCAGATGAAGCAGCTGCATTACCTGGATCCCTAGGTCTTCTTCCGTCTGCTTCCTTGGCTCATATACCAGGGGATGGCCGAAAAGCACAGGGATTATATGAGCCTGCTCATGGCTCTGCTCCAGATTTGCCTCGAGACGCAGCTAATCCTGTGGCTACAATTCTTAGTGCCGGGATGATGCTAAGGTACACTTGCGGGCAACCTGGATTGGCTGATTTACTTGATGCTGCGGTGGGCCATGTTTTGGAAGACGTGGAAGCGGGAGGCCTTGGATTGCGGACTCGAGATTTAGGAGGGACTTTGGGCACATGTAGTTTAGGAGATGCTATTGCGAACGAGTTTAAAAAACGCTTAGTTGAGAGTGAATTTTGATGTAAACAAATATAAAATAAAAAAAAAGTAAATTAAGTATGCATAATACAGTCTAGTTGATTCATTATATATGTGCTTCTCATCGGGGAACATTACGACGGCGGCGACCAGACAGTGATGAGCCAAGACGGCTTTCACGACGTTCGTTAAGTAATCGAGAAGTAGATGCAGAACCCGGTGCAGGGGTTTTTGGAGTGCGTATGTCTGAAGAGGCGCCTGTGCTTGTCCCTGTAATTGAAGGACTATGAGAAGGATCTGCGTGAGAATGAGCACGATGACTTAGGATAGAGCTACTTCCAGAAGAGCGACGCGGCCCGCGCGTCGCTAAGTGACGAGAAGAGGATGGCGAGACAAATATGTCCGAGGAATGAGGAGGAGTGCCTGGAGATGCCGAATGATGAAGGTGGAGTTGTTGGGGTTGTTGTTGCTGTTGTTGAAATGGCGATAGAGAGTTTTTCTTGTGATTTGGAGCAGTGGTGGTCATGTTCATGGGATTAGGATACTTTGTGGGCTGTGGTGGGGATACTAAGGCAGCTGGCACGTCGTCAAGGGCCTCCCGTAGGGATTCAGTAAAGTCTGGGAAATCCACCGCATCCTCTGCATTAAGCATATGCGCAGGTCCATTAGTGAGAAGTTCACCCAGGGCAAGTTCTTTCCAAGCCATGAGCTTTTCGCGGGCAGCTGCAGCGGAGGGCTTGGGGATGCCAAAGGAAAGCAACGGATAATCAGCATTGAGCTCATGGTCATCGTCCGGGTTTGGTGGTTGAAGCTCTGGGGGCACAAATATATCGTCATATTCAAGAGGGAGCTTCATCCATTCCTCAAAAAAAAGAATTGAGCGCGGTAGAGCAAGATGGACATGGGAGCGCTCCGAATCTTTTGTCATTATTATTTTAGTGTTTATTTTTTTTTTCTGGGTGACGATGATCGGCGACAGCGATGGAGATGCAATGAGGAGAGGGATTGTCGATTGTTATTTTTGAGGAGATGTTGTTTAAGTTTAGGGTGTTGTTACAACATAGTTACACTTAATTTATTACTCATAGTTAATAAGAGCTTACATATTTAGCCGTTAATTTAACAATAGAAACGGTTCCATGCGGCTCGACCTCAACGGTCGCTTCAAGTAACTTCTCGCACACATAATTCGGCAAGCGCACACGGAGAGAGGAAAGCGGAAGGCAGAGCGAGCGGGCAGGCGGCAGCAACGGGTGAGTAAAAGGTGGCTGCGTAGCATGCCTATGGTAGTAACGGCGACGGTCACTATTAGGGGTATGTCACGGTAAGATAGTATTTTAATTTCAAAATTCCGTTGGGTAAATTCTTTGCGCCAACCTTCGGGGGACCTTTTTTTTTTTTTTTGTTTGTTTGGTGAACTGCAACAGAACGCGCAGAGTGGTTGAATGGAACCAGCAGCCGTTTCACGGCAAGACGTTGCCAAAAGCCGTTGAACGGGTTAAAACCCAAGATCAACGGTCTTAGGAGCAAAGTTAGTTGCGAAAAGCGAAGACAAAAAAAATTAAATTGCTTGTTCAAGTGTTATAGAGACAAGTGATTTTTATAGATAGGCCAAGGTGTCAAAAAAAAAAAAGGGTTTTAAGAATATCATGCTTGATGGAAAAAGAACTTATGCTGACGACTCGGGTTTTCTAAATGCGTTTAAGAAGCTCTTTTAGGTGGACGTTAACTTCGGAACCAGATTACGTGAATTGAAAGCAATTAGCACATCATCATCATAAGCGCTGGCTAGTATCAAATTACGCCAGAGGGGGAAGCTAGTTGCGAAGAAAATAAAGACGGGTTTTTACTTTAGTTGGCGTGTTTCTAAGAGCAAAAAAACAAAAGTAAAAGGAAATGGAAATATCCATCATTTTTGGACCATTTGTGAGTCCCGTGTTAACTCATTTCGCCCGAATTTCTTTTTTCCCTTGGATATTGTCTACCCACTTCACGCTCCAGATTGACGTCGTCTCTAAGTTTGATCAGGTCTCTCCGTATTCTCTCACAAATCTCGTCACCGACGAGTTTGTCGTGGGGGCAGCTTGGCGTCATCGGCGCATCTCCCCAACTGGGTTCGTTCCCTTCTTAGGCACTTCTGTGTGGGTCATAGTGGTGGTGGGTGTAGCTTGTATTGCTATACACTTACATAACAATATTCTCATGTACTAGGTCTTGTACTCACAACCACCGTTTTTTTTCTCACCACCACCACCAAACCTTGTTCATACACTCATTAGAATTCGTGTTTTTCTCTTTAAAAAAAGTTTTAAAATCTTCTTCTTACCTTTTTCTCCTGAAGCAAATTAAAACCTTCCTCCGTTTTCTTTCTCTACCACAAACCTTTGTCCTTAAACTACTTTCTCGCCAATTTATAAAAATATAAAGAATAAAAATATCAATTAAACCTGCTTTTTTTGGCTTCTTTTACCTTTATTAATCATCTATATTTTGGCTGTGCATTTTTCAGCTTTTCATATCTTATATTCAATTGACTCAAAACCCGCTACAATTCAAATAAACAACCGACATCTCTTCTCAAATACTCACGGCTTGAATGACCCTCAAGCATCACCACCACAACAGACCCTCCTCGCCGGCCACCATGGCTTCAGGCGCTTCTGCAGGTCACCGAAGCCCCAAGCGTAAGCCTTCTGCATCGGCTGCCAATACCACACTGTTACCGTACTTCATTCATCGACTCACCTCTGTGGTAAGTATATAGTCATCAATACCCTTGACTTTGATTAAGACCGCCTCTAACAAATCTAAATAGCTTCCTGTCAAAACTAGCTATAAAATTCATGAAGTCGAAGAAGAGCCTACTTTTGTTCTTTCAAAGGACATGCTCAAAGAACTTTCTACAAAAGGCCTCACTAACGAGATTATACCAGGCCTTTTAGCTCTTGCAAAAGACACTTATAAGGTATTTATTTTTATTACCATCCTCTTTTTTTTCTTGTTTTTGTGATCTTAGATCTCTCTCGCCTCTTCGCTGCCTTCCCTTTCCTTCTAAAAGAACAAAATTGTCTAACCGTTTAAATTTTCACCCGCTCAAAATTAGTCCGACAAAGGCGACATCATTTCTAAGAAAAGCCATTTAACGTTACGCTCACTCGTCGTTCTACTAAACCTTTTGGCCGAGGTCTTGACCGCTGCCTGGGACTCTGCACAATTACAGGTTGACCCGAACCATCACACCGCCCACATATCTGCCTCGCTATCTCAGGACTTTATATCCTACACTGTCGCCCCAGCCCCAGTCCCCACTGGACTCGTCACCAATGCCCTCGGATTCCTCATGTCCATTAAACCAAATACCACGCTCAAGACGGGTCTTCGTTCAATTTCTAATACCGTCTCCGTTAATCGTGAAGCGGAAGAGTCTCAAGAATATCTTCTTCTCTCCGCAATAGACTCAGCTATTGAAAAGTCAATACGCTACTTTTCTGCATCTAACTGGACTGAAACATATTCTTTAGTCCATAAAGTCTTTGAGGCAACGCTTTCAGGTACTCCTAACCAAACAACTGACTCTGATCTCATTCCAGGTACGGAGCTCTTTGCCATCCTTTTCCTGGACTCTTCTCGCGTGGAAACCGTCCTTACCGACTTTTACAAGTACAGTCCCAGAATGAAACTTCCCCTTCATCGCCTTCTTATTGAACATTTTCTTCAACAAAGTCTAGTTTCTTGGGCAATCTCAAGAGTCCCCACTATCGATAACATTGACGACCACCCCAATATCTCTAAGATAGCATCTAACCTTTTCGACTTTATTTATGGTTGTTCAGATGATGACCGCCGCAGGTTCTCTTCTTGGCGATTTCTTAGTACTCTTATTATTGTCGTTCCAGAAGCCTTTGATGCTTTTGAGCATTACAAACCAGCATCTCCATCCTTAGCCCCTATTTCATCGATATCTTTAAAACCAACTTCATCATTAAAACGTGGAAACACCGATCAACCCAAAAAATCAGCTGCAAGTAAGCTCAAGGCTTTTAGCAACGGTCTTATAGGAAACAACAGCAGCTCCAGTAGCATCTCCAGCCACAGCAGTTCCCATGGAAATAGCTCAAGAGGTGGCGGGGCATATATCGCTAGGTCTAGCCCTGCCTCAAGTTCTATGTCGAATAGTTCGCTGAACCCCTCTGTCTCCTCCATCCCTCATAGCCCCCGCGATAAATCCATACAGAAAAAAATTAACTTTCTATCCTCTCTCAGCAAGCTCAACAATATATCTGCAAACAGCCCGCTTTTTTTAGCTCTTCTAATTTCCTGCACTGAGATTTCAAAAGCTGCCGCACTTGCAGTCACTCAAACACCAGATAGTCCATTGATTCGTTTTGCAAAAAATCTCTACAACGTATTGCTCACTAATCTCTTCCCTGTCACTTCATGTCAAGCCTTGAACCCCGTCACAAGTCTCCCACACCTCTATAATTATCAATGCACCTTCATTTCTTCTTACACAGTCCTATGCAGAGACGCAATCATAAAAGACATTTATCCAATTCTTAAATCCGACGACATTGGTATGCTGTCCTATGTACCTGGAATTTTGCAAGGCAATGTTAATCTTCGGCTAATGCCATTGTTCCACGAAACATTTACCAGCATGGTGGACATCATTTTCCCTCTGTTCCGTGAAACCCTGATACGTGCTGTCAAACGATTAAACTTTTTCGAGTCCCAAGTAAACCTGGATTCGGCATCTACAACATCTTATAAGATTTGTGTCATTATCATTTTAAAGTGTTATTTTATCTTTACTCTTAACCCTGAAAACTTTCTTCACAATTACGTTTACCTTAAACATTTCGATGATGACCCTATCTTTTACTCTGTTGTCCACTGTGGTATTTCTAACAATGAAGACATTCGCCGCACCACTTTTGCCTTTGCATGGTCCTTCTTAGACAAGGAAAACCTTATTGCATATGACCCCGTTGAAGTCGCCAAATCCCTCGATCATCAGGTCTACACACTTTTTTTGCATCTAGGAAAACTTTCCCAAATGCTAATGGAAAAGGTAACACGCTCAAATATGGGAGAGTCTGATATTATAGAGCATTTGGGTCTCATCAAAGGCCTTATGGAGGGTCGCTGTCTATTGGCTCACCAATACCAGTTCGCCAAAATTACAAAACACAATATTAATGCCATTGAGCCTGCAGATATTCGTTTCGACATTAGCAATACTTTGGAGACATCTATGCTTATATTGATTCTTTCAAATAACACCAAAATCTGTAAGCTGGCTCTTGAGGTTCTCAATTTTATGGTTCAAGAAGCCGTAATTACTGAAAGCCCAGAAACTGAAAGCTCATCTAGCTGGTCTATCGTGAGCAATTTCTCCGTTTATTCAGGACTTTCTTCGCCTTCCTACATTATTACTGGTTCCATGGCTGTCCATAAACGATTGTACCAAGCACTTCAAAGTGCTAAAGCAAATACACCTGCTATTTTACTAGCTTGGCGCATTATTTACGAAAAGTGGAAAACCCTTACAGCTTCTTTAGAGCAACTCACCCACATTGATTCAAACATGGCTAAAAGGTGGCGTGCTTACTCCGGTTTTTTGGCTTCTACTGTTTCCGCGTGGATTGTTGAAAAAGATGAGCCTGTTATAGAGGGAAAACTCAGCAAGTCTTCCAAAATATTTTTGGATCAGATTTTAACTCTTTTGACTAATGTACACTCGTCTTACCTACGTGAGACAGCACGTGAAATCCTGTCAAGAGATACTAACCATTCTGCTTACCACTTCATTTTCACTACTTTAGAAGAACGACTTACACTTCAGCTTTCTAAAGACCATCTTGATCTTCACGAGGAAGACTTTCTGCTCCTCGAGCAAAGTGTTTCTTTCTTACGTGCAATTATAGAGTACATTAACGACGGCGAAGTTTACCTTGCTGTCGATATTACCTCTCTTTCTTTGTCAATCGTAAAGAAGCTTGACCGTCTCATTTATTCTGAGCGTGTTATTAAGTTGCGTATTCAGTATGCCAGTCTTATTGCATGCATATCGAAACATAAAGATTCGATGAATATGAAGCATGACCTTTTAATTCGAAATGAAGTTGCTTTTATTTTTGCCAATTGGCTGGATTATTCTCTTTCAATTCATTACACAAATGAAGAAACTGATAGCATTCGGTCTTCAGACACAACACGTCTCACTCACGAAAAGGAGCGCCTTCACAAAGATTGCATTGTTGCTCTGATAGACTCTCTTGCATCAATCACACTTAAGCTCACCATTGATACGCCCGAAAATGCTCAAGGCCGTGAACTTTACGAAATTAAAAGTCATAAATTTTCCGTGCTGTTCATGCTGCTTGTACGGGTGTTGGAAAAATGCCGTGCCGAGGAAATGCAGCTTCACACATCGCTCATCCTTGGTGATCGACTGGAACTAGTGAAGAATAAGACAATTGAGTGTGCTTCAAAACTACTTGATGCCAATGTTGATGTTGGTCTTAAACTAGCTTTGCCATTAGGAATTCATGAGGATCCATTTATTCGCGTTTCTTTTCTAAAGATTCTTGATAATATCCTTTCACATTCTTCCGCCCAAGACCTGGAGTCTGAGGATGCTACTTATGAACAGCTTATTGATTTGCTGAACGAAAATACAAAAATTGTAGTCACTCTTGGCGAAGTGTGTCCTGCTACAGAAGTTGATGAATTTGCCAATGCTCTTTTGGAGATCTTTGAAAGTAGAAATAACTCCTTGGGCCTTGTTAAAGCTTTGGTGACTCGTGAAGTGGAGCGTGCTGACACTCCCATGGAAATTTTGCGACGCAATTGTTTAGCCACTAAGCTTTTGTCTATTTACGCCCACAGTAAGGGTATTTCTTATCTCAAAAAGGCGCTTTCTTCTTTTGTTCAAGACCTTTGTGACAATCCTGATGAATATACTTTTGAAACAAATCCGGATAAGATTCCAGAGGACCAGACAGTTGATGAAAATATTGCCAAGTTTGAGGAAACTCTTAGGAAATTAATCAAGGCACTAGAGGACTCTCTCTCTTTCATCCCTCGTGACTTCCGCGAGCTTTGCCATACTATTGCTGAGGCTGCTGATTCTCGATATCTTGGAAAAAATGCATCTATCAATGCCATCTCTGCATTTTTCTTTTTGCGTTTTGTGTGTCCCAGTCTGGTTTCACCTGAAGGTGATGGCTTGATAGACCGGCCGCCACCCCGTGAGGTTCGCCGGACATTGCTTGTCCTTGCCAAGATGGTTCAAAATCTAGCTTATGGTTCTGGATCGTTTGCTAAGCTTTCATTTTTTAAAGATTCTTCAGTTGATTTTTCTGAGGATGCTGCAGCTGTTTTGCGGATTGTTAAAAGCTTGACTGAAACTGTTCCAATGTCACCCAAGCAATCACATGGTGGCCTTTCTCCCAATGACTTGCTTTTATCTCCTGTGGATGATAATGCCAGCAGTTCTTTGACTACCGCAAGTGTCAGCACTCCTCAGCCTATTAGAGCTGTCGATCGTGCATCACTTGAAGCATTCCATTGGTTTTTGTATAGTCACTGGGAAGACATTAACCATAAGCTCCAAACAGAGCTTCGCAAAGCTCGCCAAGTTGCATCTGGTCACCAGCATGCTAATAATAAGAGCCTGCTTCTGTCTGACCCTGTTAATCGTGCCAACTTCATGTCAGCACGATTTGAGGAAGACAATGATTTCCGTGTACGTCAGAAGCTTACTATGCTTATTCGCAACTTGGGTAGACCAAAAGCTTCTGAGACAAAAAAGAAAGCAGAAGCCGAAGTTGCTATCAACAGTCTTGGTGTTGCTCCTCGATTGCGCGAGTTTTTGGAGCGCAATTCTCATCGTGACATGCAACCCATTATTGAAAAGGGCATCTTTCACGAAGGCTTGTCCAAAGAGGGCATGCCACTGCTCATTTTTTCTGCACAAAATTATTTCCGTGATGGTCAAGATACTGAGCTTATTGTTTGCCGATTTTTCCAGGTTGCTAGCAAAATGTGGCATCAAAAGTTTGCATTGTTTTACGATGCAACTGGAACCACCCCGGAAAATGTGCTTCCTCTTTCTGCTCGCTCTGTAATTAATCTTATGATTCCAGAGATTATGGCACATAATTGTGTTGTTGCATATCTGTATAATGTTCCTGCAGAAATGATTGGGTACTTACGCAATACCTTTCGCCCTTATCAAACTGGAAAGTACCTAAATCCACTTACAACACGCTATACCTTTTTGACATCATTTGACATAGCCGACAGATTCAACTTGACGACGCTAAATCTTGACACGCGTTCTCTTCGAGTTGTGAATGATGCGCGCATTTCTTACGATGGCGTTCAACGGATTAATCCAGAAAAGCGCGATTCTATCAAGGTATCGCTAAAGATTGGAAATGAGTATGTACAATTTGTTGGACAGGAACCTTTTACTTTACTCAAGGGTGCGGTAGGTATGTTCAATAGTGTGTATCACTTTTCTGAAATCAACAGCATTGAGTTGTGCACCACCAACCCAGATGAGTTTTACGTATCGATTTCGCGCGGTGGAAAGCGTCGCATTATCTTACGCAGCACCCGCGCTCACGAAATCGTACGCGCATTAATTGGTGCCAAGGCTCGTTTGCCCAAATCTTCGGTAGCGTTTCCCGCCGACAGCAATGCACAGCTGTACCAGACTCTTGATTCCTCAATTGGCTCTCTGCTAAACGTTTCTTTCTCGGGTTTGTGTTCGGCAGATCCGGCTGCACGTAGCTCGGCGTATAATTTGCTTGCTACGGTACAGGCCCGATTCAAGCTCAATTTGGGTGTATCTGATATGCTCAGAGGCCGCGGACTACGGTTGCCTGCCAATGTCTTTAGCCAAGTGCAACAGTATAGCAGAGTTGTTGCTGAACATTATCCTGAGTTGACACATGACATGGTCAGCGAGTTATTCGCTGCTTACAACTCCACGGAGATGAGTCGGCGCATTGGAATTTTAGCATACATCACACCTTGGATCAAACACTTGGGCACACATGTCTATAGCTTGGAACCGACTAAATACAAGCGCGGCACTACAGCCGGGTTCATTCGACGCTTTTTAGAGCTATCTTTTAGTGATGCTGCTGACTATGTCTATTTGATTTCTTCTATTTGGCCCGTCATTTTAGAAGACTCAATCACCATGCCAATTCTTATTGAAGAATTTCTGGTATTGGTGATGGAAAAGAATTTGGTCTACAGTACAAGCATCGATGATTATATCTCTATATTGACGTCATCAAAGTCTCTTGATGCAGTCTATGTTGTAAAAGAGAAGCTGTTTGACGTTTTGCAGCAAGCAACTAGCGTAACGGATTCTAACATTGTTAATTGTCCTCAGTGGAATGAGATTGTTTTGCTTGTCAATATTCTTTCTTCAATGCTTTTTGAAAATCCAGAAGCTGCGATGACGCATCCTTCAGAATATTGCTTCATTGTTCATATGCTCCTTTACACTGGTTCTTACTCGTTCCGCAGTTTGCTTTATGCAATGATGGTCAATTATGTGCATTCGCTTATCACATCTGAAGTTATTACTCCTGAAGCACGGTCACATGCACTTACTATATATAAGGACTTGACGGGCGACAAGGGTAATATGATTTTTGGTACTAGTGAGGAACTTCGTAATGTTGAGTTTTCATATCCAGTTACTTCACTGTTGTTCCAAATGGATTCCCTCAACGCCATGACAATTGAGCTTGCACGTACCGTTATGCCAATTCGTGGTTTAGAGCATCAACACGAAGTCTTTATGCAGAGGTGCTTGGTTATGAGTACTCAACCTACTTCAACACTTCAGAGTCGAGCTATTGTCGCTCTGGGATCTAGCTCTCGTCTGGATGTTAATGACTCCATGGTTACTGTTGTTTTGGGTGTGCTAAGTGATGCACTGAACCGTGACAACTCCAAGATGCGGGAGGAGCTTATTACTTGTGTGGCCTTTAGCATTTCCAAAATGGTTAATGGTCTACAGGCTGATAGCAAGTATTATGGTTACTTATTTTGGGTTTCGATTGCGTTGATGAACACTTACAATATGGAGATTTTTGGACATGGCTTGCAATTGTTTTTGGCATGTCTTAAATCCCTTGATGATTATGGCGTGTTTAAGCAAATGTCTATGTCCCAGTACCTACTTTCTAGCAAGGAAGAGTTTAGAGGTGAATGGGAAAAGCTTGAGACTACATTAGATTTACACTTTTCAGAAAAGCATTTTGAACTTGGATTGGCCGCGACTTTATTGCGAGGTATGGTTAAGTCTGTGACTCGAGCTGCTACGCTTTCAGCATTTGACACCTTACTTTCTATTTCAGCAAAGAACCAAATGTTTCGCGAGCGCGAAAACAGTGTTGTTGCGACCTCGAAGATCCCCAATCTGGCACTTACTACAGATGTATCATCGATTCTTTCTGATTATGGAAGTGGTAATCGTAGCAGTGGCAACAAATCCTCATTAGGCCAGTATGCTCATGGTATTTCTGGTAGTTCGTCCAACCTGCAAGGTGTTTTTCATGGAGTTTCAAGTCCTACATTTAGTCCTTTGGGTGGAACAGCCGCCAGCGGACAACCTGGGGCGAACAGCCCTAATAGTCATCACATTTTTGGTTCTAGATTTGGCCACAGGTCGTCTATTGCACCGACTGATTTGCTCGAGGTCGACGACACATCTACATCAAGCATGCCATATTCGCGTGGATTCCCATCATACCTTGTATACTTATTTTTCTTGTACCTTGGGTCTCGGTCCCAGTCAGACTTGCGGGACTATTTATGGATTGCCGGATATCCTGAGGACTATTTGGAGGATGAAATTCCTCGACCAATTCGCCGATTTATTGGCAGTGGTCGGACAAAGTCTATTGTAACACTTTATCTGGGTGCATTATTGTATACGCAAGTTGAAGACGAGGAAAAGCTTGGGAAACGATTTTTGGATGTGATGAAGTTTGTTGGGTCCGTGAATTTAACGAGCTATTTCCGTGCATACTTTGTGATTCGCCCCAAGGTGAAACGGACAATAGACCTTGCACCAGGGGTGGAGTTGATGCGTGGTGCACTTGAGTGTGCTAAGGTTAGTTTGCTCAATTACGAGGAATTACGGCGACCACAATTTTATTTGAATGGACTTGATGAGGTTCTTTTACAGGCAGGATTAGGCCCTTCCAAGTGCTCTGGAGGATTTATTTCTAATACGACTCCTGGCTTTGTTAGTGGCAATATTGTTGGAGCTACTAGTAAGACTAGTCACAGCAATAGCAACAACAATAGTGGCAACAGTTCTTCTACGTTTACAGCAGAAAGCAACTCAGGACTTACGGGATCTTCATCCTCATCCAGTGGCAATGGACATATTAACTTAAAAGACACTGGGGGGGCCGTACAAAGAAATAGCTCTATTATGATTAAGAGCAAGAGCAGCGGAACTGCAAGCAGCAGCAACAACCTTGCGGAATTGTCTCATTCGATTTTAATGAATAGCGGAAAGTCCTCTCATGTTTCACCACATCCCATCACACATCCTGAATTGACTTCTTCAATACTTACAGATGAAGACTTGGCTGCTTTTATCCGAAAAGTTGCGGAAGTTGCGCACGAGCATTATTGCAAGCGGCCTGGGGGATTTGGTAGTGGAGCAACAAGCCACTTGGCCAACACGTGTAAGGATGATGATATTTCATTGTTCCAAGAAGAAGATGAGGAGGAAGACGATGAAGAAGAAGAAGACTTTTTGAAAGAGAAGGAAGAGGGAGGACAGTATGAACTTGGCGTTGGGCAGAAGGCTGATAGCAACAATAAAGAAAAGGAGGGACTTTTTGATGTAGGGCCCACATCGACCACAGCTAAGTCTTTGCCTGAGTCCACTGCGACGATGACGACGATAATAAACAAGTCTGGGGCAGCTGCCCGTGACCTATCGCCGACGACTACAGCGAGTGGTACGGGAGAATTGAACAGCAATGGACATGAAGGTAACACGAGCAGCGTGAGCAGTACGAGTACAGGATCGAACAGCCCGGCTGGAGCTGAGACGTCTTCGACGCTAGTTACTGGTAATAAGCTTATTAATACTGTGACAGGTACAAATGAAAAAGGTACTGCGGAGAGTACCAGTGCCACCAATGACAACCATAATGCTGGGGGTACCAGAGGAAGTAGCCAAAAGGCTGGTGATGCGCACAACCACATAGGTCACGACATTGACGAAGGCCACGAAGGCCAGAAAGGATCTCGCGAGGCGCTCCCAGCATCTGCAGGACCCACCATACCTCCGGCCGCACAGTTACCGCCGAGATCTCCCATTTTGTCTCCTTCATCTCCCTCCCCTAAGAATACTGGGGCCATTGTTCATATTCCTGGGACGCCTGTGACGATGGTTGTTGGCGGATCGGGTTCCGGTAAAGGCGTTGATAGCCAAGACCTGGGGGAGCCGGAGGAGAGGTATTATAGCAGTTAGTTTGAGCGATATAATGAGTTACCCACTGGTAAGCGTCTTATAGCTTGCCAGATTTTTGCCTGTTAATAAAGTTACTAGGAGTTTATGAAGTTACTGAGACCGCGATGATGTCAGCCCGGTCTTTCCACACAGTGTGTTATCACGTGCACGAGGATTTTGCTGGGTGTTGCTGGTTTCTAGTTTACGGCTGATTTTCGAGGTGATTTGTTTTTTAAACATCCGCGCCGAGAGTTTATTAGGCCAGATTTTAAAAAGAAAAACCTCCAAAGAAAAAAATAAAAAATAGAAAAATTGTGGCATTACCACCAATTTTTTTTTTCTTCTTCTTTTTTTTTTTTTTAACCTTTTCTTCTTCTTTCCATTTAAACATTTCTCCAATTCTTTTTGCTTTTTCTTAAACCCCTTTATATCTGCTTCTTATTTCTCCACATCTACAATCCCCTTATACCTTTATTTACCTGCCATTTAAAGTATATCTTTAATACCTTCTTTGTTCTCGAACGACCTAATCTCGTGCTATCGCCCATATGGACTCTGAAAAAGAGCTGGACTGGATTACCCGCGTCAATTCTTTAAGCATCCAGCCGCTGGGTATGTAGGCAATAGACAACCAAAAAAAAAATTAAAACATATATTGCACTCAAAACTAACTTAAAGTCAACTAGGTTCTCGCTCCCGCTCTAACTCTGCAACAGACTCAGCTTCAAATGCTGCTGCTGCCGCAGCCGCTACCTCAAATGTAGCTGCCGCCCTCGAGGGAAAAATCCCGCCCACCGTCGTAGAAGAATCTTCTTCGACGGCAACCCAAAAAACAGCCCCTCATAACCGACCACAAGCTCCATCGGCAACGTCAACATCAGAAGTCCGTACCTGGCGAACAGAGCCGAAGGAAGAGCCGTTATCGTTGCGTAGAACTAATACTAATACAGCAAATTCCAGCTCTAGCATGGGATTTGCGCTTCAGAAAATTAAGTCCACGCCGTCCTTTGGCTCCTCGTATGACCGCAGCTCACAAACGTCGTCAAAGCGCTCGTGGTTCTCCAAGTTCAAGCGCCACGACCCGCCACCGGCTCCTGCTTCTCCCGAGCCAGACCACCACCATCATTTCTTTCGCCGCACTTCAACTGCTCCAGTATCCTCGAGTTCCATTTCACCTTCCGTCTCCACCGCCACAGCAGATTTGTCCAGCTCTAGCCGTATGTATAGAGCCTCGGTTGCTTCCACAGCAAGCACTGCTAGTACTGCGAGTTCACTCAGCTCCCAACACACAAGCGACCTTAATCCTTTTAATGCTTCTATTGGTGTTCCCTGTAAACCAACTATTTCACCTACTGTGGTTAGTGGCAACCTAACATCTTCTCCTTCTCTTTCTCCTCTTCAAAATCAAAAATCTGCGGCCAACAGTAGTGTAAACACAACCAATGGAACATCTACCCCAACATCTACAACTGCCTCACACCCCTCCTCCACTACTCCACAATCTTCATCAAAACCTTATTCTTCTTCTTCCGGCCAATCAGACTCTTTATGGTCTTCTCACTATGCTACAGACTCAAATACGCCCTACACTTCTTCTGGCCATCCTGTCTCCCGTGAATCTTCCATCTCCCCTATCGACTCTGCATCCTCTGCCACAATGGGACAAAAACAAAGCGGATTTATTTTCAATACACTTCGAAAATTTAAAAGCCCTCCTTCTACTCCTACATCCGAAGAGGAGCATGATCCTTCTTTACCACCTCGCAAGGTTTTTAGAAATCACACACGCCACAACTTGTCTACGGCCTCTTCAAACTCTTCATCAACTGGTAGTAACGTTCAATCTTCATCTGCCCACACCCAGTCTGAACTAGATGAGATTCCGCTTGTCCGCGTCAACTTTGCACTTGATACTTTTGAACATGATCCACCACAACAAATTCCTTCGCGCAAGCCTAAACCAGGCAGTGTAACAGTAAACGAGGACACGGGCCAAATTATTCGACCACACCACTCACTCGATGCAGCTAATCCTAACGCTTATAATCATGCCGCTATCATGGCCAAGACTTCTGCATACAACTCAGCTGTCATTGTGGCTAATAGCGTTCGTGCTGATGCCCGCAGAAGTATTGCTGCAAACAGAATGTCTTTTAGTGCTGGGAAAAAGTCGCCATCTGACCGACAGTCATCTGTTAACAATCTTGGTTCAGTTAGTGGTCCCTCGTCCGGCATGGACAACGAGATGTCTGATGAGCAAATGGCTTCATGCATTGCTGAAAAAGGCTTTGGAAGTCAAGTCACGAGTATCGATAAGCCTTTGAACAAAAAGAGTGAATTTCCTGGTAGTGCAAAGAACGATGATGACGATGAAGGAGATAAAGATGAGGAGGAAAAAAAGAGGCCTCTTACTTTGGCTGAAATTTACACTAGATGCTGCCATTTACGTGAAATTCTCCCTATACAAGCCACATTGCGTCAACTTGATGGTAAAAATGCTCCTCTTGCTACGCTTCAACTTATGAACCCCAGACCAACTATGATTGAAGTGCTTGCATTTGCCGATTTTTTGGCTGTCGCCCCTATTACAGCCCTTATTCTCGACAATGTTGACATGACAGAAGAAATGTTTAAACAAATTATTCTTTCTCTTATTAAAGCTGAAAATCTCTTTAAGCTTTCTCTTCGTAACGTCAATCTTACACCCAATAACTGGAAGCTTCTATGCACTTTTTTGGCCCACAACAATTACATCATTAAGCTAGACCTGTCTCTTAAGTTTCCAGAACCTGGTAAAAAGAAAATTAAGTACAAGCAGTCTGTTTACACTCCACGCGAAAGTCTCAACTGGTCCCTGCTTACTGAGAGTCTTATCTGCCGTGGTGGTCTCGAGGAACTTAACATTAATAGCTGCTTTGTGCCTCATGATCAGTTCCGCCGACTCATTTTAGAGGGCTGTGCTGTTGGAACTAAGCGACTTGGTGTTAGCTGCAGTGATCTTGAAGCAGAAGACATTAATGTTCTTCACGAATGGATTTCAAGCGACAAAACTACGTGCCAGGGCATTGATCTTAGCGGAAATTTGCTTATTTCCGAGCATCCCGATTTTATCAAGGCTCTTTACCAAAACCCCAATTTGCTTTACCTTTCCATCAACTCGTGCAATCTCAGTGATCCTGTTAGCTTCAGTCATGTGTTATCCGAGTCTTCTCATAACTCTAAGCTGCGTTTCCTTGATGCTTCTTATAACCCCAAGCTTTTTCCTCAGCTTTCTGCTGCGCTCTTTCGTGTTTTACCAGACATGACTGAGCTTGTGAGAATCTACCTTGATTATAATAATCTTTCTTCCAACGATATTATATTGCTCGCCGATGCCATTCCTAAATGTAAATCGTTAGTTCATGTTTCTCTTACGGGTAATACAGATATAAACAATGCCGCTGCTGAGGCTCTTGCTGTGGCTGTTAAACTCTCTGATACCGTGACCCTTGTTAACGTGGACCCCAATATTTTGCCAGTATCTATTGCACGTCGTATGACGCATTACTGCATGCAGAATATGGAAGAGCTTGTTGATGTTAAGCCGAGCGAAGTGGAGAAGGATGAAAAGTATAATTTTGAAGGTGAGGCTGAGTTGCTGGATGACGGTACAGAACTTGTCAATGCTGTCAATTATGTTGTTAAGGCCAATCAGGGCGAAACTACTGCTCCTCAGACCAGTGCCACCGCTGCTGAAAATGTTTCCACTGATGTAGTGACTGACAGTGCTAAGAAGGCTCCAGTCGAACCCAATTCTTGTTTGCTGGCTGCCGATGGTCTCGCAAAGCGTGCAAAGCGTGTACGTGAAAAGGTTCAACAACGTTTGCGCTATCTCATTGAGAATTACAAACTGCGCGAGATGCCAGACAATGTACGCGACAAGCTTATTCGTTTATGGTATCTGGACAAGACCTTGGAAGGTGTTGTTGAGAATTATGAAAAGTCAAGTGCTCAGTACAAACCCGAAGCATCAGAAAAGTCTGACCAAATTTCTATTGAGGATGAAAATGACTCTGAAATGTCTAAGATTCTTCAGGAAAAGAATCTTGGAGCCAGTGATGACAGAAGCGACATTAGCGTACTTATCGGTGACAATGAGTCGACCAATATTTCTAAATTCCAGTCGCCGTTTAACTTTGCTGTCAGTAGTCATTTGCATTCAAGAGAAGGCGATTCGAAGAAAAGTGGTTCGAAGTCCCAGCTTGCATCTAACCAAGAGGATTCTATGTTTGACGTTGAAAGTGATTCTGACAGCTCTGAAACTGAAACTGAAGATAACGGTGAAAAGAAACGGAGAAAGTCACATCTCAGCCAAAACGAGAAGCAGCAAATTTTGAGCCAGAACACCAAGTTTAATAGTTCCTTATCGCCTGTTGTTGATGCAGCTGATGCTCCTTCTCTTTATCGCGAATGTTCTCCTCTGGATGGTGAAGAATGCTATTCAGCTGGCGAAGGGGAAAGCAAAGATGATTATGGTGTTTGTGTTCTTCCTCGTCAACGGGCTTCTTCAACTTCAATGCATGCTCGTGCCCAAGAGCGGGAAGAAGGTAATTTCCACAAGATGGGTATTATGTTTCGCCGTAAGCAGTTGCTTTCTGGAGATTCCGATGCTATCGATCAACAGGAGCTGTCATCTGATGACACCTTGTCTGTACCAGGCGATGAAGGTCCTAATTCACAAACTCGGGAGCCATCGCCTGGACGCCGCAATACAGTGCTTTATGATGAAGCTATTGCAGCAGCAGCTAAAAACGGTCCGCTCGACCAGAAAGACCCTGGAGGTTTGGTATCTTCAGCACTTAATTTGACCGGTCATGAGTTACGGCGGGTGTATCACTATGAGCTTGCGAATAACGCCAATAGCATTGAAGAGGTACTCAACAAGGTGAAGCAAATGTCGCCGACTGATTTCGAAAAGTATTTTTTGAATATTGATCGCATGGTTATGGAGCAAGAAAAGCAAAAGGCTGCAATTGTAATTGCTCAAGCTGCCGCTAAGGCAGCCCATAAGAATGCAAAGGGCTCAGCTGCTTCTTCAGAATCATCTTCTTTGTCGTCTTCTTCGTAGTCGCTGCGTGAAATTATGGAGAATTTATTTATGTCGGGGTTTGAATAAGTGACGGTTTAATTTTTATGACATTTTTTTTTTTTTTGGTTGAATTTTTCTTTAGCAAATAACGTGTTTTTAAAAGTAGTAATAGTAATAGTAATAACAATAATAATGATGATAAAATATGAGAGAGGGAAAAAAAGAAATGGAGAACTGTGGAAGTTGAGGACTTTATATATCCCATAGGTTTTGCATTAGAAGTTACCTTGGGAAATGATGTTTGTATGATGTAAGAAAATGATGACAGCCGGAGTTTCGGAGACTTTATGACTACCCATAATGTGGGGAAATTGGTCCGTCCTTAAAAAACTTAAAAACAGCAGACTTTTAAAGGTTTCGGGGAGATAGTTATTCCATGATTCCAAGCTTCTAAAGCGGTTGTTTTAATTTGGTTTAATTAATTTCAATTTAGGTTAAAGTAACGTTATCTGCTGAAAAGAAAAAGCACCGGTTAAAAGTTAGCCAAGACATCATTTATGATTGAAAAAAAAAAAAAAAAGGAAATAGTGACTCTTTATATATGATACACTTTTCAAGCTTTACCAACCTAGATTCCACGCCATTCATATTCCTTGGATTAAAAAAACAGCGCAAAAATAAAATTACCTAGCTGTGAGTTATTAATAGCACGTTGGTAGCTGATGTGCAGTAGTAATTTTGGTCAGGATGTAAAAAGAAATATCGTTGAAAAAAAATAAAACGTCAAGTCTACAAGAGGAAAACTCCCCTTTTGTTCCATTTGCTTCCTATACTAAAGTGCGTGCTTTTAAAGACTCAGCAGTTCATGATAGTGTATTCGTCGCGCGTTTTTCTTTCTTTTTTTTCGCCCTCTCCCCCGTTGTATATTGAGTAGTACTGGAATAGCCACAGCAAAAGTTGTATTTCCATAAAGTGAGCGAGTTCTGAGAGAGTTTAAATATACATGCCATCAACACCATTAAATGTTTTAAATTATCAATCTATTCAGGACCATCAGGCTATGTGCTGCTTGAAAAATTTTTGAACCAAAATTTCTCTCATGATTCTGAATCATCGTAATAGGTATGGTAATTTGACAAAAAACTATTAAAAAGATATATCCAAATCAATCGTAGCATAAATTGGTTCACTGTCACAAAAATAATATCTTTGAGAAAAGTTTTTATCTTGGTTTATAGTTAATATATTTAATATCCACATTTCCAAAAATTTTGGCTTTTTTCTAAAAAACAAAAGGAATATCGCTTCGAAGTCGTCAAGAAGGTTGTTGCAACTAAAGTTTCCCGTTTAAAGTCAAATTACACCTTACATCAGCCAGTTTTATAAATTACCACTTGGGGTCATCAGCCACTAAGTTTCGCGCTCCCTGCTCTTCAGCCATTGATAAGCTTGAATCATCAAAATTCATCAATGGTCACTTGGAGTCGAGAAATAGTATGATATTGAACGGAAATAAAAAAGTTGTAGACAAGATCGGAAAAGAATAAAAGCAAGAGGAAACCCTATTTATTTATTCGTTTTATCATTTTTAAAAAAATTGTTAAATAATTCATAATATGTCAAAAGAATTGTTTTTTTACTTCGTTGGGTTGTGTTAGTTTGTAATTAGGCAAGCCAGCATCTTTTAAAAAAACCTATCAACTCCAATGACCATATCCTTTAAATTCGGGACGTCTTAACAAGTAGTATAATAATTGAATGCAATAGTATTTGCATTCATTATTGTGGTCTTTAAATTAAAACTGAAAAAAATAACATTAAATTTTCTGTCTGTCTAATTTGCTTCTAAATGTGGGGTCCCATGTGAAAAGTTGGAAATAGGTTGAGAATCAGATATTTTGGAGTTTAAAAACTGAAATCGAGTGTTATCAGTTAATTAATACTCTTAACTTTCAAACTCTCCATTAGAAAAAAAAGTTTTTTTTACTAACTTGTTATTTCTGTATCTCGAGAGTTCTCCATAGCTGGTTTAAATAAAAAATTAAATTTTCATCACTAGGTTTTACTCTAGTCACCAAATATTAAAAAGAGTCCTCTAGATTTGTATTAAACAATCGATCATTGAACTAAAAATGTTACATTCAAAATAACTTTTACTTGTAGCATAAAACATTAAGAGTTATTCAATTTTGCCAATCAACGTGGGTGCAATTCTCCGCTTTTTTTTCTTTTTAGCGTCCCCTGTGCTTGACCCCGCTTCTGGACGTTTAGAGACCACAGTGGCGTTGCTTGTGCTGGCTCCTGGAACAGCTTTGTTAGGGGACGTGGAAGTTTGAACAGGCAACGTCGATGAGGATGCAGCTGGAGACGGGGCGCTTGTTGTTGCAAGTTGAGCTTGTCCTAATGGGACAGGAGTATGAGGTGGAGTATTGTAACCGGCTCCGGTTCCATGGCCAACTATTGATGGCATAGGGGAAACTACTGGAACTGGTCCAACAGAGGATGATGCGGGACTGCTACTGTTGGCGAATGATGGAGTCTGAGATGAAGACCCAAGAGAACCTGAAGGCGGTACAAGTGGTCCCCCTAAAGAAAATGCGCTGTTACTTGCGCTTCCCGAAGTGCTGCCCAAAGGTCCGCCAAACACTGCCGGACTGCTTGCTCGGCTGCTAGCTCGGCTGCTGTTTGTAGTGGTAGTAGTAGACTGAGGAGATCCTGCAGCCGCGGCGACCTGCGCAGCGGCGGCAGCCACGAGCGACGTAGAAGGCAGTGGCGGGCGAGGATCCGAAGTACGCTTGCGTGGAGAGTGGATGGGCAGCTGGAAAAGCGAGGGGTTTGGTGGATGATGACTAAGAGCATGACCATGAGGATGTGTAACATGTGGAGTATTAGCGGAGGAGGAGGGGGATATTCCACTCAGTTTAAACTGATGGTAACTACTGGCAGAAAACGCTGGAGGTGCGGGGATGGGATCAGTATATCGTTCGCCTAGCTCACCATTTTCAAAAATAATAACCGAGCAAAATCCATCCGTGGAGGTAACAAGAAGGATATTTCCGTCGGGAGACCAAGTTAAATCAGTAAATGCAGAGTAATTGAGATTGGACACGACGCATAGAGGTTGGCGTTGTTCTGTATCGTAAACAATCACTGTATCCTGGGTGATAACCGCATAAACCATACGATATTTGAGAGAAAAAACAGGCGCTGAGAGCTGTTGGGGCTGCTGTGACGGTAATGGTCCCGATGGGGGCTCCGGAGTGGATCTTGCATTGCGAGTCTTTGAGTTTGGAGAGCTGAGAGGCCATGGGCTGATGTGGGATGGTGCAGGGGAAGGTGCAGCCGAAAGCACCGCCAAATCTGGGTCCTCAAAAGGCTTGCTGTCAAAAGACATCGTCGTAACGGGTTTGGAGCCGGTTCTGGGTGAATTGCGAAGTTTGTAAAACACAGGTGAGCATCCCACCGCCAAAGATGGCTTTTTCAACCCAGGGAGATGTGCCACAGGAGGTCGATTGAGCCCAGCGCGAGTGTAAATGTAAACTGTGTTTGTAACGTCTTCGCCTGAAGAAGGACCAGACCCCAGAGTGTTGTTCGTAGGTGGAACAGAAGCTGGAGCTGTTGGTGTCCCCAAGCGGTCAAATGCATCATGGGCTGCATACTTGAACATTCCTGAAGGAGTGAGAAGTAAGCTACCATCTGGGGAAAATGTTAGACGGCGAAAGAAAGACACAAGGGTTTCATTGTGGTAAAGATAAGACGACCGCGAAAGCATCATGGACATAGCAATGCTTGGGGATCCTATGGATCTCACCGCTGGGAGTGGTATGAATGATGGTGAAGGGGAAGAAGGTCGGCTGGATGACGCAGTGCTAACAGGCGATTGTGGATGGACAGATGACGATGAAGTAGAATGTGGCGGTGGCGGCAGTGAGGAGCTGGTGGGAAATAAGCCCGATCCGCTATGATTGTTATTGCTGGTGTTTGTGTTGTTGCTATTGTTGCTATCATTAACTGTATTATTCGAAAAGCCAAAATTGGTTAAGGTTGAAGATACAGTTGCTGTTGTGGGAATAGGTGTGGAGGCGGTTGAAGAAGAAGATCCAAACGATGATTTTCGAGAGTGACTAGATTTAGGAGCCGGTGGATTCATAGCTGAAGTTTTGCTTGAAGTCAACGAAGACAAAGTGGACCCAGGTCCTGTTGATGTATCTGAACTATAGCTGTCGGGAGAAGCTGCAGAAGAAGGTCCAGTCAACTCACTGAGAGACGTTGGGGTTGGTGGAGCCAACAAATGAGAAGCTGATGATGCTGAAAGATGCGGAGAGGGAGAAGCTGATGCTCTGAACTTGGCCGCAGGTGGTTGCAAAACTGAGTCTTGAGAGGGTATACTACTTGGATTGGTATTAGGGGCAGTCAAATTTCTAACTGGAAGATCTGCCCGAGCAATCTTATGGTGAGGGGCAGATATTGGGGGACCAGAAGTGTTTAAACTAGAACTAGAGTTGTTGGTGGATGTAACTCCATTCGAAGAAGAGGAAGACGACGAAGATGATGAACCAGTTGCGCCTCCTCCAAGAATGTAAATTCCATCTTTAGTCTTGAGAGAATAGATATGGACACTGCGATCAGATGACTGGGTAGCAATGTATTCATTATGAGGGTCCCAAGCAACACCTTGAACATAATGGGAATGTTCAGCTAGTTCACGGACACATTGGCCTGTTGCTGCGCTATATACGCGAGCAACATTGTCCATAGAACCTGCCAGGATGTAGGCCGAGTCTGGAGACCACGCTAAGTCGTAAATTTCGGCAATGCTAGTTCTACAAATGCGAAGAATACGCCAGGATTCTTTGTCTTCGGCGCCCTCAGTATCCTCTGAAGCACCAAAAGCTGGTTTGATTGAAGAGGCTGTTGCTGTGCCAAACGCCGAAGTAGCAGCAGAGACTTCTGGGGTCCATAAAATAATAGTACCATCATCGCCTGCCGAAGCTAACAAAGCGCCCTTGGGATCAAAACGCACAACATTCACCGCTTGTGTATGTTTTGCAAGAGTCGCAAGATAGGTAGGGTGGCTGGGGTCGGCTAAGTTAAGACGCCAAAGACGCACATTGTTGTCACCACCAGCAGTCGCGAGCCTGCGCGACAATACTCCGACTGGGGAGACTCCGGGAGGCAAGGGCTGAAAATGAGCCGAGTAAATGGGTTGGCTATCCTGATGCCAGTGAATGGTCAACGCCTTGGCCTTCATAAGTGATATAGATTCAGGCTTTTTTTAAAAGATTTTTGACGTTTTCAGATATTCTGGTGGTAGTAAATTGGAGGGAGTGGTTTGGTGGTGGTTTGTCGTGAGTTTAGTGAATGTTATAAGCGTTGGTTGGTTGATGTTTGTTTGTTTTGTTTTTCTAAAAAAAAAAAACTTTACGTTGCTAGGGAAATTCACATATATCGTTTTAACGGTTCAAACCGCTTTCCTAACCCTTCATCTGGGACATCAAAATATGAGAATCTTTTCAAATTGTTAAAGGCTTACGGTACTTATCTTACATTTATTATTTAAACCTACAGATATGTCATCTTCGGCAGTTTGATTTTAAAATTTTGAGCAGCCCAATATCGCCATACAGAGTCTCTATTATAGGGCCATTGGACACTGCCTGCCACATGTGCTCCGGTGCCTGCACCGGAAATTGGATATTGCCCGGACGTTTGTTCTTGGCTACCGAAGCGACTGGTACATACAGCTCTGTCACAGGCCTGAAATTGGGATCAACAACTCCGGTACCAACACCTGCGTCGGTGTATGATTGTACCGCAGCGAGAGGCTGTTTGCGCTGTGACTGCTCCGGAGTCAACAAGGGCTCAACTTTGAGAAAGTAAACTCCTTTGAATCCGCCAGCTGCAATTACCCGCCACTTGACGGCATCGCCATAAAATGGGATGTTTGGATAAAGTTCTTGGCCGGTGCCATAATGGCCGTCGACCTGTTTCTGCTGCTGTTGCTGCTGTGGCGTCTTTTTTTCTGCGCACTGAACAACCACGCAGTCGCACATATAACGAACCTTTTTGCGAATATCATTGCTGTGCGTAGAAGTAGATCCACCGGCTGCAACGATTTGCAACCCACCTTCAGCTTCGCTAAAAGCAAGAACGCTCAGGTTGCCAAATTGGTTCAATAGGACTGCTCTACTCTCCGGCATTATCACATACCCAGAGTATTGGTGTTCATGCTCCAGCTGTAGAATGGCATAAGTGTTACTTGGGGCGCTGGCTATCTTGGAGGTTTCGTTATGTGCTTCAATAACTTTCCGCATCAAATTAACCTCGACCCTTGGATCCAGCCATTTCTGTTTTAGTAGTTAATTTGTTAGCATAGGAAAATGACGCACTCAAGTCAAAGGCAAGTTTACTGCTACGACGATTACTCACCTTGATAGGCACCACTTCAACCACTCTCATCTCCAGGTTCGTTCTGTTGGACAGATTCCAGTCCCGTAAAAACCCCCGGAATATGCTCACATGATACGGTCTGTCTTCGTAAATATACACGGCCTTGCACTTACTGTGGTAGTACTGAAGCAAAGAACGAAGACATGCTAGTTTAAATTCGATTGTGTCCTTAAACTCGTCCGTACGTAGGGACATTAGGTCAAACTTAAGGCCTTTGGCTGAAACCATGCGTTGCAGGAGGTCTCCAAAACGCTCTTTATTGCGACCTGTTAACAAAACTCCTAATGCGCGTGGATCATGCATGGTTTCTTGCACCAATTCAACCACCTCCTCGTTCCACCACCCGGCCCACGCCCGTCCTTCTTCCACAGCCATTCCCTCTCCAGTAACCTGTAGGAAAGCCGGATTGGTCCACCATGAACCGTGAGTGAAGTTTTTAGAAGACTGGACAAAATTCCGCGTGCTCTGTGTCCATAACCTTGGGTTTGGCTCCGGTGTGTGAAAAAGGGTGTTGTCAAAGTCATACACGTGTAGATATTCAACTTGGCACTCTGCAGAATCCGGCTGTGGAAGAGGCTTAGCAGCAGGATCCAGGTTCCATGAGTTTATTGGCTTCATGGACGCAAGATGTGGATGTGAATGTCTGACGTCGTGGATCCGATTGGGTCGCAGCCTGAAGTTATTTGGATTTTTAAATTTCTCCAGGCAAAGATCGGCATGACGATGAGCTCATCTCAGCAGGTAATTGAAAAGAAGCGGGAAAGCTGTAATGTAACAACGCACCTTGTAATGTCACAAGTATTTTTTTTGTGTAACAAAAATGCTCGCAGCTTTGTTACAACCCCTGGAAAACCACCCGGCAACCCCCTACGCCACGTGATCTCAACCCCTTTTCTTTCCAATTTTGCAAACCTCCTTTCCCCTTTCTTCTTGAAACCTGGCAGAAACAAGGAATTCAACACTTCCATAGTTTTCTAAGCTTTCTAGGAGAACAGCCTTCTCATTATCCTTCCCGATGTACCAGCAGGCAAGCAATAACTCGGGGTTTTTCCACCAGCAGCAGCAGCAGCAGCAGCAACAGCAGCAACAGCAGCAGCAGCAACAACAGCAGCAGCAACAACAGCAGCAACAGCCAGCTGGTTACCCGAAACAACCTTTCCCCGTTCATTTCCAGCAACAACAGCTTCAGTCTATGCCCATCAACTCTCAAGTTACTGGTCAACTTTCTAGAACAACAGCAGCTCCTCCTCCCTTTTTGCAGTTGCCATCTCCTAGTCAAACGGCCTATTTGACTAACCAGCGCATTGCTCAAGGTTACACACAGCCTATGTATTACACTCCTCAGCAGCTCCATGAGCAGCAAATGCTAATACAGCAGCAGCAACAACAACAGCAGCAGCAACAGCAGCAGCAACAGCAGCAGCAACAGCAGCAACAACAACAGCACTATCAATATCAATATCAGCAGCAACAACAGCAACAGCTCATAAAGCAGCAACAGCAAGCCCAGGCTCAAGCTCAGGCTCAGGCTCAGGCTCAGGCCCAAGCTCAGGCCCAAGCTCAGGCCCAAGCTCAGGCCCAAGCTCAGGCCCAGGCTCATGCTCAGGCTCAGGCTCAGGCTCATGCTCATGCCCAAGCTCAGGCACAAGCTCAAGCTCAAGCTCAAGCACTTGCTGTTCAACAGCAGCAACAACAACAACAGCAAACTGATAGCGATTATGTTGTGATGGAACGACACCCTGAACAGTTTTCTCGTGCTACACAAGAAAAAGCAAACGCTGTTAAAGCCAAAATTGAGCACTTCTTTCAGATGAACGTTGCTCACGCTGTTGAGCGAAACCAGCGCCGTGTCATGACAGAGCAGAGTTTAGCTAAGGAGCGCAGCTCTGACGAGCGTAAAAACCGTACTCTTGCTTCACTCGGCAAGAAGGAATCCAACTTTTTACGTTTGCGTCGTACCAAGCTTTCTCTCGAAGACTTTATTACCGTTAAAGTTATTGGCAAGGGTGCCTTTGGCGAAGTCCGTCTAGTACAAAAACGTGACACCGGTAAAATCTACGCCATGAAAACTCTTCTTAAATCAGAGATGTACCAAAAGGACCAACTTGCACATGTAAAGGCAGAGCGTGATGTGTTGGCTGGTGCCGATTCACCTTGGGTCGTGGCCCTTTATTACTCGTTTCAAGATGCCCAGTATCTCTATCTCATTATGGAGTTCTTGCCGGGTGGCGATCTTATGACTATGCTTATTAAATATGACGTCTTTTCCGAAGACATTACCCGTTTTTACATTGCTGAGTGTGTTTTGGCTATTGAAGCTATTCATAAACTCGGCTTCATCCATCGTGATATTAAACCGGACAATATTCTAATAGATAAGACTGGTCATATTAAGCTTTCTGACTTTGGTCTGTCTACAGGCCTTCAAAAGCAGCACGACAGTAACTACTACAGAAAACTTCTCGATAAGAATGGAAGCTCTAATGGATCATCCCGCAATAGCATGATGGTTGATCCTATCCATCTTACAATTACAAATCGCCAACAAATTGCGACCTGGCGCAAGTCCCGTCGTCTCATGGCCTATTCTACCGTTGGTACTCCTGACTACATTGCCCCTGAAATTTTTATTCACCAAGGCTACTCCCAGGAGTGCGATTGGTGGTCCCTCGGCGCAATTATGTTTGAGTGTCTTGTTGGCTGGCCACCATTTTGCTCTGAAACTCCTCAGGAAACTTACCAAAAAATTCTCAACTGGCAGGAATCACTTGTTTTCCCAGACGACATTCATCTGTCTTATGAGTCTGAAGACCTAATTAGGCAATTTTTAACCTCTGCTGACCACCGCATTGGTCGTACTCGTGGTGCTGCTGAAATTAAAGAGCACCCCTTTTTCCGTGGTGTTGATTGGGATTCTATTCGTCAGTTTAATGCACCCTTTGTTCCCAAGCTTTCTTCTATCACTGATACATCTTACTTTGCAAACGAAGAGTTGGATCAGATCCCTGATGGCCCGCCACCTCGCGATGATGGTGGTGCAGGCAACGCACAAGGAGGTGATCAAACAGACCGCGTTGATCTTCCCTTTATTGGCTACACATATTCACGATTTGACTACCTCACACGCAAAAACGCGCTGTGATTACATTTGCCTTTTTTATATCTGTAAAAAATCTAATCCTTCTTTGTTTATCCTTTGAATTTTGCTTCTTTTCCTTGCGTAACTTATACAATAATTTTATCAAAAACTGGAAGTTTTGACGAAATTGTACCAGACGCCAGTTGCTTCTCCACCGCTGCGATAACTTGGTTGGCGATGCGAGCTTGTACTTGTTCCACTGTCAATCCACTCACATCAACTTCAATCCATGGAGATACAGTCTTATCAAAATTAGCTTCATGGCTTGGCTTGATCACTGAAAAGTATGCTTCTCGCACATGCGATTGAATTTCTCGTTTTTCGTACCGTTCCTCACCATAACCTCCGCGTCGCGCAGCCTCTCCTGGATCCAAAGTTAAAAAAACAACCATATCTGGTACGGGCAGTCCAGAATCAGAAGCCCATAACCATGGTTCAATATCTTTCGGCGAATCACCTTTCTCTCCAGCGTATACTCGTGATGCAGCGTAGCTGTATGCGATCCCCGAGTACACATATCGATCCAAAACCAAGTGCTCGCCTGCAGCCAGTCGCGAACGCAAGGAGGGCTCCACTTCCCATCTATTTGCGGAAAAAAGATTATGGGCTACGCGCAAACTAGAAATGGTGTTTCCTGAGTCTGTTGATGACGCTAGATAAGTGTTGATGACGCTGCCAATTGTTGTTGTGCGGTCGGGGAAGCGTGCAACAGAAGCTTTTGTGGCCTTAATACTGTGCGCAGAAAGAAGAGACGGAAGAGAATCAGCCAAAATCTGTGCCTGTGTTGATTTCCCGGAACGATCAATTCCTTCAATCAAAATTAAAAGCCCTCGTGGAAGTGTTTCGGTGTTTGGAGTTGCCATTTTTAAGTCGGCTTGAATCTGTTTGTTGTTGTGAAAAAGTGTGGTTTGAAGACTAGAAATATTGGGTACTGTAAACATTACGTAACAAAACAAAGTAAACACACTTCCTCCCCTTCTACTCTCACTTTTTTCTCCAGTTGGGTTAAAAAATAGTATTTAACCCTGCAGAATTCCCCTAATTATTTAGTTGAGCAATCAACATGACTTTCTTTCAGCTATTATTACAATGATCAAATTTACGACCAGTAGCTACAATTTTACCAAAGCTTAGATCACAACTTTGCACTATAATATATAATTCCCGTTCTTGATCATTCAGTTAATATTTCGCCTCGAATCATGTCAAAAATCGAGCTGCGCCTTGTAAATTGGAATACCTTGCCATTTTAAAAACTTTTTTACAATAGTAGTCTATCTTAACTTTGTTTTCATTTTTCATCAAGTATATCTGTTTTAATATGGTTTCACTGAGAATATACATAATTTAAGACAGCCAACAAATTCAATCAAAAGATTGGATATGCTTAATTTTAAACCTTTTACTTGGGTATACACTACGAAAATATTCTCCTTCTCCTAGTCTTCTGTAATCGTTGTTTTCCTGCACATAATGTCTCCATGTAACTGTGTTTTTAGCAAAGTAATTAATCGTTCTTATATTTAAGTTTTCCTTAATCTCTTCTTCTTTAATATTCCCAAAATTAATGACCTTTTTAAGACGCCTGCGACTTGACGGGGTGGGGGTGATTTCATTTATGTGTTGAAATAATGTTTCAGGGCTATTAATACTTAAGTTGTTAAATGGAAATTGGAAGCTCGGAGACAGGTCGTTATCAACTTTCCCTGATACAGGAAATATAAAATATCTGGAATATTCATTTGGCTCTTCTTTCTCTAACACCTCGTAGCCTGTCATTTCTTTAGAATTAACTTCTGGCAAAAGACTATACTGAGTGACATCACAGTCACTATCTGATGATGGGCTAAAGATCTTTAACGTACAATATTCTTCCAAATCCAAAACCCCTTTGGCGGCTTTTGTCGGCCCTTCTCTTGGAATTTTCAAATCAGTTTTTGTAATATTTGATTGTTCACATTGTGTGGTTTTGGATTTTTCTATATATTTGGAAATTTGAACTGACATTTTCCCAGAGCAAATGCATTTTTCATAGAAAATACCATGTGAATTTTCCTTTTCTGAAGCTTCACAACTAAAGATTTGAGACATCTTAAATAGAAACACTTTTTTTGTTAACTGTAATATATTTTTTCTTTCTTGGGGAAAAAGGTATAACAATTTAGCTTGACATTAATGAATAAAATTCTATTCCCAGGTCTATGAAAATGATAAATTAGGTAGCTTGGTTACTTATATTTTAAATAGTCAAGGAAAAAAATATAAAAGTCCTAAAGATTTATCTTTCGGTATATTTCATGACTTTAATCGTGTGGTAACCATATGGCTGAAAAAATTGACTGATTTTAAACATTTAAAAAAATTAACTGGCTAAACCCGCAATGGTAGCAGCAACTCTTTTGTGTATTCAAAACACACTTTCTAAAAATTGTTTATTGTTTTGTTAAATCTTTCCTTAAAAATCGGTTTATAACTATTCAATTAATACAATTACAATATTATGATTATTTTACTCTTTTAATTTTAAAATTACCTAAAAATACAAAATCAAACTGTGTAACGACCGCGGGTCTCGGAGTTTTTGGCCTGTTCAATACCAGATACTAACAGTTCCACTAAAGCTTTATGGGCATTCGACACGGATACATCTGACTGGCCTTCAATTAAAATGTACAGTTTGGGTTCCTCACCTTCACCTGGAGATTTACCTGTAGGATAAAATATACCTTTAGTAGTGATTGAAGTCGATGTTTCTTCAATAATCTTGCAAATGTTGGCATTGTTTGTGACAGCCCAACGAGCTTTTTGTGGGAAATCATTAATCTCAAGTGTAGCATGAAATGCGCTAGTTTCAGGTCCACGGTTATCTGGAGCAGCTCCAACCTTTAGCACTTGCTGTTTACGCATCTTTTCTTCCGTACTTGCATGATGGCCCTTGTTTACAACAACAGCTCCAATGTTAAATCCATGCGCTTGAGTAGCAGATGCTGCTGTAACTGCCGCCACAGTTTCTGTTCGGTTTGTCTCGCTTTCGTCATCTCCTTCATCTTCACCAAACGCTTTTCGTTCACGCTTCCGTGCAGTATCGCGCGCCTCATCAAGTTTTTCCAGACCTTTTCCACGGAAACCAGACCCAAATCTGGCTTGCCCAGCTTTAACTTTGGCCATAAAAATGTCTGCCATAGCTAATAATTCTGCAGGAACTTCTGCATTAGATAGCTTGAGAGCCTTGACAATGTTTGCTGCGGCACGATCTTCTTCGGGTGTAACAAAAGTTACTGCAGTTCCGGTATTTCCTGCACGCCCAGTTCGACCAACACGGTGGACATAATCTTCCATATGATTTGGTGCATCATAATTAACAACTAAGCGGAGTTGTTTTACATCTAAACCTCGCGCTGCTACCGACGTGGCTATAAGAAGATTGACAACACCTTTACGGAAGTCACTTAATGCAGAATCACGATCAATTTGCTCTTTGCCACCATGAATAGATAAACTAGGATATCCACGGATTAATAAATCCTTTAACAAAGCATCTGCAGCTTCTTGTCTGTCAACAAAAATCAAAGCCCGGGTATCTTGGGAGCCATCACTGTAAAAATCTCCCAAAATTTCTAGTAACCTTGCAAATTTTGTGCTCTCAGGTCGAACCTCGACAATCTGCCTGATTTCTGGTGCCACAACACTTCTTGCACCAACAATAATTTCCACCGCCTTGGATAACGTCTTCCTTGCCAGCATTTCCATTTGGCGTGGAAAAGTGGCACTAAAAAGAACTGTTTGCCGATCAGGTCGAATGTTGTTCATGATTTTCATAATTTGAGGTTCAAATCCCATATCAAACATGCGATCAGCCTCATCTAGAACAAGGTATGTGACTCTTTGAAGATTAGTTACTCGACCCGAATTTGCCGCTAGTAAGTCGATCATACGACCTGGAGTGCAAACAATAATTTCGGCGCCTCTTTTTAAATCGGCGATTTGATCTTTAATTGGAGATCCCCCATAGGCGCACACAGCGCGAAGATTAAGTGCGCGAAGAAATGGCTTACACTCGCGAAAAATTTGTACCGCTAACTCTCGAGTGGGTGTCATTACTAAAGCCATTGGACCTTCATGTTTTGCAAGAGGACGCTGATCTTTAATATGACGAAAAAGAGGCAGTAAAAATGCCATTGTTTTACCACTTCCTGTTTTTGCAACACCAATAACATCACGACCAGACATAATAGCCGGAAGTGATTGAGCTTGAATTGAAGTCGGTTTTTCAAATCCAAGGTTATTGATGACTTCCATTACTGGAACTGGAAGTCCAAATTGAGACCACTTAAAAACCGGAGCAGGGCATTTGGATCCACGAACTTTAATTCCATCTAATTCTAAACGCATCATATCAACTTCCTCTGGTGAAAGTGAAGCAATTTCAGGCAATTCAAAATAAAATTGTTTGCGAAATGGCTCGTAATCAATTTTAGAATGATCCACTGTAGGTATATCTTTTCGTTTTTTTTTCTCTAACTGAGCCAAAATATCTTCCGGGTTTACCATTTCTTCATCAATGTCACCTGTCGCTTCATCCCCACCGTCATCCAGGTCTTCATCCATGATAGATGTTGGAAGAGAAGAAACTGATGTTTTGTCTTCTTTTATTGTACTCATAAATGCGTCTAATGGGTCAACATTACTATCTTCATCCTCGTCTTTTGTTGGCTTGATAGAATTTCCTTTTGGTTTGTTGAAATTTAACTTTGGTTTTATACCAGGCTTTGATGTTTTGTTTACTAAATAGTTAGAATAAGTGTGTAAATGAGTTGAGACCTGAAATGGAAACTTACAAGATAGCACATTTACTTTTCGCTTTTCAAAAACAGTAGAAGAGTCAGAATCGTTAAACATTTTTGATATTCCTTGTTTCTTTATACTTTCCTTAGATGACGAAGAAGAAAAAGGTTGTATTCCAGGTGAATTAAAAGAAGAGTTAGGAACAGAAGAAACAGTAGAGGGAGAGTCTAAATTGTTTTCTGGTGTACTTTCCTTTAACTTTTGTTCTTTTGCCTTTTGAGCCTTCCATTGAGCCAATCGTTCCATTCTTTGGCGCTTTTTTTCCTCGGCAGCACTCAGCTTCTGTACAGGCAGTTCTGGGGTAGTTCCTCCGCTAGTAGCCGGAGGAGAGATGGCTCGCGGCGTAAGAGAAACAGGAGTAGAATTAGATGAAGGAGCCGGGGGCATTGGGGGAAGAGAAGAAGGAATAGCTGTTGGGTTAGTAACTGAAAGAGGAGCCGGGGTAGGCGGACTATTTGAACGCGACATTCGAGACGGTTTGGAGTGGTCCCGAGTATACTCTCTATCACGGTCCCGATCACGGTCCCGATCGCGCTCACGTTCACGCTCACGCTCACGTTCACGATCCCGATCACGACCTCTATCTCGATCTCGTTCTCGGTCTCGGTCCCAGTCTCTATAATAGTCTCGATCATAGTCGCGGTCTTTATAGTAATCTCTGTTGTTTGAGTACCTATCGTAACGTGAGAGCCCGTCTCGATCACGGTCGTAATCTCGGTCACGGTCTCTATCGCGATCCCTATAGCTTCGAGATGAATAACTATCTCGAGATGAACGGCCGTAATCCTTGGAAGATCTTCCTGGTGATCTTGATCTAGCCATGTTTTGTTCTTTTCTTAGGATGTCGGTTATTTAATTATTGAACGTTATTATTAAAGAAGATAGTGTTGAGAGGTGGTGGTGGTGATGAATTACGATGTTTACTGACGATAAAAGTTTTAGGTCGACTACTAAAAACCTTCTCATGTGACAATATTATTAATTATTTACGTAACAACTTAGCCGTATTGTCACCTGACTAGTTGTTATTGTAGAATGTGCGGCTTTTTGACGTTTCAGGGACCTTTTTTATCCGCGCGTCAGGCATACACATAACCAATTAAATGGTTTGTTTACTTTGCCAGACAACAACAAATACCCCTTTAGGTCCCACCGTAAACAAACATGTACTTTTGCTTAAAAAAAAAACTTTTCATTTAGCTTCTTATTTCTTCTTTCTCTTCTCTTTGAGATACATATTATTTATTAAAAAAAAAAAAAAAACAAGCTACACCCTAATGGACCCAAACCACTCGCCCTATCGGGCACCTTTGGTCGCTTCGCGCAACTCTGCCTACGTCCCAAAATCTCCTACTCGCAAACCCGTTCACACGCGCTCATCGTCACTTGAAAAAGAAAACTTCTACGACGCGTCACCAACATCCCCTACAAGAAAGCCTGTAGCTCGTCAGCTTCCTCAGGTTCCACCGCCACCGCCACCACAACAAAACGATAATAACTCATTGGAAACACCCTCATATTCATCCTATCAGTATGACTATGATGACAGTGCAAACTTTTCTTTCTCTTCGCAAGTCACACCAACTTCTTCACCGCGTAAAGGTGGTGCAGGAATGTTTAGTTCATCATTCAGTAACACCTCCCCCAGCCGCTTGTCTCCTAGTCGCCTTTCACTATCACGCAGCGTGGCTCAGCTAGTTGAGGGTGAAGATTTGTCGCTTTTTCGCAAGTCAGCAACTCCACATTTGCGTAACTTAGCCTATAGCGCATCCAAAGACTCCCTATTGCATCTTCCTGGTGTCACCGAGGATCAAGAGGATGTTACAGGTATGATGGGTCGACTGCGGCTGCAAAAAACAGAAGATCCAGTTTCTCACGTTGCTAGTCGAAACTGGATGGATAATCAACGCAAATACATTCAGGCCTATGAGTATCTCTGTCACATTGGTGAAGCAAAAGAGTGGATTGAGGCATGTCTTGACGATGAAATTCCCTCAATTATTAAATTAGAAGAAGCTCTACGTGATGGTGTCATTTTGGCTAGACTCACTCGTCAGTTTGCCCCACATCTTGTCCGCCGAATTTTTGAAAATCCGAAATTACAGTATCGTCATACAGATAATATTAACTGCTTTTTTAATTTTCTTGACGAAATTGGTATGCCAGACGTAAGTTGTTATCATCATTTTGTTTTTTGTTTTTTGTTTTTTTCTTCGTTTTAATTTAACCTTTTTTTTTAGCTTTTCACGTTCGAACTTACTGATCTTTATGACAAAAAGAACATCCCCAAAGTCATTTACTGTGTCCATGCTTTAGGATATTTGTTATCAAATGAAGGTCTCGCTCCTCCTATAGGTAACCTGGTCGGTAAACTTGAATTTACCGAAGAAGAAATAAAAGACACTAGTAGAGGTCTGCTTGCTTCTGGCCTCAAATTACCAAATTTTAGTTCTGTAGGTGCTCATTTTGAACCCGAACCTGAACCTGAACCTGAACCTGAACCTGAGCCTGAAATGAGTGAAGAAGAACAAATTCTCTATGAACTCACGCAATGCGAGTCAAATATTATTGAACTTCAAGCAATCAGTCGTGGTTCTCAGCTACGCCTAAGCTTTTATACGGACAAATATATTTTGTCTCATTCCGTTTCTCAGCTTACCAGACTCCAAGCAATAATAAGAGGTATTGAGACACGAAAAAAGTTTCAAACACGAGCTCGCACAATTGGCAAGGCTGGAGATTCATTAATTCCACTACAAGCTATTGTAAGAGGAAACCAATTAAGATCTGACTTTACCATGTTCCATCAGACACTTTCTGGACAAGGACCTGCCATTGTCAAACTTCAATCAGTTATCCGGGGTGCTCGTATACGCCATGTTAAAACTATAGCAGCAGCTGATCTCAAAAAAAATACAGGAGTTCCCATGATTAATCTGCAATCTGCAATTCGTGGTAAACTTCTCCGTCGCAACGTTAGCCAGTTTCGCCGAGAAATCTTTTCTATTCCTGCCCTTGAGCCTACCATTGAGCTGCAGGCAATTGCTCGCGGTAAATTAGCACGGTACTCTCGCACCGAACGTCAAATGGAACTTAGATGGTGCGCTCAAAATATGGCACTGTTTCAGGCTATGATTAGGGGCAAATTATTGCGCTCACATCTATCTCACAAACTCAACAAAATTCGAAATTCTGAACCATGGGTGCATGCCTTTCAAGCACACATACGTGGTGCAATGTTACGACGTCGTTTTCAGACCCATTTTAGTGAAGCATCTTCACACCAAACCACGCAGCTGGCTACCGTGTTGCAAAGTGTGGCGCGTGCCTATCTGGTACGAAAGGCTATTGAAGCCCGCAAGCTTTCATTAATTCGATTTCGTGGGGAAGTTATTGTACATCAATCTAACATTCGTGGTGCTTTATTAAGACGAAACATGGTCAGTTTTTCATGCGATCTTGAAAAACAAAAACTTTCTGTGGCCCAGCTTCAAGGTGCTGCTCGTGGTATGCTTTTGCGCAAAAGTCTCAACAAATTTATGAATAAACTTGATACATTTGTACCTATTTTCACTTCGTTTCAAGCTGCAATTCGTGCACGCGGTGTTCATCTCCAACATTGTGATTTATCTTTACAAATTCACGATACTGCACCAATATCGGTAGAGTTACAAACACTAATTCGTGGCAATGCTTTTAGAGCTAAGTTCAATGGTATTAAAAATATTTTGAAAAAAGAAACGCCTCAAATTATTGCAATCCAAAGTATGTTTCGTGGAGGACTACTGCGCCAGGATTTTGGAGATTTCATTTGCACGCTAGATTTGCACTCACCCGCAATTGTACGGTTGCAGTCCAAGTTTAGAGGTATCATGACAAGATTCAATCACGCTTTGCTACTTGATGAATTTGATGAAGCCGAAGATTCTATTGTTGCAATGCAGGCATTATGGCGCGGAGTCAATGTACGCAAGGCACATGCAGAACGTATTAAGCACTTCCAGCAAAATCTTGATAAAATTATCAAAATTCAAAGTTTTGTGCGTGCAAAAAAGCAAGGAGACTCCTACAAATCGTTACTGTCTTCAGCTAATCCACCATTAGCTACCGTTAAGAATTTTGTACATCTGCTCAATGATTCTGATCTTGACTTTGAACAAGAGGTTCAGCTGGAGCAGTCACGCAAACAGGTAATGGACGAGATTAAGCATAATGAGCAATTGGAACAGTTTATCACTCAGCTTGACGTTAAGATTGCATTGTTGCTTAAAAACAAAATCACGATTGATGAGGTTGTTCGACACCGCAATCGTGGATACTCAGCTGCGGTCTCTGTTACAACGCCAGCAGATATGTTTGACTTGAAGGCCCTCAACAAGTCTTCACGAAAACGCTTGGAGCTTTATCAAGGTTTATTTTACATTTTACAAACACAACCGGTATACCTTGCACGCGTATTCCGCAAACAACAGAGTATCGTTGTTTCTGAAAAAGAAGCCAAAGAACTTGAAAGTATGACTGTGGCTATGTTTGGTGGTGTCTCATCACCTAAACCTCGTGAAGAGTATTTCTTGCTTAAATTGATTGCTCGAAGTATCAACGACGAGGTCACAGAAGCGCACACTATTAAGTCCGTACAGCGTGGAAATTTTATGTGGTGGAAACTACTAGCTGCTTTAAACCGAGGCCCCCGTGAGCGCAAAACGCTACGCCAGTTACTTTACGCATCTGTTACAGGTGTTGTTTCCCGTGCTGATGACGAATTAGACTTGGAAAGTGACCCTCTAGTCATTTATCGTAAATCTATTTCAGAAGAAGAAATTCGCACTGGTCAGCTATCACAGCGTAACCCGAACATTTCAGTTAATGAGGCCATCCATGACCCTGACACAAGAGCTGCATATATCTCCAATATGCAAAAACTGAGAGAGTTGACTGGTGACTTTTTGAATACAGTTGCTGAAAATGTTGATATGATACCCTATCATATTCGTTATGCTGCCAGCCAGCTGTACAATGCATGCAAATCTGCATTTCCAGAAGAAGCCAAAGTCGAAGATCGTTTATTAAGCCTGGTTGGCCACGTTATATTCAACTTATATCTCAATCCTGCTATTGTGGCTGCAGACAATTACGGCATTATCAACGCTGCATTGACTCCTAATCAAACACGCAACCTAACGGAAATCACTAAGATGTTAGTTCAAGTGTCGTTGCTGAAGCCGTTTTCAAAGGAAGATGTATATCTTCAACCTCTCAACGACTTTGTTAAAGAATCTGCAATTAAAATGCGCATTATATTCAAAAAAGTTATTGCAGTTGAGGAGCTGGCACAACATTTCCAGTATTCTGTGTATGACGATTTGACAGCCCACGGTCGCCCAACGCTGTACCTTAAGTCTTCGGATATTTTTGCAATTCACTCAATGGTTTGTCGTGAGCTTGATGATATGGCTCCAGAAACAGATGATCCACTACGTGTTGTAATTTCAGAGCTTGGAGCACTGCCCAACGACGCCAGTGAGATTCTTAACATTGCAAAGTTCACAGAGATAAAACTGGAACTTAACCCCTCATATTGCCGAATTGCAGACCCTGACGCTGACGTTAATGCCTTGTTAGTGGCCACTAAGCGATGCCTCATATATGTTTTACGTGTGCAGTCAGGTAAGAACCTGGTTGATATTCTTGTCTCACCGGTAGAAGATTTTCATGAAGAAAAGTATAGAAACCTTCTGAAGGAAGAAACGGAGGCCCGTGAGCGTAAGCGTCAAAAGAAGGAAAAGAACCCATATCTCCCCCAAGAAGAAGATGAAGAGCCACTACCAGATGTATATTCTAATGAGACTGGCCTTGGTGATCTTGCTGCGTTATCTTATCGTGAACTCAAAAGGTTAACTCTTGAGCGCATACTGGAACTTGAGTCTTATGGCAAGGTTGAGCGATCCGACAATTATCAAGCCCTGCTTAACTCAATTGCAGTTGACATCAAGTCTAAACGTGATCGAAGAGCAGTTCGTGTACGCGAAATGGAGGATGCTAGACACACACTAGAAGCACTTTCTGATAAAGAGAAATATCTACAGAAAAAGCTTGAAGCCTACAATGACTATATTGAGCAGGCCATGCTGACATTACAGACTAAAAAAGGTTCGAAGAAACGAGCAGTGCTTCCATTCTCCAAACAATACTTTCACATGCGTGACTTGCAAAAGTCCGGGCGTGTGCCGAAATTTGGCTCTTACAAGTATTCTGCTGCCACGATGCTCGATCGTGGAATTCTTGTTGAGCTGCGGGGATATTCGGAGAAACAGTATGATAAGTTGACTTTAACATGGTCCTCTGATGATGTGGGAGTCTTTAAAGTTGAAGCTGCCTTTGGAGCAGTGGCATTACCTGGAGCCGTCGCAGAGCTAACTTTAGATGAGCTTTTGTCACAGCAGTATAATAATCGACAGTACTTGACCCTTTTTGATAATATGATGACGCTTAACACAAACCTGACGCTGCATTTTATCTTCAAAAAGTTTTATGGTGAAGGTCAATCTATTTTTTAACCGTTCGTTTTTTATAATTTATTTGTATTATTTTTTTTAATTTATAATTTGTTTTTGTGTTTAACTGAATTAAAAAGAATCATAAAAGAAACAAAATCTAGTTGGTTAAATTAATTCTAAATTAACCTATAGTTTAAAAAAAATTTGTTATTTTTAATGCAATTAAATACAGGTTTTTTTATGTATAAATATATATCCTTTTTAATTTACTCATCATCGGATTCAGGATCGCCATACTCCCAAACACCAATACGATCTTGCTGCGCAGCACGCTGCAATTCACGCAGATGCTTTAAAGTAGGCTTCCAAGCATCCCATGTTTCCCAACCAGTCAATTTGGACTTGACAAAAGCATAACCCTCGTCAATAAGCGTACTGTTAACTGAATCATTAGGGCCAGTTGACTTGGCTGTAAAAAGTGTAGCACTGGCGGGGGTCACAGTGCTAGGTGAATCAATATTGGCAACCACAGTCTGGTCTTTAACTATATCACGCAAAGCATCAACATATTCAGCCAAGTAGTTGGTAGGAGCAGAAGGTGGTAGCTTTATAAAAGACAAAACAACTGTCTTTGCAAAATCTGGATGCAATGCTGTAGAAAACTGTGCGGGCAATGCCTTAAGTTGAGATTGGTTGTACTTTGCTGTTTTGCCAGTGTCAATATCATTGACGGTAAAAATTCCCGAGGCTTTGTCAAAGACAATGACGCGGCCACGAGCATAAACTCCGCGTTTGGGAACGATAGTGATAACCTCACCACGGCGGGGTCCGCGGGCAAGATTGGAAGCCGCGGCATTACCCGCACCATTGTGGTAGGATGCAAGATCAGCCATGAGTTTAGTGTATGCAGGTTGCTTTTTGGAAAGGCGATATGAAACCTCGCCGCTGGGTGCCACATTGGTCACCACAATATCGAAATAATTTTTGGCGGCCGTGGCCTTGTTTCCTTGACCTGCAGCAGCCATAGCGACAGCAACTGCAGCAGCCTCTTCTTTGGCTTGTTCCTCTTTACCCTTGTAATTTTTCCAGATGCGTGCGTGAGCGGCCTGGGCAGATGTTTGAGCTTCTTCGAGCTCGGTTTTAAATCCAGACGTCTGAGCAGAAAATTCATGGACCTCGGCAAAGCCTTGCTTGACAAGTTCCACCGAAACAGGGTTGTTTGTTCCTGGAAGGAAAAGATTTCCAATAAAGGCACCAGTCTTGTCCACATTAGAAACGGTGAACTGAACGTCTCTTTGGTAAAACAAATCAGAGATATACTCAAGTGCTTCGCTGCCAAAAGGCTCGTTGGGTTTGGGGACACGAACACCTGCATGAACAAGAGTAAGAACAAGGTTGTTTTGGGGAACAGCGATACGAATGCGACCTGCAGAAGAAATGTGCTCTACAACACCGGAAATCTTAGACTGGCGAGATAATTGAGTGAGATAGGTTTTGGCACGAGTTTGAGACTCGGAGGCATCAACAGTACGAGCAGGAGCGGGAGGCTTAGTAGAATGAATACCCTTATGTTCCTCAGTGGCCTTGTTTTCAGCAGCAAGCAAGTTATCCCAATTGGGAGAACGGTCATTATCGTCTTTGCGGTGGCGTGTGACGGTAGCGTAACCACTCTCAATAATTGTGGTAGCAACGTCAGAACCATCGGGTGCAGTCAAAGTTACCAAAGCTCGTTCGTCAAATTGAGCAGATTCTGGACGAATAGAGTCGACTTGAACTTTAACATGCTTGCCAATGAAATGGCGACGAGCATATTCACGGGCAATTGGAACATAAAGAGAGTTGTTATTTGGATCAGATTTGCGGGGTGCACGAACTGAACTAAGTTGAACAGTTTGTTCTTTACCATCGGCAAGCTTGAGCACAAAGGTGTCAGAAGAAACAACCTTGGCAATAGTGGCTTCGAAGGACTTTGAAGAGGCAGCAGAAGAAGCTGACTTAGAGGTAGAGGTTGGGGCGAGATCCTTCCACATGTTCAGATGAGCATCCTTTGCTACCTTTTCAGCAGCGCGGAGAGGGGCCATTTTTGCAGGGCCAAGGAAAGAACTTTGCCAGTCTGAAATTGAGGCAAGACCAGTAGAAAGCAGAAAGGTGGCAATGTTTCCTACTGGGTGAATAATCTCAGCAATTGGTAGTCCATTGGATGAATTAGCAGCAAGGAAAGAGACCTTGACTGCACGTTGAAGAAGACGGGTCTCAGTGAAAGCTTTTGCAGCATCGCCAAAAGGTTCACCTTGAGATCCATCAGGGCCACCTGAAGAACGTGGGCAGCGAATACCTGCAACAAGGGCATTTGTGAGAATATGATTGTGTTTGTTAAGAATGACTCTGATTTGGACTCGGTCGCCAGCAATAACACGCTCAATTATAGCAACATGCTGAACACCATCACCTAAGAGTTCCTCAGGGACAGTTTGTGAAGTTTCCAAGGTGTCGTTTGCACTTTCAGGGTTCCAAAGACCAAGTTCAGCGTTCTTAGCGGCGGTCTCAGCCTGAAGGTATTTGTCATAAATCTCAGAGAAGGGAATCCGGGATTGGGCATCATCACGAAGCTTGACATTGCCATCAGCAAGAGCCTTCTCAATCAATGAAGGGAAAACAGGTGCAGATATGTCACCATAATTGCGGGTATTATTGTTTGCCTGGTAATGGATGCGGTAGCGAACTGGTTTCCCAACGAGCAAAGTGCGAAGGTACTCTCTTGCCTGGAAACCATAGGGCTCGGTTTGCAGGCGCGGAGCGGAGACATATGCAAGGGAAATCTGGGTGTCATTTTCAAAAATGACAGTATCACCCGAAACTACAGATTTAACTTTTGACGAGTATACTTGTGAGGACATTTGGATGTGTATTGGAGAGAAGTAGGAGGTGGTGATGAAGGAAAATGATGTAGTGGTTGTGGTGATACTTTTTTTGGCGATATATTGTGTGGCGGTTTGTTTGAGTGGCCATCTGGCATAAATTATGTCACGTGCAATTTGTGAAATATTTATTTCCCATTTTGTCATGAGGCTTAAACATGTTACAATTTGACACACTAAATGTAAAAAGACTTGTTGCATCTCTGTAACAAATCTGTAACAAAACAGTACTGCACATGTTGCAACTGCGCAAACGGATAAGGCCGAATATGTGGTAGGTGACAGTATTATCTTTTAGTTCTGGTAGCCGTGCGCTGCCTGCGGATCAACCCGACGGCTGTCGTAATGGCTCATTGGCTGCCTACTGCTTATCGGTGTAGACCTAAAGGCATTGAATTATTTCAGAATAATCAAAATAATATCTTCTAAACAATCTGGTTTTTGGGGGGGGAATTTTGAAATAATTGAAAAAGATAAGGCTTAAAAAAATTATTATGCAAACAGTGAAATTTTTGTGAAAAAAAAATAATAATAAAAGCCCAGAATGTCAAAAAAATCAAGCGTAAGGTTTGGTGTATATATACTATCTTGTGCCATTGCTTATTCTTGTACTCACTCTGCTCGGCATCATACATGGCTTCCCCCCCTTCCTGGGTTCCTGAAGCATCCGATCCCCTCTATGACCCCATATGCCTGGCCACGATGGACCCCTCGTGTTTCTTCCTTGGTTTAAGAAGAAAAAAGATCTGCTTGTCGTGAGATTGCTGTGAAAAGTATGGCTCTAGTGTGAAAAAATACTTAAACCACCAGCTTAGTACTTTAAGCACCGGTGTTGATTTTTTCCTGATTGTTAGATGGCTGACCGGCCAACCATCGGGTGTCTCCGCCATATGCTCAACCCAAAAACGTAGTTACTTACTCTTTTATAGAATAGAGAGAGAAAAAAAATTAATTTCGAGATTTCCGCTTTTAAAAAGATTTATAGATTTTTTTTGTTCTCGTCCGCTCTGTTTGTAGCATTTCTTTTTTCATGCAGCAATCGGTCACTGTTCCTTCTTTTTTATTAGTGTAAAATGTGGAACATTCCCAGTATAAAAACCGCCCGGTTCCTCTTTTTTTTATCTTTTTTCTTTATCTTTCTACTTTTATTAAATCCCTTTTTTTTAACATTTTTTATTACATTGTATGGTCTAGTCCTCATCACTAGTACTTTATCCTACTTTCCACTCCCTCCCCCATCATCATTTATCCCCACCACACACATAAACTTCACACATATATATCGTTATGATTGACCGCAACTCCGTCCCCAAGGCTGTACGTATTGCTCAGGTCGTCTGCTCTATCATCTGGTGTCTTTTCGTAGCGGGCACCTCCTTTGGCTTCGCGGCTCTTAAGCCCGTGCTGGTGTCTGAGGGCGTATACCGCGAACGGTGCACTCCAGATGAGATTGAGCACAATGTCCACATTTGCCGCAACCAGGAACTTGCTCTGAACATGATGTTCACCATTGCTGCCGTTGTCACAAACATCTCTGCCCTTGTTGTGGGTTCTGCTCTCGATATTTACGGTCCCCGCTTCTGTGGTGTTCTTGGCTCCTTCCTCGTTGCTGCTGCATGTTTGGTGCTTCGAGGAGCTGCTTCTATCACACTTTTTGATGGCTATGTTATTGGCTACGCCATGTTGGCCCTCGCTGGTCCCTTTACTTTCATTTCCTCCTTCCACCTGTCGAATGCCTTTCCTCAGTCATCCGGTCTGATATTGGCCCTTCTCACCGGTGCTTTTGACTCGTCCTCCGCCGTCTTTCTCTTTTATCGCCTCGCTTACCAGTCTTCTGGCGGCACTTTCTCTCTATACAAGTTCTTTACCCTTTTCCTTGTTGTCCCCATCTTTATCTTTGTCATTCAGGTTACAATCATGCCTAAGGAATCTTACGCTTCGCCTTCGAGCCCAACCCCAGAAAAAATTCGTCGCATGTCCTATGCTGCTCTCCCAGATTCCGTTATTCAGCCTGAGTCTTACCGTTCTCGTCACGCATCTTTTGTTGACAGTACTGGCGTGGCTGGCACATCTTTCCTTGGCGACTCTGCCATTGATGATACCGAAGAGCAAGAACCCACTGAACACAGTCCCCTTGTTCGCACCAATACTAACCTTTTAATTCATTCTGAAACAATTGAGGAGGCCACCATTGCATCTAAGATTGACAACAACGAGGTATCACACAATAAGCCTGGTTCCCTCGGAAAGCACGCTGGGGTTTGGGGTGTTCTCCATGGCCAGTCTGCTGGTGCTCAGCTTAAGACACCATGGTTCTGGTTCATGGCTCTCTTCACCACTATCCAAATGCTTCGTATCAACTACTTCGTTGCTTCCGTTCTTTCTCAGTACACTTACCTTCTTGGTGGCTACGAAAAGGCTGTCAGACTTAACAAATTCTTTGATGTCGCTTTGCCCCTCGGCGGTCTTATCTCTATTCCCTTTATCGGGCTTGCTCTTGATAACCTTTCCACCTTTGGCGTTCTTTCCGTTCTCCTCACTGTCTCCACCACGTTTGGTGTTCTCGGCATGATTCCTAACTCCTTCCTTGCCGGTGCTCTTAACATTTCTCTTCTTGTCGTGTATAGACCCTTCTATTACACTTCCGTCTCAGATTATGCTGCCAAGGTCTTTGGATTTGAGACTTTTGGTCGCATTTATGGTGTCATTATCTGCATCGCCGGTGTCCTTAACGTCCTTCAGGCCCAACTTGACGCAGCTACTCACAATATATTTGGCGGTAACCCAACTCCCGTCAACATCATGCTTGTCTCTATCACTGTCCTTATTGGACTTTCTTTCCTTACATACGTCAAGGTCCAGGTCAAGAGAATTGAGCGCAAAAGTCTTGAACAGGAAGCTCAGACTACTCCTGTCTTGAATGCTCCTTAAATATTATGTTATTTTTTATGTGTGTGTGTTTTTTGTATAATTAGAATTGTTTTATATTAATCTCCTATTCTTCATCTTCTATTAAAAACCCATGAGTTGTCGCTGTACGCGTATTGTTCCTAGAACTGCCAGTACCAGGACCAAAAAGAAGCCCACCCCGTCGTGACCCGCTCGTAGGTACCCGTCGTTCAATAACAATTTGTGGTCGTTCTAATCGATGTGTTTCCTTCTTTTCTTCTTCATCTTTACTTTCATCTTCATTAGCCATGTTCTCTCCACCATGTCTAACCATTATATTAGTCTCTTCTTCTTCTTCTTCTCCTTCACCTTCGTCATCAGGTAGAGCTATCAGCTGTCTTTGACTATATCCACTACTCCGTTGACTGGATTCAAGCGGGCCACCAAGTAATAAACTCTGAGGTCTCCGTGGCACAATCCCGTTATGTATAACAACGTCTCGTCGAAGCTCAGGCATAGCTTCTATTCTCCGTCGTTTTGCAACAACCAGCTGGTTCCTTTCCTCTTCATCAGAATCGGACTCTGATCCTGATGATATATCCAAAGGTTTATCTTGGTTCCCAGCTACAACTAAAGAAAACTCGTTAGCAGATACTTTAGCTGCCGGTCGTGTATCATCAAAAACCCGATTTAGCCTTTCTTCCTCCTCTTCTTCGTCTTCATCTTCTCGAACACCACCCACAAACAAGCTATCCTGCGAATTTCTTCTTCTAACTAGAGCCATTGTATTGGGATCGGTAGTTTCACTGTTCTCCTTTTCTTCTTCTGTCATTCGCTGCCGACTTTTTTTGCGCACATCTAGTTCCAAAAATTCCATATTATTACGCAACCGGTTTTCATTCGGGTTAGCTTGTACCAGATCAACAACAGCAGGAACAAAAACTGAAGGCTGGGCTGTATGGCTGCTATGGCTGTAGTTCTGACCTGTTAAACTACCAGAGCCATACACAGATGCCTTGCGAAATGATTTAAAATTAGGTCTCAGCCCCCACTTACTTTCGCTCATACTCCCGCGCCCAAAATTCTCATCACATGGCGCAATAACTGTATCACGCGTCCCTGCGCGCGTGAAACTTTCAAGGCTAGGCTCCACGATCTCCATCTCATCTACAATTGCTAGATTACGCATAGCAGCAACCTCATCAGAGGTATAATCTACTTTTGCGTCTCCTGAAATTTCCAGTTCCTGTATGTCTTTTGTAGCAAGCACAGCTTGCGCAAATTTGACCCTAGTCTTGCGTTGCCTTGCCAATATAAATGCGGTGTCTGTAGACGTTTGTGCCAGATTGGTCGTAGCTGTTGAAAGATATTTTTGTTGTGGTTCAGGTTTGTGCGGCTCTCTCACAGGTTTCGTAGTTTCTTCAATATCCCCACCATCATCATCCATAATTTCGAGTGGTGATACACGGCGGCGCTTTGTTAAAGGAAGTTCAGATTGATCATCAGCTGCTGGCTCTGGCTCTGGCTCCGGCTCCGGTTCCAAGACTGGGGCTGGATCCGGATCAGGATCATGATCCTGTTTATGCTCTACTAAAGGCATAGATGCCCATAGATCCAATAGATTTTGTTCTTTTCCGGAGTTTACAGTTTTTTTGCTCTTTGTCCGCTCAGCCCTTGCAGATGTTATTTTCTTCATTTTGGTGAGTCCCAGTGACCCGACGTAGTCGTCCAATGGTGCAGTCTTTGTAAGCCCTGATAGGTATGGGTTACGAACACGCGGTTTGGGTAGAGATGAAATACCTTGACTCAGTGAAAAATGTTCTGTTTTAACCTCTTTTAATGGAGACTCAAAAGGCTCTGCCTTGACACTTTCAGTTGGGATAATTTCATCCTCTCTTTCCTCTTCCATTTGCATGTGCACAATGTCCTCAGGAATTTCGACGATGCGCTCTAGTATGGTAGTCGACGTCATACGTACTGCTTCAGCAATTTCTGATACTGTGGCTGGTTGCAGAACCTCTACTCGGCCGCTATAGATAGGACCTGATCGTGTAGATTCTACCTGCTTTTGGGCAGCACTTCGCATTATAGAATCTATAGGATATTTAGGATCCTCAGATAAAACTGGTATAACTCGGTTTTTGTTTCTATTTTCAGGCGCATTAGCTAACAGATCAAGAAATGTAGTCACACTTTTAATCAAACTATCTTTGGAATCTTTGTTGCTTGGTAGTGTTGCTGTATGAGTTGCACATTGACCGCCACCACCTTCAAAAATTGGTTTTAGACTTTGAATGTGCTCAGTGTGGCCCCAAAGACCAAATATATACCCAGAAAACATTTTTTTGCGTCGTGGATCTGGCAAAAGCTGTGTGTCATTTTCTGGAACAAACTGGCTAGGGTCTGGAAAAATGCTCTTAATTATTAAACTTGTGTTCAAGGACCATACTTGAAAAAACTCTTTATTTCCAGTATCCACAAAAGCCATTCCTGGTGCACCAAAGCTGGTTGAGGTTTGATTCAGGATTTTTTGTACTGCGGTGCAGTATTCAGGCGTCACTATGGGGAATCCTTGAGTGAGTGCATATATAAGTTTATTAGAAATTCGTTCTTGTTGATTGTTATTTTCTGGCTGAACAAGCATACATGTTGAAACCATCATATTAGCTGACATGTTAATTCCAAGGGCTGCCATTTTCTTTTGCTCGTCTTCCACGTACCCTGCATAACTTTCGTTTACTCGGTACGCAATATCTAATGGAACCCATGTCAGTTGGATTTCATATTCACGCGGTGTGTTATTACTTCGATTTTTTCCAAGCCATAGAAAAGCATATCCACAAGAGTTGCTTAATCTTTTTGGAAGCTTTGTTATGGCGACTGGTTCCTTAGACGGGATATGTTCTGAGTTGGCGTTGAGAAATGTACCCCCTTTTGAGTTCTCATCACACACAGTTAAGTTATAGACTCCCTATAAAATTAGCTGAAAAAAATTAATATAATAAACTCATATACTCACCAATCCATCAGCTTTTTCTGCGGTAATTGTAGCGTGATGCCTTGAAACAGACTTGGAGTTGAGCGTAAGCTCCAGGTCTAGATGAGTTTATTCGAGGTTAGAGAATTATGATTCATAAAACATCCAAGTACTCACTTTTGCGACCGACTCTATACGACTTTCCTGGTTTTAAATAAACAGTTAAGCCTAGGTCAGTTGGTTAGTTAGATTCTAAAAAAAATCTAAGAAACTCATACCGTCAGGCAACGTGGCAAACCACATTTGTTTGTGTGTTTGTGTGTTGTAATGGTAAACAGTTGGTAAAAGTTAAAGGTCTCAACCTTTTTAGTTTTTTTTTTTTTCTTTGATTTTTAATGTACATAGGATTATTTTTGGTCTCATCGCCTTGGGCTCCGAGATCTATCACGAGGAGTCCGCCTTTCTGGGCTCATACTAACATCTCTATCTCTGTTGCTTTTAGAGTGACTTTCTTCTTTTCCTGTAGGTCGAACAATTGCAAAATCAACATTAATTCGGCGGCCCAATAGCTCTGCACCATCACCATCAAGAACTGCGGCGCGTGCTTCCTCTGGAGTTGCAAACTCAATGAACGCGTAGCCCTTGACATAGCCGGTACGTCGATCCAAATTTAAATGTAAATTTTGAACGGTACCAAAGTCAGAAAAAAAATCCAAGACATCTTCCTCGGTAGCCTCCTCATGGAGATTGGTCGCAATAAGGATCCAGCCTTCAATGCTGCGCATAGCCTCTGCGGCCTTGCTCACATCCCCCACAAAGTGATCTGGGGATTTCAGGTCCTCCATAGGGGCATCTACGTACGTTAGCTAATTAAATATATCTATAAAGAGATTTTTATTCTCTTCGGCACCTTTTATCACGTACCATAAGAGTCTTTGGCGTCTGTTGCCATGGTTTAAATTTGTTTAAATATTAGGAGGTTTGCCATTAATTAGAAAAAAATTAAAAAATAGAGCTAAATTCTTATTACCCTAAACCTAAGTATTCAACACCTGTACCTTTTATAGATCGCATAACAGGTGCCCACATCGCACAAAATATCCAACTGATTCATGTCCCGGCGCAAACCTTTCAAATGCTTCAATCGCTTCTACGTTATCAGCTAATTGAGCCCTTTGTTCCTCTGTTAGCTTAATTTTGCTTTTGATTTCAGGTAATCCAGTCAAATAATCGAGCAAAAATGTCCATCCTGATATGTCCGATACGTGAGCTCGACAAAAGCTTAGAACTCTAACATAAATAATATCACTGTCGGTACATTTGGTTTCCGGTTGCCAATCACGTAATAGCCATCGAGCATAGGCCCAAGAATAGTAATTGCATCGATGCATATGGGCTGCAGCTAGAATAATCTCTATCTCAGTTTCGTACTCAACATCCTCGCGGTCCAGTTGTTCAACCACCCATTGACGATGGCGCCATAGCATTGGTGATTTAGTTTGCTTGGGTAGTGCGCTTCGAAAGAGTTTGGCTTGCCACTCAAGGTCAGCTTTTAAAAGCTCAGGATGTCCCATAATTACCTGCTTTCGCGCGTTAATAGCCGGTAAATGTTCTGTAACAACTAAAAGAATCACATTGGTTGTTGCCAATATCATTCTTTCATTCTTCTCAATGTATCCGTAAAAAATCTCATGAAAAACGCGATTAGCATGAAGAAACGCGCCTTTAAGCAGCTTCTTAGGGACTCCCAAAACGCCTTCTACGGCAATAAGATTTCCATTACTCCCCTCAATTGGTACTACAAATGCGCCTGGAGGGCACTCAGTTCCTAAGCCTTCAAGTAAAATTTGCACTTGAGTGCTGATAGAGAAACACAGATAGGCAAATGTTAGTTCATCTGGTTAGGAAGGCCGCAATTCACACTTTTCTCTTATCACACTTACACAATTGGATTATCCAATGCCCGTATAAGAGCTGTGAAGGCTTCAGATGCTCCAGAAGGAGCTTTTGGTGGAAGTGAGGGGCGAGGTACAGAAGAACTCTGGATGGCGTCTTCAGCCATGGGTTTGGGATTCATGGTTGCGAAATTCTGAGCTTTTGTCTGATATTTTTGGTGTACCCAATCACCGTCCACCAGATGCCTAAATAGAAAAAAACCAAAAAACCCTCCATTTTAACATCACCACCACCACAACTATCTTTAGTCTATATATATTATATACCACATTAATAATTGAAGCAACCCTCCATCATCACAATGGCATCTCCCATATTTGGTGATAAGCTCGCCGACTTTCACGACGTTGCTTACTCTAGTTATTCTACCGATGATGTTGCAAAACTGCTTGCTTCCAACCAGACCCTTCCTGTTTCTATCGCATCTTTTAAGGTCCAGGGCGCCGGCTCTAAAACTCGTTCTTCTTTTCTTCGCGCTCAAATTGACCCACTTGTCAATGCCCCCTCCACTCGTACTCTTCCAGAGCTTTTGAAGCAGCTTGACTCCACAGCGCGTCGTTTCAAACGTTTCGGTACCTACTCCGCTGCCGAGTTCAAGCTTGACTTGGCTACTGTGACTCCCTACAAGGCCCTTCTGGCTGCCGAAAACGAATCGTCAGGTTCTCCAGACTTTGTTTCTGATGACAACCCTCTTCATGAACCCTACCGTGGAATTAAGCCTCTTGACCTTAAGGCTACTCTTATTCTTACACAGGCAAACCCTCATCCTATTCACTTGAAGAGCATTGTTCGCGACAACGGTCCTGCGGCCTTTTCTGCTTCTGCTGCTCTCAAAAATTTGCTTGGTGGTGCTGAAACCCTTTCAATTTCAGCTACTCGCGAAACTTCTCCTACAGCTTCCTCTTCTTATGCTGCTGAATTTTCTGCTCCCCTTTGCATCAAATCTCCCGACAACCGTATTCATCTTTCAGCTTTTAACACCGATAATGCTGCCGCATATCCGTCCCTCGCATTTGCCACGGGTGCCCGTGGTGCTTCTCTCAAACTTGTCGCTAATTCACCGTGCCACCCAGCAAGCTTTGCCGAATTCGGCGTTGCCGCTGTCCAGCGCACACTTTCAGACCTCGGTTCGGCCTCTGAAATCGTCAAAAACACACCGGCTCAATCTACCAAGACCTCGGTCTTTTCTCGATTTGCTATTGATCTGAGAACCTCTAAACCAGATTCGCCTCTTTTTGTTGATGGTGGATATCTTCTTGATTGGCAGACTGAAGTTGCTGGAATTGGTGATGCTTCTAAGATTTCTGGTGATGTGTCGTTCCTCAAAACTCAGGCTGTCGCCCAGGCTTCTAAATCCCTTGATCCTGAAAATGACCATATTGTTTTAAACGCTGCCGCCGGTACCGGCCTTCTTTGGACATATTCCCGACCTGGCTATGCCCAATCATCTACTATTTATGACCGGTTTTTCCTTGGTGGACCTAATGGAGGAGTCAGTGCATCTTCATCCACGCCTCCAGGAGTTTTTCTCCAAGCATATACCCCTTCTGGTCTTGGTCCTAGGGATGGTTCTGATACAATTGGTGGGGACGCCTATGCCGCCGGTTCTATCAGTATGCTTTTAAAAGTTCCTCGTTTTTCACGTAGCTTTGCTGCAGAATATCTTGCACCCCTTCGGGTACTTGCTTATTTCACACAAGCTTCGTTAATAGAAGGCTCTACTGCTTCAGATCGCAGTGTTCGCTCTTTCTATAAGAGTGTTTTTGAGAGTCCTACAACGTCGGGTGGTTTTGGTATTATCTATCGGACACCTGCTGCTCAGCTCGAACTCATCTATAGTGTACCGTTCGTCGTTCCTTCTAGTGCAGAGGCTGCTGTGCGTAAAGGATGGCAGCTTGGTGTTGGGTTTGATGTGGATTTTTAGACGAGAAAAATATTGAAAAATAAATACTAATACTACTAATAATAATTGTCATGGCTAATCAGATTGGATAAAAACAGATATATTTAGAATTTTTTTTTAAAAAAAAAGTAAAGTTAGACCTCGAAAAGGCTAATACGTTTTATGCTATTTGACGTAAGCTTAAACAGAATTTTTGAAAATTTGTATGTTTTTAGACAATTTGAAATTTCATTGCCTACATGTCATTAGGCGAAATATCACTGTCAATTGTCACGATAAATTCCTACGTAAGGTGTTAGTCAAAAATCATGGCAGGTATTACAACGTTTGATTTATTTTTTCGATAGTCTCACGCTAATTCTTAGCTTGAACATACTCAGATTTGGGCCTTCAACAGCAAACAGTGCTGGACAACTTTTTTGAAAATATAAATATCAGTGTTAAAGAATTTTTAACGGTTGTATTCTTTCCAAAAAAAACATCCACATCAAGAAATCCCATTATCTAAATTGACTTTTATCTTATTGTAAATCTTAAATCGACAGCACCCCATGAATTTTGAAGCCACAAATAGTTATAAACCAGTCTCAAATTTTTTTGAGCTGCCTTTCGACATCCACGTATGTCTATCAGATTATCTTACCGCTTCAGATTTGCAAAGTTTATCTGATTCTAATGTTTCTTTGCGAGAAACCTATCGACATATCAAATGGAGTCATTGTTTTTTTTCGGATGACATTGATTCTTCGACATGCGCATTAAACACTGATGAACTTAGTCCTGAGTTTGAGGAAAAATACTCAAAGTATGCTGTTCTTCCTCTAAAGGTTTTTGAGAACCCTTCGGCATATTCATGGTTTTTAAATGAAAAAGTCTCTAAAATAGTTTTCAGTTCAACAAATATTTTATCTCAGAAAATTGAATATTCATCCTTACACGAGCAGTTTTACAATTCTCTCAATTCTATCACATTTGTATCCATCAACAATTCACAATGGATCTTTAATCAAAGCTCTAAAACATTTTATTTTTCACTTCAGCAATTTGTCAGAGAGTCCAGTTTAAAAAAAGAAGAAAACAAAAGCATTACTCACTATCTAGGTCTCACTGCACTTGATGAACGTTCCGCTCTATTAGTACTACAACATTCTCAGTCGTTTATGTTAATTAAATCATTAGTATTGCATAAAACGACATTTGATGAAAACTTACTACCAAAACGTCTGACTTTCCCTTTTCTTGAAGAAATATACATTTCTGATATTAATCTCTCTGTTGAAAAGTTGATATTGAAGCAACTTCTTAATTTTCCCTGTCTTAAACGTGTTAAATGCGATTTGGAATTTTTTCAAATTGAAGATAATTTTATTGAGGTTCATGATACTTTTAGTATTCTTCAAGATTTCCCTAGATTTTGTGAATTTTTTGAAATAAAATTCAAAAGAGTTGTCAATAATGAAGGCCACTCCAGCGTCATTATCTTAAATAATCATATTGGAACTTTGAGGTGCATCACTTCCTTTTCAATAGATACAAGTGGTCTGATGGCAGCTGCTCTTAACTTCATTACCTTCCCAAATGTTTCTATAGCTAATGTGTTTTTGGATTTCCCTAACCAGAATCTTTTCTTTGACCCATTAGTGATGTCTCTTACAACTCTATCTGTGATTATTGGTCCAACATTTGGGAAAAGTTTTTTGATGTGCTTTTCCAAGTTGAAGTCCCTTGTCAATTTTGAAGTCAATTTGTCAAAATCTGTTATGTTTAATAGTGGGTTTGTCCGTTATTTTGAAATTGCAGAAAAGTTTGCAATTTCAGTTAAAGGTATTTCTGAAGAAGAACTGGTCGACAATTACAATTTTTCAAAAATTTATAATGAAGATATCTCGAGGCCTTTTAAACTAGATTACATGAATGACGAGGTCGATGACCAATATTTAGTTGGTTTATTTTACAATATTTGGTGTGAAAATCCAATGTTAGCGGCTACAGACAATAATTTTGCTGTGTTTAACAGGCTTTTTTCTTCTATATTATTTTACGAATGTCTTTTTTCTCTTATTTTTTCTTCAAATGTTTCTTATTTGCATCTTAGAGCCGAACACGGATTTCATTCATCACCGTGGCTTTATAAACTATTAATGAAATCATCAAGTCTTAAACAAGTTCTTTTGAGAAAGGGAAGGAAGCCAGTTTCTACTCCAATAGTTGATTATATGGCAGTTGAAGACAATTTAATTCTTTTCGATGTCAAAGAAAGAAGAAAGTTTAACTTCAAAAAGGACAATTATTTGAAAGCTTATAAATTGCATCAGAATAAGATAATGGACCCTGGATTTAATGGTTGGTTATGAAATTTTTTATTCAATAGTTACTTAATAATAGAATTACTGTATATCTCGAATACTTTTATATATATTTAGTGGTTTTTATTTTATCAAACCTTCCGTTAAAATATCAAAGTATACGTTTTAAATGTTGCCTTTACTTTAAACCCCAGTTTAAAAGGTTTAAACTTTTTAATGAAAAAATTAGTAGCAAAAGTATCGGTTTAAAAAATTCAGCTTTACTAAGGAAGTGATAGAGATAAAAATTTAAAATAACTTGAATTTATTAAATTATTGCATTTACAAAATTAAAAACTTAACTCCCAAATTTAATCCATACACACTAGATTAAGGGAACCTTTAAAATGTCAGACCAAATACCAATTGATCAAATCAAATTTAGCATCGTCACAACATTCAATTGATAATTAGCGCTTTATTATAACGCTCCTAAATATTATACATGCATAACTTCTACAAGAACATGAATATTTCAATAAAATTTAAATCATAATCTAAAAAAAATGTTAGCTATCGCTATTAAAAGTCAAAATTGCAGATAACAAATAATTTAAAAATAAAAAAAAATCAGAAATATGAAAGTGAAAATGGGTTTGTATTCATTCAAAGGGGTCTTACTTCCTTCTCATCAACACGGACCAAAGTGTTTCATCATTTAAAAAAAAAAAAGAACTCCAAAAATGGAGGAGAACTGATTAAAATGTGTAACATACCAATTAAAAAAAAGCTACAGTAATAGCAATATTATCGTCTTTGATATCTGCCTCGTAGATAAAAAGGTAAAGTTGATGTTTTTATATGGTCAGGGTGAAAAAAAAATTAGAAGAAGAGGGTAATGGTTAGGAATAAGTTCAAAGTTTTACTAAAGCCCTAAAGAATTTCAAAGTTAAGCCCTAAATGAAAAATAAAAGTCATTCTGAAGTTTACTTTGTGCGTATACACAGGTCCATAATACCAATTTGGAAAAATTTAAGTTAATTAATCACGTGAGTTATTGGTACAAATAATGCATTACACATTTCGGTGCAATAGCTCATAAACTGAGCTTATTCAATGGTCTACAAGCTTTGTATTATCAAATTAATCAAGTTCATGAAATTGAAGTCATATATGAAAAAGAATTGAAAATATTCTGTATAGATCTTAAAACCATATCTCAAATGGTTAATTTTCAACTTTCTTCCTAAATTGGGTGGTTTGTGCGGCGTGAAAAATTTTTGCACCGGGTCTTAACACACATTACCCACAAATGAACCCAAACCCACACTGCCACCCACTCACAAAAATTTTCGCATCCACTCTCACGCCTCCAGTCCAGTCCTCTCTCCCTCCTTTTCACTTCCTTTTTTTTTTTCCCCCCCCCCTCCGTTGCCTTAGTTTGGATCAAATCGACAGCCACCGCAGTCTGAGATAGTAACGATGCCTTTCAACCCTAACACCCAGAACCCTTCGTACCACTCGCGCTTCCAGGTCCCTTTCCGCCGCCGTCGCGAGGGTAAGACTGACTACTATGCTCGCAAGAGACTTGTCACACAGTCCAAGGCCAAGTACGCTTCTCCCAAGTACAGACTTGTTGTGAGATTCTCCAAGAAGGACATTACTGCCCAGATCATTTCTTCTCAGATTACTGGCGACATTGTCTTCACTGCTGCTTATGCTCATGAGCTTCCCCGCTACGGCATCAAGCACGGTCTTACCAACTGGGCTGCTGGTTATGCTGTTGGTCTCCTCGTCGCCCGCCGTGCTCTTCAGAAGCTTGGCCTTGACGAGACCTACGCTGGTGATGAGGACGCTTCCGGTGAGTTCTCCATTGTCGAGGCTGTTGAGGATGCTCCCAGACCCTTCAAGGTTTTCCTTGATGTTGGTGTTGCCCGCACTACCACTGGTGCTCGCATCTTTGGTGTCCTTAAGGGTGCTTCTGATGGTGGTCTCTATGTTCCCCACTCTCCTAAGAGATACCCCGGTTACGACATTGAGACCGAGGAGCTCGATGCTGACACTCTCCGCAAGTACATTGTTGCCGGCCACGTTGCTGAGTACATGGAGGAGCTGATTGATGATGATGAGGAGAGATACCGTGAGCTTTTCCAGAGCTACATCAAGGACGGTATTGAGGCTGATGCCATTGAGGACATTTACTCTGATGCCCACGAGAAGATCCGTGCTGATCCTTCCCCCAAGACTACTGAGAAGAAGTCTAAGGACCACTACAAGGCCCAGAAGAAGAACCAGAGACAGAAGAAGCTTACTCTTGAGGAGAGAAAGGCTCGCGTTGCTGCCAAGGCTGCCGAGTTTATCAACAACACCTTGTAAGCCTTTTGTTTTTGTGTAATGATAAAAAATAATAAAAAAAGTTGATGATTTTTCATATTTAAATTGTTTTTATTTTGTAGGATAGTACTTATTTCTATCAGAAGTAAATACTGCAAATTTTTTAGTGCGGCTATTTCACTTCTAAAGAGGATTCAAATTTTTATGGTCTTGGTGTAAATTTCGATTTGTTTGCATTGATTGTGCTTTTTATGAAGATTCAATGTTATGATAGCTAAATGCTACATGCACACAGCCAAACCAAATAGATTTTTTGTGGGACTCTAAAAATGCTTCAACAACTTGTAGATTTAACAATCTTACATTCATTTAATTTTTGTCTGCTAGACTAGATTGTGGTTAATTAGATTCTAAATTGTATCTAGATGTCATTATTTAAAATTTTTTTATTCACTAAATTTCGTTTCATTTTCTGGTATATTTATTATTTTGCCAATACTATATTAACCTATAAACATTGCTCGACTCAAGCGTTTGTGCAATTTTATCTCAACGTAGGTTAAGCCCTATTTGTTCAATTTTTTCACTTTTTCCAACATTTAAAAAAAAATTTTCAACGCCCTAAATAAAGGGGAAAAATAATGCGAACTCTGTGGATCGAACACAGGACCTTCAGATTTACTAGACCGAAGTTTTAACTTCAGTCTGACGCTCTCCCAACTGAGCTAAGTCCGCAATATTAATGAGAATTGTAAAGCATAAGCATCAAGTTCCATAAATAATTAAATCAATTAATTAGTTAAAAGATAAAACGACACTGGAGAGTGGGACCGGTTAGTCGAGTTGGAAAAGACGTTCGCTATATGCGAGAGGCGTGGGTTCGAGCCCCACACCACCCACTCTTTAAATGGTTTGCGGGAGCTTACCATAGTCCGACATAAAGGGCCTAACGGCCGACCGTCCTGTCAGTCTAATTAGCTACGCAGGTGATTGCGGGCCGTATCTCTGGCAGGGCGGAATAAGAAATAAAATCACGGTTTTCCGTGAAGCGTCTGTGAAGATAAGTGGAAATTGGGTCGGGAAGGTTTGGGATCGACATACTGATTCACCCCTGTTCCTCGTAGGCTGGCATCAGGGCCCATGCGCTCCGGGCTATCCGAGACGTCCTGACCGACACTTGTACTGAAAAGGTACTACATGACCGACACACATTAGTTAGAAATTAATAAGGATAGCGATAACGCTGATGTTATATACTTCTATAACCCTTGAATATAAACAAACAAACAAACAAACGACACTGGCATGGATACTTATATAGGTAGAACAAGAAGGATAGCGTTGACGCTGATGTTATATATTTCTATAACCCTTGAATAAAAACAAACAACAAACAAACAAACGACACTGGCATGACAAAGCTCTGAAAAGTTTAGACCAAATTGACAGTCAAGCTGAAATCCTAGAAAATGTCATTAAAAAAGCCATGGCTTCTTCAATGGAAAAAATCAAATTAGTCCGAAAATCTAAACGATATTGGAATGCCGAACTCAGGAAAAAGTTAGAGTTTGCGCTTAAAGCTAAACGTGAGGCTCGTCTTAGACAACCAACTTTTGCCTTAAAAAAGCAAAAAAATACAAGAAGCAAAAGAAGCAACAAGAGATTTTGACCGCTCCTTGCGTGAAGCTAGTTCTGAACAATGGAATAAATTTTTATCTGGTTTGGAAGAAAACGACATTTGGAGGGTGTTAAGATACATTAACCCCAAAGGTAACGATACCATTATACCACAAATAAGAAAAGAAGACGGCACCCTTACAACTACAGTTGAGGAAAAAAGGCATGAGATTTGGAAGGCTTTATTGCCGGAAATTGATCATGGCCCGGACAAACATTTTGAGATTGATGATGACTCAAGATGGCCTAAACTGGATATTAAGGAAGTCGAAATTGCTTTGGCGAATACCCCAAATGATAAAGCTGCTGGAGATGATGGCATAACTGGCTTAGTATTAAAAAAGGCATGGAAGAATAAAGACTACCAAATCAGATTTTTTAAACTACTACAAGCTTGTGTCAACTTTGGATATCATCCAAAAGTCTGGAGACATGGCATTATTGTGGTAATACCCAAACATAAAAAACCTGATTACTCTAAACCTAGAGCTTACAGGCCTATATCGTTGCTTAAGATACCTTCCAAGGTTTTGGAAAAAATCATGCAAACCAGAATGACCAAACTTACCGATAAACTTCTACCGCCAGAGCAACATGGAGGCAGAAAAGGCTATTGTGCTACGGATGCCGTTTTGGAGCTTGTCCAAAGAATCGAAACAAGCCGAGAAAAAATCTCTGCTATTTTGATTGACATTCAAGGTGCTTTTGATAATGTAAATAGAAACATACTCGCTGAAACAATGGAAAACATGGGGCTACCCAATGCGTTGATAAGTTGGACTTACCAATTTATTAGCCAGAGAGAAGCCAGTATGCTCATGGATCGAAGAAAAGGTCCAGTTCAAAAAATCAGTACTGGAATCCCACAAGGCTCTCCTATATCCCCCTTACTGTTCCTAATATATTCCACGCCAATGTATAAGGCTATCCAGCAACGGGGAGGAAAAGCTTTTGGATTTATTGATGATGTTACAATCACAGTTGAAGGCACCATAGACAAAAACACTGAGCTACTCAGCAACATTTTGGCTAAATGTTGTGAATGGGCAAAGTCAAGAATGACAAAAATTGATCTTGGAGATAAATTGGGTTTTATTCATTTTGCAAAAAATATTAAAGCCAACGACCAAAAAGCACAGCTGACTCTACCAAATGGAGAACACCTCAAACCCCAAAAGGAAGTCAAGTTACTTGGAATCATTCTTGATAATACCCTGGATTTCAAATCTCATATTATGAGTAAGATAACCAAGGCAAGGAAAGCAATAGGAGCCATTTGGCGACTTGGTGGAACACTTAGAGGTATGCGAGGATCTTCTGTGAGGTCTTTGTATATCGCATATGTTAGACCAATCATTGAATACGGCATGGAGATTTGGTTTCACAAAATCCTTAAAGGTGAAATTCATAAGCTTGAAGTTGCTCAAAACATGGCATTAAGAAGAGTAGTTGGTGCTTATCGTACTACTCCTATCGCGGTATTACAGAAAGAAGCCGGTGTTATGCCATATAGCATCAGACTAAATTTTATGATCGCAAGAAAGGCCATCCGCCTTCATTTGAACATCAGTAACACTAATCCAATAAAGGAACATTTGTTGACCTTAATTGAGAATTCTCCTATCGCTAAATTAACCTCGGTTTATTTAGAGGCAGAAGAAGACAGAAAAGTGGTAATAAAGAATTTGATGAAAACGAGAAAGAAACCAGTTTTTGGACCGGTTACTCGTGAGCTACTTCAGAGTCAGCTTATTGCGATTCTCAAGAAGCAAGCGATAGAAAAATGGCGAGACGCGTATTGGCATAGCAAGAAAGATCAATGGTACCATGATATTACGGCAGAAACACCTTGTTCTGATAATCTTTCTAAAATGACCACGGGAGTGGTTATGAAGAAAGATAATCGCAGAACCTTGAGCTTTATTACTCAATTCCGCACGGGCCATGGCAATTTTGGCGCATGGTTCAAAAAGTTCGGCATTCAAAAGGATAGCTACGACTGTGAATGTGGCGAGCTGGAAACAGTTAGACACATTCTGGTTGAGTGTCCTCTGTTGGAAGAAAAAAGAAAAGGACTCAGAAGGATATCTCCTGAAATGGACATGTCGACCCTCTTAAACAGTCTAACTGGCTTGCAAGAGATTGCACGCTTTATCTCTGTTTGGAGAGAATAAGAAATAAACTTTAAAAGCGTTGATGAAGACAAGTGGAAATAGATTGGGAAGGTTTGGCTTAGGCTCCCTGTTCCTCGTAAGCTGGCATCAGGATTTATTTTCGGGCTGTTGGAGAAGCATGTTTGAAACTGAATGAAAAGTTCAAAGAATGATGGATACTTATATAGGTAGAACAAGAAGGATAGCGTTGACGCTGATGTTATATATTTCTATAACCCTTGAATAAAAACAAACAAACAAACGACACTGCATAAAACGATGAACTGCATAACATATAACAAGATGGCATAAGACAAAGTTTAGCAATCATGAAAATATCACAAAGCAATATGAATAAAAGACTAAAAGATAATTATTGAAGATAGTTCTAAAAACATATATAGTTGAACATTTCCTATAGTTTATTCTGTATCAATCAATCCATCAATTAATACAAGTATCAATTAACTATTAATAAGTTCTTAAATACATTCCTATTTATTATACTTTGCTTGGTTCTTTCCTTGGACGATCCGACTTTATTATTTTACCTTACACGATAAACCCTTTACATGAAACAACAAGTTTTGGGAGCATCACAAAATGTTCCAAATATATTTATAATAAATTTACATTTAAATCTTAGTAAATATACAAGTATTTTATAATTAAATTTAAATTAAAATTTAATTTTAAAAATAAAAATGATAAAATTAATGTTATTTCTATATTATAAAGCAAAAACTTCTGTTAAAGCCATGAAAATTAAGATTTTTGTTTTACTTTTTGTTCAATTTAAAAGATGAATGTGGATTTAAGAAAGATTTTAAATTAACAGGCATTTTTTTTAAACCAATCTTTTTTGGTCTAGGTGTACTGGATTTTGATTTATGTGTGATATCAGTTGAACTTTGTTGTGTTACTCTAAAAGAATCTTTAAGTAAACCTTTTTTAGGGATTCGGAAGTACTCAGAGGTGGAAGTTGTAAGGTTGTTTAAATAACGACATGAGTTTTCTTTCCACAAGTTACTTGAATCGTTTACACGTAATGTTTCAGCATCTTTTAAGAATTCAAATTCTTGAATAATGTAAGAAGGACTATTAGGTAAATTTGGCAGAATATTCAGAAATGGATTAAAAAAGTCACTTGAACGGTTAGTTAGTTTTATGTATAATTGTCGGAGTGATTTAAACTTAACTCCAAGAGAAGCGTTTATCAGACTACTGGAAACCAACTCTTTAGATTTAAATAATTTTCTAAATTGATCAAGGTTTGCCCAGTCATTTCCAGTTAAATTCACCGTCCATTTTCCAGTGACTTCTAAATATGCCAACATGGGAAGATTGTTTAATAAATGATTCAAGGAATCTTCTAAAACTTTTACGTTAACAGACAATGAAAGGACTCGTAAACATTTCCATCGTCCCCTTTTTACTGCTTCTGTCCATGCCGTAACAACACCGCTGTTTATGGTCGTACAGTCCCTCAGATCCAGGCCAGCAAGTGTAGGAATCGATGTAAGGCATACGTATGACATGCGATCTAAGGCTGTACCAGATAAGTCCAGTAGTACGATGTTTTGAAAAGGTAATGTACTAATATCATACCGAAATGCAGCAAAATCAATGGTGGAAGACACTCTTTCAAAGCGATGACGCAAATCTCCACATGCAATTCTTTTTAGCATCATTTTGTGCCTTTCACCCCCAAAGAGATTCCCCGAAGAATCCAAGTCCGGGAGAGGTTTAAATTCTTCAAGTTTTGTACCAAAGTGAGTCATGTAGAAGATGGAATCGTGACAGCGAAAATGAGGATCAGCTGAAAATACAGTTGCAAAGAGTTTAAACATTTCGTATGAATCGCGGCCCTTGGTAGCTAAAATATCCCAGACGCTACTCCACAGAGTATCCCAAGGCATATATGGGTTTCCTGGTTTTCCCATCACCTGTAGTGTAATTTCGTCTGGATTTTTATCAAAATAACTTAAAATAGTATCTGTAGCAATGTAGCGTAACGATGGTGGACCAAAGGCTTGGGAGTCGGGATTTCCTAAAGAACATAACTTTTTGGAATACCTATGATTTGAAATCAAGGCCTGAGCATGGCTGGCCATGATACCCATGGATTTTCCGTGTTGTATACTTTTCCAGTCTTTTTCATTCTGAAGTGTAGAATCGGTCGAGACATTTCCAAGAACATTTTTGTCGTATTCTTCCAAATCATTGAACTTTCTTTTTCGGGGTTGACTCCAGCTTTTCATGGTTTGCCCAGATGAATGGTGGTTATGAATTAAAAAAATATACGCGTCCAGACAAACATAAACAAGAGATATATCTTTAAGCGTGTTTATTTCGTGATGCGTTGGACAGTTACGTGTTGTAGCATAAAATCACGTGGGATATTGCTAACCGTTTAGCATCGGAGATTCCGCCGAAATGCCATGTTGCTTTTTTTTAATCCAACTCAGATTACTCTTTTGTCCACTTAAAAAAACGAAAAAACTTTTTCTTCCTCTTTTCATTTACCAAATTTTTTTTAATTCATTGTCTTATACTTTAATTAACAAAAAAGAAAACTATGTCTTTGAATTTACCTCCCTCTGAGGAGAATGCCAATAACATTCGGGCTGCTACAGTGTTCCGCCGCTCACATCGCACTTGGGCAGGAACCTTTTACTGTGCTCCAGAATTGTACTTACAGCCATCATCAATTGACGAGCTACGATCAATTGTTGTGGAAGCTCACCGCCAAAAGAAGCGAATCATGCTCACAGGCTCAGGACATTCGCCTTCGGACCTCACCATGACGCTCCCCCGTGGCGTCACACAAAGCACTGGTGAGTGGCTTGTCAACTTGGACCGCTTTAACAAACCTGTATCACTTGTGCCTGCTCCAGAGGATGCAGACAATACCGAGACACCGGCTCGTTACACTGATGTGAAGTTGGAAGCAGGTATTCGAATTTACCAGATTAATGACTATCTCAAGACTAAGGGGCTTGCTATTCAAAATCTGGGGTCCATTTCTGAACAATCGATTGCGGGCATCATCTCCACAGGAACTCATGGATCTAGTGCGTACCATGGTCTTGTGTCTCAGCAAATCGTATCTCTTAGTGTACTGATTGCTTCTGGCGACGTTATTGAATGCTCTGAAACTCAAAACCCAGACCTTTTCCGCGCGGCGCTCTTGTCACTTGGCAAGATTGGTATTATTGTGTATGCGACAATCCGCACAGTACCTGCGTTCACGATTCATTCCAAGCAGGAAGTGACGACGTTTGACAACTTTGTAGATAATCTGTGGAGTACATTCTGGACATCATCAGAGTATTTGCGAGTGTGGTGGTTCCCTTACTCCAATCGGGTGATTTTATGGCGCGCAAATAAGTCGACTAAACCGCTTTCTGCGCCGCGAGAATCATGGTACGGAACTACACTGGGGAGACTGTTTTACCAGTTTCTATTGTGGATTGCTGTCAAGATTAAGCCGAGCTTGACACCTGCCATTGAAAAATACGTGTTTAGCCAGCAGTACGGTCTTGAAGAAACATACAACGTTGAAGGTAAGGCTTCTGTTGCTGTCCAAGGCAGCGTTGAGGGTTTGAATATGGATTGCTTGTTTAGTCAGTTTGTTGACGAGTGGGGACTTCCGTTGAAAAATGGTCAGAAGGTTTTACACAAGCTTCGGGATGAGATTTTGGCTGCCGCAAAGTCCGGTGAATACTACGTTCATGCTCCGATTGAAGTTCGTTGTTCAAACCTTACAACCGTTTCTCCTGCTGACGCACCTGCCACAACTAAAAAACTGCTTGAAACTGTCCCTGCGTACAACAGTGAAACCCCTCACATTGGCTCTATTCCTGGTAACTCTCTTGGACCCTTTTTGAACCCCTCACCCAATGACATTACGTATGCGGCCCCGATTTCTGGCAAGGTTGAAAATGACAACCTGACTTTGTACTTGAACGCGACCATGTACCGACCTTTTGGTTTCAATTCGCCTATTGATAAGTGGTTTAGAGTGTTTGAAGATATTGTGTACGAGGCTGGTGGTAAACCTCATTGGGCCAAGAATTTTTTAGGAAACCGTGAACTGCCCGACCAAGAAAAGGCCGGTGTCAAGCGAATTGGCGGATTCCTTGGATTGGGAGGAAAGAAGGTACGGTACCCGACTGACGGGCAGATGCGGGGGCTGGCACCACAAGTTAGTGGCTGGTGGGGTGAAGACCTTGAGAGCTGGAAACGGGTGCGCAAGGAAAACGATCCAGATGACACGTTTTTGAGTGGAGCTAAATGGGCTGAAATTAACGGTCTTTTGTAAACTATAACTTTCAAATATCATGAAATAAAACTGCAAAGTTTATGACGTTTTCTGCATTCAAAATCATTATTTTGGTTTTAATGCCCAAAAATAAAAAAAAAATACATTTTGACGTTATTCTTTTAACTCTATCCTTGTCTTATTACACACTTATTTTTTTCAATCACCAACATAATTCATGTTAAACAATACAAGGTTAAGCACCTCGCGAATTAAGTCAGCGTCTTGTCTAACCAGCTGTAACGTCTGGTGCAAGTTCGCACTGTATGGTTTGTACACAAGCTCCGAACACAAAGCAAACCGTTCCTGCGGCGAATACTCATGTAGCACTGAGATGAATATTTCAGAGGTACATACGTCGTTGGTCTCGATACCTGGGCCTGGCAACATACCAGGTCCCAAGTGAGGTTCTGAATCCTCAGACAAGTTGTACCCTTGCTTTTCGCCAAGGTACGCGCCAACTATATTTTGTTCCCAGTTCTGTACGTCCGAATGATGCATCTCAGCCTCACATGACTCTTGCAGCTTTGCGTACTCCAGCAACGGATGTGATGAACCACTGCCTTCTTCATTTTCATCATCTGAAAATAAGATGACTTGCATATCATTATGAGGGCTGTGTTGGTCGAAGGCCTGACGTGGTGGGGACTCTGGCGTGGCCAGGCGCTGTATCGTGACTGAGTACTCGTCAAGAGGAAAAACATTGAGATTAGATTGGTTATTATGACTACTGTTATTTATGTCTCCATCAACATCTTCTAGGTTACTGCTCTTTAATTTTTCAACGCTATTTCTGTGATGATCTAAAACATATTCGGAAGTCAGTGGTGAGTAGGTTGGTTGGTTGTTATCCGGGATCTGTTCATGATCAACCTGGTCTGCTTCCGATAGGTCTGTGGCGGAAGCTGGAAGTGGTTTCTGGTTGTTGGCGATCGTGGCCTGTTTGTCGGAAATAGATGGGGAGATTTTTAGCACAACCATATAACTATGGCCCCTTGAATTATGGGTTTGGTTTGTTTGTTGTTGGTCCTCTTGTAAAGGGCGTACATTGGAATTAAGTAAAGAATCGGATGTAGGGTATTTTAAAATTTCATCCTGGTATATACTGCTTTGAGCAAGATCATGTTCATCTGGATTTTCAGGTATTTGGGTTGCTCCCGAATTACTTCTCTCGGGATACCTATTTACCTCTTCTTCATGCTCATTATTCTCATTGTTGTTCATAGACTCTAGTGATGTACTGGAAACATTAATGGGCACCGCACTGTCCAAATAATTCAGATTTTCACCATCCTGGTACCGATACGTAATTCCTTCGTCTGCAGCGTCCGGCACCACAGTTTCGTCCACAAGTACCACTTCGTCATCATACAATGGATCACCCTGATAATTGTAACTTTGATTGCGATCATCGCTTAATAACAAAGACTCTAATTGTCTTCTTTTCCCCTGTCTTGTTCGAGGGTTAAAAGTCACGTAGTGTTGTTTCTGCCGTTCTGTCTGGGGGGTCTTTGAATTAGTAGATGAATGTTGAGATTGGTTTGACGAATGTGGTAAAGTAGGTGGTATCAGTCTAAGCCGTGGTTTCTTTGAACCATGACGAGAGCGATATTGATTTGTATCAAGAACGGATTGAGATTTGGCACGAGGTGCCAAAGTTGGAGAATCAGTCCTGTTTTCTTCTTCGTGCTCTCCTTCACTCACTTCCTCATCGCTGTTTTCTGTTTCCGATGCCATTTGCTCATCAAGTGTAAGCTTTTGTTTCTGAGCCGTTAAATACTGCTTGTTACTCATAAATCCATTTGTATCAGGGAGATCAATATTATAAAAAATTTCGCCAAAAATCTTTTTGAATTCATCGGGAAAGTATTTAGGACGCCCTGTTGTGATATATGTCCGGTAGCGTTTGTAATTTCCGGAGAAGTAGTGCCTAATTTTTGCCTTGGTCACATAGCTATGTTTATAGCCTAGAGCCATCATTTTTTTGCGGAACTCTACCACAATTTTAGGCCAGAGGTAATATCTTCTCTTGTCAATAGTATTGATGTTGCGCTTAATAATTTTAAGTAACTCGATGCCTTCGCTTAGAGAATAAAGATCTATGACCGCGTATTTGATATCCATGATTTCGCAAAAGATGCTGCGATAGGGGAACTTAGCTGGGCGGCCTGTACTCAAGTGCCGCGAAAAAACTTCCGACTGTTCATTGAAAAAGTGCTGCGCAAACTCAATTGAACCATCAGCAGGACGTCCTTGAGAAATGAGCCAGCGATTCCAATGCACAACTGCAGCGCGCCAGGAAAAGTCGATTAAGCATTTGCGTGTGTTACGGTTACGCGTCGAGACGAGAAACGAAAGCAGTAAGGAACCTTCTTCAAGAGACAGTTTACGGAAACGCTGATGAGATTGCTGAGAAGAAGTAGAAGCCACTACCATGGAATCTATCATAAGAAGTTGGAGTAGATAGACATATGAAGTAAAGAAAGAGAGAAAGTAAAGGATTCTGTTAAAAAAAGGTCTAATAGTTTACTTTTTGCTAATATTCCTAAGTAAAAAAGAAAATAGAAGAATATTTTGGTGGGTGAGGTTTTTTGTTTAAGAATAACGTGACTCGATAAAACAACAATCTTCTTAGATTATTAGCTAATTATTGTTACAACAAACTTATCGTACACCTCAAGTTACCTAAATTACATAATCAGTTACTAAATGGTAACTTTAAAAAGTCTACTGTTGCTTCTTCTGGGGCTGCCAGATGCGAATAGTGCCGTCGTCACTTGAGGATGCCATCATGTCCATGATTACGGGATTGAAGCGCACGCAGTTAACACATTTTGAATGACCTCTTATAACCTCAATTAGATTGGTCGTCTCACGGTTCCAAGCATAAATGTTGCCATCCTCGCTTCCGCAAACCACGATATTTTCTTGGGGTCCGGCAAAACAAGAGCGCAAAACAAACTTTTCCACCTGGCCCAGAATATTCTTGCCGATGCGTTCGGGCTGGCTAAAGTACTTGCGTACTATGCGCAGCGTAGACAGGTCCCATAGATTTAGCTCGTCTGAGTCAAGCTTGACCAGGGCGTAGCGAGAATCCTTCGAAACGGTTACAGATATGGCATTACCGGTTTCAAGCCGAACCACGTGTGTGCGAGTGACAAGGTTGTAAAAGCTAATGGACTGATCAAAACTCAATGTAATAAGCATTTTGCCATTAGGTGTGACAGCCATGTCAGCAATACGAGAATTCGACCAGGAATCGATCTGTTTGCCTGTGATGTCATAGAGATACATTTTGGAGTCTGTGCTTGCTGTGATAAAGTATTTTGAAGAGGGCAGCCATGCACAGGAGCTGACTATGTCTGTATGAGCCGTGATTTCCTGGAGCTTTTTCCCTGTAGCCAGGTCATGCAAAATGGCTGTGCTGTCTTCTGACGAAGTTAAAATCATTGTATCGTCTGGGGACCACTCGACGCGGAGAACACCTCGTTTGTGCCCGCCAAGTTTTCGAAAAATGGACCAGTCGTCAACTTTCCAGACTATGACAGAACAGTCTTTAGAAGCAGATGCCAAGTACTTGCCGTTGTGGGAAAAGTTGATGAACCAAACCTCGTCCGTGTGTGGGGTGAGAATGTGGGTTGTCCAGTTTGGAAAGTGTGTTGGGTCGTCTGGGTAGTCCACAATGAGAGAAAAGGGTGTGTCATAAATGCGGTAATTGCTACGGGAAAGTTGAAATCCTTGGGCCTGCTTGAGTAGGTTTGCGAGACGGTGGCGAGGGATGAGCATATCTGGGGAAATTAATTCTTGGATAGTGTCTAAAAGGAATTTACGGGATTGGGTGCGGACGCCATCCCATGAGAGAATTTTTGTAATGTCTTCATGAGAATACATAAATAAATTTGAAAGTTGGCGGATTTGAGCCCTGCGGGTTTCAATTTCCTCATGAGTGAGGTGTGGGTGATCTTTAGTGGAGGCTGAAGAGGTGGAGGGATTTTCTGTGGGGAGAGTTGCGATTTTGGTTCTGAGAATGACGAGTGCGGTTTCTGTGTCTCGTGACTCTAAGAGCTCTAGGAACTGTTGGCGGCGGATAAGGAAGGACAGGTAACGGCGGTCTGTGTTTGGGACAACGTCGAGGGCATCAAGCAGGGAATCTGCTTCGTCCCAAGAGCCGGTGAGAATGGCTGTTCGGAAAGAAGAGATAACGGGGAGCTCTGTTGTGAGGCCTGTTTTTTGTTGGAGGAGCTGGGCAACGTCTTGGTAGCCAAGATCACCCAGGGCTTGGAGGATTAGACGAGTGACCTCTGACTTGTTGTGACCAAAGTAGGAGGAGGGCGCGGAGGACGTTTCTGTTGGAGTAGTAGAATGCAAAGAAGTTTGTGTAGAAGAAGCGGCGGAATATTTGTTTGCTGGAGAGGTATTGATTGTCATTTTGGAAGAAGATAGAGAGGAGGAAGGTTGTATACTGGGGTTAGTATTATTTGGTGGAGACTGTTGGTTAGTTTGATCTAAACTTGGAGGCATTGGAGTGGCGGTAGAGATTAGACTGGTGATATCGGAAGTGGAGCCGTTAGACAAAAGCTGATTATTGGGGTTGTGGTTATCACTTGTACTACTACTGGAGGGAGAGAAAGAAGAGGAAGAAGAGGAAGTAAAAGTCTGGGAAGTTTGAAAACGCTTTGACGGAGGGAAATCGGAAGATAGTGAATCTCTGGATGGAGAGAAGCTGCGCCTGCGATGGGAGGCTTTTTGGAGTGGATTATCTTGGTCCAGCGTGAATAGTTTAAGATGTTTGAATTAGAAAGGGAACAATAAGACGAGGATTATGAATGAGACGCTTAAGAAGACAAATGTGATATCCAGAGAGCTGTAAAAAATAATAATGATAAAAATTAGCGGTAGCTTGAAAATAAAAGGTTTCAAAAAACGTTTCTTTTTAATTAAAAATATATATATTTATATATTATTGATAATGAGATTGTAAATGAGAAAGTAAGAGGAAAGAGTTTACAAAGGATTTTAAAGGACGGCAAAGTAAAAAAAAAAAATAGCAGTGCAATTAGATCATGTGACTTATCGTTGATTTACAAGCGGATTTACTGACGGAAGGTTTTGGGTTAATAGATAAACGGAAAAAGAAAAAAAAGGAAATAATGATAATTTAAAATAGATTTAAACATTTGATTTAATAGAAAACATATCTATTACAAATTGATTAAAAAGACCTGTGATCTAGGAGGTATCTAGTTGGCCTCAAGTTAGCCTCAAGTTGAATTTTTTTAAAATTTGGAATCAGCGTACCAACGGTTAAAACGGTGAAAGCTAAAAATTCATTCAGTAATATTCTTAAGAGAAAATTTAGTGCGTTTTTTTATTTTAAAAATTTATCAATAGATTTATTAAAAAAAAGATTAAAGCTAAGAATCAAAAACAGAAGTATTTTTTTATCAATGCTTGACATTGATCATTCAAGTCTATTCTGGAGATGTTATCAATGTATAGTTACATGTTCCTTCTCAAGTAACGTTGTAATGTAACATATTTTGACAAGTTGAACTGAAATTCTTCCCAACAAAAAATAATAAAAATCAGCCAAATTTCCCTTTTGTTCCCTTTTTTCTCCCCTTGATTCATCACGACTTCCAATCCCACAAACAATGACTGATACAAAACTTTCACCTGAGGAACTTCTCAGTACGCCCCTTCATGGCCTCTACATACCTGTAGGTCTCATCATTGTTGGCGTCGCTATTGTTGATTGGCACTATATCCCTTATGCCGTTTTAGTTGCCTTGCTTTTGGGAGCATTTAAGGTCTGGCGCGGACGTAAGTATAATTATACCAAAAAAAAACACCCTTTGCCCTCCCCACCAATTTTTTTTATCTTTCTTTATTATATCATATTATCATCATCAACATTCTCATCTATTTGAAATAAAAATTAAAAATGGATTATATTCTAACTATTGCCGAATATTTCGGTTTTGTAGGCCCCAAGAAAGTCATTGACCCTGAAAAATACTCCGAGTTCCCACTTGTCGAAAAGATTCCTGTTTCCGCAAACACAAACATTTACAAGTTTGCCCTTCCAAGAAGCTCGGACCGTCTCGGCCTCCCCATTGGCCAGCACATTACCATTTCTGCTTCTATCGATGGCAAGGAAATCACACGCTCTTACACCCCCATCTCCACTGACGACACAGAGGGCTCTTTCGAGCTTCTGGTCAAGACCTACCCCAAGGGCAACATTTCAAAGTATCTGGACAATCTCAATCTTTACGAAAGCATCAAGGTTCGTGGCCCCAAGGGCAAGATGCAGTACAAACCCAACATGGTCAAGAATATCGGCATGATTGCTGGTGGTACCGGTATTGCCCCCATGCTCCAAGTCATTAGCGCCATTGTCCGTGAGCCCACTGATACCACCAATGTTAGTCTTATTTTTGCAAATGTTACAGAGGAGGATATTCTTCTTAGAGAGGACATTGATCAGCTTGCTGAGAAATACCCCAACTTTAAAGTTCACTATGTTCTTAACGAGGCTCCTGCCAGTGGTAACTGGGACGGATCTCTTGGTTTTGTTACTGAAGACATCATCAAGGCTCATCTTCCTGCTCCTGATGCCGATACAAAGATCTTCATCTGTGGTCCTCCCCCCATGGTTTCTGCTATGAAGAAGGCTACTCATAACCTTGGCTACCAAAAGGCCAACCCTGTTTCTAAGCCTGAAGACCAGGTTTTTGTCTTTTAAAAAATCTATTGTATATAATATATATATACGTTTAATACTCTCATGCTTATAACCAAAATATAAACGTTTTTAGAAAGGGCCAACCTGTCGTGTTGACATACGGCTGTCAGTCAACTTTTCGTATAATGTATACTTTATGTAATAAAATGTTGTAACATCCAAATCTTTAAATCTTCACCGGCCCGTTTTTTTTAGTTTTCTAATCCTCCACGTATTCGTTTTTTCTATTTCCAAGGTTGTTGTTGACAAGGTCGTTTGTATATAATAAAAAGAAAAAAAAAACCCCATTCCACTGAATGATCTAAAGAAACAGTTCAAAAAATCTAACTCATTTCTGTACAATAATACATAAAGATACCACTCCCTTAATCACAATGGATACCCCAGATGTCTCCTCAAGTAGTACCACTACCATAGCATCACCTACACCAACCCCCCTCTCCATAAAACAACGCAAAGAGAACTTTGTCTCTGGTCTAACAGGAGGCTCGGTTTCTGAAATTTACATCTGCACCCTCATAGCTATCACAAGTTACCTCACATGGGCTGTGCTTCAATCACGGCTCGGCTTCTTTTCTAATAAAAATATCACCTCTCCCACATCAAAAAAGAGAAACCCTCACTCCCATCAATCTATCCAGAATATAATAGCCCTGCTGCTATCAATACCAACCCTCGTGGATGTCACCCTCAACTGGCTTACATCCCTCCTATCAATCACTACATACGCAGCGCATCCCCTTCTTCTCAATGCTGCTGTTCTTATTCCTACATTCTACATCTTGGCCACGCGGTCAAAAAAATCACCTACTCAGCTTGAGCAAATTACAAACCCCAGCATAAAAGTTAAAGACCCCAAGACCCATCTCGATGAATCTAAAGATCCCAAAAATGATCAAGACAAAACTAACAACCCCCCCTCCCTACTCAAAACTTACCTCCCCCACCATTCCTTTCTGTCGGTATACCGGGGACAAATGATGATTCTCACCTGTCTCGCAATTATTGCTGTAGACTTCCCCATTTTCCCCAGACGTTTTGCCAAAGTGGAAACCTGGGGAACCTCTCTCATGGATCTTGGTGTTGGATCCTTTGTATTTTCAATGGGCCTTGTATCCTCCCGCTCTACTCTTTCCTCAACCTTTACAAATTCCTCAGCCTCGTTTCTCCCAGCCCTAGCAAAAACACTAAGAGGTGTTCTCACCGTCCTACTTCTCGGCCTCATGCGCTTATATTTTGTAAAGTCCCTCGACTACCAGGAACACGTTACAGAGTACGGTGTCCATTGGAACTTCTTCATGACCCTTGGTCTCCTGCCTCTCTTCGTAACCATTCTAGACTTTGTTGCCCCTCCTCGCAGGCAATCCAAGGACGGATCACCCATCAAATCTTTTACCATCCCCACAGTTTTTCTCGCTCTCATCATTGCAGTTATATATGAGTTTGCTCTCGATAACCTCGGTCTTGCTGCATGGATTATCACCGCCCCCCGCATCGATCTCCTTTCTCAAAATAAAGAAGGAGTTTGCTCATTCATTGGCTACTTTGCCATTTTCCTTTTTGGCAAAGCTACCGGCTACTATACCCTCCCATCTATAGTTTCTTATAAGGCCCTGCTTTATCCACAAACCCGCAACGAGTTTCTTGAAAGCAAGAACACATTACAAACGGCTTCCCAGAAAAGTTCTAAAGCCACAGCCCGAATCCGCCGTCTTTATATGCTGCTTATCTCTAGTGCTGCATTTCACCTTGCATATTTTGCTGCCCGTAAACTACTGCGTCTACCAGTATCACGGCGATTTGCCAATTTACCGTACGTTCTTTGGATCGGCGCATACAACACACTTAACCTTGCACTATTTGCGGGAGTCGAACTTGCAGTCTTTGGAAATCCTGACGCTTATCCGTACGAAATGCTGGTTCCGGCTTCTGTTGATAGTGTCAACTCCAGCGGGTTGTTTATCTTCCTGCTTGCTAACGTGTCGACGGGGCTTATCAACATGTGTTTAAATACGCTTGATGCAAGCCCCCAGCTTGCTCTGGCTGTGCTTTCTACGTATGCTCTGTTTTTATATACAGTAGGCACAGTTCTCAAGCAATTGGGAATCATTATTCGGTTGTAAATATAGTTTGTATAATTGAAACTTTTTTTTTTCCCCAAGATTTTCCAGTATTTTTTGTGAGACCAAAAGATTAGGGGAATAGGTCAGACGCGTGTTGCGGCTCAAATATAAACATTTCCAAAACAAGTAAAAGGTGGAAACTAACCTTTCTCTTTAAAGAAAAAATTTTTTTTAATGCCCTGTGGAAATTTTCGCATCTTAAGTTTTTATCTCCCAGATCATCAACAAAATAGATTAGAGCATACCCAACACTTAACCATGTCGAAATTTGCAGTACCAGCACGAAAATTCAAAGCTTCTGAAGCAAAGGTCAAGAAGTCAGCTGGCTCCAAAACCAAAGGTTCTGATACAGCCAGCGAAGCAAAGAAGCTTGCTGCAAAAATTAAAGCCTTGGATGCACAAAAGAAGGCAACCGAAGACAAATCTTCTACATCAGCTTCTGCTACCGAAAATGATACCCCAAAACTCAAAGTTGCATCATCGACAACCAATGCCGAGGGTCTTGAGGAGGTTGCCGAGCTGGCAGAAGGCGAGGAGCCGCAAACATTTGCGGAACTAGGTGTGATTCCACCGCTATGCGAGGCGTGTGACGCGCTCAAGTTCTCCAAGCCCACGCCGATCCAGGCACAAGCTATTCCATGGGCGCTCCAAGGCCGCGATATTATTGGGCTTGCCCAGACAGGCTCAGGAAAAACTGCGGCCTTTGCGCTGCCTATTCTGCAAGCGCTGTGGCACGCGCCAGCACCGCTGTTCTGCTGCGTGTTGGCACCGACGCGTGAGCTGGCGGTGCAAATTGCAGAGCAGTTTGAGGCGCTGGGAGCAGGTATTGGACTGCGGTGTGCCGTTATTGTGGGAGGCATGGACATGCTACAACAATCTATGATGCTTGCGCGCAAACCACACGTCATTGTGGCCACACCCGGTCGTCTTGTGGACCATCTTGAAAACACAAAAGGTTTCTCGCTTAAGTCGCTCAAGTACCTGGTCATGGATGAGGCCGACCGTCTTTTAGAAGCAGAGTTTCAAACAGTTATGGGCCGCTTGCTCACCGCCTTACCGAAAACCGGAAGACACACCTATCTTTTTTCCGCAACAATGACGTCCCAAGTGGACCGTCTGCGGCGCGCATCTCTCCACAATCCCGTCAAGGTAGCAGTTTCCAGCAAATATGACACAGCATCGTCATTACTCCAGTACTACATGTTTATCCCCATGGTCCACAAGGACACGTACTTGGTATACCTACTGCAGCAGATGGAGGGCCATACCGCCATTGTTTTTGCTCGCACCATTTCAGACGCAGAGCGTCTTGCACTTGCGCTGCGCGAGCTCGGTTTCCGCGCTGTTCCTCTCCATGGCCGAATGAACCAGGCTGCGCGTCTTGGTGCCCTCAACAAGTTCAAGGCCGGCGCACGAAACATCCTTGTGGCCACCGATGTTGCTGCTCGTGGTTTGGATATCCCGTCGGTTGACATTGTAATTAATTACGATATCCCTGATGATTCCAAGGCATATATCCACCGTGTGGGTCGTACTGCGCGTGCTGGCCGATCCGGTAAGAGTGTTACATTTGTGACCCAATATAACCTCGATGTGTACCAGCGTCTTGAGGCAACCCTTGGCAAAAAGCTTGACGAATATAAGGTGGATAAATCGGAGGTCATGGCTTTGTCGACACGGGTGGGCGAGGCTCTACGTGAGGCTCTGCTCAAACTGCGTGAGCTAGAAGCGAAACGTAGCCGCTCCGGCGGAAAGAATAGAACTCGTGATGATGGAAACTTTGAGGAAGCATAGATGATAATAAAGAAATAAAGTATAAAAATTGGGGGTTTGTATGTCTTTGGTTGTGATGGCTACTTGTAGTTTATATTTTCGGCACATGTAGAAGTTTTGATTTCTTTTCATCTCAGGCGATTATAAATTTATCTCTCTATATCATTAAATGGCTTGACTTATCTCAGCATCTTTTTGAAGCTAATTCCGATATTTTCCCTTGAGTGTTAAACGTTGTATCAACCTAGAGCTTGAGATCTTTTCTCTAACCCGGTTCTACGTATAGGGTTTCCTGTTATACTGCCTTTGCCAGCATTATTCTTGTAAATAAATAATTTTAATTATAACCTCTATAAATTCATGCAAATAATACAACTCATAAAATCTATCGTCTATCAGGCCATACGATTAGTAGGTTTCCAGTAAAACGTGTATACTGAAAAAACAATCACAGCCGCTGTCAAAAACATAACTCCAGTAGTCAAAAACGTGTCCTGGTAGCACTTAAGTCCATAGCATTGTGTGTTGCTAAACTCTGGAGCAGCACCGTCGTCGGCACCAGCACTCATAATGCTGGCAGTTGCTCGTGCAAGTTTTTGGCCCACAAATTCTGCTGCAGACATCAAGTTATTAATATTGCCTGGGGCAGCCTGAGCTGCAGCCTTTTCATACACAAGAGCAAAAAGATACCCGCAGAAAGTAGCACCAATGGCAGGCCCTAAGATGAAGACACCATAGTGGGTGCCGAAGCTTTCAAGTCCCCAAACCTCTGAGACGACGGTGGGTGTGAGAGAAAAGCATGTGCCGTAAGCGAAACCGCTTGCCGAAGAAAGCACAGAAAATAAACGTCCACCATTGTAGACTGTAAAAATGCCTGCAGCAGCAGCAAATTCAAGTGCAGAAGTGCACAGCATTGCCAACGAGTATGTGTAAGGGATTGGCACCTTGCCATGGAGGATATCTGACATAACACCCATAGCCAGTCGTGCAAGTGTTGAAAAAAGCGAGAAGAAAGCAACGTGACTGGCTACTGGCCCTGTTTTGCGCACTGCCAGAGGAATAGTGTTTATAATCATTCCCATATTGTTAACAAACATTTCCAAGGGGCCTGTGGCTATAACAAATCCAGTGAAAAAGAGCCACACAGATTTGTCTGAAAGAAACTCTGGCAGTGTTATAGTATTTGGATCGCGCTTGTATGTATTGTTTCGGTCAGGTTCTTCGTCCGAACTGGTGTTGATAGCAGTTGTGGAAGATTCTGTAGATTGATAAGTATGTGGTAAAGATGCTGAGTCACATGTATCATCGGATTCCAGTAATGTTTGAGAGTTGATTGAAACTGCTATCGGCTGACCAAGCTTATCTTGATGAATGAGCGGCTTGGGAGCTGGGCACACATGTGTCGAAAAGTAAGAAACAAACCCAGTCAAAATGTAGAGAACGGCGAAAAAGTTAAACACTTGAACAATCTTAACGTGACCGCCGTCATCGCCGGGAACGGTGAACCACTTGGACACAACCTGAGACTGCCAGAGTGATGACATTCCAAAACATGCAATAGGCACTGAGATAGAAAGTCCTGGGTATTGGGGAAGAACCTTGGCAGCACCAACGACACCGCAAAAATGGAGGGCTGAAGTAGCCAGACCAATGGCGAAAAATGCTATTGAAAGGATGGAAATGTCGTGGTGGATAAGGAACTTAGCAAACGTTGAAATCTCGAGACCACGATTTTGGTCCAGGTAAGCCTGTACCACAAGACCAGAAATGTAGTATCCTGGTGTAAAAAGAAAGGTAGCAAGGATACCGACTGAGCCCGGACCAACCCGGTCTGCCATGAAACCGATAAGTGGAACTGGTACGTACATGCCGATTTCGGCGGCGATAGCCACATAGTTAATGTCCATTATGCGTAAGCCAGTGTCTTCCTGGATCGATGGCGCAAAAATGGCAAACAGCGAGATGGACGCAGCACATAGATTACATGTAAATGCTAGCACAAACGCAAATATGTTACGGCCGGTTGCAGGTGGGTATTTAGAGATGGGTTGCGCGGGAGCCGAGGTGGCAACCAAGGGAGCCGACTCGTCAGTCGGATCGCAAGGTCTCGATGACGGAGCCATGGGTAGTTATAGGTTGGGTATATAAAAGAGATGGGATGGGAATGGAAGAAGGAAAGAAAAAGTTTTTCTATGGAATGATTAAAACCTTAAACGGCGCATGTGTGATGGGGGGACCAGGTCGTATTTATATGTGGTTAGTGGTGCGGGAGCGGGTAATTTTCTTTTTAAATTTATCTAAGAAAATCTAAAAATTTTATCAAGTGCCCACCACCATTACCACCATCAAATCTTTCTCTGGTCAGCGCCACATCCACAAGACACGCGATTATTTTTATGAAAATTTTTTCATCTCGTTATTAATTTCTAGATGTTGATATAATATCAGGAAAGTTCTACTAGACTATTTGTATATCTTTTAAAGAAAATTTCGTCATGTCCGACCGTCTCACCCAGCTCCAAGTTTGCGTGGACCAGGTATGTCTCCCATTGAGTCGTGCTGTGTCGGGTTCTCATACCCTTAATCCATCACACTCCAATCAACGGCCGGCGGCTATCAACCACCACTAACGCCTGTAAAAGCTCCTCAAGCAATATTACTCGGCACTCAATTATATCAACAACTCTCACGGCTTTGAACCACTGGGCTCTGAACCTCCTGCTTCCGACCCTCAAGTTAATCCAGTTCCTAAGGAAAAGTTCCACGAAGATCTCACTGAATTGGCCCGCGATATTGTTCTCAAATCAAAACAAATTGACCTTCTCATCGATAACCTGCCCGGCGCAGATTCTTCTGAGGCTGACCAGATGGCTCGTTTGCGCGAACTAGAAACAGAACTGGAGTCGGTCGAAAATGAGCGTCAACAAGTTCTTGTAGAGTCTAGCATTTTGCTGGCAAAATGTGACGACCTCATCATCAAGGTGGCTTCTGATATTAGTGAGATCCAACGGTCCTAAGAATTTTTTTTTTAGATTCATTCACTCATTCATTTATTTATTTACAAATCATGGCTCTGCAGATGACTGCGATTGCTTATCCTGTTTATGGTCTTCCATAACTTCTGATACGCGTTTTTCTAGCTCCTGCAATCGGATCTCGGCCTTATGTGCTGCCAGAGCCAGGGACACAGCCTCACGGAACCGAGTCTGTGCCTGCATCAACGTGCTAGCGTACCCACTTGAAAACCCACCAGCGGCAATGATAGGTTTGGATTTTGCATCTTCCTGTTTTAATGCTACCTCTTCCTTTTCCGAGATTCTTTTAGTTAAACATTAGCAATATAGAAATAGACTTGTAATTTAAATCTTCGCTACTCACTCAATTACCAGCTCAGCCTCGGTTTCGCGTTCATCTATAGAGTATCGGTCTAGCGCACTTCGGGCCCGCGAGTTGGCCAGCCCCAGATCCAAAAATGCCTATTTAAAAACCCTCTTTCAGTAAGCCTTGTCAAAAATTTCATCATCATTGCCATTCTCTAAATCCCACTCACATTCACAAAGTTCTTGCCACTGGCTGCCCTGTTTTCTGCATATCGGTCCAGCTCATGAAGATATTCTTCGAGTACAGTTTCCTGTTCCGCTTGCAACTGATCAGTAGTCATTTATCGTGATTTTTTAGCGTTTTTTTGTTCTTTTTGTTGTTGTTGGAAGAAATAAAAAAAATAAAGTGATGAACTCAGAAGTTGGTGGTGGCGATATGCTTAAGAAAAGCAGCAGCAGTCGGCAGCAACACCACCAACATCTACAACAAGTCGACACTCTCATCATTATTGAAATCGAGCCTTTCAAACTCTTAGCTCACCCAGTTTTTTGTCCAGTTAATGAAAAAAAACGCAAAGCAGAGAGTCTTAAAGATGAACCACATAATGATATAATTGTGTAACCATTGAATCGAGTGATTTTTTTTTAAAAAAAACAATGCCATATATATTACTTCTAAAACTATTTACACATTCATGGCTCATCCAAAAAAGATCGACCATTGTCAATCCCACTGTTCTTCTCAATTACACCCCAAAGACGGTCCATCTTGATACCACCAACGTTGTCAGCAACATACATGGGCAGCACTTCTCCAGTTTCTGGGTCCTTATATTCCCAGGTCGCCCATCCCATGCGATCATTTACGATTCGAATATCCTTGACCTTAATTTGCGTCGCATGCACAGATCGCCCAAAAGCACCGATTTGTTCCACCACCAGCGTCTCGTCTTCTGTCAGAGTTTCGTAAGTATCTGGCTGGGGTTCCTCCTCAATGTACTCTAAGCCATCCTCGCCCGTTCGTTTGTGGGTCACAGGAGGTTGTCGCTCGTAAAGCCTGAAAATGCGCGTCACATAGGGTTTAGACAAGTACTGAAAAAATGGGATTGGGAGTAGCAGTGGCACGACACCAAGTGTCGCCGCCACTGCCGAAACTGATGCTGTGGTCGTAGCCAGGTATCCAATGTATCCACTTAGCGCTGCCAAACCCAAAGATGCACGTTTAGTAAATGCCACCTGTGGACCTGCAGGTGCTACATAGATCGGCCAGTTGCTCAGTCGATATTTTGTTGTGTTTAGTGGCTCTGAAAAGTATCGCCCAGGACGTCTAACGCGAGGAACTCTTATCGGCTCGTCAGGGAAGTTGGGATTAATGCCCTCATCGGCACGAGAAATTGCGGTACTATGAAATCCTTTCCGCGCAAGCAAGCATGGTCGGATGCTGCTTCTTACAGTCCCCAATCTGAGCGAAATCATTTTAGGTGTGATAGTTTTGTATTGATTGCTCGATTGGTTGCTGTCGTTGTCAGCTAGTTATATCTTGATGGTGACTGATGATGACTGATGGTGACTGGTGGAAAATTTTGGGAGGAAGGGACCCTTTCACGCATGTGTTGCCTTCCTCGTCTTGATAGCTGGTCCCATATTTACGCTTTATTGTTTTGAAATATACGCAGCACTTCTCCTTCCCTTTAGGATTTTCATAGCTCAGTACAGGCACATTTCTTTCTTTTACCATTTTCAACTTTGACAATAATAAGTTATACTTACAACACCAGTCAAATCCATACTTTACAAGACTCTTGTGAATCTTTTTCGCTATTTTCGCCTATTCATTTATTTTAATTTTTGACTGCCAGCTTTTGGGACCACTGATTTTGTTGGAACTTTTCAGCTTTTACATTTCCTCCTCACCTTTTTCTTTCTCAAACTCAAATCAATAAAAGAAGTAGACTTACCTCCGATAGTTGCTACTACCTCTTTTATTTCCAATCTGAATAATAATTTACACCTTTCATTTATGCCTTCTTCAGACCTTACTTCATCGACTCAAATTCAAGTAACTAGTCTTTCATCACAGAAATCAGCGCCAGAATCTGAACTACTACCTCCTTCTTCCCTAAATGGTTTGATACATGACATTTCTCAGCTCTCGTCTCCAGAGCTTTCTGACAATTGTTCAGATCGTGATCAAGATGCCAACACAACCTCCACTCTAAATCCCGCCAATCTTCCTAGCGAAATTATGGTCAATATTTTTTCTTGGCTTGATCTTCGCTCGTTAGATGCAGCAGGCCTTGTGTGCAAACACTGGTATCGAATAACGACCGATGAATCAGTTTGGCGTGCAGCTTTTAAAAACACTTTTGAAGACCATGAAAATTTTTCGCGCCTTACGTCTAGTGTTTCTTGGAAAACTGAGTTTATTGAGCGTACTGGTGCTCTTAAACGGTGGAAAAAAGCCTCAGGGTCTAGAAACATTTCATTTAAAGTCTTGCTTCCGGATCTAACAAGAATTGCTGTGGATTTTATTGGTATGAGGATTATTTCTTTTTCACTTATGACTGAACGTGGTGTTGCTGTTGATCTGAGCAATGCCCGCGTGAGTTTTCCTTATATTCGCACGAGCAAATTAGGAACTGATAATGAAGATATTTCTGGTATTCCAGATGTCTCTAAATATGGAATGGTTTTTCCGTTTTCTAATGGAAGAGTTACCACAGTTGCCTTTTCCCGTGGTCTCTTGAACCGTGAATTTAAACGTTTCCCTGTGTCTCACGAAATGGCTGCCGTTACCTCCGCTTGGACCAGTAAGACGGTTTCACCGAAGACTCCAAATGCAATCACATGTGTGACTGGTGATTCAAAGGGTGGTGTCAAGGCTTGTAATTTTCTTACGGGTGAAGAACTATTTGCTTTTAACGTTCCATCTTGGGATGACGAACCCATTGAAATCAATCGAAACAGTGGTTATATGCCCTTTGAGGACCTTGCAGCGATCGTTCATATTGACTCTGATAGTGAAAAAGCCGTCGTTGTTTGCGATAACGGTGGCCGTATTTTTCACTATCGTAAAGATACTAAGGACCTCACCTTTATTGGAACAACACCAGTTATTGCGGACGCCGAAATGCATCTCCGTAATGGCTATTTTACTGTCGATTTTCCTGGGGGTTATATTCTTTCTCATGAAAATGATCATATTGTCCGTTACAGAATTGACAAGAACACTGCATCTCCTGAAGCTAATGTTGTTAAGCTTGTCACTGGAAACTCCACTTTTGAAAAGCTTACACTTGGTCCGTTTAATTTAGACGAGTCCTTATATACAGGTGTTGCTACTTCAACTACACCTAAGCTACTTCCGGGTCATGGATCAAGATTTCTTGCTTCTTTTACTTCAGACAATCGAATCCATGTATGGGACATGCGTCAATCAGCTGGATCAAATGATGATTCTACTCCGGAAATCCATCCTTTGTATTCTATTGAGAATCCTTTTTCGAAACAAGCGGAAGTCACTGGCGTTGCAATTAACTCACTAGTTTTGGCAATTTGCTCTAGTAGTGCCAACGTTATGGTTCATAATGCATTAACCGGGAAACGCATTCGGTTAGCCACGTCCAGATTTCCTAAGAATATTTTAGACTTTAGCAGCATGGGTGATCATCCCGCTTATCAAGTTGTTCTGGATCCTGATGCTACAAAGTGTCACGGTGTGGTGGTGATTAACAATGCAGTTCAGTATTTTAGCTACGGCATCACTGCCACAAGCCAGATGACAAAGTCTAAAGGTGTAAAGAAACGTATGGTAGGTCATCGGACAGGGACAGCACCTGGTAGTCTTCGCAATGAGGACCTGCTTAAGGACATGGAAGATGAGTATCAGATTGCTAAGGAAATTGTTAAACGCCAACAGAATGAAGAGCGTCGCCGCAACAGCGCGAGTCGTGCAAGTCAGAGTAGTGATCCAGAGACTGCCTTTTTGGACGAAATGACGGAAGAAGAGCAGCTTCGATATGCTCTTATGATCAGTCAAGATACCAGTTCTTGGTCTAAAGAAACTACTGGACCAGATGATGTTATTACCGATGACGAAGACAATGATCTTAAGGCAGCCATTGAGCTGTCCTTAAAAGGTGCTGAAAATAGCAATTCTTCTGGAAGTCGTAACGAAGAATATGATGATCATGAAGAAGATGATATGTATGACAATGAATCTGGGTCATCATATCATCAGTCATTTTCAGAGAGTGGTCCTTCAAATGCAAATGAAGGATTTTCTGACGACGTGGTGGATGAGAGTGATATTGATAAAGATTTGGCCTTGGCTTTGCGTTTATCACTCAAAGAACAGTAGCTTCGTAGAATTCCCTTTTCTAGAAATTTTTTTAAACTATTAAAACATATAAATTGATGTGATTTTTTTTTTATTTTTGATTTCCATTCTTGATTCATAGCACTTCTATTCATATATCAATCATCATTTTTTTCTTTCTCAATTGCTTTTTTTTTTTTCTTTTTTCTTTAAGCATATTGTCTTCAATTTATCATTTATTTTTATTGCAGCCAGATCTCACTCTTATCACAACAAATAGCTTGTTATTTTAAATAAAATTCAATATGGCTCTGGAACTTGCTCTTTCTCCCATTATGATTCCTTTGGCTGTAACCGAAGCGACTTTGTGCCATTTTCACAGACAATCGAGTAGATATAATCCCAATTATGCATCGATCGACACAAACAACACACGGCTGTATACTGTGGTCCCACTAAAGCCTACAGCCTTGCCCACGGGGTTTCTCAATAAGCTTACGGCCAAAGACGATGTGTTCCAAGTCGTAGATGTTGAGACAGGAGTCTGTATATACGAGTTTCATGCTACTAAAAAGTACTCGAGAGCTATCTATGATTTTGTTGAAGCACCAACACCAATCAAAACTACTCCTCCAGCCCATTCAACTGAATCCCCTTACTCAAGCAATGAAGAGCAGAAATCAGACCTACCCATTGCTACACTCAGTGTAGGGATTTGGAGTACAATTTATTTCAACAAGTCTTCAGACAGTATCCGTATGCCACATTTCCATCAAGGAGTGAATCAGATTTCACACCAATCAGATTTTCTGGATAACTACCGCGTGTTTGAGCTGACAGACGGGAATACCTATCAGTGGACTAAGCGTGGAATGTTTTTGGAGCGGATTTATAACTTGGGACAAAAGGATAGCGAAATTCGCGAACGCTGCGGTCGCGTTATGATGGGTAATGTGCGTCGGTTTTATGAGTCGCCATGCCAATCGTTTAACGGTGAGTTTGCTGCACAGGTTGAGCACTTTACTAAATCGCAGCGACCAGAGTTTTTGGCAGTAGTTGGAGGAGCTGGGACTGGATTTTCCATTGAAATTGATGAAAGCAAAGTTAACCGTGAGGTGGCGCTAATAACTGCCATGGTGAGTTTTTTGGATCACTGGAGCACACTTTTGGGTGTTGGCGGGGTTTACTACAAACTTAAGACTGGCGGTGCAGGTGAAGTTCCCTGGCGCCGTATCTTTCGCCAGTAAAAACTAAATGAGAATCCATTCAAAAGAAGAACAAAAAACTACTGATGACGAGTTTCATGCTAGAGTAAAAGTCTATTTAGGTAATTTCAGTTCATAATGAAGGTGGTTGTGTGTTTGATTTCTTTTTTTAATGGGCAAATTAATACCGATGAGCCTCATGTTACTGTTTAAAGTATCGCCATGTAGTATCCCCACTTTTATTTTTTCATTGAAGAGCAAAAGATTTTTTGGTGGTGATTAGAAATTTAATAATCTTTTTTTGATGAGAGATAAGCCTAAGATGGGAAAAAAAAATTTCCCCCCCCCCCCCATTTAAATATATCACCAACACTCTTCCTTTTTACTTTCTTTAGTTTTCATTTTTTTCTTCTTCTTTTTTTTACTCTTTCAATTTATCAATTGTGATCTAAAAGTGGTAGGCGGCTATTTAGGCTTCCTTTGTTTTTCTTTATTTTTTGCAATTTCGGTAATCTAAAAAGATATATATCGCGCAGAATTTGCACCCATGAGTGCGCTACAAACCCTTAGTATCAACACTGAAAATCGCAACAAGCTGCCTGTAAACAGCACAGGTAGCATTGATCATCTAAATCATTTTTCAAAACAGCCCCGTTCTTGTTCAATCTTGAAACCTAGTGTTGCAAACAAGCTCGATTCGCCGAAAACAGCATCTATTTCCCTGTCACATAAATATCCGGAACAAAAGAAAGAACCAGCAACAACAACAATGAAACCCCGCACACATGTTAGCCCATGTAAAGAGAGTTCTGGGAATTCTCTTTTAACTCCATTATCGGAAGACAAAGCTGGCCATGATTCTTGTCGCATAAGATTTAAAGAAAACCTTGATATTGGATATGATAGTATGCGTCTTTTAAAAGAAAAAGCATATTCTCCTCCTTCTGGAAAGTGTAATCAAAAATCTGTATTTTCAAGTTCTATTAGCCCCTCTTCTTTTAGCAGAATAGGTAAAGCTAACAGCAAAATTCACACCGGAAGTCTCCTTGATCGAACAACCCAAGGAACTCTACAAAATAACCTTTGCGGAGGGGAAAGTGGAGGAACTTTACTAGAAAGTATGCGTGTCTCAACAGAAGAAAGGGATTCTGATAAAAGCAATCTATCAAACCCTTATTTTCAAAATCAAGCTTCTTCCATCAGAATGGGAGATATTCCACCAAATATTATTCTTAGCACCCGTGATACTTTGTGCGATGATAGCGACGATACTTTTGAAGATACTCCAATTATCTTTATAAGCTCACAGAAAAATTTATCCAGCAACACTCCCTTGTTTTCTACATTTGAAACTGATAGCAATCCTGAAATGTGTTTAGTGGAGTCGCCGTCTCATACAGGCCCACCATCTTCTGCGTCTCCAAGAAGCTCCGATTGTTCTCTCAGCAGCATAAAGGTTCTGGAGACTATTCCTGAAGAGGATCAAGTTTATGATTCCCCGAGACTTAACCAAGGTTCTAACCTTTTAGGTTATAATGATAAAAATAAGTCGTCAAGCCATGAATCGTTAATGGACAAAATTTTCACTTCAGATGATAACGAAAGCCATGGGGCTGAAACTCCAGAGTCGGAGATTTCTTCAATAAGCTCTAATGATGAAAAACAAGCCATTTTTGATGATTCTAATCAATTAGGCTCTCTTAATAATGATGGAAGCCTCTGTTTTAATACAAACATTTTTGAGTCTCCCAAAATTCATACCCATAATACCAACCAACGAAAAGAAAAAGTTCTTCCAACGAATAATTTTGAGTCTTTTCATCAAAAAATAACACCATTTAGTTTGTCTCTGAGTCCAGGCTCGTCATTTATTTCTAAAGAAGAGAAGCACTTAGAGGACTTTGGATCTCTTTCTCCTTCAAAATCTACAGATGCCACTAAATCTATTAAGATTGGAAGTTCATCCAAAAAGTCATCAAATAACTCGCTTAATCAAATCGTATCTAAAATAAACTTTTTTACAGCAAAACCATCCACCTCATCTTCATCTGAATTAGGTGCAGGAAGCAACGAAGACAATAAACGGGTTCCATCTTCGTCTTCTTCAACTTTCTCTCTTTACACCTCTTCCCCAAAAACATTTGGGATTGATTCTTTTGCTATTCTTTTATTCGGAATCGTTACGTCACTTTTTTTACCGACCATTTTTCAGCATTACAACCACTCTGATTTTCTCATTGATCTGGCTACAGTTGCGGCTCTTATTCTGATAGGCCATTTGACTAAACGTGGTGTTTGGGGTTTTTACCGAGTTACTCTTAAGCTTAAGCAAAAGCAGAACTTAAAACTGTTGAAAGAGAAGCGTCGGCTTTCTGAGCTTTCTTCTTCTAGACGCTGGACGTCTCAAGAGAAAAGTAAAAACTCTGACCGCTCTAAGCAACAGAAACACTCTAAAAAACCAGTAAACCAAAGCCGAATCATGTGGTCCAATATTGTACACACGGTGTATTTTTTTAACACAGTTGCAGCAGGTGCAATTGCCGTGTTTTCTCCATTATTTATGGGAAACATAATGATGATGGTTCAAGAAAAGCTGATGAATTACGGGAACGTATTCATGAGCGACACATTTATTGCGATATACGTTGTCTATGAGATTATTCAAGGGATTTCAAATCTTGCTCAGTTAGAAATTGAAAGCAGTTTAAATGGAGATGTTGAAAAACATGGAAGTAGAAAGCAAAATAAGCCACATGGAAATCGAAATGGATCAATACTTTACATTGAAGATATTGATGTACTGCAAAGTGACAGTGATTCTCGGTCTCAAAGTGAAGAAGAATCTGCTTTTAGAGGTGCAAAACTTGGTGAGTCGATCTCCCAGCTTGATCACAACCTTAAAGAGATGGCGAGTCGTTTAATTTCTAATGAGAATGCATGGGAAAGTGAGATTGAAACTTTTTGGAGAAATCAAAGTGCAACATTAAAAAGAGTGAAATCTTTGGAAAACTCTAGGAAGAGAGAAAATGAAATACAGGCTCAGATACAACAGCAATTGACTATTTTGCAGCAAAAACAACAGGAGTTAATTTATCGTTTACAAGAAAATACCGCAAGAAGAGGAAGTGAAGGAAATGATGAAAAGTCATTAAATACAGCTGCAACCGGTTTAAGCAAAGAAAAAAATAGCAGATATTCTGAAATGAATAGCAAGTATTTGGTGATTGAAAATAGCGATGTGAACCGTGGGTTTCCTAATAACAAGTTTTCTACTGCTACTGCCGTCGTCACCAATGTGGCAGGTGCTGGGGCAAAATCAAACTCGGTACTGACTTCAAACCGACTCACGACTTTTTCGAAACATGACATTGGGACTGGAAAAGAGGGAGAAAAAAAGTTTCACAAGAATCTGGTTCAAAACAGTTTGACTAAAAACATTCAGTCAAAGAAAAAACTTGCGGCTGCCGCTATTGCAGCTACAGCGGCTGCAGCCTCGCGATTGACTGAGGCAACGGCTGGTGGGGCTGGATCCTCCACCAAAAATATGCCGCTTGGTACAGGTGCATCAACAACAAACGGCCAGGAGGGTCGAAAATACATGACTAAGATCTTTAGCCTTGGAGAGAGTATAGCTGGAAGTGAAGGTGCTTTTTTTTTGCCAAACGAAGCTCCACATCGCGCTGAAGGTATGAATGCGAAAAGCGTAGCAACAGTAGCTGCTATTCCTGTGTTTGAATCCAGTAGTAGTGGCAGCAACGAGAGCACGTTTGTAAGCGGGGCTACTGTAAATACACCAATGGTTGGTGAATGTGATCTGGGTAGAAGTGGTTTTAGAGGCAATGATAATGGTGGGTCGTTAATGTATGCTCTTCCTTTACGTGAATGGAAGGGACCTTCGATGCAACCACCTCAGCGATCTCGATTTCGTTTGATGCTACGGGTTGTGGTGCTGTTATTATTTTGGCCGTGGATCGTGGCGTTTCACTTCATGTTACTCCCCTACAGGATTTGCTTCTGGGCGGTACGATTTGCTCATCAAATTGCGTTGTATCTACGGAACGAAGTTAATGAGAGATTGACTACACTGTTAACTTAGTGAGATAGAGGTTAATATTCTTTTTCAAGTATTTACAAATTCAAATTAAACACAAGCTAAAGTTATTTAAAAAAAATTCTTAAAAACCAATAGCTTTAAATTCATCAGTTGCCTATGGACCTTAAACATAAGCTTTGTTTATATTTATTACAATATATTTTTAATATCTGGATTAGACTCTTGATAATCATGTACTTGACACTTTATTGTTGGATCTTCACCGAAGGGCTCGACGAGGGATCGAACTACGTTGGTTTCACTCGAATTTAAATACTAGTGCTTTAATAGGAATCAAGCAGTCACAAATTTTATTGATAGAATACTTATTAGGGCTTGTAAATTAGGGCTTTATGAGGAAGAGGATTCTTTCTAGCAATAAAAAAGTGAAATTGAGGTTAGGGTAAGGTTAAATTCAATCATTGTATCACCTGACGGCAAACCAAGTTTGCCTTGGGATGGTAAATTATTAAGAGGGCAAGGGTTATTTATGGTTTCTTCCATTACAACGATGGCCGCTACCTAGGTGCTAGGTTTATGCTTTAGGGCGGGTGACTATTACAGTGAATGCAGAACCCACTCAATCTTGGGTTTGTGCGTGCGGTGGCTAGGAAATTTTTATATCTCACTTTTTCCCAAAAGCTAATCTTTTTTCTCTTTTTCCTTTTTTTTTCTTTCCTCATCACCATATTCATATTCAGTCAAGTATGTTACTAAAAAATTAATTATATATATATATATTTTTTTAGTCGATTAATACTAACAGTTTATTAGAATGAGAGATAAGTGGAGAAAGAAGCGCGTTAGAAGATTGAAGAGAAAGAGAAGACTCATGAGAGCCAGAAGGTATGTGTTATAAGAATTTGAGATATCGTTGACAACTCACTAACATGTTTTAATAGTAAATAAACGCACAATGATCTTCTTGTCGAAGATAGTTTCTTCTGAAGTGGCTGTTTATGAATAAATCTTTTGCTGATATCGACCCAGCTTATACTTTGTCGACTCAATCATTTGTTTTCAGTTATTTTATATGAATCGCCTTCCTCATTTTGACCAATTTTTATGTGATCATGACTACAAGAAATCAGCTTTATTTTACGAATCTCTATATTAAATTTGTGTAAATTACAAAAATACAATCTTCATATTCTTTAAATTGTAAATTTCTAGATCTTTGCTTGATTTTTTTTTTGAAGTAGAATGTTCTTTTAAAATGTTTTTTAATGAAAGGATTTAAAAACTCTTAAAAATAATAGTTTTTTAAATCACGGGTTGAGGTTTGGGTAACTTAGTCAGGTTTGCTTCTAGAAAGAGACCTCACGTTTAAATATATAAGTGTTTTAGTAACCCCGCTTTTTTTACTTCTTTCTCTTGCTCTTCTTATACATTTTCTCTTCTTTCACACATTTTGTGTGAAGTCACTTTTTTTATCTCTTTATTTTCAGCTATCTGAAGCTCAATTCTTTTCGGATCATTAGTCTCCAATATCTCTTTTAAGCAACTTTCAAAATAGTCAACAAAAGACGGCCGCGCAAGATTCGGCCGCCTTATAGACGTTATGGACCTGGAGTAGCTGACTCGACGCCTGTTTATCTTGATGAAACTTCAAATAGCGATGGCAGCTGGCGCCCTAGGGGCTCCAGCAGTAGCAGCAACAATACAGAGCAGCCCGCACAACTTGGCAGTGCCAGAGGCGCTCGTGACTCTGGGTTCGAAAAGGTTGATGTCCTGGCCAAAGCCATGGAATCCCTGCGTCTACAAGGCGGCCCGAACTCTGCTGCGCAATATAGCTCCAGAAATGCATTTTCTAGCCAAGCTAAATCCTCTCGTTCCGAGTCTTTGAAAAAGACCAATCCGAATTCATGTTCTTCTTCGGCCTCCTCAGTTTTGTCTGATGGTAATGAGGAGGAAGACGTTGGTAGCTCGACTGCTACTACACCTCCTTCTGGTTATGATGAAGAAAAAGAAGAACACAAAAACTCTACAAAACAGCTCTCAGCTTCAGAAGCAAAGGAGCGCCCGATTCCTCCTATTTTGCAGCTGCCACATGAGCTCTTGGATATTATTTTCGGCCACTTGCCACATCCAATACCCGTTTCTCTGCTTTATGTTTGTCGTCGATTTTACCAGCAAGCACTTCCTTTTCTCTATGCAAAGCCTGTTTTGAATGTATACAACTATCAGAAATTTGTTGCTACCATCAGTGGCTCAAGTGCTGGGCCTATTACATATACCAGTTCACAGATTATTAAGGGCAACCGAGGATACATTAACAAGAACTACCATGCTGACAATAGCAAACATGGCAAAGATCTGGGCTCCTTCGTCAAGGTGTTGGATTTGACCAATATTATTCAAAGTGGCAAAAACTCTTATACTTCACGCATTTTACGGCGCTGTTCACAGCGCCTGCAAGAGTTTTATGCACCGCAAACAAGTTTTGGGTACTCACCGCTGTTGAGTCTGCGTAGTTGCCACAATCTCAAAGTTCTTGATTTGTCACTGGTATCGGAGACGGTAGATCTTCGATTGTTGTTTTCAGCGATTAGTAATGCCCAAAATTTGGAGAAGCTTGCTTTTCCTCGCTCATCCATTTTCTGTCTCGAGTATGACAATATATGGCCGCCCAAGCTCTGGCAGCTTTGTCTCTCTGGAGGCATTAGCAATGAGTTTATCATGTCGACGAGGTTTCCAAATACCGTCACTCACCTGCTGATTACTCATTGTCCCTTTATCAATACAAACAGCGTTTTGCTTTTGCTCACACGTCTTGGACAGCAGCTCAAGACACTTAAGGTGATGTATCCTATGCCCGCATTGCGACCTTATGCACTCGATCCTGTTTTCCGAGTTTGTCCTGTTTTAAAGGATCTTTCAGTTTCAGTTGATTATATTTCGCGCAAAATCTTTGATGAAATTGAGATGATTTATGATGAACAGGAAAAGAAATATGTTGGGCACAAGCTTGAGCGGTTGTCTCTTGATTCGTCTGGGATGCTTGGTCAAGCGCATAAGATTGATCCAATTGATGTGAGCTTGGCAATATTGGACGAAAAGCTACCAAAGCTCTCGCGCGTTCGTGCTAGTCTCAAGTTGGGCTGGAACCCGGAAGTAGAAGATGTGTCAGAGCTCGCAGAGATTTTGGAAGACAACGGTGGTGGTTTGTGGATTGCATAAACCGAACTAAACATATCACAATCATCATGCATTTTTTATATATTGGCATTTTTACTATAAGTTCATTAATAAAATCTAAAATCGTAAAAAAAACTATTCCAATCATTTAATTTCATTTTGTTTATTGGGAGAAATCAATACTTTGGCGATTAAAGAGTTCTCACAAGATTTTAAGATTCAGACTTTTTGTACGATAACTATGTTAAAGTCATTTATCTTGGGTGGGTAGTCTGTGCGATGCCCAAGTAGGCAAGTTTTAATGGGAAGAAGATCTTTTTTTCATATACAACGCAACTTTGTTCCAAGCAACTTTTAGATTTTTGAGTCTTCAGAAATAAGTCAGTTAGAGTTTGATCTAGATGTTAATTATCTTTAGATCTTCTTTTTTAAAAAAAATATCTATATTGATGATATTTTGTAAGAATGGCGGAGACCCCTTTTTTTTTCTTCTATGCAAGTCTGGAAATTTAAATGCAGGGCCTGGAGATAATATTCTGTTCACGTGATTGTTGTAACATTCTGCGGCTTGTAATTGCACAAGTCTGGGGGGGATTTTTTTTTTCAACCAGCTGTACGTAATGTAAGACCCAGTGGTGCGTGTGTTATGTACATGTGTGTGGGAGTGTCAAACCGGACACCTCAGCCTTTATTTTTCAATCCGTCATTTAGCCAGCTTTGCCAATCTGTCAATTGAACCAACCCTTTTCTTCTACCATCCCTTTCTCAGACACACAACAAATTCTCCCTTCATCCCTCTTCCATCACCATCATTGTTGTCTAGTACCCACCTTTAACTAGCTCATTTAATTTGATCTGCTAGATTTCTTTTTTTTCTCTAGGTCCTGCACTTGCTTGTTTGAATAGGAGCAAGCTAAAAAGAGAAATAAAAAAAGTAAAAAATTAAAACAGGGAATCCATATACGCTTCTATACTAACTGGCGCACACACAACCTTCTGTGATCACAGTTCACACTTCTTAAGCATTTGTTCACCAAGATAAAAAAAAATGTCTAAGTCATCCAAGAGCTCAAAAGGCTCGGTACACAAATACGAGAAACTTGCCAATGGGCCTGTTTCGTCTTCTTCTAAATCAGAAAAAGAAGTGTTAATACCGGTCGAAAAAGCCCCCTTCTCCAAGGAGGATCTCATAACCCCTCAATCATCCTACGACTCAATCCCACCAGCGACATTGGCTGCAGAGCGCACACTCTCTCCACTTGACTACAAGCTGCTGTTCGTTCTCACCATTTTCACATCATGGGTCCGCTTTTATAAGATTTGGAATCCCCCATCCGTCGTCTTTGATGAGGTCCACTTTGGCGGCTTTGCTCGCAAGTATATTATTGGACGTTTTTTCATGGACGTTCATCCTCCCTTGGCCAAGATGCTTTACGCTGTCGTCGGTTACCTTGCTGGCTTTGATGGCGAGTTCGACTTTAATGCAATTGGTCTCGAGTACGGACCTGCAAATGTCCCATATGTTGCCATGCGCATGCTCCCAGCTACCCTTGGTGTTTTGACTGTTCTTCTTGCTTACTCCACACTCCGTGCTTCTGGGTGCCACTCTTGGTCTGCTCTTTTTGGTGCTGGTCTGCTCGCTGTTGAAAACACTTTTGTCACCCAGTCCCGTTTCATCTTGCTTGATTCTCCCTTGATTTTCTTCGTCGCCATCACTGTTTACGGCTTTGTCAAGTTCCAAAACTACATTCCCTTATCTAAAGACTGGATCCGTTACTTGTTCCTTGCTGGCCTTGGTCTTGGTGCTACAGTCTCATCCAAGTGGGTTGGTATTTTCACAATTGGCTGGTGCGGTCTTTTGACTCTTTGGCAGCTTTGGTGGATCCTGGCTGATTTGAAGGTCACTCCCCTCAACTATTTTTACCAGTTTGTCTCCAGAGCCGTTTTCCTTATTCTTGTCCCTCTCTCATTCTATCTCTCAATGTTTGCTCTTCACTTTGTCTGTCTGGCTAACCATGGCGATGGTGCCAGCTTCATGTCTCCTGGATTTCAGGCTACTCTTCAACACACTACCATTCTTAAGGAAACTCAGGCCGATATTGCTTATGGCAGTGTTGTCACTCTTAGACATGTCAACACTCGCGGTGGATTTTTGCACTCTCACAACCACATGTACCCCACTGGTTCCAAGCAGCAACAAATCACACTTTATCCTCACAGAGATCATAACAACAACTGGGTCATTGAGCGCGACAACTACAACCTTACTTTGAACGATACCTCCTATGACTTCGTCAAGCATGGTGATATTATTAGATTGACTCACATGACTTCCAACCGCAGACTTCACTCCCATAACGTTCGTCCCCCTGTTTCTGAACAGGATTTCCAGAATGAGGTTTCTGCCTATGGTTACAAGGGCTTTGCCGGTGATCTTAACGACAATTTCCGCGTTGAAATTGTTCCCAAGCAAAGCGAAAAGGGCGTTGCCGGTGAACGTCTTCGTGCCTTCGACACTCAATTCCGTTTGATCCATATTGGTACAGGTTGTGCTCTCTTTTCTCACGCTGTCAAGCTTCCTACTTGGGGTTTTGAGCAGCAGGAAGTTACATGTGTCAAGAGTGGTACCTTCCCCAACAGTGTTTGGATGATTGACTCTAACAGCCACCCTAGAGCACCCCAAGACGCTGAAATTGCCCACCGACGCATTCCTTCTTTCTTGTCTAAATTCTGGGAGCTCAATAAGGTCATGTGGAACGTCAATGCTGGTCTTACTAGTACCCACACTTGGGAGTCGCGCCCTGAATCATGGCCTTTTCTTAAGCGCGGTATTAACTTCTGGGGTAAGGACCACGACCATGTTTATCTTCTTGGTAATGCTCCTATTTACTGGTTTACTACTGCTCTCATTGTTTCTTACATCCTTTTCAAGGGCTTTGAGTTGCTTAGATGGCAGCGTGGATATGCTCCCTTTACCGGTGTTGCTTATCACACCTTTGACAAAGGCATGTATACCTACATTCTCGGTTGGGCTACTCATTATTTCCCCTCCTTTTTGATGGAGCGTCAGCTTTTCCTGCACCACTATCTCGCCTCTGTATTCTTTGGTGTTTTGGCTATTGCCCAGTTTTTTGAGTTTGTGGTCTATGGAGTTTTCGCTAACTTGAAGCTGTTTAAGCTTTCTCGCAAGAGCATTTACATTGGCTATGCTCTCATGGCTGCCTTCTTTGCCATCAGTGCCGGCTTTTTCTATCACTACTCTCCTCTTGCCTATGCCACAGCCTGGACCAAGCCCGTTTGCGAAAGCTCCAAGTTCCTGGATATGGACTGGAACTGTGGTCGTTACTTTGACACTTATGAGGAGTACTATTCTGCTGCAAGCCAAAAGGCCCTTGAGTCAAAGCTTAACAGCAGTATTGTTGCTACCACCTCAGTCCAGAGTGAAGTCTCCAAGGTTGCTCCTACTCCAATTGCTATTAAGCAAGAGAATGTCAAGGAACCTGCCCCTATTGTCACTTCTAAGAAGGTTGTTAAGAAGGAAGAGCCTAAGAAAGAGGCTCCTAAGCCTGTTGCTCCAAAGCAGGAGGCTCCTAAGAAGGAGGCTCCTAAGCAACAGCCCATCAAGAAGGAAGAGCCTAAACCTGCTGCTCCCAAGCAGGAAGCTCCTAAAAAAGAGGCCCCCAAGCCCGCTGCTCCTAAGCAAGAGGCTCCCAAGCAAGAGGCTCCCAAGCAACAGCCTATTAAGAAAGAGGAGCCTAAGCCTGCTGCTCCTAAGCAGGAAGCGCCAAAAAAGGAGGCTCCTAAACAACAGCCTATTAAGAAGGAGGAGCCCAAACCCGCTGCCCCTAAGCAAGAGGCGCCTAAGCCTGCTGCCCCTAAGCAAGAGGCCCCCAAACCTGCTGCTCCTAAGCAGGAAGCTCCTAAGCCTGCCGCTCCTAAGCAGGAGGCTCCCAAACCTGCTGCTCCCAAGAAGGAGGCTCCTAAACCTGCTGCCCCTAAGCCTGCCGCTCCTAAACAAGAAGCTCCCAAGCCTGCCGCTCCTAAACAAGAAGCTCCCAAGCCTGCTGCTCCTAAGCAAGATGCTAAGCCTGCTACTGAGCAGAAGTAGAGGATTTTGGATGGGATTTTACTTGAGATATAATCTCTTCTTGTTTTGAATACTGTATAAAAAAATATCTTGATTTACACAAAAAAGAAAAAAATTAATAAAAGGAAAAAGAAAACAATAGTAATTAAGTTTTGGAGAAGGAAAAATTAATAGATGTCTTTTTTGATTCAACTATGCATAGGTCATTAATGCCTATAAAAAAATGAATATACATTACCGAAATTTAGAGGAAAGTTAAAAATCGTTATGTGATAATTGAGAGCATGGTTTATTTTTGTAAAGAGTATATAATTTTCACTCAAAATAACATTAACACCAGCGAATACTTTATGATTTTCGTCTTCACCAGTTGCATGTTCAAGTGCCCGAAAACAAGTCGCTAATTCTAACTTACAAGGAATAAACGCAGACAAGTCTTTGCTTGGACAAAAACAAAACGAATTGATAATTAAGTTTAAATCAGATTCAATTATATGACCATTAATCTTGAAATTTTGATGAGTTTACTCTTTTTTGTTTTTAAATCACTTGGCTGAATAGTTGAAATTTGAGGATGGCAGAGAGATATGTTTGCTCAATGTTTAGAATACAGGAATGAGGGACAAATAAAAGTGGAGAGAAAAAGTGCAGTTCATTATATATATCGAAGTACATGAAAAATCATCATAAAACATGAAAGGAAAAGGTCGTTTCGTTGAAAAAGAGTTTGAGAATCGGTGAAATCAAGGGTAAACGCCGACACTGTCAAGCAAAAACACGCTACCAAAGCTATAACAAAAAGAGGTTAAATTCCAAAGGTCAGTAATAGAAACAGGGAAGAGCATAGAGATTGGATGTATTTTTCAGATCCTGATCAAGATGTGTGTCAACATACCCAAAACATAACGAGGCAATAACACCCGTGGTGAGAGTCGAAAGCGTCTGGTGAAGAGACTCACGGCGCTTGGGAGCCAAAATGAAAAGACCAGTGAAGCTCAGGCCAATGATGATGAGTAGCAGGGCATTAAAGGGTTGTAAGCTAAGAGGGAACAAGGTCGTGTATGGTGGGGCTTCTTCCCACAGGGTCTAAAACGGGCATGTTAGGTTGATGAAGCCATTGCCTGACGAGGCATTGAATTTAAATAGAGTGCACAAGAGCAAGTTTTTGTTTTGCTTTCAATGAAAGACTCACATTTAAAGAAAAGCTAGGTCCGCTCATTGGTTTTTTTTGGCAAGTACGTGTAAGGAGGTGGTTGTGACGATGACGACGACGAAATGGAAGAGCTCAGTCTCTTCTGTTTTTCGTTTTGTCCCTTGAAAGAGGACAGATGGTACTGAACTTTGGGTGAAAATGCTGGGGGCCGGGTAAGTCGCTTGTTACAAGTGACGTTACCGAATTTTGTAACTGAATTTTTTTTTTCTCGATTTGAAATTTTGAAATCTTCTTCTTCGTTTTCAATAAAAGCACCCCTTATAGAATAAAATAGATAAGAGAAAGAAAAAATGCGTCAGAAACGTATGAAATCATACCGCAAGCAGATGCAGTATCTGCAAGTCAACTTCAAGTTCAGAGAACCATATCAAATTCTGTTGGACGACCAGATCATCCTCGAATCTGTAAAAAACAAGCAAGACCTGCTCAAGGCCCTTGAGCGCGCAGCCCAGGGCAAAATTAAGCCCAGTAAGTATTAATCACGGGTGTCTTATGATGAGAGAATTCCAATTTCTAACGACACCTTTAGTGGTCACTCAGTGCACAATGGAGGCTTTATACAAGACCGGCAATCAAGAGGCTATTGAACTGGCGAAATCCTTTGAGCGCAGAAAGTGCGGACACTTCCCTCCATCCAGTTTGTCTGAGGCCAGCAAAAAGAAGAAGTTCGACGACGAGGGGAAAGAGATTGGTGGCAAAGAACAGTCTAAAGAGACCAAAGGGGAGGCCAGCACTGATGGAAGTAAGCCGAATAAAAAAAACAAGAAGAAAGATGACAAGGATATGCCTGATCCCAACGCAACCAAAACACCCAGTGCATGTTTATGGACAGTAGTTGCTGTTGATAAGAACTTCAATAAACACAGATACCTTGTAGGGACCCAAGATTTCCGGCTGCGAGCCCGGCTGCGGACCATCCCCGCGGTTCCTCTTTTATACATTAACCGCGCCGTCATGGTCATGGAGCCCATGTCTGAGGCGACCACCAAGATGCGTGAGGCGATTGAGAACGCCAAGCTGACGGGAGGTCTGAACAAGCTGCCGGTGGGGATTGCGCCGCTGCCCTTGAAACGCAAGGCAGGAGAGGGCGATGATGAGGGGGACGAAGACGAGGACGGTAAGGCGGTGGAGTCAGAGGAGCCGGCCAAGAAGAAGAAGAAGGGGCCCAAGGGCCCACATCCATTGAGTGTGCTCAAGAAGAAGAAGAAGCCTACGGTGAAGCAGGACTCCGAGGCCAAGAAAGAAGACGCGGAAGAGGCAGGTGAGAAGAAAAAGAGACGAAGAAAGCATCATGGTGGTAAGAATGTGAATAAAGAAGAATTGGGAGAGGCAAGAGACGAGGGGACTACTGGCGAGTGATTAAGCATGGTGGATATTTGACCAAGATAGAAATACTTAATGATACAGTTTTAAAAATATTAAAAGCAGATGGGTATTATTTAACTATGGAGATGTAATTCATTGGTAACGGGGGGGGTTGTAAAAATGGAATCTTGTAAAGAGTTTTATTAGGGAGAAGTGATCAGCCGCATAAGAAGGTGTAAGTGAAGATCAAGAGCCGCATGTTACTTGATTAGGAACAGAACAAGGCAAATTAAAAGAGTTGTTTGTTATATGAAGAGGGTTGTAGTTAAGCATTTAAAAGGTTAAGGGCCTTTGGTACTGCTATTGTAAATCAGGTAGGAGAGGGGTGAACGGTACAAAAGTTTTGGTAAAGTCGGTTCCAACGTTAACAAGCGTATGCCGTCAGCTTCTTTCATGCCATACCAGGGCGCCATACAGTCAAAAGAGATGCGTAGTCAAGGCCCTTTTTTAAACTATTGCTATAGATTATTAGGTTTTGTCAAGAGTAATTGCTGGTTTACCACATCAAGCTTATTTTTAACCTCCGCTTGGTAAGATGGGAGCAGTGGGTTATTGAGAGTTGAACGTCCCAACGGGTACCATTGAGAAACCTTAATTTTGTCTTTGTAAGGCTCTGTTCCACCTGGAGGTATCGACATTGGACGAAATTTGAAAAGGCTGAACACTTGTTCTTTGATCAACTGAAACCAAAGGGGTTTTATAAACAGACTAAGTCTTATTGACTCCCCTAGCCCTGCTGCGGGGGAAGGCCTGCGTTTTCAATATAGAGACAGAGGTTTTCATACGCAGGTTTTGAAACTGCTGCTCTTCAGTGGCAACAACAAGTCGCCCAAAAGCTGCCAAGGGCTTATTTCTTATCTTACGCAGAAAAACCCACCGCCATCCAAGAACGAGGCATGCTATTCAAGTGGGTTCTTTATGATGAAACCATGTAGCTGTTTCCATTTCGATGAACCCGAGAACTGGAACCTCTTCCTCTTTTCTTAAAATCGCATCTTGCTGGACGTCAATCTGTCGTCAACTGTGTCATGTGACTATATAGTCATAAACCCGTTAAATAGCTCTCACAACTTCCCTTTCTTTCTTGTTTGTTATCAGTACGACCCAAAAGTCTCTTTTTTGTCTCTTACAAGTTTTTTTTTGTCCTTGTTTGCACAACCTCCACATACAATAGCCACAGCCACCACCATCACAGTCGACCCTCTAATACACGTTTTCCCACGCACCCTATCCACCAACTCTCCAGGTTTATTACGCGTGTTTTTTCATTTCACCACTTCTTCATTGTATTCTCCAGTTTTCTCCCATATACACATCCATACTAAAATACTCCATATACCACCATGTTCAGCATGCTGTTTGGCAAGCGGTTAACACCGCAAGAACGTCTGCGTAAACACCAACGCTCGCTAGAGCGCACGCAGAGAGAGCTCGACCGCGAACGAACAAAGCTCGAACAACAAGAGCGTAAGCTGATCCAGGATATCAAGCGCTCGGCCAAAGCCGGCCAAATGGGCGCGTGTCAAGTCATGGCCAAAGATCTTGTACGAACACGACGATACATTCAAAAGTTTTATCAGATGAAGACCCAGCTACAAGCCGTATCGCTGCGAATCCAGACAGTCGGCACAAACCAACAGATGATGCAGTCAATGCAAGGAGCCACTCGAGTAAGTTTTTCTTTTTCTTTTTTTTGTTTTTTTTAAATACTAACAAAACCCCTTTTAGCTGCTTTCTACAATGAATCGAAGCATGAACCTCCCGAGCTTGCAGCGAATTGCCATGGAGTTTGAACGTGAAAACGATCTGATGGACCAGCGCCAGGAAATGATGGACGATGCCATCGATGATTCCATGGAAATGGACGACGAGGAAGAGTCGGAGGAGATTGTAAACCAAGTCTTTGATGAAATTGGAATCGACTTGAACCAAGCTCTCGGCGCCACACCTTCTGGCATTGCTACAGCCAGCAGCGGAATTGCAAACGACACGGGCAAAATTGCGCAAGCCGTGGGTGGAGGTGGTGGTGGTGGCCACGATGATGATGACTTACAGGCGCGTCTTGATAGTTTACGGCGATGATAGAAACGAGTGAGAACGGAGAGAGATGGGAAGGGATGAAAAAAAGACAGGTCCCCATTTAAACATATACAAATAAATGCGCCTTTTAAAGAAATTGCCATTATTATTTCCTAAAAGAGCACCCCAAAAATGTTGAAAAATTAAAAAAATCTATTACATCATAAACCATTATTATATTCAACCATGTCCGAATTTTTTTTTAGATATTGATGATCTTCTGCTCCTTAAGGTATTCAGTGATTTGTTGGACGGCCTCCTCAATAGTGACCTTGTCGTTGTGGATGTGAATTTCGGGCTTAAGAGGCTCCTCGTAGGGGGCAGAGATACCAGTGAACTCCTTGATCTCACCAGCTCTGGCCTTCTTGTAGAGGCCCTTGGGGTCACGCTGCTCAGCAACCTCGATGGGGATGTCGACAAAGATCTCAATGAAGGGGAGCTTGGCGTCCTCGTGGAGCTTGCGGGCAGAGTCTCTATCGGCGCGGTAGGGAGAGATGAAGGAAGTCAAGGCAATGGAGGTGGAGTCAGCAAAGAGCTTGGAGACCTCACCGATGCGGCGAATGTTCTCGTTACGGTCCTTTTCGCTGAAGCCCAGGTCCTTGTTGAGGCCGAAGCGGATGTTGTCGCCGTCGAGGCGGTATGAGTGCAGGCCGAGGGCAAGCAGGTGCTGCTCGAGGGCTGTGGCGATGGTGGACTTGCCGGAGGCCGAGAGGCCAGTGAACCAGAGAGTGGCACCCTTTTGGTTGCGAAGAGCAGCGCGCTCCTCGTGGGTGAGACCAGCATGCCAGGTGATATTAGTAGCCATTGTTAGTGTGTATAATAGGATTGGAGAGAGGGAGAGGGTTGAATTGAAGGAATAGAAGGAAGGGAAAGAGAAAGAGAAAAAGTTTGAAAAGTTTGAAAAAGTCTGCGAGTTTATATGCTTCGTTGCCTCTGCGTTTGGCAAATACAAGCCACACACACTTCTCCAGAATTAACATTTGTGGCTCATCATTTGCGGCCAGTTCGACGACATTTCACGTGCTTTTCGGAGCAAAATTTTTTTTGGAGAGATTTCTATAGCAACTTTCGTGGGAAGCCAAGGAGGATCTACTTGTAAAAAAGAAAAGACTCCCACAGTTAAATCACCGGTGGCTCATTCTGGGTGATTGTGTGGAATCGTGGGGTTGGCAAAATTTCGTGCTTTTGTAGGCTCATGTTGTAAGGCATAAAAAGCCCAAGACTCAATTGTGGCTTACGCATCACCTTGGCATAGGAGGGCAGGTGGAGACAAAACCTCCATTTTGGAGATCAAACGTTTAAGCAATCAACAAAAATGTCATTTATTCTATATGCAATATTCATAATCATCAGGATTGGGCGTGTTGAAAAACGTCCTAAAAGTCATTAAGTTCATTAGGGTAAAGGATAGGGGTTCGTTAAAATTTAACACCCTTCCCCCCAGCACACCTTGTTGAAATGGTCGCCGACAAGAGGGAAGGGCTTAGAGAAATGCTTCATAAATTCGTGGAGAGAAAAAAAAATGGAATAGTTAAAAACTGATGAAACAATCACTCTTCTGGAGAGGTCTCGTTCTTTGCTTGCACAAACACGGTGTTCTTGATAAGTGCATGCTTAATGGCACCTGCAAAACAAACACAGACATTCAGCAAAACAACGCAGCCAAAAAGCGCACCAATATACTTGAGCCCAGAGTTGTTAAACTCGGCTTCCAGACGATACCACGCCATGGCCATCGTGCCGATAGGGAAAGTCGTGGCCCACCACGACATATTATATCCAGGAGGAGGGGTCGTGAGCGTAAAAAAGCAGGCCAAGCTCAACCAAAAAACACCAACGCCAATCAGAAACAGAGCGACGGCCATGGTGACAAAGGAAATCGCATCCACCGATTGCGGCGTGACCTCAATGAGGCCGGTGTAGTGCTTGGTGGAATAAGGCGCAAAGACTTGCTTGTACAGGTCTCCAAGAAGCATGATCCCAAAGGCTCCCTGCCCCATAGGCCCAACAGGAAGAAGCGTCGACAGAATGATGGCGCCAGGCTGGGTGGACTTGAGAAACAGCCGAGTAAGGTAGATGGCCATGCAAGCAACCGCCAGCAGCTGGCCGTTGGCCCACATCATAAACGAAACAATAAGAGTGCTTGCCTTGAGCGACTGAGGGAGCGAGCTTGCAATAAGTGCTCCCGTAGCCGAAGCAACAACAAGGGGGACAATGGGCAAAAAGATGGTGGGGTTGATTGACTCCAGGTTAGGCCGCTTTTGGTACACAAACATGAGATAGCAGACTCCCCAGCATGAAGCAATCGATAGGAAACTGTCGACCCACCACAAGACATAGCAAGCAACCCAGGTGCCAGGCATGTCGTAGTCCTGGGACATGAGGTGGAGCACGTTGATTATCGTGGCAAACCCCATGGGCAGACATCCCAGGAACATGGACTGGCCAGGATGCAGCAGCATCCGCTTAAGCTGTTCTGGATACAAGATGAACCGGAGAATGAACATGGTGAGGCAGAGCACAAAAAACACGACGTTGATACCCCACACTGCCATGCCAGCAATCCGAAGCCCTTCCCGCGGGAAGGGAAACGAGTACAGAATGGCCGAAGACACGCCCAGACCCATAACGGCGGAAAACCAGGCGGGCGAAAAGTGTCGGATACGAAATGCCAGATAGGAGTTGCTGGGAGAAACCAGCGTGGCTGAAGAAAGGGTATGGCTATCGCAGCTTTCGATTGGCGTGGTGATAGCAAGAGTGGCTGGAATATTGTGTCCAGCCTCAAGGTCATTTATGTTATTCATTTGAAAGGTGGTATTGCGGAAATCAATAGAGTGCACTGGAGAAAACTTCTCTTCTTTTTCTGTAGAAAGCCTATTATCAAAAGTGTTCATTTGAAACGATTATAAGATATAAGACTCTTCCTAGATGTTTTTTCTTTTATATTTAAACAATAGTAAGATTCAAGAAAAGAACAAAAAAACTGTGGCTAGTGTCGATACAGGCCCATATTTATACTTTTTAGAGTTTTGTGAGATTTTTTTTTCCTTCCTACATCTCCGCCACAAGATCGTGACGCATTCGCCAGACCCCGAAATACGACAAATTGCTGTGTTCGGGCTGTGGCTAGTGCCGTCAAATTTTTGCGCCGCATTTCCTGAAAAAGGGAATCGGTAAAGCTATTTTGTCTAATTAGGCCATTGTGGCTAGTGTTTCACCAGCCACGGTTAAGAGACAGCCGACAGAGCACTAGCCACAGTCTACCGGTTTCCCCCCTTTTCCAAAAGAAGCATTTTCAAATAAAAAAAATTACAATATATTTTAGGGCATTTCAAATAGTCTGGATCTATTTGTCAAAACAAGCTTACTAACGCTCTTGATGACTGAATTAAAATCTTTATTAACTATGTACACAATATATATAAAGGGGATGTTTAAAATTACAAAAACTACCTATTTCAACAGTTAGTAAAACGAAAAATAAAGTTACCTGTTTCATCAAAACAAATCAACTTTTTAAATATCAGCGATCTTGGTGTTAAAAGGTGTCCTCACAATGGAATAAGACAAAAGTAGCAGGTGTTTTATCATCATAAAAGAGTTGATTTTGACGTGGTAAAGCAAGAAAAAGCAATTGACTTACAGTTTACATTCACCCTCGCGAGCAAACATTTTCAACAACTCATACATTTCTTAAAACCCTGAAAAAACACAGTTAGAACATAATCTCACGCACAATGCATAGTGTTTTTATATTAATCAAAAATAATCAGAATAAAGTTATTATCAATTCACTAGGACCCATATGAAAATAGGCGTATTTTCGAGCACACTAGATTGTCAATCGCAAATTAAATCATCATAAAAACAATAAAACCGGCTCTCGCTTCTCCATCTTGTACTTACACATTATTAAGGGTATCCAAAGGTTAAATCTGCTCGTGAGAGCAAATTGGTTGGTTTTAAAAAAAATCAGTTGTTAGGTATTTAAACCTTTTAGAGGCCGTATGCTGGAGGAAAAAATCTATGAGTAGATATTGACCTAAAATAAAAGGAGAGAGGAGAAGGGGGGGAAGAGGAGAAGAAATTTTCACTTGAAAGCTCTCACCTAAATTTTTATTCAACCTTAGGGTTAAGCCCTAATTTTACAAAAAAATCTTCAGTAGATTTCAGTATTTTAATCACGTGATTAAAAATCAATTTAAACAAAAGAATGAGATTTTTTTTGCACCCACCAGTATAATTTTTTTTTTTTCACTTTCAAATTCTTGATCTCGATGCTGGGGTCCTTATCTATACATGCCCATAAAATTTTTTCTTTATTATTTTGGTATTTCATTTTCATCCAAAATTTGAGCCCCCATAAAATTATTGCTTGTGAATGTATATATTTTGGTGCCAAACGATGAATTGTATTTTTACTTATAGTTTCCTATACTGGCTGCAATTGTTTCAAAACATGGAATGGTTGTGCTTCTATGTCAACTATTTGTGACCAGCAAACGTAGTGCTTCTACCGTAGACTTTAATCCTTTGAACTTTAAGAGTACAATATCAAACTGCTGTGAAATCACTACAAGCTTTAATCTTTAAAAACCACCACCTTGTAAGCCTTAATCAAATCGCTGGCTCCTTTGAAGATTCAAGCGTCGCCAGTTTTTGTTTTCAAACCCTTTCAGTTTTTTACAAGTTGATTCATCCTTCTTCAAAAGATGCCTGTAAAACCAACCAAAACACCCATAAAACAACCTCCTAATCACAAAACTCGTACTCCTTCAACCCGCGATACTAATCAAACCGTCCTTTTTAAACTAACTTTCTTGAAACATGAAAAAAAACGTCTAAGAAAACTCTCCAAATCAAAAATATGTTGACAAACATATCACGTGACATATGACACATTACCTAATCATGTCATACGCAGATTACAAACCTGAAAATTTTTTCCCATTGCACTCACACAAACTCGTGAGTCGCTCGTTCCTCCCACTCTTTTCCCTCTTTTTTTTTCCTCCCCTCCCCTCCCCCCCTCCCGTCGTTGTGTCGATTTTTTATTAATCTCTTCAGCTCTCTGTCAGCCCACAGAACCACCACATACACAACTCAGTCAGATATTCACAATGTCTATCACTATCGAGGAACCCCAGTGGAAGTACGTCGAACTTGGCCGCGTTGTCTACATCGCCCAAGGTCCTGCTGCTGGCAAGATTGCCACCATTGTTGAGATCGTTGACCAGAAGAGAGTATGTCTTTGAAACCTTTTGACATGCAAACAGCTAGGGAAAAGAGGACCCTAAAGCAGATACCTTATGAAAATTTATAAATACCCAGGATGATGAAGGAATTATTTTTTTAGAATTTGTTTATATTCATCCTCTTTTACTAGCTGATGCCTTATTCAATTTTAAGTGCTTTACTAACTTCATTTCAGGTTCTTGTTGATGGCCCTTCCGTTGACCGTCAGGCTGTCTCTCTTTCTCACACCTCTCTGACTGACTTTGTCATTGAGGGTCTGTCGCTGGCTGCTCCCACCGAGGAGGTTGCCAAGCTCTGGGCTTCTGCTGATATCGACGGCAAGTGGGCCGCCTCTGCTCTCGCTAAGAAGCTTGCTCAGCAGGAGAAGCGCGCTCAGCTCACCGACTTCGAGCGCTTCCAGGTTTCTCTTCTTAAGAAGCAAAAGAAGGCTGCTATTTACAAGGCTGTTCAGGCTTAAATAAAATTCTTCTTTCCTAATGAAAACCAAACTTAGAACGTAACAACTCTGGTAATGATTTTTTGAACAAAAAAAATAAAAAAAAGGGAAAAAATTACATGTCTGATTTTGTTTTTTTAAAAAAAAATTGAAATCGTTTTCTTTTCTTTGTTTCTCTCTTGAACTTTGCGTAGATTTTCAATTTTTCTACACAGTAGCTTTTGAAAACTGTAGTATGAAAAACTCTCAGTTCACGTGAGGGTTAATATTAAAGACACACTATCGTTCTGATCTTCACTGATAGTGAAATTAAAGCATCTTTGGAAGTTTCCAGTATTTTTTTATCTTAAGCATTTGTAAATACTCCTTGAAGTTTTATTTTTGCAGCTTCTATTTTAATTCTTTTTTTGAAAGACGGTATAATCTTTGCATTGTTATATCACGTACTCATTCTCACAGGACTTTATACTTGTTAGATATCACATATATACTAAAACATTAAAAGCTACAAAATATTCCTTACAAACCACTTATTTATTAGTCTTTGGTGGCTCCTTAAACCGAGAAGCCCCAGTTTTAGTGCAACAATACAAGTAAAAGTTCAAAGCATGTTCAATCGCCATTCTTATGTGCTTCCACGCATCTTCTCTTGTCACGTTCCAGGGAATGGTAGCTGGCCGTTTCATTAGATGATTCACAATGTGTGGAGGTACGTTCATACGGTCAAAGGCTTGGTCGTCTGCAAGGAACTTGCAATGGCTTGACAGCAAATGAAACATATCTAGCAAACTTGCAGGTGTTTCGTTCTTGTACAAGGCGTCACCATAAGCCAAAATATGACTTAGCCCTTGAACATTGTACAAGAAATTGTCGGGGTTATTGAGTGTAGGTGCAACTGACTTTACAAGAAATTCCATCGACATTGTGAATTTGAAATAAGCGTCTTCCATCTGAAAGGCGTAGATCATATACAACTTAACTGCGGGCCAGTCTCTTAGCGTTTTGACCAATCCATAAATCTCGGCCCAAACATCTTTAGTCACGTACATTTTCAGAAAATGCAGCTTATCTTTGCCACTTGCATTGGCTCTTCGCGCTGCGCTTTCGTATCTCTCCATAAAGTACGACACATCTTTCCCGTTAAAAATCGGAATTTGCCCAGACTGGGGCAGCGGGAAGGGTTCAGGCGGGTGCGTATTTACCGGTCTATCAGACTTTAACGCTGGCGTTCCATTCTCCGAGATCTCTACCGTGTCAAGAAATCTTTCACACTGAAGCACCTCAGACAAAAATTGACGACATCCATAGTAATGATACTTGATGGTGTTAATTTGTTTAATCAAATTTTGGTTTTCCTTTTGAAGTTTCCGCATATCATGTTGCAAGGCAGCCATACTCGCACGGTCGCTGTCAGATGACAAAACATGCTGTAAAGTAGTCATTGATGTCAAAAAAAAACTTGATTACTTTAAATTTTTACTTTTACTTCAAAAGCTGAAAGAAAATGCTCGACTTTATATGAATTTCGATCATTACGATCCTGGCTAGTTCATGTTACAGATCTTGCTTCAAGTAGGTCTTTTATATCTTGAAATGAATAGCAATTAACTACTTAAAATGTCATATATTTTACGTTATTAATTAATTAATTTTTAGACAAAAGCCAAGGCTATTATTCTTTTTACAACAGTCATTTAAAGAGAGAAACATTTCTTGTTATATCCAGTTTTTGCATACTCTGTAGAGAGTATATACTCTTCCAAAAAAGTAAACACTGAAAAGACGTGCGGCTTTATCTTGAAAAATTTAAACATCAAGTGCAAAGACGAAAATATGACATAAAAAACGCCAGTTTTTTAAATCAACCCACGTTTAATTAATAATTAAAAACAATTTATATAATATTAAAACTATTCAAATCGTTATGATAATTAGTTTGACTAACTAACATGGGAGTAGTAAATACCGGATGTGCTTAAATATACTCATATTACTCCAAAATGTCGTTTATTAATCGTAGAAATAAATATATATGCCTTAATATATATCACTAGATTAAATGAAAACAGTGAATTTAAATTATATTTATATTTCATTTAAAAAACAAATACAAAAAACCAAATTATAAAAACGAGCGACTTAAATTAACCTAGCGAGCGTAAGAACAAATACAAATCAAATAAACACAAAGAGCGTAATGAAACTAATGAAGTTATATCATAACGAGCGACAAAAAAATTAAACGAAAGAATCAAAAAAGAAAAAAAATATATAAGCGAGTGACTTATTGACTAACAGGGGAGGCAACAGGTAAACGAAGGACTAAAAAAAAGTAGCCAGCTACTTTAATTTTTTTTAAAAATGAATTTTTAGACACACATTAGTTTGCAGTTTGGGTAAATGTTCCATTCCGATACTGTACATCTCCCAGTGGCACTCCAGATGGCAAAACTGGCCCGCCAGATGAAACTGACGCTTCTTCGGTGGTATAAGAAGTACTACTCTTTATTGTGTAAATAGTAAGGGGTGTGTTGTAAAGAGGAACCGTGAATGTAGATGAGCCAGTAGAGCTAGATTCCTCAACAGATGTCGCAGATTCACTAACAATGACGTCGGTGGGGCTAGGGTCTTGGTAAACGTCAAGGCTGGTGTACCTTCTGTGAGTGTAGTGAGTTGCAGTTTCTTCGGAAGATGTAGAAGAAAACTCAGACGTGGCGGAAGATTCAAGAATGGTAGAAGATTCCGAAGTTGTTGATGATTCTGAAAGGCCGGTGGGTAAAGTTTGTTCTGAAGAACTCGAGCTGGAAACAGACTCAGACGTTGAAGATGCTTGAGCGGCTGGATCATAAAGAACAGGATCCGAATACCGGGCAGTATGAGGTCTTGTGTGAGAAAAGTGAGTGTAATCTTCGGTAGTAGATTCATCCACAGAAGATACTGTCTCTGTATCAGTAGATTCAGAGGTTGATGTGGTTTCCAAAGAAGTTTCTGTAGTCTCAGCAGAGGTACTGGAATCTGCTATAGCAATATCAGTAGATGTAATTTCGGGCTGATAATCAGGGGTAGTATATCCAATGGTGTCATTTCTGTTATGAGCAGTAGGAGGGACAACCTCACTTGAAGAAGTTTCAGACGAAGAAGTTTCAGACACAGAAGCAGTCTCAGTGACATCGCTAGTAGACTCTGTAAAGTCAATGGAAAAAGTTACAGGCCTGACATGAGGATTATGTTTGAAAGAAGGTTCAGGGACTTCTGTGCTAGGAACTACAAAGGTACTATTAGAAGGAAGATCCGTGCTATAGTATGTAGTCCAGTCCTCTGAAGAAGTTTCTAAAGGAATCTCAGAAGAATACTCAGAAGTGGTGACGGCTGATTCCAAAGTAGCCGCAGTATCGTTAAGTCTATGATTCAGGGGGGTAACAGTAGGGAAAGAAGTTGGTACCACAGTGAAGTTGGTTAAAACAGAAACTGAAGAAATCTGTTGAGCAGAGTTAGTGAACTTGGCAGCGGTATCATTTTTACCAGAAAGAGGCGTTGCCTTTGCTCCAGAACTCTTAACTGATCCACTAGTGGTACTGGACGTTGGATGGGTACTCCAGCTAGAAAGGGGTTTAGTGGAAACAGTTTTAGTAGAGGTCTTAATAGCAGACAAGCTAATTGTATTGTTTCTGGTGATGATCTTGGTACTAGTAGTCACCGGGGTTGAGGTATAGCCAACAGTACTCCAGACTTTGGTAATGGGAGCTGACTTGGACGTGGTAAAAACAGTGCCATTCTTAGCCGACTGAGGTTGAGTAAGGGTCTTGGTGGCACTGGTTGTTGAAGTAGGTTTAGATGTTATCTTTGTTGAAGAAGACGTGATTGAGGAAGTAGACTTAGTGGTAGCTGTAGAGGTGGTCTTGGATGTAATAGTAGATGAAGTTTTAGACGTAGTAGCGGTAGTAGTCTTTGAGGTGTTTTTAGCCATAGTTGTAGATGAAGTTTTGGTTGATGTAGTGGAAGTTGTCTTAGCACTCGAAGTTGAAGCCTTAGTAAAAGTTGGTTTGGATGAAGTACTAACAGTAGTAGACTTTGTAGAAGTTGAAGACTTAACAGGTGTAGAAGTACTACTGGTCTTAGGAGTAGGATGGACGGTTATTGGAGCTACATGAGTTTGTCTAGTAGAAGAGAGCGAGCTTCCTGTTGTCCATGTGGAAGAGCCTGTAGACCTGGTTGAAGTAGAAGAGGAGGTAGAGGTGGATGACTTTGTCTTTGACAAAGAAGAGCTAGCAGTAGAAGAAGTAGACTTAGATGACGTTGGACGAGTGTGAGAGCGGTAACTCGATGTACCAGAGGTCGATGTTGTGGAAGTAAACGTCGATGGACGAGTGTGAGAAGAGCGCGTGGATGTGCTTGAGGTTGATGTGGTTGTTGGTTTGCTGATAGTAACCACATTTGTGTGTGTGGATGTAGTAGTAGTTGTGCGGCTGAACGAGTGGCTTTTCGAGGGCGTAATGGTAAAAGTTTTGTAAGTGGTGGTTGTAACTGTGGGATAGATGGTGGTTGTAGTTGTTGACCAGGATCTGGTATGAGTCTTGGGCTTGGAAGAGCTAGACAATTTGGTTGACTTGGGATGAGTTGTAGTGGTTGTAGTTGGTGTTGGATTGGTAGTGGTAGTAGTAGTAGTGGTAGTGGTTGTAGGGCTAGAAGTAGTAGTGGTAGTTGTGGTAGGACGAAGTTTTTTGGTGACCGTGGTCTGTTGATAAATGGTAGTGGGGCTGTTCCGGGTTGTAGTGACAGTGAAGGTGGTACTGACACCAGGTTGAGTGAAGGTCAGAATCTTGGGGACTGTGTAGATGATCCGGGTAGTTGTCAAGTAGCTAGTGTACTTGGGAGCGTGCCAGGATCCGCTGTCTTTATCATCACTAGAGTCGTCACCCGAGTCATTGCTAGAGCCACTATCGTCATCACTCGAACCATCATCACTCGACCCTTCATCGCTGGAATCATCATCACCAGAATCGTCATTAGAACCGTCATCACTTGAGTCGTCACTGGATCCATCGTCACTGGAGTTGTCATCACCAGAGTCATCGCTAGAGCCACTATCGTCGTCACCAGAACCATCGTCTCCAGAATCATCGCCAGAACCATCGTCCTCAGCGGCCTCATCATATGCGTCACCTTCATCAGCAGCACTGTCATCAGCAGCGCTGTCATCTTCGGCACTATCATCTTCAGCACTGTCATCTCCAGGGCTGTCATCTTCACCATCGTCTTCGGCAGCTTCATCTTCCTTTTCATTTGCTTGAGGTTGATCCTGTGCAAACGTATTGCCTGACTCCTCAATGGATGAGTCGTCGACAGCGTTGGCATTGTCCTCGCTGTCTAGATTGTCGTCAGAAGAAGCTTCATCGTTTTTGTCATCGGGTGCTATTTGGTTATCCTCTGCTTCTTGATTGGTACTATTTTCATCCTGACGCGCTTGATCATCAGCTTGGACTTCCGCATTGTCTTCAGCTGAGTCTTCTTCCTCCCTTTTTTTACGGTTAAGAACTTCCTCCACATCGTCCCAGCGAGTGAGGTGGTCATTCTTGAAATCCCCCGTAAGTACAAACTTGTTGACAATTTCGGCTTCAGAGTTGAGATCTAAGTTTTCTATCAGAGTGTTTTTGTTTTGTATTTCTATTTGTTCTTGGCCTTCGACAGATTCGAATTTTTTTTGAACTCGTCGACCAGTTTCCGGATACCTGCCGTGCGCTGGCGCGTTTTTATTTGGCTGGCTGTTGGCCGCATTTGCGACGTTGAGACAAACAATGACAAGCCCAAGGACTTGACTTAAAGTGTATTTCATTTTGAATAAAGAAAGTATTGAATAAAGGAGTGACTAAAAGTTAAGATGTATAGAGAGTAAGAGGGAAAAAAGAAGGACAAAAAAGAGTAAAAAAGAACGTGAGAAAGAACTCTTAGGTCAACTAAGAAGTTTGATTTGTAGGTGAATATAAAATTTGAATTTTTTAAGGATAAGAAAAAATTGAGATATATTTATACCCCTGATTCCAGATCATTTTCAATTTCCATTAAATTGAGATTATAAAAAAAACGAATTAATATAAACGGTGGGGGAAAAAGAAACGAGATCTAAATGAGTTCTTAATTGGATGGATTTTATTTAAATGAATTTAATTAGTTTGAAGAAGCTAGAGTTTTAAAATTAAAGTAAGAAGCTTCCATACTAACTTTTCAATAGAAACAAGGTTAACTCTATTGTTTTCAAAGATGAAAAAAGTGGACCTTTTTTGTCTTTTTATTTTTCTTAATTAGGGAAAGAAGAAAAAAAAATACTAAAAGAAACGAGTTTCAGGTTTAATCTAATATTATGGAGAGCGTACAAAACAATAGATTTTTGTGCATCATGTCAAAATTAGGTACAAGTTTATTTGATCTCATCAAAATTTCCTACGAGCCTAATAAAAGCTAATTTAAACTAAGCTTCTAGACTTTGGATGGAATCCTTGAAATTTTCTATTTTAAAACTCTCGTCACGAAATAGTAGCTATCTCCAATTTTTTTTCAAATGCGTTTGGCTTATTTAAAAATAAAGCTCATGGATCTCCACTTTTTTCCTTTTGGTTTTGATGATCTGGTTGACAGTCCAGCGGTTTCTTAACAAATGAAATCAAGAAACCGAATAATATATCCGTCACATAAATTTTCATTCAAGGTAATTTTATTGCCCCTCGAACAAGAAAAAACTTTAATTGGAATATTCCACATTAAACGTGAAACAATTTTGATAATCGCTTGGGTAAAAGCAGCCCAATTGTTTGATACATGATTTTAGAGCTACGCTTATGACATGGCATCACTTAAAAATTGAATAAATCAATTTCAAGCTTGCTCACTACTCTTATCCCAACAAGAAACACATCAGTATTATCAATAGACTCATCATTGCATATATGAATATTATAGAGATTGTATATTTGTTAAACTGAAAATAACTTTGTTCTATTGACTACTTGTTTTTTACTATCAACACATTCCCCAAAAAAAAGATATGAATATTTTCTTCTCAGCTATTTATGCCAAAAACTTAGACTCAAACAAATTTCCTTAGGACAATTCAAAGCCTGCATCTGCATGAATGGAATTTAAAATTTTTTCTTTCAGGATTTTTTTGCTTTTATAAGCAGGTAATTTAATCAGATTGATGCATGTTGATGAAGTAGGGAGCCGCTGCTCGTCGGGACCCGCGTTTCGAATGGCAAAGTGAGGATTGAGAGCCTCGAAACCCAGGAGTGGAGCTTTTGGAACAGAGGTGACAAACTTGATAAATCTGGATTTATCCTCGTCGCTGAGCTCCTTAATAACTTCCCAAAAGTACTTGATTGTAACATCATTTTCATCAAAGTTGATGAGCACGCTGTTTTTCCTGAGATCGTCAATGTTAATGGCAGCGGGTCTTCCAGAAATAAGCATTTGAATTTCGCGGGCGTTAAACATGGAAAGCCATCGAGGAGGTAAAATGACCGAAAGACCCTGTAAGAACAATGAAGTTTGTTGGTGCAGCACAATATTTAATTTGTAGTTTGCAACTGCATGAATATACTCTAAGCGGTTTGCGTTTGTGACGGGGATATTAGAGCCATTTGGTTTAAGATCAACCACGCTTTTTTGACCATGCCCAACTTCTTGGTTGATAGAAAAATCCAGCATTAGATCCTCTACATTTCCCGGGTAATTGTAGAGCTTGATGAGGTTTTCATAAAGTTCTGGATCAAAGGAGTAAAGATCGTCAAAGGAGTTCCGGTACCCCATTCCAGCAGCCGCCCATTTTTGTAGAAAAAAAGGTGCAAATTCCACATCAACTAGGATATTTTCATAAAGACATTTTCCAATAATCTTTCCCAGGAATACCATGTATCTATTGGCATCAAGTTTTTCTTCGGGATCAAGATTAGTGTATTTGCGCGACACACCTAATATGGGGTTGGGAAATAAAAGATGTTCTCCGCTAGCAACAAAAAGACCTTCTTTAGTTTCTATATTGTATTCATTGTCATGTGACGGGTTGAATGCTGTTTTACTAATAATGGTCAAAAACTCTTTTGTGATACCAGCACCAACCCCAGCCTCGACTCCGTACTCGTTAGAAAACCGGACCGCGATTTGTTGTCGGAAGTCCGAACCAAGCTTATTAAAAGCCGTGTAGGCATCTTCGAGCAGGTGATCGCGACGAATGACACCAGTTTGACGAGCCTCTAGTCCAAAGAAGTTAAGTGTAGGAGGGTTAAGGGCAGCTTCTTCCGCGCGAAGGTTTTCAATAAACTCTTGGAAGATTTTTAACCTTGTGTCAAAAGGAATAAAGAACGGGGCTTGTCTCAAAATTTCCAGGCGCGGAACTATACCACCAAGAGACCTTGGATTGGAATCGGATATTCTAGATTGCCGATATGATTCCTGTTCCACATCATCGTCGTCATCACTATCACTATCGTCCACATCGTCGTCAACCTCCATGCTCCGGGCTTCATTTTCGCGCCGTAGTTGTTCTTCTTCTTGTACCACAGACGAAATAAAATGCTCTATTTGGAAGTTATTAATCATTAGCCAAAAGTCATTTGGCAAAAATTGTCGTCGGGAGTCTCGAATGTATATTTGACGCATAACCAACACGCAGCTGTTAGTAACTGAAAGAGGAGCCACGTTTAAAAGGCTGTTTAGTTTTTGGTCGGCCGAGATTTCAGCAGCGTTCCACAGTAAAGCAAAACAGATGTTACGCAGAAACTGGGCAAGATCCTTGATATTTTGTTTAGGAAGACCGTGTGTTGTTGAAGTTCCGTGGAACTCTGCATCGTTTGCCACGATTAACCAGTAAGAGTAGAGATCAAGGAAAAGAAATAATAAAGAAATTGTTTGTGCACCATTTACCTGGTCCGGAGGCAGTGGTTTCTCATCAAGTAGGATTCTTGCTAGTACACTTTTTTCAGGAGATTTTTCCAAAATTGTTTTGCATAGTGGTGTAGATTTGATGGTTTCCCAAAGCTGCTGAATGACTGCTAGTGGAGATAGAGTGATGAACATGACGATTTGTTGTTTTTTGATAGGGTATAATGATGTTAGTGAGGTTACAATGGAGGAAAACAGGGGGAGATTAAAGTCGGAGGATCCGAGCAAAGTGTCCATTATTGAGGTGAAAAATGAACGGCTTGTTAGTTGGTTCAACTTTTCAATTACAAACTCATTAGTTGAGAGCATAAATATTGGGTTTTCCGACAATTTTTTAAGACGTTTTGCGGTTGTTGTTTTCGAGGGTGGTTCGATCTGGATATTAAGGGGAGAGATGAAAATGTTTAGAGTCTGGTAAAATAGGCTCTGATCAGCAAGAGATCCAAAAAACTGATAAAAGTTAACGAGACGCCACACCATATCTTGCTGAGTAATGCTTGGTCGTTCAGAAGGATCAAGGGCAGAATACTTGGTGATGAAACTCTTGAGAGCGCTGGAGTAAGGTAAGAACTGAGAGGGGGTGAAAAAAACATGGAGGCCTGGGGTTGACAAGAAAGATGCAAAGAAATCAATTGCATGGGAATGACCTTCAATCTGATGGGAGATAATTTTTATCAGAGAGTCTCTGACAAGAGTGATTGCTTCAGTGTTTTGTTCATAGTATTTACTAGAAGCCGTTAAGGTAATATGATTAGCCGTAATGGATTTAATGTAGGCTCCGCAAGTAGGGAGCAAACCTGTACTTGAGAAGTCTTGGAGCAGCTCGAGTGCGTAAAGGATGTCTGCATCAATGGGTTTTGGTGCGCTTTCTATGGTTTGTTGATTGTGTTTAGTTTTTGGTTTTAAAACCGTTGATAGTGTATCGATAAGGGTGACGACCAAGTGCGCGTCAATTTGTTTTTGTTGGAATTGGCCAATGTTAGTTCTGAGAATTTGTAGAATGGCCTTAACTTGTTGCTCGTTAGTGGGGGATCCAGTACAGGTGTATTTGAAAAAGAAGTTGAACCGAAGAAGGCAGTCTGTCAGTTGGGGTGGAGACATTACTAATTCCGAGGGATTCAAAAACGACGAGTTCCATTGTGTTTCAATTTCACGGCGCACACTTTCAACTTCTTTACGGGCGCGATAGAAGGATTGAATTCTTATAGCGGCGGTTTCTTCTTTGCGAGCTCGTTCGCGACGCTCGCGATCGAATTGTGCGCGACGGACGACGGAGTCCTTGCTGGAAGCGGTGGCGTTTCTGCCGCCCAGATTAATATGCCTCGCCCGACGATGCTGGCCTGTAAAGTTCATGCCATACATTGTTTACTCCAGTTTTACAAGTACGGTAGAAGTCTCTTATAGAGAAAAAGAATACGAAAAAAATAGAGTCGTATGTGAGGAGTATTGGGTTGTTGATAGTGGGAAAGGCGAGGGTTTATAAGGATTTTTCTTAAACGGTTTGTCTATGAAGGCAAAAAGGAAAGGGGAAATGAGATGATGGGCCGAGATTTTTTAGAAAGCCAGTAAATGTAGTACATGTTTGTTACATGATAGCGTTGTAACAAACCTAGACAAAACTAATCAATTGATTATCAAGTGAGTTTAAATCATTCAAAACTTTTTTTTTTTTTTTTTACATTTTATGAAATCAAAAACAATAAAAAAACATCTTCGCTTTATGTTCTCATAGATTTTTCATTTCAATCTATTAAACATCTCATCATGATCATAAAGGTTCCAGCCTTAGGTTTTTCCAAGGAGAGGGGCCTTTGATTAAATCATGAAAGCAGTCATGATGGCAACAATCAACCCCAAAACTAAGGGAACGACAACATTTTTGCTGGCTGAAGACTTTGCTTCGGTTGTGGTAGTAGAAGCCGAAGAAGAAGCAGATGCAGCGCCGGGAGTTGCATCTGCCGAAGCTGAGGCAACTGCAGTGGAGACTGGGGATTCAGCGGACAAGGAGCTTATGGTGACGTTTGCAATATTGTAAAGAGCAGCTCTACCTGTTGAAGTGAAAATGGTAGAAACTGTGGCCACCGTATATGTTGATAAAGTTGAGGGGCTGCTTTGGGAAGAAGAGGGCTTACTGGCTTTAAGGACCTGAGCCTTTTTCGAGACCGAAAGAGACGTCGAGACGACGCTGAAAGAAGAAGCCTTAGATGAGGAAGAGGGGGCAGTACCGGTGACATCGGCAATTGATTGTGTGTGTTGGGCGTTTTTGCCCAAGGCCGAAATATGGACGGTGGAATGGGCTGAAGAGGTGGAGGCGATAGCTGAGGAAGAAACAATAGAGGAGGAAGATGAGCTGGAAGATGAAGTAGAGGTGGAGGTTTCGATTGAGGAGGAAGAGACGGTGGAAAAGGAGCTGGTGGTGGGTTCGAGGCTGGAAGAGACGATCTCGGTGCTGGATTCAGGGATTGACGATGAGGATTCAATAGAGCTGGTGACAATAGTACTGGAGGTAGGCTCAATGGTGGAAGAAATTTCTTCTGATGAGGAGGTTGGCTCAACAGTAGAAGAGGTTGGTTCAACGGAAGAGGAGGTTGGTTCCACTGAAGAGGAAGTTGGTTCAATCGAAGAAGAGGTTGGTTCCACTGAAGAGGACGTGGGCTCAATGGAGGAAGAGGTTGGCTCAATAGAGGAAGAGGTTGGTTCAACCGAGGAGGAGGTTGGCTCAGCAGAAGAGGTTGCTTCAATCGACGATGAGGTTGGCTCAACGGAAGAGGAGGTGGTCTCTTCAGCAGAAGAGGAAACAGCCTCTGAGGTCGAAGTGGAAGTAGAAGAGGTCTCTTCAGAAGCAACAGTTGAAGAAGCAATGGTGGATGAGGCTGTCTGACTTTCGGATGATTGTGAGCTGCTAGAAGAAGAGGACGAGGAGGAAGAAGAAGCACCGTTTACTTCAAACACTTCGATGAAGAGCTTGGAGCCGGACTGGGCAGTACCTACGCAAAAGTTTGCACCTCCAGAGCCGGTGGCAGCCAGAGTTGAGTTGACATCATTGACGGCTCCGGTGGCGGGGTTGATTTCACAAGGAAGACCAACACAGTCACCTTCACACACAAGACGCATACCGAAGTCTGGAAGCACATCGCGGAACGGGGTTGCTGTTTCGAGGTACACGGGGTTCCAGCCAAGCTTGACATAGGTGTTTCCGCTGTCATCAGTATTTGCACCCGCAACATAGGGGGACCAGTTTCCGATGGGGCTTGTGTTGGTGCCCCAGATGCAGCCGACTGAGGCTGAGACACCAGGAGCGTTGATGTAGTAATGGGCGGCGGTGCTGAGCCAGTAGGTGGGGTCTGGGACTGCGATGATTTCAGTTGAGCCGGAGGTGATTTCAGTGGGGATGAGCATGGCTTCGTTTCCTGGGAGGACCGTTTGGCAAAAGGAGACGATACCTCCGCAAGAGTTTTGGACGAGGCCTGCGCCGGAGCCGTCTACGCAGTAGGGGTTTTCAGGGAAGGGTTTTTCGATTTCGCCGTTCTCGTTGCAGTAAAGCCCGCCGTTCATGGAGAGGGGATATGAGTAGGAGGTGGCTTCAGGGTCCCACTGGGCCATGACCTGGCCGGGAGGACACGCGTAGGGGCAGTAGTTTCCGGGCAAGCATGGCTGGTCAGGAGACATTGCCCAGCCGGCGTTTTCGCAGTCCGGGGTGACTGCGACGAGGCCCGCGTCGGTGGGGAAGGTACATTGGCCGGAGGACGAAGAGGAAGTGCTGTTGCTGCTTCGGTTTATGAGGGTGGGGTCGGATTTGTGGACGCCGGAGTGGCTGTGGAGATGCTGGATTTCCGGGTGTCTTGCGTGGAACCTGAGATTAGCAGAGGCGGAGTCCAGGTTGTCGAAGGGGATGTTCTGGTGGCGGTCTTTGATGGCTGCGATGGCGACGTTGTCTAAATCAAGGGCGTCATGGTGGGAGAGGCCGTGACGGTGGTGTAAAGCACGCTTTTCGGCGGCGACTGCGGAAAGAAAAGTGAGGAACGCGGTCGAATATGTTTGAATTTTCATAGTACTGAAGGATTACTTTGCTGGATAAACGAGTGTCTTTTTTTTTTTTTTTGAAAGAGAGAGAAGGATTTATTGAAAAAACATGGAGACTTCAATAGAATGACCACTTGTGAATGATGATTTGAATACCGAAATAAAGGGTTTAAAAAGTGAATAGGAATTGAATAGAAAGTTGAATAAACGAATGACTAAAGGTTACGCTGAGGATGTTTTTAAAAAAGAATGTAAGTAGTTGGCACAGCAAACGGTTATAGAAAAAAAGGGTAAACGTAAGAACGTTTAGATAATTAGAAGAAAAAAAATATCAGAAAAAAAAAAGGTATGATAATAAGACGTAAAAAAGGGAGTTGGAAAAATCAGGTTAAAGGGGGTCAAGAAGAGGGGGGTGGAAAGGACAGGAAACCGATGAAAATAAGGAATGGAGGATTTTTTATTATTTTTTTAATTCGCTTTTGGTGGGACCAAAAGATGCGTCAAATGGCAGAGAGCTGGGATAATATTATTTACATTCACGCTGGTCACACGGCGTATTCCCAGATAGTACACACTAAGACTCCCGAATAAGACGCGATTTTTTTTCGGTTTTTAGTTTAACAGGAGAAGGCGAGAACATTTAAAAAAATTGGCTTTGGGTTTACAGCGTCAGATAACTTATTCTCCACAATCGCCAGCCATCTACGAAAATAGGCTTTAGAGTTTTTCCCAGGTCTTTAGACCTTAATGCTGTCCATGTGGTTGTATCTTTCACTTGGGGCAGCTGTGTGGAAGCCCATCGCGTAGCTGCTGTCGCGTAACTTTTATTTAGGGAGCGTGATGGGTTTACTCAAGCACAGGCTTTTGGTCGTGATATCCACGCCACTTGACATGTTTTTATTCTGTAAATTACCAACACCTTTATATATTCTGAAAGGATTACTAGATTTGAATGAACTTTGAAGTTTTTTTGCCATTTCGTTTAACAGACGTTTTGTTTTTTTTTTTCCCATTTTGAGATGGCCGTCCTGTTTGGTCCGTATTTGACAACGCACGGCTGTACAGACAACCTAAATTCTTGGCAATTTCCTGTTTGGGCAACGGAATGCACGGCTGGCGTCACTTTTTTAGGGGGAGAGTGCAAAAAAAAGTCCAAAACAAATAGTGTAATGTCACAAGACGGGGACCGAGTCTGCGCGTCAGAATCAGCCGGGAGGCCGGGGATTTGCCAGGCGCCTAGAGGTTGCTGTTGTGTTCATCTTGGGCCAAAGGTTTTAGCGAAGAGAAAAAAAGACGGAGATGGTGCTGAAAAGGCTATTTCATGGCCACGGGGGAGAAAAAAAAGAAAGTCTCAAGATGTCTCAGCCTTGTTTGGTTTAAGCTCAAGGCTTGGAGGCATCGCGGCTATTGGTGGGGAAACAGCGCTGGTTGAAAGGATTTGTGTGTTATTATTAGAGCACAAGGGAAAACAGCTAAACGTGCTCCGCATTGTTTCTGGAAAATATGCTCTTCACGCTAATAGTATTAGCCTGTACAAGAAGCGCGAAACAATGGGATTTGGGGAAACCAGAAAAAAGAAAAAAAGCTGCTGTCTGGAAGTTCGAAGGCATTATATATCAGCAGTTCTTGCCACAGCGCTTGGAATGGAAAACAACCACGAGGCTTTCGGTTCGACCTCAAAAGCTGACAAGTTTTTGTGCTGAAACCTAGAAGCCTCGTTTGTTTTTTTTTTTTCTGCAAAGCCCCCAGCCTCACCTCGTGACCAGCTCTTTTTAAGCGGAAAAGGTTTCGATAAGGCATTTCGCGGCCTCCTTCAGTGTGACGTTGAAAACACCTCCCGCAGGCTACGTTTGGAGCTGTGGCTGCAAAACACCAAGGGAGCGGCGGGGGGAGGTTTTGCGCTAGAGACTTGAGTGTAAGCTGACAAGAGGCATCTTGATCCACACGCTTCTCAACTAAGTAGGCAACTCCACCCCAGTCAAACTTACAAGCTCTTGAGCATCCCTGTCTGCCAACTCGCAGGCGCCTTCAACACGACCAGGGTGCTCCTTCCGTGGAATTATTTTTAGCACAGTCGTCAGTGTATAGAAGCAGGGTAAGAACCTTTTTGTGCCAGGCAATTGATTTTTCAAACATCCGATGTTTCAATCTTTGAAAAATATCATGGGGACTAAATAAAAAGTATCTCCAACTCAGATGATTTTGAGAAAATCAATCAAAAAACCTCTTTAATTTCCAGATTCTCGGGAAAATTCCCTGAACCACTTTTTAATTCTTCAAGGACCCTGCGGACTTGAAATCTCAAAGCCACCCACAAAACCGTTATGTGAACTCTCAATTTCAAAAGAAAGACCCGTTGATATTTCTATCATTCAGGAGTGGCAACTCTAAATGATTAGTCCAGACTTCTGGTTGTACGTCAATGACTCGTGACCTTATTAAATGTCTTCCAAAGACCCGCTTTCTCTTATTAAACTCATTTTACATCACTTCATTTTATCCTCCAAATCACCCATCTTATTTAGATCATCAAACAGTCCTTTAAACGTACCACCTTTTGATTTCTATTTTTGCCAAAGCATGTACATGACTCATAATTAGCCATGGCCTTCGTTTTTCACAGCCTTCAGGCGTTGTTTTTCTTGTTTCAACAAATACACTTGTCTATGATATATATCTACGCTTGATATCGAAAAAGATATAAGAAGCCTGATAATTAATGAGACTGTAAACAAATAGAAACACAAATTAATAATCATCCACGCGGGTGTGGATAGCCTCATTCGAAGCTGTGGGATTAATTTTCATTTCTTGCACTGCAAAAAGCGCCCTCTTGACCACCGATCGCAGCTCACAAAAGTTGATCTATACAAGTACCGAGTAGTTTTGTAAAAACATGTAACTTTATATTTTTCTCATATATAAAAAACCCCATAATTTACTTTAAAAGCTTGAAATCTTAACGTTTGTATCTAATAAACCTAACTGGTGCACCGCTGAAATATCGTTAATATAAATTCCCCCTTTGGGAACAAAACGCGCGTGTCCAAAACAATCAATTTGCGTTTTACGGACCGCACTAAGGTATCACAAATGTATCAAGGTGACGAAAAAATATACAAGGGTTTGTCTCTTGAGGTTGGTATTGGAATATTAACAATACCACGGAAATCGGGGCAGATAGTTAATTCTGAGGTGTGTATATATATCTCCTCTTTTTTCTTTCTTGAATCTTTTTTTTCTTCTCTTCAGCAGCAAATTACCTCCAAGCGATCCACCAACTTCAATCTTTCTTTCTTTCGTTCTTTTTTTAATTCTTCTCTTCTTTAACTTCTCTGGTAGAAGCTCACTTTTATTTCTCTTCTTTTTCAAACTTCTCTGGCAGAAGTTTTTACTTTTAATTTATTTCAAGCCTTTAATTCTTTTTTTTTCATAATTACTTGCTCTTTCATCTTTAATATCAAAAACATTTAATTCTATTTCCACTGCTCGTTTCAACTAGTAAGTATTCACAAAACCCAATCATACTCATGTCCTATCTAACACCCCCTCAGATAAATGGTTTCCTTAAAACTATTGAAAATCGCTGCCGCTGCCTTGGTCTCCGCTGGCGGAGTCCTTGCAGGAGGTCAACAACAGTCCGATATCGTTTCTGTTTTTTATCAAGAAGTCGTTTCCAACACCTTATGGTACAAAGTAACAACGATGGCCCGCTCCAAAACTGCTGAATTCCTGGGCGGTCTCCCAACAGTCTCCGCAGATGGGGTTTACGCAACTGCTTATACTCAAACTGAGGCATGTGTTCCAACAGGATTTCCGGGATTTTCAACTGATCCAATGTGTATTAAATGGTCTAGTGAAACTGTGATTAGAAATGGGGTCCAAGTAATCAACGTATACTGCTCTGAGTACCTCTATATTCAACCCATCGAATCAAGTATAGTTATCAATACTGAAGACGTTGGTGATTGTCATGTATGTGAGGGTAATAAAGCTTCTCAATCCTCAATTAATGCTCTTGATGATGAAACTTCTACTCCTCCTATTACTTCAACAGGACCAGCCACTTCTTGCGAGGTCACCATGATTCCTGCCGGCACCACCACTGAAAACGGACAAGTTGCTACCATCCAAAGTCCCGTCTGCGTCACAAATCTTCCCACCCCCGACTCTGACTGCGATTCCACCGGCTATTCCATCGTCTCTTCCACTCTTGTCGATAATTCCGTTACCCAGAGCACTTATGCCTACTGTGTTGGAGAAACTTCTGAACCGGTAGAAATTCAACAGGCCTCCTTGTCCTCTTCGGAGCTTGACTGCGCTTACACTACCAACTCTTACTCTTACTCCACCTTAGACTGCGGTACTGTTAAAACATACACTGTTCCTGTCTGCGCTGAATCTTCTACCCAAATTGCTCCTGAAACCACTTCAGAAGTTGAGTCGTCCACTTCAACAACCCCCGAGGCTGCTGAAATCGTAACCTCTTCTTCTGAGTCATCTGCTGAGCCTTCCATCACTTCCTGTCTTGATCCCTATGATGAAGAGGAATGCAACAATGCTTACACGGAAGTATCTTCATCTATCCAAGGCTCTTTTTCTGCCGTCTCTGCCTATATTGCTTCCTCCAATATTGTTCTTACCGGCCTTTTTATCTGTGCTTCTCTTTATCCTGAAATTGATGCTAAGGTTCAGAATACACTGATCCCCTCTCTGAACAGCAATGGCTTTTCATTCACTCCAACTATTAACGCCTGCGTTTATGACGTTTCTTCTTCTTCTGTCGAGACAAGTGAAACTGGGTGCGTGGTTGTTGGCTACGAAACTACTACTGTGACTGACGATGATGACTGTGTTGAGACACAGACTATCCCTATCTGTGAAGAGAGCACCTCATCAGTCGGTTCACTTGCTGCTGAGTCCTCTTCTTCTGTTATCTCATCTTCCGTTGAATCAAGTATTTCGGCTTGCAACGTTGTTGGCTACGAAACCACCACTGTGACAGACGATGATGACTGTGTTGAGACACAAACTATCCCCATCTGCGAAGAAAGTGTTTCTGATGTCACTTCTTCAGTCAAGTCTTCAGAAGTTCCGGAATCACAGTATACTTCTGTGATCAGCGAATCATCTTCTGCACCCGAGGTCTCTGAGTCTGTTCCTTCAACTTCTTCAGCCAGCTGTGTCGAGCCCCTTGACGAAGCTGGCTGCAGCGCTGCTTACAATGAGGTTTACTTTATTGTTTCTACCGCCACTGTCGATGAGCTTGTCGCCTACTTTGGCGCCAATGATAACACCGTTCTTGCTGGTCTTCTTATCTGCGCACCGGATTACGAGACAATCAACACCAACGTTATCAACAACATCATTCCTAAGCTTGCTGATAACCAATTTGAGACCACGGCAACCATTGAAGCTTGTGATCTTGAGTCGTCCACTTCAGTTTCTATTTCTGTTTTGGTTTCCGAGCCCCAGTCAGCCAGTGTCACAGAGTCCGGATCTCAATCTGGTTCATTGGAGTCTGAATCAGTTTCCGAATCAGTTTCTGAATCTGGCTCATTCAGTAGTGCGGAATCAGTTTCATACTTTGCATCATCGATTGTTTCCGAATCTGTCTCTGTGATCAGTGCATCCACTTCTGCATCCGAGGTCTCGGAGTCTGCCAGTGTTACAGAATCTGGTTCGCAATCTGGTTCTTTGGAGTCTGAGTCTGTTTCCGAATCCATTGCCGAATCTAGCTCGGTCAGTGGTGCGGAGTCAGCTTCTTACTTTGAATCTTCAATTGTTTCTGAATCTAACACTTTGGTCAGCTCGTCTTCCCCTGCATCCGAGGTCTCGGAGTCAGCCAGTGTCACAGAGTCCGGATCTCAATCTGGTTCATTGGAGTCTGAATCAGTTTCCGAATCAGTTTCTGAATCTGGCTCATTCAGTAGTGCGGAATCAGTTTCATACTTTGCATCATCGATTGTCTCCGAATCTGTGTCTGTGATCAGTGGATCCACTTCTGCATCCGAGGTCTCCGAGTCTGTTCCTTCAACCTTTTCAACCAGCTGCGTCGAGCCCCTTGACGAAGCTGGCTGCAGCGCTGCTTACAATGATGTTTACTCTATTGTTTCTGCCGCCACTGTCAATGAGCTTGTCACCTACTTTGGTGCCAATGATAACACTGCTCTTGCTGGTCTTCTTATCTGCGCACCGGATTACGAGACCATCAACACCAACGTTATCAACAACATCATTCCTAAGCTTGTTGATAACCAATTTGAGACCACGGCAACCATTGAAGCCTGTGAGCTTGAATCATCCACTTCAGTTTCTATTTCTGTTTTGGTCTCCGAGTCCGAGCCAGCCAGTGTCACAGAGTCCGGATCTCAATCTGGTTCATTGGAGTCTGAATCAGTTTCCGAATCAGTTGCCGAATCTAGCTCGGTCAGTGGTTCAGAATCAGTTTCGTACTTTGAATCATCAATTGTTTCCGAACCTGCTTCTGTCGCCTCCGAGTCTGTTCCTTCAGCTTCTTCAACCAGCTGCGTCGAGCCACTTGACGAAGCTGGATGCAATGCCGCTTACAATGAGGTTTACTCTATTGTTTCTGCCGCCACTGTCGACGAGCTTGTCGCCTACTTTGGCGCCAATGATAACACCGTTCTTGCTGGTCTTCTTATCTGCGCACCGGATTACGAGACAATCAACACCAACGTTATCAACAACATCATTCCTAAGCTTGCTGATAACCAATTTGAGACCACGGCGACCATTGAAGCCTGTGAGCTTGAGTCGTCCACTTCAGTTTCTATTTCTGTTTTGGTTTCCGAGTCCCAGTCAGCCAGTGTCACAGAGTCCGGATCTCAATCTGGTTCATTGGAGTCTGAATCAGTTTCCGAATCTGTTGCCGAATCTAGCTCGGTCAGTGGTGCGGAATCAGCTTCTTACTTTGAATCTTCAATTGTCTCCGAATCTGTCTCTGTGATCAGCGCATCCTCCCCTGCATCCGAGATCTCGGAGTCAGCCAGTGTTACAGAGTCCGGTTCACAATCTGATTCATTGGAGTCTGAATCTGTTTCCGAATCCATTGCTGAGTCTGGCTCGGTCAGTAGTGCGGAATCAGTTTCGTACTTTGCATCATCAATTATCTCCGAATCTGTGTCTGTGATCAGTTCATTCACTTCTGCATCCAAGGTCTCCGAGTCAGCTCCTTCAACCTTTTCAACTAGCTGCGTTGAGCCCCTTGACGAAGCTGGCTGCAGTGCTGCCTACGATGAAGTTTACTCTGCTATTTCTAATGCCACTGTTCAAAATATTATCAGCTACTTTGGTTCCGAAGATAACACCGTTCTTGCTGGTCTTTTGATCTGTGCTCCAAATTATGAGACCATCAACACCAAAGTTATCGCCAACATCATTCCTAAGCTTGTTGATAACCAATTTGAGACCACGGCAACCATTGAAGCCTGTGAGCTTGAGTCGTCCACTTCAGTTTCTATTTCTGTTTTGGTTTCCGAGTCCCAGTCAGCCAGTGTTACAGAGTCCGGATCTCAATCTGGTTCATTGGGGTCTGAATCTGTTTCCGAATCCGTTTCCGAGTCTGGCTCGGTCAGTGATGCAGAATCAGTTTCGTACTTTGAATCATCAGTTGTCTCCGAATCTGTGTCTGTGATCAGTGGATCCACTTCTGCATCCGAGGTCTCCGAGTCTGTTCCTTCAACCTTTTCAACCAGCTGCGTCGAGCCCCTTGACGAAGCTGGCTGCAGCGCTGCTTACAATGATGTTTACTCTATTGTTTCTGCCGCCACTGTCAATGAGCTTGTCACCTACTTTGGTGCCAATGATAACACTGCTCTTGCTGGTCTTCTTATCTGCGCACCGGATTACGAGACCATCAACACCAACGTTATCAACAACATCATTCCTAAGCTTGCTGATAACCAATTTGAGACCACGGCAACCATTGAAGCTTGTGATCTTGAGTCGTCCACTTCAGTTTCTATTTCTGTTTTGGTCTCCAAGTCCGAGTCAGCCAGTGTCACAGAGTCCGGATCTCAATCTGGTTCATTGGAGTCTGAATCAGTTTCCGAATCTGTTGCCGAATCTAGCTCGGTCAGTGGTGCGGAATCAGCTTCTTACTTTGAATCTTCAACTGTTTCCGAACCTGCTTCTGTTGCTTCCCAGTCTGTTCCTTTTACCTCTTCTACTAGCTGCGTTGAGCCCCTTGACGAAGCTGGCTGCAGTGCTGCCTACGATGAAGTTTACTCTATTGTTTCTAATACCACTGTTCCAAGTCTTGTCAGTTACTTTGGTTCCGAAGATAACACCGTTCTTGCTGGTCTTTTGATCTGTGCTCCAAATTATGAGACCATCAACACCAAAGTTATCGCCAACATCATTCCTAAGCTTGTTGATAACCAATTTGAGACCACGGCAACCATTGAAGCCTGTGAGCTTGTGTCTTCTGCTTCTTCATTTATTTCACTTTCTGAATCTGAGCCTGTCTACATTTCGGAGTCTGTTTCTAATTCTGAATCTCCCGTTGCTTCTGCAACCTCTCCAACTTATGAACAAGGTCTTTATTCAGAGACTTCTGAATCCACATCTTACACAACTGAGTCTGCACCTATTTCTTCCATTACTGGCTGCGTCGAACCTCTGGATGAAACTGGATGCAGTGCTGCTTATGCTGAGGTTTCCCTTGTCATTGCTACCGCCTCTACAGAAGAGCTCGTGAGCTACTTTGGTGCCTCGCAAAACACTGTTCTTGCTGGTCTTCTTCTCTGCGCACCGGAGTATGAGAATATCAATCTTGATGTTTCAAATAATGTTGTTCCCAAGCTTACCATTAACAGCTTTGTGACAACGGCTACAATCGAGGCTTGTGAGTTAGGCTCTTCCGCGTTTGCTTCATTTTCTGAGTCAACTTCGGCTAGTGAAAGTCAATCCTTAAGTGGCACCGAGCCCGCCTCTGGTATCGAATCCACATCTGGTTTTGAGCCTACTACCGTAACTGAGTCAGCTACTGAAACTGAGTCTATCTCTGGTACTGAGTCGACTTCTGGTACTGAGCCAGCAGCTGATACTGAATCCATCACCGGTACTGAGCCTGCTGTTGGTACCGAGTCGACTTCCGGAACTGAGCCTGCTTCTGGAATCGAGTCGACTTCTGGAACTGAGCCCGCAGCCGGTACTGAGTCGACTTCTGGTACTGAGCCTGCTGTTGGAACCGAGTCGACTTCTGGAACTGAGCCCGCAGCTGGTACTGAATCCACCACTGGTACTGAGTCAGTCTCGGGTACTGAGCCTGCAGCCGGTACTGAGCCTGCTGTTGGAACCGAGTCGACTTCTGGAACTGAGCCCGCAGCTGGTACTGAGTCCACTACTGGTACTGAGTCCACTACTGGTACTGAGTCAGTCTCTGGTACTGAGCCTGCTGTCGGAACCGAGTCGACTTCCGGAACCGAGTCGACTTCTGGAACTGAGCCTGCTGCTGGAACCGAGTCGACTTCTGGGACTGAGCCCGCTGCTGGTACTGAGTCCACCACTGGTACTGAGTCAGTCTCTGGTACTGAGCCCGCTGCTGTTACTGAGTCCACCCCTGGAACTGAGCCTGCTGCTGGTACTGAGTCTGTATCTGGTACTGAACCTGTTACTGAAACAGAGTCTGCTACAGGCACTGAATCACTTGTCTCCCCTTCGACAAGCATTGTTGAAGTCGAGACCAGTAGCACGAGTAGTGAGACTATTCCTGAGGAGGGAACAGCCACTGGATATGCTCCTGAGGAATCTTATACTTCCACAGTTGAGACAGAATCCACCTCTACTACTGTACCCGAGAGTGGTGAAAACACATCGCCAGTTAATAGCGAAACAGGAACCACTCTCACAGTCATTTCTCCCTCCACGACGGAGTCCACTGAGAGCTCTACTCAGACTCCAAGCACTCCTGGGACAGCTACCACGGGAGTTCCTGGGGTTCCTACATCGACACAGCCTGTTGAGCAGATCAACAGCTCTAGTAGGTACGGTATCAACATCTCAGCCCTCTTAGGCTCACTCTTTGTTGCAATGGTCCTCTTTTAAGAGAGCAAAAAAAGACTTTACAAAAAGCGATGCATTTAATGGTTTCACTAAAAAGAAGGCATCATCACGCACATAAGCACCTTCATTAATTATTCATAGCTTTTCAGAAAACATCCCGATAGATTGTGAAATTCTCTTTTTTTTGTTTATAAATATGTAATTGATGTAAAATTTTAATAGTAATAATTTTTTTTTAAAAATCAAACAGTTGCTTGAGGAATCTTAAGGCACGGAGGTTTGCACATATCGGTATCAGTAATATTTGTGAAAAAGGATATAAGTTTAATATGAGGCTATTTACAGCTTCAGTATTGGCAGTTTTCATGAAATCTTGAGTTGGATTGCTTGAACCAACGAGTATATTTGCCAGTCCAACTCGGGGTTTGCCAACCCATAGATCTATCGTAAGAAAAAAGAGATATTTGAGTCTTTTAATACAAAGCTTAAAAAGTGTAAGAAAATAAAGGAATCGCGTAGTTCGTATGGATGTTTGGATTAAACATGCTGGGTCTTTGATGTTTACTAAAGAAACTCCAAGGTAGGTTTTTGGAGGTGATTTCTAATCAAGTAGCCATGTGGTCTGTGGTGGCAATCCCTGGTATTAGTAGTTTAAAAGATATGATTTCATAGATGGTATTCTTAATAATGAAGGTTTTTTGAAAAACGCAAATAGTTAGAGATCATCTTGTGAACTTTCTTTTTGGCCCGTGTGATGTAAAGCCAGAAACCCTTACCACCGCCCGTTAGTCATCTCGGACCTCCATCTAGAACCCGTCAGGCTGTGGCACAAAGGCCTTACGTAATTTCGTCATTGTTGGATCTTCTCCGCAAGCTTTGTAGAAAAAAAACTCAATTGAACGCGTGCACTGGAGCGGCCCTTTTTCTGGTCTTTGAAAACATATAAAAGATTTCAAATTTCTACTTTTTTTCTTTCTTCTTCCTCTTCTTTTCTCTTTTTTCAACACCCTCATTCCTCGTCAATTAGCTTTTACTTTGCTCTGCTTTGACTGATATACCCTTTAAATAATATCAACCCCTCCGTTCGGACATCTCCATACCTTAAACCACCACTTAAACCCTTTCAATCTCAACTCACAATGGCTCTTTCTGTTGGCGACCAATTTCCCTCCGGTGTCAAGTTCACCTACATCCCTTACAACCCAGATCTCGAGAGCGTGACCGGTATGTCCAGATCCCATCAATCCATCTTCTTTTTCTAATCGTTCTGTTTCTTGACTGTATAGCCTGCGGTATCCCCATTACCTACGACACTGACAAGGAATTCCCTTCAAAGAAGGTCGTCATTGTCTCCGTGCCCGGCTCTTTTACCCCCACATGCACCGCCAACCACATCCCCCCCTTTGTCGAGAAGATCAAGGAGCTCAAGTCCAAGGGCGCTGACGAGATCATTGTTCTTTCTGCTAACGACGCTTTCGTTCAGGCCGCCTGGGGCAAGGCTCTCGGAGGCTACAAGCAGCTTATCTTTGCCTCGGACGGCAATGCCGCCTTTTCCAAGGCCATTGGCAAGTCCGTCGACCTCTCGTCCAGGGGCTTCGGAATCCGAACCGCCCGTTATGCCATTATTGTCGATCACGGCAAGGTCACCTACATCGAACAGGAGCCCGGCCCAGGTGTTACCGTCTCTGGTGTTGATGCCATTCTTGCCCATCTTTAAACCACCACCACCTTTATGATTAGTGTATATTTTTTGTGTAATTAGTGAATTAAATGGGTATTTTTTTTTTTTACAAAACTACTATATTTTGATATCATGGACCTCCAACCCTTTTACAATATCAAACCAGATAAACTCAATTGAGATCTGAAAACCCCCCAACCTTTGCAAAGAATTACTCTTCATCCTCCCTCTTAATCTCCTTGATAACATACTTTAGAGCATTGGAAAGGATGTTAGTTGTAAGTGCTGTAGAGGCATTCTTTTCGTAACTAGAAAAATAAAGTTAGCAACACACAGAAAACACTATAACATCACAAGGTTAACACATACTAAACAATACTTTTGCGGACACACAAAGGAGGAAGACCCTCCAGACTGCACTGGTATCCACTAATGACAATGGCCTGGAAAGGAGAAATATGGAGCTGTTTAAAGTACAACTCCATGGCGTGCTCCACATTAACTGGCGAAAGCTTCTTCTCTTGCACCAGCCGGCATGCGTAGCGGAGAGCCTTCATAGTCAAGCTTTTACCATTTTTGCGATCCAAAACAACAACCTTGAGTTTAATCTCACGAGGGCCACCGACGCTTTCATCGTCGCTTGTGGGAGTATGGGGGAACCGTTGCTGCGCATCACGAGCAATTTCTTCAGGGGTAAGCATCTCCATTGAGCGAAGAGAAACGCGGCTAGAACCGAAAACGTCATAGAGAGCTTTTTCGGAAGGAATGGCGACAATCATGTTTGGCATTTTCTCGTTGGTGGTTTGGAACTTGCGCCTAACTGCATCAATCAACTTGATACCATTTCCAGAAAGGTGTGCATTGTTTTCAAAAAGAGTGATATGCTGCAGGTTCAAAACAAAGGACCAATAAATCATCAAGGCAGCTTCTTCAATTAGACGACTGGTCTCACCGTCCAAAAACTCTTTTTCCTTTTGCTCGTACTCTTTGATTTCGGCAGTAATGGCGGCAAGTTGCTCAGAGGAAATCTTCTCGCGCTCCTTTTCATTGGGCAGGAGAGGAGGAGGCGAAACAATGTATTCCTTTGGTTGGATGACCATGGCAATGCTTTTTTTGGAGGCTAAAAGAGCATCAGTGGGGTTGATTACCGAAGGAACGCGTTTCTTTTGAGGAACAGTTGAGATTTCAGGAGACGAAAACCCTTTAAGCAAAGAAGCAAACGACTTGGAACCAGTGTATTTGGAGCGGAAAAGAAATTTGTTAATACTGGGACCAAAGGGAAGAAGATCAAGAAACCATTGAACGAGATCCTGGATCCAGGTAGTGACATTGTTTACCCAATCCATAATGTCATTGAAGACAGCAGTCACAGAATCAAGCCAGGCAACAACATTTGTGAGCAGGTTAAGGAGGATAATTGCCAGATCAAGGATTGTTCCATCAGCTTTTCTGACAGGATCGCCGTCGGTGGTGGACACAATGTTGAGCATTCCAAGGAGCAAGGATCGCTTCATGTGATACTTAAAGATACCCCAAGTAGATCGGGGGACATCCTCAGCCTTACGGAAATTAGCACCTGCAGAAAGAAGGTGGTCTAATTCAAACCCCTTAAAGCGAAGACCTTCAATTCCATAAGTCTTTGGAGTGAAGTAAAACTCAGGTATAAAAGCTTCCATTTTGAAGATTGAGAAAAGATGAGCGGTGAGCAAATGTGAAAAAAAGAAAAAAAAGATTTAAAAAAAGAACATGGGATTTTTCATTCTTTATATAGTTTTTTTTGGGCCATTTTTAACTCATGATTTTATTTTTTAGCATCTTCTTGGTATTGTTAAAAATCTCATTCTCGTTAATTTTCAAATCGGTTTTTCAAGCGCTTGCAAGAAGTGTTGATACCGGTTTTACGTCGTGCTAGGATATGCACAACTTCAGGTGTTCAACGTAAATATCAGTCTGGTTGGTCCGTATATCATTAATGAGCGGCTGTAAAAAAGAATTTTGCTTATCGTATTTAAATTTTGAGATTTGCAATACCTTTTTTTTCAAGTCGAAATGATTATCACTTAAATCTAAATCCCCTTTCTTCTTTTAATCATTTTTCAAAAAAGGGACGGGCTTTCAAAAAGGTTTTCAAAAGTCTATTTGTCATTCCTGGAAGAAACTAAAGCCGGTTGTTATACCAGGTATTACCTGCCAATGACCCCACTTAGGAGTGGCTTTGTAATACTCCGCTTGCTCGGTTTGTTGGAAGTTCTTTATAACAGATGAGAGCTTTGCAGGAGTATCATTGTTTATATTACAAATTATCTCAAACGGCTTCTTTTTCTTTAAACCTTCTGAGGTCTTCTTTCTCTCACTCTTTTTCTTCCATTCACTCCAAAAGTACCGAGATAGTGGGGGGTTGATAAAAAAAAACCTGAAATTACGTAATTGTGTGCCTTCCTTCAGACTCGAAACAAATTTCACTCGCATGAAAATGCCCTATAGACGATTATTAATACAATAGACTTTGCTATCGTTTATAAATAACAGCAAGATTCCCTCGATTATTTTACTTTTCTTTCTTCTTTTTTTCATCATTATTTCTATTCTTCATTTCATCCATCCTAAACATGTCTTCAGATCTCGATACCAATCTCTTTCGCCCATTAAAGGTCGGCCGTGTGGAAATCAAGCAGCGTATTGCCATGGGCCCTCTTACCCGTGTCCGCTGCGACAACAAGGGCACAGTTCCTAACGATCTCATGGTGGAATACTACGAGCAGCGCGCTTCAAGCCCTGGAACCCTCCTCATCAGTGAAGCCGCATTTATCACTCCACAAGCCGGTGGCTTCAGACACGTCCCTGGTATTTGGTCCAAAGAGCAGATAGAGGGCTGGAAAAAAGTGACAGCTGCAGTTCATGCCAAAGGATCATTCATCTACATGCAATTATGGGCCCTCGGTAGAGCAGCTGGACACGACTTTCTTACCAAGGAGCTCGGGTTCGATTATGTGTCGTCTTCCAATGTTCCCGATCTGACCAATAGTGCGGGACCTTTGACTCACGAAAAGGGGAAAGGCATTCCTCGACCTTTGACTATACCCGAGATTAAGCAATATGTCAAGGATTATGCGCAGGCGGCCAAGAACGCCATTGAGGCCGGCTTCGATGGCATTGAAATTCACAGCGCCAATGGATATCTCTTAGATCAGTTTATTCGCCACACTGCAAACAAGCGCACTGACGAGTACGGAGGATCAGTGGAGAACCGTGCGCGGTTTACTCTGGAAGTCGTTGATGCCATTGTTGCAGCAATTGGTGCCGATCGCACGGCTATTCGTCTAAGTCCGTTTGAGAAGTTTGGCGGCATGGCTGTCACCCACAACTCGATTCCGCAGTTTTCTTACATTATCGAGCAGCTTGAGTTACGGGGGCTTGCAAACGGAGGAAAAAACAGGCTGGCGTATATCCACATTGTGGAGAACATTGTACGCACGAAAAACTCCAAGGGCGAGGGCATTATTCTCCATCCTATTGAGTTTGTGCGATACATTTGGACGGGGGTTTGGATCCGCACCCAGGGGTATAAGCGGCAAACTGCCATTGATGCGGCCGATAAAGACGATAAGGTGATTATTGGGTTCGGGAAAGGGTTTATCGCCAACCCCGATTTGGTAAGAAGATTACGGGAAAACCTTCCTTGGAATGAGTGGGATATAGATACCTTTTACACTCAAGGACCAAAAGGGTACGTTGATTATCCGTTTTACAATAAAGGCTCCAGATCGAAACTTTAGAATAATTTTGTATTGAAAATATATATATAGTTTTTTTATTGGTCCATGGTTATAGAAATATAAATAGTCACAGATTGCAATTCGATTGTAAACCACGTTTTATTTTTTTACTTTCTAAAACGGATTTGTGTCAGTGGGCTCTTTCCCAATACTAGGTCGTGTCAAAGGTATTTCCGTGGCGACCAAAATAAATATTGTTAGTTTGTTTATATTCAAGGGTTATAGAAGTATATAACATCAGCGTTATCGCTATCCTTATTAATTTCTAACTAATGTGTGTCGGTCATGTAGTACCTTTTCAGTACAAGTGTCGGTCTGGACGTCTCGGATAGCCCGGAGCGCATGGGCCCTGATGCCAGCCTACGAGGAACAGGGGTGAATCAGTATGTCGATCCCAAACCTTCCCGACCCAATTTCCACTTATCTTCACAGACGCTTCACGGAAAAACCGTGATTTTTATTTCTTATTCCGCCCTGCCAGAGATACGGCCCGCAATCACCTGCGTAGCTAATTAGACTGACAGGACGGTCGGCGGTTAGGCCCTTTATGTCGGACTATGGTAAGCTCCCGCAAACCATTTAAAGAGTGGGTGGTGTGGGGCTCGAACCCACGCCTCTCGCATATAGCGAACGTCTTTTCCAACTCGACTAACCGGTCCCACTCCATTAATAAATATTACGTAATCATATATCCTTGGTTTTCTGTATGCATGAGGGATTTAGCTGTAATATATTTTTTTTTAACAATTCCTCTCGATAGCTCAGTTGGTAGAGCGCGGGACTGTAATGGCTCATTGTCATCCTGAGGCCGCGTGTTCGACTCACGCTCGGGAGATATCTTTTTAATTTTTAAACCAAAAGCATTATAAATTTTTTCAACTGAAAGATTTTTTATTTTGAAAAATATAATCATATTTTTTTCGTGTAATTTACAAGGAGAAAAGAAAGGGAATTTTTGGCAGGTTTTACCAGGTTTTACTGGGGAAGGGGGGGAGGACGGAATAATGGTGGTAGTGTTTAAAAAAATTTTAATTTGTTCAAGTTTTTTAGAAATTTTGTGTAATAAAAAAAAAGGCTTCTACCGACCCAAATTTGGTTGCACTTTTACAACGGAGCCAAACAAAATATCGTAGTAAATTTTGGGTTGACTTGGGAAAAAGGGGGAGAGCAGAGACAGGCCCTACATACAAACCAACAACTCGGCATTGGGCACAAGGTGTAGATTTGACGTGAGTATATAGCAAAAGAGGGTATCGAGAAGACCGAGACTTGAAGATACGAAAGATGGATTTCAAAGTGAAAAAAAATTCACACTAAAGATAAACCCATTGCACTTTTTCAAAAAAAAAAAAAATTTTACCTTCTAAATCAAATTTATCTAGTTTTCATTTGTTTTTTAACCTCGATTTTGTTTAAGAATCTTAGTCTCATCAAAAAAATCTAACTTTACACCCTTCCAAATAGTGTGCTTCTTGAGTTTTACGGCTCACACTTTAACATCAAGCTCAATCAGCAAAGTATCATTTTTGATTTTTTTTTTTTTCGGCAAAAAAAATTAATCATGGTCGGCACAGCAAGACGAACCACCAACAAACGAGGAGGTGACGAATCACCCAACTTGGGCATGGATGGTCTAGCTATCTCACACGAAATCTACAGACAGCCCAAAAAGACGCGTGGCAGTAGTCAGTCTTCCAAAAGCAAGGGAGCCCGTTCCGTTCGTTCTACAGCTTCTACCCCAACAGCAGCCCCGAAATCTACCACAGGATCCAAATCAGCAGCCCGGTCGAAATCCAAACCCGTGCGACCCGCACCCGCACCAGCGCCGTCGCCATACCACAACCTAGTCACCCTGACAGCCGCAATCACCACGGCCGTGAGCCAGACGCTGGGGGGCTCGGAGAGTAGGAACAAAGCAAGTGCGTACCGCCAGCTCCTTGAGCAGCAGCGGAACCAGGTGGAGCCGCTGGCCGAGACGCTGCATGAGTTTGTAAATACGTTAGAGGTGGGGCTTGCGCGGGAGCGATTGTGCACGACGGAGAGTAATGAGGGGGTTGCAAAGAGCCAAGCTGGGCCCAAGAAGGAGTCTGATACAAGCACACCGAGCAATAAGGCTGGATCGGAGTCTAAGATATCAAGCAACAAACCCTCGTCATCGCCCTCCGTGAAGAAAAAGGGAGCGAAATCCAAAAAGACCACTGCCAAACCAGAAGATGGATCCAAAAAGAAGAGCGAAGAAGAGAAATCTCGCAGGAAGTCATCTTCTACACAACCCCAAGCGGGCAAAACAGCCTCAACGTCAAAATCCGCAGAAACACCACCAACCGCACAAAAGAAACTCGGGGCCCGGATCAACATGGGAGACAGTAGTACTGCAGTCATCCAGTCCAAACTGTCGCTCAAACAAAAGCGGCTGTCGTTAGAAGGCAAAACGCTAACATCGACCAAGAAAGCCCAACTGGGGGGAGCAGTTGACGAAAATACAGAACCGGTCAAAAACTCTACACCCAGCCAGGGTCAGCCAAAGACACATAAAAAGTCCAAGGCAAGCATGCTTGTAGAGAAGGCATCAATGCAGTCACCCAATACAATAATTATAGATTAAATAGATTTTTAAAGTTTTAATTAATTCCTTTCATTGGAATAAAGAAAATGTATCAAAAGCTCAGATACCAAATCACAGAGTCGGAAAAAAAAATCTGGCTTCGGTATGAGGTAAGCGTTTGACAAGATTATTCTCGTCTTTTTTTCCCCTTCATTTGTCCATCTGTAACACGAAGCAACAAAGTGAATAAAAGACTTGTTTTATAAGCTATGATTAAGGAAGAAAAAGGAAAAAAAGAAGAAGAGAAAAAGTGAAAAAAACTTGCAAATTTATACTTTTTTTTTCAAATGTTTCTTACCAAAAAAAAGAAAACCGGTACCGGTGACCAAATATCCACATACAAGTAAATTTCAGCATAAACTATAAGGGTTTCTATCATTTAATGTGCAATTTCTCGCTTGGCCAATATATTTGATTAAACCCACTCAATTAAAAAATACTTTGTTGCTCGGGCACCAGAGTGATCAATTTGCCGGTGGTAAGCCCCGATCTGATGTTCTTAATGACGAGGTTTTCCATGTCAAAGCGACTTTCGTAGGAATGGGTGCCCATGTGTGGGAGCAACAAGGTCTTAGGGTTGTTGAGCAAACCGGGGTTAATTTCGGGCTCATGCTCAAACACGTCGAGTCCCACGGCGCCAATCTTGCCCGACTCGAGGCCATCGACCAGGTCCTGCTCGTTGATGACGGGGCCGCGGGCCGTGTTAACAATGACGACGCCGTCCTTCATCTGGGCAATTGTGTTCTTGTTGATCAGGTGTCTGGTTTGGTTGTTGAGCGGGACGTTGATGGAAATGACGTCGGCCTCGGCCAGCAGCTCCTCGATGGTGGGCTTGTACTCGCTATCCTTTTCGAGGTCGGCCGGCAGTCTGCGGCGGTTGTAGTAGATGATTTTGTCGAAGCCGAGGGGCACTGCGCGGTCGCGCACGGCCTGGCCAATGCCGCCCATGCCGAGGATGCCCAGGACCTTGCCCTGGGGGTCGTGGCCGAGCTCGACGGAGGCCAGCCATTTTTTTTGGCGCAGCTGGTGCTGGCCGAAGGAGAAGTTGCGGAGGGCGCCCAGCACCAGGAAGATGTTTGTGTCTGCGGTTCCCGGGACCACGGCGTTGGGGGTGTTTGAGATCTGGATGCCGCGGTCGGTGAGCGCTGAGACGTCGATTTGGTCGTAGCCGGCACCAAAATGCCCCACGAACTTGAGGGACGGGGGGAAATGCTCGACCAGGTCGTGGTCGAACCGGCCGGTGATGCCCACAGAGAAGAGCGTGCGGTAGATGGCGGTGATGTCGGAGTATTTGGTGGAAAGGTCCTTGATGAACTCGTCGCGGTTCTTGGATTCGGCAGTCACGAGCTCGGCAATATCGCTCAATCCCTGCCACTCTTTTTGGGCATGTAGGATTTCACCAAGCAGAAGAATCTTGGGTTTAGGAGAAGTAGCGGTTGACATGGTACGGAGAGTGTTTGGAGCGATTGAGAGTCTGGAGAAAGATGAGAGGTTAGGTGATGAAAAAGACTTGCTTGGGCCAGCGATTTTTTTGAAGGCTTACTTGATTCTTGGGAAAACTAATGAAGAAAATCGGGTTAACGATCTCATGAAAGTATTGGTAAGGATGAAAAGAAGTTTTAAAAGACAGAATTGTAAGTCTTTATATATATTTTAATAAAGAGGTCAAAGTCTATGTATGATTTGTAATTTGCAAAATGATTTATGCGTGGGGGGAGAAAGGAGGTAAGGATTTCCAGTTGTACACAAAATCCCGACTAGGAAAAAAAGGTTATCATAAAGATCGCGGTTAATTGCGAGCAATGTCATTTTTCCATAAACAAAAAAAAGGATTTTTTTTATTATATCAATAAAAGACTTATATCTAGAATAGAGTTTTTTTCAATTTTATTAAAAAAATGGCATGGATTCTATTAGCCACCAATCATCAATGGGGGGTTATTGCCCGAGGGAGACCCATTTGTGCAGTACAAAACGGGTTGTGTTGTACCGTCAGGGCACGCAATGATGGAGTAGCCGGTTAGAACGATTTCATCATTTTCTTTGAGGTGCCAGTGAGCGTGGGGGTGGAGAAGGAGGGATCGAGTGGAAAGAGAGGGTCCGTTGTATGTCATTCTCATGCCCCCACTCATGTGGTTGGTATTTGGTTGTTTTCTTGAGACAATAAGGTTCATTATCTGCAGCTTGCCGTTCTTATCGGTAATCAAGCTGATACAGCCCTGTTCCGACGACAACCGTCCTGCTAAGAAGGGCTGGGATTGAAGCCGAAGAGGTGCTACGAGGTAAGAGGGGGTCTTTGCTAGGGTTACATGGTATTTTGGTTTGGTAGGTAAGACTGTTGGTCGTTTTATTGTTTGTAAGACGCAGCATTGTCTTGTGGGCCTTGATCCACATGTACCATTGTGACTCCAGAGATAAGGTAGAGGGGAGTACGTTAGGATGATAGTGATACGAGGTGGGGGGGAGGATTAAGGTGAATAGAAGAGTTCATTGTTAGTTGCAATTGCAACAGTCCTTGGAGCGATTTGCCAAGAAGAAGACAAGTTTTTAACGTCGACTAGGCATTTGTCTTTATGAGCAGGAGAGTTAGATTGGCAGGGACAGAGTTAAGATCTGAGCTGCAAAGAGAGATGGTCAGATCTTCATAGCGACGGTATATAGTACGATGATTTGAAAAAGCTTTACGGTTATATGCACACACGCTGCTAGATGAAAAGATTGCAGGTCCCATTGAAGGAGAAGGGGAACAAACGGAAACGTGAGAGCTTGTGAGGGTTTAGGGAGATGTTTGGGGTTGGTTTTGTGGAAGACACAAGTCTCAGAGCGGATGAAGGTAACGACGACTTGTTGCAACGTCAGGAACTTTCCAAGCGACAGAAAATTCCCCAGGCAGGTGACAGTCAGCCACTTTAATTCTTTTTTTAGCCGAGTTGTAACAAAGGTTGTAACAAAAGGCTGAGTAACTACGTCAATTTCATTTTAACCAAGCAAAAAAAAGTCAAAGTGGCTGGACGTGAAGTGCTGTGAGGGGGAAGACAAACCAGCATTTTACGTGAATTAACGATAATCGCAAATATATAAACTGAAGGAATTCACCTCCAGAGAAATATCTATTGAAATCTAATTCTTTTTTTTGAGTTGGGTTCTTTATATTTTTAATTAAGTTAAGAAATCAAAAAAAGAAAACCAATTTGGTTACCGTTGTTATTTCTATACTCACACTTAAAACTTGTCCTTTCAGCTACTTCACACACAAAACCCACATTAAATCTTCTTCTTTGCCCCCAACTGCAAAGCCCCTTTCTTTTGACCATCACATCGTTGTTATATATAAATATCATAATCCCCCCATACACAGCTACAACATCTACCAAGTCGTGTATTTTCCTGTTATAAAACAACCCAGTCTTTCTACACATATATATTTCCCCCTCCCCCTCTTTTTTTTTTGGAAAAAAATGAAGTTCCAAGGCCCTTTCGATAACTCATACTCGCAAATCGACCCCAACTCACAGTCCCAAATGGTCCAGGATTACGAAATGGATCCATACGAGGGATACTCAGGGGCCAACGCCAGCAGCGCAGATGTTGGCCACGCAAACTTTCGCAATTCGGCAATCCCCCGCCCCGACGACATGATGGCCTTTTTCGATGAAATTGAAGAGTTCAAGAAGATGCTTGCGGAATACGACAGCTGCGTCGACCGAATTGAGTCGCTGCACCAGCGGTCGCTGGCCGAGGTGAATGACCAGCAGCTGCAGCTGCTCAACTCGCAGATCCAGGCGCTGATGGACGAGACGACGGCGCTGGCCAAGGGCCTGCGGGGCCGCGTGCAGCAGCTGCTCAACCAGTCGCAGTACGACAATACGAAGCGCGTGCAGACAGACAACATCAAGGCGCAGTTCCAGTCGTCGGTGAAGCGGTACCAGGGCGTGGAGGCTGCGTTCCGCAACAGGTACCGCGAGCAGGCGGAGCGGCAGTACCGGACGGTGAACCCGGACGCGCCGGAGGAGGAGGTGCGTGCGGTGGTGACGCAGGCGCTGGAGGACCCGACGGGCCAGGGCAACCAGATTTTCTCGCAGGCGCTGCTGAATAGCAACCGGCGGGGCGAGGCCCAGGCCGTGCTGCACGAGGTGCAGGCGCGGCACCAGGGCATTGTGCAGATTGCAAAGACCATGGAGGAGCTGGCGCAGCTGTTCCAGGACCTGGAGACGATGGTTGCGGAGCAGGAGGCGCCCGTGCAGCAGATTGACATGCGGGTGGAGCAGGCGCAGACCGACATTGAGCGCGGGGTGGGCGAGGCCAAGCAGGCGGTGAATCATGCTCGGGCTGCGCGCAAGAAGAAGTGGATTTGTTTGGGCATTTGTGTTGCAGTAGTCTTGATTCTGGTGTTGGTTCTGGGTCTTGTATTTGGAATAAGACACGCTAATAATAATAATAATAATTGATGTGGATGGGTGTTTTTTTAATGACAATAACAGACGGAGTAAGTCGAGGGGATTTTTTTTTTATTTAATGAAATTTTAATAGAAGCAAATTATACAATGAAAAGCGCTGGAAGTTTGCGCAAAGTTTGAACAAGAATGGGGCTGTTTGAGCCTCTTTTAAGTAGAAATTTAACATTTTTGGGGGGGGTTTAAAAGGTGTGGCATTTTTATGAAAATATAAATCGTACGACATTGCTCAAGATATGTCGACTCGAGTGTTTGTCATTTAACGGCTTTTTTGGGGAGTGTTGAAGGGTACACGTAGATATATCAGAGAAGCTTGACCGTACAATGGGATTGTGATTTCAAGAGATGAACGGGTGTTGATCCTTTGAAAGCGTAGGTGTTTTTCAACATTTAAACATTTCCCAGCTTTTCAACACTGATCGACTCTCGAGGGTTTAAGGTTTCGGGTGGGTTTTTATTCCAGCCAACTCACCAAGAATCTTGGGTAATTTTCCAGAGTTGGCTAAACCCTCGTATTTTTTAAAGTATTCTTGCTTTCAATTATGTTCCAGTATTATAAAATTTAAAAAAAAAAAAAAATTAAAAAAAAAGCTACTTCTTAATTCCTCGAGCTGCTCTCTTGCCTGTACACTTCTTAATCTTGTGGAATTGTAACATGTGTCGGTTCAAACTGGCCTTATCTGCATGATACCTTGTGGTGCAAACCTTGGCCCCACTGTTAACATCCTTGCTAGAATGGGGGACCCAGTATGGGCACGTAATTACTGGCTGGCCATGCTTTCTAATGTAGTGTTTCTGGGACTCCAGCTTGCGAGTAAACCCAATTCTACTCCAAATACAGCTGGGCTCCTCGCACTTGAACCGCCGCTTGACGCCCTCGACGCCGTGCTGTTCCTCCAGCTCCTTGACGTGCTCCGCAAACTTCTCCAGCTCCGCGTGCATGTATATGGCATCGCAGTGGTTGCACTTGTACTTGCGATTGATCCAGTTCTTGACGGGCTTGCCGTTGTAGTCGAGGTTTTTGGCCAGGGCCGTCTTCACGGCAGAAGACTTGGATATGGAGGAGACTGCGTGCATTTTCGAAGAATCATTGGGGAAAAGTGGAGGTGCAGCAGCTATGTTTGATGGAATAGAAACAGCTGTGGGTTTAGTATCCGATGGGGCCAAGGAGTATTGCGACGTCATGACTGGAGTCAAAACAGGTTCAGCAGCGGTAGCATCAGTTGCTGTTGGAGGGACAGCAATATTTGTGGGGATGCCAAAAGGCACCGTTACTTCAGGAGCAGCAGCAAGGTCATTATGGGAGAGAGTTGTGATTGGAGTATGGTATAAACCAAAGGGGTTTTGCTGTTGTTGTTGTTGCAGCAGCTCTGGGTGGAAATTGTCCGTTTGGGACAAGTGCTGCTGCTGCTGCTGAAACGAATAATCGAAAAGAGAAGTCAAGGAATTTCCACCCATCGGAATGGAAATAGTTGTGCTAAAGCTTTCAAACGCATCTAAGCTAGAGTCACCGCCAGCCATGAATCCTGCACCAGCGCCTGCGCCAATTACACCAGCATTTGCCCCGACAGAAGTAGCACCCAGCACGGAACCAAAGGAGAGAGAAAAGGTGTGGTCATCGAAATGCTTGGTAGCTGTGATAGTATTGATGGAAGCGGAGCTTGAGTTGTTGTTTGCAGCCATACTCGAGATGAGACCCAAGTCGATGTTAATAGGAGCGCAACAAAAGGAGGGGTCCTGGGCAAAATCGGTTGGAGATGAAGGCTCCGATAAAATGCAGTCATCTGCACTAGGAGGCGACAAGCCCGGGTCACTAAAGGAGGAGGAGCTTGAGACCGAGGAGAGACGGTCATGATGGCTCATCAGGAGCGAGTCATCAATGCCCGAGAGCAAGGAGAAACTGTTGATTGCAAAGGCATTTGAATCGGCATCCATTGGGGGGTTAGCAAGGGAGGGTTTGCTAAGGCCAGTTTGTGTGGAGGGTTCTGGATAAGAACGGGCCATGTGGGGAGTGGTTGGGGCCACATGTGGAAGGTTCTCCTGAGGAGAAAATGGGGGGGAAACCACGAGAACGGTAGGAGGGGTGTTTTCGGGTTGGACCAGGGAGGTTAGGTCTTGGTGGGGTCCTTGAGAGGACGACGGGAAGTTGTCAGAGGTTTGTGAGAAGAACAAGTCCATTGGGAGGATATTATGTGACGATGTTGCTTCATATTGTGAAGAGGAGGAGGCAGAGCAGGAGCAGGATGGGTTAGTAGGCGAGGGGGGCAATTTAGGGGTTTGTTTAAAGGAAGAGAGGATGTTTTGGAAAGAGTCAGAGTCTTGGACAGAGGGGATGGTGCAGTGGTTCAGGTAGGGGAGGGTATTAGTATTGGGAGAGATAGGGGAAGAGGGATGGGAGGGAGAGAAGGGGGAGGAGGTGTTTGTGTTGGTAGTGGTAGTGGTGGTAGTAGTGGTAGTAGTAGTAGCTTGGGTTGAAAACATATAAATTATAGGATAGCTTGAGCGCTTTGTGAGGGAAGACCGAGAGAAGTCTAGACCTAAATCTCACCGAACGCAAGGGTATATTAAAGATGGGGATTAAGGTGGAGAAGAAGAAGAAAAAAAAAAAAGGGTGATTTGGGGGAAGGGGGGTTTAGTATTTATATTTGAAAAAAGGTTTTTCTTCGATAGATATGTGAACAACGATAAATGAAAGATTTATAGGAGGGCGTTATTGATATTGAGATAATAACGAGGATGTATAGATTGTGGAGAGAGGGGAGGAGAACATGGAATAACCAAGGTTCTATTTCAAGGACGCATTTTATCAAAGTAAGAATTAGCGAGGCTCAAAACAGTCCATGTGGCTTAGGAGGGCAGAGGGAGGGGTATTGTGAAATCTGTGACACTTCAAGGTTGTAACAATTTGGCTGGCTTTGAGATTTCGCTATTGTGGACTCTCTTGGCAGCCAAAAATAATCGAGGCCTTGGCCCTTTGATGCTGAAAATGCTGCTGAAACCAGTGCGCTCTAAAAATAAAATCAAAATTGAAATATATAAAAAAAAAAACTAAAACCAGTGATTTATACGAAAATCGGTTTTTTTTTTTTTGCGAGGAAAAATAAATACAATGGCTAGTATCAGGAATGTCAAAAGGTCTCGACAAGAAATTCAAAAAGGTGGAGGTGTAAAAGGAGGCTGGATCTGGGTAGAATGCAAAGCGGCCTTTACTGCTACTACTGCCGTTATGGGTGCAGCATGCTTACATAATATGTACTGCTCTTTTCTTTTTGTCGCAAAAGATAAAAAAAGCACGGTACTCTGCCACTAGCATTGACAAGCACAGGCGTGGAAGGACGACACTTTTCGGTTTAGCTATCAAAAAAGGGCATCTACCGAACCCCACATGATTAGTGTTCCCCCCAAAAAGGTGGCTGGAACAATTATCGATTTGCTCGAAATGTGCGTTTGAGCGAAGGACTGTACGCCGTTTTATAAGTGACGAGGGGGAAAAAGCATAAAAAACAGCAAAGACTTTTTCATTACGTGGGCTTTTTATGAAAAGGGAGGTTTGATGGGCCAATGGTAAGGAAATGGAAGCGATGACTTTTGCAAGTAAAAAAGATGGAGGCATACGTAACTTTCGAAACCTTTTTCAGTTCTCGCTTTTGGTAAACGTTTTGACTGGGAAAACACATTTCTTTTCGGAGGTCACATTAGGTTTGTTACAATTACAACCTTAGTCTCTTGCTTTTCTCCCTCAACAGTTTTTTTGATCCAAGTTGGCATTCCTAACAGTTGTTGCCATAAATACACCGAGACTTGTTTACTTACTCGGGAAAACACCCTCCTTTGTACCTAATTCAAACCTCATGTATCAATATCTAAATATTGCGGTCAAGAGATAAGTTGAGAGACTCCTCCGTGACGGGATATCACGAGCCATGCTGGGGGTACGAGAGTCCTGTACACACTGTACCAAAGGCATAGACACTAACACCAAAGTGGAAAAAAGCATTGGACCAGCTAAGAGAACCTTTCAGAGTCTTCTGATTGAACTCAAACTGTTCTTTATTTCAGTTCTTAAATTCACCTTTAATTTCGCTGGATGTTGGCCTTTTGTTTGTCCATTCTCCGTAGCAAGCCGCAGTATTAGCCTGCGTAAATTCGATTTCGGTCAGTGCTATCTTGCCGTTTATTTGCAAGGGGAAAATATCCTCCATTTTTCAATAACCCTTTGAGTGTTTTTTTGTAATTATCACGCCAGACTTTGCAAATATGTGGATACTCAAACCCCTCCACAAATGCGACTGGCACTAACGTGGAAATTTTTCCCATCAAGCCTTTAGGGCTCCCAAATAAACCCAATTAGCTTTTGGTTTTTGTGCAATCTCGCGATTTTTTTCTTTCCACGGTCAAGGCGTATCCCAGCCTCGAGAAAACTTCTCTTTGTTGTGGCGCTTTAGGGCTTTTCTTTCCCCGGATTATCCCGTTCTGCTCTATTTTCATGGGGAACTTTTCTTGGCGGTGGTGATACCTTATGACTCCTCCAAATGACTAACAATATTTTTTGCGTCCTCGATTCGTCCCTAATAAAGCCCTTGTTGCTGTGAATAAAATACCCACTTGTCTGTACCAAAACCTTCTTTATGAAAAAACAAATTCTTCATCGTACGCACCTCGCCCTTTTTCTTCTTCCCATCTCCCCCGTTCTCCATGTTTTTATTTTCTTTTTGCACTGTGACTATGGGAATCTCCTTTAGCACGTTTCCTCTAGTGAAATCTACTATCAAGATTATTTGCTATTTAGCCAACAGGTCAACTCTTGGCTTATCCTGCTATATTCGTTCTAAACCCTAGCCCTCTCCCCTTTGGAGCCTGCGGGTCTGAAGACAACAAAACCTGTACTGGCCATTGAAGGGGAGAAGGCAACTGATATGGACTATCACGTTAAACTTACTTTCCTCAGTTCAGGTTTGCTATGCAAATATTTGTGACTATCTTCCTCGCTTTAAAAATAAACCAAACCTTTCTTTTTAGGCCGATCTAAACGAACCTTGTTTTTTTCCCATCCCAAGTCTTTTTATTCCTTTTTGCTAACCTCTTTCTATCGTCCTCCTTGTTCCCAAGCTTCTTTTTCCCTTGCCTACCATGGCTGAGGTTTTTTTTCCTTTTTTTTTTTTTAGTTCTCAAAGGCTAAAATGGCGTCTTTCAAAGTCTTGGTTTTTCTTGGTTGCTCGAGTGTATTCCTCGTGGCTACATACCCTGAAGTACCAAAATACTACAAAAATCTCCTTTATTCCTTAAAAGTAAATAAAAGATTGACTCCACCTCTTTGCATCTGTTGACAAGTTTTGCTCATCGACTAAAGCCAATCTTAAAAATAAAAGAAAATATCCTTTTCCCTCGGAGATCCATGCTTATTAAACAAAAATCAACTAACCCACTTTTGATCACTATTTTTGAATTTTAAATATATAAACACTCTCCATAACATCCCTTGTAAAATGGACCAATCAGCTAAACCTCATGATGGCTTTTTTCATCTGAACTGTTCTCGCTTAAATGTCTCTATCTCCTTAGTGAACACTTGTAGAATCTATGACTTAAAATCCGTCTTGAACTTTGTAAATAATCTCCCCATGTTCATTTTAAAAAAAAATCGTATAATTTTGTTTTTGTCTTTTAAAAATTACGCTATGTCTATAACCTTTTTTATTCTTTATCAAATTTCAAACCTATCGAGTCTATTAAAAAATGTTTAATTATTGCTCTCTTTGGGCCTTACTCTGGCTTCCGTTCCTTCAGTTGTTTTGTTCCATTTTTGGGCCAGAGAAAATGTCTAAAAAAAATAAACATTCAATGTCTCGTCAATGAATGTTGCAACCATAAAAAACCTTCAACCTTTTTTTAACTTTTCCCCTAAATCCTTTTAAAAAATTGAATACTCTAGCCTTTTGTTATTCCGTCTTCTTTTGTTTTATATCTCTCTTCTCTCTTTTAAATGGCATCGAGTTACTCATCCTATTACAGGCTTCAACCGCTTGTGAAGAAAATGCCTATCATTTTTTAAAGTTCTCCCTTCTCCTTCCTTTTCACCATCCTTCTCAAATCCCAAATCTTCATGTCTCCCTTAATATCCTCTTTTTTCCTGTTTTTTTTGCTTTAAAATCAACTTGTTTAATGCCCATCCCTAGAAAAAACTTTTTTTTTGGCCATCTCTTGCAAAAATACTAATCCTCCTGTACCAAATGGGAAAATTTTTAACCCTGGCTTCTCGCAACCGCTAAACCGCTCACTTCCGATATCCCGTCTAAATTAAAAAAAAACTGCATCTTCTTTGACGATTTTTTTGGTTTTAACTTTGGTGGATGTTTGGGATTTTGTAAATTCTTTCACCGTTTGAACTTCTTCAAATTCTTTGGATTCTTTCACCTTAAAGATCCTTGCTTCTTCTGATTCTAAAGATTCTAAAGATTTTAAGGATTCGGATGCTTTAAATTCTTTAATCATCTCATTTTTTTACATTCTTTCAATATTTTTAATTCCTTAATCGCTTTCAATTCTCTGGTTTCTCTAGTTTCTTTTGATTTTTTCGATACCTTCGATTCTTTCGATTCCTTGATTGCTTAAATTTCTTATGACTCTTTCAGTTCTTTGATCACTTAAACTCCTTTGACTTTTTCAGTTTCTTAACTTTTTCAGTTTCTTAACTTTTTCAGTTTCTTAACTTTTTCAGTTTCTTAACTTTTTCAGTTTCTTAACTTTTTCAGTTTCTTAACTTTTTCAGTTTCTTAACTTTTTCAGTTTCTTAGCTTCTTCCATTTCTTAACTTCTTTAGCTATCGATATTTTCAATTTTTTTCAGTTCAATTATCAATATCCTAATTTACTATTTCCTAGTAAAAAATACCTTTCTCATAAAAATCTACTCTCTTCATTTCCTAGATACCCTAAACATATACCTCCAGCTAAACATCAAACGGGTTTGAAATAAAAATTAAGCTTACACCATTATTCCCCGTTATTTTGTCACAATACCAACCACTCAAATAATTTAATCACAAAAGCCTCTATAACAAAAAACTCTATCGTTCTTTGATTGTTTTGTTTTCGTTACTATTGTTTACAGACTTCTTTAATATAAATATTAAAAAAAACAATGTCTGGGGCAGGTAGATGTGGTTTTAAAGATACCTGTCAAATATGCTGTTGAGATGAGGCTAACAATCCCATTTAATGTTAACAATGATGGGGATTCTTTTTTGACACTTCACACTCAGCCACTTTGAGACCTTTCTTTTTTATTCCATTAAACCATCCTTCCAAAATAGAATCTTCCTGTTTCCTACAGTCTTCTTCTACCACCACCACGTTTTTTTTTTCCCCGTTGGTGATTGTTCAGTGCTTTGAAAACATCAACGCGCTGCCGTTTAATTCAACTTACTCAAATAATAGAACTCTATTTTCTGTCTTCCCGGGAGGAAAATCAGCACAATAATCCAAGGTCTCCTTAATTAAAACAATGAGCCTCGTCAAGGGTTTACAGCACTTGTTATTATTTATGCCTGCTAAGTTTGTTCGTGGTGACACAGACCCCCATTGATTGTTTGCTCATCTTCCGTTCAGCGACATGACTGTGCCCAAGACGCAAGTATTTTTAGTCTTTATGCCAATAGAATCTTTGCTTTGCTCTTAATGCCTAGTTACACACGGGAACCCGTCGCTGATGGACGCTTCTAAAAAAAATTATAACTTAAAGTCCTTCCGCCCAAAGCGCTGTAAACTCCCGACGTTTCGTTTTCTTGTTTTTTCTTTTTTTAGAGAAGGCCAAAAAGAAGAATTAGGTAATTGAGCCAGTTCGTGGCCAGTTTTGACGGTTATCTGTCTGGCGGCAGACCCTCCCTCCTTTTAATGTGCCATGATCTTAGGGCATTTTTTTTCTCGTTAAACAGAACTCTGTTAAATAACCTTGCGCCTTATTTTGCACTTTATATTTATTCTTATCTCGTTACACTCAAACCAAATTTCCCTCACTAACTTTCTTTTATTCCTTCGTTTTTTAAAAAAATCGGTAATCAAAGTGAGCAGCGCGTCCTTCATTTCGTGAACGTTGCAACATCTCACTTAATATTGTCTATAGACATTGATGTATGATTGTTACAGCTTTTGTTACATTTTATTTCTTTACATGCAACTTGCAAATAACTCCTCTAACCGCTATGTAAGAACCTTGAACACAAAAATGTCATAGCCACCATAAAGCCCTGCTGTTGTAATGTAACTAAATAAAAAATGGCTCGCGTGGCGGCAAAATGCGGGATGAGCCAGCGGCTGTTGAAATTTATCTTTTCATGGCGTCTCCATATCCACTCTCTAATAACATTGACCGTCTCTTTAAAACAAACATTCAATTGATTCTTATGAAAATCGCTGTTCCTCTATTTCACGAGTTTGTAGTAATTCTAGCCTTCATTTCAGCTGTGGTTTGCGGTTGTTAAATGTATATAACCCATTGGTACACAAATACGAGAGACCTTTTCCAAAAGTTGTAATTACACGTTGCATTTTTTTATTTTTTTTCACCACCACTCCCAATTAATAACTTCTCACCACCTAAGCCTTCTTTTGCAGTCCTTTTTTTTCTGTTCATTTATATATATATTCCCTCACAATCATAAAAAAAAATCAAAACTATTATCTTCATCAATTGTTGATATAATCATATTTATATACATTTATAAAATATACCTTTCGTTTTACAACTAATTATATACATATCCCCAGCTGTTTAAAGTCTCTTTGTAGACTTTTAAATTGATAGACCTTCAATAAAAGAAAAAAAAAAAGAAAGAAAGAAAGAAAAAACCCGCTTTTTTTTTTTTCTCTTCTTTCTTTCTTTACAAAGATTTACTATGTATAATTACCCAGGTCAAGGCTACCCGTTGCAGCAACAACAAACCGGTTCTGCAAATAGTTATTACCAACAACAACAGCAACAACAACCTTATCAAACTGGCCTTGCTCCTCAAGCTACAGGATACATCCAACCTCAAGCTACAGGCTATGTTCAACCTCAGGCTACAGGCTATGTTCAACCTCAGGCTACGGGCTATGTCCAACCTCAAGCTACAGGCTATGTCCAACCTCAAGCTACAGGCTATGTCCAACCTCAGGCTACAGGCTACATCCAGTCTTATGGAACAGCCACTACTCCAGCAGTTCCTCCTCTTCCTCAGATAACAACCCAGTCTTTTCAATTGACTGGTACTCCAGCCCTTGCTTCTTCTTCTTCAACTTCTTCCACCCCTTCGTCTACTTCTGTTAAAATTCCAAATGGTACGTCTATTAAAACCCGCTTTTTCTTTAAAAAGAAAAAACCTTTTCATTAACATCATTTTTCTAGTGAGACTTTCATTCATCACAGCTGATGACCAAAGAAACTTTGAAACACTTTTCCGCTCAAAGCTTGGTCCTGGAGAACAAGCCCTTCCTGGTATGTGACGCGTCTTTTAATTTTTTTTCAATAAAAAAATCATACTAACTTAATCTTCTAAAGGCTCCGTGGCAAAGGACATTTTAATGCTCTCAAACTTGTCCCCAACTCAACTAAGCAATATTTGGATTCTTTCTGATACAACAAAATCAGGCCAATTGCTTTTCCCAGAATTCGCTCTTGCAATGTACCTCTGCTCATTGGCTCTCAAAGGTAACCCTCTTCCTACAAAGCTCCCTGATCATATCAAAAATGAAGTCTCCAGCTTGGTCGATATTATTGCCTTTAGCACTCCCGATGCTAAACCCCCTCCACCACCAAGCAATGTCCCCCAGTTTGGTTCCACCTCAACTACTACCTCCCAGCCTCAACAATCTTCTAGTTTGAATACCCTCATGTCTCTCCAACAGGCTTTGCCCACCGGACTTCAGTCTCAGCCCACAGGCGGCTTCATTGCCCCCCAGGCTACAGGATACACATCTGCTCTCCAGCCTCAGACAACCGGCTACACCTCTGCTCTTACGGCCCAATCAACCGGATATACTCCTGCTCTTACTGCTCAAACCACAGGCTACGCTCCTGCTCTTACCGCTCAGACTACAGGTTACACCCCTGCACTTACCGCTCAAACTACTGGCTACACCCCTGCTCTTACCGCTCAGACCACTGGCTATACTCCTGCTCTTCAGGCACAAACCACGGGCTATGCCCCCCTTCAAGCCCAATCTACCGGCTACACCCCTCTTCAATCCCAGGCTACAGGCTACCAAATTGCTCCCTTGACTGCCATGCCTACTGGAAGACCCGGTGAATGGGGCTTCATTAACACGCCTACTGGTGGTTTGCCCGGAATGGATGCCTTCCGCTCCAGATTCATGCCTCAGCAAGGTGTTCAAAACTTTACTCCCTCAGAGCTCCAGGGTAATGCACAAGTTGAATGGGCCATCACCAAGGAGGAAAAACGAATTTACGACGGTATCTTCTCTGAATGGGACAAGGAGCGCAAGGGCTTCATCACTGGCGACATGGGCATTTCCATCTTTAGCCAAAGTGGTCTCAACAGAGGCGATCTCGAAGCTATTTGGACTCTCTCTGATCCTGGCAACAAGGGAAAACTTGACCGTGATGAGTTCGCTGTTGCAATGCACTTGATCTACCGCCACCTCAATGGCTATCCCATTCCGGCAAGACTTCCTCCAGAATTGATTCCTCCTTCCTCTCAAAACTTTTCTGATTCCGTTGACACCATCAAGTCTTACCTTAAGCAGTCCTCCAAGCCAAATACCGTCAGTTATCTCAAGAGCCATTCTCTCAAGTCTTCTGCCCCAGCCTTTAAAAAGGACGCAACCGTCTTTAAAAACAATGACGACGACTTTGGCTACGTTTCCAAGTCTCGCCATCGCTCCAAACGCGACGCTGCAAATGAAGACCCTGATGAAAAACATCTTACCTCTGAAAAGCTTTCCATCGCCCAACTCCGTAAGCTTGTCCACGAAAAGCAAATCATCTTGGATGCCATTGATGCTAAGGACGAAGAGGAGTTTGATGCAGTCCAGGATATTCAAACTCGCGACTTGAACGTCATTGATGAACTCAAGCACCGCATCACTAATATCCAAAATGAAATCAACAACAACCCAGATGCACCTCTTCTTGCCGGTGACCCTCACGAGAGGAAAAAGGAGTTATTGAGACAACTCAATAAGAATGCCGACGCCCTCCCCCAAATCACAAATGACGTGCGCAAAGTTGAAGATGAAATTGTTCGTCTTAAGCTTGAGCTCTTTAGACTCAAGACCGAGAAGGAGCATCCTGGCTCCACAATCATTGGTACGGGCCCCAACGGCACCATCACTGAAGCCGACCGTCGCAAGGCACGCAACCGTGCTATTATGAAGGCCCGCTTGGCTGCTGTCACAGGAAACGCTGCAGATGCTGAAGGTGGAAACAAATTTGAGGAGTTTGAAACAAAGTTTTTCCAGGAAAGCGAAAACATTCGCAAGGAGCGCGAAACTAATGAAAAGCTTTTTAGAGATATTGAGGACAGCACAGCCCAGATCAAGAGAGACTTGGAACTCTCTCTGCGCGAAACCAGAGACGACATTCACACTGACCGCGAGCGTCTTCGTTGGGAAGAGGCTATTGGCGTTGAAGATGAAGTCAAGGATTTCATTTATTCTTTGAGACGCTCTGCTACCAACAACAACAACACCGCTGCCTCTTCTTCATCTTTTGGTTCTTCCTTTGGATCTTCTACCACTGCTGCTTCCAGCTCATTCTCTCCCTCCTCTTCAACTAGCTCCTTGCCTGCTGCTTCTTCTTCATCTGCCCAAAACAATACAAAAAGATCGGCTTCTGAGCGCGCCGCTTACATCAAGGCTGAGGCTGAGCGTCGTATGAATGAAAAACTTGCTGCTTTGGGTATTAGCAGACCAAACAAAGCTGCCTCTGCCTTCCAGGCACCAACCTCCTCTTCTCCTTCTCCATCGCCTGCTCCAGCTACTGCACCAGTTGCTCCAGTCTCTGAGAAGAAGGCCTCACCACCACCACCACCTCCTCCTCATAGCAAGCCTGCAGCTCCAGCCGCTCCTGCATTTACAGCCGCTCCAACCCCACCTGTGGCCCCTGCAGCTCCTACCTCGAGATCATTTGCCCCTGCAGCTCCGGCGGCTCCCGCTGCCCCTGCCACCACGGATGACGACTCGTCTTCCAGTGACGATGATTTGGATGACGCAGAGTTCCAGGAGCTTCAAAGACTCAAGAAACAGGAAGAGGAAAGATTGCGAAAACTTGAGGATGAGAAGAAGGCTCGTGACGCAAAGAAGGCCGCAAAAGCCCACAAGAAAGCAGAGAGACTTGCCAGTCTCAAGGCCGAAATGGAAGCTATGAAGGAACGCGAGCGTAAGCTCATGGCCGACGCCTCAGACTCGGATGACGACAAGCCAGCACCTCGTGCTGCTCCTACCTCTGTTGCTCATCCGACTGCTGCTACCTTGTCTCCAAGCACCATTGGATCTACGACTACGTCGACAGCCACCCCTGATACTTCTTCTTCTTCATCCTTGCCTGAACAGAATGGCGCTGACCTTCATGCAAGCAACCCATTTTATAGAAACACACCCGCACCCGCACCGACGACTGCAGTACCTGCTTCTACCACTACGCCTTCTCATCACGACAATAACCCCTTCTTCAAGCCTCAACAGCAGCAACCCAAGGCTCCTGAGCCTGTTCCTGCTGCTGCACCTGCAGCACCTGCTGCGCCTGCTGCACCCGCCGCACCCCCTTTTAACCCTCGCTCCACTACGCCCAAGGCTCCGGAGCCTGGTATTGATAAGGACACAGCAGCCAACCAGCGCGCTAACCAACGTGGCCAGAGCGCCTATGACGATGGATGGGGTGCCGAATCTTCTTCTGAGAGCTCCGATGATGAAGACTCATCCACGCGTGGCGGTCCCGATCCATCCAAGCTTGCATCAATGCTTTTCCGCAGCATGGCTCCCCAGAGACCACTTGGTGCTCAGCCAACTGGCCAGCAGTCTACTCCTGCTGCTGCAACAGCTCCAGCGGTTCCTGCAGTTCCTGCAGTTCCCGCTGCACCCGCTGCACCTGTTGTCCAGGCTGAACCTGTGACACCTGCTCCCCAGGCTGTCCCTGTGGCACCTGTTGCACCTGCCCCTGAAGTTGTTCCAGCAGCACCTGCTGTTGCTGAAATCCCTACAGTCATTGCAGCACCTGCACAGATTCCCCCTGCTCCTCCTGTTCAGCCTTTCCCTACACAGCCTGCTACCGCCGACTCTGTGTCCAACTCTTCCAACTCCTCTTATAATACCCCGGACTTAGAAGCTACACAACCCGCCTTTGCAGCACCTCCCCCTCCTACAGACCTTGCACCACCACCACCACCCGTGCCCGAGACACAGCCCCAGTTTTCTGCGCCTCCACCTCCTCCTCTCCCCGAAGTAGCAGCACCACCCCCTCCTCCTCTTCCCCAAGTGGCCGCACCATCCCCTCCTCCTCTTGCACCTCCACCTCCTCCAGCTGGAGTTGCACCTCCTCCACCACCTCCTCTTCCAACTGGCACTGCCGCCCCTGTTGGTGCACCTCCACCACCACCTCCCCCAGCTATTTTGCTTGATGATAGCCTTGAAACCAGCTCAAGACCTGATTTTGCTGGAAGCGGACTGCTTGATGCCATTCAGCGTGGTACCACCTTGCGTAAAGTTGCAAATCCCCCCAAGTAAATAAATAAGAGATCATGAGTCTCACTAATACTTAAAAAAAATCAAATAAAACAAATATAACTCATATGCACTCTAATAATATGCAAGTCCCAAATACCGATCTGGGTGTCAAAAACTAATAGCATTTTCGTAAGGAAACCAGCGTGACACAAGAAAAGCAAACAAAAAATAGACTTGTTCTGTTCTAAAAAAGTATAAGGTTAGCAAGTCTACAAATCCAAAAGCAAATACAATATCAAACTAACCGACTAGCGCTCTAGCATTATTTAATAGTAGCAACAGACCTAGTAAGCTACAGATATGAACATAAACCCATTTAAACACAAAAATATCAAACAAGGTTCAGCTATTAGAATCTATGCCGGGTTACCAAAGCACCATGATTTGAATGAGTTTAGTTAGTGCTAACAACGACAAAGCACTTTAGTAAATGTCGCATCAACACAGTGGCCTTTGCAAGTTATGGTGTGCAATTGACGAAAGTTTATAATAGGCCCAAAGTCAACTTCTTGCTGTGCAAGTCGAGCCTGATACCCAGGAAAGAACATTTCTACACTTGAAATTAAAAACTAAAAAAAAAGAGAAAAAATACTTCCAAACACTGGACGGAAACAGCTAGAAGGGGATTTCATGCTTCTACTAAAATCAAGGTGAAAAGCTGTGTTACAGTTTTATTCAATAGTCGCTATGGTCCCTCGGGTAATCCCAAGGTGGTCCAAGGCAGAATCAGGGTCGGTACTCCTTGGTCATCCGCAACCTACCATGCATGACATTGAATATCGACATGAAGAAAGGAAACAAACTATTAATAAAAACCAAAATCAAGACCAGGATATTTAAAAAGCAAAAAAAAACAAAAACAAAAAAATTGCAGGAGTGAGTAGCCATGTTTGAATTTAACTTGAAAAGGTAGGATGGATTTGATTTGATGCCCACTTAAATGGATAAGGCAACGAGTAGTATGTAGTGTTGGTGATTTAGATTTTAAAACTGTATCAGAATCAAATGAAGCCTTGAAGATAGAGTATTGTTCCAAAGCTTGAAAGGATATGAATGTGAAATAGAGTGTTGTCGTCAACCCGACTAGAAGCCATCCCGAAAAAAATTGTGCTTACAATTGTGTGATTCACCCAGTCGATGCAAACCTGTAAGAGTATGCAAGCTAGTAGTTTTTTTGGTTCAAGTAATGAATTGAGCGCTCGAAATGTTTTTCATCTAAGAAAAAACAGTTAGATATACACTCAACATCTTCATCACAGTCAAATAAGCTTACCTATAAAAACAGTGGAAACTTTCTCAAGTAACAAAATATAAAAGAGTTTGTAGAGTTGATTAAGGGGCGAATGTGTAGTTGAAAAAAAAGGTTAGTGGATGGAGAGTATGTGGTACAGAAAGCTTGTAAAGTGGAAGGCAGAAAGAAATGGAGAACGATGGAAATAAACACTTTATATTTACATTTTTCCAAGTACCTACAACAAGATGTAAAGAAAGTCATTACATCAGAATTGTATAAGCATGCCAAAGGTCGCGATCATATTATTAAAACATCACAATTGGGTCTATATAGCTGAGAAAAAAAGAAAAATCTGCTTGTAATTTATTAAAGACCATGAAAAAAGGTAAATATTAAGAAATGGTGTTGTGGGTATAGTACTCCATTGTTGTAGCATAATCATGAATAAAATCATTACGAACCGACCGCACGAACGGCCGTTCTTAATTCTAATCATTAGATTTTTTGCTATTGTAATGGTTAACCTAAAGCTTCGAGAGTTAATAGATACGCTGGGAGTACCTGAATAAAGCTCTTTTCTTCAAAGCCAATATTCTATAAGATCTGGGCATCACAAACCTGTATGCGATTGGTTTTTTTTGAATCAAATTTTGCATCGATTATTAATATGTAAAAATTTACAGTTTTTTTTTTCAAGACTGATAAAAGCTCAAACCGGAATTTGAAAAATAACTCCAATTAAAAGGTTTCCAATGAACAAAAGTCCAATACATTTCCTACTTGGCATTAGATTTGAGTCTGGCCCAACGTCCATCACGGTCTTACTATTCCAAGTGCCGCCTGAGAGTATTCTACAAACCAAACTTTGTAAAGGTCGACCTGCATACGATAATGCTCGCTCAAGACTCTCCGGATATTTTTAATGCCAACACTAGGTTTTTTTTGAAATTTATAGTTGTCAAAATAAATAAGCAACGTACAATAAGTCCATTACGTCTTCTCTTGGCACACCTGGTACTTGTGAACCATCACGTTTAAATACTGGGCAGTTAAGTTACGTATACTTGGACCTGAATGCCTGACGTAGATGGTATTGGGTTCTTATTGAAAACGGTTATTAACAGGTAAATGCAGAACAATAGCAGTTGAAATTTATCAATTTAAGTTTTTTTATGCTTAACGGTTTAAAAATCCCAATGAACAAAAAAATATCAACGCCGACGCAATCCCAGCTCATCATGTGGGGATTTCCCAAAGTGTAAGTGGATGATAAAATAGAAACGTCTTGAGGGTACTTATCATTTTTATTTTGTAAAGCAAATGTATTTTAGAGTAAAGAATTAAAAGTGTTTCGAATCCCTGTATGTATTGGGAGTTACATTGAGTGCCGTTTTTGTATAGCAAATTAAAATATAACTTTTTTAATGATTCAGATATTGGTGTGCTAAGTGTTAAATGTTTTTAATTCTCCACAGTATTTCAACAATGAATCGAGGTGAGATGGGGGAAATGTATAAAACATTATCACAAAAAGTAGTAGTTGATTTTCCATTGAGGAGAAAGAAAAGCTAAAACATTTACCTGCAAAAACAAATACCGGGGTTGCAGAGTAAAAAATGTTTTATAAACAAGCCAGCTGTGAAAAAAAGCCTAGCTAATTAGAATCAATTAGATGCTACGGCAGGAACCAGGAACGAAAGGTGCATCTTAATAGCGACAGCATGCAAAGATACAAGAGAATGTAGGAACCCCGGATCTGGGGAATTAAGAGAAATCTGGGTTATTGAAGGAAGAGGACAAAAAAAGGTAAAATTTAATAGTGAGTTGAAAAAAATCAAGTCCAAGCTCCAAGTTGAAAAAAAAAGTTAAGGCTGGAGTGGCGCATTATAGAAAGACAACTGGCTGGAAGACATAAGGCGCTATTTGGTGGTTTTAAATTTATGCATAACTATGAGTAAGGCAAATAAAAGCTTAAAGGAAATCCTGTGGAGCAGCTTGTTTCCGCGATATAACGGGGAAAGATCCAGAACTTTAAAGAGTCAAAGCTTAATGAATATCCCGGGGAGGAGTTTTTTTTTAATAGCTAGAAAAGTATCATCTTTAAAGAAAAAAGAGGCGAAATGTGCAACAGCAATTGACTGCCATAGACTGTAGAAGCTGGAAATAAAAGTTGACAGAAAGAAGACAAAACGTACTCCAACCACAACACGCTCTCCAGCCCAAGAGGTTCCCTCCGGTTGGTAATGAGAGCCCCTCACCCATTGCAAAGACGATCCCCACCTGAGTTTAGCTTCATGGTAAAAGCTGCAGGAGCAAGACTCGAGCGAGGACTTTCGATATGATTTAAGGGTATGAGCGCATATGATCGTAGTCAAGTTCGTGAGAGATTCTCAGCCTTGGGAGCCTGGAAGAGTAGCAATCAGGCTTGCACAAAAAGTTTCCATAAAACGTTACAAAACGCCTAGACTCGAGTGGAGGGTCCCCGGGATTTCCGTCTGCAGTTTACATTTATATGCCGGGTTGAAGTTGTGCATAAGTCGCCTTAGAGCTTGATAAAAATATAACTTTTACAAATGAAAAAAGGGTCCTGTATCCAAAGCTCACGAGAGATTAAAAAAGATATAAAGAGAGCTCATTTTCCAGTTTTCAAATGGATTTTTCTTCTTTTTCTCATCAATAAATCAGCTGGTTTGATTTTATATCTTTTTTGCTTCTTTTTTCGGTATCTTAAACCCCCATTTTCATTCCCTTCAATCTCAAATCCATTCCTTTTTTCAAATCCATTCCTTTTTTTTTTTGACAATGAAGTTTTCCAATCTTTTGATCGCTCTTTATGCTTCTTACACCTTGGCGGCTCCTGTGGCTGAAGCCAACGCCAACGCCGAAGCAATTGCAGTGGCCGAGCCCGAGGCCCACCCAGAGGCCCACGCGTTTGCCGGCCTGGGTCTCATCAAGTCGCTCATCAGCTCCAAGCTTTCCTCGTCCAAGGGCTCGTCGTCCAAGAGCTCTTCGTCCAAGAGCTCCTGCAGCTCCAGCAGCTGCTCGTGCTCCAGCTGCAGCTCCAGCAAGAGCAGCGGCAAGTCGAGCAAGTGGAAGCTGGCCAAGCGCGGCAATAAGGGCTCGGGCACCACGTCCATCTCCGGCACTGTCGGTACTCTGGGCGGGTCCTCTGGAGTCAAGCTCACGGGGACGTCTAGCGGCGGTTGTGGCTCGGGTAGCTCTTCGTGCGGCGGGACTACCGGGGGCACCTCGGGCTCGACGTCCGGGGGGACGACTTCTGGGACGACGTCCGGGACCAGCTCCGGGGGGACTTCTGGGGATACGTCTGGCGGCACGTCTGGCGGCTCGACGTCCGGGACGACGAGCGGCTCGAGTGGCAGCACGTCGGGGTCGTGCGGGTCTGGGAGCTCCTCGTGTGGGTCGTCTGGGACGACCGGGGGGTCAGGGACTGGCGGTTCTGGTGGGTCCGGGACCGGAGGCTCTGGGGGTTCTGGAACTGGCGGGTCCAGCTCGGGCACGGGGAGCACTGGGGGGTCGGGGACCGGGGGATCTGGTGGGTCTGGGACTGGAGGCAGCGGGGGGTCAGGGACCGGGGGCAGTGCATCGAGCGGCAACACGTACACTTATACTAAGAGCTATAGTTCTACTAACAGCGTTCAGACTAGTTACAACACGGTGAACACAGGTAACACTGGGTCTACGGGAACCACTGGATCTACAGGATCTACAGGGTCTACAGGGTCTACAGGGTCTACTGGGTCTACAGGTTCAACAGGATCAACAGGCTCAACAGGTTCAACAGGATCAACAGGTTCTACAGGCTCCACCGGGTCTACAGGATCTACCGGGAGCACGACGACCTCGAGCACCATCTACGTTATGCAGAACGGTCTTTTGTGCACGACACCAGTTTCCGGGTCGGTTGTTTTCTACAGCACGATTCGCAACGGGATCTGCTACGCGAGCTCGCCGTCAATCTCGAACGGCGTGGTGATCATCAACAGCAGCGGCCAGCTGCAGGTGGTCTCGAGCGGGTCCAGCGCCACGAGCTGGTCGCTTTCTGGCAGCTACATCGTCCCGGCTGGCCGCTCCATCTACAGCTGCTCGTACAGCGGCAGCGTGAGGGTTCTGACTGCAACAGGTTGCTCCGGCGGCAAGAGCTTGTCTCTTTCTTCAGTGGGCAAGGCGTTTTACCACTAAAGTGAAGAAAGGGGGAGGAAGGCAAGGGAGATTAAACTGGCGCGCGCGTGCACGCTTGCAACCTCCTTTGCTTGGATTATTATTGACTATTTTTATAACCAAAAGGAAAATTATTTAAGACTATTTATGTATTTTTTTTACAATGAGACAAAAATATTTTTAAAAAGGAGCTTGTTTTTCTGGATTTTAGACTGAAAAAAAAAATTCATAGATTGAAAAAATAAACTCCGATACGGGGAATCGAACCCCGAACTGCTCGGTGAAAGCGAACCGTGCTAGCCGTTACACTATATCGGACTTGTTGAATTTCTAAAATAGAATAAGTATATGAACTTAAGTAGCAAAAAAAAAACGTTTAGGCAATAGTCTAAAAGTGATGGGAAAAGAGTGGGACCGGTTAGTCGAGTTGGAAAAGACGTTCGCTATATGCGAGAGGCGTGGGTTCGAGCCCCACACCACCCACTCTTTAAATGGTTTGCGGGAGCTTACCATAGTCCGACATAAAGGGCCTAACCGCCGACCGTCCTGTCAGTCTAATTAGCTACGCAGGTGATTGCGGGCCGTATCTCTGGCAGGGCGGAATAAGAAATAAAATCACGGTTTTCCGTGAAGCGTCTGTGAAGATAAGTGGAAATTGGGTCGGGAAGGTTTGGGATCGACATACTGATTCACCCCTGTTCCTCGTAGGCTGGCATCAGGGCCCATGCGCTCCGGGCTATCCGAGACGTCCAGACCGACACTTGTACTGAAAAGGTACTACATGACCGACACACATTAGTTAGAAATTAATAAGGATAGCGATAACGCTGATGTTATATACTTCTATAACCCTTGAATATAAATAAATAAATAAATAATAAAAGTGATGGGAATACGTTAATTAGTACAAAAAAACTTTCATATTTGCATTCCAAAGATCAATTGGGATTGTATTCCGGGTTACTCTTGAGGTTGCACGACAAGATTGAACGAAATGACGAACGGACGAGCCCCCCCAAAAAGAAAAGAACTGGCGCCGGGGGAAAAAGCGGGGGACTCCATCTTTTTGGGCGCAGAGTACCAGAATTCTAAAACCCTCTGGCCTGGGGTTGCAACCCATTTTTTTTGAGCCAGAGTTTTAAGCGGTGGTGCCAAAAAGCGATACGCCATTTGCAGAAGAGTGGTGCTGACCGCCGCTGGGCAAAGATTTAAGCGGGCCACGGGACGGATGACGAGCGAGGCATGTGGGGAGACGAGGTTTTGACGCCATGTGGAGGCATTTTGGGAGCTATGAAGTCATTTGCTTGTGCTCAACAAGGAGCCGGGCAATTTACACCAATCAGCGGCGTGTGTGCCGGAGCGCGCGGCACGGCTGCACGTCTGGCGGCCGGTGACGTCATGGGGGAGAGGTTTCCATGGGAGCCGGGAGCGCAGGTTGTTGTTGGCGACCGTTCTGGGAGATCAAAAGCAGCTGGGCCAAAGACCTAATCGGGAAGGTAAAAAACCAAAACAACCCACCAAAACCCCAATTCCTGTTTTCGACTCTCAATACGGCGCGGGAACGAGTGGTGAAATACACAAAGGAGGTCGTTTCTTTTTTGAAACTCCCATGAAATAAATAAGTCTCCAGAATTGGGCCTTTGGATTCATGTATAAAAGGCACCCAGATTTCCTTCCTTTCCAGACTTTTTCTTTCTTTTTTTCTTCCCCATCCCCAATCTCTATTATCTCCACTCTCAATCTACCACAAAAATGAAGTTCTCTGCTATTGCCTTTGCCGCCATTGTTGCCCTCGTCGAGGCCGCCGTCCCCGCCGGCACCAAGTTTGGTCTCGTGTCTATCCGCTCCGGCTCCCCCGTCCAGTACGCCTCGGCCTCGCTCAACTCGGACAACCAGGTTGTCTTGGGCGCCTCCGTCGCTGACTCCTCCGACTACATCACCGCCGTCAACGTCGGCGACGGCTCCATCTCCATTGAGGGCACCGACCTCTACCTCGGCCTCAACTCCGATAAGGCTCTTGTCGCCACCTCCACCCCCAGCAAGATCTTCTCCTTCTCCAACGACAGATACCTTGCTGTTGACGGCAGCGACGCCATCACCGCTGTTGCCGAGTCCTCCTACTACTCTGTCTACGCCGGTGCCGTCACCACCGACAAGACCACCTATGGTATTGCTCTTCTTATCACCTCTGCTCTTGACACCTCTTCCTCTTCTGCTGCCTCTTCTGCCGTTGCCTCTGCCACCCAGTCTGCTCCTGCCGTTGTTTCTTCTGCCGTTGCTTCCACCACTCTTGCTCAGGTCAACGGTGCTGCCTCCTCCAAGGGCTCCGTTTTTGCCGCCGCCGTCGCTGCCGTTGGTGGTGCCCTTCTTCTCTAAGCGCGTGGTGTCATGCCGTGACTGATTTTTTCTCGAAAAAAAGAAAAAAATAATGTATTTTTAGCTTCTTACACATAATTTCTAATTTTTCTATAGTTTGGAATTGACCCAAATGGGAATTGCTTTTTGCACCAAAACGGGTACCTCCCGTGACCAATGTAGAAGTTTATTTTCGACTTTAATGGCGCGAGTATTAAAGTGAGGTTTCTCGAGTTGAGTATCGCCAACCTGATGCTTGTAATAGATCATGGCAATTGAGAAAAATCCCAATTTAATGCTCCCATGGCTTTCAAAAGTATATAAGTGACCCCAGCGGTCTTGTCAAAGTCCTCTTTCCCTCCACATCAATGAAACCTTCGATTCTTGTAAAAACTTGTCTGGGCGTCGCGCTCTCCGCAATGGCCGGCGCGGCGCCAATCAGCCCCTCTGCAACTGCCCTACTCGCGGCCTCAACTCCTAACCCTCCCCTGGTATCCTCGACGGCCGCCGCGGGCAACGACTCGCAGGTCTCCGCCGAGTGGTCCTACTTCATGTACTGGGACAAGGCCGACTGGCACTACCATAACGAGAAGCAGGACTTTGAGTGCGAGACCTACTCGTCGCTCTTCTACCCCTACACGGGGTACCGCCTGCTGCGCAAGTACGAGCTAACGCTCGCGCTGTTCCCCGTCAAGACCTCGCTCAAGTTTGTGTTTTGCCACCGCGGCCGCGTCGTCGCCCAGCAGGTCGTCGAGCCCGCGGCCGACTCCGACCGGCCCCTGTTTGGCTGGGACCGCAAGTTCTGCATTGCGTCGCGCGAGCCGTTCACGCCCGACGCGCGCGGGTGTTTCCGCCTCGCGCGCCGCGCCCGCTACACCGACTACGCGCTGCCGCTGTATGCGCGCGAGGCGTTTGTGGGCGGGCTGTTCCGGTGCCCCAGCGACGACCCGGCGGCCCCCTGCGACGACAATGCCGCCGTCTCGCCCGCCGCACCGCTGCTGGCCGACGAGCCCTACGCCGGCATCTTTGAGCTCCACAACCCCTGGAAGTTTCTCTACCACGAGCCGCTCTTCTACACCCCGGACTACTACTCGCAGGTGTACCCGCGCTACAGCGAGCGCTGGGCGCGCTTCATTGACATCAACGAGGAGTACGACGCCGACACGCTCGTGGTGTCGAAGAACGGGGTCAAGCAGCGCGTGGCCCGGTCGAAGAAGTACACGGGCAGTTCGCGGCCCGCGGCTGCTGCTGCTGCGGCGGGGGCCGTTGACGCGGAAGACATATTTGAGGTGGCCCGGCGGATGGCGGAACCGTATCTGCCGCGGGCCATTTGGGACGCGCTGTTTTACGTGCTGCGCGCGCCCGCCGCACAGGAGACTGCCTCTGCGCGCCTGCTTGCGCGCGTCATGGCGGCGCTGGGCGCCATGCCGGACCGGCGCGCGGCCGCGCGGATCTACCACGCGCTGGTTGTGCGCGCAAACGGGTCTGGGGCCGCGCCCGATTCGCGCGTGCGCGTGGTGTCTGGGGACGGCGGGAAGCAGCCGGAGGCGGGCGAGGGCCTGTTTGGCGAGCCCAGCTCGACGGGGCACAATGCGAGCGAGTACGCGGCGCGGTACAATAACCGCGACGGGCTGCTGGGTCGGCTCAACGTGTTTGAGTACTACCGGCCGCGGAGCGCAAAGAAGGCGGGAGCCCCCCCGTGCAGGCCATGAAACGGCCGTCCAAGACGTACTCGTCGCTGCAGCCGGGGCACGACTACCAGAACTTCCATTACCCGCGGGGGAGCTACATTGACGAGATCCAGCGTAAGAAGGAGATTCAGCGGCGTCGGCGCGTGGGCGAGCACTACTGCCCGCCCGGGAAGCGGTGCCGGTACTAAAAAAAGCAGTTTTTATATAAAAAGTAGTATTTATAAGTCTAATTTAATCTTGGTCTTTGAGCTCAAAGTACTTTTGGCGGGTGATGACGGCGACGCGACGGACGGCGCGGCGGGGGTCGTCGAGGGCGGTGGCCAGGCCGTGCTGGACGGGCGCGACGTGCGGGGTCATGCGGACGGGCGGCAGGGTATCGACGAAGGAGGCGAGGCAGCGGAGGGCGGCGACGCGGACGGCGGGGGAGGGTTCCGAGGCGACGTTTGTGGCGTCGAGGAGGGTGGGGATGAGGGAGGAGAGGTGCTGGGAGATTGTTTCAGCGACGTCTGGGGAGGCGAGGGTGGCGGAGATGGTGTTGAGGCTGGCTTCCCTGACGCGGGGGTCCGGGATGGTGAGGGACTGGAGGAGCAGGGGGAAGAAGGAGGGGATGTGCTGGGAGAGCACGGAGCTGGGCATGTGGCGGAGGATGCCTGCGAGGGCGACGAGGTAGTTGACCTTGATTTGGGGGGCCGGGGCCGAGTTGAAGCCGTCGACGAGGGGGGTTATGGCGAGGACAAAGAGGCGCTGTTTGTAGAGGAGGCGGACGGCGGCGCCGTTTTGCTTGTTGAGGAGGGGGTCGTCGCTGACGAGGATTTCGGTAAGCTTGGATGCGTGGGCGCCGAGGGGGTTTGTGGAGAGGGTAGCGAGGAGGTCCTGGGTCAGGGCGAAGCCGAGGGGGTCGGTGCGGAGGACGAGGGCCTTTGTTATCCAGAAGAGAGGCTCGAGGGCGGATGGGTGGGAGTTGAGGGAGAGTTTGAGGGAGGCGGTAAAGTCGTGGAGGAAGTCTTGCGGAGGCCATTTATTGATGAGCAGGGCGGTGAGGCGCAGGTAGGTTAGGCGGAGGTGGAAGGGGAGCTGCGGGGCCGGGTGGGTGAGGATCGAGGTTAGGTTGGAGATGATTGTTGGAAGGTCCTGGGCAATTGGCTGAGGGAGGGGGGTTTTCGGGGAGATTGGGACGAGGGCGTAGAGGAAGAAGGAGGCGAGGAGCGAGGGCGCGGATTTGAGGGGGGCAAAGTCGGCTGGGATAGGGGTGGAGGTGAGGGAGGAGGGGGTTTTGAGCCAAAAGAGGTTGAAGAGGGCTTGGAGTAGGTCGGACTGGTCAGTAAGGGCCTTGGAGATGTAGAGGAAGGAGAGGGAGGCGGAGATGACGACGTGGGGGTCGTTGAGCAAGGCCGGGTGCTTGAAGAAGGGCTGGAGGATGAGGGGGGCGAGGTTCTTGAGGTAGATGGGGGCGTCCTCGGGGTGGGAGGCGAGGAGGGAGTTGAGGATGGCGGCGATGGTGGAGAAGATGGCGAGGGGGTATTTTGAGGAGGAGCTGGGGACGATGGCGTCGAGCTTGCTGAGGAGGCGGCAGTAGAGGGTTTCGAAGATGTTGCGGGAGACGGCCGGTTTGGCGAGGGCGGTGAGGAGGGAGGAGATGAGGGGCTGGGCGTCTTGGGGGTCCGAGTCCGGGAGCTTTGAGAGGAAGAAGGGGTAGGAGATGGAGAGGATGGAGTCCTGGTGGTGGGCCGCGACCTTTGCGAGGGAGTCGAGGATCGCGGAGGTGAGTGGGGAGGGGGAGGCGGAGAAGAGGATATCGTCGTAGTAATGGACAATGAGGCCGACTTCTTGCTGGGAGAGGTAGTGGGGGAAGGAGATGAGGAGGGAGAGGTTTGAGACGGCGAGGAGCCTGATGTCCGGGTCGGAGGCGGTCATGAGGGACTTGGTGAAGAGGTCGATGAAGGCGTCTTTGAAGGGGGCGAGGGCCTCGGGGAAGGCGGTGGCGGCGAGGATGAAAGTTTTTGTAATGGTGAGGAGGTTTTTTTGGGCCGCGGAGGAGGCGGCGAGGCCCGAGTCGAGGGCCGGGGCGAGGGTCTGGGCGGCGATGTGGGCAAAGGCTTCCGGGGAGGCCTGGGCGATGCCTGCGGCGAGGGAGGCCGCCGGGAGCGCCTTTTTGTTTGTTGTTTCGAGGATGGCGGGCTTTGTTTGGGCGACGACGGTGTCGAGGTAGGGGGAGGAGGAGGTTGCGAGGGCCAGGGCTCTGAGGGCGGCGAGGGCTCTGAGGGCGGAGTCCTGGAGGGGGAGGGCAGCGTGGAGGACCTCGTACTTGAGGCCGTCCCAGATGTCTAGGTAGACTGGCGGGGAGGACGCGAGGAGGGAGGCCTGGTCGTAGGACTGGATGCAGGCGAGGAGGGTCTGGAGGGCGTCGGACTTGACGGCCGGGGAGGCTGCGGAGGCCATTTTGTCCATGAGGGCCGGGACGAGGTAGGGGGCGAGGAGGCCGTTGGCGGCGAGGGCGGCGCGGAGGGCGGCGCGGAGGTCATCGGGGGAGATGTGGTAGGGGTCGTTGGGGGGCGGGGAGAAGGTGATGGGGAAGTAGCAGAAGGTGGCGTCGAAGAGCTGGCGGGCATGGGTGGCGAGGGGGAGATCCGGGGAGGCGAGGATGCGGGCGGCGAGGGCGAAGGAGCGGAGCAGGTTGCGGGGGTCCTTTTCGCCGGCGGTCACGTGGAGGAAGGTCTGGACGTAGGCGTCGGGCGGAGGGGCGGTGGCGGGCCAGAGGGCGTCGAGGATGTTGAAGAGGGCGAGGCGGGCGGGCTGCGGGACGGCGTGGGCGGACGGGGGCGAGGGAGGGCGAGGAAGGCGGCGGTGATGGCTTTCGGGGTGGCCGGGGGGAGCGGGACGGGGGACTTTGCGAGGATGGCGGCGATGCCTGCGAGGGCCGGGGCGGTTGCGAGGGGGTCGTTTTGCGGGGAGTCTGCGAGGCGGTCGAGGAAGAAGGTGAGGATGACGGCGGCCTGGGACTTTGGGAGGCGGGTGGGCTCCGGGAGGGCGGCGATGGTTTGGGCGAGGCAGGCGATTGCGGCGGCGCGCGGGGCTGCGGCGGAGTCGGTGAGGTAGTCGCCTAGGAGGGCGACGAGGGCCGTGAGGGAGAGGGGGGCGGCTGGGTCTGCGATAGCGGCGGCGAGGGCGGCGGCGATGTCGCGCTTGTGGGCGTCATTTTTGGCGAGGACGTAGAGGTGGATTTGTGCGGAGAAGTCAGGGGGGGTCATTTGAGGGAGGGCCAGGGGGGGGTGGATGGGAGGAGGAGGAGGAGAAGAGAGGGAAGTGAAAAATTTTAGGGGTTTTGGGAAAACGGCGAGGTCACGTGGATTGGTCAGGTGATTTGTTACAGGCGGTGTCACAGATAAGCTTTTTGGCGAGAGATAACAGAGTGGCGGTATATCCCAGTCCGGGGGGACATGCGGGGCCGGGTGGGTGATAAGATAAGTGTGGAGAAGAAAAATTTTTTTTTGTGCCAAAGTTTTTAGAAGGACGCGCGATAAACATTGACGGCCGTTTGGAGGCTTTTCCTTGGACGTCCAGAAGAAGCATCCGAATTGGCGTATTCCAGATTCACCGCGACTGCTCAGTAGCCCCCCGTTGGTGGTTGTTCGACCCAAGGCTGCTGCTTCAAAAAAATTTTTTCCATTGCAAAGTCACGAAAAAATTTTTCTCTCTCCTTTTTTTCCAGCAATTTCAATTCGCTATCTCTCACCACAACTCTTTTTTATTTTCCGCCTTCTCCTTCTCCCCCCCCCTGCTTTTCCCTATCGATAACCCCCAATGTCTACAACTGCGCAACAAGCGGCTTTGCTGCGCTCCGACCAACAAGACCCGCCCGCCGACGCCGACGCCAGCACGCCCTGCGCCGCCGTATCCATCTCGGCTGCAACCACCACCACCACCCCCCCCAAAGCCGACCGCAAAAAACCCCCGGCGCCGTCGTCCGCGTCGCCCTGGTGCCACAACTGCCACACGGGCACCACGCCGCTCTGGCGCCGCAACGAGCTCGGCCAGATCCTCTGCAACGCCTGCGGCCTCTTCCTCAAGCTGCACGGCCGGCCGCGCCCCATCTCGCTCAAAACAGACGTCATCAAGAGCCGCAACCGCAACAAGGCCGCCGCCGATAAACACGCCGCCCAGGACGACGCCTCCTCCCCGCCGCCGCCAGACTCGAGCCTCCCGGCAAACAGCCACCGCAAACCGGGACCCAAACCCAAAAAACGCTCCAGCAAAGACATTGAAGACTACGCCAAAACCGCCAAAAAACCCGCCAAACGGCCCCCCAAAGACACCCCCAAGCATCCGCCCCAATTGCCGCCGTTGCTGGCCACTCTCGAGTCGAAAAAACCCCCGTCCTCCTCCTCCTCCTCCTCCTCCACAACCTCCCCGCCGCCAACCCTCCCCCCCATCCGGTCCTCAAACATCCTCTCCCCGCTCTTCTCCAACCCGGTCACCATCTCCATCAGCAACAGGCCCCCGCCCACCCTGCGCGGGTCCATCCACGGCACCCCCATCGCAGACACAATCATCGCTAACCACTCCCTCAAAACTATCACCAGCCCGCTGCTCCTCGCCTCCTCCGCCTCCAAGCCCCAGGTCCCCTTCTCGCCCCTAGCCACTAAAACCCCCCCCTTACCCTCAACGGCCTCAGCCCTGCCAACTGCCCTCGACCAACTCACCAAAGCTGCATGCACCTCCCCGTACCTCGCGCCAATCCCTCACTCGGACCACCCGCCCGTCCTGCCCGCCCTGCCATCGCTCCCAGCCCTCCCGCCCGCCTCCTCCGCATCCCTCAAACCTCTTGCATCCTCCTCCGCGCCTCCCTCCTACCCAATCTCGCGCCCGACGTCGCCCTCCCCAGCCCTGGCGCCAATCCTCCCTCACACCTCTTCTGCCATCCCCCCGCTATCGCCCTCCTTATCGGCCTCCGCGCCGCCCTTATCGACGTCCTCCACACCCTCCGCCTTATCAACGGCCACGCCCACGTCCTCCCAAAATGGCTCTGCTAGCCACCACCACCACCACCACCTGCTCCACCACAACCCCACCCACGTCCGCTCCCAGCTATACGAAAGCGTCTCCGCCAGCGACGCCGCCCCGCCGCTGCCCGCCAACCCGCCGCCCAAATCAATCAAACAGGCCCTGCTGGCCGCAGACCTCTCCAAGCGGCCGCGCAAGCAGCCAGACCTGCCCGACCCGGCATCCACGACCTCCCTCGAAACCCGCGTCACCGAGCTCGAGCTCGTCAACGACCTGCTGCGCGCCCGCATCGCCGAGCTCGAGACCTCCGAGGCCCACGCCCGCAAACAGGAGGCCGCCACCAAGCGCGCAGAGATCCTCATCCGAGAGTCCGAAATGATGCTCCGCATCAAGCTCAGAGAACTCGAAATCGCGGGCCGCGCCGCCGACGCCCGCATCAAACTCCTCCGCTCGTACGTCCTCGCAGCCCTCCAACCCACCGCCGCGCCCCATCCAGGCTCCACCACGCCCAACGGCGAAGGCCCCGCCACGGTTGCAGCCGCCGCAGCGGCCGCCGTCAGCGCCTCGCCCTCCAACCCGGACGCCGATCTGGCCGAGCTTCTTCTTCTCCGGCTCCCGTCCAGTCCTCCCACGAAAAAAGTTAAGTTTGAAAAATGATGTAGCTTTTTTTTTTTTTTTTTTTTTAAATTTTTTTTTTTTTTTTACAAAAATTATATACAAACAATTTTTTTTTTTTCCTATTCTTTTTTTTTTTATATACACTTTCCCACCTTGCCTCTAAACAATAACACTGCCCTTATCAACAAAAGCCCCCTTGTACGCCTCGGCCTTATCAGCCGAGTCAATGTCACTGGGGAGCTCGACGTCAAGAGGCGAGTACAAGTACCAGGCCTTGAGCGCATGGACGGCGGCGCGCGTCTTGGCCTCGACCAACGACGCGCCCTGGCCCTCGCCCAGCTTCTGCGAGCCCGAAAACACGCCCACGACAAACAGCGGGTGCGACGAAAACCGGCCCGTCTCCACCAATAGCCGCGACACGGGGGGCTCGAGCTGCTCACGCACGCACAGCCGCGACAGCTCGCGCGTGGGCTGCTCAAACACAAGCATCGACGCCAAGTCGATCTTCTTGGGCTTGATCAGGTACGCGTGCACAAACGCCTTGGCCCGCTCGAGCCCGCCGTGCGTGTAGACCGCGGCAACGAGCGCCCGCACAAACGTCGCCAGCGCGCCGTTGCGCCCGTGGCTGATCTCGTGCCCCGCAAGCAGCTGCAGCACGCCGTTCTCCTTCTTGGCCACCGTCGGGTTGTACTGCAGCTTGCCAAACTGGCCGACGGCCTGCGCGTCGTCCTCCTGCGCAAGGTACCGCGCCAGGGCCGAGCGCGTGTCCTCCTCGACGCCCCACGACAGCGCGACCTCGGCCAGCGCGCGCGTCGACAGATACAGCTCCGTGGTCTGCTGCAGCACGGCGGGCGTCAGGCGCGGGTACCGCACCATGAGGTGCTCGTAGACGTAGTAGTTGAGCAGGTTCTTGCCGAACGACGCCATGCTGAGGTTGTCGACGTACTCCGTCTGCGCCGACTGGCAAATCAGCGTCCGCGCAAGCGTGTCGAGCGGCACCACCGACCCCAGCTCCAACCGCGCCTGCAGCGTCACCAGCGCAGGCGACTTGGCCGCCTCCGCAGCGTCAATCGTCTTCTGCGTGTCCTTGCGCCAGTAGCCCCCAAAGTCGGTCACGTTGTGGGGCACCGTGTACTGGGCGCTGCTGTTGTGGCGCACGCATGTTTGTCGCAGACCCCGGCGGGCTGCGGCCACCGCTCGTCGGGCGGCCGAGTTGCTAATGATTCGCACGCTCATTGCAAATGTATTACGGGGAGTTTTTTCTTGTGGTTAATCGAGTGATGTTGCCCGATGGTTGTGGTGAGTGTGAGCAAATCCCCTTTTTGGGTGGTGGTGGTGAATTTGCGGTTTAGTGTTTAGAAAATTTTTCAGTCAGAAGGAAAAAAAAAAAAGGGAGAGAAAAAGGCCCGCTTGGGGGCCAAAAAACGACTTTATTGGCTGCGGCAGAGGGAGAAAAGTAGGCTGAGTGCCGCTTTGGGAGGTCACGTGAAATCGGGTTCACTTGGTTCGCACACGTGATCGAACATTTAGGGCCGGACCCAGTTCTGCGCACACGCCCCACAGCCAATGGCGCTCCGCTTAATAAAATCTCTTTTATGCCACCCCCCCCAAGAAAAAAAAAACCGCCATTCAAACCATCACCACTTGCAATCTGCAATCAACCATCTCTCATCCATCCCCTTCATATCAACTCAAACAACTCTTCACAATGGTACGCCGGCTGTAACCCCCTCCCCCGTATTCCACGCTAACGCACTCTTCTCTAGGGCGGCCACAACAACTTTCTTCCTAACGTAAGTCGCTCGAGCCCCCCCTCCGACCCTAACTGACCCCCTCTAGCAACCATGGTCTCCTGCCGGTGGATGGTTCTTCATCCCTAAGAACGCAAAGACCAACCTCGCCATTCTGTCGCTCGCCACCCTCGCCATCTCCGTCGTCGGCTACAAGTTCTCCGAGGCCGTCCAGGTCCAGTCCAACACCGAGGTCGACGACGCCACGATCGCGCGCTGGAACGCCGCCGCAAAGAAGTCCCGCGAAGCGTCTGCCATCGCCAAGGCCGCAGGCAGTGCCTAAAGGCATGGACTTTTAAAAACGAAAAAAAAAAAAACATAATGACTTCATATTCTCTTATAGAACTTTCCATCAACTAGCATCTTACGAATAATGCCCCCCCCTCCCCCTCTTTTGTACTTAATATAAATCTTGTTTCTATTAACTCTAATCATAAACCAATTGATTGTTGTCCTGCGCCCGCTGCGCCCGGTTCTCCGCGCTCGCCTCGTTCAGCAACGCCGCTTGAGTCTTGCCCCGTTCGGCAGCCAGCTGCTTGCTCAGCTTGCCTCCCTGGCCCGTCTGTCTGGCCTCGGCCGCCCGCGCCTCGGCCGCCCGCGCCGCCGCCGCCCGCGCATCCTCCTCCTCTGCTGCTGCGCCCGGTGCTCCTGGTGCGCCCGCGCTGCTGCTCCCCAGCGTCCGCCCGGGCCCCGAAAACGCGCCCTTCGAGCCCGCGCTCTTGGGTCCCGCCGCCGAACTGGCCGCGCCCCGCTCCCCGGCTCCTGCGCGGGGCCCACCCCGGGTCGCACTGCTTTGTGCGCCGCCGAGGCGCTGTCCCGACGATTGGCTCTTGTCTTTCGAAAAACAGGACCCCATTGCCGAAAAGTGGTGTATCTAACGTGGAAATGTGTATATCAGTGGGTTTTAAGAAAAAATAATAAAAATATAAAAAAAAAGGCTCTGATAACGTCGTTTAAAAGAGAAAGTACACTCCGCATCACGTGGAAATCCGTGGCATGTTTACATCCATTATTAACGATATTTCATTACTGTTATATACAAAATATTTTAAAAAAAAAACAAAAACATTAAGCAAAGTTATAAATTAGAATAGTTTCAGTCATCAAAATAAGCCTTCCTGTTTCATCCTGGCTCCCTCGTTCCGTTTAGTGAACCCCGTCATCAATAATCGAGTTGGGCACCTGGAACGGCGTCTTGTGAATCAACGACTCGTTATCGTACTCAATGTAATTCTGACTCAACAGGTTCTGCCAAAACGCCTGCTTAGGATTGAGCCGGTCATTCACCGCAATCGCCTTGTTGGCGCCCAGAATCGCCTGGTCGGAAATCTCGCCCCGCTCAAGGGCCTCGGAAAACACATTGGCAAACAGCTGCTCCCGAGACTGCGGGAAGCAGGCCCGCAGAAGAGCCAGCAGATCCAGCGCATCAATGTTGGGCCGCGACTCCTTAAGGCGAGCCCATCGCTCCAGAATTAGCTCCTCGGAAACTTGAATGTTCTCAAACGAGTTTAAAATGATGCGGCACGACACGGCGTCCTGTGGCAGATGGAAAATCGTAAACGCATTGATGATGGTGAAAACCATGTCCTGGTCTCCCCACGGCTGCACGCTCGACAGCACCGTGTTGAGGAAAATGGGACTAATCTCAACCCGCGTCTTGACATAAAACTGAATAATGTCCTTCAACCGTGTCACGGCCTCGGGTATAGGCGTGGGGTAAGTCTGCATAAAGCACTGCAAAAACGTGTGCACCGTCGTGTTGAACATCCACTCGCCCATCGACCGAGGAATATTCGCAATGTAGGTCTTCCACACCCGCTCAATGTCGTCCAGTCGGCCTTCCGCCTCGCTGTTCCAAATCCGCTCCATAAGACGCACCACCGTCGAGGGGTGCGTCGACGCCTTGTACGGAGTCTTGTTCTCGATTCCTTCGTAGAAAAAGTTCAGTGCCGTTGGAACGTCGTCGCAGTCTCCCACAAACCGGTCGTGGATACGAGAGAGCGAGTATTGCTCCTCAGGGTAGTTTGAAAGAACTTGTGTAAACAAGCGAAGAGCCTCGTCAATCATGTTGTTCTTAATGAGAGTACCGACCATGGCCTGCTCAAGGTTGGGCGACTCCCCGCCGGTCGCCTTGGACTGCTGGTAAATGTCCAAAATCTCCTCAAACGGCGTGTCCGAAGCATTCATCAAGTCAATCACGGCTCCAACCACGTGAGGCTTCCACACCTCTTGTGCACACGCAGAGGTCTCGGGGTTCGAAAGAGTGCGCCAAAGGGCGATGCCTTCCTCGGGATACTCCATGGTTGCAAACGACGTGAAAAGATGGATGAGTCCCCAGGGCGTGCAGGACACGACTCCATGCTCGAGGTCGCCGGCAATGGTAAGAATGTGGGCCTTGATTGCTGCAGTTTCGTGGGAAATGTCCTTGTGTTCTGACTTCTTCTTGTTGCGCTGTTTACGAGTAATGCGAATGCTGGTGTGCAAGCTCTGCAAAAGCCGGGCAATGTCCCCTGGCATAAAGGGGTTGGCCGCACGCAGCTTCATGTAGATGTCCATCGACTGGTTCAGATCAAACAAAAGGTTGGACGAGCGGATGCGGTTGACTTGCACATACGTGTTAATCTTGTCCTTGAAGAGGTTAAGGTCGTCTTGGTACACCGACTTTTTGAGCGAGTGCTGCTTGCTGTTGTTGGACTGCGAGAGCGTCGACTGGAACTGGCGTGAGTTGGGGTGGGTGCGAGCAGGGGGCACGTTATTGCCAATGGAAATTTTGGGCACGACCGACGAGAACGCTCTAAGCGAAGCTTGTCGCGGTGCAAGTTTGGATAAAAGCATTTTGGGTGTATTAGCGTATTAATGTGGATATGTGTTGGTATATATATATATCAGCGTTTTTGTGTACACGCAGAGTGAGCGGTAGAAAATTAAAAGCCCTTTGTATAGGGGATAAACCACGTTAGAAGCAAAGGGAAAAAAGGCGATGGTGAGAAAATTAAAAAAAAATGCGGTGATGAGAAAATTAACAAAAAAAAATTTTCGTTCTCCTCTCTTTTTCTCATGTGAGGCTTATGCAAGCCGCTCGCTCTCACCAACCCGGGAAACCCAAAACCCCGGCTGCCCGCGGGTGGATTCTACTGGACAGCGCCTGGTGCGCTCGCACAAACACAAATCGCCCCCCCCCAAAAATACAGCCGGACACCTCGGCCTTACGTAAGGCGGGGTTTCCGATCGGAGACGAGTCGGAAATGGGTCATGTGCGCGTCATATGCGCGTCATGTGCGCGTCATGTGACATTTTAAACCTCCGCTCCTTTCAAAATATTAATCACGGTCGCGTAAAAAAAAAATCATCTACCACCATTCTCGACAACACACACACCATGTCACAACAATCGGCAGCTTCTTCAATAAAATACTCCCATACTCTATGGTCCCCCTCAGACACTGTCAGAGATGTCGCCGAAGTCCTCGGCATCTCCAACCTCCCCGACGAAGTGGCCAAGTCGCTCGCAATGGAAGTCGAGTACCGGATCCATGAAGTCGTCGAACAGGCCGTCAAGTTCATGCGCCACTCGCGGCGGACCCTGCTCACAACAGCCGACATTGGCAACGCCATGCGCGTCATGAACGTCGAGCCGCTCTACGGCTACGAAACAACGCGGCCCCTCAATTACAAGGAGGCCATGGTGGGCCCCGGCCAAACCCTCTACTACATTGACGACGACGACGTCGACTTTGAGAAAATCATCAACCAACCGCTGCCCAAAATCCCCAGAGCTACCAACTTCACCGCCCACTGGCTCGCCATCGAGGGCGTCCAGCCTGCCATCCCACAAAACCCGCTCCCCTCAGAGGTCAAGGCCATCCCGCCCCAAGTCCGCGGCTCCCAAGTCACCCACTCCGTCTCCGCGCTCGCCTCAGACGTCGAAATCAAGCCCCTCGTCAAACACGTCATCTCCAAAGAACTCCAAATCTACTTTGACAGAGTCGTCGAGGCCCTGCTCCAAGAAGACGCCGACTCTGAAAGCCCCTCCTCCCTCCGCAACATCGCCCTCAACTCCCTCCGCAACGACCCAGGCCTCCACCAACTTGTGCCCTACCTCGTCCAGTTTGTCCAGGAGCAAATCTCACAAAACCTCAAGTCCAGCCTCGCCATCGTCTCCACTATGCTCGAGGTCATCCACGCCATGCTCCAGAACCCAAACATCTTCATCGAGCCCTACATCCACCAAATCATGCCCTGTCTTCTTACCCCGCTACTCTCCAAGCGCGTGGGGGCCGAGTCCAAGCCCGCGGCTCCTGACACCCTCGACGAAACGGCCCGCGAAAGCTATGCCGTCAGAGACTTTGCCGCCTCCCTCGTCAGCAGTATCTCGGACAAGTACAGCGACGTGTACTACAGCTTAAAGCCCAGAGTCACGCGGACTCTCCTCAAGGGCTTCATGGACGTCAACCGATCGGTACCCTCTTGGTACGGCTCCATTGTGGGAATTCGCGGGCTGGGCCCCGAGGTCGTACGTGTCGTCATTGTGGGCAACCTCAAGGCGTGGTACCACGGTATTCTCCCCAGGATCCCGTCGCTTGCCGACCAAAAGCTGCTCACAATGGCCATCATAGATGCCCTCCGCACCCTAAAAAAACAAGTCCCCACTCTCCTGGCCGCCGAAGATTCCGACGGCTCAAGCGCGGCCGTGCCCTTATCAGAAGCTGAAGAAACCCAGCTCAAGAATCTCGTGGGCGAAAAGTTTTATCAAATCTTGATGATGGAAAAAGATGCCCTGGAAATCGCCCGGGGATTATTGATTTAAAATCTCTTAATAAACCGTAATCTATATACAATTTTTTTTTACTACCACTCTTTATGGCGTGTTGTAGAACTTAGTCGCGCGGAAAAAGACGATATATTGTGCTTCAGCATGCTCGCAATGGCAGCCTCTTCGTCCTTGAATGGGTCGCAGCTATCCAACTCCAAGGCCGGCGCTTTCTTACGACCCGTGGAAAATTCGGTATTTGGTACCACAAAATCATCGTCCTCCGTCTGGTTTTGTGTCTCGTCGATCCGCTGCTTTTTGTGTGGCGTCGAGTAATCCGCAGACGCTCGAAGGGGATTCTCGCCCCGTGTTTTCATATCTTTTTGTGGGGTTTCCTTGATAACCACCTCGTCTTCCCACCCTGGTCCCTTGCTCGAACTCGGCTGCATGGTCGTGCGCCGGCGCACCGTCACATTAGTGCTACCAAAATACAATGGCTGGGTTTCCTGAGAATCCTCAAACCCCTCATTGTAGTACCCTCTCTTCGGCTTCTTTTTCTCCGGCGTGCTTTCAATCACGACCCCGGTATTTCTCGGGGGCTCATTCGTCCGAGTCCCATTCTTGGCCGTCAGCTTCGAGGTCGTGGTGGTAAAACTCGCCCCGAACTTGCGCTGCTTGGGCGGGGCTGGCACAGCGGCCGGTCCCGCGGGCTGCGCTGCGGTGCTGGCCGCCGCCCCGCCATCTGCCAGCAGGACTGCCGACTTTTTGCGCCGCACAAACGCAAACTGGCGCCGGTCCTCGGCGACCACCCTGGCAGAGGAAAAAAACCCACTGCGGCGACGTGATGCAGCAGCGGCCGACACACATGTAGTGCTCGTCTCGGCAAACGAGTTATTGGCCGACGACGCCGGCGCAGGAGACTCGCCGCGAGACCGTGGACTGTTTCCTGCGCTCTGGCCCAGATCAAGCGAGTGATCCAAAGAGCTGCCCGAGGCTGCTGCCGCCATCATGGACGCCGAGCGCGAAAGACTCTTTTTGCGAGTGGCTACGGCCCCGGAACCGCCGTTCCCCGCCATCTCTTCCAGACGCAGCTGCAGCTGCAGAGATGACGCCGGCGCGGCTACAGACCCGGGCCCCGCAAGAGGCGAGCCGGAAAAGCTGGCGTTGCTGCGGGCCGCATGGTCCGGGCCCGGGGTTCCCGAGTGAGTTCGGCCTGCGCCAATCGCAGACCCGGCTCGCGAGTGCCTGCGCGACGCCGTCGAGCCTGCGGTGGCCGCACGCCCACTTATTCCCTTGGCCGTTTTGATGAAGGCTCGACACTTTTCGCGCAGCCGCGCACTGAAAAACGGCAGCACCACCTCGCGGCAAAACTCCTGCGCCTTGTCGGCCTCTGCCGCAGCATGGGAACGCGGGTGTGCGGCTGAGCCCAGGGAGAAAGAAGAGGGGGCCACAAAAGACGAATGGCGGCGGCCCGAAGAAGAACCGGAACCACTTCTCGTGCCCACCACCTCCGCAACGGGCTCTGGTGCAATGGCCTGCCAAATGCACAGCCGGTCAAACAGAATGTCGGCAAGCGTGTCCCACTCGTCTTTTTGTGTTTTCCAGGACCCCCGAGAGAGTAAATGCGTTTCCTTTTGGGCCTCGTCCTCATCCGTCTCGCCGTCGTACCCCACGCTCTGCTCACTGTTGGCCCCCCCAATTCCGTCGCGGTACGTTAGCAAAACAGGCCGTGCGTACGGCGACGTAAACGAGTCGTGCTGCTGGGCCTTGGCTGCTGCCGGACCAATCGCCAGGCGCCGTTTCTTCTTCTTTTTGTTTTTCTTGCCCGCCTTCCCAGACCCTGGAGCTGCATCTTGTTGCGTGCTGCTTCGTAATTCGGAATACACCTGGTAGAGTGCAAGAATCTCAAGCACTACAATTAGCTGCAGCTGGATCTCGCGGACCTTGAGCAAGTCAACCAGCGACTCCAGCGTGGTTTCCTTTTCTTCGGCCTCTTCGGTCGGCGTCCCCGCCCGGCTGTCTCTGTGGCCACTTGGCCCCGGAAACCCCCTGTTAAATGCGTCGGGATGGTGGGCAAGAGCGCTTTTTTTCCAGTATCGAAAACACTTGAGTTCCAGCTCCTCGTACGCGCCTGCCGCAAACCTCTGGTTTGACTGGTCCAGCCCAGCCAAGGCCTGGGAAAAGTTGCTGCGCTCGTACTTGGAATCCAAATCATGCAAGGCAATAAGCATGGCTGAGAGCACAGGAATCAGCACCTCAATGCCGGCAATAACGGCCTGTCGAGTTGCCAAGTCCTGAGCAGAGGGCGGATTATTGATGTCAATGTTGCAGACGGCTCGCGCGCGCGATAACGTGGATTTTGCAAAGTAGGAGATGGGTGTTTTGGATATGTAAAGAGACTCGTAGTACTTTTGCTTGACGTACTGATCGATATTATGGGTGGTCAGCTGTGTCTCGTGTCTCCGTGGAGCATGCACGGGTGGAACATTGACATGCAAATGCTCCCGAGCCTGTGGTTGCTGCGGAAGGTTGACCGGGGTGCTAGGTGGAGTCAAGAAAAGAGTATGCTGAGACTCGCTGCTGATGACGGGGCTGAGGGCGCAAGACTGGGCCAGCGCACCCATGAATGCGGAAGCTGAGAGGTGGGGGAGGCTCAATGTCTGCGACAGGACTCCCTTTTGCTGGCCTTGTTGGGGATTATCAAAAGAGGGCAAGCCACGGATATCCTTCATAGAGACGTGTTTGTGGAGTCTGGTTATGGACCACACTGCGGCATGGACGTGAGCCACGAGCACAAGGCTTATTTTTTTTGATTTGGGGGACGCAAGTTTGGCAAACACTAGCACGGGGCACCCCAAGGGGTCGTATGGGGTGCTAAACATTTCTGCATACGGACACAAGGACGAGGTCGGGTCGTGGGCGAGAGAAAGAATGAATGGCTTGGAGAGGGAGGTATTGTCTTCAAGCTGGAGGGCGAAATAGGACCACGGGATGTGTGAGCGGAGGACCCGTTTGATGGGCACTAGGGTAGCAGGGAGGCCGGACGAATCGCCATTTTCGGGCTTTTAGGGAAAGATGAGTAAAGAGGTAATGGGGGTTAAACGTGGGAACTTACAAAGATTTCTATTCCGGCTTTCTTCATAACCACCGACATTTGGGAGTATGTTTTTTTGAAAGATCAAAATGTAAACAGAAGAGAATCGGTGGGATAAAAGGTGTTTTTCCCTTCTTTTAGAAAAAAAAAATAGTAGTGCAGACGCGAAAACGCGTCCATTTCGCGATTGTCATGTGACCATAGTGAGACCTAGTGGTGGCAATTTAAGACTAAATACCAACGGCAAAGCAAGATGGGAGCGATTTGAGATAAAAAATTAAATTAAAGTCTATATACAAAGAGAATCTCTTGAAACCTGGCCATGTTGATTTTTTTTTTTTCTTTTCTAAAATTCTTGGGTAAAAAGTAACACATTTAAAAGATCGGGAAGACTCGCGGGTCAGCCTTAGTCTTTTTTCTTGTCAAGAGGCTTGAGAATGTCGCCGTATTCTGAAGGCTCGTTCTTGGTAGCCTGCATGAGCTCATAAAGCTGGACGATTTGCTCGTCACTCATCTTGGAGAGTTTCTCCACGTCCAGTTTGTCTTGTTTCCAGGTATCACCTTCGATCAATTCAGCGTATTTCTAATCAAAATTAGTAACTTAAAAGCCTCTGATGGTTTGTTTAACATACTTGCCACTGGGTAAGGAATCCGACAATGTAGAGAGGGTTGTCAATGTTTTTGTGGGCGCGGAACTCGGACTTGACGTATTCGTCTCCCAGGTATCGCGCATCGGGGGGCAGTTTTCTGTGGGCGCGCAGCACGCGGCGGAAGAGAGGCAGCGGCGGCAGGATGGGCGACACCGGTTTGATGTGTCTGCGGGTTGCATTCAGAACAAGGGTAAGCTTCATTTTTTTCTATGGATGAGAAGTCTTTGGTTTATTTTGGGCTAGACTTGTAGATCTGGGGTATTGATGAGTACGTTTGTTAACCCAAATGGAGTTAAATGGTGGTAGTGAATATATTTTGATGGGTGAGTGTCTCCCACTTAGTTGGGCCTTTGGCAGTGGCGTGAAATCCGGCGAGACCCATCCGTTTAATTTTGCTCGAGTCGGCCAAGCCAGCGAATAGAAGGGTGAGGCTTATTAATGGGTGGAGTTTTTTTTAGGTGACAGAGCTGCTACGACTTATTACATAGACCTTTTGGGATTCCAATGATTGAATCAAAATAATAACTCATTTTGGTTTTTTTTTCATTTTGGTTCAAGAACCCTCCAACAAATTGGCTTTTACAGGTAATTTCAGACCGGAGAGAAAAAAATGAAAGAAAACCAGGTGGTAGGAAAAGAAGAGCTGGATCAAAAGCCGTTGGGAGCTGACATCGTTAATGTGGTTTTTTACTCAGTACGGGTTTTTTCAGCCAGCTCCGATTATTCATACAGATATGACCAAAACCCTTTATTTGAAAGGCCTCTGTAGATACTTAGAATATCAAGAAGCAAAATCGGGCGCACCACTGACCAAAATAATATTTTCCGCACGTTAGCGCACAGTATTACACTTTATTTTTGCTCTTGAATGTTTTAACAAGTCTCTTGTTCCAAACACCCATTACAGGCCTTTTGTAAAACCAACCATGAAACCACTGGTTACCCTGTCTGTGCCATGAGTTACTTGGCGAATGTAGATTACGGGCCGTTTACCACCAGATGCGGTAATAAATCAACAGACGCGCCGCTGTTGCATTTAAGCGTTCAAGCCGATATAAAAGCCAGCCCGGGTGCTGGCAAGTAATTACGCAGTAAATAGGAAAGATACAAATCTCCGGGAAAATGGGGTGCCAGGGACTCAAGTGGAGATTTGCGGTTGCTTTAGATGGACGAGTTCCCGTTGGCTACAGAATCTAAAAGGGCTGTTTAGGGAAGATGGCAGCAGTTTGTGTGCGTGTGACAAAAGCATGCATGAAAAAATATAGCTGAGAGTCTCGGGAAAGTCAGGCTCTAAAAGGCTTTACAAGGCAGCAACCGTGTGGGACTATCAGGCAGCTGGTAAATGGCCAGGGGAAATATACTGGGGGCGAGGGTTCTTCCCCCCATTAATAATTCTTATTGGTGGGAGGGTTGGCTGTCATTTTGATTTAAAATCATTAAATTACTGTTTTAAAATGCGGGAAAAAAAAAAGCTCCCTTTGGCCCCGAAACAGAGTTGGTAGCAGTAGGCGGATCGACAGCATGAAGTTTCACCAAGGACTATTAGGTGAAGGCTGAGATTGGAACGGATGAGAATGTCAAGGATATTCTCAAGATCTGATTGAATGGACTGAAAGTGAAAAGTTTTTTATTTAGTGGTGTAGTTGAAAAGTTTCTTACCTCAGCCGGACAGAAAAATGATGTAATACACGGTAGCGTTTCGAATCATGAAAAATTGACATAAGCCCCCGAGAGGTCCCGTCAGCTACAAAAGCGTGGAAGTGGGAGGGTAGAGGGTCGCATGGCCACCAGTAGAATCAAAAGATAGAAAGAATAGACTGTAGAAAAGCTTGACGGACTTGGATCAGAGGGACTGTCAAAGTTAACTAGTGCTGGACTTTTGAGTGCACACATGCGCACCCCATACGTCAAATAACAGAGATCTAGACGAGTTTGGTTGAAGGAGGATCAGGTAAGATGTGAAAGTGAGAAAGAAGTCCAGGTGGCAAAGTTCTTGTCAAAGCTACAAAGATCAAAAACCATCGTGTCAATAAAAACTCAATATAAATCGCCACCCTCAGCCTGCTAAAAATCTCATCTTTTAAGTTTCTCCCGTCAAAAATCTAATCATCGCCATTGCCAAAACCCCAACTTGTTACAAGGCCACCTTGTAACATCTGGCCACCACCTCCTCCTCCCACACCAGAAACCACCACCACCAACACACAACCCACCATAAAAAAAAAATTTTTTTTCTTTTCAACCTCTCATTTTTGGAATTTTTTTTTTACAACACCAAACAAGAAAAAAATTTTTGCTGAGAAAAATTCTTGAGAAATTTTTTTTTTTTTCCCTTCTCTTCTCTTTTTTTTTTAAACAATTTACATCTTAATTCTTAAAATTCCCACACTCCTCCCATCCATCCATCCCAACCTCTCTAACCTCCCTCTCTCATCCTAAAAGGCCTCTTTGCTGTTTGTCTTGTCTTTCTCAAATCAGATCCCGCCTAGAAAGCCTCTTGTTTCCTCCCCCCTCTTCCCACAAACCCTCACATCGAAAGTCTGTTATCCTCCTACCAGCGACTGTATTTGTTGTATTTCATACATCTATACCAACAATCAACTCCCTTCTTGTCAATAGAGAAAACCTTTGAAATAACACCCCTTCATCTGCTTTTTCATTATATAAAAGTTTTCTCGTCAAATTTCATCTCACCACTACCAACCCCCCCCCCCCCCCCCCCCTTTTTTTTTTCTTGACCCTTCTTCCCCTTCTACAACATCCCCTCCCCCTCAACCTCTCTTTTTCTCATAGCCTAGGCAAAAACAATGTCTTCTGCACCCGTATCTTACGCTGCAGTCGCTGCTAAAGACACCAAGGAGCCCACCTCTCCTGCTGTTACTCCCGCAGGAGCCAACCTTGCTGCCCCTGCTGCCACTTCCTTGGATGCTTCCGAGACTGCAACTTCTTTGGCCGATGCCACCACCTCTGCTTCCACGGAACCAACTGCCGATTCAACCCAAGATACCCAATCGCAAACCCCTGAACCTTCTGCCGACGCCTCCTCATCAGCTGCCGAAGCTTCCTCTACAACCCCCTCCGATCCCACAACAGATGCTACTCCTGAAGCCGAGACCTCGGACGAATCGAAATCTACTTCACAATCGACTGATGCAGATTCTAAAGATGCCATCCCAAGTATAACCAAGGACAAGGCCGCCGTCTTGACCCCAGCCCCCGTCCCAAAAGTCAACGTTTGGAAAGTTAGAAAAGAAACCCTCTCCAAGCCTTTGGACGACCGGTCGGCAGATGAAGCCACCCAGTCCTCTTCCTCAGCTCCTCAAAGCGCAGAAACCTCTGCCGCATCCACCCCATTGCCACAAACACAATCACCTCTCATTTCAGCGCAAGGTGATTCGCCGTTTGATCCCGTCTCTTGGCCAAAGCCTGATGAGACCCCCTCCATCTCTGACAAAAAGGAAGTCGGTGCTCCAGTTTCCCCTGTCCCGGTTCCTGTTCCCTCTTCCAAGACTAAAGGTGGCAAAGAAAAGTGGATCCCTCTGAATATTCAGCCCTCTTCTTCGAAACCCAGAGGTAAAAACTCCCGCTCCGGTAACAGCAAGAACTCGCACAATAATCATAACAATGCCAGCAATAATAACACATCTTCTGCCCCCTCATCTTCAAATAACACTCAGCCCCAGTCTGCTGCCGCCTCTTCCTCCGCTTCTTCTACCACCTCCTCTCCTGCATCCGCCACTTCTGCCGGCTCAGCCAATGGCAGCGCTCCTCAAGGTTCTGGATTCTCCAAGAACCGAAGTAGCAAATCATTCAACAAGAACTCCCAAGGCGGCAAGCGATCCGCTGATTCCAAGTCCAGCGCAGGCTCCAAGTCCCAATCCTCAGCATTCTCTAATACACCCCAGGCCAACGGCTCTCAGCCTCGCTCCAATGCCTCGGAAGCTTCTTCTTCCGCAACTGCCACTGATGCTGGCTCCTCGTCTCCTTCCCTCAAGAAATCCTCTGCTGCTTCTCCTTCATCCAAGCCCGCCGGTGGGCCCAAGAAGAGCCGTGGCCCATTCAACAATAGCTATGCCCATGGCGAAGCCCACGATGGATCCTCCAACTTTGGCGGCGCTAACCACCACCATGCTCCTAATGGTTTCCACGGCAACAATAGCCACCACTCTCACACTCACACCCACTCACACGCAAACGGCCACAGTGGTCACCACTCTCATAGAAGCAACAATGCCGGCAACTCTACCGGCGCAGCCAACGGTAACCCTAACGGCGCAGCCAATGGCAAGTACAACTCCCAATACTCTGGTAACTCTTACAACCCCAGACGGGCACACGGTGGCTCGTACATTCCCAAGTTCTATGTCAATGAGTACGGATATGGCCAACCCTATTCCGGTAATGTGATGGCTTCTACCTACGAGGCTACTATCCAACTCATTGTTGCACAGATTGAGTACTATCTCTCCATTGAGAACTTGTGCAAGGATATCCACCTGAGAAAAAACATGAACTCTCAGGGCTGGATCCCACTGCTGCTTTTGGCCAACTTTAACAGAGTCAGATACATCTCGCATGGTGATTATAGCCTTGTTGTTGAAGCTTGCAAGTCTCTGACCAACTCTGAGTTCAATGGCAGCAAGGTTCGCCCCAAGGTTTGGGAACACTTTGTCTTCCCTCTCGAGGAGCGTCTTCCTGACGGACGAGACGAGGAAAGCAAGCCCGCTCTTCCTCCTGTTGACCGTGCTCCCCTCACACCCGAGGGCCCCAAGCTTGTTTTCAACGCTGCCGAGGCTGTTCCCTTCATTCCCAAATCAGATGCTGCCACTGCTGCTGTTGCTGCTGCCACTGCTTCTGCTACCACTGAAAAGTCTGCTGAGGAAGCTACTGAGTCCAAATAAACTTAGTCAGCTTTTCTTTTTTGGCGTGTGTATATATTATGATGATTACCCCTTGACTTGTGGTTGGATATGAAATATGGTGGTTTTTTTCATATCTTGTTGTCCATCTTCTCCCCCTCTCTTACACAAGTTATTTTTACGATTTTTTTTTAATTTCTCCATCTCAAAAGTATGTTTTTTCTATTATTATTCGACGGCGCCTAAGTTCGTTTTCTTTCAACATTAGCTTTTTATTGAACCAACAAAAGCTTCTTTTCATCTTTTTTTTGGGGAGGATAATTGTTTTACGATATGGTAAAGAATTTGTTACTATTAAAACTATACACCAAAAAAGAAGAAATTTTAAAAAAAAATTAAAAAAAATTTACATTTTAAAAAAAAAAGCGAAAAATCTTTAAAAAAAATCTTTGACACCATCTTTTTTTAAAAAAAATAAATAAAACTTGTTGATATACTATATATATATTTTTCTTTTTTTTTTTCAAATATATCTAAAATATTTCATAAATAAAATAATTATTCAGTTTTTTAGGTCGCCTCCATTGAGTGAAAAATTTTTGGGAGAGCCTTTGGGCCTTTGCATGAAAAAACCCTTTTTAGGGGCCTTAAATTACGTGTTTGAGTAGCTGCTGTCTAGTGTAGGGTAACCAGCGGTAACCCGTACCCTGGAAAGTTATATTAAAACTAAACGTGACTTAACTCCACAGTTAAATTAAAAGTAACTCCCACAGCCCTCCAAGGAAATGGATACCAACGGGGACCCCAGGCACTGACAAACTACCAGATATACCTTAGAAAAAGTCACTTTCCGCGTCCAGTTGGATTTCACGCTCAGAAGCTCTTCTATCAGAACCCAGCCCCCACTGCTCTTATAATCAGGACTGACACGCATCGTTGCCAGAGTATGTAATGCTGCAGTCATTGTCGTCCTTGTGACCAATACCTTAGTCTATCCCCTCGAAGCAAATATGATATCCAGTTCTCTGTAAAGACTCGCAAACAGGAACCAAGGAACACTTGCTCTCCATCCAGCGCTTCTAGTCAAGCGGAAAGAGCCCCGATGACTGTATTTTACAGAAACGGTAGCTTCCAGGGACGGGATCTTTGAGCCGGCGCAATTTTTTTAGAGTTAGATGTATTGTCAGTCACGTGCTTGAAGAACATAGCTGTTCACCCTCCCCTCAAACGTAGAGCCGGTTGCGCATTTGATTTTGGTAGTAAGGGACTGTAGGCGTCGATTAGTCGCAGTTCATGCGTTTTCAGCCATGTAGTTTTCATTGCCATTTTGATCCAGAAGTCACCTCCCATGTTTTTTATTTCTGTAAAAACCCTTCTCCAGCGATTTGGGCGCAAGCAACTTCCCGAGTCGTAAAGACTACTCGTATCCCTTCACGCGAAAGAAAAAGTATATTTAGCGACAGAGCAGGTTAGTTTGCTGGAAACGAGATCATATATGCTTATAAAACAAATGTAAGCAATATGTCTGCAGGAAATGGATTATTCATATGGTCAGGGGGGACGATGCAGGCAATTTTCCCTTTTTCAACACTGCAATAGCCATATTTAGAACCAAGTTTGCAAGCGCGATTCTCTATTTTTATCCTGAGTAGGCCCCTTCATCGTTCGGCAACCTTTTTTCTGACGAGACCGGGGGGCGGTAACGCTGGATATTCAGTGACATGGACTTGCGGAAAAGGGGGAAAAAAAACCGCTTCGCGTTTGCCCAGTACTCGCGATGCAGTATGGGGAATATGGTCCTCAAGGCGGTGACGATCACCCCGACGCCAATATGGTGTGAAAAAAAAATTGTATTTTGCACTCTTTTGGCTTCTACTTTTAAAAAACTCCGGCAAATGGAAGCTGGAAAGCATCGTAGTACCAAGGTTCTTTCGGATTGGTTGACCACGGAAGGATAATAGGAATAATAAAAGGTCTCTTGACATGCAAGCAGTAGGATAGTTTGTATTCAGAGAGTTTTTTATCTGCCTTGTTGATCATGAGATTTGTCAAGTTTTAAAAACTGCCAATAACTTGCAAGTTTTTTAAATGAAAAAAGTCCATCTCGTTCCTATTATACCTAATTTTTTTTAAAAGGTTCGTACTTCACCGTTATCGCAATACCTTTGGACCCTTAGCCTCGGCACATGTCCCTCTCTCATCCACGTAACCCCCATTATTAATGGCCTCTTTCCCACTCCTCCCTCCCCGAGCCAGGTCGGTGTACCTCCAGGATTTTTTGTTCTCTCTCGGGGCACGTGCGGCAACAAGAGAAAGACTGGGCAACAGACGGACTACGATCCGAGGGTGTTGAGGGTGAAGGATAAAGAACCCCCGATTTTTCAGATCCATTCCCGTTAGAATCTCCCCCATCCACCTTTTTTTTTCAAACTAGAAAATACACAAACCTCCGAGTCAAAAGCCGGCTACCATGTAATTCTGTGGGTGAGCTTTTTTTTTTCCTCGCTCTTTTTGGCGGGCCGAAAACAAAGAAAACACCCTGCTCGTGTCCTTGGCCTTTCCCCGTGATGGTGTTGGATTATCTCCGGGCCTTGCGAATTATAGCCAATAGGGGTATCTATGGAGCAAAGGCCAGGAGGGTGTGGGTTTCTTTTGAAACGAGGCGTCGGCCCGGTGCAAACTGGGAAAAAAAGGTAACTCACCGAGCCCTCCTCCCCTCCAAAAATAATTGGTTTGATTTAGGGACGTTTTTATCCCAACATTAAAAAACGAGACCAAAAGAAGTGAGATTGGGGACTTACAGATTTTTGACAGGTACAAACCAAAAAAAAGAAAAGTCTGGGAATCTCAGCTGTATTTAAAAGAAATAGAGAATAAGACCATGGGAAAGAAAGGACGGGCTCAAAATTTAAAACAAGGGTAACTCGGGAGCCTAAAAAAAAAAGATCTTCAAAAGACGGGCTATTTCTTGAGGTGAGAAAAAAAAATTAGCATTTTAAATTGAAAAGTTATTAAATGGCGACTGCTCTATTCCAGGGAACAAGTCAGTTTGAATTTCCTTTTTCAAACGACTATAGATATCACCGAAAAAGAAAATATGTTGAAAAAACCACTTTTGTATACGTATGATAATGAATCCTGTTTGCCCAGTATTATAACAACCGTAAGGTTTTCATTTTTTTTCTGTCAATGTCTTAGAAAAGATGCATCTGCGGTTTCTTTGGCTTTTTCAGATGCCTGGATTAGACGACGTGAGTACCAGAGAAAAGAACAGGCCCCGTTTCTTTTTCAAAGGGATTGGTCTTAGAAAAAACCGTAAACGGAGACATTGTCCTAGTATTTCTTAAAGTACTCTTAACCCCTTTCACCACCTGGTCAACTTTGAGATGGTGTGCTCGGGGGAAGCCAAACCCTTTATTTTCCATGACCCCTCCCACTAGACCGCAAAGGACCCAAACCTTTTTTCTAGAATTAAAAGCAATGTCAATGTCTCGGTTTCCTGAATGTAGAAACCTTGATTGCCGTTTTTTTATTCCTTAAACTCAACATACATACGCTTGCATTTCAAAGAGTTGACCTAGTAAAAAAAAAAAAAACTGGCCTCGTATCATTTAGAAACATACCTTAGTCCAAAAATAAGTGGGAAAAAAGGAGAAAAGGGGAAACAAAAAACTCCGCCGACATTTCTGTTCATTGCTCATAGAAAGTTGGCCAAAAGGTCCAATAAGGATTGTCCATCCTGCTGCTTGATAACAAACCTTGTACAGCAAGCTTTTTTATTGGCATCATAGAGCTTCTGTTTTCCAGAGTGTTTATCTATTTGCTTTTTTTAAGAAACCCAACCTTTTATATTTGAAAAAAAAAAACTAAAAAATGGTTTACTTGGAATGTGAGCAAAAAGAGCATTGAGGGTCTTTATAAATTTATATTTATAGCATTTTTTCCTATTCGCGTAGTACGCGGTCATGTGACCCCCAAACCCCATAAGCTTAAAACAGCAGTTGTTGTTTCCATCAATATTTGCAGTCCTCGCACTTTTTATTTGGAGGTTTGCATTATTAGAGCTCCAAATATTGATTTGAAATAAAAGATAATGATTCAAGGCCTCTTTATTATCTCCAGTCCATAATGGACTTCGATAAAAAAACGCATGTATGATTCTGGATTCGGCACATACCCATCGCGGCAAAAATAAAAAGAGGACATCAGGGCAAACTCGAAGAAACAATGCTTGAAAAAAAAGGAGCTGCAAATGGGATTCTTATTGGTGTGCATGATTGTAACAAGCAGCAGCTGCAGCCATTACAAAGAACCCATCCCAAAGGTAACGCGGAGAATGGGTTCCATGCAGATTAAGCGACTTGGGAACCTTGCTTCGGAGGGGTACGAGACCAGAGCGAGATGTTTTTTTAATACAAAAGGGCATTTCAAAAAAAAAAAAAAAGGTTTATAAAAACCTGGGTCTATGATAGGACAAAAACGTGAAGATCTCAATCATCTGGTTGTTGCGTATAATTTGTTTTTCTTGGGGAGGGCTCCATCCAAGTATGGGCTGGGGGTTTACTCCTGTGGTCCAATCCGCGGAAAAGGCAACATCTAGTCGTGAGAATAGTGAGGCGAGTATGACTCAGTTTTTAATGAAAAAACACCTAGAATTCAATGTGTTTTATCATAGTATCTCGAATATTTCCATGAGCAACTTACAACACTTTCTCATTGGATTAAAACCCAATGCCTTTACATTTCTGAAACTTTGAAAAAATCAAAAGGAAGTCGTATTGGGATTCCCTCCTTTATCTATATATTTGCATTATATAATGAACCAAGTGAAACCGTAAAAAAAAAACATGTTAACGAAAGACCTCCAACAAATCAGTAAGGGAGAAAGAATATGTACAGAGAAAATATATAAAATAGGCTTCTTGTGATAATGCAGCGAGAGGAAGTTTTAAACGTAACTGCGAATGTCTCAATTGCGTTTAAACACACCCTTATACCCATGAATCTCTCTCAATTGTCATGAAACATGGCGAGGATTTGCTGGCCAACCGACGGCTCGATTTCGGTGCCGTCGCGCGCAATCTTGACCGGCTGGTTGCGGTTGTAAGGGTTATGGAGGTGGCGCACCATGTAAAACGGCACCGTTTTGCCTGGCGGCGACTGCCACTCGATTCGAAACGGAACCGTCCAGTTGTTGCTGCTGCTGCTGTCGGGCTCAGGAACAGAGGCGCTTTCGGCTATATCAGCCAGCGACTCGTCGTTGTCTCGCGCTTTCTTCTTCCTTTTCTTCTTTTCTGTAGCAGAAGGTTGAGGATTCTCAGTAACTGTGGCTGTTGAGCCTGAAGAAGAACTCGACGAGCGAGAAGATCCTGGAGGACTTGAGGATCCAGGTCTTCGAGATGAAGAGGATGATTGTCTAGATTTCGAGGACCGCTTGTCCTCTTTTTGGGATACAGATGACGGTAGTGGCTCATACCCCACCGAAGAAAGCTTGACATCTTGCTGCCCATCCTCCACCCTGTCTTCCGTCTCCAAAACCTCCCAAAAGAGCGTTCCGCGAGATGAGTCATCGACTATTCTCCCTGCAGGGATAGGAATGGATGGATTGGCGGCGGTGGGATAGACTCTGGGGATGTTTGGAGAAGCGTAGTACGAGGGAAGGTTGAGCGCAGCCATCTGTTCAACCAATGACGAACTGCCTCCTAGCCCTGCAGATAAGCCCTGGCGCCCGTCCTGAGAAGCCCAATTCCAGTCCTTCAACGGCAAGAGATCTTTATCTGCAGTTTTGGGGATTTCGCTGGCCATTCTGGCGTATCCAAAGTATTCGCCACCACGGTTTGCCGAGAAAATGAGATAAACATTGTCGCAATTCTAATTGAGGTTTTAGTTAAAATGAAATATGAACAAATACAAAAAAAATAGGTTTCTTTTTTTTTTTTTTTACATACCTTGAAAGCTTCATTAAAAAGAGATTGATTATGTGTTTGAGTGGCCCAAAGTCCGTAAACTGCTGAGGCCTGTAAGTCCTCCACAGTCAAGCTCTTACAGATAAAGTATCTTTCTTTGCTTAAAGAGCCACTTGTTCCTAATGAATGTTCAGATTCTTGAGTATTTTGGGCGGATAATGCAGATGAAGAAGAAGAAGTAGATAAGGCCGATGCGGGAGATGATAAAGAGGTAGAAGAAGAGGACATTGAGGAAGAAGGAGATGCAATTGCAGCAGCTGCTGCTTTTTTCAAGTCTGGGTGGTTGTGGTCGATTTGATTGGCGAAAAAGTCGTCGTTTTCGTCATCCTCAAGATCCGAGGAGGATGTTTTGATTTTGACAACGAGGTGGTTGCCCCTCAACACACGTCCGCGGGTTTCGAACGCCAGCTTGCCCTGGTGCAAGGCCTGTTCGGAGACGTAGTTGACAAAGGCGCAGAGGGTTCTTTGGATGAGGAAGATGGACTGGATCTCGTTTGTGCCAAAAAGCGCGCAGAGCTCGAGCAAGGTTGTTCTGGGCGGCAAGTTGCCGACCCATAGGGCGAAGCCGGACTTTTTTGGTTTTTTGGGAGGCCCGCGAGGAATGGAGAGGAAGGAGGGCGGGAAGGGCATGTACTGGTAGGGGTCGATTTGGGAGGAATTGAGAGGAGGAGGAAGGGGGTGGTAGTAGGGCAGAATGCCTGGGGATTGATTTTCCAGGGCCCCATACTTGGAGGAAGAGGAAGAAGAAGAATGGTTGATTTTGCGATTTGACGTGGAATTGTGGTGTTTCAGTTGTCTATAATGGGACGGACCAGAGCTGTGAGATTGAGGAGGAGCCGCCGGGATTGGGGGGACGAGTTGAAGATAGCTGGCGAAGATTGAGGACTGGGGATACAAAAAGACGGGGTCATAAGAAGAAGATGGGTTAGCATGGGACTGGGGCTGGTAGATGGAAGGTTGGGACTGGGGGTAATATGAGGAGACCATTGATTGAGGGGCGTATGGATAGAGGGGGGGAGGGCCTGGAGGGATTGGTTGGTAGTAATTTTGGGGGTACAAGTTTTGATGGTGAGGATGCTGTTGATTTGACGGTGGATAAGCGTAATGGGAGGAAGAGATGGGTCTACTTGAGAGCTGTTGTTTTTGGGAGTAATTCTGGTATTGGGAGGCTTCTGGAGTCATATTTTGGGAGGAAGGAGGATTTGATCTCTGATGGGATGATCTCGAGGGTAATGGAAGAGAGGTAAGCAGGGTATTTGTGGAAGGTTGCGGATTTATTTTATGGGGGTGACGGGAGTCTAGTTCGGCGGAGCCCCCGTTGTGAGGTCGGTGTTTATGGTGGTGGCCATGGTCGGTTGATTTGGAGGGGCGGGATCTGGTGGGATGTTTTGGATCGGACGGATGGTCAATCAAGCTAGGTGACGAAGCAAGGTGGTCTGAACGGGAGGTTGGTCTGGGGGTAGGGTCATCTTGAGAAGAGGAGGTATTTGCTGAGACCGAGGAGCTATGGCGGTGTCTTGACTGGTGGTTATGGGACCTATTTGATGAAGGAGGTTTTTCCGAGGATGATTGTTTTTTCATCCTAGACTTTAACCTAAAAAGCAAAATCCGGCCAGTTTCTTTTTAAGACACTATTTATCCTTTTAAAGAAGAGAGAGATAAGTAAAAAAGGGGGGGGGGGGGGGGGGATTTATAGAAAAAGAAATCTAGAGATGGTAGTTATAGAAGGTTAAATACCGGGAACCAAAAAAAAAAAAAAAAAAAGCGGGGAAGACAAGACATATATATATAATTATGATATAATATAATATATGAATATAATTGGCATTTAAAAAAAACGGGTAACGTCAAAAGTGAGTGTGCGCACACGCGTGTTAAATGAGCTGTAGGTTGTCAACGGCCAACTTTGTACGGAAAAGAGACTTGTGACGATTTAGGAGTGTGATTTTAGAAACTTATTTTTCAGTTAATAAGCAATTGCTCAAAGTTACAAGAGATAACTATATACAGGTATTATGGGTTTTTTTACAAGAAAAAAAAGCGAGCAAAAGATGTGGAAAGGGTTGGTTTAAAACATTTTTTTTCGAGGGGGTTAGTGGTGGTGGGAGAAAAAGGAGGTTTCTTTTCTTTTTAAGTCCTAAGAGTTTTCCAGGTCTGATTTCAAATGGGAAAAAAAATAATAACCTTTTGAGAAAGGTTTTTACTATGGGGATGGGACTTTTGCACTGTTATATTCTTTTACAAAAAATATTTCACCTCAAGAGCGAGCTTTTCCAAGGTTCTAAATATAGCTGGGGTTTAAACATTTAGGCCCTGGAGATGTTTTCAAAGAGCTCGTGAAGCCAGGACGCTGATGTGACATTGGGATGTGAAAGCCTCGAGGCAGTCCATTGTGGAGAAGCGAGCAGACCGAAAGTTCCCCATTATTTCACCACAAGGCCCATCGTGCTCCCGACGTCATCACCGTCGGAACTGCCAAAGCCTGAGTTCAGGTGGAACTAGGCGTGGTGCACAAAAGAAAAACCTCTGGTTTAATCTAGCTGAAAAAAAAATCTCGTATTTTTTTTTTTTCAACTTGGAGCATTTAAACTATGTAAGACCCCCATTACAGAATAAGCGAGGCTTTTTCCATAGCTGCTTTAGCATGCCAGTAGCTGGTCTGCTGGCTTTGTAGACAGACCTGTCGACAACAAATACTACATTTGAGGTAAATTCTGCGCGTGGTCTTATATCGGGGGCTCCTCTTCAAGGAAACAGCCATTTTATCTGATTGGATTGGCCTGGTCACATCTGCTTCGCTCCACCTCAATCCCTCTCTCGGAACCTTCCCTTTGACCCGGCCGAAAGCGGAGCCACATGCCAGGTGGTCCCAAATTACAAGATATCGCCAATTTGTGACTTGTCATTTATTGGAGGGCTATATTTAGGATCCCATCTCTCTACAAGCCTATATTATTTGGCTACTATATTTTTTTTTTTGAGTTTAGTGCCGTGACCTTTTTTTGGGTTATAAAGCATTACGTAAGATGTTAGGCGATAAGTGACACCTTTTGAAGCACTTGTTAATACTGCATTCGGCAACTTTCCTACGAGCTCTCAAGGCCCTCAAACACCCTGCTGAGAAACGAAGCTGAGAGCCGCTCAGAGTCTTGACTTTTTTTGCATCTCCTCTTTGGCTGGACTCTGGAAATCGGATATGTTTGCACCACCCGTGGCTTTGGGCTATGTCCTGGTATATTTATAGAACAAAAAAAATCTGGGGGAATAACATCAGTGACATTAAAAAAAGTTAGAAAGCATTAATTTAATCAAGTTAAGTTAAAAATAGTATCAATGGGGAATATTTTTTTTTTCACCAACTTTTGGACTTTACTAAAAAAATCAAAAAGCTGTACCTCTATCGGCTTAAAGTTTCTCCTAAGCAGGTAACCCTTTTCTAACAAAGGAAAGCCATTCTTGACACGGTTAAGTAACTCACACTCCAGTATCTAGTAGGTATCCCAAATAAAAGGGCAACTGGTTTGAAAAAGACCTGCAATTGTCGTCATCATCCTTCGGATGGTAGACCATTTGTCAGTCCTTTCAAATCGTTCTCCAGCTCAATCAACATGTTCCTCCTTAAAAAAAAAAGGCTATTTTTACTCTCAAATGTCGCCGGTTTCGGAGCCTATACATCTCAGGTTCGTATCAAACGCCGTATCTCCCATCTTTCTGAACCTTGGAAATCCTCCTCATTTCCACCACTCAACTATCTTCTCTTTATCCACCACCCTCGTATATATCCATCACTTATCCTCCACTCCATATCTCAAAAAAATCTTGCAGATTATCTCAAACCACCCTCCAGCTCTTAGTCATTGTTTAATAAACTGCCCATTAATCTAGACGCGCGGATATTTTGAGGTGCTAAAAAAAACAATGGAAATTCTCTAAATATTTAGCAGCTCGGTGTCTAAAAATTTTTTTTTTTTTTTTTTTGGGGGGGGAGAGCCAACTGATAATCAATTTACTAAAAGGACTTGAATATTCAAAAAAAATCTTTTTGTTTCTCCAATGGTGATTACTCCCATCTCTGCTAAAAAAAAATTTTCCGGGAATTACCGCTACCTTACAGTTGTTCAATAACTCTCTTAAATATGCCCTAGACTTCGGGATTTGTAGCTACCAATTTTGGTTAATAAAATTTTGGTGCATGCTGGTATTCAGAGCAAACTTTTAATTTGTTTTTTTTTGAAAATTTCCTCCTCCTCTACTTCATCTATTTTTTTTCATTCATAATGCTCAGGTTCCAAATATACCTCAATCATTTCGCCAATCACCCGTAAATGTCCCTTTTTCTCTCTCTCGCGGATAAAGTAATATCCTGGGTACAAACCTATTGTTAAACATGATACAACAGCAACGTGCTCATTCTTCAACCTGTAAACTATAAAGCTGCATTAATCTCTCTAAAAGCATAAAAACGTTGATTGTTTTTTCACTCATTCTAAAAATGAACATATCTCCTCTAAATATATCCCTAATCGTTGTATATTAAGAATTAAACCTTGGAGCATTAACGTTGCAAAAGTCTTTCCTTTCAAAATGACATGTATTTGACCTATGTCACCATTAAATGCGTTCAATAACTAATATTTCCATCCTAAAAAAACTGAAACCCCATTAGAATGCTTGTGATGGCTTCCTCTTTCGTATCTGTAGATCATCTAATGAAATTTCACTCACATTCTGCTTAACTGCTAGTTTAACATCGATGAGTTCAAATCAAGCCCCCAATATCAACGTAAACTGGAGCTAAACAAATACCTATCTAAACCCATTTCCGTAGGGTCTAAGTACTGTCCGCTTAAACTTCATTACAAATTGTTATGTGTGTACATTCCCTGAAAAGATTTCGCTCATCTGTTCGTTCAATCTCGATGGGCTTGAATAACATCTCCAATATCAGCGTAAACTAAAGCTTAACAACTATCTATCTAACTTCATTTCGATATGCTTTAAGTATCCTCTGTTTTAAATTTCATTGCTGCTAGTGACTGTCTGTTCTGGAATCATTTTGTATTCTATCATCTCAAGATGTCTGCTTTCTTTTAATTGTTCTCCTTGTCAATTGTCGTCTGCTCATCATGATAAAAATGTAAAATCTGCTCTAAAATATAACTTGAAACTGACATATACTTGCTGGCTTTTAGAATTATTGTATTTTCCTCTATTAAAGGGCTGTAATCTCAACTTATAATGCGTCTGATCATAATATGAGCTGCTCGGGTGTTGCTGTAAAACATTCAACGTTCTTCTGCTACTCTTTCGAATATTGTTTCAAATTTAGAATAATTCGATGTCAGTCGTTCAAACAAAGAAGTCATTGTCAGATCTCCAGAAACTGGCGCTCTCAGTAGGCTGTTTGACAGTTAACCGTTTCTTTCTTCAGCTTATGGTGCTATTTATCATCCTTCATGAGCCTTTTTTTAGAATATACTAAAGACATTTCAACTTAGTTACAGAAAAATTATGTTAATGATCATATCAACTCACGACGTCTGTTATTTTTAAAAATACCTGTTCTTGGTAAACAAAGACCAAATATCTCTGCCTTTTGTGTTCAGATCAAGTGAATAACGAGTCATTATCAGGATTATATCCTTAAAACCTCATCCGACAGTTTCAAAAGAAAATGCTTGGTTTTTTATCCCAATATGTTTTGGAGTCCTGTGTTAATAACTACCTCTGTTATGTTTATATTAATATTTCCGATGTCATTCTCCAAATAAATTCATGTATATAAACTTTAAGCCAAGTATCGCATCAGAGGTGTGCTTAAAAGCTCGATGAACATACCCTTAAATATATAATTGCTTGTTTTTAGGAAAGAACAACAAGAAAGAAACTACTTTATATTTATTTCGTTTTTTTTTTGTTATGCCTCCCAAAAAGTCGACAGTATAAAGTTTATGACATCTTCCCCCCTTTTTTTGATAGCTCACGAAAATCATTTCTAAATCTAGTACCATACAATCTTTTCAAATATTAACAAAAGTGATTTTAATAGAACACACACTTCTAAATATATTTTGGATTATTCTAAAAATATACTTTGATTCTTATTTTTTTTATAAATATAATAGGTACTCATCTTGGACGTGTTTTCAATGTTATAAATATCATTAGATAACAATTGACATAGTTATTTATAAACTTAATTTACCCTAGTTACTTTCAAGTTATCCTTCTCTTTGGCATTTGATGGCCAAACCTTTCTATATATTTAGATAATAATAATTAAAATAACTATTGGTTTTTTTTTTAATTATGTTAAATTTATTTTTGGAAAAAAAAATAGATGTATTGCAACCAAATTACTAAACTGTAACCCCAAGATAGAAAAAATCAATATTAGGTAATTTATCTTGTATATACCTTTATGATAAACTAGGATTTGGTTTTTCTCTTTTATTATTAATGTATAAAAAATGTTAAGCCACTTGAAGGTAGTTTTTAGCAGTAAATTCTGATCAACAATCGTAACAAAGAAAAAATATACCCATCTACATCTTTTTCCGACAACAATCAACCTGGTTAATAAACAAGTAATGTACCTTCAGCTATTCATAAATGTACCTTTCAATCAGTCTACAGCCATTCGATGAGCAGCTGAAAAAAAAAAACAAAAGTTTGATGACCCCCTTGAGGATCACGGGCTATCCAGGGGTCCCAGGATTTTAATTGCAATTGGGTTTCTAAAAGGTACAAGAGCCTTGAGTTTTATTTTGCGACGTGAGCTAAACTCGTTTGGGTAAAGAAACCCATTCTAAATTTTTATTGGTCAATATTTCATTTGGACTTGGGGATTTACCTTTTTCGCATTTACATATTGGACGCGATGGGAAAAAGGAGATTTTTGTATAAAAGAAAATTAGCCTACAAACATGTGTGTGTGGGTATGTGTTTTTTGGAACGGATTGAAATGCTTAACTAGATGAAAAAGTTTTATTAATAGAATATTACAATAATTTGGTTAATATTTACTTTTTCTGGATCAAAAACCATGGAGAATATCATGCTGGCACATTATCCATTATTATTAATAAAGAAACATCATCGTTTTTTTCATTAGGACATTAGAATCTCCATTTCAAACTTTAACCCTTCAACTGTTTTCTAACTTAATTGCAAATAAACTTTTGATTCAAGTTAACATTTAAGGCCAAACACCCAGCTGCAGTTCATAACCAACTTTTTCCCAAATAATCAATCAGCTTTGTGCCTGGAAATGGGCAAAGAGCTAATTGAAGGCTATTTCGGGAATATTTATTGTCAACATATTGAGCAAACAAAATCAGATGTAAAAATAGAATGAAATTTACCACCTGTATTTTAAAGTATACGTGTATTTTAAAATTTTGAATTGAAGTCCTTTAGTAGAACAAACCTACCTCATACAGCTTAACGATAACAAACGGAAGATTGTTCATATCAAGGCATTTTGCAATTAAGCGAAATAACCCATCCCTTGCCCCCCCATTCCACTGTTCAAGGACCCGTTCTTAAAATAGAATAAGCATTGTGAGAGTAGTTTTTTTTTTTCAAGCTTCCTAGGCCTTTTGATAAGATACAGTCTTAATACGACATTTCAAGATGAGACCGGCTCTCCCATCACGGTGTATTTTTTTAAGACAGATAGGGTCATTACAGATTTTCATGCCGTCACCCGCGTTTTCTGCAAGCAACGTGACGACGCCCCACCAGAACGTGTGATTTATATTTCACCTAGTGGGATACCCTTTTGACATTCAATTACCTTAAATATTATTTCAAGGTTTCTAATCTAAGCTCCATGCATGTTCTGATTGCTTTTTTTTCTCTTCCCATATCAATGACGTGTGTCGTTTCTCTTGTTCTAAAGTTTTGTATTATTTTTTTATTCTTGAAAAAACAACAACCTTTATATTATTTTGGTAACCGAAGGGGGCCTTTGATGTAAATTTGCGAATTTCAACGGTACTCGTTGAGATCTCCGTACTCGCCGAGTGGGTTCCCAGCAGTTTGTTCATGTGATTCTATTTTTACCCACGCGATGCTCCAAGTTTTTTTCCTTCTGCTTTTTTGTCAAATATTTCTATTTATAGCTTGATGCAAATTATATTTGAATTCTAATTATAGATTTGAAAATTAATTCAGTGAAAATAGTATTAACAGCTTTGTTATCTTTTTTTTTTGTTGAAAAATATTTGGTGATATGAGAAATTCATGATTTTAAACGTGGCTTTAGAGAAAAAAAATTGTTAAACTCTAATAGGCCATATATTTTTAAACTCTCAAAAGCTCACTCCCATTGACGTAATAATAGGGTTAGGGCTTCTCTCAGTATGCTGCTTTTTTGAAGTACTCGGCTCATTTCCTTAAAAAGTATTTTAACCGTCATCACGCTTATCACCAAACATAATCCCATTGAAAGAGCTCCCTTTTCTCTTCATTAGAAGCCTCCAGTTCTAATTGTGCAATTCAATTAATCCATCTAAAACAATGTTTCTTATATAGAAAGGTTTTATCTGTGATTCACGCGTCAATATCGATCTTTTCAATCTTTTGTAGAATATCCTTCATTTTTGAATCATAAAAAAGGTAAATCTTGGTCGACTTTATTTCCGTAAACTTTTTCACAACCTTTTCTATTTTAAATTTAAGCAATCGGTTTCATTAATGAACTTTGGTTCCGTTCTCAAGAGAAATTCTTTTTTTGGGTGCATCCAGCATACGTAAATAGAAGCTTGACCCTTTAATAGCAAATCATCACTCTGAAAGCCAAAAATAAATAAATATAGTAATTTGAGATAACCAACTAGTAGTTTGAGCAATTTTGAATTGCTGAATTTTAAAACTTTTATAAATACTTTATTTCATGAAAGAAAAAAGAAAAAAAAAGATTTTTTTACCTTTTCAATCTTTTAAAACTTTCCCTCATTTTGATATTAAACAAAAAGCTTATTTGAACAACCTTTTCTTGAAAAAAAAGATTAAACGGAATTCTATCTAAATATTTATTTTACCTGTTGTTATATGAAAAACAATAAATGGAACTTAGAGTTAAAACAGTGTTTTTCCCAGAAACGAGATCGTATGTAAGAGAAGTTGAATTAACGGTTAATATTTGTTCATTTCCCTCTTTTTTTTTACAAAATGAAAATAAATAAAAAAAAGTTTGTTACCTTGATCACGATGATAATTTAAAATAATTTCATAGGAGAAATATGCTGTTTCTTTACCTTTTGGTCATCTAATCAAACCTATAAACTCACACGTCCGATAAGCTCTTCATATCTTTTTAAATCCTTGACAATTAAAATATAACTTGTTTTTGTTTAAAAATCTACAAAACATAAAAAAAACCAATCTGTTGTAAAAAAATCATTCCCTTATTTTCTTACTTCTTGTCAAATACTCAGTAACAATTGGTTCCTTTAGGGTATTAGGTAATTTTAGGTAATTGATGGCCCAGAAAAAACTTCTCTACATCACTCCATAAAGTAGCGCTCAATGATAAACCTTCTTTTTTTTTATCTAGAGAAAAATACCGCTATTAAGATCCTCGAGTGATATTTTTTTTTTTGAGACACAAATGCTACTTTTGAATGCAGTTGAAATACTCGAATCGATCGCTAGTATCCTCTATTTGAACGTTTCTCTTTAAAACATTCACCTCTCAACGAACCATTAAACTATTAACCGTCTTTTCCTTACATTGTTTCATCATAAATCAAACTTTAAAATCTTTTGATTTCTCCCCATTTCATTTTATCCCTCTTTTTTTAAAAAAATTTATATCGTCAGTATTGGTCAAATTTCAAAATAAAATGCCGGAGTTTTTCAACATCTGTTTTAGAATAAAACCCTGAGGTAGTGATTGAACTAAGCTTGAACCAAAGAAAAAACATGTTTGTTTCTAAAAACTTTGATATTAAGTTAAAAATCGTCAATTCTTACCTCAATGAAGCCCGTTTGTTTTTATTCTTCAAGTATAAAAAGAATCACTTTTCACAAATCCCTTATTTCATTTTCTTCTCTTTACTTTCTAATTAACCAGCTTTCTTATCACATTATTTATTTATAATTTTAATTTCTATTTCTTTTTTTAAAAAAAAATCCTACTTTTATTCAATTAAACCAATCTTTTTCATTCAATATTAAAAATATCATTCAAATATTGCTCTTAACATGAAGTTTTCTAATCTTTCAGTCACTATTTTTGCAGCTTATTCCATGGCAGCTCCAATTGCTCAACCTAATGCTAAAGCAAGTCCTGGTGGGAAATGGAAAAGTCTTTTGAAAGGTTATTCTAGTGGAGGTTGTGGCTACCTTTACTCCTGTGGTTCTTCAACAACTACCGTTCCTGTCACTATTACCACACCTAGTTCCACAACAACTACTACTGTAGTATCTGGTGGTAATGGTGGAAATGGAGGCGCCGGTGGCGGAGGTGGTGCTGGTGGAGCGGCCGGTGTTGGTGCTGGCGCTGGAGCTGGGGGTGGCGGCGGAGCTGGTGGGGCTGGTGGAGCCGGGGGAGGGTCATCTTCTGGAGCCGGGGGAGGCGCTGGTGGGGCCGGTGGCTCTGGTGGTGGCGGCGGCTCAACAACCACTTCGGAGGGAGGTTCTGGTGGAAGTGCTGCTGGTAGCACGGGAGGAAGCGGTGGAACTACATCCGTTACCGGTGGTGCTTCTGCTTCCGCGTCTGGAACTGGTGGTGGAAGCGGCAGCGGCACTGGTACTACAGGCAGTGGGACAACAGGATCAGGGACCACAGGTTCTGGGACTACAGGATCAGGGACCACCGGTTCTGGAACTACTGGCACTGGGACGACAGGCACTGGGACAACAGGCACTGGGACGACAGGCACTGGGACGACAGGCACTGGGACGACAGGTTCTGATATTACAGGTTCAGGGACTACAGGTTCTGGAACTACAGGTTCTGGGACTACAGGTTCTGGGACTACAGGCACTGGAACCACAGGCACTGGTACTTCAGGTTCTAAAACTACTCAAATAGTAACAACTGCCACCCCCACAACATCTGGTAGTACCACAACTACTACTGGTGGAACCTCATCCAACAACGTTGTTAACAATACAAATACGAGCAATAACACTAGCAACAACAACAACACTAATAACAACACTAATAACAATACTAACAACAACAATAACAACAATGCAAATACCAACAACAATGACAATCAAAATAAAAACCAAAATACCAATCAAAACACGAGTGTCAACAGTAATGCCAACTATGCAGTGAACTTTAGTGAAAACTTCAACGTTATTACACTCTATGTTCTCCCCAGTGGCCTTTTAACAACAAGCTCATCTGCAACATCCCTAGGTGGTATTCCCTTCAGCTTTTATATCCAAGGAAACTCTCTTATTGCCTCATCTCCTTCTTTCAGTAACGGGTATGTTGTTGTTAATGGAAACAACGCCCTCCAGGTTGTTCAAGGCGGGGGCTCAAGTAATTCATGGGGATCTCAAGGAGGCTACATCACTCCTGGAGGTGGCACAATTGTTGCTTGCCCAGATGGTCAAGGTAGCTATACCATTTATTGCAATGCCAGCTGTAACGATGGTAAGACTGTAGCTTTTACAAGCGATGGTGTTACGGGTATCTCAAAAAAATGAAGCCAGTTTCATAAGGTCTATTCAAAAAACTGATTGATTATTTAATATTTAATCAAGCCAATGTATTTTATAAGAATATTTAATTTTCATAGGAATATATCGTGGGTATTTTTATATTTTTATATTTTTACATTTTATGAATCCGAAAAGTCTTGCAAACCGTCTAGCCTTCTAGTATATGAATGGTGTGGGTAAGGTTAGTGGAATAGTGGGTGTAATAAAAAAAATTTTTAAGCCGTTCGGTTTAAGTTCTCAGTTTACACCACGAAATTTTTTTTTAAAACCCTTTTCTCATTCACAACTTATTAAAAAGCATACGAAACAATGGCTCCTAGAACAGCAGAACCAGCAGCTAAAAGACGGCGGAGACGAAAGCCCGCGAGAACAGAAGGTAAAGATTAAAAATCTACGTGTTTACACGTCCTTTTTTTAACACTGAAAATATAGACATTTCTTCCGACTCGTCATCGTCTTCCGACTCGTCAGATCTTGACATGTCTGACTCTTCAGATGAGGAGCAAGAAAAGAGCTCCATCTCGAAATCAAATTCCCAAAATGAATCAGGAACTACCAAAATAATACCACAAAATGATATTCTTGACGGTGTTGATGTTAAGATGGAACTTGAGATTAATGATGATCTTACACCATCACGATTATGGGCCTCGCATAAGTTTGCAGAAGAGGACGATGATAACAAGCACCCGAAAGATCGTCTTGGTGACGAGGAAACAGAGGAAGTACTTAACCCTGAGGTTAATGACAATAAAGAAGCATTTACAGAATACTACCTGGGACTAATGACTGGAGGAAGCTTTGGCGACGACCTGAATAAAGCAAGACAAAGCAATGACTTTAACAATAAAACATCGATGCCACTTTTAATCGCAGCTCTTAAAGAGGGTGTCAATATGTTTGATAAGGAACAGCGGGACTTGATTTTATCGGCGCAAAATAAAGAAACTGTATAGACGTGGAGGAATTTTCATAAATAACAATAAACAAGTATGTGGATAGTCCATTCTTAGTAACCAATTTTTCTCTGTAGTTGGCCAAGCAAACCATAATAGGACCCCTCGTTATCCGTAGACCTCTTAGATCCTGAGGGTGTCCCTGGCCGGGAAACCGCGGGGGAGTTCGAGGACTTGCCGACCTTGTCATTATTCTGCTGTCGCGACAAATTGGCATTGTCCTTCTGTCCAAGGGCTGCTTCGATTTTTTTCCGTAGCTGAGCAACGAATTTCGCTCGTCCCTGGTAAATGCTAGTGCCTTTCCACACTTGAATGAGTTCTGCTGCATGTTCGACTTTTTGTAATGCAGATTCCATGTCACCTTCATCAATGAGACGAGAGACCTCTTTGGTTAAAACCTCCTCGTCAAACTCTTGCGCTTCTTTCAATACTTTTTCCACCTGACACATTTTTTGCCGGACTGTTTCCAGCTGCTGCAGCCGCGCAACAGTTTGGTCCTGTTTCGTGTCCTGTTCTCGTGTTTTTTTTATTGTTTCTATCTGAGGAGCCGCAATCTCCTCAATGTCCGAAACTAGCCCCGAAACACCTGTTCGTAAAAGCTCTATTTGGTATGTCAACCGTGGACCAGACTTTTTAAGTTCGTTCATTATCGACTCGAGGTCCCATGTTAGCTCTTCTGTGGCATGGTCTAGCTGAGATAGCAGTTGGGAGCTTTGCGAGTGAAGCTCAGCCTGCTGAGTCATGGGGTTATATTTTTGAAATGAAAGATCCAGGTACGCATGGGCTGCAAGATCAGGATCCGAAAATTTCTTAAGAATTTGGTCTGTGGAGAATGTTTCTGTAGTCATTTTTGTGGTGGTTATTAAAAACGAAAAAACTAGTAGGCGAGAAAAAAAATGGAGTTTTCAACAGCACAGCATTTTATTTTATTTTTTTTCAACTATCTCAGTCTATGCGCTCAAAAAATAAAAATCCTTTACAAACATTTTCTTCAACTTGTGCAGCTAAATCTTCAATGCTCATTCCAAGAATATTACTAGCTTTTTCTAAAATAGCCAAGTTCAATTTGTCCATGTAATCTCCAGCTTTGTGAAAATCAGACTCAAACAACAGTCTATCGCGAGGAATTACGGCTAGTAGATCTTTGTGTGACTTTTCATTAATGAGGATGGAGCAAGACACATATACTTTGGGTACTGGCTGGCCCCCTCCAGAGGCCGTCTTTTTAGATTTACTTTTATACCAGTTATTTTTCAAAAACTCGGCGCTGCCAGTGTATGAGTGCAAACAAATTGACGGTGGATATTTTGGTCCCTCCATAACCGTTTGGTATAACGCCCCGGGACATTGAACACCGTGCAAAGATACTGGTCGGTTGTATTTCGCCCCCAAGTAAAGTTGCGCTTTTAAAATAATACACTGATGATCAAAGCTAACGTGGTACTTGGATAATTTTCTGTTCTGCAATGCTACCTCGCATTCCTCCTCATCATGTAGAATACTATCTGGTTCGGGGATTCGAAAAATCTTGTCTAGCCCACATTCACCAACTAAGGCCTGTGGAATTCGAATCAGTCTGTCTTCTATTTCTGATACTATAGTAGAAAGAGCCAACACTGGAGACAGTAGGTGCAAAAATTCATCTGGGGGCTGAGGCGAAATTACACTCTTGTAATGTTCGAGTTTGTCTGGAGCGGGGAAGTCATTTATACGATTGCCATTAGAGTCCAAGTCATTGTATATTTGATAAGAGTACCACGGATGGAAGCCAAAAGCTGGAACGACTTTTTCGGGATACTTGTTGTAGAGAGACTCTACGCTGGGCATGTCCTTCAAGCATGTTGACATCACCACAAGTTTAGTGGTCGTCATGGATGGAATAGCCTCGAGACTGGAAGGCGAATCTGTAGGATGACAATGAACGTCATATAAATTCATTATATAACTTTTTTTTAAAAAAAAAGATAGGATATGAATCAAAATGCTTTAAGTTAATCATAAAACGTTAAGTCACTCGAGAAGTCGGGCATAATCTACATGTAGGAGTAATAATATAATGCTGTAATATACGCATAAAGACCACAAGATACTGTGGTGGTGCCGGTAACCACTAATAACCCGCATTTTCTTTTCTTCTCTTATTCTCATTTTTTGCGCAAAATCTCATCTACCACCACCATCACAAAAAACTTCAAGTATTAAAATGAGCAGAATTTACGGCTTTTTAGGAGGTATGTTGGTCTGTCACGCCCCTGATGTTCCGATTATTAACAGTTAGTTTTCAGGTATTTTGGTGACCTCGTCTGTTGCTTATTACACAGCTACCGAGTTTCAACGAAACTCGGAATTCGTCACAGGCCAACTCAAGCAGTCGCGCGAAGTCCTTGACAACTACGGCAAGCCTAAGCCTTTTGTTCCCAGAAAAATTGATATTGAAACTCGCGATGATATCAAGGAGACTATGAAAGATCTTTGGAACCACGAAATTGTCCGTGGTGTCAACTGGGTTTACAATATTCAATGGAATGCTTTAGGAAAGCGTGTTGAAAATGCTGCCGGTAAGCTTGTCGACAGCGTTAAGAGCACTACTGCTTAAAAATGGAAAAAAACAAGAAAAAAAACATAATGAAAATGATGACTACAAGATACCGCTGGACGATAGAAATGAGAAAGGTAATAGAAAAATAAATTCATGATTGAAAATATACCCATGGCACTTTTTACAAAAAAAAAGATATATAACATTTAATTAATGATTAGTTGAGCAATTGATTGGTCGATGATTCTTGTTCAAGTTCCTCTCCCTCTTCATCTTCATCATTGTTGATAAAGTCCGCTAGTTGCTCTCTCTTTTTGAAGTACGTCTTAATTTGATTATTAACAATCAAATTCCAAATTGGAATAACAAGTGATAAGATAAATCCTGTAAGTGTCAGAAACACACCATGCGTGCGAGGACTTGAGCCTAACATGAGTCCATTTAAAACCCATCCAATGGCGTCAGTGTGTACCATCTGTTGTCCAGAGTCTAGGCGAGAGAGAACAAGCTCTGCGCATTTATCGGGGTTCATAATATCTGACGGACCTTCAATTTGCTTTGTGATTTCTGGCTTGGTTTTTTCTTCATTTTCAAAACCCTCAGTGTCAATATTGCCCGGGAAAACACATTCTACCTTGACATTAAAGGGTATTGCTTCTTGCCGTAGAACATCCGCCAGTCCTCTAACAGCCTGCTTTAGAGGGGAATAGGATCCGTAACCGATAAAACCTAAAAATGCGACTACAGAGGAAAATAACGTAATATGGCGGGGCTCCGTACTTTTTGGTGCTTTTGACATGACACGGAGAGCTTCAACTGAAAAGTAAAGAGAACTCTTGTAGATGCAGTCAATACTTATCTCGAAAGCTTCTGGTGGAACCTCTAATAGTAACCCAGGAAGTGAGAGACCAGCGACGCACATAACAATGTCAGGGGGTTGGCCGATTTCTTCATACACGCGAGCACATTCGGATTGCTTTGATAAATCAGCCGCAACATATCCAACTATTTGATCTGGCTCTGATATAACGTCTTTAAGAGATTTGACGACATTTTGAAGTTTTCGTTCTGTACGTGCGACAATATAAACATTGGCACCCCGCTCAACACAAAGGCGTGCGATTGAAGCGCCCAGACCCTGGGATCCTCCAGAAATAACGACTAATTTATGCCGTAAGTTGTAGTTACCACTAAACCATCCCATTATTAGTAGTTTAATTTGCTTTGCTTTTTTTGTATTCAATTATATATTTGAATACCCGTATGTATTATGCTGTCAAATATCTAAAAGAGGGGTTGAAATTTTTTGGTGAAAACCGATAGTTTTTATTAAAAAAAAATAAAAGACAAGAAAAAAAGTTAGTAGTGAACAACACAACCTCCTTTTAGATACTTGCAACCTTGCTACTCCCTTCTTCTCCCCCATACACTTTTCTTCACCTTACATCATCACTTTGTCTTGTTTCGGTCTCGCAATGAAATCGAGAACTTTCCCTACTGCCTTTGCTCTTCTGGGGATTTATCTGCTGATTTGCATTGCGCTTTTCAGTAGTCCATCACAAGCAGTTAAGCATAACTTATTCCGAACTTGCGAACAAAACAAATTTTGCAAACGAAATCGACACATTGCTGATTACGCTTCTTCGCAGACTCTTGAGGGAAAAGAATGGAGCTCACCGTACGAAATTGATGTTGCATCAGTGGCTCTCAGCAAGGACAAGACTGCAAAATTGACTGGCAATATTCTCAAGACGACACCCAAAGGCTTTGTTACATTACCATTTAATCTTTCATTTTTAAAGTCAGGCATTGTGAGATTTACTCTTGACGAACTGAAACGTCAAGATGGCAACATCGAAATTAGCGGAAGCAAGAAGCTTCGCAAGGAAAGATACAATGATCTTGATAAGTGGACATTAATTGAGGAAAACTTGGTTCTTTCTGACGGCACTGAGATTAGCATTGAGCAAGTCGACCACGATCTTAAAATTTCCTACGGTGGCGGAAATAAGCTTTTCATTCAATCCAATCCCTTCAGCATTAAATTCTATAGAAACGAAGAATTACAGGTTGTTCTTAATGAGCGTGGTTTGCTAAACCTCGAGCACTGGAGGGCCCAACCTCCTAAACCCAATGAGGGTGAAGAACAAGTTAAGGATGAAGAGCTTAACGCATGGGAACTGGAAGAAGGCATGTGGGAAGATACTTTTGATGGAAAGACTGACAAAAAGGTTCGTGGTCCTGAATCAATTGCTCTCGATGTCTCTTTTGTTGGTTTCAAGCACGTTTATGGTATTCCTGAGCACGCAGATTCTCTTTCGCTGCGTGAAACTAGAGGACAGGCCGAAGGTCACCACAAAGACCCCTACCGTCTTTTCAACGTCGATATCTTTGAATATGAAGTTGACAGCCCCATGGCCATGTATGGTTCAATTCCTTTTATGCAGGCTCATAAACCAGGAAGTTCTGTTGGTCTTTACTGGAACAATGCTGCTGATACCTATGTTGATATTATCAAAACTCGACCTTCTAATGATAAAATGATTTCATCATTACAAAGTACTCAGACTCATTGGATTTCTGAAAGTGGTTTGATTGATGTTTTTGTTATTCTTGCAGACGACCCCTCTGAGGTTAACGATTTGTATGGTTCTTTGACTGGTTACGCTCTTCTTCCCCAGTCTTTTGCCATCGGTCATCATCAATGCCGATGGAACTATAACGACAAAGCCGATGTTCTTGAAGTCAACAGTAACTTTGACAAGTACGGAATTCCATACGATGTTATTTGGCTTGATATTGAATACACTGATGATAAGAAGTACTTTACATGGAACGAAAAGGCTTTCAAGGGCCATGATGAAATGATCAAAGAATTGGATGAAACCAAACGCAAACTTGTCGCCATCATTGACCCTCATATCAAAGCAGTTAAGGGCTACAAGCCATTTGAGACTCTGGAGTCTAAGAACTTGGCTATTTGTAACACAGAAGACAAGCCCTACCATGGTCATTGCTGGCCTGGCGAGTCAGTTTGGATCGATACCTTGTCTCCCGAAGCCCGCAAGCTCTGGATTTCTTGGTTTGGTAAAGATCAGTCTTGGGCCGGAGATAATGACAACCTGCATATTTGGAATGATATGAATGAACCTTCTGTTTTCAGTGGCCCCGAAACCACAATGGACAAGAATACAGTGCATTCTGGCGGCTGGGAGCACCGTGATGTTCACAATCTTTATGGTATGACATATCATAATGCTACCCTTGATGCTCTTAATGAGCGTTATAAATACAAACAACGTCCATTTGTTCTTACTCGTGCTTATTTTGCTGGTTCGCAACGCACAGCAGCCATGTGGACTGGAGACAACATGGCTAAATGGGAATACTTGAAGGCCGCTACACCTATGATTTTGACTTCTGGTGTTGCTGGTATGCCCTTTGCTGGAGCTGACGTTGGTGGCTTTTTTGGTAATCCCAGCACAGAGCTGTTGACCAGATGGTACCAAGCTGGTGCGTTTTACCCCTTTTTCCGTGCTCATGCCCACATTGACTCCAAGCGCCGTGAGCCCTGGTTGGCTGGCGAGCCATATACCAACATTATCAAGTCGGCTATTCAATTGAGATACAAGCTTCTTCCTACTTTCTACTCGGCATTTTATCAGGCCAGCATTGATGGTTCGCCAATTTTGAAGCCTCTTTACTATGTTACTCCCAATAATGAAGATTCATTTGCCATCGATGATGAATTTTTTGTTGGCGACTCAGGTATTTTGGTAAAGCCTGTTACTGAAGAGGGTGCCACCTCAGTCAATCTTTACATTCCAGATGACGAGTTTTACTATGGATACGATGACCACGAAAAGATTTACAAGGGAGTGGGCCATTATAGCATCGAAGCGCCACTCAATACAATTCCAATGCTTCTCCGTGGTGGTCACATTCACGCCCGCAGAGACAGACTTAGACGATCGGCCACATTGATGAAGTACGACCCGTACACTCTTGTCATCTCTCTGGATAAAAACGGCCAGGCCAAGGGCGAAATGTTTATTGACGATGGCGAGTCATACAATTACGAGAAGGGAGAATATCTGCGTCCGGAGTTTGAGTTTGATGTTGCGACGGGTATTCTCAGTGGCACCAACGAAGATGAAACAGTGCTGACGCCATATTTGAAATCGCTTTGGGTCGAAAAGATCATCATCATTGGGGCCAACGCGAGTCAGATCAAGGAAGGAACGGCTGAGGTTGTTGAGCAGGACGAGGCCGGTGCTGAGCTTAAACGTACCGTACAGGTGAAACGCCTGAGCAAAAATAGTGCAGTGGTTGTTGGTCCTCGTGTCAAGCTTGCCAAGGACTGGAGCATTGAGTTTAAATAAATGAAGTATTGACTAACAAGGAGTAAAAAAAAAAAGTTTTATTATTATTTTTATTATTGATGAATGAAGAATTAAAAAAGGTTTAGCAGGATTATGCTTTAAAGGCTTGTTGAAATTTCACAACGTTTGAAAGAGATTGATATTTTTAGAAAACCTAAACCTGGTCAGTTTGGAAGGGGTGGGAAGAGAACAACACAGCACTAAGGAATTTTAAGGGCTGGAGCGCCTAAGACTACGTAGAAGGCCGTCTAAGCATATAAAGTACAGACACTTAAGTACCTTAAAACAAGCTTGGGTGCTTAACTTATCCCTTTTGTTTTCACTTTGGAGTTTTATTTATATCCCACCGCTACCCATTTACATGACATATTCAAGTCTTTTAATAAAACAATAATAAAGGGTCTTTTTTTTTAAAAGAAATACCTTCGCATCATATATATTTATACCCATAGAAATAAAAATAATAACTAGAAGCATACCCATCCACAGTTTCGTCTTGTGTTTCTCTACTACTTGCTGTGATCATGACTGATCTCATTGAAGATAAATATATCGGTCTGGGACTGGCCATTTCCAGTTCCCTGGCTATCGGAACCAGCTTCATTCTCACAAAAAAGGGCCTTATGGCGGCAGCAGACCAGGGCTTTCAAGGCGACGGCTACGAATATCTCAAGAACCCCATCTGGTGGGCCGGCATGCTGACTATGGCCATTGGCGAAATTGCAAACTTTGCAGCGTACACATTTGCACCGGCGATTCTCGTCACCCCTCTGGGCGCGCTGGCTGTCATTATAGGGTAAGTAGGACTCCAAGCTCTTTTTATTTTCCCTGAATCTAACTTTATCAATAGTGCGGTGCTCGCGGCACTCATTCTCAAAGAAGAACTGGGAGTGCTGGGTAAAATGGGCTGCGCCATTTGTCTTATCGGATCCGTGATTATCATTCTGCACGCTCCCGCAGACAAGGATGTCCAGACTGTCGACGAGATTTTAGAATATGCAATGCGGCCGGGATTTCTCTGCTACGTTTTTTTTGTTGCTGTTTTTTCAGTCGTTATGATTTACGTGGTTGCACCCAGATTTGGGCGCAAGAATCCAATGGTCTACATCTCCATCTGCTCAACAGTCGGCTCAGTATCCGTCATGGCAATCAAGGGCTTTGGTATCGCGCTCAAACTGACCTTTGCTGGCAACAATCAGTTTAGTCACCCGTCTACTTACGTGTTTGCGATTGTCGTTGTTGTTTGCATTTTGACGCAAATGAATTACTTTAATAAGGCGCTTGACCAGTTTGATACCTCCATCGTCAACCCCCTTTACTACGTAACTTTCACAACTGCCACCTTGTGCGCATCTTTCCTACTTTTTTCGGGCTTCAACACCACCAATGCATCAAACTCGGTCTCCCTCATTTGCGGCTTCCTCATCATTTTCGCCGGTGTTTATCTTCTCAACGTTTCACGCGGCGATAACATTAAAAACCTTCTTCCGTCAAAAGCCATTGATGGCATGCCCATGGACAATATGATGGCTGGCGTGCAGACGCGCCACAGCTTACAGCTCCAGCGTGCTTCGATGCAGCATCGTCGTTCGGCATCGATGCGCTCGCATGACGCTAGATTGCTCAATGACATGGAGGAAGAGAGCTTAGGGCTCACCCGGCTTGACGATGACTACGAATATGGCCGATCAAATAATAACAGCAGCTCAAGTCTGAATATGAGCAGCGGCTCTATGTCGGGTGCAAGATCGAAACTTCCCGGTGATGAGGAAGCTGAGCTATCAGAAACGGACTCTTTGGATTTTGAAGGCAAGGATAGATTAATACGGCCCAAGCGCACAAATAGTCTGCGACGAGTTATGTAATGGATGGAGCTGAAAACTAATAAAAAAAACCAAAAAAAAAGAAATTTCGAATACTAATAAAATATTTTAATGAAAATTTAAATAAATGTTGGTTTTTTTTAATGAGTAAAGAAAGTTTATGGGACTTATTGCCAGCACAACGTAAACCTGGGAAAAAAGCATCATTGCTAAAGCTTCGGGCATGAGAAAAAAGTTATACGTTAACTTTCATGTAAACGTTTTGTAAAGAGGGAGATCAGAATAGAATGCATTGAATATTATTTGATTTAAGAAAAATTTATATCGGTATTTTGAGCCTCTTTACCAAAATGGTCGAATATTATAGGGCTTAAAGGTTTCGAGAATTAATTTTTTTGTCATGTAGCTGATGTTTAGTGCGCACAACTGGTACCAACTGGCAGCTCACCCACCTTTTTTTTTTCATTTTTACAATCCAGCAGTTGATGCCAAACAGTTACGTCTCTTAGGCTTATAACAAAAAACAGCTTGTTACTATCTACTAATACTAATAGTAAAAATATGCAAAAATAAATGCCTCCTAGCGGAATTGAACCGCTGACCTTTGCATCTCAAATATTGATAAATACAAGTGCAATGCTCTACCCCTAAGCTAAAGAGGCACGCTTATGTTTCAACATGTAAATGAAAGTATATAAACTTAATAAATTGAAAAAGTGATTTAAGTGTTATATTTAAGATATATTTTGGAATGAATATATTAATTATTTTTCATCCAATTTGTTTGAAATATATATTTATTTTCATTTATACATGTTTTGGAGTTTCAAAATTTGAACATTCTCACTATTCAGCCCTTTTTTTTTCTGCATTTATCTAAAATTCTAACATTAGATGTTGAGTTCATGCGCTAGAAAAAAATAAAACAATGTCATTTAGATCAGATATATCAAGCATAAGTAAAAAAAACCGGGATGGAGCTAATCAGTTAACAAAATAAGAGAGTGTAATAATGCTACGAATCAACGTGCTATTTCATGTTAACAAATTAATCAAGCGATGAGACCAGAGACTGAAGAAAACATTAAAGTTCCGATAAAGGTACCGGGAAACCATTTGATAGTTAATCTAACAGTGCCTTTCCATCTTTTCATCAGTCATTGTGACAGTGTAATATAAACCATTCTTATTTAAAAATGAGCTTAACCCGTAACGTTTCTCGTTGTTTTTGCAAGGGACCTGAAAAAACAATGGTTTCTACTACGATACCCAAATTTACCAACAGGTTATCCGACGAAAACCTAGTGAGGCATGGATAGCTTACAAGTTCAAGACCTTGCTAATTCAAAACAGGCTCATTGAATTAATTTCGGTCATGATTGGGAAATAAACCAACCAGATTTGGGGAATCTTTCGGTTTTAAGTACTTTTGCAAAAATTTTCATACACGAAAATTGTATTAAAAAAAAAAAAAAAAAAAAAAAAAAAAGGTCGAAAGTTAAGGAAGGGGGGTGGGGGTATTGCGATTTCGAGATGTGATAAAAAGGGGGAAGTGATCATGAAGGCATTATATAACAAAGCAGCAATAAAACGTTAACACAGTATAAATTTTTTTGGTGTTTCAAAAGATTTTTTTCATATTTTTTTTTTTTGATTTTTTTTGATTTTTTCGTTTTTTTTGATTTTTTTAGGTTTTTTTTTTCCTTTCAACAATTATTTTAGGTTTAAACTTCATTGAAATTTTGAGGTTGTCGCTGCTGCATTATATGAAATAAAACCATTTTTTCGTAAAAATATTAAAAAAATAAAAAACATAGTAAAGAGCACATCATAAGAAAGGTGGTATCATCAAAAATGCATGTGCATTTTATAAGTTCATTATTAACAAGGCGTAACTAAAAGACAATTTATAGACGTTGCGATATGTCTTGTCTGTAGAAATCATAATATATAAAAAAAAGGGGGGGGATGTCGTTAAAATATTTGTTTGTATAAAAACATGAAAAATTCTATCGTTGCTGACTGTAGTAAGCAGCTTGTTGAGGTGGAGGAGCCTGCATGAAAGCAGGCCTAGGAGGATAATTGGGATAATTGTTTCCTTGAGCGTTATTATAGAAGTTTCCAGAGATTTGCTGCTGCTGGGGTTGTTGTTGCTGTTGTTGTAGTGGGGCATATTGCTGGGGCATGTATGGATATTGTTGAGAAGGAATTTGGGAAAATTGCTGCTGTTGTTGCTGTTGCTGTTGGTAGATTTGATGATCCTGTTGGTTGCGGTTATTATTATTGTTGTTATAGCGTTGATTGTTACCATTAACACGACTTGTGGAAGAGTCTCTAGGCAATTCAGTGATGGGGAAAGGTTTAGGAATGTTTTCAACGGCATCAGCAACGTATAGAGAGGTATCAATATGAGCAGGTATGGGTTTAATTTCGGTACCAAGCTCCTGTTCTATTTTGTAAAGACTGAATCTATCATTCCAGCTAATGAGATTAATGGCCAAACCAAGGTGGCCAAAACGACCGGAACGACCTATTCTGTGAAGATATGTTTCGGCATTTTTAGGGAAATCAAAGTTAATGACAACGTTGACAGCTTGAATATCGATACCACGAGTAAGCAAGTCAGAGCAAACAAGGTTTCTGCAATTTCCATTTCTGAATTCGTGAAAAACGCGGTTTCTATTTTGTTGTTGCATTTTAGCGTGTGAGTAGTAACAAGAGTAGCCAAGCTCTGTGATTTTTCGAGCCAAAAGTTCCACACGATTAGTAGAGTTACAGAAAATAATGGATTGGTTAATTTGTAACTTTGAAAAAAGAGTATTGAGACAATGAAGTTTTTGCTTTTCTTCAACAAATGCATAATACTGGGTGATACCACGGAGCGTTAATTCATCCATTAAGTTGATTTCGTAAGGTTTGTTAAGGTGTTTGTCCATAAAAGACTTGACGACAAGAGGGAATGTTGCGCTAAAAAGAAGAATCTGTCTAGAAGCTGGGAAATAGCCAAGGAGTTGTTCAACAACAGGTGTGAATTCGGGAGAAAGAAGTTTATCGGCCTCATCCATAATGAACATGGGGCATTCTGAAAAATCAATAACCTGTTTGCCAGCAAAGTCCAGCACTCTACCTGGTGTGCCGACAAGAACATGAACAGTCTCATTAAGACGAAGAATATCATCCTTAAGGTTTGTACCACCAGTTGTGGCCATGACTTGAATACCCAAGTGTTTTCCTAGGGTTTTGCAGACTTGTGATGTTTGGAGGGCAAGCTCTCGAGTTGGAACAAGAATGAGGGCTTGAATTTTATTTATTTTAGTGTTGACTTGTTGAAGTGCAGGGATGACAAAGGCAGCGGTTTTACCTGTACCGTTTTTGGCTCTAGCTAAAATATCTCTTCCTGCCAGGGCAATGGGGATGGCTTCTTCTTGAATAGGGGATGGTTTTTCAAAGCCGGCTTCAAAAATTCCCATTAAGAGTTCGCGCTTAAGGTAGAAGTCTTCAAAGCCATTTCCTTTTGTGTTTGTAACATCTTCAGTTTGAGGTCGAGTGTCTTTGGCCGGAATATTAAGGGAGGAGCGCCAATCATTATTATTTGAGTTTGGGGCAAGGGACAAAGCATCCTGTGAGCTAGTAGGATTTGATGCCATGTTTTCTAATATATATATTTCTTTCTTTTTAAATCAAAGATAGGTTTCGTAGACTTAAAAAAAATAATCCAGAAAGAGGCAGCCAATAAGATGGTATGGAAAATTTAGAGTGGTCGAGAACGGATGGGAGAAAAAAAAGTTAAAGGTTACACAAAGAGGAGGTGATTGATAAGGGGAGAAATTTTGACAACCAATATACAAAAAAAAAAAAGAGGAGAAAGATGGAGGTTTGATGGATTGTTATTAAACTAGATGAGAGATGAGAATATAGCTTGAATTTGATATGGAATGAAATGGAGTAGTTGTTGTGAGTTAGAGAGAGTTTGGGAGGATGTATATATTTGTAGTTTGGGAAAAAGTGTGTGAGGTGGAGAGTTAAGTGGTGGTAGGAGGAAAAGAGTGGTTGGTGGTGTTGTAGATGAATTTTAATAGGGAAAAAAAAAATAAGAAAAAAGGTAGGTTTAGGGTTATTTTTGAGTATGGCTGAGGAGGCAAAAAAAATTGAAAATGAAAGACAACAACAATATTATGTAAACATTAGTAATGATGACCAATAATGGCAGCTGAAAAGTTACGTAAACTTTTCTGCTCCTTGGAGATATTTGACTTTTTACTTTACACCTAAACAATAAAGTCTTTTTATTTCTCTCTCTTCCTTAGAATATAAGGGGTTAAAAAAAAAAAGGGATGGAACAGAGTATAAAAAAAGGGATAAACAGAGAAATACAGAAGGGAGGAGCGCAAATAAGCTGTAGATATGCTGTTGTAGTAGTGCACGTTGGCTGTGTTTTTATATATGCCTTAGATATTTTTTTTTTTTTGATTTGGGGCACAAAAGGACATTTTTTATATTTACTAACCAATTTATATTTAATTTTGCTTGATTTTAATTTTTAAAATTACTCTTACCACTTACAAAACTACTCCTCCTCCCTTTATTTCCAATATATATATATTTATATACTAATATATAAATATATATATAAATAAATATGTATATAAAAAAAGTATTCTTTTTTCATCAATCTCCTCTTCCTTGCTATACTCTATTCACACACCCGCCCCCTTTTATTTCATCCATATAAATTACATTCTCCTCACAAGAGCTGCATATATCCCTTTATATAACTAGACCTCTTGTATCATCTCCCCTTTATAAAAAGCAACCTTTTCCCACTATCAAATGGCTCTTCTCTTTAAAAGCACATCGTCGAAGCACTCGTCGTCCTCGTCAAGCAGCCCGGCCCCTTCCTCACCTTCATTAACCCCGGCCTCTAAAGATAATAACATCTCTGTCATCGCCCCTCCTCCACAGCCCCCTCTGCAAAATCGCACATCCTCGTCTAGGCATTCGAGAATCTACAACCAAGACACCACTAGAACAAGCTCTCCAGTTCCAATATCAAACCCAACTCTTATTCAATCTTCAAGCACTATCATCTCAACCGCCCAGCCTATATACCAAGCTCAGCTGGCTCCCCCCAATTCGTCACAATCACCCCAACATCATTCCGTGGCCCAGAATCAAGCGCTTCATTATCCCGGCCGTTTGCAAAATCCATCTGCCCAACTGCCTCTACTCAGACCACAACAAAATGTGGAGCTGCAACAACAACGTCCCCAGCAGATTCCATCTCGAAGAGGACCCCCGTTATCACTTAACTTGGGTCCTCCCCCTGCATTCTCATCGAATATTACCATCTCCCAAAGAGACCCGCTTGTCCTCCAACGAGAACCACAGACTAGATTAGAAACCACTACCACGATTACTACTTCTATCCCCAGCGTTTCATCTACGAAGCCAAATATCAGCCTCAATAGCTTGGAAACCCCTGTATCCCCAGCCCCTACTATTAACTTACCAAAATCCATGAAGCGCAAAAACTTTAAGAAGTTATCACTAGGCTCCCAAGCTGCGGCTGCATCCCCTCCTACTCCGTCCACATACTCAATAACGACCTTCTCATCGACCTCGTCGTCAACTCTCCCTCAGTCAGGCTCGCCTTCCTTTTTCACCCCCTCCCCAACCCCTTCAAACAATGCGGCTGGTTCCGGGGTTGGTCCTACTGGCACAAGCACCACCTATATCCAACTGGTGGCACCCAACTCGCAAATAATCAATAGCAAAAGCAAGCAAAATCCCAACGGCTTGATTTCCCAGATGAGCTCTCTGGACCTTGGTGTTGAATTTCAGCTCGACATGCGTGAGGAGGACTTGGAACTCATTTCCGAGCTTGGATCGGGTAACGGAGGCACAGTCGCTAAGGTTTTCCATGTGCCTACCAAGCGACTAATGGCGCGCAAAAAAATCCCGATTGATCCCAAGCCAGAGGTTCGTCGGCGTATCAACAAGGAAATCCGCATTATGAATGAGTGCCGGTCACCCTACATTGTTTCCTTTTATGGCTTCTATCATAGCAACAAGCATGTGGCCATTTGCATGGAATACATGGACAAGGGGTCGCTCGACTACATTTCTAAAAAAAAGGGCCCCCTCCCGGAACCAATTATTGGCAAAATCTCTGTCGCTGTCGTTGAGGGTCTGCAGTATCTATACGAGTCTCACCACATTATGCATCGAGATATCAAGCCGTCAAATGTTTTGGTAAACTCAGAAGGTCAGATTAAACTTTGCGATTTTGGTGTTTCAAGTGAGCTTGTCAATAGCATGGCTGACACATTTGTGGGAACCTCAATCTACATGTCACCAGAAAGAATTTGCGGTAGTCAGTATAGTATCCGAAGTGACGTGTGGTCACTAGGTCTCACTATTCTTGAGCTTGCCATTGGGTATTTCCCCTGGGCGAATCGAACCAAGAAGCCGCGTGGCAACGGTGACTCCAATGAGGATGAGGATGAGGATGATGACTCCGATGATGAATCAGATAGCCAGAGACCTTGTGGCATCGTGGATCTAATCCACAGAATTGTAAATGAACCCCCTCCCACCTTACCTCCTAATGCGCCCTTTACTAAGACTTTTAGAAAGTTTGTTGACAACTGTCTTGTCCGAGAATCTGAACGACCCACTCCAAAGGAACTTAAAAATGACGAGTTTTTTATCTTGTCTAAAAAAAACAATGTGCGGTTAGAAATATGGGCACAGCAATTATAAGAACTATTTAAAACAATATAATGAATGACATGAATTTTTTGAACTATTTTAAAACGACACTATACTTTATTTTATATACACAATATATCAAATTTTTGATATCTTTCTAAACCCTACCATATTAGTCACGTTAAGGACTATTGGTTATATCGCTTTCTCTGCTCTTGTTATATTGGCTTATTGCAAGGCTCGCCGCGCCTATTCCACGATATATGCCCAAGCCAATAAGAAACGCACCACCTCCGCGCACAATTGACCGCCACTGGGGGGTCACGCCAGGCAGCGGCTTATTATCTTTTGTGGCAAAAACAAGCCCTGAGGACAGGTAGGCACCGCCAAATACCATCACGGCGGAAGATGTGGCCAAACATGCTAAGCACGGTTCGTCGGCCTTATTTGGTTGGTCTTTGTTATTGTCACCAGGAGAACCCGAAGACGACGTCTCCTGATCATGCGGTTTAAGGGGTGGCGGGTTTATTATTTCCAAAATGTTTGAAAGAACCATTTTTTGTTTTGTTGTCAGAATATTTGTGGGATTATGTGGGTGCTGAGAAATTTTTCAATATGGTGATTTTGATATATTTTTTTTATTTTTCCTCCCCCCACTCTGCGTGTTTGGCTTTATATATAAAACAATAAGACAGGGACATCTGACACATAAGGAGGCAATTTTGCTACCATTGGAATGGTAAGAAATCCGGCTTTGTTAGAATTAACTCAAAAGCTTCCCGAAAGACAACTCTTTTAAAGAGACGACCAGCAGACCATTAAGGATATATCCAAAGGGAACAATACGCTTATTTTTTTTAAGATCTTCATTATATTATATCTTTTTTTAAAAAAATTATCCTATTTTTTTTTGTAAAAAAAAACTTATAGACATTTATACTTCTTCTTCCCCAATTAAAAAAGACTCAGCAAATCTTCATTAGTCTTGTGAGCATTACTAGGCGTACTTGCTGGGGCACTGGTAGTGCTGGGGTTAATGCTGAGATTGTTAAATGCAGCTGTAGTGGATCCACCGACAGAACCACTGCCGCTGTTTCCAAACAGACTCAATATATCATTGTTACTGGGCTTGCCATTAGTACTGGAGCCCGTGGACTTGTCACCATCACCCGAAAAGACACCGGAAAGCTCACTCAACCCAGAATGGTCAGAACCAGCAATAGGGGCGCTGGGCTCCGATGAGGGCCCATCGAAATCAAGATCCAACAAATTCTCAACATTCACCTCACCACCACTCTGCGAAACGGCATTTGCATCAATGTATTCTTCCTTAGCCAGTTGCTTCTGCTCCTCAATCGCAAGCTTCCGCACAGCAGCAGCACCAAATCTGCCGCTGCCCATAAAGCTGCTGACAGGCTTGTGGTAAACAGATGCCAGAGTAGATAGCTCACTCAAAAGCTCATTCAGCAGACCTTGAGGTATAGGAATGATGGTAGAGTTCAAGGGAGGCTTGGGAGCTAATATAACATCCTTTGAAATGTCACCATCCGTTGACAGTAATCTCCAGTAAATATATCCTCTGTCTCTGACATCAGCATTTTCTGTCTGGCTTGTTGCTGCCTGTAAAACGCTTTGAAGAAACTGTTTGCCTGACTCAGGTTTCTTGATGTAAACCTTGACGCATGCCGTTAGCAGCTGGAGCTGCACCTGTGATGTCTCTTCCTTAAAAGTAGAAATGTATCCTTGCAAAACCTCTGCGATATTATCTATTCTTTCCGCGTACTCACCCATTATCCAAATAATGGCGGCACGGGCCTCGGGTTCATCCAAATCATCGAGGTATTGGAACAGGGAGCCAATTGCGCCCTCAAAATTTCTGTATTTGCGCAGAATGTCTCTCATGACAATAACAATCTCCTGAATAGCATAGCCAGCCTTGTTGCGCAGTAAATCCTCAAGAATCTCCACGCACTTGGGAGCAGCAGCATCAATTTTAATGGCAACTTGGCCAATGGCTTTGATGGAACGTCGTACAAAATCCATATCAACTTCCATAGAATATTCGTGAAGCTCAGACAAAAGCTGGCCGTAGTTTGCTGAGTTGGCAATGTTGACCAAAATCTCGAGCTTCTCCATCTTCAAATAAGGCGGGTCATTGTACTTGCAGAAAAATACCCTCAGCTCGCGAGCCAAAATCGAGGGGAACTTTTGCAAGATAATTTGGATATTTCTAAGAGCCACATATTGGACTTCGGGGTCGGTGGAAACAAGAGTGACGAGAGGGGGTCCCATCTTTTTGAGTAGAACCGCGCGGGACTCTGGTGTTTGGGAGTCTAAGTGAGCAATGACGGCCTTGATAGCGGCAAGAACGACACTGGGGTTGACATGCTGAAATTGAGGGACGACTCGCTCAACAAGGTGGATGGCTTCCGTTTGATCGACCGATTTATATTGAGCCAAGGCAGTGAGGATGGCAATGCGGCCCCATTCGGTGCATTCATTCAACGCAAGCAGAAGCTTGTTAAGAACAGCTGAAGTGATGACAAAGCTCTTGGTTTCAGGAGCCGATTCCTGAATTTCGGCAAGAGCCGAGACTGTGTTTGCGACAACCATTGGGTTATTATCACCTAAAAGACGTTGAAGCTCAGCAACAAAGCCTTCTTCTATGCAAAGCTCCGGGTTAAGATCAAAGAGCTTGGCAACACAGATGGCGGCGGTTTTGCGCACGTAGGGGTTTTCATCTTTAAGGGTTTTGCGAAGAGGAAGCTCCATGTAGTCGACCATCTTATCGACGCGGATGCAGCCCATGGTTCGAATAGCTAACGCACGGACCAAGGGGTTTGGGTCCTCCGAGTCTTGAACAAATGTATTGACGGCGAGAATACAGAGTTCTGGGTGAGTTTTGGCGTAGTTCATGAGATAGAGATAAACGAGTTTCTTTTGATCAAGATCGTGGGTGGCGATGTTCTTCAGGACGTCGGGGAATAAAGCAGAGACATCTTTGCCGACCGTCATTGCCGAGATTGTTCGCTCGATAGCCTCCTTTCTGAATTGTAATGTTAGTTGATTGCATTGGAACCGACAAATCCAAAAAATCCATACCTCTCATATGCATATTGAGACACCAATCCCTTGCGAAGCTCGAAGGTTTCGCCTGTAAAGGTAGTGTTAGCTTAGTTACGTTTTTTCAAATATCCATAACTGTACATACCCTTTCTGGGAGCCTGGAATACGCTCCTTATTTTACGCTCTATGGTGTTCATTTTGCTTCTGAAGCAGTTTTGGATATGTGTGAAATTAAATAATAAGCCTGGTAGAAGTTCAAATAAGTACTAAAGAAGAAAAGCTTCCTTCGCTTGTTCCTTTTTGCTTTTATTCTTCCCAGGGTCGTTGCTGATTTGTAAAATGAGAGTTAAAAAAACAACAAAAAGGGTTGAAAAGTACGACGTGGTGATAATTTTAGATGTGTGCGCAGAAAGAACTTACGTAAAAGGTTGTATAAGCGACTGGTTACCCTGTTTCTAAAAAACACCTCTTCACCAAACTTCGAATTTTTTTTCTTTTGTTCCATCGCTGTTTTTCTTTCTCCATATTCGTTCTATAATAGTGTATATATATTTCTCGCCTGTCATTCATGGCAAATGATCCCCACAATACCTTCCTGAATATCCTTTTATTAAGGAATGAGTTACTTGATGTCCCTTCATAATGTCCATAAATCTAGATAACGCCCACTCAAACATATTTAAGGCGGTATGCTCTTTTCACTTTTTTTTCTTTCCCCCCCTTTTTTTTTTGTTTATTTTCTAACATGCTATAAAAGGGAAATTTTACTCAAATTCCATACCGAGTTTTTATACCACCATCACCTTCTCCAACAACAAACAATAAAGAACTTCTTTATCAGGCAGAATGGTTTATTAGAAAATCAATTCCTACTCCACTCGTAGCGATAATTGGACATGAGTTGTGGTTTTTTTCTCTGCAACCGTCGTTCCCAAAGACAATATCTGCGGAGTCACTTGGGTTGACAGGTAAGATGGTAATATATTTGTCTATTTCATAATTACTAACTTGATTAGAAACATCTACTGGCATTTTTATACCATCAATGATGTTACAAGACCACCATGCACCTCCTGCTCCCTATGTTCCTTTTATCACAGCTGTCAAGTCATTAATTTTCCATTCCCTATGCCAGTTCGACATTCTCATCCCTTTAGGCCCTGTTTTAATTAACTTGACAAATGGAAATTTACTAAATATAGAGCCTTCTCTCTTACCTTTTGGAGACCTCATACTTAAAATCTATCATCAAAAATCAGGCCTATTTAAGCTTTCGCATGCGATTGAAACATGTAATTCATCCTCTAAACCTCTTCAGATTCCCTCCAAGATTATCCTTTCCCCAATTGGGATCCCAGCATCTTTCATTTCTATGATATCTCCACCAAAATCAGTCAAAGGTTTTGTTAATCTTCTGATGTGTTCTTATGGAATTAAAATCGAGGATACCAGACTAGCTTCTATGGATTGGGCCTCCTTCAATATCAGCCCACCGACAACAAATCCAATCATCATATCGTGGCCGATGGATTTTTGTTTTTGCCAACCACCTTTCAAACAAAAGATAGACAATGATTTACTTTGGTTTCGATCTAATGACATTATTTCACAAGTTGAATCTCACATGAACGACCTACAAGCTATTGCTTCACTTGACCATGATTATAACAAGCTTAATGAAAACGATAGAACTAACGACAATGATACTAACGATAACAAACGACAAGCAAACGGGTTTGGACTGGTTTCCAAAGATTTTACAGATAGTTTGTCAATCAACCTGTCGGAAAACGCGTCACACATTTTTAACAATCACTTAATTTCTCAGCAGCCTCTTAGAATGACTGGGATGGGACCTTTGATGATTTACCCCACACCTCCTGACCCCACGCTTAGATCTCGACCAGATATAAATGAGCAGGATCATGCGATCAATGATTCTACTCCAGGCAAATCTTCTAAAAACTGGGATGACCTTGAAGAAGACCTTTTTGGAGACGCCCAAGAAATTACCGAAGATGACTTTAACTATTTTGATGACCAAAAAGAAGAAGTAACCCTGAATCCGATTCCAGAAGAGCCAAATATTGAATTGGCATCCAGTGCTCAGTCGCGAGACAAGATTGAAGATATCAAGTCGCAGTCTTCTGCATCAACTAACTCTTCAACTTTTCAATGGCCTATGCCATTTGCATCTAGACAAGAAATTGAAGTGAAGCCAAGTCAACCTTTAGAAGACGTGTCTATACTAAGTAATGTTTTCAATACGGACAGGAGAAGCCATATATTTTCTCCGTTGAAATTTCACAGCTCGATTTCCGATAAGCTTGATTCCAAGTACTCTAGAGGAGGAAGATATTTTGTGGAGCCGGGGACTTTGGACGAGGTAGAGGAGGATAGCGAGAATGAAGAAAACGGCGAAGATGCTTCTAAACCCCTTGGCTGCAATAACAATATATTGAAGGCAGGCCCATCTTTTGAAGTTAAGGTAGCTTCGAAAACTCGAACTGACGTCCAAGATTTAAAAAGAAAGCATGATGAAGCCAATCTATCAGAAACCGACGATGACATTGTATCTAAGAAGTTGGCCACTGGCTGGTTCAATCTTCTTTCACAATCGCGGATTGTTGGGAAGCTCAATCCTATTTTTTTTCTACCTGGCGTGGATATTAAGGCATCGGATTCCCAAATTTTTGATTCTACAATTGAAGTGCTGCTACACCAGGTTGTTTGGGATGATGGTATGTTTTCTAACATCATTTCGAGTGCGTTGGTGCCGCAGTACATCAAAGATACCCCGCTTTTAGACAGTTTGAAAGCCATTTTCCCTCAGATTGAACAGCTGTATCTTTCTCAGATTTTGAGCTTAGCTGAGGGGAGAGATGCGCAATCTAACGCGGCAGCAATAACGAGTTTACCTTCATCAGGAATGAACTCTCCAGTGTCTTTAAATCGGCAAGACTCTTTACCCCCATCTAATTTATTGCATGGAAATGACATGACACCGTTACCAAATCCACAAACACGGCCTCAAAGCCGAACGTCACTTTTCCCTGATTCCATGGAGACGCCTGCCAATAATTATGATGTGTTTACCGATTCTCCCAAGTTGATAAATGCATCTTCCAAAAATCCATTATCGGGGTCGTTCCCCCAGGCTGAGCAACCAATAGTCCAGCCAGCACCACCTCGACTAAGGCCCGAATTGAAGGTTTTATTTTCGATTGAGGCACCTCACTACACCATAATGCGCATGAATCAGACGCTTAAGGCCAAGTCCCCTATTTTGAGATTTTGGAAAGTGTTTGGTCTGGAGCCCAAGAATGGGAAAAAGGCGATTTCAGTGATTATGCTATCACCTGGGGGGAAAAACTCGTGTAAAGAAAGCAGTTATTTTCTACAGTCGCTGAAGAGCGCATATGATAGTTCAGGACTTGGTGTCTTGACGCTTTTGAAATCGAAATCGACGTTTGAAGGCATTATTCCCGTTTCGTATCAAGGCCAAAATTTGGACCATGCACTGGAGACTATGAGACAGACTATAATATCTCTCAGTAGGGAGCTTAAAAGCGATGCACCTAAGCCACAGAATCTGGTGGTTATAATTGCAGATCCCTTTTTGTCTATACTGTCACTAATGGCGTTTAGCCAAGCATTTGTCCAATTTAAGCGCGAGTACCTTGCAGATGAGGAGAATGGGCTGGACCGGTTCAATGTGATTTTAAAGATTATACCGGTTGATATTTTTGCATCGTGCGATAGTTTAAACGTTCCGTCGCAATATAAGATGGTTCGGTTGGCATTGGATTTATATGAACGGTGTCCCGTTGTTGGTGAGAATGCCTTGGGGACGTCACATCGGTTAATTTCTGAATCGCTGCAGACACAACGGCGGTGTCCAGCGTTTACGCTTTCGAGGCTGCCGCCAAACAAAATCAACTTTAAGTTTTCGCGTAAGCCGTCGCCAATGATTTTGGAGGAGGACAGTTTTTTGCATATAGCATACTCAGTTTCGGAGAATCGCAAGTGGCTGGTTTCGTCGTGGTCGGACCAGTACGGGGAGATATCCAAGGTCGAGGCGTTTTGCCTTGTGAAGGCAGAGGGCCAGATCCGGATGCCTGAAGAGGTTTGTCCTGAGATTTGGCAGAAAACGCTAGCATTGATTTCACATATTCCTGTACACTGGAAGATCACGATTGCCAAACTTGGGTGGATTGATGAGGATGAGATCAACATGTGGAAAGGATTTGCGAGCTCCTCGGGCAAGATGATTAGTTCGCTGTACATTTTGAGTGTCAACACGAAGCCGTCGTTTATGATTACGGGCAATGATAGCAAGAGCCAAGATGAAAGCTCGCAGTTTTCGATGCCCATGGCTGGGACGCCTCAGGGGGTTGGCAATGCGACTGAGAAGGATGCTGGGGAGGAGGCGGTGATTGTTGATTCTCAGAATGAGATTTACGGGGTGTTGCTCAAGCACGAGACGGGGTCGATTTCACCGTTTCTGACGTCGTTTCGGGCGCCCACGCAGTTGATGACGGGGTATCTGATGAAGACCGAGAGCAATGGACACGATATTGGAGTGTTTGAGGCTACGCTGGTGCATTCTGGCACGTCTCCCGGCGAGACCATGCGGGCCATTCTTGTACAATACCGGCACTTGGCGTCGTTGGGTGCCACGACTGGGGTTGAGACGCGTGTGGGGTCGATATCTCCCTGGCATGTTTATGCGGTGGATAAAGCATTACGAGTTCTTTTGCATATTTTTTAGAATTTTTTTTTTCTTTTTCTTTTTTTCTTTCTTTTTCTTTTTTTTTTTTTTAGATATATAGAATCAAAATTTTTGTCTCAATATATACACTACAGAAATATTGAAATGTTTGACAATTATAAGACTAACCATTTGGTAGTCCTGCAGCGTAGCATTGTGACGAACCGGCCGACGGTTTATGGGCTTGTATGCAATCGGGGGTTCAACATGGCAATTTCTCGGGGCGAGCTGGATCCGCTGCATGATTTCTGTGCCGCACGTCAGTTTGATCTGGGGAGCCCCCCTGGGAGCGTGATCAGCGGTGGACGGCACACGTTGCTGGTACGGGGCCGCGGGGAGGTGTTTTCGGGTAGATTTGTGGGCGGGACTGGGCGGACGGCGAGCGGCGGGATCAATGGGGTGGGGCGAGAAGGAGAGCTGAAAATGGGCGAGTGGCGATCGAGCGAAGAGTGGGAAAAAGAAGGGTTGGCCGTGGCATTGAGGAGGGTGGTGGAGAGAGCGCGAGAGGGAAGAATAGCTGGGGAACCTGGGGGAGAGTTATTGCAAAAGTATCTTGACGAGACTCGAGTGATAAATTTGACAAGTATAGCGAATTGATATTTTTTTTTGGAGAAGTGATTTTAACTGTTTTTAAGCTTTCTGTATTAACGTCATGTTTGACTTGACACATTGGGTGGGGTTGACGATCTGGTGTTTAGGAGCGGTTATAGGGATGGAGATGTTGAGGAGAGTTGTTTTCTGGAACGTTAGCCTTGTTCTTTGTGGGCTTTGTTTATTTTTCATGGTGATTGAGTTTAGCGAGAAGAAGTTGATTCAGCTTAGGCGACATCCATTGGAGGTGATAATAATTACATGAAGCATATATATAAGGGAGAGTTTAGAGATGTAAGGCATATAAGTTAAAAGTCTAGTTGATATTCAGGAATTGTGATTGTTTTAGGGACTAGATACTCTTGGATGCCCCATGAACCGCCAAACCGACCGTACCCGGAGTTTTTTGTTCCTCCGTGGGGGAGAGCTGGGTCGTCAAAGACGGTGAGGCCATTGATGTGGACAGAGCCCATTTTGAGGCGATGGGCCAGCGCAAGACCCTTAGCTACATTGGGGGTCCAGACGGAGGCGTTGAGTCCGTAGGACAGGGAGTTTGCTGCGGTCACGGCGTCCGCAAGAGAGGTATAGTATTGGACAATGGCAGCGGGACCAAAGATTTCTGAGGTCGTGATGCGCATTTCTTGGGTCATGTTGTGGAGCAGACACTTTTTGAGTCTTGTGAGGGAGGGAGAGGAGGCAGGGTCTGAGTGTTGGCCGACAATGATCTGGGCGCCGCGGGTAAGGGCATCATCGACCAGGGCTGCGTAGCGAGTGGCGCCGGCCGCAGTCGAGTAGGAGTCGTCAGTGAAGGCTGGGTCCGAGAGGAGGAGGGATCCGATTTTTTTAGCGGTAGCGATGAATTTGTCCTGGATGGATTGCGGGACGAAGATGGAGTCTGTGGACATGCAGAACTGGCCGGAGTGGAGCCAGGAGCCGACGAGGATGGAGGTGACTGCGGTTTCGAGGAAGGCGGGGTCCGTGGCGGCGTCTTCGCAGAGAATGGTGGGGGCCTTGCCGCCGAGCTCGAGGACGAGGGGCTTGAGGGCGGCGCCTGCGCGAGCGGCGATGATGCGGCCGACGGGGTCCGAGCCGGTGAAGTTGATTTTAGCGATGTGGGGGGAGTCGACGAGGGCCGCGACGAGGTCCGGGGTGAGCGGGCGGCTGGCGTTGAGAAAGGCAAAGGTGCCTGGAGGGAAGAGGAGGGGGTCAGCGAAGTGGCGGAGAACGGACCAGTGGGCGCCGGGGGACTGCTCGTTGGCCTTGAAGATGACGGGGCAGCCTGCGGCGAGGGGCGTTGCGACGGCGCGCATGGCGAGGATGGCGGGGGCGTTCCAGGGGGCGATGGCAAGGACGGGGCCGATGGGGGAGGTGAAGACGAGGCCCGTTTTTGCCGAGGCTGCGGAGAGAGCGGCGGACTGGGCGCTGCGGGACGTGGAGAGGGCGCCTGCGGCGTGGGCCATGAGGACGAGGTAGTCGATTGCCGAGTCGAAGAGGGTCTGGGCGACGGGGACGGGGATTCCGGTTTCGCGGTGGGCGATTTGTGCGTGGGTGTCACGGTCTGCGCGGAGACGGTCTGCGACGGTGAGCATTTGCTGTGCGCGCCAAGCCGGGGAGGCGTTTGTCCATGATTTGTTTAGGGGTGTTGCAGCGGCAGCGGCGGCCTGCTTTGCCTGGTCTACGGAAGCAGAGACGACTTTGTAGGGGAGCTCAGAGCCCGTTATAGGGGAGACGACGGCGAATGGCTGGGAGGAGGGGCTGTTTGTGTAGATGGAGCCATTGTAGGCTATTGGGACGGGAGAGTCCATTTTCGACGTTGTCATGGGGGGGGCTGGCTGGCACTGAGAAGATGGAAGGGTTCTTTTTAGGGGGTTGCATGTTGCGGGCGGGCGGCTTACAAATGTTAGGGGTTGAGGAGGAGGAGCACGTGAAGGAGCGGAGCTACCCTAACCCATCAAGGATGACAGTTGCACGTGACTTGCGGATATTTAAAGAAGCGTGAGAACAAAGGAGTTACGTAATAGCACGTAAGATGCAACAGAGAGTATGAACATTGAAGATACAACGAACATTATTTGTTTTTTTTTAGAAACAAAGGTACTTGGCAGTAAGTTTAAGGTATTTGCAATAACCTTTATCTATCACAATAATAAATATTTTCTATTGTGTGTTGTTGCAGAGACTTTAAAAATTAAATTTTTTTTCTTCCCTTTTTTTCTTCTTCCTCTTTATTTCTTTATATAAATCTTTCTTTCTTTCTTTTCCCTTTATTTGTATTCGATTATATATATCTTGGAAATTTCGACATATATATAAATACCAATTCTTCAGTCACTCGCTTTTATTTTCTTTAAAAAACATATACTTGTGCAATTTCTGCTGATGGCCTATCGCTCGCTTTTCAACAACACGCCTTAATCTTTGGCTCTTTTTTTTTTCTCAATTCTTCTTCGTATATATAAAACCAACATTCAAGCTTCCATTCATTAAGTTTTTTTTCTTTTTTGCATTTCTTGCAAGATATATTCTTGCCTAGAGGAAAAAAAGGATTATACAGAAGAATTTACATCTCTTTATCTTCACAATCTCACTTGCATCTCAAACAACAATGACTAGTAATCATAAATCTCATCGGTCTTCGCGCTCATTATCCTCACCTTTCACGCACTCACTATCCTTCCGATCCTTGACCCTGCTGGCCCTAACTCTGGTGCCCTCTGTCACACGCGCCCAAATCTGCGCAAACTTCAACACAGGCGACGACTCAACTCTCAGCGTCAGCATCTACCAGTCCAATGGCCTCTGCCAAAACGCATGCACGGGCTACGCCTATGCAATTCTTCAAAATAAACAGTGCTGGTGTTCAGACTACTCTCCAGCGTCCTCCAATCGCGAATCCACCTCAGCGTGTAGCGATCCTTGTCCTGTAAGTTTCGGGTTTTTTGAGAAGGATTTCTCTCCTTTCTATCTTATTCATCTTTACAATATTCTTGCATCATAACACTCCAAAGTTTTTAAACTCTGGAATGTTTTTTTTTTCCCTTTTATTCTTAAAACTTTTTTTTTTTTAAACTTTATGACGACTGGTTGTTGCTGCCTCCCAAAAAAATAACTCAATTGTCTGCTTCGGTGTGGTGCTTTTTTTTTATTTTTGTATATATGCAGAGACTTGGTACTAACTCACATTTATAGGGATACCCATCAGACCAATGCGGCAGTCTAGATAACAACTACTACTATTATATTCTACTCGCAACGCCAAAGGGAACAATCACCTCGGGCGATGCTGCTACTTCATCATCAACATCAACATCGTCCTCGTCGCCTGACACTTCTTCTTCGGCTTGGACGCCCTCATACTCTTCCTCAGAAGCCGTTCCTGTAACCTCGTCTTCTGAAGTCATCCCTACAACTTCTCTGTCATCAACATATCAACCGACATCTTCGGAGCCCTCGTCGGACCCAACAACCTCATCGGCACCCACATCAATACCAACAACCACTTCTTCCTCAGATACAACCACCTCACCCTCATCCTCCTCAGATTCAACTTCCACCACTTCTACTTGGAGTCCGACAACCACGACATGGTCAACATCAACGTCATCATCCACGTCACCCTCAACATCAACATCCACATCAACCTCAACATCAACTTCAACGCCTACACCTACCCCAACAACTAGTACCACATCCACATCTTCATCTTCAATAGAATCACAAACACCCTCTCTATCTTTATTAATATCTGTCCTCACAGTTACAGGTACCCCCCAAACCCTCACCATCACAAAGAGCTCCGGCCCCTCTTCTGCAACATCATCTACTAATGTCCCCTCCTATTCCGACTTTTTCAACTCCCAATCTTCCTCTTCAAGCCTGGCCACCTCCACAGCCAGCGCGGCTGCTGCCCAACAATCTCCTACCGTCATCCACAGCAACTCCTTTTTCAGCAATAAAGGCGCTGTCGCCGGCGTCTTCACCGTGGTCGGCATTCTGGTGGTGCTGATTCTATGCGTCCTCTTTTACTTTTGGTACCGTCACCGCCAGCAAAAGAAGGCCGCAGCTGACGCAGGCATTCTGGGCCACTCGCCCAGCGGCAAGGGCTCTCCATCCTCCTTTATGGAAACAAAGGGGCCCTATCCAGGAGTCAGTGTCATCCCCCCGGCTCCCGCCAGCACGCGTGGAGAGTCGTTCTCCGAGTATGGAGGGGTTGGCATTGCGGCTGGAGGCATGGGGGCACGGCGGATGGGCGGTCTCTCGCGCGACAACAGCGGTTCTTCTCTCGACGAAAAACTCTATGGAGGCGGCGGGTCCACGCTTGTGCCCTTGGAAGTCGACCAACGACTGGATCCTGGCGCGGTTTACATGCGCTGGGACCACAATGATTCTCGGCGGAGTTTACAGGACGAGCACGATTATAGCAGAAAGGTTCTTCGGGTTATTAATCCGGATTATGGCCGTGATAGTCTTGACAGTATGCGACGACCTACTTGATTGTTTCATTTGTTTTTTTATTATTTATCATCATTATTGTTTTAATCAGTTTTTTTTGCCTTTTGTTTCTAATTTGTTTTACTGGGAGGAGTTTTATTTATCTACATGCGCATTTTCGGTTATTTTTTAAGGTGGGAAAAAAAAAATACAAGACGACGATTATTATACAAAATTTATAAAGAAAACAGGTTAATTAAAAGAGCTTCTAAATATGCTGGATAATGAGAAACAGTTTGTTTCCAGCGTCCCTAAATTAAAGAAGAGGATTATATAGTATATAGGTTTTGTATATGAAAAAAAAAACGACAAAGTTTTTAAGAAAATGGAAGGTTTTATCATTAGGCTTTTTGGGAACATGAGAGACTACGTTTGGAGAAAAGAGTGGGAGAAAGGTCTCAATTTCAATAAAGTTTAAGAATCAAGAGGGGAACGACGATTTCCAGGATCGTGAAGGCCATAACGTCATTTTTCTTTATGGAGCTTTTTTGTCCTCAACTAAGTGTCAAGATCATGCAAGCGCCCTCCGCTATAAAGGAATTTGTTATCTCATGCTTGGGAATAGCCTACAGTTGCTTGCTAGGTTTGAATTTAAGGTTTGGCGCGTCTTTGTTGCGACGAGGAAAAAAGAAACGCATTTGTAGTATAAACTGTTATTTCTCAAGGCTAGTTCTCCTGGGTGTTGAAAGTTTGGTTCCGATGTTACAGCAGCTTTGAAATATCGAGTGAAGCTTACCATGGTGTGGGGTATATGCTACACAAATCGACATAACCAGTCGGCGATGCAAAGTCTTTATTTGATTTCTTGTCGTCAATTAGTAGTCGATTTTCACTAAACTTTCTGGAAAGAGGCTTTCTTCGAAAAGTTTTTGGTTAATTGGAATCCCACGAAATGGGTTTTCTCCTTATATTGCAATGCGTGCACTTGCTCTCCGGAGAAATACATAATTTTTGGCCATCCAAAGGATTTAGTCTTGCGCGTGCGGTTTCACTGAGCTTCTACATTCCAGAGCTTTTTTTTTTTTCATTCTCTAGAAACAAGTTGAAGATATCTAGATACCCCTAAAAATAAAACAGGGGACTGCATAATGAAAATGCCCAAAAATGCCTGTGGATCTTTCTTTTAGAACCGACTAGATTTCTCCACAATAAGATATCTCGCTTCCGAGGAAATAAGGTCTGTTAAACGTCCAAGGCTTCTCACTCTCGTAAAAAAAGCCTTCGAATCCTTGCCCTAAGCTTGCCATAGAAACTGGTCACATAAAGAAAAAAATAATGTTTAAAAGGCTGGCTGAGTGACGTACTGGGCACCGCTGTCGGTTGAGTGCAAAATAGTGACAACTTTTTTTAACTTCAATAGAAGACAAAAGAAAGCTCTTTGAAGAAGCCTTCATCGCCTTTGATCAGGCTTTGTTGCTAGAAAAACCCAAGATGTCCCAGGACTCACCGTTTCTTTTTTGCAGCTTGTATATCCCTTATTCACAAAAACCAACTTAATTTCTCTAGACTAACAATTAGCCTTTTGGTTCTTTGTCTACGTTTAAAAATAAATCCTTGATATAAAAAAATCACCTTACGCCAAAAGGCCCTTCTAGCGAGCTTATTTAAAGACCAAAATAATAATCCTCAATGCTTTAAAAATAATATTCGTCTAATTATATCGTTAAAAACCCTCCTCTCATGGCGGCATTCGACAGTCCTAAATGATTCCACCCGTAAAGCCTTACGTTATTAAAAAAAATTTCCCACCTTTAACACCCATCACCAAAAAAAAATCTCCCGTTTAGGGCAAAAAATGAAATGCAGCCCGATTATTCAGACGGCTTACGCGGGGCGTGTACTTGTGCAGGTAAGGCTGTTGTTTTTCTGCTTTCTTGAATGAAAATCTTTCAGGCTTCGACGTTTTGTAGATTACTGTCCAAGTCTTTATCCAATACTTGAATAGACCTTTGATTGTTAAACCAATAAAAAAGAAAGTCAACCCTTGGAAATCACCTGGGACATTACTCGAGGGTAACTTACTCAAAAACCCTCTCTGCACTTTGGGTACGTACCCGTTCTCTTTGTGCGTGTATAAATGGGGTCATTTAGAGAGATATTGTGCGGCCCGCGGATATGGCTTCCAACGGAGGATGGGCTAGATAACAAAATGTTATCAACTAGGCTACACAGACAGTCGAAGCACACACCATTATCTATGGCTCGCTGCCAAATTCCTCGTCTCCATGATATCTGTAGCCTTTCGGGGGGAGGAAGTTGAAGCCCAGGAATTCCCGGCACCACCAGTCTTCGCGGCCACAGACCTTTGTGACTTTTTTTCTATCACATGAAAAAAAGCCTCGTTTTATTTCTCTCCATATTTTAACTGGTATGGTAATCTTGTAAAATTTCTCACATTCAAAATCAGGTGCCTCTTATTTTGGGCGGATATTGGAGGGTTGCATATATTCGCGCGGATTTCAAGAGGGTCTTTCAGGGCTCACCGCCATGTCATGACAGTCTTTGACACCACCTCACGAGGGATGCAGAGAAGAAAAGTGATTTTTTACAAGAAACGGAAAGGGATCATTTAACCAGGTCGTTTTGGGAGAGGCAAAAAAGTGCCAAATCCATTGGCAAATCCATTGTAATTCACATTTTATTGCATGGTATTTAACATAAACTTTTCAGACATGAGGGTCGCAGAATTGGGAGGAGAAATATGTAGGGAAAAAAATGACACCCTTCCCAAAAAAATCCCTTGGAATTTAGGGCGTATCAGGGAAAAAAAAGAAAAGGCCTTCTGGTCGAGATCCTTGAAAAAAAAAAAGAAAATAAAAGTTATTCTAGATGGAATCTTCTATGAGATCTCCCAGAGTCAGTCTCATAAAAAGTTTACCCAGTTAAATCTCATTTGATTAACATAACAATCACGTCACATTTACACTTTTGCACTTAGAACTTGCGATTAAATCCCCAATGCCTAACTCTCATTGCTCATGGCATTTCTCTCCCCCTTTTCATCGTCTTCGCTTCCATCTTTTCTTTTCCATCAACTCCCACCAGCCCGGCTATTACTACTCTTCTTGTTCTCAAACATCCCTTCTCTACTAAACCTTTGTCTACTTTTTAACCAGTGCAGCTTTCTTCTCACCCAGCCCTCCCCCAGCACCTTTGCAACCTGTTTCTGCTAGCCACCTCTCTCCCAATGTACCGGACGCATCTCTATAGCGACACAATGGATCCCCTTTGGCAACAGTACCACCTCATGCACACCACCTGGACGTCGGTTAGCTCGCTTTTCCCACAAACCCCTACTCGACTCCCTTTTTTTTTCTGTGTTCACATGGCTCTCCTCATGTCCGCTTCTGATTTTTCTTTGATAGGCAGATCTCCTAGAAACCCTCCCCCTTCCATCCCATCTTTCAATCGCCCAATTTTACCCTGCCTCGTTGACTTCTGCCCTTGCATCAATTCCCACCCAACCGTCCTTGGTAGTCTCGTTTGAAATGCCGGTATTTAGCTGGAACGATTTGTTTGTTTTTTTCTTAAAAAGGTATCACTACGGAAAAATGCAAACGTACATTTAGCCTGAAGGTATCCCATACACCCGTATGCTTCTCATTCCCAATCATTTGGTATTTATGAGTTCAACTTTATACTGATGGCTACACCAGAAAAAAAGAGCCTTGGTTCAAATTCCGTATTTTTATTTCCGATCGCCCTTCTCTAGCTTTTTCGAGCAACTTTTAGGTGTATAATACTACTACTATATCTTGGCTCTTTTGGTCTATACTGGTGGTGTCAATACTTTCCCAGAGCAACTCTCATCGGGCTGTCACATTTATACGTTGCTCTATCAGATTATTTTTTTTAGTAATCAGAAAAAAAACCTATCGCACGGGTCAGCCAAGTCCACGCCCAAGGAATGTTGACAGCAGTCCCTATCATCCTGGTAATTCACCATTTTGTCTTTTGGTTTTTTTTTTAAAAAAAGAAGTAAAAAAACTTTGATGAAAACATCTTTTCTGAATACCCATTCATTTGGCTTTGGATCCATTTAACGTTGTTTATGTTTAAAAAAATGTTTTCAAACGTTCAATTGTTTTTAATATTTTGATTAACACAGGTGTAGAAATACCTTTTTGGGAGGAATTTACCAATAATGTCATTTCTTCATTTCTCCCGAAAAAAGAAACTTTCTTTAAGCCGATGAAATCATCATTGCGCCGTTTTCCTAAAGGTATGTGGTTTTCTGTCTTCTTTTACCTCTTTGAAATGAATCGTTACCATGTGTAACTCCTGAATCTTCCAAAGTTTTTTCACTCTTTTCAATACATCTTTCTCCTAAAAAAAGTCCATAAATTTAATATCTAAGCCAAACTCTGGGAAAAATAAATCTTGTAAACTTTACCACTATAGCCAAATTACAGTTTGAATCAGCTGCCAGGGCCTTTGAAATATTAAACTGAAAGTATATAAACTAGTCCTTTTATCCCCTCTCCTCCGTTTTTTGAATTACCATATAAAGTTAACATCATCTTGTCTTCTCTTTATTAATCTCACTTCTCTCCATGGAAACTACTTTTTTTTCACCACAATTGAAAGGCTTTGGCAACCAGTGCAATCAAAAGATTTTTTTTTGAAAAAGGAAAACTTTGTAACTCGCCAAAATACCTCCTCATTTATCATACCCTCTTTTTAACCTCAGTTTTGCACTGCTGGTAATCTCCTACCTTTTCTGATATCCCCTCTCCCACTCCAATGCCACAAGAAAAAATTTATCACATTTGGATTTGTAGACCAAAATATATCATGGATATATACCTCAAAGCTTACTAGAATCAAGCGTGAAGTTAGCATACTAAAAAGGACTAGTTGCTAAATCCAACTTTAAATCGTAAACATGAAAATCTCTAATACTTTTCAATAACCCAATTCATACCTTACAAAAAAACGACTCAGATACCATTTGTTCAACACCGAAATTTGAAACTTTTGCTCCAATCCCAATTTAAACTTTCAAACCCCTCAAACTACGCCGAGAATAACCTACACCTAACCACTACCCAAAATTTTTGTCAAGGATAATTAATCTTAACCCTGTCTTAAAATTTTAATCCACTAAGGCTAAAATTAATTTAAAAGCAATCTTCATTATTTGGCTGACCCAAAAAAAAAATACCTCTGAAACCTTTAAAAACCGGAAATCTTTCTGGTATCGTACCGGCTCTTCCTCAAATACGCCGCTTGGGATTGGCCAGGAAATTTCTTCCTTTAACTTTTGCTCCAATATCTCGCAAATAAAATTAAAACATAGTATTTATTTTTTTCCACTCCTAGTCATCATTAATCATAATCATTATTAATGATTCTGGTCTTTTTTTTCCTTCAAAACAGACTTGTAGCTTCTAAAAGCTGGTACAATCACCCTCAACGTCTCTAGAAACTGAAAATGAATCGACACAAGCTCCGGATCCACCGCCTCCTTCCCTGCAATCCACCGGTAAAACAAATGGTCACTGGTTGCTGAAATTATGATAAATGCAAAACTGGGAATACATTGACAAAGCTTTTTATAAATCTTCTGGTAGTCCAACGCAGCCAGCCCAAACCGCCTTTCGGCAGCCTTGATCAAAGCCCTTACCTGCAAAATCCCATCGGCAATATCGCATCCATTGGCAGAAAACGAGCCATCATTCAAATTAAACAGCGAAAACACTTTATCCAAAACTTGATAGAAATTAGCCCTGGTAACCATCACATTGGGGAAACAGTACCTGGCCTTCAAAATCCGCTTCACCTCATCCCAATCTGCCACTCCCTCAAGTTCAAGCCACGCCCAAATTTCAACGTTAATAAACCGTTTTGAAACGCAGGCCCAGCTCTTCATGGGAATATTGGCTCTTTGGGCCTCATTCTTAAAACTTTCTAAAAAAAACTCAACATCACTCCCATCAAATTCTAAAAGTTCCCTTGGCCGCGCAAAGTCATTAGGATAGTTATAAACGGCCTGGGAACTCAAATCATGAGTCATTCCTAGTTTAATTGAAACAAGTTGAGAATGCATCATACTTGATAAAGGCATCTGTTGGAACCCATAAAACATAAAGGGATTCTGGTATTGCTGCCAAAAAGTATACGCTTCATAGCCAGGACAAAAGATTGCATTATGATATCCAGCATCTGCCTTAATTGGATTAAAAAACTGGGCATTGGTTTCATTTAAAGCAACGTTTTCACCCTGGCTCGGGATATTGGTTAAGGGCACAAGCCCACTGGAAGTCACCTGGTATTGCAGTGGAACGTAACCCGACCCATAATTGTTATTGGAAATATTACCGGGGACAGTGCTTACACCTCTTACAGGGGGAGAGTTAATAAACAGGGGGAGAACGCAGGGACCAAAAGGACCACATACCGCTGGATTTAATGTGGATGATGAAATAAAAAAGGCGTTATTTTGATAATAGACACCTTGCATCCCCTGGGAAGGATCCATAGTGGCATCATAAACAAAATTGGTTCCATAAGTGTTTGAAAAAAAACCCAAGCTTCCATTAGGGGTCATGTAGTTCCCGTTAAAGGACGGCAAATCAGTTCTAGTTTCGGGTATCGATTCTGAAGCAACCATCACATTAAGTGATGACTTGGCTGACTCATACTTGTTTGCAGCAAGCATTGCAAGCAATGGTCACTGGAAAAAATATATTAAAAGCAAACAGGACGCACGAATACCTCACAGTTGCTATTGTGATGGCTTAATCTAAAAATATATTGTATCAGCTGTTTATAGAAGGATAGCGATGACGCTGATGTTATATATTTATAACTCTTGAATACAAACAAATATCAACTATTTCCTCCCCATACAAACCGAGATGTTAACCGGTGAAATGTTAAAGTGCGAGGAAAATGAGGAAAAAAAAGAACAGGGAAGAAGAAATAAAGGTGAATTTAAATCAAATGGGTTAATTCGATTCTTTCTATAATCTAGGAAAGTGTTCTAAAGATCGATTTTTTTTTGGATTCGCAACCCCATGAATCTTGATCTGGGGCTCGACTAAATCTGGCTGTGCTACTAATGAAGCTCAACGATTCATGTACTTATGTATCATGCTATTTTATAATTACCAATCACACAATGGTTTTGGTTTCTAAATAGTCGATAGTAAGAATAACAGTTTTTAAAATCTCTAATGTTTTTGTGCCATGTGAAGGTTTCAAATCTTTGGTTTCATCTGGCTTTATAATACCTTCCAAAAACATAGCCAACCTTCGTGATCATCTAGATGAGTTATATAACTTTTAATTCTTTAAATGGGTTTTTTCAATTTTCATTAGATAATTTCTCCAGCTGATTCCGATGCAGATAATAGAAGCGGAGTTTCACAGCAAAGGCCCTTTCACGCGATATCGGAACTATTGCAAAAAAAAGATCACGTTTGATAATTAAAACGTATTATTTTATTTTAAAAACAGAAAAGTTTTTTTATAAACTGTAGCACAAGCTCCTGGGTATATAAGAAGGCAGAGTTTGGATTTTTTACGCTTTCGTCTATCCTATCCAACCATCTTGCTTGATATATAACTGGGGCTTCTACTTTGAATAATAAAGGATTCAAAATCACAGGAGGGGTATAAGAAAACACGATTGGTAAGGGTTTCCGGTCCCCAGGTCTTTCTTGTTTCCGCGTTGGCTGGGTATCAAGGTCGTTTGAGAAGAGCTAAGCATGATATATACAAGGTACATTTTGAAAATACCAAAATAGCCAGAAATCGAAATGATATCAGTAATTTGGAGTGTGCATTCTACGATTTTGAAAGAATTGACCAAATTGCTAAATCGCAGTGTCACGCCAAATGACCTCGTATTATCTGACATCGAAGTAGTTCTTTTGTAACAAAACTTTTGTCACAAGCTTGGAAGATCATTCGTTAAAGGATAAAGGCAACGGACTGAACTGCAAAAACACTAATCATTTAAAGATCCACCTTTATAGTTATCAAGTTTGACATTGCAGGTTATCAGTAGGGAGTTCATATTAGCTGTGTCATTTTTATTAAATGTCTGTTGATATTAAAAATAAAGAAGAGTGATTTTTTACATTCAATTTAGTTTTCATTTTAAAAAAAATCAATTTTTATAAACCCTTTTACTACTTAAATATACGGTTGTAGTTGTAAGATTTTACTCGACTCAATTACTTTTTCTTTTATCTCTGGTTTTCAAAAACAAATAAATTCTGGTTCAATTTTTTTTGGGGCGTACATATTAAGATTCTTTGGCTGTGCACGTTTTTTTTTTCTTTCTTTTAACCGAAATTATTTCATCTTCAGCTTCTCCTTTAGTTATGATTGGAAGAAACAACTGCCTTGAGACCTTCTGCAAGAACTGAATCATACTCAACATTATGCTGTTCGGCCCACTCGCGTAGAACTCGGTAACCTAGAGCCGCTGCCTCCTGTAGAGTCGAAAAAATGTGTAACGGAACAAAGTATGGATCGTCCATAGGTCGCAGCCCTCCAGTGTGTCGTGGACGACGCCCCGACCCAGATGACATGGGTCCTTCAATCTTGGGTTCTCGCGCTGCCCACGTTCGTGGAAACTGCACTCGCAGAGTCTCCATGTCGAGATCACGCAATCCGCGTCGAAAGTCTGCAGAGGCTTCCTGCTGCTCCTTAAAAAACTTGGACATGAGAGTTTCCAAGTCACGCAACTTTTGGCCTTCATCTAGAGGAGTCGCTCCTCCATTTCCTGTGCCACCATTTATCGAGCTATCAGGACTGCCCGCGCGCGACGCGCTTACTGGTGTATTTTTCAGTCTTAACAGCAACTCTTCGTAACATTGTGCGATCCGCATGTGGATCATGGCACGAATCTGATGACACAGGCCAACAAGACTGCGGGCTTTCATTTCCATCTCCAATGATTCGTCATTGCTGGATCCTTCATGATCAAGAACACCAACAATCCATGCAACAAAGGGAATTAGTGACATCCAGTCCTGAGTTTGACGGGTCCGCCGCAGTACCTGGTCAGCCTTGTCCTGGTAATCGAATGCAACAATATATCCCAATAGCGAGTCAATCGCGCAAACTGCTGCGCGGCCCGGAACACCATTGCCTTTAGTATGTAATTCGTCGGCAAGATGTTTTCGCTCGCGAGCAAGGTGTCGCCACCGGCCCGCCTTTGTCTGCAGCAGTTTACTATTGTTGGCGCGTAGCTCTGGTGTCATTATGTGTCCGCCCGATGTTGACATGGCGCGGCCATGATGAGGTGTTGGGGCTTGTTGCAGAGAGATCTCGGGTGAGGATGTCTGGCCAACACTAGGAGCGGATCCGCGGAATTTGCGCGGAGATTCGGTCGCATTTGTAGAAGGCAGCGATTGTTGTGGCTGAGAGGAGGAAGTAGGACGCTTTGCAGAGTTGGATTTTTTAAAGGAGTGTTCTTCGGAATCAGAGTCCGAATAGTCTCGCGATATGCGTGTCTTTTTTGCTGGTGCATTTTGTGCAGAAGCATCAGATAGTCGTTTTTTGGTTCGTGGTGTTAATGTGGTACTGCTGGTTGTGGTACTTCCAGCACTCGTTGTAGCAGAAGAAACTGGTGCATTTGCGCGCTTCTTGTCATGCAAAGATGTGGTATTCGTGTTATTGGTAGTAGTAGCATCTTTTGCTAGCTTGTCCTTTGCATTAACCTTGAGTGATACAATGAGTGAGTTGCGGCGGCGGCTCCGAGGTCTTTCGGACTCGGTGCCAGGGCTAGGAGAACGTGAAACAGGTGATTCGCCAAAAACGTCGGTATATTCGATATTTTTGTTACTGTTTCCATGGCTGCTTGGTTCGGATTCAGCGTCGGATTCATCGTAGTTAGCAAGTTGTGACTTTTTTGACTTGGCTCGAGGCTTGGTACTCGAGGCTTGAGTAGGAGTTGAAGTGTTATTTTTCAAGTCCTCGTCTTGACTGGGACGCATAGGTGGCTGCAGTTTTAAAATTTCGTCGCACCAATCTGGAAGGGTTGGTGAAAGCATGGCCGGAAGTATCAGTGGAGAAGAAGGTGCTGAAGATGGCTCTGAAACGCCATGCGAAACCTGATCCTTTAGTTTCTTGAGGGGCTTTTCGCGTGTAAAAGAATTGGTTGAGGAGCCTGCACTGTTGCTGTTAGTATTTCCAACACTACCACTACTGCTGGTGTTGTTGTTGGTGCTCCTACTATTGTTATTGCTGGAAGACTTTGGGAGATCTTTCTTGGTAACGGTAGAGTCTTTGCTATTTCTAGAAGAAAGCAAAGGTGAAGAGGTAGTTTGGTTACGTTTAGCCATAGAAAAAATCGCAGATTGTTTATTTGAAGTGGAAGAAGATGTGGATGATGACGATGATGTTGACGAGGTAGGGGAAGGAGTGGTGATAGAGATGGATTGAGAATGGGATTTTTGAGAAATCTTTTTATTCCGAGAAGAGGGGAAGAAGACTTTTGCTTCGCGTTGTTTGCTGAGGTGTAATGGCTTGGAGGTATTACTACTACTAGGAGTATTTTCATCCACTAATGACGACGACGATGTAGTTGTGGGTTTGGTAATCATGAAAGAGGGGTGGTCTTTTGTCTCCTTTAATGCAGCAGTATTAGGTGACGATGTTGCAGAAGACGACGAAGAGGTTGCCTTGAAAAACTTTGAAAAAGTAGAGCCTCCGGAAGGCCTTGTGGGGCCCGATGGCGCCGGAGACTTCTGTCGGCCAGATTTTGGGACGAAGGACGAGGCTATTTGTGGGTCCGGAGGTAGAGGCAATGATGCGGACTGATTTGACGCCGGAGCGTGAGACGGGGCCGGCGACTCTGAGCGAGGTCGGCGCTTGGTTGAGTTGCTGTTAATGGTGGATGAGGAGGAGTTTGTGGAGGTGGGGTGGTTGTGATTGCCGTTTTCGTTTGAGGAGCGAGATGAGGTCCGCGAAAGTGGCCGGGAAGATGGGGTAGGAAGTTGTTGTTGCTTTTGTTGTTGCTGAGTACCGCGATTGTTGTGGTACGTAGCCGAAGATTTCTGTGCCCGAGAAGACGGGGATTTGTTTTTTCGATTTGGTAAAGAGTGGTCTGTAGGAGCCGGTGAAGAGACTGGCGAGAGAGCTGATGGTGGAAGGTAAGAGACGTATTCTCTATTATTTGGATCTTCCTGTGGGTCGATGGCGAGTTTAGAGCTAAGGTTAAAGATGCGGACGTCCAAATCTTCCATGGATATGATTTATGATGGCGAGGGTTATGGTGGGGGATAGTATTTGCAGAAATTATGGCAAGTATTGTGTGTGATTTGTATTTGTGGTGGTGGTGGTGATAGTGATGGTTAAATATATTTTGTCAAGAAATTTCCAGGTGTTTTAACAGCCAGTCAAAAAAAAATTAATTTCAAACAACATGAAATCGAAGAAAAGCAAACGAAACGGATGGTAGAGAATATCTAGGTTGGGTCAGACTAATGTAAATAAAACGAGAGCGAAAAATTAATGTAAAATAGGTTGATAGTAGGCATTAAAGAGGGAAAAAATAGATTTCAAGTCACAGGGCTGGGATGGTTGATAAAAGAGGTGGTGATTATGCTTATAAACATAGAATATTTCTATGTTTGTATAAGATCGTTTTAGGACGAGGTGTTCCCAATTCTGTGGAATTCCTTTGGTTTTTTTTAAAGGAAAAAAAAAAAAAAAGGGAACCAGCCGTCAATGGATATGCGCGTTGGTAAGGAATAGGGTAAAAGACGCGCTCCGTAAAAATAAAAGGGTTCCGAGGGTATGGCTTTAAAAATACGCGTGTGTATATTACTCTCTCCTGACTTTGTAGCAGCGTTTACCTGCTGGGTTTTTTGTGGGATTTTAAAGAATTCGGTTGTATTAGAAAGGGAGAAGCTGAGAGAATGGGATGATATATGTAATTTTTATTTGTTACAGCTAAAAATAAAAAAAATATTAAAAAAGCCCAGGTTGGCGATGCGTGACCGGAGGTTTTGCCTTGAAAGGGGCGGCGGCGGCTGTTGGAGGGGAAGGGGAAAAAAGATATAGTAACTAGTCACGTGTAAATAGCGGGGTAGGGTTAGGTTGCACTGTTACATTACATTTATGTTACATTATGGAATTTCAAACTGTATTATAAATTCAGTTACACGGAGCTCTCGACGTTCCCCTTTTCTAAATTCTTCGGTCTTCACGTCCATCAAAAAGATCACCAACCCCAATTTATTCCGCTATCTTCAGTAACAATAAAAATATAAAAGATAATAAAATTCACCAACGCACCAAAACACCAGTGTGTTAGAGCAAGAGTCCCAAAAGTCTGCAAAATAAACCCCTCGAACGCTTTATATCAATTCCCTTGTACTTATTTCCTTATCGAATTAAATTGTTTTTGTTTTCCCCATTGGCAAATCACGTAGTATACGTTTTCAAAAGTACTTTTGTTAACCCGCTCTCCCACGCTGAATGATTCATTCACTGACTGACTCATACTTTTTTTTATTATTTGGAATAAACAAATTAAATATAACCTGATTGTATCCCTTAATTTTTTGACTCTTTTTTTTCCTAATTTCTTTCTTTCTTTCTTTCCTTTTTTTTTTTTTTATCATCATTGACTTCCATCAAGCAATGGCTTCATCGCCTGTCTCGTTAGCCTCGTCCGGGTCCCCACCGGGGTCCCCGCCTCCCAGAATCGCTTACCTCCATGCTGACATTCTGAGCGCTCCACCCCGAGCAGTCATTGCACATGCGTGCAACTGTTACGGGTCTTGGGGGGGAGGTGTTGCTGCTCTTTTTAAGCGTCAATTCCCCGTCGCTTACACGGCCTACGCTAACCATTGTCATGCTGCTGCTGCAAACCCGGCTTCTCTTTTGGGAACATGTTTCCTCTTCCATAATAAATCCACCGATCCTGGCGGTGACTACTGGATCGCGTGTCTTTTCACGGCACTTTTCCCCGGAACTCCTGCAACAGACGAATCAGCAGAAGAGTCCATTCTCAAAGAAACCCGTTTAGCTATAAAAGACTTATTGCGACAGCTTCATACCCATGAATATATATCCACGTTGCTTCCCGGTGACGAATATGTACCTATAGTCCATATGCCCCAAATCAATGCAGGTATATTCAATGTTCCTTGGCCTCTTACTGAAGCTGTCTTGAAATCATTTCCTTTTAGATTTAACGTGTATGTATATCCCTGATTTTTTTTCAGGAAAACATTAATAATATTAAACATTAGAAGAATTTGTCAAATAAAAAAAAACGCGTCAAAATTTTTTGTTAAAATACCCGGTCGATAAAACTATTGCTGGCCGTAAAGGAAAACCCCTTGAATGGGTGGTTTCCAGGATCCATATGATTTTCATTACCTGCCGCATTACCATCAATATTGGAATTTAAATTCAGAGCCGTCAAATTATCTCTCGAACCACGAGCAGATGCAATTGGGATAGCCATGGGAGAGTCATGGCTAGGAGGCGATAATGGCATCTCTGTAAACTCTTTGGAGAAGTTTTCAGCAAGCTCCGGGTCTGTAATAAGAGGGATAATGGGTGGTACGATGGACTTATCGCGGCGTTCCAACTTCTCCCAGTCAATGGCATTGAAAAAGGAATGTCTTTTAATATAATCAATGTCTTTGTAGCCCATGCGCTTCTTGGGATCACGCGTCAAAAATCGCGAAATCAAGTTCTGCGCATCGCGGGTCAGATAAAATGGGAAATCAATACGCTTGGTGCGCCAGATCTTTTTCAAAATGGTCTTGTAGTCATTGCCAGGAAAAGGTGGGCTTCCTGTTAGTAGATCATAGGCGACGGCTCCAAGAGACCACCAATCCACAGCATAGTCGTATTCTTCACCTTGTAAAATTTCAGGGGCCATGTACTCTGGGGTTCCAAGAATCGTCTTGCAGCTAGAGTCTGCATCTGTGGCCACCTTACTCAAGCCAAAATCGGTCAGTACTAAATGACCCTCCTTGTCGAGCAAGCAGTTTTCGGGTTTCAAGTCGCGGTAAACGACACCGACATTAACGTGCAGGTGGTACAAAGCCAATATCATCTCAGCAAGATAAAATGCAACAGTGTCCTCAGAAAGCATGACTTGGTCGGCCAAGTAAGTGAACAGCTCACCACCCTGTGCATACTCCAAAATCAGATAAAGTTTTTCATGATCCTGCATAGCATAAAACAATCGCACAATGTATGGATGTCGCACTGATTCAAGAATGTCGCGCTCAGTCATAGTTTGAAGAATGTGCTTCTTTTCCACAACCATGGATGCTTTCTTGAGCTGTTTCTGTGCAAACAAGCGGCCTGTTCTGCGTTCGCGCACAAGCAACACCTTGCCATAAGTTCCTTGGCCCAGAACCTTAAGCTGTTGAAAGTCTGTGGGAGTCATTTTGCGTGGGGGTTCATCTTCGGGTTCAGCCGAAACGCTATGCTTTTCCACGTCTTCTTCTTTTCCTGCTTGGAGCTTATCGAGGCTTTCGGCAAAACTGGAAACAAATGGGCTCTTGATACCGATTTCGAGAGATTGGCCCAAGCGCCCGTCTGCCGATCCAGGCTGAAAACTAGCAGATAGTCGGCGACTGACATTGCTAATAGCAATGGGACGCGTGTTGCCATTCATATTAAGTTCGGTGATGGTATCGCATATCTCATTCAAATCGACAGAGCTATTGTTGGTTAAGGTCGTTGAAGAGTTAGTATCAAACGTGATTGTGGGAACGGGTCGAACATCATCATCCTCAAATTCAAAAATATCAGCCATATTGAAGTGTCAAAAAAGTATGAATAGTAATAATAGTAATAAATAAGTGAAAACTGTTAAATAAACTTAACGATATATAAAATAAAAGGCAAAAAATTGAAGTTTCAGTAAAATTAGAGAGAAAAAAAAGCTGGATAAACAAAAATGCAGGCTGAATGAAATGGCTGTAGAAGCGATTTCAAGTTTTTAAAAGGACACAAAAAGAGAAGCTGAAATAAAAATTTTAGGCTTGAACGTATTCATTTGGGACTGGGTATTTTAACTTAAAAATCCTTTTTGATAGGAATGGGGGTTTTATTTAAAAAAGTCTGTATTTTTATATTCTTCTTGATGGTAGAAAAAAGGAAATCAAGGGGCCCAGAATGCCCATGGCTTTTTTTAACCCAAAAATTTTCCTCCAATCCTCAGACTTTCAATTTCCCGCCCCGATCTATCCCACGTGAATTACCCTTACCCACAGTACGGCATGCGGCTTTGCTCCGAGATAAGCTCTCTTTGCTGGAAGATTGATGTTCTATCGGGACAATATCGGGTTTTGATTTTTAACCAGCAGCATGTCCCGGTCGCTTGAAACTCCAAACATAGTACTGAGAGACCGCCCTATTTTGCGTCTTCAGTTTTGTATCCATATCCTCCATAAACAAGACCGCTACTAAGGTTATCATTCCGTGAAACTTCGGCTACAGGGCCTCTTCCTCCAGCCACAGCGTATCCAATAATCATGGCCTCAGTTGTATGAGCAAATCCAATCTCGACCGCCCCGGGACCAGAAACATATGCTGTCAAAATGCCAAAGTACAGCCGCGGACCACGCTGGAAAACTCCAGTCTCGACAGCTTCTGGCCGAATCAGATTTTCCTCCATCCACGTAGCATCAACTCCATCAGGTCCTGCAGCGCATAGTCGGTCGCATACGACTCGGGCCACCTGAATACTCATAATGTCTTCGCCAGTACCACTGGTGCATGCTGCGGCAGTTACCTTTCCAGGTCCTTTACGAGCATATGCGCCGGCGCCTACCACTCCAGCAGGTCCTACACGGCCAGCAACTTTGAGCGCTACACCTCCCGAACTTGCACAGGTTACCACGTTTCCAAGAGAGTCACCACAGATTACGCCAACAGTATCTTGAACGCCTTCCGCAGTTTGTAAGTACTGCCTAAGTTGCAGATACTCGCGCAAACTTTGGTCGGTCACAAGATCGGTTTCATTGGCCACAAGAAGACACCCGTGCTGTTTAGCATATTTGTTTGCGCCCGCACCGACCAGCAGTGCTGGGCGGACGCGGTCGAATGGATCTTTGACCCGGGTGGGGTCCATCAGATCGCGGAGCATTTCGCCACAAACTTCCACCGCGTTGTGTGCTTGGGTCACCGCCCCAACAGCTGCCGCTTTCCCGTTGCTATGCATAATACACGCGTCGCATTCAACTCGGCCCTCCTCATTCAACTGTGCCCCTAATCCTGCATTGGTGTATGGAGAGTCTTCGAGCTGCGCGCATGACTTCACGGCCACGTCTAACGCTTCAGCCTCCGCTTTAAGTTGCTCCAAGCCTGAAGAGCACACTAGCTTGCATAGCTTTTTCAGTTTTTTTTCGCTGGCTGGGCCATGGTTTCCAGCGCCTACATGTAACGCGATAAAAGCAACAGGCTGGTGATTTTGCATTGTGAAGTTATCTTAAAGAGGGGTGGACCTAAATGGACTATTGTTGTTTGTATGAAGCTGTTAAGAGTTACCCGGTCTTTTGTCTTTATCCAACTTGGTTAAAAAAAACTTCACTCCACTCCCTAATAACTGCTTCTTCTGTTTAAAATTGGTTATTCAGTGGTCTATAGGTCTTTGCTTTCTTTAGGTAAAAAGTTTTTCTAAGATTACCTTGACATTTGATTTATTTTTGTAATTTTTTTTTGTTATTTATTACTTGTAAGATTTTTTTTCTAGGGTTTGTTTCATTTTAAATAATGTCCTCCATACCACCTTGGCGTCAAAAAACAAGTCGTAAGTTATTAGCGCGTGTTTTTATCTAAACCTGATCATTAACAAGGAATAGGAGCTTTTACTGCTGTAACACCCAAGCGAACTTTATCACGGCCATCTCCATCTTCCGTATCTACTGATGAGTCGCCAGATCAGTCATCGAATTCAACTACAACAACTGAAACTACATCTAACAATAAAGGTGGTAGCAATAGCCAGGAATCATCCAATTGGCCCGAGTCTTTGAAACGGTTTATAAGCCGCTCTTTTGATGAGGCACAGCCGGAGGACCGTGAGGTTTTCGATTCACAACTGCGCGAGATAATTACCAAGGCTCATGAATTAGGTACGACATGGACCACAGCCTGGGACAACATCACATTGCCTATAATTCAACAACGGAGGCAGGAGCGCCTTAAAAAGGCGGTTAAAGAGAATGGATCAAAGACTATAAAGGATACCCATGAGCACACCTCTTCTAAAAATAAAAAGTAAGACTGCTAAACTTGTTTGAGACTTTTCCAAGCTAACTGATTTTAGACGTAATCTTTTCAAGTTGAATGAATCGGAGAGTATGAGGGCCAAGCGACTAAAACGATTCGAAACATCAAATGTTAATAATAAGCATAATAGTAGCTCGTATAATAGCTACTCGGGAGTTGAGATGCCCTCGGAAAATGTAAACCCAAACGAGCCTATTGTGGGTCGCTCAACACAATTAGAAAAGCGTTACCTGCGGTTAACATCTGCAGCAGACCCCAATACAGTACGGCCACTACATATATTAAAGCAGACGCTAGAGTTATTAAAAAAGAAGTGGCAGCAAGAGGAGAATTATTCGTATATCTGCGACCAGTTTAAGTCGCTGCGACAGGACTTGACGGTCCAGCATATTCAAAATGAGTTTACCGTCACAGTTTATGAGATCCATGCGCGGATTGCGCTGGAAAACCGCGATTTAGGGGAGTACAACCAATGTCAGAGCCAGCTGAAGACGCTCTACGAAAAGGGGATACCCGGCAACGAGGACGAGTTTTTGGCATATCGTATTCTGTATATTCTCTACACACGCAACCGCTCCGACATGAATGACATTTATTTTCAGCTGGAAACAATACGCAATCGGGCGACGGGGGCGCTTCCCAAGGTTGTACAGCACGCATTGGATGTGAATCAGGCGCTGTCGTCTCGTAACTATCATAAGCTGTTTAAGCTGTATACGGAGGCGCCCAACATGGGGCCATATATTATGGACATGTTTGTTGAGCGGGAGCGGTTTTCAGCGCTGGCGGTGATGACGAAGGCGTTTCGGCCAGAGGTGGCCCTGGATTATGTTATTAATGAGTTGGGGTTTGAGAATGGCGAGGATTTTGCAAATTTTGTTCGACAAGCTGGGTTGTCAAAAAGTATAGTGATTCGGGAAGCTGAACCAAAGGGAGATGCTGGTAGTAAGACGACAGATGGTGATGCAACGCCAGGGAATAAAAAGGTTGTTTTAAATTCAAAGGAAGCGTATCCAATAGTAGAACAATTGAGAGCTGAAGCATTTAAAAAAGTGGATATCAAAGGGCAGATTTAACTTCTTATGCACGTTATATATATGTACAAATACTATAGATTAACAAATCAAGAAATAACATCCACATCCACATCCCAGGAAAGGTAATGGTAATCGGCGATATGCTCGAGGATATCATCGGAGAGTTTAATTTTATTATGAACATGGATAAGATTTGCAATTGATGACTGGGCAAACAGTACGGTGGGGTTTGTGTAGTAGTTGTCATTATCAATGAATCTTGAGGGGAAGGGCGAAAGACGCTTGAAGGAGTATTCTTGGAGCAGGTCGGCAATACGGTTGGCGTACATTTCAGGCGGGGCCTCGGAGCCATCCCATAGTTTGTGCTGCATATTGAAACAGCCGGCAATAACAATGTCTTTATCGTCCGAATGGTCTTGCAAGACCTCTTGAAGGGTTTCGAAAAGTTCGTATGCTGGCAAGTCGGAGGGACGGTCGACTTGGATGAGTAGGAGGTTTGCGACGTAGTATACGTTGAGGAAGGGCTTGTTGATGTTGAGCATGGAGACGGTGGAGCTGTAAGGTCTGCGGGACGCGTAAAGCGCCATACGGGTGCCGCCCTGCTCGTAGTAGTATTGTTTATAAAAGTGGGTCCAGTCCTGGCGCTCGAGGGGGCGGCCATCGGAGTGTTTCCAGCAGCCCTCGACGAGGACAATGTGGGCCTGGTGGACGGTTTCAAAGAGGATTTCATGGTTGAGCTGCAGGTCAAACTTGCAGTTGGTCTGAAACATCCGTAGCTTGTGGTCATGGGTCATGAGATCGGCCAGAGGCTGGCCGTGGCCAAAGGTTTTTGAGCGGACCTTGATTTTGTCGCAGGTGGTCCATTCGTCGGGGAAAATGCTGAGTCTTGCGCGCTGGCCTTCAAAGTAAAAGGCGCGCATGAAGTAGGCGGCGTCGCGCTCCTCGATGGTCGAGAAGGAGATTTTGGCGGTGATTTTGGATTCGGTAGAGCTCATGACTTCTGGGGCGCGGGCGAGTTTCAAACCAAACCCTTCAATGACGCTGCGCAGCTCTTCGCCGGTGTACGGTTTGCCGGTGGCTTTATTCATGGGCACGCGGTGGACCGACAAGAAGAGCCAGTCGGAGCAGTCGATGGGCTCGACGTAGTTGGGGATGGCGTGGGCGAGTTCCAGGTCATGGTACGTAACGTTTGGAGCAAAGGAGAGGCGGATGTTGCCGCGCTTGGTGACGGCACCTGAGGAGATTAGGACGCCGTTAGTGCGGGTCGCGTTAATCTCAGAAATGAGTCTGTCGACGGTACTGTTTGAATAGTGGGCGGTGTGGCCCTTGAGCTTGAGAACGAAGAAGCGTGAGTTTGAGTGGTTGTTGATGTGCCAGGGCAGGCTGCTGGAGGAGGCCGAGGTCCCAGATCCCGAAGTCCGGCCGGCGGATGCCTGAGAAGTACCCCGAGCTTCTTGGGTAGCGGTGGCTGCTAGTCCATGATGTGGAATGACGGGAGAGTTGATAGGAGTGCTGCTGAAAGCGGAGGAGGCATTTGGTAGAGTTGCGTCAGCGGGGTTAGTTGAGGTTGTTTTGGTGGAGGAGGCAGGAATCACACGAGCCATTTCCGGGGTAGGAGGAGCAGAGGATTTTGCCGCAGCTTCGGCGTATCCGGTGACAGCGGGCTGTTTCAAGGCGGGATCATTTGAAGGAGGGTTGTTTTCTGCAGGGTGAGAAGATGATTGGGCGGGTAGTTGGTGTTCTGAGACATGTTTGTTTTGTAAGGTTGAGACGTTTTGAGAGTGGGGGTCGATGCTGTTGCTACTACTGCTGCTGCTGTTGCTGGTACTGGAGATAGGTCTGCTTTGAATTTCAGAGTTATCGGAGGAGCTATTTAACGGATGAGGAGTGGGATTGGCATCATTGCGAGTCTCCAAGTCTTTATTAAAGGACGAGTCAACGACGTGTAGATGAGTAGGATCTTGGTAGTATTGTGTTTCTAGGCTGTAAAGCTGGAGGCGGAATTTGTGGGAGGCGGCCCGAGCGGCCTGGATATCAGCTTCCTTTTGGACGAGGATGTATTCGATTTCGTCGAGCTTGTCATTGAGCTGGCCAAAGATGTCAGGCGTGAAATTTTGTTGGAGGAGGGTGCGGTACTCTGTGAAAGACTTGGAGACGTCGTGGAAGGTGAGGTTGGTGAATAACGGGACCAAGTTTGTGTTGAAGACATACTCCTTATTCTGGTCCGAAGACCCTGAAGAAGAGCTCATTTAGAAGAAAACGAGAGAGAGAAGAGCTGAAGATGTTGGAGATGGGGATCTGGGGATGGGCAGTGAGAAATCTTCAAGTTACATGGAAAAAGAAAAAACAAAAGATTGGGTTAGGAGTGGTGCCTTTAAAAAAAGTTTGTCAAGTTGTTGCACAAGTTGTCATACAAAAATTTATGGACACAAGCACAGGTGAGAAAGTAATAATGGTAGGAGGGAGTTGGCATTTTAAGGGTTTAGAATGAGGGGTTAAGTCTGTTTCTTTAGAACGAAAAAAAGATCTTCTAAGGTGATTGGAAGGAGCATGAAAAAAATGCTTGAATGGAGTATTTGTTAGGAGTTTATTTTCTTGGTTTTAAAGAGATGGAATATCCAAGGGGGTTGTTGTAGTTGCAAAAGTTATGGAATTTAAATTGGAGTTGCGTGTTAGCAGAGGCCAACCCAAATAGCCCAACCTAGTGAAATCCCACAAGTTGCCTAAAGGAGACTCCGACCTGAGTTGAAGAGAGAAGTTCATGCAAATAGGGGGGGCTTTTCCAAGTGGAAGGAGAAAGACAGGATAGCAAGTTTTCAAGTGAAAAGAAAGTTGTGTTTTAGTAATTATTACAACATTGAAAAAAAGATGGAAAAGATATCGCAAGAACAAAGAAACGTTGCTTTGGAATATACAATACCAAGGGTTTTGCCGCTGTTGCAGAGCCCCCCGAGGGGTTGATTTTGGGGAGAAGCCTGAATTGCCGCTTATCTTTTTCATGTGTAGATAGAAGAGTGAAACCGAATAAAAAGCAAGACCCGAGAATAGGCAATAATTCTGATTTACTTAAAGGGCTTGTAATACTCCTCAAAAGTATCCTCAGATTTTGCTCGTCCCCCTTAAGACCGTTGTGAAAATTTTTTTTCTTTTTGTTTGGAGAAAACTAAACTATTTACTTGGCTTTTATTACTACAACAAGTATTAGTAGCAGTTGGGTTTGGTGATATACCAATAAAAGGCTTAATGCTCCAGCCAAAAAAACAGCTCCTGGGAGGCTGACCTAAATAAGGGCCCTGGCCGTAGAGTAGGCTTGCCCACATGCTTGAAAAGAGGGTATTTAAGGTTTGGAAGGGAGTATAAGGTGGCCAGGAAAATAAAGGGTTGTTGTAAAATGCTAGGCTGAGATATTATTGATATCGAGATAATTGGTACCCTTGCTGTTGCCAGGTAGATAGCAAGCATCATGGGCCAAAAGCCTTTTTTTCAACGCGTATTATGAGAAGCAAGAAAAGGTAATATGACTGTAGTTTTGCTATTTACCCAAAGGCTGGAAATAAAAAATTTAAGGAGACGAGGGGGGGGATATAAGGATACGGTTTGTGAGGAAAGTTGAAGTCGTTCGATTTTGGTTTAATCCCTTAAAAAGGGCTTGTTAAATAAAAATGAGTGTAAATATTTTTTAAAAAGCAGCAAGCCAGCAACCCAAAAAATCGCCCGCTGCAGTTTTAAGTCGAGCAATTAGCGGCAGTGTACGACGTGTCGAGCCAATATGGCAATCCGCCATGTGGCTTTCCATGAGGGCGTAGCATTTCGACAAGCTCCTTTTGTTTAAAGCCGGCGCGGGAGCCCAAAACCCTCACAAAGCCTCTGCGAGAAGTCGACAGGTCGAGACTTGAAGGAGTAGCCAGCACAAACGGCAGTACTTGTGAAGGTGTGCATACACCAGAGTGGATACCTGGAGGTATAATTTGTTTTTTTTTAAGAATATTATTAATGTATTTATAAAGGGAATGTGGAAATTTCAGTGCGTAAGACGAGCGTGCATATCCTTTCATCTGGTGTGAACTTTTTATTTCAAAAATGGTTTCTGCATTGGTGAAGCTTTTCAAGGGGACGTCCAAGAAGGAAGCGCACGTCTCTCGAGAGCTTAGATGCGAAGCCATTTTTGTGAAAAATAGCAACAGCGGGAAAAAAAATGTCAAGGCCATCGATATCGAGAGCTTTATTGATTATTGATAAAAAATAGTTGCTTCGTTAGAAAATAGGAAAACTAGCGCTTTAAAAAATATTTAATTTTTTGAAGTCAAGTTTCAGGCTAGTCTTTCGTGAACCCACCCGTATGGAATCGTTTACACACCCTCACCTGGGTGCGTGCCACCAATGTGGAGCAGCCAGACTTGCAAGAAACCAACGACCGTCTCCAGCACTCGTTTGCAAAGAATGCCCCATCAGCTCATCATGATGACTTTGCAACCTTTGGAGCAGCCCTTTTCTTCAAAGTATATCTAAACGGTATCTAAAAAAAAAAAAGAAAACATGCCTGGTATCAAAACAATGAAATGTATAAAAAAAACTACTAAAAATATGTATAGAGAAAGGTAAAATACCCACTTGAAGGCCGTGTTTTTTCAAATGTGTTATATTGCCTCCAAGGAAAAAAAAAAAAAAAGTAGCAAACCACCTTTCATTAGGGGTCCAAGACTAAGTTTTTGAATGTAAATATCTAATGATTAGAGTTAACGAAAAGTTTGTCGTAGAGTAAAAAATAATACAAAAGAATGGGCGTCACCATAAACTCTCCATTTTTTTTTTTCAAAAAATAGTAACACTCTCTCTGCTGGACCAATCCCAAGACACCAGATAAGGAATCGGAAAAAGCTTTGTAGTAGCGATGTGTGCAGCAACATCTAGTTAACGCCAAAGGATGACTAGCGTTTTGCGCAATGAACTTAGGGTAGTCCATGAAGACTCAGATTGTTGCTAACACCACCCGTCTAGTTTGGAAAATAATCATATATATCTAAGAATCTAGATTTAATAATATCACCGGTACAGTATGTTACAGAAGTACCAAAGTGTAAATAATTACATCTATATTTGGTATTTTCATTTCCGCTTTTTCAAAAAAAAATATCCACCACAACGGTAAATATTCGAACAATGAAAAAAAGCGTTACATCACGTTTCTGAGCCCATCCGCAAGGCAAAGCCTTCTTTTAGCTAATTAAAGCTTAAAACCCTCCCTCCAATAAACTTTGACGCAGACACACAGAAACCACCTATATCTTGGTCGTCGCCGTCACGCTATGCTGCCACCTATGTGAAGGAATTAAGACTTATGTGCTATGTCGTAATGTCCCAAACAGGCCAAAATGATCATCTACCATGTAGTTGAAGAAGCATGAACCTGATTCGACTAAGTGGAATGACTGGTACTAAATAAGACGAGCTTGACAAGGAGTTTCAACCAGGCTGTATAGATATATACAAAAGTAGCGTGACATAGCGCTTTTCAACAATAAAGTTGGAAAGAAAATTCCATCTCAGAAAGATCAAAATGGGTTTTTGTGGAACATTGGGCCTTTTCTCTCATATCATGTTATTGACATGGCTTTTTGAAAAGGTTCTCCTGCGTTTAGATTACTTGATTTGGGTTATTTCAATTCAACTCCTTATTTGAAAAAAATATCAAATAAAAAAAAGAAAAATGTCGACATTTCGTGAAACAGTTCAAAACAAACGCACTGATCAGTTCAAATAAAGTGTTAACAGACGTTTTCTCTTTTCAAATCACAACACGTGAACATGAGATTCTATGCATTGGAAATGGCCAGACCTCTTCTCGTGAGCTGCTTTTTTTCGTCATTTCTTGATGATTCTGACCTTCATGTGGCAAAAAAAAAACTTGTTGAAATGATGACCAAAAGAACCTTAAATTCTTAAACAAAGACGTCCACGGCTTCTTTAAAGCAGAGAGAGAACATGGGAAGAAGACAGACTTAGAACCTTGAGTGTTTTCCATTTAAAAGTTAATGCTGGATAAGCTAAGAGATGAACTCAGAGTGACATGAATTAAGCAGAGAGCAATGAATGATTTAGCAATGTATTTTGAGAAATTCAAACACCAATTATGGCATTAGCGTAACGCCGAGTTTATGAAAAAACAAACTCCTAAAATGACCCACCTTTCCTACCGTATATCGATAGCGAGAAAGGGAGCGTTATACCGTCGTTCAGGATAAAATACACGCTGTGCCGAAATGCCGATGATTAAGGGTCGTTTTGAACTATTTTGCGTTGGCCCAGCGCAATATATTTTTCAAAGGTTTGGGGGAACGCGGAAAGTGCATTTGAAGATACTATTAACGTTACTTGCATATAGATCTTTTTTTTTTCAACACCACCAAATACAAGACTACAGATCCCAATTATTTGATCTCAGCTCTTTAGGAATGTTAACCAGTGATGAAGAAAATTAGATTCAAAAAAAGATAGCTCTAATGTATTAATACATTTTCATTACTACATTTAGTTTGGATTGCTTCAATATCAACCGATACAGCTGAAATGATAAACTTAATACAGATTAAAACCCGTGTTTCGCCAAAAGAAAGAGAAAACCATTAGCAACATTACCAAAATTATACCGGTAAAGTTGACTAATAAGTTAATACGCGGTTTGGAAAAAAAAGAAACCTGTCTTGAAGCTGTTGCTTTAGGGTGACTCTGAAAGACTCAGGGACTCCCTCTTAACCCCATCTCCCCAAACTAAGCACGGATGATAAGACTGACGGAAAACATGGATGCTCCTCTTAGTTTCGAACTGAAGAGCGGTTGTCCCAAGGTCGTTGCATCTTTTTCTCTCTCTTCTCGGTTCCAGCCAGGGTGACTTTACGTAAACGCGGAGAGGTGAAAGGACACAGGATTTTGTCTATCCCCAAAGCAGAAATTTCACCTGAGATGCGATGTACGTCGTAGGAGAGGGCAAGTTTTCCTTAAGGATCGCTTTTAGCTTGACAGAGACTTTTTTTTTCCCAGAGATTTGGGGCAAAGTTTATCAATGCGATTTAATCAAAGTTATTTTCGGGGGACTAAAAAGCCGTCTTTTAAACAGCACTGCCCTGAGCGGGGGAGATTAAGCCACGAAAAAGAAACGACGTTTTCATGGCTCTTCGGGATTTGGAACCGAGCAAAGATAAAAGGCAAGAAAAGAAATTTCCCAATTAACGTTGCCTTTTGGGATATCGCATAAATCACGTTTAAGGTTTTGCGGTGGAATGCCTACGTTTTGGGGAGGAGGAGTTTTGAATCGAAAAATGTGAGCATCTAATAGTGAGCATCTATACATTTTGTCCCGGGATTCCAATGACGAGTGCTAAAGCTCTTCAATGAGTTTTCTCAGATCACGGTCTTTGGGCGTATTAAATGGCACTCTCCAATGCGAGGGGTTTTTGTGCCGAACGGTTTCTTCTTTGTTATTTTTTGGAGGTATCGTAGCGAGTATTTTCATCTCAAATCCTGTCATTATCATATCTTGGGTTAGTGCAATGTTGGGTGGAACCCAGGGATGTAGATGCGCAACGTCAAAAAAGACAAAGACCCGATTTCATTGGGCAGCTCCAGGTCTGGGTGGTGCGCAGGCCCAATGTAAATTCGCCAGCGATGGAGACTCGGAAGGTTTTTTTTTGCCATGCGTCCCAAAGGTCACCGAGATTAAACACAGGTTTGCAATAAAACAGCTAGCGAGGTTGCAGTGCAGGACCCGCTCAGAAAACGCTGGTGTCTTTTTTTTTTCATAAAGGGTGTGTATAGCGTTATAATATAGTTGCGCTATGAAAAAGAAGTGCTGCTCTTCATATACAAAATGTCCTGTTGTGCATACATCTCTAGCATCTTAAAAAGAAATCATACTCCAACACAAGTGTAAATAAAATTTTTTTATAAAGTCCTGGAGATCCTCCATTTTTTTTAAAAAAAAACAAAATATATATATATCACCGCAATTCTACCCTATATTTATATATAAATATATACATCTAGCTATATATTTTATATATATACACCCAAAATCCCTTAAATATATATATCTATATACATATATATAGATCTATATCTATATAGGTATATATATATTATATATACATATATATATATATATACACATATAGATGAATAGATAAATACACATTAATCTTTCAAAACCCCTTCCAACCACCACCATGGACCCCCAGGATAAACCGCCCAAAAAAAAAATCTCCCGTCTTCGCTCAGGCTGCTGGACTTGCCGACGCCGCGGCTACAAGTGCGACGAAGCCAAACCCCACTGCAAAAACTGCGTCCGCCTTAATCTCAACTGCGAGGGCTACGGCATTCGCCTCAAATGGCAGGACGACGGCTACTTCAACCAGTCCCAAATCGCAAGTGGCAAAAGCGTCATAGGTATGATGACCCTCTTACTCCCCCCCTAGCCCTTCTAACTCTCGTTAAGGTGGTAGAACTAGTAGAAAACGATCCCCGCAGGAATCACAAGACGCTCCGCTCCAACACCAATCGTCCCAGCATCTGACCCAAGCTTCGTTTGCTTCTCCTTCGTCTGCCTCCGCCTCAGCCCCCTCCTCTTTAAAGTCCTCCAAACCCTACACCTTCATCACGGCCGCTTCCGCAGAGTCCTGCTTCGCTGACACCCCTGGGCTCCCGGACCCCCATCCTCACCACCCGGACGACAAGAAACCCCACCGCCACGACAAGAACAAAAACCACCGCAGACTCACCGACTTTGCAAGTCGCACCTTCACTCCCATCTACTCCCCGGAATTCGTCAGCGAGGAGAACCCAGACGGCACCGTCAAGTTCCTCACCTTCAACGGCTCGGAAAACTCCTTTGCCCCTTCTGTCCAAAAAACACGTATCTTTGCAACAATGTCTATTGAAGCCTTGACTAGCGCTTCTCCTGATACCCCGACTCGTCAAAAGTCTTCTTCGGCAGCCTCCTCTTCTAAATCAAAAGAGAAAATACCCTCAGACTCTCAAAAACATTCTAGCAAAAGTCACCATCGTTCTCGTAATGAACACAAAAAACATGAGAAACAGAAGCAGCACCAACAGGTTCCTAACCAGCAGCCACAGAAACATTATCAGCAGCTTCCCCAACCTCAATATCCTATTCCTCCACAGCAAGTATCTCAGCAATTTGTAGATACTCAGCTATTCCCTACTGTTCCCATGTATAACTACGAACAACAGCAACACTTTTACCAGCAGCAGCAGCAACAAAAACCTCCTCCAAACTTTTCAAACTTACCAACCCTCTCATCTGTTTTCTCTCCTAAAGACCCTAAAGCAACCCCCCCGCCTCTCTCCAAAATCAACATTGCTTCCGACCTTCTACGGCGCATCATCATAGACCTCGGAGACAAGTGCACGCTCTCTATCAACCAGGACCCCCCAGGCAAACGCATGCTCGTCGAACATGTCGCAGAGAACGCTTCCTATACCAAAAACCCCAAACACCCCTTCAACAAGTACTCCGAAAGCCATAAAATCATCCACATTAAAAACCCAAGCGAGCACCTCCCATTCTTGCCTAACGCGCCCATCGAGGCCCTCACCGACAACCCGGCCATCATCCACAACCTCACCGACTACTTTAAGAACCACATGAATGTCACGTACAACATCCTGCTTTCTGGCGACTACTACTCCCGCACCTTTGCCCGTCTTTCCGAATCATTCGAGCCCCTCCGCTACGCCGTCGCGTCGCTGGCCGCACAGTCGGTCGCGCACCGATATTTGATCAATGAGCGCAACTCTGACTCCAACTACGCCCCCTACAACCGTGCCCAATACGAGCTCCACTCCGCCCTTTCCGTTAGCCTCAAAATCCGGGCTCTCAACCGGCTTGGCGCGGCCATTTTCGACGGCGTCTCCGAAAAATCCCTAGCCTGCATCCTCATCCTCTCCAACATTGAAATGGGCGAACTCAACTTTGAGATCTGGGGCAGACACTTGGAGGGCGCCGCCCACGGCATCGTCGAATTCATGACCCGCCATGGCGACCCCATCTGCGGCCTCGCATCCCGCAGCTCAAAGCGCTACCAGGAAAACGTTAGCGAGACGCTGGACGGCTCCTTAGACGTTTTCCTTTCCATCCTGGAAATCGTAGGCATCTATGACATTATGTGGACGGTCTCCACCGACTCCCGCCCTCGACTACAGGACCTCTATCTTAAATACTGGCGCTATATCCCGGGCTCGCCTTCATACCCAAGTACAACCCCATACAATACTGCCGTCCGCTATCTCATGACCTTTCTGGCGGAGATCACGGGTCTTTCTACGGACATCAAGTCGCGCGAGTCCATGGCCATCCAGAACCCCTTCATGCACTTGTCGGGCACCGTCAGCCACTTTTACTGCGCAGACCAAACTGTCTACTCTCAAGAAGACATCGACTCTTACTTAGACATCCGCAACCGCATCAATGCTTTTGGCCCCCAGTTCCTCGACACACTCCCCCGCATCCCCTACTTGTACCCCCTCATCAAGTTCATCTACTGCGCAATCAAAGTCTATTTTGTTCTGCGGCTCGATAATGATGACATGTCCCCCTCACCAATCGCCAACGCCGCCGCCGCCTATTCCAACATTAACGCTTCCTTTGCGCTTGACCAGGCTTACCACATCCCCGAGCTTAAACACGAGGCCTTCCAGTACCTGCACGAAATAAACCCCTACTTGCGAAGCGCAGTCAGTCACCAGAGCGTCCAGGACTATGAGCGGTTTTTGTTACAAACGCAATCTTCGGCTGCTGCCCAAACAAACGACTTCCCGATGCCCGTGCCGCCACCAATGTACTACGACCCTTCCCTCAATGTGGGGGTTCCCACCCAGTCCAAGGAGGCGCAGCAAGAAGAAAATGTCGACCGCACTTACTCTTTTCAAAACTCCATAGATCCCGTGACCCAGATGCGTGGGTGCGCCCTCTGGATGATGGCCGTGGTTGCTGGAACCGAGGAAGAACAGCAGCTTTTGCGCGAGAACTTCCATGAGCTCTACTCTCGAGTCCCCAAGCACTCAATCGGGTATCTGTTAGAGTTTTGCGAGCTTATGTGGAAACTCAAGCCTGCCGCTGACGCACCCAGAGCCCCCCAGCATCAAATGCCTGGCCAGTCTCACATGTACGATAACAGCCCTGGTATACGACCAGATATGTCGTTCCGTCCTGGACCCAATGGGTTGCCTTCGCAACTCCCTCCTCTTGGTTACAACTCTGCCTCGAGCGGTCCCCAGCATATGCTTGCAGACCCAATTTATCCCGGCGGCGCAAATGCTGTCGAAAATGCAGGCGATGCCGCCAACGCAGGACTCTCCGACGAAGACAAAGAGCAGCAGATGTTACGCGCTATTATGGAGACCATGCTGCGGCCTGGCGAAAGCACAATTATCCCCGGGACTGACCACATCAAGCCCGAGTATCTGCGGCTCTTCACCGAAATGTCTCGCCGCGATATGTTGGCCCTAATCGTGCACACCTGTGGCCCATTCATTAGTATATAATTGAAAGAATCTATCTGCGTTTGTGCGCGATGGATCAATTAACGAATGAAACGAATAATTATATTATACTAGTGTTTATAGAAAAAAAAATATGAAATGAAAAAAAAAAGCTTCTAAATATAAATAAAACCCCAAATTAAGGAATCGCCACTCTCGTCATTTTATCATCTACCTGGTTTCCGGCGCACATACGATATACCATCTGAGTTCTCATCAAAAACTGGATACGCAACGCCTTCTAGAAAACTCGAAACATGCGACGACGACGACGACCCAGATGACTCAGATGACTCCACGTTAGATTCAGGTGCAGCCATGGGCCCAGGGCTGTTTGTGCTCCCAGCAGAATGTCCTTTTCCTGGGCTCATCAAAAGATGCCTCCCGGGATCGAACCGCGAGGCCGGTCGGTGAGCGCTGACTGAAACAGGCTCGCGTGGTGCCTCGAAATGCTGGAGCTGCTGCGCGGCTTCTGGAAGATGGTGGGCGCGCAGCTGCATCCGATTTTGCAACAGAACAATGGGCGGCGGTGGAATATCCGTGCGGCGTGGTGCTAAGGTTGCTGAACTTTGTTGCTTTGCCTGAAGTTGCTGTTGCTGTCCCGTAACGGCAACATTAGCAGTCACAGCAGGAAGAGAAGTGGTACCGGTACGCGCCAACGAAGAGTTTGAAATGCGTGACCTTAGGGATTGGCGTGAAGTACGTGTGGAGAGTAAGGACGCCCCAGGTCCCAGATGAAATTTGGATCCACTGGCCGATTCTCGCTCTTCTTCCTTCTCATCCTCGTCGTCGTCCGCAAGCCCATCGAAATGTCGCACACTCACCGGCATCGAAAACCCAGCGCTCGCAGAAGATCCCCGCTTGTGGTGACGATGGGGACGGGGTTGATTTAATGCTGTTGTTGAGCCTGACGCAAAATACGCTACTGTGGAGGGGCTTTGCGAACGAGTAGCATACATGACGGCCGGGTCAACATTGCCCCTAACCGAATTAGTGGTTGAAGCGGCTGCAGGCAGCGTCGAAAAATACTCTTCGGACGAGTTGCCGGCTGAGTACACACTAGATGCAGTAACTGCCGTGGAAACAACTTCGCGCTGCTCCTGTAAAAGTGACTCTGCAAATGGCGCCACCCCCGGTCCCGTCACTTGACTTCTGCGCGGGGGATTATTCATCATCCCCATTTCCATTGGAGTTGTCATCAAGTTACTTCGACTACTAGTGGGGTTTTCATTTGCATCATCGTAGTACTCATCTCCATCATCGTCATCATCATCCGACGAGGTGGATTCGGACTCAGATTCGGACAGCGGCATAATGGCCCCGCGTCCCGGTGTCATGTATTGACTAGGCGACAGAGATGACGAGCCCGTCGACCTGGATGTCAAAGACGAGGTGATGGCTGTAACACTACTATTTCCCAGCGGTAAGGTAGGAGGAAGTGTAGTGGATCGATACGCACTACTTGTACCTGAGACGCGACGCTGTGATCCGCTGCCGCTACTGCTGCTGCGTGTAGTATAAATTGGTTGGTATGAAAAGGAGGACCCGCTAGTGATCCGTGGGGCCGCCGGGACTTGTGACGTTTCCGGAGTCCGATCAGGGTCTTGTTCTGCTGTCGGAGTTTGCTTCGGAGTCCTAATCTGGGCCGAAGGATGGGCCGGCGCTTGCATGTGCACAGGTATTGGTGCTGGTGTATGTGATGGAATTGGCGCAAGGGTATCTTGGAAATGCTCGTCAATCGGTGACTGGGCCACGGGCGACATGGCTGGGCCCGAAACTCGTGGAACGTGTGTTCCGGGGATATGTGAAATGCCTGTGGCAGGGCGCAGGTCGGGGGTAGGGCGGGACGTGACGCCCGGGATGTATGCAATTGGAATTACGTGAGAGGCTGCCGGATCCTGGCGGGTGGAAGGTTTAGCGCTTAATACTTGGCCAACTCGAGGGCCTTGCTGCGGCTGCGTATGCTCTGGGACTGCTGCAACAAGGTGGTTATTGCTACCTGCACCACCCCACGATTCTGGGAGATACTCGTCGATAATTTCTTCCGAAGAAATGCTATGACGCGCCTCTCCTGGGCCCATAAGCTTTTGGCGCTCATACTCATCTTGCGCTAGGCGTGCAACCTGTTTTTCTCGAGTCGCCCGAACTTGTCGTGCAAATGCTTCTTCTTGCACACCAATTCGGCGCAGTTGCTCATGCACAGGCAGCGATATAATACTGCTCATAGCGCCGCAGCTATCATTTCTGCTGCCAGATGATAATGTCTCTCCAGCAGCTTTGGGAGCCCTAAGCTGCGGTGGCTGAATTGCAAACATTCGCGTGCTTTCGGATTCCCTAGCGGTAGTCCGTGCCGATGCGTCGTACTCATCCAGCTTCCGCTGCACGGCTGCCGCTTGAGCTTGGAGCTGGGCATGCGAGGTAGTTATCCCCCCTGCCCCACCAGTTCCCCCAGCGGCTCTTTGCAGTTGTGCAGCGGCGTTGGCCAGCTGGGCTTGCTCAAGCATCTGCATCTGTCGCAGAGTGTTACGCTGCTGCTCGTGCAGCGTTGTGGGGCTGCGTGGGTTACTTGTTTCTGCGGTTGCTGGCTCAAGAAACTTGGGGTTGGCGATTGCGCCAGTTTTTTTCCGGGACCGGTGTTCGAATAAGGGGGCATCGGCGGCTACTTGCTGATCCGCCATAAAAGTGTTCATAAATCTGGGTGGATGCGGTTGTTGCTGATAACTATGTGGCCCATCATCAACCAGAGAGGTAACAAAGGCACCTTCGGGAACCCCGGCTGGTCCACTAACCGAAGATCGGGAAGCGCGAGACATCCCAAATGCGCCAATAGAAGCGGCTCTTCCTCCAGATCCGTCGGGGGCTAGGGGCCCAGTTGGGCCAAGCCCTATTGGGCTTAGTGCTGCTTGGTTATGATCCTTTGTTGAGCTATATGGGTCAGGACCCACGGCAGGAACTAATGGGAAGCCAGCAAGGGCGCTGGTATCAACACCATCTGTCGCGAATCCGTACGATTTTTCGTCAAAGGGGCTGGTCGATGAGAGTCCCGCAGGGACCGCTGGATCCCCTGTAGTACGCCGTCGTAGGCGGCGCTTATCACTTGAAGGCTTTTCTGCAAATTCCTCCTCTGCTGTATTACTTGAGGACGCTTGTGCAGCCGTTGCTTGTCTACGGCGACGCAACCACCAAAAGAAGAAAAAGGCACAGAATGACGCCAGGGCCACGCCTCCGACAGTTGCGCCAATGATAGGCCCAATCATGGAGTTGTCTTTTGTTGCAGAGGCTGCTAGCGATGTTTGTGTCGAGGAAGAAGATGCGGAGGAAGTTGTGGAATCGGTGGTTGAGGTGGCCGAAGATGTAGACTTTGGTCCCGGGATCCCACTTGTCACAATGGACTCATCGACGCAGGAAACCTCGGGACAGGTGTCACAAGATTGCAGAGAAAGTGAACATACCTGGCCGCTCGGGCACACCGGACATGGAGGCGCTGTTGACGGACACACGACGCATCCATTGGCTCCGCGGGTATATGAAGTAGATGAAGTGGGTGTAGATGAAGATGATGAGGAGGACGACGACACGGCTTGCCGCACATAAAGTCTACGCAAGGTGGAAGCATCTTGTGGGAAGATAACCGGACGTCTTGGGTGCCTCCAGAACAGCGGGATGGGAGCGGGTTCGGGCGGCGCAGACATGGACTTGTAGACATGAAAAAAAAAGTAGGGAAAAAAAAGGGCTCTCGAAAATAGTAAAATGGCGGGAAGAAAGAGAGAGAGAAAAAAAAGAAGGTTTTGTGCTGACGACACGAAACGTATCAAAGTCACACACGCGAGAGGGTAAAAAAATAGCTTTAAGTTTCGATGCTCAGTACACTGACAAGTCTCCCGGGAAAGGACCTTTATTGAAACATCTCACAAGTGTCTCATTTAGGCGATGTGTGATATTTTAAAAATAATATTAAAAAAAAACTCCTCTAAAAAGTCTCGCGAGAATTAAATGCACAAATGGTGTTTTGGTGCTCATGTCTAATGCATTACTTCAAAAAAAGCTAGCACAGCTGTATATTATAACTAAAATCATTTATGTTCATATCAATCATACACACTAAACAAGCAAATCAGTCAAAAGAAGAACAAGCGAAACAAGCCAGGACGTATGGCTATAAGACCCCAGGGCATTGGGAGCCCCGCCGTTCTTTTTCACTTTAGTTGTTAGTGTGACCTCAACAGCTACCGTAATGCCACTTGCGTCCGTTGTCGTCACCGTTGCTACAGTAGTCGAAACCTTCTTCTTCTTAGTCTTTCCAATTGAAGTCGTCACTGTTACGGATTCAGTCACCGTCTCAGCAGCAGCCATGGATCCAGCAACAGATACAGTCATCATTTCATTCGGGTCCATTTGTCCTCGCGGACCCGTGATTTGCTCAAGCGCGCTCTCTGCAATAGAATCCACGCTCTGTGCAGCCGCCAAAGCGCCATCTGTATCGCGCTTGGCTAGTCTGGCTGGAGGAGTGTCGGAAGGCACAGGGAACCGAAGGGTACTAGACGTTGTTGACTGGGATGTCAAGATCAAAGCAGTGGTCAAGGTTAGGACGGTTGGTTCTGGGGTCGAGGTAGTGACGATCTGCGTTGTGATGGTAACAACCACGGGTCCTGAGGCAGATGACTTTGTCGGTGTTGTTGTAACAACTGGACCCACCGAAAAAGTGGGCGCCACGGCAGAAATGGTCACGTTTGTTGTAGAGTTAACAGCCTTCACAGCATCGATACGTGGAGCGCGCGCTACCTTGAGCTGGGCCTTGCATGCTTCGTTAAAGGCCACAAGAGCTTTGGGAGCATTACCGTGGGGACATGCATTGTTGAGGCACTGCTCTACAATCTTACCATTGGCGGTGCACATACAATTGAAGTCATTAAATTCTTTAGAGCACCCATGGGCGGTCTGACCAACACAAGCGAGGAGACATGCGGGAGGGGCGGGGGGTGCAACGTTGGGGAACCGTGGGTGTAGAAAGGGCTTTGCAGGAGGTCGGCGAGGAGACTTGGCAGCAACGATAGAATCAACTGCGCATGTAAGCGCGCTGGAAAGAGCCAAAAAAAGAGCAAAAGGAGCTTTCATTGTTATAAAGAATGGATTGGATGAATAAAAGAAAGAAAAAAAACACAATTTCCAAGGAAATTGCTGGGTTTTAATAGAAAAGAATTGTGTTATCAACAATCTCCCAGTTGCCTTGACGGCTAACCGGATTCACCGTGTTGATATTTTATAGCTTCCAAAATAAGTAGTGGAGGGATTCTCAATTAGTCGGATCAAATTTCGGCAGTTAAATAAATGAAAAACTTTGTCAATTGAAGCGAAGCTAGAGTGATTAATATCCTCTTCCTTTAAAAAGTGTTTCGGTTCATGCGCGTAGGAGTTTCCTTGTGGAAGGAAGAAATTAACACAAAAAGGTTTAACAATTAAAAAATTCATTCAACTTGAGGCCTTGAGTATTACAAATCAGTTGGTGTTGTGGAGGTTAACCCAAATTTTAAATGGATATCATGTTTTTTCAAAAAACAAAAAAACGAAAAAAATCTTCAAACGAATTTGTAAGCCGCATTTGCAACTTTGGAGAAAAAGGTTTCTTGATACGCAAAGTCACTTGAGATGGCGAGATAAGCTCTTGCTCCGATTTTCATCATTTATAAGGAAGATTGATTTGTAAGACTCAGAAAACTATTTAAATCAGTTGAATTTCTTGGTTCCAATGTTCAAACTCCTACTTTTTTTTTTGAAACATCTATATATACTGGTTCCATATTCTAATCACAATGTCAACTCTTATCGAAACCTATCAACAACCTCTTGTATCATCCGTTTCCAAGTCCTTTCCTAAGGACGTGTCCGCGCCATTGAACTACCTCTCGTCTAAACAACAAGACACTTACTACTACATTCGCGAGCCAGCTCCTGGGGAGGCAAACACAAATGTTACTCATGAATCTCATACCGTGCCTATCAAAGACTTGCGTGTGGCTTCCAAGTCTGCGGCATTGAACCTGGACACTGCTGGTTTTGAGCTTTTGGAAGACTCTTCGGCTCCGGAGTGGTTCGACTACCATCTTTTTGACGATGACGCACGCGTGGAGGCAGAGTACTACCCCCAGATCAAGGCCCTGTTGCGCCGCAGATTCCCTGATGCCAAAGAAATTGTCATTTTCGACCATACCATTCGCCGCAGAGACCCCTCCACGGAAGATCGCGTGGGCGCTAGACAGCCTGTCCAGGCCGTCCATGTGGACCAGTCGCCTGCAGCAGCACGTCAGCGCGTGCGTAGACATCGCGAAAAAGTTGGTGATCCCCGCGCGTCGGACCCCCGCCCCAACTTTCAGCTCATCAACATTTGGCGACCTCTTTTCGATGACCTTGAAGATAGTCCCTTGGCTGTTGCTGATTTTCGATCGGTAGACTATCGTCCTACAACCAGCCCTGGCGAGCTGGAGAGCTTGGACGCTCCACGCGAGCGGGGTGATTTGGCTGCTTCGGACCTCATCTACCCTGAGTTTCGCGGCCAAACGTTCCGTGTACGGTACAATCCTGCGCATGAATGGTATTATATTCCTGAGCAGCGTACTAACGAAGTGACACTTCTTAAATGCTACGACTCTCGCGCTGAGCATGACCCAGGAAGTGGAATTGCACTTTTTGCCCCGCACACGTCTTTTACTAATCCTCGCGCTGGACCAACTTCTCGCCTTCGTGAAAGCATTGAGATTCGCACTCTTATTTTTTTCTAAGATTCTATTTAATGTTTATGATGTTTGTTTTTTCTATATAAGTTAAATATTTCAATGAAGACCAAGAAGTCGTAAGATAATATAAGTTATTGCACCCACAAACCGGAATGCAGCAAGACCTGCTACAGACCACAAAATAACAGTTAAGTAAACTTCGGTACGTACTGTGCCACCAATACCCAAGGAGCCGCATGACGAAGTATCAGTGGTGGATGTAGTTTGGCGAGCAGCCACAGCCACGGCTTTAATGTAGTCTCCAACTGCATTAATACCTGAAGGAACCAAGTCTCTCTTTGTGAGCAACATATCCAGCGCTGTATCGGCAATTGCTCTTTTCGATGAAGAAGAGTCTGAGTCTGAATCTGAGTTAAAGGCGTTCCAACCAGCAACATTTAACACAACAATGACAAGTGCAAGGTTACTGAAAATCCAAGCCAAAACTACAGTAGAACGGAACAAGGCATACCAGTCAGTAGTCTTGATATTTTCTGGAACAACCACTTTTTCATTGGGGGCTGGAGTGCTCAGGGTATCGAGGGCCAAGACGTAAGAAGATTCAATGGCAGAAATATGTTGAGGAACCGGGAGCTCAATAATGACATTATCTTTGACTTTGACCACACCCAAGTCCTTTTTGGTTTTGTCGTCACTTTTGGTACCCCAGGAAATGTCGTGAATATTGCAAAAGGCATAAACGTTTAAGACATTAATGTAGGAGGGTGCAATAAGCAAGTACTGCAAAGAACTAGTAATAATGTGCCAGGGATCAAGGAACAGAAGTGATGATACAATGTAGAGAGCATAGGTACTCATGAGCGACACAACCAGGTCGCGAAACAGTGGGTTGCGGAAGACAAATGAGATGGTGATGTGACCGCCACTAATGCATAGAGTGTAGATGATGGACTTGACGGAAATGTAGATGGAAGCAAAAAGCAGGTAGGCCATGAGAATTGCAAAGAAGCCTACGACCAGAATGTAGAACCACTGGGTACCCTTTGGTCTGTTTCCAAAAGAAAGAACAAAGATTGAGAGGATGCACGCGCAATAGATCCAGAGGAAGATTTGGGCGAGGGCTGCGCCGGGAGAAAAGTTGAGCGCAGAGTCGGAGAGGGAGTTTGTAAGAATATAGAAAACAAGAAAGAAATTTCCAATAGCGAACCAAGAAAAAATAAGAGAAACCGTTTGGTACAGAAATTCAAGGGAAAGAACTAGCTTGCGCAAAAGATGATGTCCGGAGCGAGAAAGATGGTACATGTGGGAGACCGAATAGATGGCAGCGAAAAAGGAACCATTTAACCAACGACGGCGCTGCAAAACAAGCTCGGAAAGATGTTCTGGTACATCGGTGGTAGCGTGGGCAGACTTGACGTAGCGCAGGATCCAGCGTTCGTCGCGCTTGGTGATGAGCTCAAAACACAGAATACGGTCCTCGGCCAGGTACATGTTGGCGGTGAAGATACCTGCACTTTTGCCGCGCAGCTTTTCAGTCTCTCCCTTAAAGTACTGCCCAAGCGGCGAGTCGCATAGAAGCGGATCGGTGTTAATGGGGTCGTAGGCTCGGACGGCTTCGGCGCCTAGCTCCTCGGTTTGGTCTTGCATAGGTTCGTGTGCACCTTCTGAGGGGATTTTGCGCAGAGGGCCTTCTTCACCCAGACCGTCGTTTGCCATTTCTTCCAAGCCCTTTACATTAATGAGAGCCTGGTATCTGTATGCTGAGAAGGCACCTGGAAGAACAGTAATGAACCCAAACACGGACTCCATGGGCTTGTCGAGGATATTAGACATTTTGTATTCAAAGTTCTGCGCAGCGACGAGGGGATTAGTCAGCAGCTTGCGCCAACCTTTGCCCAGGCCTGCGCGGATCTCGCCGCACGCGCCGCCCACGTAAGGGTCGCGGTCAAAGGCGCTCCAAATTTGGTATATGGCGTGGTCACTTGGGACTGTTCCCGCGTCGATAAGCATGCAAATTTTCGGGCGGAGGACCTTGGAAAAGCCTTGGAAGAACCATCTGTGGGAGTTGATTTTGCCCTTGTTGTGTTCTTTGACGAGGAAAATGTACTGGATGGGGGAGCGCATAGTTTTGAACGAGACTGTGCTTTTGATGTCCTTGACACCGATAATCGTGGAATATTCGTATAAGTGGGCCTTGACTTCGTCATCGCCGACCATGTTTTGGGACACGTCGGATTGGAAAACGCCGAGACGCTCCATGAGCATACGGGACCGGGGGTTGAGGTTGTTTCTGCCGTCGGCAACAACGCACACCACAATTTTGAGCCAAGACTCGACGCCCCATGGAGAAGATTTGCGTCTGGAGAAGAACTCGATGTTGCGCGCAATGCCCTGTAGGGTGCGAGCTAGTAGGATTTCGTTTTCATTGTAAAGGGTGACGCAGATGAAGATTTCAGTTTGGCGAGTATGCTCGTACCACTGTTGGCGCAGGGAGAACTTAGAAAAAAAGGTCTCGGGCTCGCAGGTAAGGGCGGAGTAACGCATATACTGGAACTCGCGGGGCTCCTCTAGCTTTTTGGGCATTGAGGGAGGAAGTTCTTCTCCGGCCATTTCGGCGGCAGCCACTGAAGCCTTGTGTGCGCTCTCGAGGTAGCTGCGGGTTTCACGGCGGAGATGCATGGAAATTGGACAGTCCATGACTAATCCACCGTGGAAAAGACCCATGATGGCGTTGTCCTCTGGGCGCAGGCCTGGAGGCGGGTTCTGTTGCACGGGGGGCGGACCTAAGATCTGTGGGCCTTGTGGCTGCATGAGTTGAGTGCTGGGGGCTACGATATACTGCTGAGGAGGGATGACAGGCATCTCAGTCGTGGTTTGATGGATTTCGTTATCATCGGGGTACTGTTGGGGCACAGGCATGTGTGTGATTTCGCCTTGGGGAGGCGGTCTTTGTGGCGATGATTCCAAGAGAGTTTCGTCATCCTCATCGGGCCTGTAATTGGGCATGTACGAGTGGACTTCGTAGTTATCACCAGGAGCCACAGGGAAAGGCATGAAGTTGTAGTCGTCGTCGTCGTCATCAGGATCATTGTTTTGATCTCGGCCCAGTCGCGCTCCTACGTAGTAGTTGTGAATTTCGTCATTGTCAAAGGTGACTGTGGGCTGAGGAGGTCCCAGCGATGGAGACGCGGTGCCTTGTAAGGTCGGGGTACTCGCGGCAGGGGTGTAGGAGTCGTAAGTGGTATCGACGGCGTCAAACGCAGCAGGGGCGCGGGGACGCGGGTTCGGAGACATGTGGAGGAACGTGGGGAAGTTTTGGTTGGGGTGAGGCGGGGCCGGCTCGGGAGGGGTCATGTCATGGAGCAGATATGATTCCGGGGCATCTTGGGTGGCGGTGGTGCTGCCATGGTCTAGGTAGGAGAGTCCAGGGTCCGGGAACCGTAGGCGAGAGGATGCCGCGGGGGGTGGGGCAGCTGGAGTCTGGGAGTACGGGGAGGGGGGTTGAAGCTGTTGTGGGCGCTGGTTCTGTCGGGGTTCCGGGGTTCCGGAGACGACGCCCGGGGGGTCATAGTAGTAGTCATCGACGTCGTGGTGAGGTTCGTAAGGATTGGTATTGTCTGGGGCGTAAGGATTGGCGTTGTCTGGGACGTAATGGTGCTGTGCCTGCTGAAACTGTTGACGGTCGTACTCTGAGCGGGAGATTTCGGTGATGTCGTTATCGTCACCAGGCTCGTAGACGTGGTATGGACCGTCGTCGCCGTCGTCGCCGATATCTTGTTCGGGGCGCCGGTATCCTTTAGAAAGAGGGGGGGGAGCAAGAAGTATGGGTTAGAAACGCGGACGTGGACGAGAGACGAAAGACTTACCGTTACGGTGATCCATTTAATGGGATAGAAGTTCAAGGGTCCGGGCTCTTGAAATGGCGTAGGTGAGAAAGGAGGAGGAGTGTTTTATATTAGGGGATATATAGAAAGATGGAATCGTTTTTATATGGTTTTTTTTATTATTCCAAAGACTAGCGATAAAAAAACATTCAGGATTTTTGTCAATGATTATTTTTAGGGGTCGTCGCGTTTGTTTATTTTGGTTCTTTTGCAGTCGAGCAGAAACTTAAAAGTAAACAAACGGGGTCCCAGCAACCTGGGAAAAAAAAAGAAAATACCAGGGATGATTGGTAGCTTGAAGGGGGGGGGAGTTTACTATTTTTCCAAGGATTTTAAATGGCGTTTTTATATATCTAAGAGGTATTTTGATAAATAGAACGAGACCAGCTTTAAAGAAATGCTGATTTATCTATGAAAAAGGTTTTGGTTTTTTATATGAGGATACTGTGCAACGCGACGCGTTTAATTACTCGCAGGACGTGGTTTTTTCGCGTCCCAACGCGGCTCCGGATGACTAATTTACTAGGGAGGTTGACTAACGACCCATCGACCGAGAGGTGCAGACCGCCCGCCACCAGACAAAACTGCCACCAGCATTGAGCTACAAACCGCAGATATCACGCTTGAATCGAAGAGGTCTCCGTACGAAACTGCGCTGGCGTCAACAAGCCGCTTGCCGCCTGACTGACTTAGCCGCATTGTCATGTGACCTGGGCCAGCGCCTAACAACCCCGAGCTACCCTAACCTCCCCGCGTCTCTTGCGCCTCATCTCCGCAAAGAGCCCAGCCCCAGTGCGTGTGGGCTATATATTGGCACGGTTTCCGTCTCTCCAAGTCTCGCTCAGCCCATTGAAGACCGATTTTTTTATCTCTCTGCTCATTTCGCATCCCGTTAAAAAAAAGCCCATTATATATTTTGAGATTTTTCAGCATTTTGTCATCTGTAAAAAACTCCCCATTGTCAGACTCGGCGAGGTTAAAACAACCCCTCCCACCGTATTCCATGTCCAGATGCCGGCTTACATCTCTATGATCATTGCATCGCCTGAGGTTGCTCCTAGCGATATTCCTGCTACTACAGAAGACACGTTAGACCCGCTGCAACTTTCTCAGGCTGACTTAGCGCCCGTCTCGCCCGCCCAACCGCCATCGGTTCCCAGCAGAGCGTCGTCGCCACTTTTCATCGCGACAAATGTAGCAAGCCCTACTGCTTCGCAGCCCCAATTGCAGCCCGCCTTTGCCGCGCCGCCTCCCATCCCCCAGCTGCACCAACCACAGCCATCAGCCGGCTTTGCGCTAACAGCGGCAATTACGGCCACAGCTATCTCTCCCAGGTCACGCGCCCCGCTGGCATCCCCCTCACTGCAGTCGCGTGCGCAGCCGTCAAGTCTGCCCAAGCCGATTAACCCCGCAGCTGCCGCGGCAGCCAATCTCGCTAGTCTTGGGGCCCTGTCTTACGGTGGACTCATGTCGCCTACATCGCCTCCGCAGTCGCAGTCCCGGTCTCCCTCCAGACACGCATCAACGTCTTCGCGGCATAAGTCCACCTCGCTTTCGCGGCATGCATCGACGTCGTCTCGGCGCGGGACTTCGCCCATGACGGCGCTGTTTAGATCGGCCAGCCAGCGCAGACCCAGCCGCGTTACCACAGACCCCATTACGATGATGGACTCATGCCGCCCAACCACCATCAAGAAGACGTTGAAGCATAGCTTGACGTTTCCTCTGGACACGCTGTCCTCGACAGAAGGGTCTGACTCCCGCAAGTCGTCTCTTGGGTCGCTGCTGAGCTCGCCCACGACTCCCATTACTGTATTTTCGCCTATGGAAGACGGGGGGAAGGCCATTGTGCTGCATCAGCCGCAAGCAGGCTCTCATGCGTGCCACGAAGTCATCATTCCGCACGAGCTGTGCCAAGGAGTGTCCATGTATCGAGTGACGCATAAGAAGGCCAAGCTACGGACCATCAAGCTGCGACCGCGCGGAACAACGTTTGTGATTTCGTGGGAGGACGACAAGGAGTCCTCGACGTTTGACGTTGACGATATCACGGGGATTCGGCTGGGCAAGCAGGCCCGGTACTATCAGAACGAGCTGTGCAAGGTCATGTCGAAGCCGGAGGACTACGACAAGTGGATCACGATTGTGTATTCGCCGTCGCCAAATGCGCCTGGGTACAAGGACAATAAGATTGTGCGAGAGTTGCATGTTGTTGCTGAGACCCAGCGAGGCTTTGAGCTTGTGTGCAGTACGATTATCAACCTCTGCGCGTTTCGGCAGCACTCGGACTCGATTCTAAGTATTGATCCTAGTGTGATTGCATATGAGTGGCACCAATTGCGCATTCAGGAGCTTCCCAGCGACAAGGTGGACATGATGTTGCTGAAGCACAATATTCACTGCTCGCGCGCGTTTTTGGATATGAAGAAGCAGGAGGCTAACGGGATGAAGAAAACGTTTTCTTCGAGCGAGTTTCTCAAGCTGCTGAAGCTGCTGAACGAGCGGCCCGAGATTGACCGGATTTGGGAGGCTCATAAGGACAGCACGAGTGGGATGACGTTTGAAGGGTTTGAGAAGTTTTGCCGCGAGGTGCAAGGGATGGAGGGTCGTCGGGAGGATTTCGACAAGTATGAGAAGGAGGGGGTTTTGAGTTCGGAAGGGCTGCGGTTATTTTTGGAGTCCTTGCCGGTGGTTGATCCTCCCAAGCAGGACTTGACGCGAGGAATCCACAACTATTTTATTTCGTCGTCGCACAACACATACTTGCCTGGGTGGCAGGTGTTGTCGTACTCGTCGCCGGAGCCGTACGTGCGAGGGTTGCTTGACAAGTGCCGGTGTGTTGAGATTGATGTTTGGGACGGAGACACGGGGCCGATAGTGACGCATGGGCGGACGTTTACATCTGCGGTCGAGTTTTCGTCGGTGGTGCATGCGATTAATGAGTTTGCGTTTGTTGAGTCGCGGTTGCCTGTGATTTTATCGTTTGAGATCCACTGCAGTGGGGAGAACCAGGTGAAGATGGTTAAGATTATGAAGGAGGTTTTTGGGGATAAGTTGGTGACCAGCAGTGGAGGGGTGGATGGGGGGTTAGGGTCGGAGAGGATTCAGATGCCGCATTCCTATTACCGGCCAGCTCCTGAGGATCTGCTTGATAAGATACTGGTGAAGGTGAAGGCTGCATCTGGGGCGAATGAGCGCAAGTGGAGTGTTGGGCAGAACTTTGGTCAAGAGGTGGGGAGCAATGGGGCGGATAGTGATTCGAGTGGAGAGGAAAAGGGGACGAGTAATGCTGGTGGAGGGAACAAGAAGAAGCCGCAGAAGAGCAAGATTACACCTGAGCTTGGGAGTCTTGGGGTTTATTTCCAAGGGGTGAAGTTCCGCGGGTTCAACACCTCTGAGGCGAAGACGGTGTCGCATATATTTTCGTTCAACGACGCCAAGGTGAATGCGATTATACTGAATAAGGAGAATAGCGAGGGGGAGGGCCGCGAGGAGGGCATGTTTATTCACCACAACCGGGGGTATTTTTCCCGGGTGTATCCGCACAACCTGCGGATCAGCAGCAGCAACTACGACCCGATTCCCTACTGGCGGCGCGGGGTGCAGATGGTAGCGCTGAACTGGCAGAACTGCGACACGTCGAAGCAGCTGAACGACGCCATGTTTGAGGGGACGGACGGGTTTGTGCTGAAGCCGGAGTGCGAGGAGGAGGAGCGGCGGCCCAGGGGGAGGCGGCGGGTGGTTGTTGAGGTGATATCGCTGAGGCATTTGCCTCGGCCGCGCGGGGTTGAGAAGAGGGTTGATGGGGACGGGTACGAGGGAGGCAGCGGGGAGCTGAATGGGGGGGATGGCGTTGGGGACGGGGTTGTTGTTTCGCTGGAGATGTTTGGTGCGGTCGAGCATCAGAACTATTTGCCCAAGGAGAGCAAGGGCGAAGGGCTGAGGAAGGCGCTGCTGGGGAGCGGGCGGGCGGGGTCGAAGGGGGACCCGGAGAAGATTTCGCGGGCGGAGCCGGTTTGGTATAGCAAGCCGGTTGGGACAATACGTTCAATGCGGAGTGGGGGCGGGCGAGTGGCGGGTGGTGCTGGGGGCCCGCAGGGGAAGGGATGGGGGAGCGGGTGAGCGTGTCGCACAAGGAGGGGGTGCTGGTGCGGGGGAACCGGTGGAGGAGCTGCGCGATTGAGAGGAAGGACTACGGGTACAGCTTTGTGCGGTTTGGGGTGCGGGTGTGCAAGGACAGCGCGCGACGGGGCGCTGGTTGGGTCGTACATGGCGCGGGTGGCGGGGCTTGGGCGGGGGTACCGGCACGTTCCGCTGCGGGACCCGGTGCGAGGGGAGTACAAGCAGGCGCGGCTCTTTGTGCGGCTGTGGGAGGAGGAGGAGGTGGGAGGCGAGTGGAGGGAAGTTTTTGGTTAATAAATAATAAAATGATTAATAAAACAATTAATAAATATTAAAACAATTAATAAATATTAAAACAATTAATAAATATTAAAATAAATAATAATTATTAGGGAAAAGTGGCGCCACTCCAGAGTGGAATATTAAAATGGCAGAGGGCTTCCTAGGCTTTCATACAAACGGGAAAAATATCAACGGTCTGTATAAATATTTGGCAGACAGACCTTTTTTGTTTCCTTTTGCTTTCTTTTTATTTTTGTGCTCAAATTTTATTTTGGTTTTCATCACCACCACCAAAGCTATATAGAAGAATAAATTTCTCCTCTCTTTAGAAGTCCATATTATATACACCTTCTGTACTTGGGAAAAAAAAAAAAAAAACCTTTGCCTGATAAAATATACATAGAAACCCCCTCTCGGTCCCAAAAATGTCCAACTACTACCAGGACCAAACCTCGACCGCTCGACAGCGCCTGGCCCACTACCCGTCGCAGCCACAGATCCTCGCCAGCCAGCAGCAGCCCCTCAGCCATCTCACCGCAGTGCCGCAGCGCATGCCGTCAATCAACGAACTGGCCCGAAGAGCCTCGTCCAGCCATCACCACCACAGACCCAGCTCCAGCAGCCTGTCAGGCTCCTCCCACTCGTCCTCCAGACAAAAGCCGCCAGTCGACGGCCTCGTGTCGCCGACAATCCTACCCGTCCCCCACGCACTCCAGCTCCAGCACCAGCAGTCCCAGTACCTCCTGGGCCAGCAGCTCCAGCAGCAGCTCCCGGGCCAAATACCCCCGCCCCTGCTCCAGTCCTCCTCGTCCTCCTCGTCCTCCGCCTCGCCCGTGTCCCCGGCCTCCGCCACGTCGCCCGGGGGCTCCTCGTCGGCCGTCTCTCCCTCTGCTGTTCCTGGCGATCGCAGAAAGTAAGTTGTTTTTTTTTTCTTTGTGTGTATCTTCTTTGTGGCAAGAGGAGACTCCTTGCTATATTTTCCAAACAGTGCAAAAAAAAAAAAAAAGGGAATTATAATATTTCAAACACCCCGAGTCTTTCTCCTGAGTGCGAATAGCTTCGTCTCTTTTGGGTTGGGAGACTGGAGTTCCTTTTTGTTTCTTTTAAAAATGGTCCCACCCTTTTTTTAAAAAAAAAAAAAAAAAAAGGCAAACAGCGCATCTCATCCCATCGCTTTTTCTGCGCCATCGCACTCATCTGTGTCATCACCACTCACTAAAACGCCCTTTTTTTTTTTGCTCATCGCTATAATTTTTTTTGGCCCCTTCCACACACACAAATATATCTAACCTTTTTCTTAGAACGCCAGCATCGTGGGACCCCCATGACGATGTGATGCTGCGCCATCTGAAGGAAGAAAAAAAATTGGGCTGGAAAGAAATCGCCGCCTACTTCCCCAACAGAACCACCAACGCATGCCAGTTCCGTTGGCGCAGACTCGTCTCAGGCACCCTCCGCTCCTCCTCCTCCACCGCCTCGCTGGCCCAGGCTTCATCCGCGCCCCAGGCGCAAGTCGGACACCACGGAATGGACCAGTATTACCCGCACCCCTCCTTCTCGCCCTCCGTCTCCCCAGCCCCGCCCGCCTCCTCCTCCCACCACCACCATCATCACCACCACCACGATAGACCGAGATCCATCTCCTCCTCTGCATCATCAGCCTCGCTCTCGTCGTCGTCGTCGTCCTCGCATCGCATGCTCAAACACCATGCCACCTCGTCCACTCTAAGCTCCCATTACGCCAACGGATCATACCCCGATAGACCCTGGTCTCGTGAAGAAGACGAGCTCATTGCCAAGCGCACGGACCTGAGACCAGACGAGTTGGCGTTGCTGTTGAATGGCCGCTCCGAGCATGAAATTTTGGCCCGAAGAGCCCATCTGGCCGCCCGGTCCCAAAGACATAGACACTCCTCTTCCTCAACCACGCTACAATCTTCTGCATCCGCTTTACCTCCTCTCAGAGAAGGCCTGTCTTCGCATGGGCTCCCCCCGCTCTCGGCCTTGGCCCCAGGCGCCTCTCGCCATTCTTCGCGCCACTCGTCCTCGGCCATGAAGCGTGCGAAATCAGAGGCCTCGTTCGACGGCTCCAGACTCCCTCCTCCCCTGGCCCAGCAGCCTGTTGCCGGTAACGGGCAATGTTATCCTCAATACACACAATACGCGGTGCCTCCGCAGCAGTATCAGCAGCCGCAGCAGTCTGGCGCCACTGGGGGGTTATCGCAGGACCAGATTCCGGCCAACGTGGCATCGTCTGGACGATACTACGACCCTACCCGAGGAACGTATTTACCGCAACCGCCTTCCTCTTCGGCACAACAAGGAACTTATTACAGTTGAGCGTTTACAGGTGTTTTAAGGGGTAGCGAGAGGTTACAGGTTTTATTGGGGGGGTCCACCGCTTTGAGGTTTTTTTTTGTATATATGTATATGCAATGTTTTTTATTATTTTTTGTTCCATATAATTTATAAAAGAAGGAAGAATTTGTTTTTAATCTCGGTTTTCCGTGCGACGACTGGGCTTTTTGGTTCTACAGAAAATCAATGGGGTAAAAGTGCGCACGCTTACGAATCCAGCAAGCCCTCCCACGTGAAGCCCAAAGCTTTCCAAAAAGAAATGCGGGCCGTCCAACCAAACAACCCCCATCGTGTGACTTGGGCTCCGCGTCGCTTGTCACCCTGGCCACGCTCGTCGCTCCCTAGCTGCGGCCTCCCGCGGGTCTTACTGGCCAGCGGTATCCGGAGGGTACTTGAGGCGCAAGGGAGGGGGGAAGAAAAAAAAAGAAACGACGGGCTTATCTATGGGACGTGGCCTGCTGCCCTCCCCGGGGCTTGCCCTCCCGGGGCTCAACGGCCTGGACTGAAATCGCCGAATGAGGACGGCGGTCAAGAACGTGGGTCCTCTTTCTCTCATCGACGGAGCGTTCCCAGCTGGCGTTGCTCGTGCTTCTTTGCAAGTGCCGCTCTGGATTTTCTTTTTCTCATCTGTGTGAAACATTAGAGGAAACCTTACGTCGGATTGGAGTGCTAAAAATGCCTCTTCGACTTGATTACAATATACTGTTGCAACTTGTGACGCCGCCCAAACATTGCTCTTCCAGCTGGCGAGAACCTGCAACCTTATTGGAGATGGCGTTTAAAGGGGCTTTTTTGGGCTCTCCTCTTTTTTTTTTACCAACGTCCATGCGCGTTTATTAAAAAATTTTGCAGCAGGCCTCCCGACCCAAAAAGAAACCGACACCAGCAGGATTTGAACCTGCGCGGGAAATCCCAACTGATATTCCCGAAGTTCATTCGAGTCAGTCGCCTTAACCACTCGGCCATAGTGCCCGAATTTTGTTAGAGATGTACGTGCCGTTCCGCATTTGCTTGTCCGGGTTTAGCAGGGTACATTTTGGCCCAAAACCGGGCCCAGTCTTAAGGGTTGAGGAGCACCCGTGTGTGTGGTGAAATAGCGTCTCGGGATATGATGCCACGAACCTTAAAAAACCCTGTGCCCACACGCTTGAAGGCTCTGGAGAACGTGCACGTGACAAGAGTAGGCCGCGGTGTAGCGAAAAAAAAAAAGGACCAAAGAGCGAGTCTTAGCGCCATACTAGTTACTTGTTACTTTCTGGCCCAAACTTACTGGACCCAGCGGCATTAATTCCCAATGAAGGACAGGATGAGGACTCGACATGCTTTAGCAGAAGAAAACGACCCTAACAAGGTGGCAGTGCCGAGTCTGGCGGCGACAAAACCAGCCGTTAAGAGTAGAGACGCATTGTCGGTTGAGCGTGGGCTATTGGAACAAAGGGACATCTCCGGAAATGGAACATGGCGCTGAGATTAAACGGGCGGTAGGATTAATCGCCTAGTCGGCGGAGAGCGCAAAAGCAGTAATTTAAGCGCTCGAGGAGAAGTGGGAGTGAAAAGCCCCAAACCAGAGAGTGCAACGCTCGGAAACAGGATATTGTACCACGAAACAAGCGTCGAAATGGCGTCAACCCTCGTATTACAGTTAAGGTACCATTCTCGGATAAATTAATCTTGGATATTTAAAAAAAATTAAAAAAAAAAAAACCCCTAAAAAAATCTCAAAACAAAAATCTATATACAACTCAAACGTCCTTAATCCTCGTCTACGCGGCCATCGTATACTCCGCAGTACTTGCCCTCCGCGTCCAGAACCAAAGCTAGCTCATATGCGTCTGTGTCAAACGTGTCCAGCTGGGTCTCCTTGTGCTTGTGGACCAGAAACAGGTCCTTGCGCGGCACCCGCGGGTCGCGCGTGAGAACGTCGGCCACCGAAACCTCGCCGTCCAGCGCCTCGACCGCGGGCCGCGTGGCCACCAGGTGCCGCGAGTCGACAATGGCCCAGGGCTTGCCCGTGCACGCGCGCAGGAAGTGGACCTCGGAGAGGCCGTGCGGGGCGCCCGCCGTCTCGATCTGGGCGACGTTGCGCCAGGGCACGATGCGGCGCTGGATGTCGTGCAGTCTGCGCTCGTGGGCAAGCTCATTGTCGTCGTCGTCGCGGGGGGTCGCCGCGTCGGACTTGCGGGCGCCCTCCTTCTTGAAGTCCTTGCCAATGGCGCCGCCCGGGTGCCAGCGCGCAAAGCTGCGGCTGCGCTGGCGCACGTCGGCCTCAAGCATCTCGGCCAGGGTGATGCACACGGCGTCGCCCACGGCCAGACACGCCGTCGTCGAGGTGGTGGGCGCAGGCAGCCCGTAGACGGCCTTTTCAGAGAGATGGGGCGGGATGTGCGCCGAGAGGGTGGCCGACGCGTGGGCGGCGGCCAGGGGCGAGTTGGGGGTGTTTGTCAGGCACAGGACGGGGATGCCTGCGGGGATATGGGGGACGAGGGCGAGGAGCTCCGGGGTGTTGCCCGAGGCGGTGATCAAGACGACGGCGTCGGTGGCCTTGATGACGCCGAGGTCGCCGTGGAGGGCGTCCGAGGGGTGGAGGGGGGCGGCGTGGATGCCGAGCGAGTTGAGGGTAGCGACGAGCTTCTCTGCGATCTTGAAGCTCTTGCCCATGCCTGTGATGACGATTTTGCCGTTGGAGAGGATGGCGTTGTGGAGGTACTGCAGGCTGAGGAAGAACTGGGCCTGCGTGTGGGCGTCGGCGGAGTAGAGGCCGGCAATGTGCTCGAGCGCCTGCGCCTGAGCCCGCAGCACGGTCTGCGCGGTGGCCATGATGGAGGAGGGTGTTGTTTCTGAGGGCGGGGTGATGGGGGTGAAGGAGGCCGACGACGGAGCGAAGCGAGATCCGGGGCTTCGGGCCGACGCGGTGTTTGGGGGTAAAAGGGTGGTGTTCATTATAAAGGGGGATGGTTTACGAGGTGGGGGGGCAAAGAGTGTGGTTAAAGAGTGGAAGATTTTGAACGAGCGAAAAGGAAAGAAAGAAAAAAAAGGGGAGGCTTTTGTATTATTTATATATTCAATGAACCTTCGGAAATGGTCGGTGGATACAAGATTAAGTACAGCTTGGGTTTTGCATATTCGGTGGTATTGAGCAGAGCAATGACTCAGCAAGGTGCGAGCTGCTCCCTCCTGACTAATGAAGGTTTGAAGGGACATTATCAACGAGCCTTGGATTGCTCTCCTAACGTCAGACCCAACGGTCCAAGTCAACGGGATCCTCAGTTTGCTTTTTATTTCGCTTCGGCCTGTTTGAAAAAAAAGGCTCACAGGTTTTGGCGGTGGAACAACCGTTTAGACGTGCTGCCTTAAAATTTTTCTCTCTCCCAAAAATCTCCACGCTAAACTCCCGCCCAAGCGTTTTTTGTTGCCACGGAGCTCCGGTGGGATTGCCAGTCCCCACCTTGCGTCGGATCTCCGTGTTGAGCAACCAGTGCAGCCGCTGAGGTGGCCGTGTGACGACATCGTTTTCAGAGTGGCTTCTGGGCCATAAAAATTTTTAAAAAAGAACCCGACCCGAATTCTCCTCTTTTTTCCCTGCACGCCCTCGGCGTCTTCGTGCGCGGAGGCTTCCTGTCGCTCATCTTGAGCCGCCACGTGTGGATTGTTGACAAATTTTTGGCTCCAGCCTCGACTGCGGCCGCTCTTGGCACGTAATCAACCGTTTGATTTGTTTATTCTGTCGTAATTTAGATGCAAACTGCACAAGGTTGGGCCAATTCTTTCAAAGAAAAATAAACTTTATTGGGAAAATGGAAATATTAAAAATAAAGTTATCTCCGACACGGGGAATTGAACCCCGATTCCCACGGTGAGAGCGTGAAGTGATAGCCATTACACTATATCGGATTGACTCGTTGCAAATTGCTCTTCCAAATCCTATACCTCAAACCTTTTTTAAAAACCCTAAAAACACACAAACTGTTTTTACATCTAATACCTTCAAACTGACCTTTAGAGTTCCTTGTATCTGCGATGGTCCACGCAGTAAGCACAAAAGACGCTGAATAACGTCAAAAAGAAGCCACCCCCTTTCTTTGGTCAAAGTTAATTACGTCAGAGAAAATGCAACAACTCTGCATGTCGTTGTTGCACTATCTTACGCTTTTTCGTGTACCGACCTTTTTCTGACCTCTAGGTGACTCAAAAAGAGCCGGGGACGGGTAGTCATCACTCAAGGGAGCCCGGGTCGAGCGGAAAAATAGACTGTGTCGGATCTCCGTGCCAACCCTCATTCAAAAAGTCATTTAATATCAGAATGATAAATGTATATGTATATATATGTGTATATATATTTACATATATGTATAAAAAAATAGGAATTCGGTTATATTTATATAAAAAAATAAAACCTAATTTAAAATAAAATGGAGAAATTGGACAATAGATAACAAAAAAGGTCCTGTAATAATGAATTCACACATAATATTGCACAGTCAAGGGCGGGATACGTTCCCAACCCCATGTGGGATGATCTCATTTCCCAAAAACATTGTGCAACAGCCACTCTGGAGTCTCCACTGGGGGGAGGCAGAAGAAGCTCGAAAAAAGTAATTTACCCCGATCCAAGCCACAATTTTTGGAGCGGAATAAGCCACGGAAACTGGCTACGGTCTGGGTCGAAAAAAAATGACGAAAAAAGAGGGTTTTAAGACCAAGGTTTATGGGGTTCAGGATAAAGGTTGAAGAGGTGACGAGAGAAAGTGGGAAAGGAAAGTGTGTTTGAAGAGACAAGTGGGGAGAGAAAAAAGATTTAAAAGCGGAAAAAGGATGGATATGGATAGCCAAAAAGAAAAGGATAGCATAGGGTAAGTTGAATAAAAACAAGCAAATATCATAGGGTATTAAAGAAACCATCACTTTGAGAAAGCAAAAGGGGAAGATGATAAAAGGGGAAACAAGATGGAAAAGATACTAGGAAAAGGGAATTTACAAAACGACAGCCAAGTAAAAAAGATTAAACGTTTATTCAAAAAAACGGTAACCGGATTGGCAATTAAGAGACTGGAATAAAAAATAGTGGATTTTTTTTCTGCAAGGAACAATCCTGGCTGATTCAAGTAAAAGTTGAGGAAATGGAGAACCTAGTTGAGTAAAAAAACAATCGAACCTGCAATAACAAAGGGAAAAAAAAGCCATCCCCTTTTGGGTAATCGTTCAGGGTACTAGGGGAAATACGTAGGGACCTTGAGTCATGGTAACTGCTCATCACGATCTGAGTCTTGTGTCTGGTTATCTGGGGTATTTTACGCGCCACACAAATATTCAAAAATAAAAGACCTAAATAGCGCCCATAAATTAATGACATCACTTAACCCCACCACCACCAGCCACATGCAAAAGTTAGACTTTATAATTTCAATTAAACCATTACAAAAAACATCCAAACCTATCTAGACTCTACATTCTCAACAACGCGGCCGCTCTTCTCGTTCTCAAACGAGCGCACCTCCTCCACGCTATACTGACTCGACGGAGGCAAAGGGGGCTCCTCGCCCTTGGCCGAGTTGTACAAAAGAATCCCATTCTCCGCGGCGTGCTTGCGCTCCTCGCGCTTATACAATGGCAGCAGGAAAAAGGACGCCCACAGCATCATGCAGAACGTGGCCGTGGCCGTGAACGAGTATCCCTTGAGGTACCGCGGAGCGTCGACCGTCTTCCACACAAACGCAGACGTCAGCGCAGTGCTGGCCTGCCCAATCATGTTCATCGACACCACCGTGATGGCCCGGTGCTGCGGGTTGTGCCGGCACCCGTCCGCCGCCCACGAGTAGTTGACCGTCGACGCGGCCCATCCGTAGTACTGCAAGCAGAAGGCAAACCAAATCACGCCCTCGGGCACCTCCCACACGGCCAACAGCACGTTGCCCAGGAAGTTGAGCGACTGCGAGTACATGATGGCGCCCCACTTGGAGCGGCCCAGGTCCGAAATCAGCGACGTCGTGAAAATGTGCAGAATACCAAGCGCCGGCGTGATGGTCGACAGCTGGTTCACCTTGGGAATGGAGTACTTGCCCAGACTCTTGAGCCACAGCAGATAAGCACCCGACGAGCCGTTCGAGGTGTTCCAAGATAAGATATTGAGCATGACGTAGCCGTAGTACTTCCAGTCGCCCAAAATGTTTTTCCACAGCTCAGCGTTAAAGAACTGCGGGCCCTCCGTCTCTAGAGCAATGTTGGCTTCCCGCAGTCTCTTGCGCGCAACATAAATGTCTTGGCTAGTAAGCACCACAGAGTAGGTCTTTTTCGGGGTTCCTGGCAGCGACCAGAACCCAATGATACCGATGGGAATGGTGATGATGGCGTCGATGATAAACATCCAGCGCCAGCCCTCGAGTCCGTTCGACATGTGCAGGTTCTGGTAGGCCGCCGATTGCAGCAACCCGGCGGTCAGAATGCCAATCATCTGGCCAAAGTAGTAGATTCCGCCGCGCCGCGCGTACTCGTGGGGCTTGTACCAGGACCCAAAGAGATAGTGGATGGTCGGGTAAAAGGCCGACTCAAACACACCCACAAAAAAGCGAAAGGCCTGCAGCTGCCCCACCGTCTGCGCGCGATAAGACGCCAGCGTAAACAGCCCCCAGCCAAGATCCATAAAGGGCAAGATGTAGTGCGTGGGATATCGGTGGATAAGATACATGAAGGGGATTTGGAATACCACCGAGCCCACCGTGTACACAATCTGCGTGTTGACCAGGTCGTTGCCCTTCATTCCGAGGTCCTCCTTCATGCCGGAAACATAGGCGTTGTTGAGGTTGGACTGGTCGAGGTATTTGACCCAGTACATGCACAGCGAGAAAAACGCAAGCACCAGGTCCAGCTTTAGAATCAAGCGCTTTTCCTCCGGGGTATCGTTGGCGTCGAACCAGTGGTACCACTTGTGCTGCGCTTGCTTCTCGCTTTTGGTCTTGTACTCGTACTCGTTGAAAATGGCCCACCACTTGCGGTTGGCCTCGTCGCGAATCTCCCACTCGGGCTCGGAGAGGGTCGTGGTCACCGTCGTGGCTTCCTCGTCCTTTTCTCCCAGTGTTTGTTTGCGCGTGGCATAGAGGGCGTCCAAGCGCTCGGCCTCGTACTCCTCATCGATTTCTTTGAGATGAGGGAAGTAGGGTCTCAAGGTATCTTTCCAAGTCATTTTGGATTGTGATTGTAGAAGATAAGGAATAATGAGAATGAAAAGAAAAAAAGACAATTTTTCAAGGAAAAACCAAGGCCTTTTAAATCCAAAAAAAAAGGAATCAACTAGTTCAATTATCGTTTCTATAAAAAATTACATTCTAAAGACTTTGTTTAAAAAAGTCTTGGCTTGGTGATGTAAAAGGTTTTTCTTTAATGTGGTGTCTTTTGTTCCCCCGTACGGAGCATCTCCACATGGGGTCCGTTTATCTATTTTACGTTTAATTCAAGCTTAAACCAAGACCAAAAAAAGGGTAGACAGGTATTTGGTACCCACCTTGATCACCAGGGTGTCAGAAGAAGTTGAGATGTTTTTTTTTCTGAGAAATGTAAAAACAGTCATATTTCTATCTATAAAAAATTTTCGTCTTTTTTTCCTCTTTTATGAAAATTCGAATTCTACCGACTGCCTCAACTTTTCAAGCGAAATTTTTTTTTTACAAAAGAGCTTTGCGGTGGCCCCATACGGCTGAGCCTGACGAATTGCCCTTTTGGGCTCCCTGCGTGGGCGGCCACTCACTCGCACCCTCGCTCGGATGGCGTCTTGAAGCATGGAAAAAAGACAATTCCACGTGACCCGGAATATCTTCGTATGTGTAAAAAATCAGTTTTTAATTACCTTCATATTAAAAAAAACAAGTACAATCTACAAAAAATAAAAACTAACTACTGCTTCTTCTCATCAGATATGTCGTCAATAACAACATGCTCGTGCTCCAATTCGTCGCTATCGCTCAAAGATGAAGCAATGGTGGGAGGAACCTCGCCCTTGGCAGAGTTGTAGAGTAAAATGCCTTGCTCGTGAGCGTACTTGCGCTCCTCCTTCTTGTAAAAGGGTAGAATCAGCGTGGCCCAAATCATCATGACAAACGCCACGGTACCCGTGAACGAGTAGCCCTTGAGGAAGCGCGGCGCCTCGACCGTCTTCCAGACAAGCACCGAGGTAAACGCGGTTGTGGCTTGACCAATCATGTTCATCGAAACAACCGTAATGGCGCGGTGCTGCGGGTTGTGGCGCATGGCGTCCGACGCCCACGAGTAGTTGACTGCCGAAGAAGCCCATCCAAAGTACTGAAGACAGAACCCAAACCAAACCGCGCCCTTGGGAATGTACCAAATTGCCAGCAAAATGTTGCCCAGTAAATTAAAGCTCTGCGAAAAAATAAGAGCACCCCATCGCGACTGCGCGTGGTCGGCAAGAGCACCCGTCATGTAAATCCAAACAATTCCAAGAGCTGGAGTGATGGTAGAATACTTGTTGATCATAGGAACCGAGTACTCCTTGAGGGACTTGAGCCAGAGCAAGTAAGCACCGGAGCTGCCGTTACTGTTGTTCCAGCCCCAAATGTTCAAAAACACAAACATGTAATACTTCCAGTCCCAAAGCAGATCCTTCCAGAGCTGGAGGTTGAAGAATTGAGGGCCCTCGGTCTCAAGCGCAATGTTGGCCTTACGCAACCGCTCACGAGCAATGAAAATCTCCTCATCGCTCAAAAACAACGAGTAGCACTTCTTGGGGACACCGGGCAAAACAAAAAACCCAATAATGGCAACGGGAATGGTGATGATGGCGTCCACAATGTACATCCATCTCCAGCCATCAAGCCCATTGACGCCAGTAAGGTTCTCAACGCAAGCAGCAGTGACCAACCCACTGGTCAACAGTCCCAACATCTGTCCAAAGTAGTAGATACCGCCGCGGCGAGCGTACTCAGAAGGCTTATACCAGGACCCGTAAAGATAGTGGATTGTGGGGTAAAAGGCCGACTCAAAAACACCCACGAAGAAACGAAGGGCTTGAAGCATGCCAACGGAGCTGGACCGATAAACGGCAAGAGTGAAGAGACCCCACGCAATGTCCATGGCGGGGAGAAGAATGTGAGTGGGATAGCGGTGGATCAAGTACATCATGGGCAGCTGGAAAACAACGGAGCCGACGGTGTAAACCACCTGCGTGTTGACCAGGTCATTGCCCTTCATTCCGAGATCCTCCTTCATGCCTGAGACATAGGCGTTGTTGAGGTTAGACTGGTCAAGGTATTTGACCCAGTACATGACGAAGGAGAAGAAGCACAAGAGAATATCAATCTTGATAATCACGCGGCGCTCCTCGGGAGAGTCGTTGATATCAAACCAGTGGTACCATTTGTGTTCCGTGACGTGGGCGCCGGTGCGGTGCTCCTTGTACTCAAACTCGTCGAAAAGAGCCCACCACTTGCGGTTGGCCTCATCGCGCACCTCATATTCGATTTTCTTTTGCTCGCGATCTAGGGTGAACCGTTCTCTGTTGTTTCCAGTGATCTTTTCTCCGTTCTCATCCAAGGGTGTTTCGAACTTTTGTATAAACACTTCCTCATCGATTTCTCTCAAGTGTGGGATAAAGGGGCGAACTCGATCGAACTTTTGTCCAAATCTGTTTCCAAAGTTGCGGAACTTCTCTTTAATTGTCATTGTTATAGATATTGTGAAATATTAAACTGATGAAGGATAGAGAAAAAAGGAAAGAATAAAAAAAATAACCATTTCATGGAGAATGGGACTTGCTTAAATACTTTTTATTCATTTGTTAATTTCGGATTCATATCCGTTATTTGACGAAAAAAAAACTTGTCTTTACTCAAAAATTTTTTAAGAGAAAAAAAAAACATAGAACTCATCTATTCTTAATCGGGTTCGAATATCCCCCCTTAGATATGAACTAGGTGGTTGAGGTTTTTCAATAAACAAAAGAGAATAAAATTTCCTTTTGATTTTTTTTACAAAATGTCACTCGCAGCAAGCATCGGGTACAACGGTGGGTACTATTCAGATAAACTATTTAATGTCCCAAATAATCATTAGTAAAAATCCCGATCCTTACAGAAAAAGTTTTTGGGTTTTATTTTTTTCCAACCAAACTGTGGAGTATTCACGTCTATTCCGCTGCCCTGCTCTCCTGGTTTGATGCCTACTAAAGCCATCGTGGTGATCTCAGGCTCGTTTCTTGGGAGGTTTGGCATTCATCACAGCTAGATGAGCTTCAGCCGCTGGGCTAAGAACAAACCAAGCAAAAGCCAAGAACGATACATCATTATTATTTTAGTATTTTTTTAAAGAAAACATCCTCCGTTGTATTCACCGTATTGTTTTTTTTTACGCAAGACCTTTTTTTTTTCACATGGAGGTTTTTTTGTTGAGAAGCTTTGTCCTGTAAATTTTTTTAATGCAATGAAGCACGGCTGACTGTCTACGAGAAGAAACAATGTCGAACTGGCAAAAAGCTTAGTCACTCGAACAACGTCGTCTTTCATGTGTATTTTTACAAACTGACTAAATTTAAAATACTGAAAAAAAAAGCCACGAAATTTAAACCTCAATCGGTGATTTGACTTCCGAGAATTGTTCTCGGTCTTTGGTTACATGTGCTGGTTTGATTTAAAAAAAATGAACTTGCAACTTCCACCAATGACCCTTAAAAGTGCATCCCGGCGGTTGAGAAAAAGGGCGTTCTCGTCTTCTTTGGTTTCCCTCACCTTTGCCCTCCCAACATGACGACTCTCCCCCACAAGAAAATGCAATTCCACGTGACCCCTTGATCTTGCATGGCCGCAGACTTTAAAAGCAAAAAAAAAAAAATGCGGTGCTGCAGCTTTTGAGTCTCCGTCTCTCCTCATCATCAAACCTGAGTAAAAAATATCAAAAAGCTGGTGGAAAACTCCATAAATAACCTTATTGGTACGTTTTCTTTTAGTTGGTCTGATTATCACCTCGGTTCGTTAATCTAGCCGTGTTCATATTTTGTTTTTTTTTTTGAAAAATTAAATCCATATCACAGTACCCTTTTTTCATATGAGCGGCTGTTGATTTTATGTCCCCCCCAAACTTCTAAATGTTCCATTTTACCGTTCTCTAGCAAGCAAATTTCCATATATCTTGCTGAAAAACAAATAACTTAAACCCTCATCTTTACACGTATCTTTTAAGCTTACTATGTTTGAAAAGTTAGAAACGTATACAGTCGTTTTTTTCAAAAAAAAAAAACTGCGTTTGAAAAAAAAAGTCAACATTAATATGGAACCATAAAAATGGCTTATATCAAACAAATATTTAACACTACTTGATTTTAAAAAAATAGTTTTGAATCCATATCACCGTAAGCCAAGGTTTGATATTAAGTAAAAAACCCATAGTAAATCATAGGAGAACTTACGTGATTGACCACGGGTCGCGGCAATTCTCGTCTGTTGAGAACTTTTAAAAGCATTAATTGTATGATGTAAAGCTTTTTTTTCAATTAGACCTTTTATTAAAAAATTTGAGGCCAATCTTTAATTGAGTACCCTTTGTTGGAGCAACATGTATTTACACTTTTCTTTTATTCATTATTACCGGTGGCTTGCAAAAATAAAAAATTAAAATATTAGCTGCATTATTTGTTATCTCTTCTACCTTATTTTAAAAAAAATAACTAAAAACAATAAGGATTAAACTACCTCTGGGCCAATAGCTCATCATTTGCTTTTTTTGGCAAATTTGGAATTTTTTAAGGTGGAGTATCAAGTCTAAACTGAATCAATTTCAGTGGAGAGAATAATAGCAATATCTTTTTTACATTTGATGAATGGAAAACTAATATCACAAGTTTTTTCCCTTAATATTGAATTTTTTTTAATTTAGACTAACTAATCATAGTCATATGAATTTTTTTTTAAAAAAATGTTAAAAAAAAGACTAGGCTATTCCTTAAGTTTAGGCGGCTGTAAAAAAAACTCTCAATGGTAATCATTTACGGTTTAAAACCAAGAAATTGTATATATGAGATTTAGAATAGTAAGAATTACTAAAACTTTTTTTTAAATAGGCCATAGTACTCAATATCTTGAAGAAAAAAAATAACATCCCATCTCACGTCTTAGGCATTTGCTAGAATAACTTGGTATTATATACAGCTCTTGTATATGGACTTTCTCAAGATAATTTATTTGTAATAGACGCCATTTGTAACGATGGAACAAGGTGTAGCGGGATATCATTCATTTTGTCGGTACCACTGAAACACTGGAAAAAAAACAACCTCATTTTATTTTTTAAACTGATATATCAATTATTTTTAACTGTGACAAATTTTGTGAAAATAAAATCCAGAGTGTATTTCTTAAAGGTTTATTCCCCAATATCAGGTTTACCTGCTGAAATCCAAGGCTCGTTTTAATATGAATACGTTTGTCCGTAAATGTATCGTGTATTCAGGCTCTGTTTACAATGTTTGTCAACATTTTAATAAAAATTTTAACTTTTTTTTTATTTCTAGTCACAACTTCTTTTTTTTCTCAGGTTTTGAAATCAGCTTCAGCATAATGGAAGTCTCAGCTAAAACATGAAGCGTTGAGTATGGTAGTCTTGCAGAGAATAACTCGGAATGTGTATATATGGTCACGGTATGTATATTTGAGAATGAACATCATTCGTATTCAAATTATTTGGTATCAAGTTATAAAAGTGGAACATATTTCTGTTAACCTAACCCTGGAAGGCTGGTTTTAACATTGCTCCTCCTCTTTACTCGTAATAGCTGCCCTTTAGGAGGCTTGTTTAAGCCCTTTTATAGTTGCCAGACTTCTTCATCTGTTATGTTATTTCTTAAGGTCAAAATTACTCCTTTCAAAATCAATCTTATGGTTGTTTCCTTTTGGCTAAATATCTTTCAATTCATCCATCACATACTCTAATTCTTTAACACTCTTTCTCTCCTCTATTTGTCATGGTCTTCGTTATGTAATTCCATCATTAATACTTGCTTTAAATTTTAATTCTTTTTTCTACTAGTAAAGATAGTAATATATTTGGTAATCGGAATTTTATATTAATGATGTTTTCTTAGAAGAGCTATTAATTATACTATTCCTGCTCTCTTGGTATTGTCAAGTATCAAACAAAAATAAAACTAGTCTCCTACATTCAATGTAGACCAATATATTAAACTCATTACAGGAAGTTTCCAAACTTCTAGGTTAATTGTCTTCAATAATACTCTATTAAAAATAGGAGATTATGTTTTACCAGTAAACGAAATTTTTTAAATCGTAAAAGACCAAATGTCCTTTCCTTAAGTAAACATTAGAAACAATATAGTTCTTTTCGTACCAAAGAGATATCTTTTTAAATATTTGTAAGTCCTAAAAATTATACTCGTCGCAAATAACGTATTATCATAATCTTGAGGTCCACTGATCATGGAAAACTAAACCTATTAAACCACATTTTTCTACATCCACTGGCCATTTATCATAAATTTTCTTCTAAATTCGGGATAAGTGACAACTATGCCTCATTGGGTTTCTTTCAAGAGTTGTACTAATGGTAGTTTTTTTTTTAAAAAAATAAGTGAGATCAAACGGAATTCCCGTTCGTTTTCTATCATTTCACAAGAATGAGGATTTTTGTGGCGCATGGACCATAATGTGGAAGAAGACTTAAATGTTTAGAGCCCAACCGGAGCCCGCATTTTAATCAGGTCGGATATCCGAGTCGAAGGTATCAAACGTGGCGAAAAACTAACCTAAGATGAGAAAAACACTTCTTTTTAAATCAATCTTCGGCCAATTCACATTTTCCGAATTTTGTTCAAGAGAATGTGTTGATAAAGATTGCATTCAATGTCCTGTAGGTTTGCCATCGTTGGAGGCTCATGTGAGATGATCTCATTTTTTAAAAGCATTGTGCCACCGCCACACACGCTTATGAGTGTAATGTCAAGCTCTTTATTAAATTGTGTGTGTGTTTTTCGGGCTTGCTAGAGATATAACAAAAAAAGCCATATTTCTTCCTCCCCACCAAAGCCACAATTTTGGGTGTAATAAGCCACAGTAATTGGCAACGTGCAAACAAAAAGGTCAACTTTTGGTCAATGATAAAAGATATAAACAAATGTCCCTTTTTTTTAAAAAAAACCAAATCTAATAATTGTAAAACTATAATTTAGAAAAGAAAGAAATATAAATTCAAATATAAACTCAAATCCAAATGCAAATTCAAACGGTAGAGTCAATTAATGATTATAAAACGAAAGAAAGAGAAAAAGGTAAAGAGAAAAACGAAAGATAAACAGCGTCTTAAAAAGCGATCGATGGGATTTCATATATAAAATATAGAAAAAAGAAAGAAGAAGAGATACTAGATGAAATTAATAATTTATATATATAAATAAATAAAACCGTTATATATTTACAATGTCAGTGTATGGTTTATCGGAGTTTGAAAAAATATGGAGAAAGACAATAAAGAATTTACAAAAAAACGATATATATCTTGTAAAAAGTTTTAGAAAGACCCGTAAAAAAAGAAATATAAAAGGGGAAAAAGTCTTCTCTAAGTGAAGGTTTTACCGAGCTGATAATTTGCAAGAAACAGGGTGACTCTTGAGTGGAATTAAAAGAGAGAGGGGCATAATTATTTTTCTGCAAGGGACAAGACTAGTTGAGTAAAAAAAAGGAACTTTATAATCATTCCAAAAATGTGTCTAGCACAGGTAGTTTTTGCCAATTGGATCTTGAAAAAATCATGGAGCAGGTACCTCTTGGAACCAGGTTACAGTGTACTATATCGGACGCCACATTAGACTCCCATACATGTAAAGTGATTATAGCTCTCATAAACCATACCTTTAAATTGGCAGAGACCTCGAAAAGTGCGTTCAAGATTAAAACCAGCCACATCACAGTGAACATTGCTCAAAACAATCCTTAAAAAAATAATAAAAATTATACCCAGAAAAAGATTCACAGTAATGTTCAAAATTTTAAATTTTTTTCTAAGAAAAGTGATGATAATTATATATTGGATTCATTAAGTTTACGTATCACCTAAATGTAGCATTACCCAGAGTTTTATATGATTATTGTGGTTCTCACTATCATGTGTTTGTAATTTCTTTTAAAAGATATCTAAATACACAGACTTTTACCCTGGATGATTGGGTCGACCTTAAATATTTCTAGTAGTCTTTATACAGAAACAAATGTCTTTTGTTGTGTGGTAAACATCTGAGCCGATACGAAACTAACACCAAAAACTCAAATCTTAAATGTTTAATGGAGACTTCTCTAGCCGCTTTTCATGTACAAGCCCTGGAGGGGGAGGAGGAGGTCTCCAGAAGCATTGGTATTGCCAGGTATATTAACGTGGGGATTATATTACCAGTGGTTGATGCCACTGCGCCACGCGTACACTAGTGAGGCTTATCCGGCCACCAAAACATGTATTTTAAGAGTTGCTGGTATAAAAACTTTTTGGAGAAGCTTTGTTTTATTTTCTTCAGTTTGTTTTTTTAGTTCCTTACGAATTTACCCGATAAAGAATAAATTTAAAAGCTCTAAACACTACAGTTTTCAATACAAAAATTTGGCAAGAGACTGATAGAAAAATGGATTAATACCTTTTCTATTAGTTGGACTATCAAGAAAACTATCAAGGGGCTTAACACAATCATTATTACATACACAAATAGATTAAGCTAAAAAAAGTCATACATTTAATACTGTAAATTAGGAGCCTTGAAAAACACATAGAATTTTAGCAGTTTTTTAAGGTAGCTAGAAATATATGTTATAATCTCTTCACCGATTATATCGATTGGCACTGCTGTCATCTTAGGGTAATTTATACATTGAAATACCTACTATGGGTGAGTTACCAGCAAATAATAATAAAATTGAAGTTTACTAGTTAATGATAATAAAATTTTTTGCTATTTAGGATTAACAGTTTACAATAATTTCCAATTAAATAAATATCACTAAACCTTTTTGTCTTCTTCAACAATGTACTGCTGAACATATTCCACGTCGTCATCATTCTGTGTGTACTGTGAAACTGATGGAGGTTCCTCTCCTTTGGCAGAATTATACAGCAAAATACCTTGTTCATGAGCATGCTTGCGCTCCTCTTTTTTATAAAACGGAAGCATCAAGGTGGCCCAAATCATCATGACCACAATCACGGTACAAGTAAATGAATAGCCCTTGAGATACCGGGGAGCTTCAACCGTTTTCCACACAAGCACAGATGTAAATGCCGTAGTAGCTTGGCCAATCATATTAATAGACACAACTGTAATGGCCCGCTGCTGAGGATTGTGTCTCATCGCATCTGCAGCCCAAGAGTAAATGACTGATGAAGAGGCCCAACCAAAATATTGAAGACAAAATGCAAACCATGTAGCACCCTTGGGAATGTACCAGACAGCCAGCATTATGTTGCCAACAAGATTAAAAACTTGAGAAAATATAATGGCTCCCCATCTTGATCGTGCGTGGTCGGCTATTGCGCTGGTCATATAAATCCAAACTATACCTAATGCCGGGGTAATGGTGGAGTATTTATTAATCATTGGAACTGAATATTGTTTAAGGGACTTGAGCCAAAGTAGATATGCGCCCGAGCTGCCATTACTGTTGTTCCAAGCCCAGATCCCCAAAATCACATAAGCGTAGTACTTCCAGTCCCACAGCAGGTCTTTCCAGAGAGTCCAGCTGAAAAATTGGGGGCCTTCAGTTTCAAGAGCAATGTTGGCTTTTCGCAAACGCTCACGAGCAACAAAGATGTCTTCATCCGTAAGAAAGAGCGAGTGGCATTGTTTGGGTACACCTGGAAGCATGTAAAACCCAAGAATGGCTACCGGCAATGTAATGATGGCATCCACAATGTACATCCAGCGCCATCCCTCCAAACCATTAACACTAGTCAAATTTTCGACACATGAAGCTGTGATGAGTCCACTTGTTAAAAGCCCAAGCATTTGGCCAAAGTAGTAGATACCACCACGGCGAGTGTACTCAGCCGGTTTATACCAGGAACCATAAAGGTAGTGAATTGTGGGATAAAAAGCAGACTCAAAAACACCAACAAAAAAACGGAGAGCCTGAAGCATCCCAACAGAGGTAGATCGATAAATGGCTAATGTGAAAAGACCCCATGCAATATCCATAGATGGCAGCAACACATTCGATGGATACCGGTGGATCAAATACATCATAGGAATTTGGAATACCACTGAACCCACAGTGTAGACGACTTGAGTATTGACCAAGTCGTTACCCTTCATCCCTAGATCCTCCTTCATTCCAGAAACGTAGGCATTGTTTAAGTTAGACTGGTCCAAGTACTTGACCCAGTACATGACAAACGAAAAAAAGCAAAGCAGAATATCGAGCTTGATAATAAGACGGCGTTCTTCAGGTGAATCGTTTTCATCAAACCAATGATACCATTTATGGGTTGTTTGTGTTTCTTGGTTATGATTTCTTTTGTATTCATATTCGTCAAAGAGAGCCCACCACTTGCGGTTAGCCTCATCACGAACCTCATAAACCAATTCGTTTCCGTATTGACCAACGGTAAACCGGTCTCTGTTGTTGGTTTTTTCTTTAGACGAGAATTTTTCAATGAAATGTTGCTCATTAATCTCTCTCAAATGAGGAATATATGGCTTAATTTTCCTTTGAAAGTTATGAAATTTTTGTTTAAAAGCGCTAGCAGTCATGGTTTTAGTTTACAAAAAAAATATATATATAAAAAAAGAGATTTTAAGTGCTAAACCTTTGAATCTTAAGTAGTTTGAAAGTTTCATTCTAATGGATTACCCAAAGAGAAATTTACGATGGGATCCACATTTATTTCTCAACAATATCTGATTTTGTGATATCCAACAGAAATAATCACAACATAATTGACCAGAGTTAAAAATTTAAGGTCTTCGTTGTATCACTACTTGATATAACACTTTCTTATTTGTTTCGAGAGGTTTCGTTCATTTACTTGGATTGAAAGGGAAGTCGCATCCTGCTCCTCGGTTTTGCAAAAAAAAAAAATATCTTTCAGCGAAGATTTCAACTTATGGAGAATGGTTTTTTTACTCAAATTGGAAGTTAAACTGAAGTCTTTTAAAATAGGTTATTTAGAAAATCATTAATGATATCAATATGTCAATATAATAAAAATTATTTTTTGGTTACTTGAATATGACAATTGCTAACATATAAGAAACATAAATCTAGAAAAACCTTCCAGGACTTAATGATTTTTTTATTCATTTTTTCTTGTAAACATCTTTAAAATATATTCTATTTCCAGTACTTAGATTGCTAACAAAACAAACAACTACGTAATGTTAAGCCTCAAATTTTTTGTCAAAAGTTTTCACTTTTTCATTTCATTTGCTAGGTTTCAATTTTATTTTTTTTTTTTTGAACATGACTTAGTTTTTAGCTCACAGTTACTGGCTAGTTGTGAAAAAAAACGCATCCCACAGCCCTACAAAAGTTTCAAATGACTTTAAACCCGCCAGACAAATTTTGCCATGATAACAATAGCAAACCCACATCCCTTTCTATTCTTTTTTTATCGTGATCACACGTGATGTATTTTTCAGCTTATTTAACTAATTCTTTGAGGGAAAATGCCTTTTCTTTTTTCCCAACAGGGCCTATTCTCAGATCATCCCCCACTTACTTCATGTCAACCTTTAAGAAAATAGGCAACGACCATCAAGTATACAAATTTATCGCACTGATTGGTAACAATAGAAATATCTTGACGATTCTTGAGAGAGAAACCTTTGCAAGCCACATTTTCCAAAGGTCTATACATTATATGAAATTTCATCCAAAGAAACTCAATTGAAAATTTTTTTGTTAGTTGAAAAAATTAAATTTCACTGATAAAAACATGTCCAAAGGATCTCTTTATTCAAAAAAGCTGCGAAATTTTCAAGATCAGCTATTTACTATCTCCAGTTAAAAAAACCCCAAGTACATTCTTCTCAATTGCTTGATCAAAAAAAGAAATAATATATAGATCTTGAAGAAATTAAGGTGTTTGATAGTTAACTTTAAGATTCCGTTTAACCTAGTGGAAAATTTCAAGGTCGATAATGCCAAACTTAGTAATATGTAGGGAAAAAAAATAAATGCATATGTGTGTAAAGATTTTTTTTTTTTTTACACAATGTAAAAATTTAATAACGATTTACCAATGTGTAGTTGGACCAGTTGGTTACACGTTATGTACTAATGTGTGAGCCAGACAATCATGGAAAAATTAGTTGATTTCGCAATTTTGTGGCTTGATGATACACCATTTCTGACTCCGAAACTTAGACCAGCTTTGAGCTCATCAAACATTCACCATCATAAACTTGAACATGCTCTGGTCAAAAAAAATTAGACAAAACTTAAATCCCCTCTCTTCCGGCAAAGCATCGGATATTGACTTCGTATTAAACTTATCATGATACCATGATTCCGATATCGGCTAAAAAACCCTATCTCGAACGCTTTTGGGTTGTTTTTTAATTCAAAAAATGAAACTTCATGACCAATGCTTTAACCACTGTTTTCTAATAACGTCTATATTTGGCTATATAACTGCACTGTAAAAAAAATAATCCCAAAATTTTTTAGTTACCCCACAAATTTATTTTCATTTCTAACCACTAACCATCAATTTCCATATTAGTATCCACAACACGAGCTGTACCAGAAGTAAGCTCCCGTCTAATCTCAGGAGTGATATCAGGGTGATTGTGAACCTTAAGCACATCCATCAAAAAGTCGCGCTGGTCCTCAGTAATATCGTTCTTGTATCGCTGAGCAAAAACTAAGAAACACTGGTGCCACAAAATAGGAAGCTTCTTTTTGTCGTTTTTAAAGCGCATAAAGTGGAACACCACGGAATCGATGACTTTGTAAGGCAGTGCATACTTCTTGTCCAACAGCACCTTCATAAACAGCGACGTTGGTGCTGAGTAGTATTCGTACTCAGACAAACGCATCAGCGCAGCACCAGAGTGCAACACAGGTACACTGACTTTAGCTAGAATAGACGCAGCAATGGTCGCTTCGCGAACAGTGCATGTGCCCGACTCAGCGAGAGGGAAAAGGAAACCTTTGAAAAATGCAGCAGGCTTATACAGTGACTTCTTGAGAGCACGGTAAGTATGATAATTAAGAGTCTTCTTGGATGCAGCAGCTCCGGTTTCACCGCCACTCTCTAACTCTGAGCGGAACCGATCAAGCAGAACACTATACACGTACTTTTGACACTGTCTTGAGTCCAGCGACGAAATAAAAATCTTGGTGGCTTCATAAATAGCCTGGGGAGACCAAGATTCCGGCTGTGTCACATACAACACATCCTCCCAGTTACGCAACGTAGGAATGATCTTGAATGCACGAGGAAGCTTGCCGGACTTGTATCTTGATAGCAGCTCGCCAACCTTGACGTAGACAGCAATAACCTTTTCAGGAAGCATGACACCATGAGGCTCATCTTCTTCATCCTCCTCTTCTTCTTCCGGTTCAGGCAGTTCTCCTGCCATGATCATTTCCTTCTCACGAATCTTTTCCATAATTTTGTCTGCAAGAGTCTGCTGGGGCTCATCACCATCTTCATTTATTCCTCCAACGTATTTGTTATACAAAGCCTCATCTTCAGGGTTGATTTCAATTTCCTCGTATTCATAATCGCTGTAGTCTTGATCTTCATCCTGGTCCTCATCACTATCCAAAGCACCGGCGTAAGTGTCTTCTTCATCAAATTCATACTTTTTGCTAGTAATCTTTCCAGAAGCAAGTTTCTTTTGAGTAATGAGCTCTGCTCTTGTTTCAGCTTTGATTTCGTCATCTTGTTGTTTGGCTAACTTGAGAATTTTGGTCGAAGTCTTCGAGTCTATCACCATTTCGTCCTCCAGTCCATCATCTTCAGCGGCGCCGTTTTTCTTACCAGCCCGTCTCAGCTTACCCTCGCTCTCCTTGAGTTCGACTTCGAGGGGGTTGTGTCTCATGGACTTGTTCTTTGAAGAGTTGTCTTTAGGCATGGTTGCTAGCAATAATAAATCTGACCGGTTTTTGGGAATAATATCAATGTTTGTTTCTTCTGCTTTTGCTTTTAACTGCTTCCTATACTCTGATTTTTTTAGGTTTTTTTTAGGTCTTCCAGGCATACAGGGTATATTCAAAAAAATTGTATTTCAACAGCAGCTTTAGAAGATTTCAAGTCAATCGTGAAAAGATCAAAATTTTTTTTCCCAAAAAAAAAAAATAAAACCCTTACCTTGAAAATATTTTTGTTAGTAATATATGACAGAATATTTTGTAATATATCACATGTTTAAATTTGCCCATCGTTAACTTTTGGTATGAAATATTTGGAAGCCTACCGCACGAAACACGAAAAAAAAAAAAAATTGAAAGCGAAAAATCACCTCCAGTATTTCGAGCCCTAAATTTTTTTTTAATTTTTTTACACTTAAATCTCTCTTAATTGATAAACATTCTTTTATTTCAACTCATTATCTTGAAAATAAATCTTGCTCGAAGCATACTTTGTTTTATTTTTAAATAAACCATCTTATTTATCGAACTAATGCCATCTAACCGCAAGAGAAAGACTGAGTCGCATGACGGGAAAGAGGAGACTCCCGCAACCACCTCTTCCCACACTCGATCAAATGGAAAGACTTCAGCGTCTGAACCCAATGGCAATGAGACGCGTCCTAAGCGTCAGCGTAAAACTGCTAGCTCGTCCGAGAAGCCCTCAGAAGAGACACCCAAGAAAACTCGCACAACTACCAAAAAGACTGAAGAATCTACAACCAAAACCTCTCGCCGCGCAACCAAAACCGCACCTAAACCGGAGACCGCTAAACAACCTTCCACTCCCAAAAAATCCACCTCTACTTCCAAGCGTGCACCTTCTTCGACGTCAAAGAGTGCAGTCGAATCCAAGGCTGCGAAACCCAAATCCAAGACGCGTACTAAAGCTGAAGAAACAGAAGAACCTAAAGCTAAGAAATCGACAGCTACAGCTACATCTTCTACCACTACCACTACATCCGAGACTGCTGTCACCTCTTCCCCAAAACCCAAGACTCCTCGTGCTCCCAGAAGTCGTGCCGCTGCTACTGCTGCCGCTGTTATTAAGGCCACTCCCAAGCGACCAACCAAGCCTTCGTTTAACCCAATTCCAGAATTGCCTCAACAGCGTCTCAATGTTTATGTTTTTGGTTCAGGGTCCATTTGTGAGCTTGGTCTCGGACCTATGGTAACTGAGGTTAAACGACCACGTCTTAACCCATTACTTCCAATCGACTCGGCGGGTATTGTTAAACTGGCAATTGGCGGCGCTCATGTGATTGCTCTTGACCACTCTGGACATGTATGGTCTTGGGGCCAAAATGACTCTGGTGTATTAGGTCGCCCTACCAAAGAATCGGAGGATGAAATTGATGATGACTGGATTATCAACTCTAAGGAATCTACTCCAGCACTTGTTGATGGTCTTCCAGAAAATGTTGTTTTTGTCGATATTGCAGCCACTGATGATGCCTCCGCTGCCATTACTGAGGAAGGTCACCTCTGGGCCTGGGGCACCTTTATCGATGATGGCAAGAAGAGCTTTAAAACCGGTGTTCAATATCAGCGTGAACCTGTTCACATAAATACCATTCGTCACGTTGTCAAAATGGCAGCGGGAAAAGAGCATTTTCTTCTTCTTGATAAGAATGGTGATGTTTACAGCTGGGGTGTAGGAACTTCATTTCAGCTCGGTATGGCCGTCAACTCAAATTTACGTACACACGTGTTTGGTCCTTTAAGAATCGCTGGGCTCAAGAAAATCAAAGACGTTTATGCTGGTGAGTATACTTCTTTTGCCATTGACCAGGATTCAAAGGTGTATTCCTGGGGTCTTAACAACTTTGGCCAGGCCGGTAATCCTGAGGATGTTGGTAGTGGCGCTGTCATAAAGAAGCCTACTCATGCACCCTTTTTTGATGATAAAAACATTGTTCAGATTGCATCAGGTAATCATCACTCTCTTGCGCTCACTAAGGACGGAGATGTTTATGTGTTTGGTGAGATGAATTTTCACCAGCTTGGTCTTAATCCCTCCAATCTCCCAGAATATACTGTCCGTGAGGCCAATGGTACTCCTGGTTATGTCCCCATTCCTACCAAACTTGAAGGCCCAAATGTCCCCAAGTTTAAGTATATTGCTGCTGGTTTTGATCATTCTTTGGGTCTTGCTGTTGATGGCTCTGCATATACTTGGGGTTTTGGTGAGACGTATCAACTTGGCCACGGAAAGCCCGCTGGTGAAGAGTCTCCAGAGGATGAAGAAGTTCCTACTAAGATTGAAAATACTGCAACTCGTGATGTAGTGATGGTCTTTGCTGGAGCTGGTGGTCAGTTTAGTGTTTTGGCCGGTCTTCCTAGGGACGAAGAAAAGAAAGAAGTTAAGGAAGAGCCTAAAGTTGTGGAAGAAACTAAAAAAGAATTAAAGGAGGAGCCCAAGGAAGAGTCCAAGGAAGAATCCAAGGAAGAATCCAAGGAAGAATCCAAGGAAGAACCCAAGGAAGAATCCAAGGAAGAATCCAAGGACGAAATCAAGGAAGAATCTAAAGACAAATATAAGGAAGAAGATACAAAGGAAGAAACTAATGATGCTCACGAAGCTGAAGAATCTGAGGATAAATCCAAAGAGAAGGATGAAGGTAAAGCAGAAACCAATGCTAAGTCTAGTGACGAATCTAAGGCTGAAAAAGAAACTAAAGATGTCGAGATGGCTGACGTACCTGAAGCCAACGATAAAGAGGTCGACACCAAAACAGGGAAGGAAGAAAAGGAATCTAAGAACGAGGATGTTGAGATGCCTGATGCTTAATGGTATATCTAATATCTTGGATAATAATCACGAACCCGTTTCTCTCTCTGTTTTTCCTTCTAGCTTAAATTTTTTTAAACATCTAATGATAATTGATTATGATAAATATTTTTAGTAACAAATAGTCTCAAAAAAACTTTTTTTTCTCTCATTTTATTTAATAATTTCCCATGGTATTGTCATATATGATATCAAGTTCATCGCCGCGGGTTGTGATACTTTGCAAAAAAAGTAATAGCTGCGGCGGCAGCAGCAATGACGCCAGACGTGATTGCAACGCCAATAAGGCCTTCTTTTGCGAGTCTATCCTCAATAACTTGTCTTAACTGAGCTGCTTGACGGTTATCAGGCTCTATCTCAAGTAAAATGTCGGCATACTTGCGGGCCTTTGAATACTCTTGAAGCTTGTAATTACCGATAGAGAGGTAATAAAGAACCTCGCGGCGACGTTCTGGGGAGTCTTTAAAAAGGTCGGTGAGTAGCTTCACACCAAACTGCTGATCGGAAACTGCCTGTGAACGCACTAGACCCCAAGCGTAATTAAAGCGTGTTTGTAAGCTTACAAACTGACCCTCCGAGTAATACTGGTGGCGAAGGATTTCGAGCTCTTCTACAGAAATGGGACTGGTGGGGCTGTAAGCTGGTGATATTATCAAAAAGTCAAGAATCCCGATACATACGTATTAATTTCTTGGATACCTAACTAGACTGTTAATATCAAATATAGAGACAAATAAAAATACATACCGGGAAGAACGAATTTCTCAGTCATTGTTTAATGTGTTAAATGTATAATTATTAAATAGGATAATCTATGGTGGTATCAAAACTAATACAGACCATCTTACGAAACCATGGATCTGAAGATTGTGAGGGTTGGAAGTCACTGGTTTCACGTGATACCCTAACCTCTATTTTTTTTTTGCCTTGAGGGAAAATTTTTTTTGCTTGTGATTTTTTTTTTCAAATTTTTTGCATTGCAACCAGTGAAAAATTCAAGTTATTTGATTTTAAAGGCAGCATCAAACAGAAACAATGGTCACAAATATTATGGGAAAGTCTTTTAGAGGCAACCAGTTAGTCACGGTATGTCTGGTGTATTTGGTATTCTTTTATTTCTGGCTCACAAACATTATTGCTAACTGAGTTGGGGGGTTTTTAAGATTGGTCTTGCATCTAAGTTCTATGCCTTGGGCATCAACAACGCCATTAAGATCTGCTCCAAGCTGGGCATTTACCCCCAGAAGCGGATGCACCAACTAGGCGAACAAGATATATTATCGATAGCGAAAGAACTAACAACGTATACGATTGAAAATGAAGCGCGAAATGAGCTACGTGCAAATATTGCTCTCAAGCGTACGATTGGCAGTTATGCTGGACGTCGTCACGCCCTGAGTCTGCCTGTGCGTGGTCAAAGTACGCGTAACAACGCGAAGACGGCCAAGAAGCTGAATCGTCTGGAGCGCCGGGGCTAAGTGGGAGCACTAGCACGCCTTTTAAGACCATTAATACCGTTTGTACATATATAAATATAATATTATTGCTAAAAATACTGTAAAACATGCCAAACTGCCGCAAACTTCCGACTGGCCGATGGAGGTTTTCCTATGGTGGGGAATCCCCTGAATGGCATAAGCTGTATGTGTGGTGGCTAAACTTTTACTGGTGCCCCATCGAAAATGAACGTTTAGTCACGTGTGATAGCAAAAATTTTTTTTGGCTGGGGTTGAAACCCTAACCTCCGCCCACTTAAAAAAAAACGCTCTTTAACTATTGTCAAATTTATTTTCTTGCACCCACCTCTGACTCTTTTTAATTTTTTCTTTTCTTCTTCCTTTTCTTTTTTTCTTTTTTATTATATTCTCCAAATTTTTGGACTTTTTTTTTTTACTATTTTTATACCATTTTTTTTAAGATGATTCGATCCTTGGGTCAATCTTCCGTCGCTCTTTTGCGAGCCTCCACCGCTCGTTCAGTTGTTTCAAAGGCAGCTGTCGCAGTTGCTGGACTTGGCCAGACTAACTCCATTCAACAGCAGCAATTGCAACTCAACAAGTCTTCAAACGCTCAATTCCCCAACGCTGCTCGTGTTATTGCCCGTCGCTCATATTCCACTCGTTCCACTGTCATTCAATTACTCGACAGCATCGGCTCCAAGCGTGAGGTTGAGCAATACCTCAAGTATTTCACTTCCGTCTCCAAGTATGTGTTGTGTTGGTTGAGCTTTATTGAGCCTTTTTGTTTTGTGAAAAATTTTTTTTCAATACCCGATTCGAGTTCTTATCAAAGTTTTTGTTGAATATATTATACCTTGTTATTTTCCCACCCCCTCACTTGCTTTTGATTTCTTTTTTTTATAAAAACCTTAATATCCCGCGTACCGCCATTACTTGTTTTAATTATGCAGACTAACCAAAAATTTGTTCACAAAATTTAGCCAGCAGTTTGCTGTCATCAAGGTTGGTGGTGCAGTCATTACAGATAACCTCAATGAACTTGCTTCTGCCCTTGCTTTCTTGTACCACGTTGGTCTTTACCCAGTTATTCTTCACGGTACTGGACCTCAGATTAATGCTGTACTTGAATCCCAGGGTATTGTTCCCGATTACATTGATGGAATCCGTATCACAGATTCCAAGACTATGTCTGTTGTTCGTAAGATGTTCCTTCAGCAGAATCTTAAGCTCGTCGAGGCTCTCGAGAAGCTTGGTGTTCGTGCCCGTCCCATAACTGGTGGCGTTTTTGGCGCTGACTATCTCGACAAGGAAAAATATCACCTCGTTGGTAAGATCACCTCTGTTGACAAGACTCCTATTGAGGCATCTATCAATGCCGGTGCCCTTCCCATTCTTACTTCTCTTGCTGAGACTCCTGATGGCCAAATTTTGAACGTCAATGCCGACGTTGCTGCTGGTGAACTTGCTCGTGTTATTGAGCCTCTTAAAATTGTTTACCTTAACGAAAAGGGAGGTCTCATTAATGGTTCTACCGGTGAAAAGATTTCTGTTATTAATCTTGACGAGGAGTACGATGATCTTATGAAGGAGCCTTGGGTTAAGTACGGCACCAAGCTTAAGATTAAGGAGATTAAGGAGCTTCTCACATACCTACCCAGATCTTCATCTGTCGCCATTATTTCGGTTCATGACCTTCAGAAGGAACTCTTTACCGATTCTGGTGCAGGTACTTTGATTAGACGTGGCTACAAGTTGCTGTCACGTGAAAACCTCGAACAGTTCCCCTCTCAGGAGGCTCTCCGTAAGGCTCTTCAACGTGATCCTGTGATTGCCAACAAGACTATTTCTGTTGCCTCTTATCTTCGTCAGCTTGAAGGCACATCCTTCAAGGCTTATGGTGATGAACCCCTTGAGGTTTTGGCCATTGTCAAAAACACTGAGCCTATCCCCACTTTAGAGAAATTTTTGCCTAGCAAGAACGGCTGGCTCAATAATGTGACTGACAATATTTGGACTGCCATTCGCAAGGACTACCCCGTTCTTCAATGGGTTATTTCTGATCAAGACGAGAACGCTTCTTGGCATTTCAGCAAAGCTGACGGTTCTTTTGCTAAGGATGGTCAGATTTTGTTCTGGTATGGTCTCCAAGACTCTGCTGAAATTTCAAAGTTGATTTCCACTTTTTCAGCTGAAGTTGTTTCCAAGACTGCTTCCGCTCAGGCTACTACTGCCAGTGGTCCTAAGATCCAAACTAGATCTTTCAGCACCCGTTCTGGTCTTTCTATGCTACGCCGCCCCTTTGGCATCATGGGTGCTCGCTCTTACAGCACTGAGAGCACTACCAATCCTAACCCCCCTCTTAAGGAGGGAACCAGCACTAAGCCCGCCAAGGTTGCTCTCATTGGTGCACGTGGTTACACTGGTCAGGCTCTCATTGATTTGATTAATCAACACCCTTACCTTGAACTGTCTCATGTCTCTTCTCGTGAATTGGCTGGTAAGCCTCTTAACGGTTACGATAAGAAGCGCATTATTTACGATAACCTTCAAGTTGAGGATATTCGCCGTCTCGAGGAGCGCGGTGAAGTTGATATCTGGGTTATGGCTTTGCCCAATGGTGTTTGCAAACCTTTTGTTGAAGCTATCGACAACGCTAACTCTGCTAAGACTTCCAAGATCATCGATCTGTCTGCTGACTATCGTTTCGATGACACTAATGAATGGCTCTACGGTCTTCCCGAGCTTGGAGACCGTTCCAAATACGCTACTGCGCGAAAAATCTCTAACCCCGGCTGTTACGCTACTGCTGCCCAACTGGCAATTTCTCCTCTAGTTGAGCACTTGGGCAATGGTCAACCCTCCGTTTTTGGTATTTCTGGTTACTCTGGTGCTGGTACTAAACCATCTCCCAAGAATGATCTTAAGGTTTTGACCAATAACTTGATTCCTTACTCTTTGACTGATCATATTCACGAGCGTGAAGTGTCCCGCCAGCTGGGCACCCAGATTGCTTTTACCCCTCACGTTGCCCAGTGGTTCCAAGGTATTACCCACACAATTTCTATTCCTCTCAAGACACCACTGTCATCCCGTGAAATCCGCAACCTGTACCAGGACCGGTACGCCGGTGAGAAGCTCATCCACGTGACAGGTGAGGCACCGTTGGTGCGCGATATTTCTGGAAAGCACAGCGTCTCTATTGGCGGCTTCGGTGTTTCCTCTCGCGGTGACCGTGTTGTTGTGGTTGCTACCATTGATAACTTGCTTAAGGGTGCCGCCACCCAATGCTTACAGAACGCTAACTTGCTTCTGGGTTATGGCGAGTACACTGGCATTCCAGTTTAGAAAAAAAAAGAAAAAAGAAAAAAGAAAAAATTTTCAAGAAAAGGCTATTTTAGATAATAATTTATATTACACAGAATGTATTCAAATTGAGGTCCTCAAATTGAGGTCGTGTATCACGTTTTTAAGTTTATTACATTGCATCATGTTATGTAAGCATTAGAAAAAAAATTTGCACTCGGGCCACTTTGTATGATGGTGTTAGCAAGAGGGAGACCCGCCTGTTCCTGCCAGTAAATCCGCCTAAATCATTTTTTTTATTTTTTTTTTATTTTGAAAATCCCAACCACCTATTTCACTGGTTTTTTTAACGCTAACAAATACCCGACGCAGCAACATATTTAAAAATATTACAAGACTCTGGCTGACCACGCCGACCGACCGCAGCAATCAACCACGCGCTCTGCTGCAGTTTCGTCTATAGCGATTGACTGTCTGACTGATCGATTTATCGACTTGAAGGAATCTAATTATTCATATTATAACAACTCCGGACATAAAGACCGCTGTCCCATGTGGTGACACCCACACATGCCCACCAAACAATCCTTCCACCCAGAGCCTGCCTCCAGCAGCAGGGCGGATTCTGCTGAGCCTGACGGAGCTTCTTCGGGTCATTTACCGTCCATTGCTTCGCTTCGTACCGATAATGCTTCGGGACTTGCTGTTCGTCAACAGCAACAGCAACATAATCATCACAATCAACCACAGCAACAACAGCAATCACATCCTCCTCAACCACAGCATCTGTTACCTCCGTTGATTGGGCATTATTATTGTAATCCCCCCCAAAACAATAACCAAGGCCCTAATGCTCATCATTACGGGACGTCAGCAGCCGTTCCCCACATTGCAGCACCCCATATTTCTTCTGACGGGTTTTTACAAATTCCATCTAGTGGTGGTGGTTCTAGCGGCGCTAATGGGAGCGTACGGAACCCATATGCAACTTCACCCTACCGCACTCCGTCATCACCTAGTGGTCCAACTCTTCATACACCTTATTCTCCTCTTGAATATCCAACTCCTAGCACGTTAGATTACAGGTAAGCAAGCTGAAAGGGGAGTTTTCGCCAGGGCTTGGTTATCTAACTTTTTTTTTTTTTTTAATTTTTAGAAGTCAAGGTTCGTCGGTACCACCATCACCAAATCGGAATCCATTGCCACCTTTGCTTTCAGACTCGGAATTACATCCGATAGGGCCCAGTGCCGGTGCCGCAGGTCGGTCACCTTCACCAGTCCCTCCAAATGTTAGCAGTAGTAATGATACTAGAAACAGAAAAACAGAAAGCAGTAACAATACCCTTCATTTATATACCCAGAACTCGGGACCCGGACCAGGTTTGCGCAGTCCTTTATTGACAGTCCCGCCTCCAGGGCTGCACACCAAACAGCAGCAATCTTTACAACCGTTGACAACTTCTAGTAGCAATCATTCGATTCCATCTTCGGAAAAATCATCTTCTCTAGACGCACCGCCTCCGACACTTCAAATCACGTCACCACCACCTCCAACTCTACAAGAAGAGCGAGACGCCTCTTTACAAAATACTGGGTCTTCTCATCTTGCCCTTCCTACCCATAATTCTTCTTCAGGACGTGGATATAACAGCGACTATTTAACACCAGAACCGTTCTATTCTCCCGCCGTTTCACCTTCAACAACTTCGTCTAATGTCGTTGCACCTGTATCAAATGTTCCGCTATCCTTATCCGTTTCATCATCTAATGAAGCTTCAGTAACTGGAACTGGAGTTGACAGTGTTGCAGGTGATTCCAAAATCAATTCAGCTACTCGACGACCTTTTCGACAACGACGGAAAGATCCCTCTTGCGATTCTTGCCGCGAACGCAAGGTTAAATGTAATGCGACTGAGACATCGGCATGCTCTGAATGTATTCATCGACAACTTAAGTGCCAATTCACTAAAGATACCAATCGCCGTATGAGTTCGTCGAAGCAAATTAAAGACATGGAACGTAATATCTCCCGTTTACTTTCTTGTGTTGATGAGTACCAAGCTCTTCTTCGCGACGCCAACATTCCAGTACCATCCCATTTGGCTTTTGATCCATTAACTGGAACCACGACGGGGTTATTACGGGCTAATACCCCTGTTTCTGATATAAATTATAGTTCTTCATGCGAGTTACCTAGTGGTGTAAATAGTGGTTTACCGAATTCAAGTGGGGTTTCTGGGACAAATGACCATTTATCTGGAGGACTATTAGCTGTTCCTTCACGCAATAAATCATTGTCACCATCACCAGCATCTTCGCCGGGTCCTCTTGATGGTGTTAATGGCTGGAACCAGCGCTCACGACGAAACTCAGACGCGTCTGATGTTTCCGTTTCACCGTACATACTGCCCCACGATGACCCACAACTACGCTGGGGCCAATCTGGCTCGTCGATCCGTCGCTCATCAACCTTAATTGGCTTTTCTCAGTCTGGCTCGGGACCACCCTCATCTTTACATGGATCTGCTTCTCCAAATTTACTTATTATGTCCCCCAAGCTGGTTACTCCGGTTGTCCAATCAGGTATTACAGGTTCTGTTGCACTAATTCCGAGCGCTATGCCGGGGAATGCTCTTGTACAGCCAATGCCATATGCTTTACGGCCTGAAACTTCCGAAGCCCTACCTAAAGCACTCCGCTTCATGCAAAAGTATAACAAAGGGGCTTTTGCACCGCCCCCAGGGTACTCCTTCACACCTCAGCCGCCACCGTTTTCTTCATCCTCTGCCAAAACTTCTGCAGCAAGTCCTCCACCCATTTCCAAAAAAAGTTATGTTGATTATTCAACTGCGCGTAGCAGCGACCTTATAGATGAAGAAAACATTGATGTCTACGATTTGGCTCGCTATGTACCAACTAGAAAAACGGTCGATGTACTAATGCAGAATTATTATGATACATATCAAATTTGGCTGCCATCACAACAGTGGACTTCGCTAAAAACTGATGTCAAGAGTTTAATAAAATGGGAACGAAAGACTGATTCTGAAGATGAGGTTTGCAAATTTGTTCCGCGTCAAACATGGGTTTCTGGGTTTTTTGCGGTGTTGGCGCTGGGTGTTCGGGATAACATTGATCCAAATATCTCTGTAATGGTTCAAGGTGATAAGTATATTGCCGTGTCTGAACGTCTTATGGCTTTGTCTCCTAACTTTGAGTCAACAATTAATCATGATTGGATCAATACGGCAATGCTTAATCATATATACTACCAAGAGACGAATAGACGAGCTCTTGCCTCTTTATGGTTATCTCAAGGTATTCAAGCGGCATATCGAACAGGCGTCGCAGCTGCGCTAACATCAGCTGATCAGCATCTTTGGTGGTCTCTTTTCACAGCAGACCGTATTTCTGCTCTGCGTTGGGGTCGCGATGTTATTATTAACGAGAGATATTTGCCAAGTTCTTATTTGTTACCCAATGGAGTTAAATCACAAAAACCAGAACAACTGTCACTGGATGAGGATATTCGCCTTTTTAACATTGTTGTACATCTTATTCGTATGACTGACGTTACATGTCGTACGCTGGCCTCTCAAGTGTCATTGTCTAAGCTAACTATTGATACATTTAACTCATACTTTGAAACTTTCTGGGCCTTATTGCCAGCCCATGTGCTAGACTCAGAACTTAATGAGCCTTTAGAGTATAAGGGATTTTTCATTGTTTTGGTTGTCAAGTATGCACAACACAACCTAATGCGTACAAATTTTTCGCCAATTGCTTCCCGAGCACAATTTTATCGCAGTGCTGAAGCTTGTTATAATGGTGCAAAGACAGTGTGTGGATTTGTTCGTCGTGTGCTATTATTTTTTGGCGGTTTCAGTGATGCCAATAAACCTGCGTTAGACGACAGGTTTTGGACTCGTGCATACTCGAATTTTTCACGAGTAGTCAATGACACGGTTGTAACTCATCTTTGGCAATGTTCTCTGATTGCGTTTGCGTTTGAGGACTGCAGTACTGGTCGCGCACTCGTTACAGCTATCCGAGCTGCGTCGCGTGCCCGCACTGTTTTTGGCATGTATGGCCGATATATCGACGGTTTTGTGCGGTTATTAGTGCGCGAGTTTAAGCGAGCGGAAGCTGCAGCTACAAGTGCGGCTACATTAGCAACTGGGAATACTGGCGAATACAAGCCATTGGATGATGAGACAGTTGTCGCAGTGATGGCCACTGATTTACAAGGAATTGGCCACCATGAGTGGATTTTCCCCCGGGCAGGTGATAAGTCAATGGACGCTTCTGAAGTTAACTATGGACAAAAAAGTGATGTTAACGAACCACCATTGAAGTTTAAAGGTTTGTCAAGGAATGATCCTAGTGGAGATGGACCACCTCTGCGCATTCCAACTGTTGTTGTCGACCCAGCTAGTCCCGAGCCTCTTACCAATGATGAGGATAGCTCACTTTCATCATCCAAAACCAAGTTTTCAGGTAAATCTCGGCATAATAACAATGGCACTAATTCTGGGACCAATTCTGGGAGAATACATCATCATCACCATCATCATCATCACCACAAAAGATCGGGTGGATCTCGACACTCTCAAGTCCTTCCTCTGGATGATCGCTCTGACGCAGATGACGAGGAGGGTAGTTCAAGTGGCGATGAATCCAAGAAAGAGCCTAAAAACGAGAGAACACATCCGTGGGCCGGGTGGGATGCTCTGGAAGCACGCATAGATGTGTTGGAGAAGTTGATTGAGCACCGCAAGGAAGATGCAAATTCTAGTGCTGGGTTGAAAGATCCTCAACCTTCTAAAAGTTCATTGAGTGAACCAGATTTTTCCGAGTCCAAGGTAAATGGCTCGACACCGGTCGCACGGCCAAGTGGTAGTGTAACGGTATCAACTCTTCTTCTTAAACCGGAAACCATGACGCCTTTACCCAAGCGGAAATTTTCCGAAGAAGATGATAACAGCGAAAAGGAAGATGAGTTGAATAAAGGGAAAAAGAATATTAATGTTGGAGACGAAAATAGCGGGCAAATGATACCCCCGATAATCACCATTACTGAATCGACGCCCGCTCCAGCTTCACATCAACAACAGCAGCAACAAATTTTATCACCTCATAAAAAGGCACAACGAGAAGGTGCCGACAATGATGCGCGGCGGATGATGTCTTTATCGCGGATCATTTAATAGAGTGATAGACATGGAAGACGGAAAAACCACAAATCTATATGTAGAAGTACATCTGTATAATTAAAACTTTTTTATGCTTTGGTCTGAGCTCCAGCAATAGTCAAGTGCTTGTAGCTGTTGTAAACTTTCTCATGCTTTAAAGCATTATTGAAAGGGGAAGAATTCTTGCTTTGCTTCAGCTTTTTGGTCTGTGATCCTGAAAGTACGTCTAAAAATAATATAAAATCTAATTAAATCTTAACAGTCTTTGGAATGTAACCTGTTGAACCGTGAGAAGCTGGATATTGCTAATAATGTCAGCAATGATTGTGTGAAAGTTTTACAAATATAGTCGTCAAGTGCATTTAACGGTTATATAGAAAAGGAAAAAACATATGAAAACCGTTTGAATAATAAAGATTGGGTGTAAGTATTAAAAGGTTTGTGATAATATGTGATTGATATTAAAATATCTTTTGTAAGAGTAGGCCCATCGGTTTAGGTTTGTTAAAATGTTTTAAAGAGTATAATTTTCAAATCTAATAAGATACTTGATTTTCCTAATGCCGGAAAAATTTTCTCTTTTTTCTTTTTTAAAAAGATCAAATTATTTAAATCCTGGCTTAGATCAAGAGATCTTAAACAGTCTAGGAGCAGGACAGGAAATTTGTAATCAATTGCAGTTTGGACCTGCCTACAAAAAAGAACGAAAAATAATCCTGCATTAATAACAAGTTAAGTTTCACACAACTCATGAATAGTTTTCAAGGCAAACGACAAAAAAAATATTTTTTGTCGTTTGTTTTTAAAAAATTCAACGCTTTTTTTTAAACGAGCCAGTAGCTGTGCTCGCTACACACGAAACGATAGATGGATAGATACACATGGAAATAAATTTATTGATATCTCAACTTAAGGAACAGCCTTGTATTGTCGATATTATTACATAATCATTTGGAAGCGTGTCTTAAAATCATTTGAGAGCCTTGAGCCGCAATACTCAGTATTGCCGCGGTTACCGTTGGAAAAAGCCTTTTATGTTCACATGAGGTCTTGATCACATGACTGTGACATGTGACTGATCGCTTTCTACTTTCCATCTGCTTCTACGCACCGCCTACGCCCCTTTGTTTTTTTTGTGGTGAGTTTAGTAGTGCACTGGAAAATGGATTATGTAATTTCGCTAGAAAACACCACCACCACCACCACCACCATCATCAGCCAAGCCATTTTTTTTTGACTAACCGGGCGGAGATTATCGGACAGCCCCGCGGCTACTGTCATAAAAAAAAAACCGAGGGGTTACGCTCATCGACATCTTCACTTTAAAACAAAATAGTAGGTCGTTAGATACCATCAAGTATTTAATGCTGAAGCATTATCTTGATCTAAATGAAGAGTGTTGTTTGGTTTGTGCTTTATAGCGGGTTCATGCGCACTCTTTATCTATAAGAAGCGCACGGATGGGTTAAAAATGCACCTGTAGCCTTTTTTTTTTTCGTTTTTTCGTTTTTTTGGTGTGAGCTGAAAACTGCATTATTTGGGTGGCGTTGGGTGTTTGCTGTTTAAGGTAGGCGGTTTTTTTTGTTTTGTTTAAGATGCGTGTTTATGTGGGCTTCGCCCCACGAGTATAAATACCAGGGCTTTCCCGATAAATCTCTACTTTCTCTTCTTCCCTTTTTCCCTTTGTCCAACCCACTCTAAAGGAATAACGTTAAATTAATTATATATATACTTTTTTAAAAACACAAACAGGAAAAAAAAATATATTACGACATCTTTCAGTGAATACTGCTTAAAACAATATGCAAATCTTTGTTGATACACCTACCAACGGAAAGTTGACTCTTGACGTAAGTATTCCACACAACACTCTTGATATGATTTTTTTTTAAAAGTTCTTATCTCCTAACTCTTTGTTTTCATTTTAGGTTGACAACTCCTCAACTATCGAAAATGTTAAATCCATGCTTGGCAGCACAGATTCAGTACTCTCCCATGCCGGTCAATACCTCGACGACTCTATGACTCTTGCCGAAGCTGGTGTTGCTTCTTCTTCAACTCTTATGTTTGCCCCTCGTATGCTTGGCGGCATGCAAATCTTTGTCAAGACTTTGACTGGAAAGACTATTACTCTTGAGGTGGAATCCTCAGATACTATTGATAACGTCAAGTCTAAAATTCAAGATAAGGAAGGTATCCCACCTGATCAACAGCGTTTGATTTTTGCTGGTAAGCAACTTGAGGACGGCAGAACCCTTTCTGATTACAACATTCAAAAGGAATCAACCCTTCATTTAGTTCTTCGTCTCCGTGGTGGTATGCAAATTTTCGTCAAGACTTTGACTGGAAAGACCATCACTCTTGAGGTGGAGTCTTCTGACACTATCGACAATGTCAAGTCCAAGATTCAAGATAAGGAAGGTATCCCACCTGATCAACAGCGTCTTATCTTTGCTGGTAAACAACTTGAGGACGGCAGAACCCTCTCCGACTACAACATTCAGAAGGAATCCACACTTCATTTAGTTCTTCGTCTCCGTGGTGGTATGCAAATTTTTGTCAAGACTCTTACCGGTAAAACCATCACTCTTGAGGTTGAGTCTTCCGATACCATCGACAACGTCAAGTCTAAGATCCAGGACAAGGAAGGCATTCCCCCAGATCAGCAACGTCTTATCTTTGCTGGTAAGCAGCTTGAAGATGGTAGAACTCTTTCCGACTACAACATCCAAAAGGAATCAACCCTTCACTTAGTTCTTCGTCTCCGTGGTGGTATGCAAATTTTTGTTAAGACTCTTACCGGTAAGACCATCACTCTTGAGGTGGAGTCCTCTGATACCATCGACAATGTCAAGTCTAAGATTCAAGATAAGGAAGGCATTCCCCCAGATCAACAGCGTCTTATCTTTGCTGGTAAGCAACTTGAGGACGGCAGAACCCTCTCCGACTACAACATTCAGAAGGAATCCACACTTCATTTAGTTCTTCGTCTCCGTGGTGGTATGCAAATTTTTGTCAAGACTCTTACCGGTAAAACCATCACTCTTGAGGTTGAGTCTTCCGATACCATCGACAACGTCAAGTCTAAGATCCAGGACAAGGAAGGTATCCCACCTGATCAACAGCGTCTTATCTTTGCTGGTAAGCAGCTTGAGGACGGCAGAACTCTTTCCGACTACAACATTCAGAAGGAATCCACACTTCACTTAGTTCTCCGCCTTCGTGGTGGTATGCAAATTTTCGTCAAGACTTTGACTGGAAAGACCATCACTCTTGAGGTGGAGTCCTCTGATACCATCGATAATGTCAAGTCTAAGATCCAGGACAAGGAAGGTATCCCCCCTGATCAGCAGCGTCTTATCTTTGCTGGTAAGCAACTTGAGGACGGCAGAACCCTCTCCGACTACAACATTCAGAAGGAATCCACACTTCATTTAGTTCTTCGTCTCCGTGGTGGTATGCAAATTTTTGTCAAGACTCTTACCGGTAAAACCATCACTCTTGAGGTTGAGTCTTCCGATACCATCGACAATGTCAAGTCTAAGATCCAGGATAAGGAAGGCATTCCCCCAGATCAGCAACGTCTTATCTTTGCTGGTAAGCAGCTTGAGGACGGCAGAACTCTTTCCGATTACAATATCCAAAAGGAGTCTACTTTGCATCTGGTTCTTCGTCTTCGTGGTGGCATGTAAAATCATGCAAAATTAGATAGATTAAGTTTTTTTTTTAATATAAGAATTTTTTTTTATTTATTTCTTGAGCTGATAGGTAGAAAGGGTCTCTGCATCGTAGCTAAGATACTTGCCGTTAATATCACCAGAGCCTCTGAGAGAAAGGTTGGCAACAACAGCAGCAGGGACCTCTGGTGGAAGAAGCTTTCCAGTGTTGTGAAGCTCGTGGAAGAACTTGTGCTCGTCAGAAGACATGCCCTCACCAAACTTGTCACGGATGTTGTTTTGCATGTTTGTGTCAACGATACCAGGGGCGATGGCAATGGCAAAAATATCCTTTTCTTCCGCGGCAATAGAGCCTGCGTAGTGGTTGATGGCAGCCTTTGAGGAACCGTAAGCAGCCCAGCCGTTGAAAAAAATGGTGGAAGCGTCAGAGGAAACAAACACAATGCGGCCCTTGGTTTTTCTAAGCTCTGGGATAGCCTTGCTAGAGAGCGAGACGGGAGCAAAGAAGTTAATGTCATAAAGCTTTTTCCAGTCCTCAATTGAAGCCTGTGCGACAGGGGCAATGGGCTCCAAAACACCGGCATTGCAAATAACACCATCAATGCGGCCAAAAGTTTTCAGTGCATGGGAGATAATGGCATCTGAAGTGCTTTCCTTGGCAACATCGCCAGTAACATAAGTGAAGCGCCCAGGGTATTTCTTCTCGAGAGCCTCGAGACCGGCAGAGGAGCGGGACACACCAACAACACGAGGTTGTTCTGGAGCAGCAATGAGCAGCTCGACAATAGAAGCGCCGATACCTAAAAGAAAAAAAAAAATATTAAAATTTGGCCGAATTATAAATGTAAAAAGAAGTATTGGGCGACGCACCTCTAGAGGCACCAGTGACAATGATAACTGGAGAAGAAGACATTATGGTTGATTAGATTGGCAAAAAATAGTAATAAATATATAGTAAAATAGTAAATAAGAGTAGGATTAAGGCTCCAATTTATACTTTTTTTATATCGTCACATCTAAAAAGAAAAGAAAGAAAGAAAGAAAGCTTATTTATTTCTCCAGATAATAATACTCTCCGGAGTACCAGGGACCATTGAATATCCTCTATTGAAAGGGAAAGAAGAGAAGCCTTTTTTGTTTGGTGGACTCGGTTTTACCGGCACATGATCTTGAATGGGTAACGTTAACCAGAAAGTTTGTCTACAAAGTGGTGGGGGGTTTAGCCAAAATTATAAACTGTATCTGCATCATTGCTTACTATTCCTCACGGATTGATGAAGCAGGAAAAAAAAGGCTTTATAGAAGAAAAAAAAATATTATATTGAGAGAGAGGGAGAGAGAGAAAGGTGGGTTTTGAGATCAACAGTACATTGGAAAGTAGGTTAATCTCAAAGGTCCGTTAAACAAAAGACCTAAGTGGTACCGATGACAGCTTATACGTCATGAATGCTACAAAGAAGAGAAGAAAAAGGGCGTATGGACGCTCTGTAGATCTTGTAACGAATGGCTTCGAGGCCAAAAACATTGACCAAAACACCTATCGCTGTCTTTGGGTGAGTGGTTTTTTTTATTATTCTCAGCTTTCAATTATGATTACTATTGTTTTGTCTTTTATTTTCCAGATATTATAATCAAACAATATGAAAACTTTTTTCATTAAAAAATCTTAAAAAAAGTGATCCGTTTAATACTAAAGGAAGTTTGTTCCCGTCATAAAGATCTGGAAAAGACATTTCCCATAGGCCATTGAGTTTTTTTAAGAGCGTTGATGAACCTTCAAGTTTTGTCTTGTACACATTCAGGTACTTTAATCTTTTTATTTTTATATATTTAACAAAAAAAAAAAAAAGAAAATTTCTGTTTAAGCAATTACCATCCATAATTTTAAAACGACCCTATCTTAAAGGGACCGTTGGTATTTTAAATCATGGACTCTTTCTTAAAAATCACTTTGGACCGTTACTGAGAGGCAAACGGCCCATCGGAGGGTACCTTGAAATAGGATCCCAATCCCGGTCTCATCTAACATAAGCGGAATTTTCATTTGCTTAGGTTTTTTTTAAAAATAAATGACGTCTATGTATATATCAATTGAAGTTTTAAAAGGCTGATTTTAACAATTAGGAATATCCGGTATCCTCTGTTTTTATAAATGGTTTTACTGTCCATTTTCAAGCTCATTTCTTGTTTTCTTGTATTTTTATTAAAAAAACATGGTTTTACTTTGACCTAAAGATAATTTAATTACATAATGTATGACATACTTGAAGGACCAAAATTTACATGGTGCTGAATAATACCCACAGTTTCTGGTTGCTCTGGTTGCACGACACAAAAAAATTTCACAAGCAGACGAAAAAAAAAAAAAATTAGGAGGCTTCCTTGAACATACCAAAAAACCAGCTTTAAGTCCTCTTCAATCATTACCATAAGTGTATACAACGTTTTTACGTGTATATACATGATTACAAATACCCCGGAGCATAGCTTGATTTGAAGATAACGTGCTTGGCTTTATACTTATAATAAATATTTAATCAATATTTGAGAAAGAGAGAATCAAAATGTCGAAGCCTTTGAATCTCGAAAGCAAAGCCTTCTCTCAAAAGTTGAGCGATAAGATTGCCAACAAGCTGCGTGAAACATCGGAATCAAGCACAGTCAAAAAAGGGGGAAATACCAACAATAAAAAGGCTTCTCAGCAGACCGATAGAAAATCTAAAGATACCGCTAGATCCAGCAATAAGAAGAACACACCCAACAAAGCTGTGGGTGGTGCGTCGGCAGTTAAGGATAAGGATTTGGTCAAAGATGTTGGTGATCTGATTGACAGCTTGGGATTCAACAATATTCAGAAGGAGAACAAGCAGCCTGGCAAGAAGAACAATAAAAAGGATCTAAAAAACAAGGATCGCAAAGATCATCAAAATGGCAAACAACAGCAATCCGTCAAGAAGGAAAAATCATCAAACAACAACAAGCCATCCATCAAGAAGGAAAATGGCGATCACCAGCAAAAACAGTCTTTCAGCAAGGAAAACAAACTTCAGAAGCCTTCAGCTACTGTTCGGCCCAAAAAGGAAGGTGGTGCTCTTAAGGATATTGATAACATTGTCACGAACCTTGAAAACACCTTGGATGACTCTGCTGTAGTTCCATCTACTGTCATCCCTGAGCTGCACAAGGAAAACAAGGCTGTTTTTGACCCGCGAACCGACTGGTACAACTTCGACATAACCACAGCTGGCGAGCCCGTTAAAATCCCGAACCAGCCTCCAGAAATTCCTCTTTCTCACTCCCGCATCGAAGCTTTACATACTCAAGCTAAAGCTCTTCTGTCCAAGGAAAATGAAATCTTCATTCATGAAGGTAACAAGTCTGGAGCCCAAAAACAGTTTCTGTCACAGTTGCTTTCTGCTGGTACTCTCAGCGACAAAATCTCTGCTTACACCCTGCTTGTCCAAGAATCTCCCCTCCACTCAGTCAAGTACTTTAATGCCATGCTGGGTCTTTGTCGCAAAAAGTCTCGTGGTAACGCTCTTCAAAGTATTGCTGCACTTAAGGATATGTTTATCAATGGCGTTCTTCCTGACAGAAAGCTTCGCTACTTTAAAAACCAGCCTGCCCTTTCCAACAAAACTCCCCCTGAAGTTCTTATTCTATGGGCATTTGAAGACTGGCTCAAGGGATTCTTTTTTTCCCTTGTCCAAATTCTCGAAATTCTTTCCCACGACACTGTTTCCTATGTTCGTTCCAGCACTGCTGATCACATTTTAGATCTCCTCAAATCTAAGCCAGAACAGGAAGCAAACCTGCTGAGATTAGGTGTAAACAAGCTCGGTGATAACGACAAGCAAGTTGCTTCCCGAGTTTCATATCTCATTCTCAAAATTGAAGAAGTTCATCCTGTTATGAATAAAGTTATTGCTGACTCTATTTCTGAGCTTATCTTCCGCCCCAGTTCTGATTACCACGCTCGTTACTACTCGATCATCACTCTTAATCAAACTATCCTTACCCACAAAAATAAGGATGTCGCTAATTCTCTTATCAGAACTTATCTTTCACTCTTTGAGCTTTTGCTGGCTGAAACAAGCAAAGACAAGCCAAACAAGGCTGAGGAAGTCAAACCCCAGAAGAAGCCCCGCCACAAACATACCAAGGGCAAGCAAGCACGCAAGACACCAATTAAAACATCTGAGGCTGTCAAAGAAGAAGAGTTCGATAAGCTTATTTCAGCCATTCTTACTGGTATGAACCGTGCTTACCCATTTGCCGATCTTCCCAAGGATGTTTTTGAAGGCCACATTAATACTATTTATCGCGTTACTCATTCTGCAAACTTCAACACTGGAATTCAGGCTCTCATTCTGCTCTTCCAAATGTCTCAAGGTGAAAAGTCACTTTCTGATAGATTCTACCGAACTCTTTATGAGTCTCTATTTGACCCACGTCTTGCTTTATCGTCAAAGCTGCGTCTTTATCTTAACCTCATGTTTAAGGCCCTTAAACAAGACACTAATCAAGATCGTGCCAAAGCTTTCACCAAACGTTTAATTCAAGTTGCTGATCATTGGATCAATATTGGAGTTATTTCGGGTGTTATTTATCTTATTTCCGAGCTCAAAAAGGCTTCGCCCAGCATGAAATCCCTGATTTCTGACAAGCCTGCTGTGGCTGCTGTGGCCAAGAAATTGGAAGAAAGTACTGAGGCTGAGGCCAATAGCGAAGACATAGAAGTCGATCTTATCGATAAGTATGACGGTCGCAAGCGTGATCCTAATTTTGCCAATGCAGGCAAGACCAAGGTTTGGGAAGTCATTCCTCTTCTCAATCACTTTCATCCCACTGTTTCCTTCTACACTCAACACTACCTGGGTCTTGCCCCTGAGGGCGCGCCCAAGCCAATCCAACCAGATCTCAATCTTTACACGCTTGCACACTTTTTGGACAGATTTGTCTACAGAAATCCTAAACAGAAGCCTAATACTCATGGTAGCAGTATTATGCAACCGTTAGTTGGCTCCGATCCCACAGGTCTTGTTTTTGGTACTAACTTGGGTGCTTCTGGGCCTGGAATTGATAAGGCTGTCAATTTTGAAGATTGGAAGAACATGAAGATTGACGATGTCGACGTCGGTGACCGATTTTTCTTCAACTACTTCAATCTTGTTCAGGACAATAAATCTGGCGAGAAAAAGGAAAAGAAGAGTCTTGAAAAAGATATTGAGAATGCTGACTTAGATGATGAACAAGAAATTTGGAAGGCTCTTGTGTCTAGCAACCCCAGTATTGAAGCTGAAGAAGAAGATGAGAGTGATATTGATTTGTCCATGTCTGATATGGATGATGATGATGATGACTTGGAGGGTCTTGAAGAAAACGATGAAGATGAGGATGAGGATGAAGAAGATGATGATGATGAAGATGACGCTGGATTCTTAAAAAAAGTTGACGATGAAGATGGTGTGTTGGGTAGTGATGAGGAAGTTGATCTGGAAGATGGTGATGATCTGGAAGCTCAGTTTGAAGCTGCTTTGGCTAAGGGGAAGACAAATAAGCGCAGCCGTGATGATGAAGACGAAGAGGAAGAGGACCCCAGAGCAGCTAAGAAGGCTGCCAATAAGGCTAGACGACAGAGACTCAAGGATCTACCATTGTTTGCATCGGCAGAAGATTACGCTCAGTACCTTGTTTCCGATGATGAAAATTGAGTAGATCTACATTATAATGATAAAAGAAACCTGAGAGAAAAAAATTATATAAAAACCCCTTTAGAATTTAGTAAATAAACCATACATTAACTTTAACTATTTAATGAAACGTTTTTTTTTGAAAATAAATAAAAATTAAAATTACATCAAAAATCTACGCAAATATTGAAATTTTATAGTCACGTGGTTGGGTTAGGGTAGCTTTCATTTTTTTCACCACCCAATCAATAACGCCTAAAGTCCATCCTCCAAAAAAAAAATTTCACCACAGCCAAAAACGAAAATCTCCCCTACACCTAAAACAAATATTCGGTTCATACAAACACATCGAATCTGAAGCAGTATCTTCGCCGTTCTCTTTAGATTTATACCCCCATCATGTCCCGAACTTTTATTTCTACCTTGAGAACTCAGTTCTCTAAGCCCATCGGTGTCTCGGGCCCCACTGTTCAGCTGCTTTCCGGCGCTTCCTCTTCTATCACCGCTAAGCAACCCGTTCAGCTTTCGTCGCCCGTTCTCACCTTTGTCCGTCATGCTACCAAGCGTGCCGCCGGTTCAAAGACCAGTAACAAGGATTCCCGTGGTAGACGTCTTGGTTCCAAGAAGAGTGATGGTCAACAGGTTCAAGTTGGCGAAATCATCTACAGACAACGCGGCACAAAGATTTACCCCGGTGAAAATGTAAGTATAATTCTTGCAATTGAACTTGTACACGTTTGCACATATTAGCAAGGAATTATTTTGATAACTTATTTTCTTATGTGCTAACTGCTTAATTAGGTCGGTATTGGTAAAGATCATACTCTTTATGCTCTCGAGCCCGGTTACGTTCGCTTTTATCTTGACCCCTTCCACCCCAAGCGCAAATTTGCCGGTGTCGTTCTCAACAAGGTTCACCGCCTGCCCACTCCTCATTTTTTCCCCACAAACCGCAGATTTGGCCGTGCCGAAATTGTCGACCCTGATGCCGCTAAGGCTGAACGTGACAATATGTCTCGCAAGGAATACCTCCTTCAAGATGCTCTGACCAAGGAGAAGCAAGAGCGTGTTACTAACCGTTCTGAAAAGCGCGCTAAAATTACCAGCGATCTTCAAAAGCTTGTCCCTGGTCTTGAGGGTGCTGAGCTCGAGTCTGCCGTCGACTACCTCGTCACAGTTCGTGTTTATCTTTCTGGCGGTCGCTCCATTGACGAGGCCCATAAGTTTGCTCTTCGTGAATACAAGCTTGACACTAACATTGACAAGGTTGCTGGCCGCATTACTGAAGAGGAATTCGCTTCTAAAATTGCTGCTAAGGAGGCTATTATTTCCAAGCTTATTAACACTGTCACATTCAATCCTGAATTCAATCTTACCAAATACCAATCCAAGAAGGAAATTGCTGCTCAGCGACAGGAAAAGATTGCGGCTATGAAAGCTCTCTACGAGGCCGGTCCTATCACCCCTAAGAGCAAAAAGGAGATTCTCGAGCTCATCAACTCGGACTGTTTCCCCATAGGATACCGCGTCGATTTGAAGAGACGTTACCTTAAGACCATCAGACCCCGACGGGAAATTAATCTGACTCTTAAGAAGACTGAAATCCTTGATCTTGAGAAGAAGAAGAAGGGCTCTGTTATCAAGCGTTGGGATTACCAGGCCGAACACGTTCACCTTGACTTTGTTCCCAAGTCTGCGTAACTTGGAAACTAGGATGTAAGATGATCTAAAGGGGAAGTCGTTGTTTTGTCATGTTGTAGTTGTTATATATTTTTGTTTTGGCTGTATATTTTTTTGTACATATTTTAAACCAATATTTGCTAAACATTTTTTTTATTTCTCTTGACTTTTATGTGATACCAATAATTATATAATAACTACTAAAAGAAGGATTTGATAACTTCTAAGTAACTGACAATATGTACAAGAATTTGTAGATTAACACTACGTCTTGAAAACTTAATATATCAATAGATGCTGATAGTTATAGTCGTTATTGCGTTTTGAACATATTTGGTCACTGTCATACTCTTAGTTGTTAATGGTTTATACATTAAAATAGAATCAAGTTTAGGTTAGAGTAAAGGTACGAGATTTCATGACTGGAATAATAAGACTACCTTGAGATATTATATTTCCAAAACCTACTTATAAAATCATTGGCCGGCTAGTAAGACATGAGTTTCGTTTCCAGATTTTTCACTAATCGAACATCTACTTGAAAATAACGTACAACTGAAAATAACTATTTCAGGCCATTCCACAGAGTTTCTTTTTTTTTTTTTTTTTTTTTTTGGTCTTATCAATAATGTAAGTGATAGGTGAAATCAAGAAATATTTGGGCATCTGTACAAACAAGTAGGAGTTAATCCAACTAATTTTAAATCAGCAGACCGGTACTGATTTTTTTTCATAAGCTTGCATTATTGTCAATTGTTGAAGCTTTTCAATATAAGCACTTCAGCAAATAATGTTTTATAAAAGGAAAAAGGAAAACCTTTAAAGATAGGTTGAAACGATAAAAAAAACTTTTAACATTGTTGAAAAATTTTTGTAAGTTTTTAGTCCTTGAATATATTAAAAATAAATAAAAATAAATAAAATAGAAGTTAAATGCTCTTTAAATAAAATTATACTGAATTAAGTAAAGCAACCTATGAGTGTGGTCTTGCAAATTTCAATGCCAAAAAACTCTATAATTACAAAATTGAAATTTTTCAATTTTCAATTAACCGATTAAGCTGTTCAGCAAATTAACAATGGAAACCACAATGTTAACAACACCATCCCCCATGCCTGAATTACTCAAGGAAAGAGTAAGGTTATTGAGAGTGTCGCGCAAAACCTTGATCAAATTGACCGTATGTGAGTCAAGGGTTCGGCCCGTTAAAAATGAAACAAGGGCATTAACAACTCGCTGAAGAATATCAAGGAGGTATCGGATACCTGTAATAAGTAAAACTCTATTAAGAGTACCTGATATTCCTGTACGACTTGAAATGTTATTAATTGCATTCACTATCTGCGCAACAACAGTTGTAAGGTTTGTGATGAGATCTCCGACAGATGCAATTGTACTAGTAGGATCTAGATTAACAATGGATGTCAAAGTTGATTGCAAAAACGAAGTTGCCGCATTGATGAGTGTAATTATGGGCGAAATATCAACAATACTAATTGACTGTGCCTCACGTTTTTGAATATCCATGAAAGGTGCTAGAAGTTCTTCGGCTGTAGCAGAGGTAGATTTATAATTTTGTTCGATGAAGTTACCCGAGATAGAAACAGGTTTTGTAGACACTGTTTTTTCTGTGGTCTTGGAATCGATGGGAAAGCCTGATGCCAAAGCAATAGTAAATAAGATAAGAAGATTAGAAATAGCAACCATTTTTACTGCTTTTTTTATTTTTGAACTTAATTGTTTTTGTCGTAGTTGACTTTTACAGAGAAGAAAAAAAAGTGAGCATTAGGTTCCATATTTATATTGAAAAGTTGGTTTTTTAAAATATACATTTTTGTTTAGTTTCAATGAAAATATTAAAAAAAGCTTGACATTTTTTTATGTGTTACATGGATTAATTCTTTCTTGGAGGTTGAAAGGGTGGCTGTGTATCAGTTACTATATTGTGGTCTGAGAATAGCTCATTTAGATATGAATTAGCACTTAAATATTACTGTTATGTTTGATTTATTTAATATTATTAACAATGTCTTTGATAATTGAATTCAAAAGTGTTCTATTAGTATGTAGACAAAAATATTTAAAGATTTTCATTTAGAAAACGATAGTAGTAATGAAAATAAATTCATTCTAAACTTTACTTAAAACTATGTTAGTCTATAATTTAATTCATGTTCTTAATTATGAAAATATTCATCCATAAAAATTAAAAACATTAAAAGCACTCTCTTTTCGTTTTATAGTATTAACATTGATACAATACTTTTAAGAAATAACTCACAGTAATATGATTAATGTTTAAATGATAAAAAGAATATCAGACATTAGTAAAATATTTATTTTAATATTTAATCCGGATAAATTTTTAAAAGCTAATTATACCTAATAAATCACTATTTCAGTTTTCTGTCTATAAATTTATATATATTTGTTATAACTTTAATTATTTCAAGTATTAATGTATTTTTTTAAAACATTATAGCTCTTTTTATGTCTCTTCAATTTAGGTTTAATTTAAACTGTAACCATTTTGTGTTTTACATCAACAAAGTGGGCGAAGTTCTAATTTTCCATTACTCTATCTCATTCTGATTTTAGTTTAAGTAGCCGATTCGTTTCTTAAGTTTTTCGATTAAGCTTATATTTAAAATAGTTTTAGCAATAAGTTTTTTAGAAAAGATTTCAACATTTTTTTAAAAAAACTTTTTTAAAAATTTCCCCTTAACATTTTATAATAAATTTATTACTTATTATGCACTTCTTAATGTTGGAAAAAAAGGAATAAATGTCTATTCATATATTACAATTTGATTTTTGGCTGAAATGCATACATTAATTTGTCGAAATCATTAAAAATAATTGTTATATAAGCATAGTAATCAATATTTTTATATTCGGTTTTGGGTAAAACTTAATATTTTAAGTTTGTTCAACTGGTACAAGATGTCCTCTTATTAAAAAAAATTAAACATTTAACTAGCATGTCTCTAAATTACTTTCAATTAATATTTTTAGTTTTTAAATATTTGAATAAATTATGAACATAAAAATATATCATATTAATAATATAATAATGGAATTACAAATCCAGTTGCTTAAAGAAGAGTCTCAAGAAGAGTTACAATAGAAGCAATGATGTTGGTAACACCAGTTCCTAGTCCAGAAGAGCCGAGAAGAGTAGAAAGATTGTTGAGGGTGTCACGGAGAGAAATAATAACAGAAATGAGGGTTGAATCAAGGGTTTGGCCAGTAAGGTCATTAACAAGCTGATTAACAATTGCCAAAAGAAGATTAAGAAGAGTCTTAAGACCAGTGTTAATAAGAAGAGTACTGAGAGAAGCAGCGAGACCAGTTCCAACTGTAAAGCCAGTCAAAGAGTCGATAAGTTGAGTGACAACAGTGGTAAGGTTGGTGAGAAGATCACCAACAGCACTCACGTTACCATTGAGGTTAAGAGTACCAAGAGATGTGAGAGTGCTTGAAAGGAAGGACGTAAGAGAAAGAATGAGAGTCGTAAGAGAGGACAGACTAAGAGCAGGGGCAGGAGAAGCTTCTGCTTCACGCTTTGCAATTTCTAAGTAAGGAGCAAGAATATCCTCAGCAGAACGGGCTTTAAGCTCATTAGCAGCAGGAGCTGCAGGGGCAGCAGCAGCAAAAGCAGCAAGGACAGAAAGGAGGGTGAGGGACTTGATAGCAACCATTTTAATTCGTTTTTTATTTAAGTTGAAAGGAGTAAATAATATTTAATTGATAATTGTTAGACTAGAATATTTGTTGATGATTAAAAAAACTAGAATAAAAAAAAAAAGGATAAAAAATTGAAGAAATAAAGCTGAATTTATAAAAAAACTATCAGGGATTTTAATTTTGAACTATAGTTTTTTTCTGTTATAACCGTAGTCACTATACAAAGTTTTATGTAAGAAGTTGAAAGCAAACAAGTCATTTGAACAAAAAAATGAAGAATCTCTGAAGATTAATTGAAGCTGAGTCTTCTTCAATATCTTTAAAAGGTCGAATGCAGGTGTGTATTTGGATCTTCTCAAAACTTATCTATGCATTCCGTCAATTCTTGGCAAAGAAATTAGAAAAATCTGATTGTTTAAACCTTTGTCTGCAGTAGGTACGGGCTTAGGTCTAGTTGGCAATGGATATCTTGACTATGGTTTACTAGTCTTGTCACTATACTTTGAAAATATTCTTCTTCATGTTTAAACCCGAGATTTACCCCTGGTTCGCCTTTATGGTTCAAATGTTACTTACACTTTAAAGATTGGTTACCACGATTAGGGTAAGAGTCGATTTCGATTTGATTTTTATTTTGTTTCTTTCAAGAATCCCACATACTGTTGTAAATCAAATAATTGTAAAATTAATATTCAGAGTAGAATCTTCTTGTAAATTTTTTCAATGTTGCTATTAAATTTCCGATTTATTTTGTAAATTTTATTTGTGTTAAATTAATTTTTTTGTTACAGTTAAATGTTGTTGTAGGCATTATTCGTCATTGCTCTTTACAATTTAGTAATATCATAAACATGATACTTTTACGTCACCACAAAAAAATTAGCTAGTCAAAATACGTCATAAACTATTGAAATTTTAATTACTTAATTAAGTAATTAAAAAACACAAATGATACCTTCTTTTAAAACATAAATCAAAGTTTGAAAAGATGAAAAATTAAAAATTACTAAATAACTATAAATATGCTAAAAACATTTAAAGGAGAGAGTTAAGGAGGTCAAGGATAGAGTTGAGGAGATCAGCAACACCATCACCAAGACCAGCCGAACCAAGAGCGGTGGCAAGGTTGTTAAGAGTGTCACGGAGAGAAGTGATCACGTTAAGGAGAGTGGAGTCAATAGTTGTACCAGTCAACTGGGAAACAAGCTGCTTGACAATGCTCAAAAGAATGTTGAGGAGGGTGCTGAGACCAGTGCCCAAAAGAAGGCTGTTGAGAGTACCAACCAAACCAGTGCCAACAGTAACACCACTGAGAGAGTCAACGAGCTTAGCGAGGACGGTGGTGATGTTGGTGAGGAGGGTGACGACAGAGGCAACGGCGCCGGTAACGTCAAGGGAGCCAAGGGAGGACAAGGCAGAGGTGAGGAAAGAAACGATGGAGATGAGGAGAGTGGAGACAGCAGACAGGTCAAGGAGGGAAGAAGGAGCAGCCTCACGCTTGACGACCTCGGGGGCGAAAGGAGCAAGGATCTCCTCGGCAGTAAGAGCCTTGGACTCCTGAGCGACAGGAGCGGGAGCAGCAGCAACAAAGGCGGCAAGGACAGAGAAGAGAGTGACGGACTTGATGGCAACCATTTTGATTAGTATTTTGATTTGTTGGGATTTAAGTTAATAAACTTGTATGTTTTATAAGATCTTGAGAGATTGGAAAATAGGAAGAGAGTGATGAAGAAGAAAAAAAAAATGAACAATTAGAGGCTTTTGTCTTCTATTTATATTAAAAAAAAACCTATCAATTTTAAAATTCTCACTTTCAGTTTACTTTTTATTTTTGGGATTTTTTCAACGCTATTTTTTTGTTTTTTCAATTGTTGAATAAGTGTCGATACTCAATTACCAATTGTTAGACGTTTTTCACCGTTACCCATGCAATTTTTTGGCGGTTAAGCATGATCTGCATTAGTTAGTGCACTAAATATTAACTTTTTTACGCCTAACTTACATCAAAATCAATCACAAGTGTTAGCGTACCCATATGTTGTACACTCTACCATTTATTTGGTTATTCCAAAAAACACTTTTGCAAGAATAATTATTTTCAAATATTAATATTTTCATAAATATTTACAAAGCGTACATAAGTATTTGGCTGAAATAGTAATCAAAGCCGTACTTGGATATGTGCAATATTGAGTGCATGTACAACAGTAATAAAAATATTTTTTAATGCATGCTTAAATCTATAATTTTATAATATTATCTCGTGTAGTTACCTAGTTGGCAAGGTTGAGTGTTGTCAAAATTGAGAAAAGTGCTTGAGAAGTTTTTGTGTTCATAAATTGAAATAAAACCAAGCCTAACGATGATACTAGTGACTTCTGCAACTATTATGTATATATATTGACGAAGGGTATTGTATTTTTTTTCTATTGTCCGAAAGACCCTCTTGAACTAACTTCTGACATTAGTGTTTTAGACTGTCTTAGCAAAATGGAACTGTATTGCCTGAGTTTTAAAGGGAATGTTAGTGAGGTGGAAATGCACAAACTGGAGATTTTCTCCAAGCCATGTATTAAAAAAATGGAGCCGCGTAGTGAAGAGGTTAGCCAATTCCGATTTTTCCAGTGCTATGGAAAAAAAAAAAAAAGAAAAAAGCAAGCTAACATGAAGGACTTTAAGTTTGGTAAATCAAGTTAAAACTTAAGGATTCCGAGCTATCCAGTAAATTTTACAAAAGCTTGGGCCTTGGTTCAATGTCGTATTAGGTTACATGTTTGTGCTTTAGAGATTTACAATTTAAAATTAACCAAAAAAAAGATAAAGGCTTCATTAAGGTAATTCCAATTTTGCTTTTGCCTGTTTGTTTTTCCTTAACCAAGTTCCTTGTATTTGGATATTGGCCCTTTCTCGTGGTATAAATATAATAAAGGACCAAAAAATATTAAAAAAATCATTGAAGAAACATGTTATTTTGTTTTATTTTTTTAGCTGGTAATCACGAGAGACTTAAAAACTCATGTTTTCTATGTATATAACACAGGAATCTAACCACAGCAGCGAAATGAAAAGAGTGACAAAATACCGATATCGCCTTTGAAAAAAATTGGGACCATGTAATCGGTATATCTTTGTAGAAAGGCTGTGCCCTATTGGGAAAGATTAACCTCTCGATATGAAACCAAAATATGATGTAGATAGGTGGAAATTTAAGGAGAATGGGAACAGCCTTATGTCAAGAAACTGATTTCACCAAGTTATGACATTTGTTAAGAAATATGGAATTGGGGAAACCATGAAAATATCTACTCAAATACTAAAGGCAAAAAGTGAAATAATGCAATTTCTTGTTTGACTATATTACAAAAGATGTTAGAAAAGCAAATTTTGCATCGTATACCAAAAAAATGACGACATAAATTCATTCATATTACTTGGTGCGTATAAAATTTTCACCCCACCGGTGCTAGTTAAATAACTGTAGAAAATATCTAAAGCTCGCTTAAAAGATATAAAATTAATGAATATAAATTCTAGTTTTCCATCTATTAATGAAATCTCTAAAAAATTGGTTTTTAATAGTTTTTTATTTCTATTCATTTGATAACGAGAAGTTTACTATAAGTTCAGAAGCTGTTGTGTACAAGCTTTTAAAGGTTTCTTCCTCTCCTCCCACTCAAAAAAATAACAAAAAGAAAAGAAAAACAATAATGATGATAAACTTTACTGTTATAATAAAAAAATCAGAATAATTTAAAAACGAGTATTTTTTTTAAACAGATTTAAATCCGAGACTTGGAACACTTTAGAGTCAAGTGTAAAAGTAGAACAACTACTGAATAGACAAGTTCTTGAAGTAACGATATTTGTAAAACGTGCTTAAGTTTAAACGGTAGGCCACATCCAAGAGCGTCGCATAAGATTGCCCATGTCTTAAAAAAATGTCGTCGTGATGTGGATAAAGGTATATTGGAAATGTGATACTGTCCACGAGCAAAAAAGGAGGGTCTCTACTTATTCCAGTTTTCTCCACATTCCTTAAATAAATTTTTTATGACAAATTTTGATTATTGCGTATGCACCACTAATTTGTTAACTTTTCATTAAATTTTAGATCTAAAGAAGGTAAAAAAAACAGCGAGAAACCAATTAGTATGTTCGCACTATTTATTCTTGTTGATAATCAATTTTTACCGCTTAATTTTTTTTTCTGAGGGGAAAAAGATCTGTGACTTTTTAGCCGGTATGAAATACGAGACCCATCAGTTAGTCTTATTTTTGCAAGAGCGGAACGAAATTCAATTTTGTAAAAGAGATCGATGAATTCATGAGAAAATAAATCTTAGTTGCGTAGAATTTGCAACTAGATCCTGATAATGTTTAACGGCCAAATGTTTTTTCCCCCAGCTTAACTATGCGCCAATTCAAAAAAAGACTTGGATAAATAATATTTTTTTAACTTTAGCCCTCTTCATTTTTTTCTGAAAAACCTTATTAGTTAATTCAAGCAATTCCAGCCCAAAAGAAATATTGCTCTGTTGGATAAAACCTTTGGTCCTCAAGTGTGCGCGTGTGAAAAAAATATTTGCGGTTGAGATCTAAAGTAGACATACCGTTCCCGTTAAAATAATCTGAAACTAGGGCCTGATACAAGTATTCACGTTTGTAATGGTTTTTATACTCTATAGAACCCAGCTCCTTAGAGTTTAAACGAAATACGTCGACCTAGTAAGCTTAATCAATATAAGAATAAGCTTACAAGTAAAGTCAAATCAGAGTGATATACTAGGTTCTTAGGTAGCAGCTAAAAGAATATGGATCCATCGCGTTGAATAGTAAAACTAAACCCATGAAATTTCTAAAAAAATTAACGTAGTGTACATCCAAAAACTAAAAGTCATCACTCGAACTCTCGTCTAACTTGAACATGAAAATAGTTTGCAGCTTTCAGTTGATTCTTATCTTAGCTCTTATAACTGCCTTGGAAATCCTAAGATAACGAGATACAGAGCTGAAAAAAGATCCAATAGTTAGGGTTCCAACATTTTTGGTGAGCAAGGAGAAAAAATGTGAATGTAAATTACTTTTCTCGGTCTGGGCTCGATTCGCTAATAAAGTTAATTAACATTAAGATTATCTAATTAATTAGTTAAATTACGTTAAAAATGTAAAATACACGACGTTAATTTTGTTTATTTTAATAAAGATAGAGAAAAATAAGTAGTGTTAATCAATTAAATATTTAACTGATTTAAAAAAAAAAAGAATCCAAAGGTAGGGGTCTATTTAACAGAAAAAGATGCATCACATATCACGATAGCCCATTGCTAAATTACTTCACACCTTTTTAACTTACTGAGTTTCCAAATGGCGTTAAAATTAAATAAAATGAGGTATCTTGAATTGATGAAAAAATATCGCTAATAGTCTTATCAAAAACTTAAGCGAGAATCATGAAGTTTTCAGATAATTACTTGAGCCAGGTTCGCCAAACGTGAAGATAAAAATGTTAAAATAGGAGGAACGGTTATACTTGTAAATTCGGTCAAATATTATCATTCTACTCAAAAACTAGGGAGTGGTCAAAACCTTTTAAAACACAACTATTGTAGATTTAAAACTAAAGGTCAATAGTAAATTATATGGCAATTACGAGAGTTTAATTAATCTTGAATCGAAGCTTGTTGTTTGATTGCTGGGTTGGGCAAATCAATTTTTTTAAACTTGAAAAATTAACTTCTTTTAGTTATCGTGTTACTTAACTCGTATGTTAACAAATGAAGTGTGTTTATTTTTTAAAAATAAAAATTGGCTTCGTGATTAAAATTTTTGAACAGTTCATTTTATTATTCAAAAAACCTCTACTTTAATATTTTATTCTAGATGTCAATAACCGTTTATACTAACTACAAATAACCACCTTCTGGAAACATTCGAAAAACCCTAAAAAAGAAGGTCTAAAGAGAATTAGACTGAATGTAAACTAAAAAGGGTCAATCCTTGAGATGAAAGGCTATTTCCTTTAGGTCAAAAAATTCAAACTGACATCTTCTAAAAAATGTAATTTGAGATTAGAAGTTAAGTCGCACAAAACAAAATATTCACCTATGTTTAATAAATTAAACGATCAGGTAATTTCAAAAGACATCCTTAGTGTAAAAAAGTCATTACTAGTACTAATGACTTTTTTTTTCATTAGTAGTACAAAGACCCAGATGACAAAAAAACTAAGCAAGGGTGCCAACAAAGAGCAAGTGAAACGGTCCTTTAATGATACCCTAATGGTATCTTTTCTACAATTGTTCAATTCACAAATTCAAAACGCTAACCTCAGATTTTCTAAAAGATTTTGTAGGACTTAAAACGTGTTAGTGTGATCTTCTAGTCTAATTAACGAGAGACCCTGATATCAAAAGGTATTAAGCGCTCTGGAGATACATTCATGAAAATTTGTAGAGCGGAATTGTTAATAGTAGATTAATTAATATAAATATACAAATTGCTTTTTTAATGACCAACCAATAAACTCACAATATCACTTTAAAAAACATGATACTAAATTAAAGTAAAAGCAAATAAAGAATATTTAAAATTTCATCATAGGTAAAATAATTACATCTTTTGATTTCTTTTTTTTTTTTTTTTTTGAATAAATATTTTTTTTGGGAGAGTAAAAGGAGAGATATCAGTATTAAATCAGAATTATATTTATGGTTTTCAGTCATTTTTTCACCAGTTTGAAATAAACACAAGTCATGAATCTTTTTTTTGTCAAATATAAATAGAGACTGAAATTCCTACAAGAATTGTTTTTTTTTTATCTTTCTCTATCTATCATTCACATCTTCTCTATTCTCTAATCTTCTAAGTTTCAACTTAAAAATCACTTTTCCAATTATCAATTAAAAATGGTTGCCATTAAGTCCGTCACTCTCTTCTCTGTCCTTGCCGCCTTCGTTGCCGCTAACCCTGCTCCTGTCGCTCAGGAGTCCAAGGCTCTTACTGCCGAGGAGATCCTTGCTCCTTTCGCCCCCGAGGTCGTCAAGCGTGAGGCTGCTCCTTCTTCCCTCCTTGACCTGTCTGCTGTCTCCACTCTCCTCATCTCCATCGTTTCTTTCCTCACCTCTGCCTTGTCCTCCCTTGGCTCCCTTGACGTTACCGGCGCCGTTGCCTCTGTCGTCACCCTCCTCACCAACATCACCACCGTCCTCGCTAAGCTCGTTGACTCTCTCACTGGTGTTACTGTTGGCACTGGTTTGGTTGGTACTCTCAACAGCCTTCTTTTGGGCACTGGTCTCAGCACCCTCCTCAACATTCTTTTGAGCATTGTCAAGCAGCTTGTTTCCCAGTTGACTGGTACAACTATTGACTCCACTCTCCTTAACGTGATCACTTCTCTCCGTGACACTCTTAACAACCTTGCCACCGCTCTTGGTTCGGCTGGTCTTGGTGATGGTGTTGCTGATCTCCTCAACTCTATCCTTGACCTCCTCAACTCTCTTCTTTAAATGTTTTAATGTTAATTTGATTTTTTAGTTTAGCATAATATAATTTATAAATTTAATTGAAATATTGAAATATTAATTTTCAGCTAAATCTGATAATGGTTATGGTATTCTGCGTCAGTGTTGAAATATACCGTTCAAATTTTTGGACGTTTCCTTAAAAAGTAACACTTTCAGTTGACGCTTAAGACGCGTTCTGTTTATACCTGGTGCCTGAAATCTTAAGCAACTTTCTTTTCCATGTTAGCTGGATCAACTCATGGATAAATCAACAAAAAGCTTGCAGACTCTACTAAATTCTTACATTTAAAAACTACCTTACCATGTGCTCTATGTACCTTTTTTTCCGGGGATCTCCAAACTCTTTTATTTGAATTGATGTAAAGCCAGCCACATTTTACAACAAATGAAAGAAATACTGCACATGACTGCGCTATGAATAAAATATCTGCTAAGAAAAGGAAAATTATCTGCATAACCAGCCACAAGAGCCCAATGATACATAAAGTTTTTATCCTGGGGATGGTTAATTTTATGCCATGTTTTGGTGGAGGGTTAATTGTGCAAAACTCGTCGGGAGCATCCCAGTTAAAGTTTAAAGCGTGAAGTTGTACTCGAATAGGTTCAGAACAACCCCCCCAAACCCTGGCGAGATTTACAGTTTTTTAGTGGATATTTGAGATTCCACTTTGTGCTAGATCAAAAAAAAGCATTTATAAAAAAGCCCCCCATCTCACCATACCTTTAGTTTAGCACGGCACTAAGTCTAGAGATTATAATATGGGGACTACCAAGATTTATACCATCACCCTACTTCATGGTATCAATGAACGAAAACAAAACTAAACTCACAGTCATATTCAGCTGAGCTAAGGTGTAACAATACCCTTGTAAGTTCTTTTGGATATGAACCCTGCTCTAATCTCGTCATTAGAATGAAACTTAAATTAATTCTTACAAACCCTCTTTCAATATCATGGGAATAACAGCTGGTGACCTTACATAGAAGTATCAATGGTCTACTTTGATGGTCCTTCAAAAAAAAAAAAAATTAAGCCAGACGAATGAATGACAACAAACAGCAAACATAAGTAAGACAAAGAATAAATTCAAACTCCTACTCAAGTAATTTTTTTAAATTAGGTAATAGGTTCAATAGGTTGAAAATTGACTAAAAATTATCAATTTTTAATAATCACAAAAAAGCAACATTTCTAGCGGTTTCTTTTAAATTAAAAACTACAAATATTGTGCTTGAATGTTGCTCAATCATGAGTATGTTTTACTGCTATCAATTGGTTCTTATCAGAGCTATTCAAATTGCCTTGAACAGTTGGATTTTTTTGTTTAAAAAAAAAAAACAAAAGGATGGGACATGAATCCCAAAGCTAGGGAATCTGAAATGCTAACTGTGGAAAAGTGAACCGATATATATGACGGACAAAGGTTATACTTCCACTTTTTTGTTTTTTTCTTTCAAGATTGAGATTTTTTAAGGTGTAAAAAACGAAAAAACGAAAAAACGAGTTGAGTGAGCGGGAATAATTTTGTAGAGTTATTGATTATTTTTGGTTTTAGTTTATTTTTTTGTTGAAAAATCCAACGGCAAGGGTCTACCAACAAAAAAAATACTTGAATAATTAATAAAAAGACGCCATTTCCATTTAACAACATGATGGCCAAAATCAGTTTAAAAAAAAAGAGAGTATAACCACCAGTTAAACTATTCTGGTTTCCCAATGTTTTTTTTTGAAGGATTCAAAAAAAATAAATGAAAAAGAAGACCGAATTGGCTGTTATCAAAATATTAAGCGAACACATGAGAGGTTTCTCTCCACAAACTAATATAAACTGTCTTCGCCAATCGTGAAGATGGGAGAGAGAAATAGACATTAAATAGTAAGAAACGGTTAAACCTGTAATATAGGTTAAACAAGGCCATTTCTACACTGGATGCTCTGCTAAAAAAAAGTCAAAGGAAAATAATTGCCCAAAATACACCAATAGATTTTAAATATCTTTCTTTATTCCAATATAAAAAAGAAAAAAAAAGAAAAGTCCCTCAAACATCCGATATACCGCCATTTCAATATACCACTTCATCATTCTAGAGAATAATATTAATCTAATAGTCTGATTGCTGGAGTTGCATACATTTTTTAATTCTTTCATTTTGAAAAATTTACCGTTTAGAGGTTGGGGGGATCGGGAAAAGCACCGTTATATGGGGTTTCCGTAAATACAAAAAAAAGCATGCAATTAACGACAGTCTACCGTCTTTTTTGCAAGTCCGTCGGTTATTTGACCACCTTGATGGAGTTTGAGCTTTTAGGATTGATTTCAACTATAAATACATGCCAATTTTCTTCGTTTTACTTTTTTTTTATTCCTCATCCTCATCTTCTCTATTCTCTAATCTTCTAAGTTTCAACTTAAAAATCACTTTCCCAATTATCAATTAAAAATGGTTGCCATTAAGTCCGTCACTCTCTTCTCTGTCCTTGCCGCCTTCGTTGCCGCTAACCCTGCTCCTGTCGCTCAGGAGTCCAAGGCTCTTACTGCCGAGGAGATCCTTGCTCCTTTCGCCCCCGAGGTCGTCAAGCGTGAGGCTGCTCCTTCTTCCCTCCTTGACCTGTCTGCTGTCTCCACTCTCCTCATCTCCATCGTTTCTTTCCTCACCTCTGCCTTGTCCTCCCTTGGCTCCCTTGACGTTACCGGCGCCGTTGCCTCTGTCGTCACCCTCCTCACCAACATCACCACCGTCCTCGCTAAGCTCGTTGACTCTCTCACTGGTGTTACTGTTGGCACTGGTTTGGTTGGTACTCTCAACAGCCTTCTTTTGGGCACTGGTCTCAGCACCCTCCTCAACATTCTTTTGAGCATTGTCAAGCAGCTTGTTTCCCAGTTGACTGGTACAACTATTGACTCCACTCTCCTTAACGTGATCACTTCTCTCCGTGACACTCTTAACAACCTTGCCACCGCTCTTGGTTCGGCTGGTCTTGGTGATGGTGTTGCTGATCTCCTCAACTCTATCCTTGACCTCCTTAACTCTCTCCTTTAAATCATTTAATTCGTTTACATCTAGTTTCCTTTTAGTTTGTTAAAATAATTTCCTTTTTTATCTGAATAACTTCTCAAATACGTAATTCATGATCTTGTAGTAAGTAATATTTTCAAGATACAGGATGCATTGGTATTCATGTTGTCTATACTTTTTTTGTCTTTTTGAGAAAATGTTGCTAGTCTAATCTTGCACGATTTCATGCAATTTCAATTGAATTTCGATAGAAAACATAAGTTTTTTTTTCTGATAAAGATAAATTAATATTGCTAAACTATTCAAAAACCAGATTCAGGAACTGCAGGTAAGTAAAGTAACTAGTTAGTTTGATTACGTGTAGCCCTTATTTTATATCGGTGTAAAACTTAGCCTATATCCTAAAATGGCTTTTAATGTAACTCAGCATTCTTGATCCAATTATAACCTTCAACAGATTAACTCCATGAAAAGTCGATAATCAATAACCTTGACTAATTGACTTGTTCAATGCTTTAAATACTTATAACTAGATTTCTCATGAAAAACGATTTTTAAAAACTAATACTTTTTAATCTATTAAAAGTTTATAAATACATAGAAATGTATACCAAAGATAAATTACAAAATAAAAATATAAATAAAAACAACCAAATAATGTATCAAAATTTTTTTATAAGGATCCAAAACTTATAAAGTCAAAAGAAAAAATTTCTTTAGAAAGAAAAAAAAAGACAACCAAAACTTTCTTTTCCTTGCTATTTCAAAAAAAAATTTTCCACTTCATAGTTACTCCCTTAAGCAGAATCAGTGGCGCCAATGACCATGGCAAGAAGAGCCATGCGAACAAACAGACCGTAACGCATCTGTCTAAAGTAAGCAGCTCTGTTATCAAAGTCTACTTCTTCCGAGATTTCGTTATTGCGGGGAAGTGGGTGCAGAATGCACATGTGCTTCTTGGCCTTTGCAAGAACAGCATTGTCAATAATGTATGTATCCTTAAGACGCTCAAAGTCAGCAACATTAGCAAAGCGCTCCTTTTGAACGCGAGTGCAATAGATGACATCCGAAGAAGCAATGATGGAGTCTGTCAACAGCTCAGACTCAGTGGCAAGGTGGCCTGTGCTGCGGAGATTGGCCTTGAGCGATTCAGGCAGCGACAGCTCATTAGGCGAGACAAGAGTGACCTTGACATTGTAGTGTTGAAGCAGCTTGCAAAGCGAGTGAACAGGGCGGCCATACTTGAGATCACCAACAAAGGTGACATTGATGCCATTAACAGTACCAAGCTCCTCACGAATGGTGAACAAGTCGAGGAAGGCTTGGGTGGGATGCTCGACAGAGCCATTGCCACCGTTAATAACAGGGATTGGAGAGTACTTTCCGGCAATTGCAGCACTGCTCTCTTCAGGGTGACGCAAAACAATGGCATCAGAGTAGCAGGCCATGGTGCGGATGGTATCTTGGAGGGTCTCACCCTTCTTGGCAGAAGAGGATTCAGTAGCGACAGCAACAACGCGGCCACCAAGACGCTGCATGGCAGCATTGAAAGAGCAGGATGTGCGGGTGGAAGGCTCAAAGAAGAGGGTAGTCAAAACACGGCCACGGAGAACGTCCAAAACACCAACACGCTCAACAGCAAGACGCATTTCCTGAGCAGTAGCAAAAAGACGGTGCAGGTCAGAGCGCGAGAATTGTTGCACAGAAAGAACGTGGCGGCGCAAAAAGGGGCTATTGCGAAGAGCTTCGCGGATAGCAGAGGGAGGGGTGGGTTCACGGATTGCAACAAATTGCTCGGCAGCCTCGACAGAAGGAGTGTCAATGACGGAGTCGTCCTCCTTAATGACGGACGAGGCAAGTTCAGCTCGAGAGTAAAGAGGAGACTTAAGGTCAGCAGTGCTGAAGGAAACACGCTTGGCCCGAGGAGAACCAGGAGTGGTGATGATGGGAGCAAGAGGAGCGCCGGAAGATTCAGTGATGGAAGACGAGTTACCTGAAGAGAGAGCAGAAACACCAGAGACAGTGTTCAAGCCAGCAGCGAGAGCAGCAACGTGGGGGAGAAGGACGGAAGAGTAGTCTCTGCCAGTAAACTCAGTAGAGGTGAGCTTGCCGCCCAAAGCAACAACCCGGCCGTTGAAAGTAACGCGCTCGACAAAGCCGCGAAGAGGCTTATTGGCGAGGGGAGAGAAAGTCTGGGAGTGCTTAAGAGCCTCAGAAACGCGGTCCAAATCAATCTCAACGACTGTCTCGGGTTGATCGTGGAGCTCAAAGATGCGCTTGGGGTTGGTGTAAAGTCTCAAAACAATGTCGTCAATGGTGAGACGGCCATCATTGACAGCAGAGAAGAGCAGAGGAAGAGCATCGGCAATACCGGCACCTGAAACGTCCTTGGAGCCAAGCTCGAGAGCCAAGCGGGAAGGAAGGCCACCAATGGAAAAGATATCAATAACCTTGAGGTTTTCCCAAAGAGCAGCAATGTCAGCCTTGGAAGGAAGCAAGTTGGACTTGACCTCAGGGAAGTCTTCAGCAGCAAAGAAAAGGGAGTAAATGGACACATCGCAAGTAACGCGAAGACCCTTTTCCTTCGAAAGACCAATGAGGTTAATATCCTGCTTGTTGGTGACATTGGTGATGTGGATGGGGCGATTGTGGAGCGAGGCCAAAAGCAAGATGGAGGCAATAGAGGCAGCCTTGGCATCAGTGACAATGGGCTTGTAAGAGGGCCAGTGAGTAAAGTGCTCAGACACAGTGGTGACGGTGTTGGAGTTGTTGGAGATGTAGTGATAAGGAACAACAAGAGAACCAACAGTGCCAGTGATTTGAGAAAGCTCGCCAAAGTTAGAGTCAGTAGCAGCAACAGAGAAGTTGTAGTCAGTGGCAGCATTGTTCTTGACATTGTCCTGAGCAATCTTGAGCTCAGTAGCGTCAGTAAGCAAGCCATCAGAAGAGATGGGCATGATGCGGTTCATGGTGAAACCAGAAGCAAGAGCAGTCTTAAGGACCTTGGAAGCATCCTCAGCACCAGTAGAAGCATCAGTTAAGCCAGGGATAAAGGTAGAGATGGAGATAAGACCGGGAAGACTGACGGTGCGGTGGGAAGATTGAGAATCAACCGAGGAAATCTCCAAAGAGCTGTTGCGGGCAATAGCCTCAATGAGGAGTTTGGCATTCTTGACATTGGTCACAAGAGGAATGGCATAGTCGACAGCCATTCTGCGGGTACGGTAACCCTTGGAAACGTAGCTGGCAGGTCTGCGGAAGCGGTTGTTAGAGGGCAAGTTAATGTACAAGTCAATAAGGTGGTTAGCCAAGTGCTGAGTAAGGGAGTACTCAGACTTTTCACCCTCAGCCTCATCAAGATCCTCAAGGTATTGAACAGGGATGCCGTGCTCCTGAATAAAGTCAGCAGTACCAGAGGTGGCAAAAAGAGAGTAGCCAAGCTGGTGGAGCTTCTTGACGGAAGGCAAAAGTTCCATCTTTTCCTTGTAAGAACCAACGGAAAGCAAAATGTTCTTCTTGGGAAGGGTAAAGCCAGTGGCAATCAAAGACTTGAGGTAAGCCTCATACTTGTTGTGGCCAAAAGTGGCAACCTCACCGGTAGAAGCCATTTCAACACCAAGAATAGGGTCGGCGCCAGAAAGACGGGAGAAAGAAAACTGAGGAACCTTAATGGCAACGTAATCTTCGGGGATCTCGACAGGGGGGTAAGGAGAAACATCGTAACCGGCAATAGCCTTGGTAGCCATCTCAATCAAATCCACACCAAGGACCTTGGAGACAAAGGGGAAAGATCTAGAAGCGCGGACATTGCACTCAATGACCTTGATTTCATTGTCCTTGGCAATGAATTGAATGTTGAAGGGACCAGTGACATTTAAGGCGTTACCAATCTTAGCGGTGGCAACAACAATACGGCGGACAGTTTCAGGGTCGAGATCCTGGGGAGGAACAATAAGGGTGGCATCACCAGAGTGGACACCAGCATTCTCAACGTGCTCAGAAACAACGTGCATGAGGAGCTTACCATCCTTGGCAACAGCGTCCATTTCAATTTCCTTGGCATTCTCAATGTACTTGGTAATAACGACGGGGTAATCGCGGGAAACTTCAACGGCCTGTTGGAGGTATGACTTGAGATCGTCCTTAGAGTAAACAGTGTTCATAGCAGCACCGGAAAGAACGTAGGATGGACGGACAAGAACGGGATATCCAACCTTGTCAGCAAAAGTCTCAGCTTCTTCAAAAGAAGTAAGTTCCTTCCAGGCAGGTTGATCGACGCCAATGGTATCAAGCATACGCGAAAACTTGTATCTGTTTTCGGCAGAGTCAATCATCTCAGGAGAGGTACCAAGAATCTTAACATTTTGACGGTGGAGGGTAAGAGCAATGTTGTTAGAAGTCTGACCACCCATGGAAACAACGACACCGGAGGAAGCCTCGAGATCATAGATATCAAGGATACGCTCGAGGTTGATGACTTCAAAGTAAAGACGGTCAGCCTCGTCATAATCGGTGGAAACGGTTTCAGGGTTGTAGTTAATCATAATGGTTTTAGCACCTTGCTCACGAAGAGTGCGAACAGTGCGAACAGCACACCAATCAAACTCGACGGAAGAACCAATTCTGTAAACACCAGAACCAAGGACCATGAAACCATGGTCGTTAAACTCAATGTCATGGGAGTCGGCATTGTAGGTCAAGTAGAGGTAGTTGGTGAAAGCGGGGAACTCAGCAGCAACAGTATCAATTTGCTTGACAAAGGGGGTAATACCGGCCTCAACACGACGGCGGCGAACGGTAATTTCATTAGAGCCGACAAACTTGGCAATCTGGCGATCTTCAAAGCCAAGCTGCTTAGCCTCGCGAATGAGGTTAAGAGGGATTTGATGAACCTTGTAGTTGGAAAGAGACTTGGCAAACTGGACAAGACCATTGAGCTTGTTAAGAAACCACTTGTCAATCTTAGTCATGGACCAGACCTTGTCAACAGAGTAGCCAGAGTCAAGGGCATTGGCAATGGCGAAAAGACGCTGGTCAGAAGGAGTCTGAAGCTCAGTGTCAATGTCAATAGACATGAGAGCATCAGTTGAATTGAAACCAAGGTTGTGGTAGTCAGTGGAGCGAATAGCCTTTTGGATAGCTTCTTCAAAAGTGCGGCCAATAGACATGACTTCACCGACAGACTTCATGGAAGAAGAAAGTTCCTTGGAAACACGGGTGAACTTCTTCAAATCCCAACGAGGAATCTTGACAACAACATAGTCAAGAGAGGGTTCAAAGCAAGAGCAAGTGACCTTGGTGACCTTGTTTTTAATCTCATCAAGACGGATGTTAAGACCAAGTTTAGCAGCAATAAAGGCGAGAGGGTAACCGGTAGCCTTTGAAGCCAAAGCAGAAGAACGGGAGAGACGAGCGTTAACTTCAATGATGCAGTACTCCTTGGAGAAGGGGTTAAGAGCGTACTGAATGTTACACTCACCAACAACACCGAGGTGACGAATGACATTGACAGCAGTAGTTCTGAGCATATTGTAGTCTTCGTCGGAAAGAGTTTGAGAGGGAGCAACGACAATGGAGTCACCAGTGTGAATACCAAGGGGATCAAAGTTCTCCATGTTGCAGACAGTGATACAGTTGTCAAAGGCATCACGAACAACCTCGTACTCAATTTCCTTCCAGCCCTTCATGGAGCGCTCAACAAGAACCTGGGGAGAAGCGGCAAAGGCCTTGTTACAAAGCTCAATGAGCTGTGCTTCATTCTCGGCAAAGCCCGAGCCAAGACCACCAAGAGCATAAGCAGCACGAACAATGACAGGGAAGCCAATACCCTTGACGGCATCAAGAGCCTCAGGAATGGAAGAGGCAGTCTGAGATTTGGCGACCTTTTCGCCAATTTCCTCCATGGAGCGGGCAAAAAGCTCACGGTCCTCAGTGGTGATGATGGTATCAATGGGGGTACCCAAGACTTTAACACCGAGAGACTCAAACTCGTCCTTGAGTTGGATACCAACGTTAAGGGCGGTTTGGCCACCAAAGGTGACGTAGATGGCATCAGGGTGCTCATACTTGATAACCTTGCGGACAAACTCAGGGGTGACAGGCAAGAAGTAGACCTTGTCGGCAAGACCCTTTGAAGTTTGGATGGTAGCAATGTTGGGGTTGATGAGAATGGTGTAGATACCTTCTTCCTTGAGAGCCTTGATAGCCTGGGAACCAGAGTAATCAAACTCACCAGCCTGACCAATGGAAAGACCCCCAGAACCCAAAACCAAGACCTTTTGGACATTGACACGGGGGTGCTTCAAGTCATTCTCAGCGCGAGTGCCACCAGGGAAAGTGACAGGCTTGAGGGTCTTGGTAGTCTTAAAGTCAACGACAGTTTGCAAAAAGGTGTCGAAAAGGAACTCAGTATCGCGAGGACCAGGGGTAGACTCAGGGTGGAACTGGACAGAGAAGAAGGGGAGGGACTCGTGGTAGATACCCTCGTTGGAGCCGTCATTGGCATTGACAAAGAGCTCCTTCCAGCCCGAGGTAAGGGTCTCAACGTCGACAGCGTAACCGTGGTTTTGGGAGGTGATGTAGCATCTGCCGGAAATGAGATTGGTGGCTGGGATATTGTGGCCACGGTTACCAAACTTGAGCTTGTGGGTAGAAGCACCCGAGGCAATGGCGAGGAGCTGGTGACCGAGACAGATACCAAAGATGGGCTTAAGAGACTTTGAGTTTTGGTCGAGAAGGGGCTGGAGGCGCTCGGAGACTTGGGCGACGGTTTGTGGGTTACCTGGACCGTTTGAGATAAAAAGACCGTCGTACTCCTCGGAAGAGAAGTCATAGTCCCAAGGGACGACCTTGAGTTCGACACCGCGGTTAACAAAGCAGCGGATTTGGTTGTATTTCATTCCGACGTCGATGGCAAGAATGCGAATGACCTTGCCATCGGGGCCCTTGAGAAGAGGTCTATCTGTGGGAGGGGCATAAAGGGTTGGTTGTTTGTGGGAGACTTCGCTGACGAGGTTTCTAGTGTTGGGGTCGCTCCATTCTATGGTATTAAAGTCGGCAGGGAATTGGGGGGAGGGAGTATTTTGTTTGCTTGATAATATCTTGCAAAGGGTAGAGCCACGAGTGCGAATGTACTTTGTGAGGGAACGGGTGTCGACAGCATAGATGGCAGGGATGCCCTCTTCCTTGAGCCATGTGCCGAGAGAAGAGGTGGCGAGGTAGTGGGAGTACTCTTCAGTGTAGGAGGCGACAATAAGACCGGCCACGTGGATCTTGCTGGACTCAAAGTACTTGGGAAGAGACTTGACAATGGGGTCGATTTCAGTGCGGGAGGGGACACCATAGTTGCCTACGAGAGGGAAGGTGATGACGAGGATTTGGCCCTGGTAGGAGGGATCGGTGATTGACTCTGGGTAGCCAACCATACCAGTTTGGAAAACCAGTTCACCGGCGGCGGACTTGTCAGCGCCGAAAGAGTAACCCTGGATGAGGGTACCATCCTTGAGCTCGAGGGTGGTGAGTTTGTGATCGGGGTGGAGGGGAGGGAAAATAGGAACCGAGACGGACACTAAATTTGAAGAGATTAGATGGAAGGGAAGAAAGAGAATTTTGAAACAACATACTATTTGATTTTTCTAAAAGATTCAGTTAAGAATTTTAAGGGTGGTTGGTTGTTTTTTAGTTGTTTTGGTTGTTTTTTTGGGGGAGAGTGGGTTTTATTTTGGTTTTGCTGCTAAGCAAGAAAAAGATAAAAAAAAAAAAAGAGTTAGGAGTCGAAGAGGGGTTTTTTTAATTGTAAAAACAATAAAAAAGAATGATTGAATTCCATTTTTGAAGATTTTTTTTTTCTCTAGTTTATAAATTCTCACCTCGATCTTCCTTTAGTTGGGCGGGGGGGGATTTTCAAAGAACTGGAAAAATTTTGGTTGTATAGTTCCTTTGTTTGAAATATCTAAGGTTTTTCGTCTAGTAAAAGATTTCTAACCAAAGAAGTGCTGGGTTGTTTTTTTAAAAAAAAAAGTTTTTTTGGAGTGGGGGGAGGGTTGGTTGTTTTATATTGAAGTATATTGATAAGATTCAATATGAAGATGTTTTTTTTATGATTTTAGGGTGGAGCAGAGAGTAGCAGGTTGATTTTTTTGGAAGATGAGGGAGAAGGAAGAAGAGAAGAAGAAGAAGAAGAGAGGGAAGGAAAGAAAGAAATTTAAAAACGGTGAGATTTAATCGGTGTGATTAACTTTTTGACAAGCAACACACGTAAAATTTTTTTTTTTTTTTTTCCGAATTAAAATTTTTTTTCCCTGTGTCACCAGCCGCGTGGTTAAAGCCGTTCTGTAACTGTAACTGTAACTGTAACAATTGGGCTATTTTTGTTCTGGAAGACAGCTGTAACAGCCGAGGAGCGATTATGTAACGGGATTACATAAGTGAGAGCAATCTTAAAATGTTGTGTTCACGTGATAGCAACCTTGCGCAAGTTTGTCAGCCGTGTGTTCCTCAAAAAAAATTCTTTACAGGCAGGAATTAGTAAGAAAACCTGATAACGACAATTGAATAATTGACACACACAGGAAATAGCAAACTTAAAAAAACTCAAAGTTGCTACTTCACAAAGCAACATAAAAACTTTTCAGCAGATCAAAAAAACATCCATTCTCGGAGATTGAAAAAAGCGGAATAAACGAAAGCAACCACCCATGAAAAATATTTCAATTGCTCATCTCGATGAGATAAATTAAGATCTGGAAGATGGGGGATGAAGGGTTGTGGAAGGTTGAAAAGCCGTTTTTAATTTTATGTGTTTGCATTTTTTTTCTTTTTTTTTGAATACAGTTTTTCACTTGCCTATTTTTGCCCAAAACTTGCACAAACCTCCGTTTGTTTATTTCCGTCCTTCAATTGACTTGGTATTTTAAAGGGTTCTTGAGTATTCACAAAACTTGAATGAAGATTGACAATATTCAAAAAAAAAAAAAAGTCAAATGAATCGTGTAAGAGTTGTTATATATATATAAATATATTAATATTTGCAGTCTTGATTGTATTAAATACTCTTGATATAGCTACTTTGGTATATACCGTCCTTGAGATATTTGTAAATATACAGCCCAAGAATGATTCGTAGTTATAAAGGCCCGTATACAAAAAAAACAGGAATATGGATATTGCCCGAGTACATTTATACGGATGGCGCATATTTTCGACGTCCCAGACTTGAAAGTATATATACCTGTATATTTTTTGTTCAACATTGATAAAATCAAGCGAGCTTTTGGGCATATATTTGAGTACGCTGGAAAAGGGCTCATTCCGGTGATGCCCCGGAGTGCTCCACGCTTGCTGAGGACAGGTGGGGTCGTGTCGGGGCCTTTTTAAAGCGCCGATGCTAAAGTGGGGTGTAGCTGAGTTGCAGAGTATCGTTTCAAGCCTCCGGCCCATTGACCGACTCAGCAACCGGTTAAGAGAGCGAAATGAAGGAACCTTAGAGTTATTTTTATTTGCTTTTTTCTTTTTCTACAGAATTATAAAACTTGACTTGTTTCCACTTTTTTCTCACTTATTAATTCCTCAATATCCGGTCTTTATCATCAGCTTCATACCTCCCTATCTCTCCCCTCCCCACTTTGGCCCTCGCCCCCTATAGTACAACCCACTCTGTATATATAGCTCTCTTCTAAAAAATATCCCGTGGTTGAGCGCGCGCCACACCACCCACGCTCAAAGAACCAGCAGTAGCAACCTTAAAATTTTTTTTGCATCACCCAAAATCAAAAACATCATTTTATCCACCCACCGTCATAATTTACAGTTACGTCGATATCCTAGTAGGGCATTAGCAACATTAAAAAAATTCTCAACCAACTTTTTAATATCAGCCCCTACAAAATATTCCGATTAATCACAAACCCGCACTATCACTTTCTTTTTTGCTCTCCCTCTCTCCTGGTTTCATCTCTCAAATGCCGTCGTCACCGCGTCTTTTATCGCAAGCCCGCCCTAATCGTCTTCTTCTCCTATATAAACCCCCAACCTCCCCCCAACTATCCAAGTCCTTTCCCCTCTCCCCCTCCTTCCCACATCAAACACCCTCCTCTCCCTCCTTTATTAAACCTTCCTGCTATCCTTCCCACCCTCCCCCCTCCCCTCTCTCTAAAAAATCTTTCCACACAACCTCCCACAACACAATGGCTCCCAAACAACTCTTCCGCTTCCCCCCCGGCGAGGCCTTCGCCACTCTGCTCCAGCGCAACAAGGAATGGGCCGAGCGCGTCCAAACCGTCCGCCCCTCCCTCTTCCCTACCAACGCACAAGGCCAATCGCCCCAAATCCTCTGGATCGGCTGCTCAGACTCCCGTGTCTCGGAGGCCTGTCTCGACCTGCTGCCCGGCGAGGTCTTTGTCCACAGAAATATCGCAAACTGCGTCCACAATGGCGACCTCAACTCGCTCTCAGTCATCCAGTACGCCGTCCAGGTCCTCAAGGTCCGCCACATCGTCGTCTGCGGCCACTACGATTGCGGTGGTATCTGGGCGTCCCTCACAACTAAAAAACTCGGTCTCATTGATAACTGGCTCAGAGGTATCCGTGATGTCAAGGTCAAACATCGTGCTGAACTCGATGCAATCACCGATCCTCGACAAAAGGCCAACCGGTTAGCAGAGCTTAATGTCATCGCTCAGGTTCACAACGTTCTCAGAAATGACCTCGTCATGGAGGCTGTTGCAAGCGGTCAAATCCAAGTCCATGGCGTGGTTTACGATGTCGGCTCAGGTCTGATATCGGAGCTCGACATCCCGGAGGATGAGGATCAAAGTTTATACTATATTACTGAAAGCTAATTTATCCCTTTAGTTTGCTCTTTTTTCTCTCTCCTCCTCATATTATCCTTTGCTTTTTTTAAATTTTTTATGATAGAACTAATAGATTGTGGCTTATACTTTATATTTTATTTTTTTCTTTCCAAATTTGTAGTTTATATGTTCGTATTTATCAGGCTTGATTTACTTTCTTTCAGCCTTGCAGATGGCAATAATATTTTCAACAGCCTCGGGATTGGACAAGGTGGAAATATCGCCCAACGAGTCTTCCTCTCCACTCAATACCTTGCGTAAAATACGGCGCATAATCTTACCGGATCGCGTCTTAGGCAAGTCCTCCACAATCAAAACGTTCTTAGGCGCAGCAAATGGCCCAATTGTCTTACGAACTTGCAAAATCAGCTCCTTCTTGGTTGCTGCAACATCCGTGGGCTTCACCTTAAGAGCAACAAATGCATTCACGGCCTGGCCAGTAAGATCGTCCGAAATACCAACAACGGCGCTCTCGGCAACAGCGGGGTGCTCAATCAAAGCAGCTTCAATCTCGGCCGTCGACAGTCTGTGGCCCGAAACATTCACAACGTCATCGACACGACCACGGATCCAGTAGTAGCCCTCGTGATCACGGGCGGCACCATCACCTGTAAAGTAGTAGCCTGGGTAGGGCTTCAAGTAGGTCTCCAAGTAGCGCTTGTGCGAGTTCCACACAGTGCGGGCCATTGAGGGCCATGGGTTGCGAATGGCAAGCACACCCTCGACATCATTGCCCTTGAGCTCTTGGCCAGAAACAGGATCGATAATAACAGGGTCAATGCCAAACACTGGGAAGGAGGCCGAACCGGGTTTAGTATGTGTCACACCGGCCATGGGCGAGATGATGTGGGAGCCAGTCTCGGTTTGCCAGTAAGTGTCGCAGATATGAGCCTTGCCCTTGCCGATATTGTCATTGTACCACTCCCACACATCGGGAGCAATGGGCTCACCCACAGAGCCAAGCGTACGCAGCGAGCTCAAGTCGTGGTTGATCCACTCGAGACCGGCCCGCTTCAGCAGACGCAGGGCGGTAGGCGCGACGTAAAAGTGTGTAACCTTGTGTGCATCAATAATGTCCCAGAGACGCGAAAAGTTGGGGAAAGCAGGAGTGCCCTCAAACACGACTGTCGTGGCACCAAGCAACAAAGGCCCGTAGCACACGTATGTGTGGCCAGTGATCCAGCCCACATCGCCAGCTGTAAACAAAATGTCGTCAGGGTGCAAGTCAAAGACGTACTTGGTTGTTGTGGCTGCGCCTAAGAGGTATCCAGCAGTAGCGTGGGCAACACCCTTGGGAGAGCCAGTAGAGCCCGAGGTGTAGAGAAGGAAAATGGGGTCCTCGGAGTTGACCGACACAGGAGGGAAGTAGGGACGGTGCTTCTCAACCTCCTCGTGCCACCAGTAGTCACGGTCCTTGTTCCATGGGATCGACTCGTTACCGGTGCGCTTGAACACAAGGGTGTGCTTGACGTTGGGGCAGGACTTGAGGGCTTCGTCCACAATCTTCTTGGTCTCAATGACGCGGCCACCACGCTTGGACTCGTCAGTGGTGATCACCACACGTGAATCGGCATCAACAATGCGGTCACGCAGGGAGCCTGAAGAAAAGCCGGCAAAAACAACCGAGTGGATGGCACCCAGGCGCACAATGGCCAGCAGAGTGACAATGGCTTCGGGAATCATGGGCAAGTAAACGGCAACCGTGTCGCCCTTCTTGACGCCAAATGACGCGAGAACAGCAGCAACACGCGAAACCTCACGCAGCAGCTCGCCGTAGGTCACGTTGCGGCCCTCACCGGGCTCGTCGGCTTCGTAGATGATGGCCACCTTGTCGGGGTTTTTGAGGGCATGGCGGTCGACGGCATTGTAGCAGGCATTGAGTTCACCCTCCAAGAACCAGGCGGCATCGCCGTGCTCAAAGCCTCCGTTGAGAACGGTTTGGAAATCCTTATCCCAGGACAAAAGTTGGCGTGCAATCTTACCAAAGAAGGCTTCTGGCTGCTCGATTGATTCCTTGTAGAGCTCCTCGTAGTGCGCCACATTGTCGAGGTGTGGCTTGCCCGGGTGATTTTCGTGGAACTCCTTAGGAGGGGCGTACTTGTGGATGTTGGAGGATTCAGCAACAGACATTTTTAAATAGTGTTGTTGTATGTGTGTGTGTATATATTATGTGTGGAAGGATTGAGGGGGTATGTTATGTTGGATGGAAGAATAGTGTTGAAGAAAGAGTAAGAAAAAAGAATGATGAATAAAAAGAGAAAAAAAAATTAAGAAATCAATATGAGAAGACCTTTATATAGTTTTTTTTTTTGAAATCATTCAGTCAATGAAAAGTCTTTCGACTCACATACCTCCCCCCTCTTTGTTAAGTGAGGGGTTGTGGGTAGGTCAATTAGTGGTGATGGTAGTAGGTATTTTATGGGTGTCTTGCCATATTAAGCCTTGGGTATGTGAACTACCAAAAGGTGCTTGTTAAAGTGCGGGGGAAGGTTAGTTACACGGGATATACAAAGTCAGGACTCCTGCACTCACAAAAAAACCCTCCGTATAAGCTTTTTTACACAAACGTATCACCGAATGGAGAGCAAAAAGCCAAGCAGAGCTTTTGAGAGTTCAGCGGGCTCTCCGGCCATGCGGGGTGGTGGAAACACGGAGAGGGTGGTCGGACGCCAGGCTGGGCTTATGTGTGGAGAAATGAGAAGACACAAAAGAGTGGGGTTTTCTATGTATATAGTATTTTGATCATGTCATATGTAGGCTTAAGGGAGAAAAAAAAACTAGTGGCTTCTACAAGGGGCAAGGCGGGGAACAAGCAGATATTTGGGTTTCTTTTTTTTTGAGGGTCGGTCGGACGGTCGGTCGGACGGGGAACCGTTTCGGTACGCGTCCCGAGGAGAGGGAGGGGTGGAGGTCATGCTTATTTTTTTTAAATCTAATCTTTTATAGTGTTTATTTGGTCAGGCCGCTTTGAAACTCCCTTTGAAGTTTCTCTTGTGCCACAGTTTCTCCGTCTTGCAATGATCCGAAAATCCCACCAAAGGTTTGCCCGAGGAATATAAAATTTTAATTTCCATCTAAACTTTTATCTTTATGATAGTATTGTATATTTAAGAACATCAAAATCCGTTCTCATTTTTTTGCTTCATTCTATTCACTGAATGTTTTTCCGGTTCCTGTGATCAGTCCATTCACCCATTCAATGTGCGTGTCACTGCTAGTTGACTCATTTGTTCTCCTCAACTCAGATTTAAGCATAAAATAACACTGGGCAAAACAATCAAAAAAACTTCCAGAGTAATGGAATCCCAATCTCGTACTCTTTTAATTACTAATAAAGGTTTCCACATTCCATCACTGGGATTGTATTTTTCTCTGTGAAAACCCTTTGATCAAAATCCGCTCCGCTTTTTCCCCTGTTTTCGTTGGAATGGGCTGTCCAAGGAGAGCGGAGGAGGAGAAGAGGAGAAGACTGTGAGGCTCTCCGGTCCTCCGTTTTCTCCGCCTTTTGCTATTTCTCTACACACAGGCCAAGAAAACAAAATGAGGAGGAGAAGTTGGCACGTGATTACATTGTTGTTACACTTCTATTACATTTGAATTTTTATGTTACACTTTTTAGTTACACAAAAAACGTGACACTGAAAATCCAATTATATTACACTTTAAAAAAAAAAAAAGAAATTTACCCTGCTTCGTCTCACTTAAACACTCCCTCCCCCAATATGCCTCCCCTAAAAAAAATCCCCTCCCTATATAGTAATTTCCTCTCCCCCCATCTACGCCTCCCTCCCTCCTCTTCCGACTCCACCCAATTACTAGAGAACAAAAAAAAGCCAATGCCTCCCTTAGCTGCTGCTGCCGCTGCTAATGTCGCTGCTCTGCAAAACACCTTACTGCGCAGCCTCTTGAGCCCGCAGGAGCCCCCGCAACCGGCAATCTCCACCGTAGCGGACTCAACCAAATCAACCCGTCCCTCAACGGAAATGACCGTGGCTGCCTCCCTCATTTTCCTCGGCACCGTCTTCCTTCTCTTTGCTGGTATCGCAGCTGTCACCGCCCTCTGCCATGGCTCCCGTCGCCGCCGTAAATCCTTCGCCTCTCCTAACCTTTCAAACCGCCTTTCCAAACACCTCCAAAGACGCTACTCGTCGTCCTCCGCATATACTACCTACACCTTGAATGGTCCTTCCTCGGCTCCCAGCCCTGGTTTACACGCCGTACACTCTGCAGCGCTATCTACCGGGTCGTCTTCTTCAAGCCTTGCCCTACTCTCCGCCGCATCTCCACAACACTTGCCCTCCTATGGCTCCGTCCTATTACCATCATCGCGTAAAAATTCCTTTTCAAATGCTGCAACTTCAACAACGCCATCCTCATTGCAACAAAACCAGCAGCCTTCCCCTCCGGCTAATATAACCTCTTCAAATATAAACCCTTCCAATGTAACTCCACTCAATTCAACCGTCTCAAATAGCCTTCTCCGCATGGGATCCTCCTTCCTCAAACGCTCCTCCCAAAACTCCTCCCCAGTTGTGGCTCTCCCAGACACAACCCCTCCTGCCCCCACATGGTCCCCATTTGAATTCTCCTCCGTCGGTTACGGAGTCTTTTCCCAAGACGACCCAACAACAAATGACTCGAAGTTTTCCTACCTCAAATCCGACTTTGGTCTCGTCCTTCACGGCGGCTGGCCCGCCTTAGACTTGAAGCTTCGCCAACTACAAGAAGACGCAGACCGCGTCTTTAGAAACTCGGGAGGAACCGTCCAATCTAAATACAAGCTTCTTTTTGTGGCCCGCCACGGCCAGGGCTACCATAACCTCGCCATTGAGATTTACGGACAGGCGGCTTGGGACTCGTACTGGTCAAAGCTCGATGGCGATGGAAACCTGGTCTGGGGACCCGACCCCGACTTGACTCCACTCGGTGTAGAGCAAGCAAAACGAAACAATATTGCCTGGAAACGTCAAATCGCTACCAAAAACGCTCCGGTCCCTAAAGCCTTTTTCGCCTCCCCCTTTGCCCGTGCCACCGATACCATGATGTACACCTGGGCCGACATCTCCAGCACCGATTCCACAAACCCCACAAACAACTACTACACGGGCAAAAAATCCGCATCAAACATTTCAATCTACGCCCTTGATGGTAACTGCAGCGCATTAAGCACCCCAACTGTCGTTGCAACTGCCTCGTCCTTTTCCCCCTCCTCTTCCATCGCAAGCGCCCAAAAAATCAACTTCGACTTGGGCTCTGCTTCACCGCCTCCTCAGGAAGCCCCGCCCGACAAAACCTCTCTGTCTCGTCGCGCCCTCATCGTGGAAGATTTGCGCGAGACAATTGGGGTCCATACATGTGACATGCGTTCCTCGCAAACCGCTGTAGCTGCGCGCCACCCAGACGTTCGCTTCGAGCCCGGGTTCTCCGAGAAGGACGTCTTGTGGACACCTGACTATCGTGAGACCCCCGAGGAGCAAAACGTGCGCGTACACCGGTTCTTGGACAAGCTGTTTTCAGCCGACCCTGCATACTCGGGAGCCCTTCTCAATGACAATGAACATTCCGGCACAGAGGCCGCCAACGAATATGATCCAACCCTCGATGCTGCACGCTACGTGTCAATCACAGCTCACTCAGGAACAATCAACTCGCTACTCAAAGTCACTGGCCACCGGCCTTTCAACGTGCCTCCTGGTGGAATGATTCCTGTGGTTGTCAAAGCTACCCGGTACCTACGACTTCCCGTCGACCCCATAGACCTAGTTATATAGAAAAAGAGATTTTTGTTTTTTTAGTGTTTAGTGTTTTCTTAGTGTTTGTTTAGTTTTAATTTTAATTTTTTTTGACCCTAAAAAAAATTTTTTTTTTTCACTCGAGACGATCTCGAATCATCGCCAAAGCACTAGAAAATCAATCAACCCGGCATCTTCAGGAAGGATCTAGAAAAAAACCCTAACCGCAGAAAAATTATAAAAGGAGTGGCTTTTGCTGCAGTACTAACAAAAAAAAAATATAAAAATTTACTTCAACACACAACCCTACAAAAACAACCACCCCCACTACCACTACCAAATATCACATTACCAAAATGGCTACATCATTTTCCGCTGAAGACGCTGAAAACCTCGAGGCTATTGAGCAGCAGTTTGCCGTCAAGGCTGTTGCCCAGGCCGAAGCTTACTGGAGTCTACTCAGAGCCCGCCGGGGATCCGATTTACGTCTGACCCCGCTCGAGAATGAAATCTACGACCACTTCGTTTCGTCCTTCCCCGAATACCTTGAGGAGCCCGAGCGCGTGCGCAATCTGAATGAAGAGAAGGATCTCAAGAGCCCCGACGCCAAGAAGCGATGGCGCGAGTTCCTTAACGTGTACGAGAAGAAGATGGATGAATATAACTTTGGAACCCTGCTGCGGTTGAGCGCCAAAGACGAGTACACAGAGCAAAACACTACCTTTAGTGTCCGGGCCCAATTCTATGCAGTCGAAGTCTTCCGAAACAGACATTGCATGAATGACTGGATCTACGAAGAGGCTCAGAAAGAGAAGGCGGCTAAGAAATAGAAAATTTAGGAAACCAATTTATAGTATTAATGAATGAATGATTTACAATTGCTTCGTTTGTTTTAACCATTGGAGTTAAAATTTTTATGAATTCGCTTAAATCTGTTACATTATTGTTACACGATCACGTGCAATTTCTGAAATTTATATACAACCCGTATTTTTTTGTCATAAGCGAAAATGATTTCTTAAAATTTTTTTCAACTGAATACAACAATGAGTTTAAAGAAATCAAAAAACATGGAAGAACTGGATACCCCTTTTGCCTGATAAATAACGATCCGACTTCTCGATTTGTTTGATTTTAACATGTGCATTCGTTAAAAAAATTACGCAACTTTCACGATACCTTATGGAGGCTTTGTTTGGTACTCACCCTGATCGTCACACAAATACCAGTTATCCAGTGCAATGGAAATCACAAAAAGAATATATATTTTAAGTAACGATCAATATTTATAATTATACTGATGGTTTTATTAGTACCAGTAATGATACGGTATAGACGACTGATAAAAATTTTTTCAAGTCTTTATATCCATATTAAATTGCCATAGCGCTAGCATAAAAGATATACATAAACGATTTTTAATATCCACATTATATTTAGATATCATCAGAGTAGTTTGGTATTTTCTGTTGCCGAATTTATTTATGGCACGAAAAAAGAAATGAATGCACCTGTAAACTACAATCACTACTGCTCCCCCCTGAGATAGTAATCTGTTAATTTGGTGTGATTCCACCCAAAATATTGATCACACGTTTTTTCATCAAGTTTTATTTTTATAAAATAAATTTTTAAATACAATTCTATTTCCTTTTCTCTATATCTATTCTTCCCCCCTATTTGTTTAACAGTAAATCTATAGTAAATAACTCACAAACACTCAACAACGTGTCATCCACAATATATACAGTTTACAAAGACCCACCTAAAAACACCTGATAACTAAAACTACCACCACAAGTTAAAGTACATTTATATTTCTTTATCGTCAACACACTAATCAGTTTAACTTAATTCTAACTAATCGAAACTGGAGATAATGAACCAGCCTTCTCGCAACGGAATGCTAGCCGAGTATTCAAACTTATTCATATGAAAACACAAAATAACGCATCAAACGGCGTATCAGGAAGTGACGGCTAACAAAATACAAATCAAGGCCAATAGCTATGATCATAGGTCTTTTATCTATTAACCTATGCAAGATTTGATTCATCATTATGTTTTAAAACAAATACACGATATCCCCCAAAACGCTGACATTGAAAATAATGAAAAAAACTGCACTAAAGACTATCAAAATACATTTTTCATAACCAATCATTTAGGCGCATGGTGTTGCCGTTTTTCCTATCAAATGAATTGAGAAGGAATACTCATCGATTTCACTAGAAAATACCCCTGATTTGTTATCCTGAAACGCTCAAACGTGTTATACTTTGGATTTCTGCTAACGGCGAGTTTTATCAAATTTTATAACCACTAGCTGGACTCCACAAGCTTGATATGATAATTTTCAAAAAGACAAACCAATTGAGTGCTACTAAAAGGATATTATTAAATCCTCAAAAAAGATAAGACTAGGCTGCTAAAAGTTTACCTAAGAGCTCATATTGTATTTTTTTCTCGCTCTTTCCTCAGTTTTTTTATTTTTAAAGAAATAATGTTTAAAATTGAAATCATGTCAATATTGGACCTCAGAAAGCGGTTACAATCATTGAGGCATATACCCAAGATGACTTCCTCCCTCCCTATTATTCATCTGTTAGTTTACCATATCAAAACGAAATTAAAGCAATTTATATCGTTATTTATTGAAACCGCTGTATATTGAATACATTATATCCTCAAAAATGTTCAATGGTTATCACCCTTAGGAAAAAAATATCCCGGAAAAAGTTGCGTAATTTTATATGGTAAAACCAATTCCGGAAAAAAGAGTTTGGAGTTGGTTTGGATGTCATTCTTACGATGGAAAAATAAATCACAAATTGTATTATATTTTAATTTGATATGAATTGCTTAGGTTGTGTATATTTCAAATTTATAACAGTTACTTTGATATTCCAAAATTTTCTGAAATAAGGGTTTTAAGTAACACAGCCAATGAAGGGATAAAAAACAATGGTCAATTTAACATAAAAAATTTCATTACCTATGACCATCAAGTTTTAAAGTTTATAGTTAGCACAGCGACTGGAAATTTAGTTTTTCACGGTAAAACATTTTGATTATGTAAAGTATATCCACCATGGTTTGTTGAAAATGAAAATGAGAATAAAAAAATTTCTAAAAATTAAATTAATATCCAATTGATATTTCAATGTAAAATTCGGAAAATCTGTTTTTGAAAAATAAAATAAATCTGGAATGCAATAAATGAGAATAGAGTAGGACAGAATATTCTATAACTTAAAAAAAATAGTTTCTAAGCTTTTTCTTCTATCGATTGAATACATTTTGCTGTTACTAAATCTTTTAGTCTTGAAAATAAGAAAAAAAATCGACTACATTTTATACCTAAATTTTTTCGTTTAACAATATTACCTTAAATGCCAGAATGAAACTGGGCTCAATTTTTTGTTGAAAAATTACCATGTTCCTGTAAAGTAAATTTAAAAGAACCTTATTTTTTGAGTTTAATATTCCAAATATTTTGGTTCACATTTTTTTATACAGCATTACGTTCGGATAACAATATTTCGAATTTAAGGGAAAATGCAAACCTCATTTGAATGACAATATTTAACCTTCTTTTGACAAAGTTTTGTTGAAAAATTAAACGAAAAAACGTACATTTTTGGCTTTTAAAGCAAAATTTTTCGTGGTGAACGACTAGTTTGTAGGGTGCAGATCATCCACAATCTCGTCTGGAAATTTGATGGTGTATCTTTATTTTTAAATTTTGTTTCAGATACTAAAAATTTCTTCTAATAGAATTTTTCAAAACTTTAAAGCTCAAAATACCACCACCGCCAAACTTTCTTAAACTTAAAAAGTATTTTATACCAAATTCGCAAATTTTCATCATAGCTGCACTCGATATATAAAAAAAATGTTCCTTTTGTCAAGAAAAACAAAAATAAACCGACATCAACAGGATTCGAACCTGCGCGGGAAATCCCAACTGATAAACCCGAATTTAATTCGAGTCAGTCGCCTTAACCACTCGGCCATAATGCCCAAATCGTGAACGTTGAGCCAGCTTTGAAAATAAATTCAAAATGATTAACAAAAAGTAAATACTTAATAAATTGGTTTTTAAGCAATTTTTTATGGTAACAAACAATTTTTTGAATTTTTTAAAACCCATTAATTAAATTAGAATTAAATTTTTAAAGAAAAATGAAGTTCCATAAAGTTAGAACAAAGATATCAATGATGCTGACATTTTATGTATCTTTTAAATTCCATCAAGAAAGCCAATCTATAAATTTATTAAATTCAATTATATGTACTTTTATTATTATTATATATGATATTTTTTAAAAGTCAAAAACGGTTTCAACAAATCCTTTAACATAGATATGGCTTCAAGATGTCCCTGTTGAAGATCTAAAGATAGAGAATGCTTTTTAATAACCTGAGCTATGAAGTTTCCCAAGGTTGGGCAACAAGTAGTCTAATGCTCAAAATAACTTGCAATGATTAAGACAATAAGTAGCTTTTTTTTTTTTTTATCTTTTTTCAAGTTTACTTGATTTTTCATGCTTTAAACATTATACCATACGCAGTAAAGAAATTTTCACACCAGAAGTGATGCTGAACCTTGATTGTGAAGAGCTCCCTATTATTAATTGGAAAGTTTTCAATTGCAATATCAACATCACTATATTATTGAAAAAAAAAAAAGGAAAATCTAAATGGAATATACAAATCAATACTATATATCAAACTATTTAATTATAGAACTGTGAAAAATCTCAATCAACTTGTCATTATTTTCAAGAGGTAAATAGTAGGAAAATAATCGCAAGCATTTTTTTATCAAAATAAGAATTTTTGGTTTAAATATAATAATTGTTCTATAAAGAATAAAATTTGGGTTTTATATGTGCTGATAAAGTCAAGGCAAAATATATTGAGAGCATTTGATTTTTTTTTCACAAACGGGCATTATGACAAATCTTTTAGTTTGAGGCTCTGTAATGAAACAAATGTTCCCATATACTGAAAAAACAAAATATTATAAACTAGGTGCAAAAAGAATAGTGTTGATATTAATTAAGTTATCTATATAACCCTTGAATGAAAAAAAAACATTGTCATTAAAATTAGCAAACGTTTCCTATAATCGTCTCTTTCACAAAAACTTTCATCTCTTATGGCGAGAACTATTTCCACTAGTTTTACGAACACCATTTCCACTTGTCACTCTCTGTACCCGTCGAGCTGGACCTTCACCATGACCCATGTCTCCATACTTGCTGTTACTCGATCCAGTTGCATTCGTAACAACAGATACAACAGTTGCCGATGTTGTCACAGCAGCCCCAGATACTGCGCTTGCTGGAGAACCATTACCAGGGTTTGTGCCATTGCCATTACTTGGATTACTTGTAGATCGTACTTGGCGCATCATCATTAATTGTTGTCTTGTGGATAACCCAGCCTCATTCACTATGCGCTTACCTGGTAGTACAGATCCTGCAATTCGTCGAGCAGCAGCAGCAACTGCTGCCACCGTTTCTTCATCTTCTTCATTATCTAGTGTAGGACCGCTGCAGCTGCTACCTGCACTCATTCCACTTTCATCATCGTCATCTGCATTTTTCTCTTCATCGCTGTTAGTGTACATGGAAGATGCTCCGGTTGCAACAATACCACAATTTTCCTGGTCACTACTTGGTTCTCCGTAAGCAGTTCCATCCACAGGTGGCCGACGTACACGCACATGACTGTCACCACTCAGCACACGAGCGCCAGCAAACCTGGAAGCTATTGATCGTCCGCTGACCCGCCTGCGAGTCTCAGGTGGAGAGCCAATACCAACAATATTAGAACCTGTGTTGGCTACACCACCAACACGACCTACAACTGCATTGCTCCGCGCCCGTGTAGTAGGAGTAGCCAATGATGATGTATTGGCCGCTGTAGCTCCACCGCGCATCAATGCGCTATCTCGAACATCTTCTCCCATACTGTCATTAACCTCAAACGCATCAGCAAGTGTACGGTCCCCAACATCTCCATCTTCCACTCTCTCATGCCGCGACCGCGCTGCCGGGGTGTGGTTATGATGGTTGTGATGACTGTGGTTGTGATGGTGATTGTGATGGTGATTGTGATGGTGGTTAGTGTAGTATGATCCTCCACGTTGACCATGTGCAGGTGACGGGCTACCTTTGCGAGGCTGCCCAGGTGTGGGTACTGGCAGAGCAGAGTTAGTATTGGTCTCACCAACTTCTCCAAGTATGCTACGCTCAGGTGTACGAGGAGTCGAGGAAACAGAAGTAGGTAAAGAGCCACCTACACTCCGCACATGGGTCGCTGAGCCACGAACACTATTAGAGCCAGTAGTGGAATCGTGGAGAGAAAGTGCTGCTGCAGTTCGTGGAACCAATGGACAAAAGCCTGCAAGTTTTTCAGATGCAGTTGGCGACACGGTCATAGTACGCCTCCATTCACGGAACTCATTTTGATGCAAATACAGCCAGTGTTGCTGTGGACCGACAACCATACCGGGTCGAATAAAACGCATATAAGCAATAGCCTCAGAAGCTATGAATCCATATGCATAAATCAAGTATGCACCAATCAAACATCCAGTGCGTCCAAGTCCAGCCTTACAGTGCACAGCAATCTTTCCGCGTTGTGCAATAACACCTTCAGCAACTCCTAAAAAGGCTTGAACATACTCCATTGTTGGACAGGTACCGTCCTCAAAGATCAAATCAATATGCTTAATGCCTCGCTGCTCAAATTCCATCTTGTCGTACAAATGGCTATTGAGACGTACCACCAGTTGCACATTGTGAGTTGTAAAGTAGTCCAACACTTGTTGAAAGGGGTAGTTAAGTGTAGTTTCATAGACTTCTTGTTGGGGAGACGCGAAAGCAACGAAATGTGGAGGAATCTCGTTAAAATCTCCATGATCAACTCTTTCGTATAGTTCATACTCTTCTAAATCGAAATTGGCAATGTCCAAAAATTTCTTTTCTTTCGCTTTCCAGAGTCCGTAAACAATATCTTGGATAGTTAACACAAAATCAGCTGGAGCGTATCCGGCATCACGGAACGGCATGAAAGGCGGATCCGCTTGTGCAATGGGAGCCAACACAAGATGAGGGGGCCATGACTGAATCAATACCATGTAACAGCAGAGAATACAAGCTGCGTTTGCGCGGTCGCGTGGGTTGGGCTTGGAATACAAGCATACTGCCTTGCCTTCATTTGATTCTTCGTTCAAGATTCCGTGCAAAATGACTGCAAACCGATACAAATGACCATAATGAAGTGGGCCAAAGTCGTGATGGAAAGCATTATAAGGAAGAGAGTCATCAATTGTAAAATGCACCATGTCATTGGTATCATCTGGAGGTACATCGAACGCGCCCAAGTAGATGCGGTCGCGCAAAAACTCAATCACTGGCGGAACTCTTCGAATGGCGTCCATGATGTACCAGTAAGTTTTGATGAAAATTAAAGGTGTGTTGTGTGTAAGAGAAAAAAGTATGTCTGGGGGGATTCTAAAAGGGGTAGAGAACTGGAACTTTCACTTTGTTTGTTGTTGTTGTTGTTGTTGTTGTTGTTGTTGTTGTTGTTGTTGTTGTTGTTGTTGTTGTGGTAGTCGTTGTTGTTTGTTTGTTTATTTTGAAAAAAAATTCCCGTAGAAACCACAAAGTAAGCCGTGCACCCATTAGAAAATAAACAAAAATAAGTCACATGAGTGTTGTCAGAGAAACAATAACAAAATGTGTTACATATATGTTACAAATTTGTTGCATTCATGTTACTAGTAATATTTTAATGGTTACTGAGTAAGCTGAATAACCTATTGGTAACATTAATATTAGTGAACAAAAGCAGTAATGAAAGCGGGTTCGAATCAATAAATGGCCTCAACCAAAAAAAACAAAGGAATATTAAATCAACTCATTCAAATAAAAGCTAGAAACAATTGAAATAAATATTAAAAATGATTACCATAAGAATTAACAAAATAAAAAAAGTTCCAGCTTCTACTAATTCATCTAGAGATTATCACTCACCTTTCCCTTAAAATGGGCGCACTTAAAAAGTAAAATAAAAAACCAAAAAACTCAATTCGAGTCTTTTTTTTTCTAATTGAAGATTTAAATTTTGCTTTTGAGGCGACCAAAGTCTTTACCATAGACTATTAAAAATCGTAGGATGTTCATTTTTGCATAAATTTTGAAATTAGTTTAAAAAAAATTGGAAGAAATTGTTGAATGGTAATAAAAAAATCAAATGCTCTCCACATACACTGCCACCACCACTCCAATACAGGAAATAATTCCGAATCCATTGCAGAAATTATGATTTATGTCTAAAGTGGAATGTTCCAATTCTTAGGGCTTGTTGCACCATATTAGAAATAATTGGCGAGATCGCAGGCTGTCGGCTCCAAAACTGGAGCACCCTCGCAACATGTCACGCCCTTTACAAATGAAGAAAACACAAAGAATCACACCACAGGCTATTGTTCCTTACTGTCCCAAAGTTTTGTCACCTCAGTGACTTCCATGATTGTAGAAGGTTTCTGCTATTGTTTAAAATCTTTGTTTTCCAATAATGTGTATACACAATTGATTGTCTAGCCCATTGATTTATTAGTATCACGCTTAGTGACTATTAGTCGCCCAAGTCCGACTAGCTCAATTACACCTTCAATAGAATATACTGATCAACATCAAAAGGCTGTAAGATAAGGTTTAGGAGCTAAACGGTTAGAAAATAGCCAATTATCGGTATTTGGTACAAAAAACGGGGAACGGGAAACGCTTTCCATAAATCTCTAAAGAGTAGACTCACTTGGGCCAATAAAACTAGTTAATGGTATATAGTGATAATGCAAGATCGTAAACCAAAAAAAGCCTGAATCTTCCATATATTTGGAAAGTGAACAATTAAATCGCTTGAAGAAAATAATATTATTTTTAAAAAAATTCCGAGTTCTTTTTTTAAAATTAGAAATCCAAAATTTTGGTTTAGACGTAAATCTTTGTTCTTGGCTTTTTTTTAAAAATAATTTTGCTGGTAAAGTGCACATATGCATCCTTTCAAATATAATTTAATGCATAATAAACTGTTTAGACTGAAAAAGAAATTTTATAATTATTGCTCATGGATTAAGTTATCCACAAGAAAGGTTTTTTCTCCAGAAATTTCTCAAAAAATGTGTTCACAAACAATTCTATCCAATTCTTTAACCTTGTTTCCCCAAGTTTTGGGATATTTCTCTTTTCTTTTTATTTTTCATTTTTTTTGTTCGTATTGTCGGTGATAAGATTGCTATCCAAGATTCGATCCAATGCAGATAAAACAAAATTGTGGATTTGGACAAGATCAAAATTGAAGGAAATTTTGAGCAAGGTAAACCTTGGTGATCAATTAACTAATGAATCAAAAAATAATGTATTGTCCAATACTTTGCTCAACCGAGGTAGTATACGACACAAGCTTCACATTCTACTATTTATTGGTGTTTTTTTATAAAAAATATTGTGATATTTTTCTTTTTCGGTAAAGTAAGCGCTTACGGTTCCTTTTTAAATTCTACAATCTTTGAGGTTTTTTTTTCTTTGGCGGTAAATATTGGTTACACCTCAAGTTATCCACTACCGAAAAATCAGTATACACGAGATAATTAAAAAAACTCTGGAGACAAGACTGAGTTACCATGTTGAAGGCAGGTTTTAATTGCCTGAGTCTTTTAAAAATATTTTCTTAGAAAAAAAATCGTTGTTTTAACAACTGATTGTTGAACATATGACTTTTATGATATCATCATAACATATGATGTCTTATGGTTATTTCTGACACAAAAGGTTTATTACGATATTGTTTCTTAACAATTCTATTTTTTCAAACGTCTGGTAAGTTTAATAACGTCATTTACAAAACAATGATAAATTGTCACTTTAACAGCCATATTATTATGGAAATTTACTTTGAAATTGGCACAGACAAAAGAAGATTGTGCCAACACCTATTAGGCTCAGTATGTCCAAACTAGTTACAACCTTTTAACTACCCAAAGTGTACCTTAGTAATCTTCTAAATAATAATCATATGAAAGTTTAAAGTGTGAATATATAAGGTTATTCCGGAAGTATGCAAGGCGGCTTTAATTGGTTTTACACGAACTAAAAAAAGGACACGTGCGGCGTGGAAAAGGCTTGTAGAATTAATAATACTAGATTTTTTAAAAACCAGTGATTTGGCGCGAACATTTTACTTTCCAAGGTGATTAGCTACCTTTTGGAAGGCTTCCCACAATAATTATCGATAGTTGTTCAGCTAATAATATTGACAGAGAAAATGATGTAAATGAGCAGATAAAGATTTTTAAAAATAATTTTAAAAGGTTTAATGATTATTAAATTATCAATTGAATTAGAGCAATTGAAAATTACATGGGAAGAATAAACGGTTGTCGTGAAAAGGTTTTAGTTCTTTGATCTACCATACTCTATTTAGTGAAACTATCCAAATGGGCTATTTATGCGGCTTAAATAATAAAAATTAAGAGACGGTTTTTGATGGCAATTAAAGACTTGTTAAATAACTCCCAAGTAATCTCTCAAAGTGACTTTAATGGTGTTTAAAGTATGGATGGTTAGTTAAATGCTCGCAAGTCGTGTCTTGAAACCCGAGAGTTGTTGTCTCAGAGTCGGATAAAAAAATAAAGTTCTAAAATTTTTAATGGTTTGTATTAACCTAATAACGTTTTATGGAATAGTATGTGGAAAGTAAACGGTTTAAGTTAGGTTTTGATATTGTAAGTGCTAAAATATTAAATCATGGAGGAGGTTTAATTGTGACGGTTCATTAAATAATATTTGTTAGTTTTAATAAGTTATTTGAAAATAATAAGATCAAAAAGCAAGACATCAAATTTTTGACTTAAGGGCTAAACAAACGATTTTAAGCTACAAATCACTAAATTTTATGGGACTTAATTAATCAATCAATATTCAAAGGTTTTGCTTAGAGGAGTAGTAAATACATTTACAAAGGAATTCAATATACGACATGAGCAACATTACGTGTTTTCTCAAATTGTAGTATATAAAATTAATAAAAAAATTTAACATGCATTCAATTCTATAATTTAATTTCAGACAAGTTACTTTTTAGAAAAATATCTTTGAAAAGCTATTTAAAGGAAAAAACATACTTTTTTTTCATTAGACAATTTCAAAGGGTACTGAATTCTTAATAGTTTCATGAATCAATACTTTCAGCTCATTTATCACGAGATTCTGTTAAAGTGGCTTTGTAAAGTTGTGAATATATCGTGAACTCAATTATTTCATTTTCAGCGGTTTCTTATTCCTAATTCTTTCTCAAACATTCGTTTTCGAATATGGAAAAGAAAACAGTAATACTGAGAAAAGTGAAAACCAAAAGATACAAAGAAAATCTCGCACAGAAAGAATACGTAGTCATATTAACGGCTTACATAACATTTGTTCCAAAGAAAGGGGTGCAGGCTTCTTAAAAAAACTAGTTAAGCAACTGAAATTTTTACAGAACATGGTAAAGGAACTTGCCGGAATAATTCTATTCTATTAAAAACCAAACTAAAAAAGAGTTATTTTACGAAGTAACTCCAAAACGAATTTTTCAAAAAAAACAAAAAAATTAAATCACGTGAATGATTAATTTACATTGAAAGTTGAAAAATGAAAAAATAGAAAATAATCGGGTATGTCAAAAAAAGATATTAATTTAATATCATCGAAAAACTACAGCAGATGATTTGAATTAAAAAATAGCTAATAAGAATAGTTAGATTTTAACGGTCAAAATATAAGAAAACTGCGAATGAAATATACGTAAGCGAATTACGTAGGAAAGCTGTCGCAAATAGCGAGCAGATATCTCCACTGTTAACTAGGTGGTTAGGAATAACGTTTTCATGGGAATACTAACAAGTAGTAATAGTAGTACAAGTAGTAGATATTGAAAACTAAAAAGAAATATCCAAATAAATATAAAAAAGAGCTGAAATCCCACGTTTTTTCTAATTTCTTTCTATTTCCCTTCATCAACTTCAATAAATATTCCAGTCTAACAACTCAAATACATTCAGCTCATTGCACTACTAAAACATAATTCAAAATGGTTGCTATCAAGTCCGTCACCCTCTTCTCTGTCCTCGCTGCCCTTGTTGCTGCTGCTCCTGTCGCTCAGGAGTCCAAGGCTCTTACTGCTGAGGAGATTCTTGCTCCTTACGCTCCCGAGCTTGCTAAGCGCGAGGCTGCTCCTACCAATGTTCTTGACCTCGGTGCTGTTAACACCCTCCTTGTCTCCATTGCTACCTTCCTTTACTCTGCCCTCACCTCCCTTGGCAGCCTTGACCTTAACGGTGATTTGAGCGCTGTTGGTGACCTCCTTACCAACATCACCACCGTTGTCACCCAGCTTGTCAACTCTCTTACTAACGTTACCGTTGGTACTGGTCTTGCTGCCACTCTTAACACCCTTCTTATCAACACTGGTCTTAAGACTCTTCTTAACCTCCTTCTTTCCATTGTCAACCAGCTTGTCACCGACCTTACTGGCAAGACTCTTTCCACCACTCTTATCAACGTCATCACCTCTCTCCGTGACACCCTTAACAACCTTTCCACCACTCTTGGTTCCGCTGGTCTTGGTGATGGTGTTACCAGCATTATCACTTCCATTGTCAACCTTCTCAACACCCTCCTTTAAGTTGCTGGTTAACTTTAAGTAATATTATTTATTAAATTTTAATGTAATTTACAAAATTCCGACGTTTTTTTAACTCAATTTTTTAAATTTTTTTAAACTAAGTAGATAAGTTGTCATTTTATTTTATTTTATTTTATCTTATTTTATTTTATTTTTTTTTATCTTATATTATTTTATTTTATTTTATTTTATTTTATTTTATTTTATTTTATTTTATTTTATTTTATCTTATCTTATATTATTTTATTTTATCTTATCTTATATTATTTTATTTTATTTTATTTTATCTTATTTTATCTTATCTTATTTTATTTTATTTTATTTTATTTTATTTTATTTTATTTTATTTTATTTTATTTTATTTTATTTTATTTTATTTTATTTTATTTTATTTTATTTTATTTATTTTATTTTATTTTATTTTATTTTATTTATTTATTTTATTTATTTTATTTATTTTATTTTATTTTATTTTATTTTATTTATTTATTTTATTTTATTTTATTTTATTTTATTTTATTTTATTTTATTTTATTTTATTTTATTTTATTTTATTTTATTTTATTTTATTTTATTTTATTTTATTTTGTTTCTTTACTTGATGTTGTTATTTAGCAAAATGATAACTTTAATTCTTGAAATTAAAAAGCTATTGACTTTAAAAAAGTAATATTTAACCTAGGTGAAGCTGAATTTCTGAGTTTATTTATCCACTAAGGAATGATGTCAAAATTTTACAGACTTTTGATGAGAGGTTAATTGAATTATTTTAAAACATTTCATTGTTAAAGTTAGTATTAATATTGAAAAAATTTGATCAAAAACAAGTCAAATTATCGAAATAGTTTATTTATTATTTAAATTATGTTGGTCGTTTAAATTTGTAAAATAGTTTAATTGATATTGGTAAATATTAGTTTTCTCTTTAAATAAAAGTAACTAGGCTTTAAAATTTTGTAAAAAGTTTCACATCATGAAAAATTTCAGAGATAATGTTACGATTGTTAAATTTACACAAATTTAGCCATTTTTATTTTACTAGCTAGAAATGAGCACATCCATTTGATGAAATATCTTTTCGGTCAAAGATTTCATATATTTACAGTTTAATAAAAGCTACGTATTGAGAGTAACTATGTAGAGCTACCTAACAAGGCAATAACTAAAAAAGAAGTTCTAACACAGTTAACATCCAGTGACAATGAAGGTCTTGGAAATGCTGCAGCACAATAAAATGTTCTAGTGGCCTCTGGATAGAGAAATACGCTGGAATCTCACAATTGTTCTTTATATAACGTAATTATAAATCAGCTCTCTAAAAGAAAAAAAATATTTCTAAAAAAATATAAATAGAGGACAGAATTTCCTGGTTATCTCTGAAAGTTTTTATTTCTAGAATCCTAGTCAAGGCTCTAAGCTTAAATTCAAACATATATAACCTTAACATAACAACGATAAATAATTAAAAATGGTTGCCATCAAGTCTGTTACTCTTTTCTCTGTCCTTGCTGCCCTTGTTGCCGCTGCTCCTGTTGCTCAGGATTCCAAGGCTCTTACTGCTGAGGAGATTCTTGCTCCTTACGCTCCCGAGCTTGCTAAGCGTGAGGCTGCTCCTGCCACTCTTCTTAACCTCTCTGCTGTTACCACTCTCGTCCTCTCTATCACCTCTTTCCTCACTTCCACTCTCCTCAACCTTGGCAACCTAGACCTCAATGGCGAGCTGACTGCTGTTGGTGATCTCCTTACCAACATCACCACCGTTGTCACCCAGCTTGTCAACACTCTTACTGGTGTCACTGTTGGTACTGGTCTTGCTGCCACTCTTAACAAGCTTCTTATCAGCACTGGTCTTAAGACTCTTCTTAACCTCCTTCTTACCATTGTCAACCAGCTTGTCAATGACCTTACTGGCAAGACTCTTTCCACCACTCTTATCAACGTCATCACCTCTCTCCGTGACACCCTTAACAACCTTTCTGCTACTCTTGGTTCCGCTGGTCTTGGTGATGGTGTTACCAACATCATTGCTTCCATTGTCAACCTTCTCAACACCCTCCTTTAAGTTGCTGGTTAAATTAGTATAATTATTTATTGTATTTTATAGATATTAATTAAAATAAAGCCACTTAACATTTTATTTTAAAATTTGTCACATCTACAATTTTTTTTATCTGTAATATCAGCAAAATGAAATCGTTATGTACCCGTAAAATTATGCATATTTTATTCTACTCATACCTGAGCCTTTTTAAATGATAGTATTGTGCCGAAGTATCTCTACTGTTAGTTTTTTTTAATAAAAAATACAATGAGACTCTCAACATAAAGCTAAGTGTTGCAAATTTACACAAATAAACGGATAAGCTTTATCATGATGTATTTCTAATTCAATTTTATGAAGATAAATGACCAAACTTTAAAAAACTGTCTTCAAAATTTAACTCAGTCTTCTCTAACGAAGTTAGTGTGCAAAAAATAGAAATTTCTGAATAAAATTAGCTAATGAATTTCAAAAATTACAATGTAATGAACATAATAATAATCTCTTTTTTTTCTTTGATGGTATTGTCGCTACACTATTTTTTTTTATTTTAATTCTAAATATTTACCGCTTTCTTAGATTATTTCGTTTATAATTAATTATTAGTTATTTTATTTTATTTAATTGTATTTTGTTTTTATTTTTATTACAATTAAACCCAAATTATCAAAAAGAATAGCAAAGAAGAAAGTTTAATCATAATTCTTCGTTTTCACTTTTTAAACAACAAACCTCAAATATTGAAGATTATGCATTGGTGCCAGTATTGTTTTTGGCTTTCTACAGCATAAGAAAATTTAAACGAATATTTTTTAGTCAACTCTGGATTTATGAACAAACTAATACCAAATTATTGTTGTTTTAATATTTCCTGTTTATTAAATCTATTTATTAACATATTTCCATTGTTTTATTGAAAAAAAGTATAAATAAGACTGAAATTTCTTCATTTATTTCAAAAAAACTTTTATTCATCATTCACTTCTATCTTTTCTAATCATCGATTAATAACATCAATATAGTATTATATTTATATATACTTCCAAAACATTAAATAATTAAAAATGGTTGCCATCAAGTCTGTTACTCTTTTCTCTGTCCTTGCTGCCCTTGTTGCCGCTGCTCCTGTTGCTCAGGATTCCAAGGCTCTTACTGCTGAGGAGATTCTTGCTCCTTACGCTCCCGAGCTTGCTAAGCGTGAGGCTGCTCCTGCCACTCTTCTTAACCTCTCTGCTGTTACCACTCTCGTCCTCTCTATCACCTCTTTCCTCACTTCCACCCTTTTCAACCTTGGCAACCTAGACCTCAATGGTGAGCTGACTGCTGTTGGTGATCTCCTTACCAACATCACCACCGTTGTCACCCAGCTTGTCAACACTCTTACTGGTGTCACTGTTGGTACTGGTCTTGCTGCCACTCTTAACAAGCTTCTTATCAGCACTGGTCTTAAGACTCTTCTTAACCTCCTTCTTACCATTGTCAACCAGCTTGTCAATGACCTTACTGGCAAGACTCTTTCCACCACTCTTATCAACGTCATCACCTCTCTCCGTGACACCCTTAACAACCTTTCCACCACTCTTGGTTCCGCTGGTCTTGGTGATGGTGTTACCAACATCATTGCTTCCATTGTCAATCTCCTCAACACCCTTCTTTAAGTTTGAACTTTGTATAGATAAATTTGTATTTTAGTAGTTTTATTCGAAAAATTTTACCCTTAAAATTGCTGATTTTTTTAATACGTAATTTTTTTAGTTAAGCATTTTTTAATGTTTTACGTTAAAATAAGCTTATACCTTGCACAAAAATACATATCTCTTTCAATTGAATACTTTCATTACCATTCCTCCTTACCGCCATAGTGTGCCTTTTTATTTGAATTAGTTTCTTCTTATTGGGTTGTCCGATTATTTAGAAACATCAGCCTTTTAAAATACACAAAATTCCATTGTAAATTGATTATAATAATTAACCTTTTATCGTCTTATAAAAAGTGTTTATCTCACACTCGTCATGAGTCAATATATACCACAGCTGAAAATACAAGCATTTTAATTGACCAACGTAATATACAGTTACTTTTTGTAGAGGCAACCAATGTTAATTTCGTTAAATGGTCTCTACTTGAAGACATGTTCAATTTTTCAATGTTAAATATTTTCCAAAAAATAAAAATTAACTTAACGATGCTTTTTCAAAAAATCAGTAAAGTAATAGTTATTTAAATTCTTTTTATTGACCTTCCGATACTGATGAATTGTAAAATTAATTCCCCGAAATAATATTAAGATCTATTATATTTTAACTAAATAACCGTTAAGCCTAATTCTATACTAAATATTTACACTCCAATATTTATAGTGTAAAGGTATTGTTTTACTTTACAAAACTAATCAAAAATTACACCTCTTAAATTATAATTATCAAATAATAATCAATACGACTATCTTTTTATTAGTACTTTATGTTTTGTATTTTTAACTCAAACTAAGGTTTTCTTTAGTGATTTTTTTTATATGCAAACTCCTGATATTAGATATTGCTTTTATCTATTTAATTCAAAAGTTTAAAAAAATATTTTACATCCAAATACTTAACAAAGGAAATTCAGTACGCATAATAATAATTGTTGACTATTAATGCCACTGCACCACTGAACATTCATTTGTTACCTTTTCCTATACATATATTTTTACTATTTAATGACTTCGGGAGAAATATAAATACCTCTGTCTTTCCATGGTCCGTTTTTTCTCTTCTTCACTATTTTCCATAGATAATAACATAAATTTCAGATCTTCTAATTTAAATTACTTACATTTCAAAATGGTTGCCATCAAGTCTGTCACTCTTTTCTCTGTCCTTGCTGCCCTTGTTGCCGCTGTTCCTGCCGCTCAGGATTCCAAGGCTCTTACTGCTGAGGAGATTCTTGCTCCTTACGCTCCCGAGCTTGCTAAGCGTGAGGCTGCTCCTGCCACTCTTCTTAACCTCTCTGCTGTTACCACTCTCGTCCTCTCTATCACCTCTTTCCTCACTTCCACCCTTTTCAACCTTGGCAACCTTGACCTCAATGGTGAGCTGACTGCTGTTGGTGATCTCCTTACCAACATCACCACCGTTGTCACCCAGCTTGTCAACACTCTTACTGGTGTCACTGTTGGTACTGGTCTTGCTGCCACTCTTAACAAGCTTCTTATCAGCACTGGTCTTAAGACTCTTCTTAACCTCCTTCTTACCATTGTCAACCAGCTTGTCAATGACCTTACTGGCAAGACTCTTTCCACCACTCTTATCAACGTCATCACCTCTCTTCGTGACACCCTTAACAACCTTTCTGCTACTCTTGGTTCCGCTGGTCTTGGTGATGGTGTTACCAACATCATTGCTTCCATTGTCAATCTCCTCAACACCCTTCTTTAAATTATGATTTGTTTATTTTGTATTTAATGTATCTTGAAAAAATTAATGTCTTAGAATTTCTTTATTACGGTAAATTTTAAAAACATCTCTTGTAGTTATTTGCCAGCAAATGTTAATAAAAACTTTCAATATCTCAATATATTTTAAGTGTTTGTTTTTGCTTAAGTATTATTTAACGGACTCTTATTTGAATATCTTGTTTTGTAATGTAACTTTGAAATTCCCGTTGACATTTAATACGTTCTTTGTTTCTCTCCATTCTTTTTAAAAGAAATTACTGTAAAAAAATGTAATACATATTTTTCATCGCTAATATAATAAATAAAGGGGTTATCAAAACTTTTTTTATTGAAATTTAATACAGATTTTTGAACTACGGAAAGAAAATTGCATTTCTTGATTTTACAAAATTTATCAATGTGCACTACAATTTTTTTATATTAATTAAGCTTGAAATTAGTTCAGTTGTTAAGTATTTTAACACTGATCTATATTTTTTATTATTTATTATTTAAATATTTAATAATAAATTGCCCTAAAAATATTTCTAAAATGGTTAGATTTATTTGATTAATAATTAATAGGCATGTTAAAAATTTACACCCAGTATTGTTACTGAAAACTTTAAGATACAAATCGGCCTAAGCGAGATATATTTCGGTCATGTAATAAGGTTTATGAATAGGGAAAGATAGAAATATTGATATCAATATGGAGACCAAGATCAATAATAATAACATCCATGAAATAAGATATCACTTTCAAGTTTAAGATTAGAACCTCGATATTGCGCGTTTTAAAAAAATAAGTTAGTTCACTACTGCTTAAAGTTCTCTCCAAAAATTAAAAAAATGATTTCGCATCTAAAAAAAATGAAATCAACACCTTTATTACTATATATACGTAGGTTAATAAGGCTGTTTACTTTTAACCTCGAATAATTGTTAACTGATAATATATAACCCACTTTAATATATTTTAACTAAGATCTCTAATATATTATACTTTAACCTTATTTAAACCTTGAGAATAGGTAATCAGATCATGCCGTGAAAAGTAAAAAAATTGAAAATAAATATCCAGTTGTAATTTTTTTTAAAAACTAATAAAAAGATGCCGATAGATGTTAAATTTTTTTTTGAAACAACAAGAATTATTTTAGATACTGAGTTTATTGAAAATGTTTATTAATAAATCTTATTTACTAAATGACAAAGAGTAATAATAAGAATATCATTAACTTTTAAAGATATACAAATTAAACCATACTTTAAGATTATTGTGTGCACTAAAATAGCAACACAGCCAAAGTAGTAAAAGTGTTGAAAATGTCAAGAAAATTGAAAATTAGTTGATTATTTTGCATCAACTTTTTGAAATTCAAGACATTAACAAATGTTATTAAAAAAACTGATATTAGTAAAGCAGAAAACATTCCTTTGGTAAAACGTTTATGGGTTTAATATACAAATACCTTTACTTATTTGGTGTTACTTTTATTTATTATAAATAATAGAATTTATATTTTTTTAACAAAATTACATTTATGGTTAAAATTAAAAATTATATATATTGAGTGGAAAAACTTTTTAGCTTTCTCAGATTTCCCCTTTTTCCTTTTTTGAGTTTTCCCTATTACGGTTATCCGTTAAAAAAAAACAATAATAAGTTCCTAATTTGGCTAACCTAATAATCGCCATATTGCATATTTTTTTTTCTTAGGGTTTAATAAGAATTTCATTCAATTTGAATTTGTTTTCAGATGTTCTATAATTTTTATTTAAATTTTTTTTTCGAATGTTTATATAAAGCCCCAATATTCCCTCCTCTTCCAGCTTTTTTTAATTCCATTCCTAAATCATCTATCTGATCTTAGAACCCCACTGTTATTAAAACCAAAATAACTCAGTCAACTAGCTAATAATCAAAATGGTCGCTATCAAGTCTGTCACTCTCTTCTCTGTCATCGCTGCCCTTGTTGCTGCTGCCCCTGCCCCTGCTCCTGAAGCTGCTGTTGCCGTCCCTCCTACAGCTGATGAGCTTCTTGCACCCTACACTAACATTGAGAAGAGAGATGCCAGCGCAGATCCCGCTCAGCTTTTGGACTTGAACTTCCTTTCCACTCTTCTTGGTGCTATCATTTCCTTCCTTCACGATGCTCTCTCTTCTCTTCTTTCCCTTAACCTTAACGGCACATTGGCCGCTGTTGGTGATCTTCTCACCAATATCACCACTGTCCTTGTCAAGCTTGTTGATTCTCTTACTGGTGTCGTTGTTGGCACTGGTCTTGCTGGAGCTCTTAACCGACTCCTTCTTACTACTGGCATTAAGTCTCTTCTCCAGGTTCTCCTTAACATCGTCAATCAGCTTGTTAAGGGCCTTTCTGGTAGAACTCTCGACTCAACTCTTATTAATGTCATTTCTTCGCTTCGTGACACTCTTAACCATCTCTCTGCTACTCTTGGTTCCGCTGGTCTTGGTGATGGCGTTACCAACATTGTTGATTCCATTATTAAGCTTCTCGAGACTCTCCTTTAAATGTAATTATATTCACCTTATGTCATTAATCTAATTTAGTATAAATAGTGTTAAGTATATTTATTCATTTAATTATATTACATTCTATTTTTATTTATTTAATTTCGACTTTTAGAACTCATGATATTACTAATTTTTTATTTTTTTCGCTAGAAATTTAATTGGTGATGTCATTCCCTCTAAATTCCCCCTTTTGGAGGAACGTTTGGCCAAATCGTGTATAATAAAGCCGTTCAGGTCTGACCACACAGCCTAAACATAGGGATACCTTGGACTTTTGAAGAGTCTTTAAATAATGAAATCTTAATTTCAGATAGAACCACGCTACATTTTTTTTAAAAAAAATTAAAATATATTTCATTGGTCTTTTTTTCTTTTAATTTTTTTAACCTTTAATCATAAAAAAGTAAATTTATTTGTTCTGTTAAATAAAAAATTTAATCATTAATCCAAAATTAATCTAAGCTTCATACCTGACTTTAATTTAATATCAACTTTACTTAATATACACTAAATTTATTTTAAAATATTTCAAGAAATTTATGTAAAAATATATATTTTAGAATTTTGAAATAAAAACTTACAGCTATATATCATAATATCAACATATTAATGAACAATGATTTTGTTTTTTAATCTTTAAAAATCAATCTTGTTATATATGTAACGAAGTAGTCGCTTACCTGATTTTCTTTTATAGAATGATCAACTTTTAAAAAAAGCACACTCGAGGACACTAAGCATTTTTATGTAAATGGTTTCTTCTAATTATATAAGTGTGCATTTTGCTATGATTACGTAGAACTAGGATCAGTAAAGTATATTAAGGGGATAAGAAGTACGGTGACAGCCAAGTAACAAATCAATATATGGAAACCACACAAACAAGTAACAATTTTTTTTTTAGATAACTGATTTTTTTAAGACTCTAACTGGTAGTGCTATATCTTGACACATTTATCATCAGGACATCTTCTGTCTAATTTTTTACACCTATCCAACTTTCTCTTATATTAATATTTCAATAATTTTTCATAAATAAGCCAGATTTTAACCACTATCTGTTAAATTTTTATGTCTATAATTTAAGTAAACCATTGATCATATTTCTAGATATACTTCGCAATATATATATGATTATTCCAAGCTTTTTTTAAAAAAAATAATCATACTCATTTTATTGTAAATCTATGCAATTATTACTTAAATTTATATTTTTTGGTGAACTTGAATATGAATTTTTTTTTTCAATAAACCATATTTTTCATCAGTTCTATTTTTTAAATTTTTTAAAAAATCAACGTAATTAGAAATACGTAACTTTTTAATATTTGCCACATAAATATATAAGGAAACTACTGGCATTCTCATTAGTTTGTATTTTGAATTCTTAATGATGGAATAAGCTTAAATAAACCGTTATCTGTAAGAAACTAAGGCTATTGTATTTTAAAAAATTTGAATCAATATTCAATTCATTAGTGAATACTTACGGGTAACATTAACCTTCATTACGTGTTGAACTTAACAATCAAAAAAAAAAAAATAAATACTATGTTTTAAAAACTAATCAGAATTTGTAACAGATTTTATAAACAGCTGCTAAATTTCCCATTTTTACATTGAATACCATTGAAAAATTAGTGATTGTTTGAATCAACATGGGATACTTTACAAATTTAGACTTTGATTATAAACTGTTTTGAAAGGTCTTGAATATTTAAAGTAACTTTATTCAATAGTTTAATTCATTGGGATTCAGATCAGGGTTTATTATTACTGAGACTAACGTTAATAAAATGATAGCCTATCTTTGAAACTCTATTATCAACAAGACCGTTTTTCAATTGGTAACCTTCTTGCTAATTAGTCTTTTCAGTAGCCCCTCTCAGTTAAATCTAGGGTATCAGTAAACCAAATTCTACATATTGGTTTATTGTATTGTAAACACAATGAAGCTTATAGATGCCATTAACCTACGATGAATCGACGGAATGAAATAAAGTTACGGTTAAATCTTTTTTATGTCTATTTCATTTTCAATTCCCTATAATCTAACTACTTATTCCAAAAACTAAAAAGAAAAAAATATTATTCGATTTGGTTATTTTCAGTTAATTTATTTAATTCAAGTTATTGTGCAATATGAGTTTTGAATGAAATTAGATTCAGTAAAAGTTCTCTCCTACTTGAAATAGCCATTAAAAACAGTTTAACTATCAAAATATTTTCATATTTTAATTAATTTTTTTTTACTTTTATTCAACAATAGATTTCCTCAAATAAGTTTAAAAAATTTGTTCTATTAACGAAAAAAATTAATATGGTGAGTGAATAGAGTTCTTTTATTTGGTAGTTCCGACAATGTTACCCAACAGTGAGCTAATTAGGGCTACGCTAAAAGAATAAGAGATAAACACGAAACATTGTTCCCCAAACTATCAACGTTTCTCTAAGTATTTAAGTTTTTAATATCTTCAGCATTTTTTTTAAGTAAAAATTAATCTTTTGTCAATTGTAAACTGATGTTTAAAGTGATAAACCGATTCCTCAATCTAAGGAAATCATAAGGATAAAATGAGTATTAACTTAAATAATGCTTTTTGACAAAAATCTTTTGCTAGCGTCACAACTAGTTAGTAATGTTGCTGCTAGTTTTTTAATTTTTTTGTTGTGCTTTTCATGTATCATAACTAATTAAAATAATATCGTACCTCAAGGAGGTACGACAATAATCTGATTGTCTAACCAATCGGTTAATACATGTACAATTTTTACAAATTTTTTCAATCTAAGAATTCTTTTTTTAGACATGTACTTTGGGCACTTTTTTAAGCTTTTAAGATCTTAAGTTTACAAATTATTTTATTATTTAATTATCACACATGTATACATTAAATCAATTATGCACTTAAAAATATGTAACATTATATAAAAGAAAGTGCTACTATTTGGTTAAACAAGGAAACTATCCAAATTAACGTGGAGTAAGGAGTTTATTGCGGTTATGCAAATTTACAAATAAAGACAACATTTTTAAAGACAAAAGAATAACAAATAGAATAAAAAAAGAACTTTCTGACTGTCGGTATTTACAAAACCCGATAAATATTAATAAACACTTTCGAGTTTGGACAGGCCGCACAAAAAGAACACTTTGAGGGCTTTTTAACAAATATTTTCAATTTTTTAATCTAACAGTTAAAATAACTAGTTATGTTTAAATAAATTTAACTCTGTTAGTTACGCCAGAACACTATGTGATTTAACTGTACTCGGAAAATTTGGAATAGTAGTTCCCGAAAACTTAATGATTACCACAACCAACGATATTCGTTTAAATTTATCTTGTTGATTTGTAGTTGCATTCTTATTTACAATATCCTCATAGTGTTCCAGGCTTTTAGACGTATATAATTGTTTTCAAAATAGTGCGTGGAACAAAATTTATTTTCTAAATATGTCAAATAAATAGAAAACTGGAGAAAAGAAGTCAGAACAAAAGTGGTGTGATTTTTATGACGGTCATATGTTTATGCTTAAAAAGACGTTCTGAAAATCACGTTAAAGGAAACTTCCTCAGGAACTCAAATATTTTATTAACCTTAATTAAGCTTAATAAAATTAAAACAGACTACGAAAAAATTTTTCTCATGTTTTCGAGTAATCCAAAATAAACTAAACGAGCTAAATAGGCATACTCCGACATTGATACAATATTACAGGCTCATTTAACTTTAGCGAATATTTAGAACTTTATCAAGACGGTATCAAATAAAATAATCAAAATTTACTTTTTTTAAAACTTTCTTTTCATTACAATATCAATAGTATTTAGAATTAACAAAAAAAAACTTTTTTTTCATTAATTAATCACATATAACATTAAATTCTGCAAAAAAATGACAACTGTGGGATTTGAACCCACGCCTCTTACGAGATCCGAAAACACTGTAATCAGCGAAGATAACACTTGAGTCGGACGCCTTAGACCAACTCGGCCAAATTGTCTTTATTGAAAATGTTAAAATTAAAGAATTATATATCTTACAGTAAGTATTTAATATCACGTGACTAAAATAATTTGATAATTTTTAATAAACAAACGCGCTAAATAGAAAAAATGCCAGACCCCCCGATAAAAACAACCCAACCACGCCTAGCGGTAACGACCCTCGTGCCGATATTAACAACCTTGATAATCATGTTGAACAGACCAAAATTAATGATATCGAAAAGACTATTGCTGTTGGACTAAAGCAGAAAGGTGTTTCTCATTTGAAGGGACATCATTCTCACGACGTTCACCACGTAAAGGCCTCACCAAAAATTCATAAAGACGATGATAAAATCGACAAAATTGCTAACCTTGACAAACTCCAAAAGAAACTTGATTATTTGAACAAACATCCTGACCATGAACATCAGGAAAATGATCCTGATAGTCAGATGCTTGATACTACTTCAGACCCAGATTCCCCTACCGAAAATTTTTCAAGTGGTGGTAATACCGAAATTGACGCAAATAACTCACGTGACATTGACATTAATATGGCTGACAACATTACGATAACCCCGACCCATGGGGGATACAATCCCAAAATCGTCCAAAGAATGGGCAAAGCCAACCAACCCACCCAAAACATAGCCCTGAGAAGAATCCTAGGTGCCTTCCGCACTACTCCCATTTACATTCTCCACAAAGAAACGGGTATCCCTCCCCTCCACATCAAATTAGAAGACCTTGCCCGCAAAGCAGCCAACAGGCTACGCACAACACCAAGAATCCACCAAGACAACCCTGCCAAGCTACAAAACCTGACAAACGCAGTAGCAGACGCATTCCAGAAGAGAATCGACCTGCTAGAAACCACAATCAGGAACTCCCGAATCCGAATCAAACCCCCCCTAGCCTCGATCATCATCGCCACCCAACAATGGAAAAACGAACATCAAGCAACCCTCTCCAAGCTAGAGAACAGCCCCCACCTACAATGGTACCGCAAAACCTACTCATCAGAACTCATCACAATGGACGCGTCAAAACTCCAACTCCGCAAAGCCTTACGAGGCCCCCGTCACATCCTATCAGGAATCATACAACTAAAAACAGGCCACGGCAAATTCGCGCAATACATTACAAACCGCACCAAAAATGAAGACAACATACTAGATAAATGTCCCAAATGTGGACTTGAACCCGAAAACCCACGCCACATCATCACCACCTGCCCATCATATGGGTTCATACCCCCCAACCTTCGTAACGAAAGGACCTCAACACTATTCATGGAAGACTCACTCGACATAATCTCGAAAGTAATCCAAGCCGCTGATCTTGCAAACCAGAACAGATTTTTATAATTGCCGAGTTGTCGCTGGGCCTTCCTCCACAATTATCAACTCTACTCTGATCAAGAATTAATCGGTCTAAGCTCCCACCAAGACAACCACCTAACCCTCCCCCGGCCTTCACACCTGGCATTTGATATTCCGAGGAAATGTATTCATGCAAGCATATATACATTACTTGTAATAGAATTTGTAGTACAGTAGACATAAGGTAGAATAAGATTATGTAATTCTGGAAAAAAAAAAAAAAAAAAAAAAACCCCGACCCATGAGATTGAATCCGTTAATTGTATTTCTGAAACCCTTGTAGCAAAGGTTAATTCCTTAGCTGAAATCCTGGTTGAGGTTAACAATAAATATGATAACATGGAAAAAAATTGCCAATCCTTGAAAAAGGAAAATGAATTATTGAAAAAGGAAAGCGAAATTTTGATCGCTGAAAATGCTGTTCTCAGAAACAAGTTTGCCGAATTTTCCCTTAAATTTGATCAGTTCGAAGGAAGTTGGAATACATTAAGATCCGAAGTTGATAATTTGAAATCTAAAGAAGTACATAGCGAAGTCAAAAAGATCACTATTGAACAAATTAAAAAAGATGTTAAAGCCAATCACGACCATTGCGTTAGAAATTCCCAAAAAGCTGAGGAGCTAGCTAACTTAGCTATCACAGACTGGACCCAAAGAGCTGCCGAAAACAAGCAAACGGTTAAAAAAGAAATTAACCATGTTAAGGAAATTACTCAAAATCTCGAAAAAAGAATCGATGGAATTGAATATCAGGTGGGAACCATTTCCACGAAAACTGACCTTGCTTCAAAAGAAATTACTTACGCTAAACAAGAAATTAAGAGCGCAGTGAGAAAGGTTGATACTCTTCCTTACAAATTGACTACCAGACCATCAAACTCCAACCCTATAAAGTTGAAAGACATTATGAAGGCTCAGAAACAACAACGCGAAGAACAAGTAGCCAATGCAAAACCTATCTATAGGGTTTGCATTAGAATCCCTGCAACTGCCAATAATATTCGCCGTGAAACCATTGGTGCTAAGATAGACAGCATTGCACAGAAAAACGTTGCTGAAATGGTGGAATTTACCACTAAAGGTAACTTGTATGTCAATATCAATGACAAAGAATTTGCAGACCGTGCCGCAGAATGGATCCCACAAATTGATCCTACCTTTTCTCTTCTCGACACTGAACCATGGTATAAGGCAAAACTTCTTGGTGTGCCTGAAGAGGCAACAATCCAGGAAGTGAAAGATGCACTATACACTTTTGGAGAATACCACATTGTACTCAATAACGAACCTAAAGTAATTTACAAAAACCACGATTCTCAAACTATTTTAGTTTGCTTCAGAAACGTCAGTGACTTTGCTAAATGTGCTGATAAATTGGTAATTCGGTATACTAAAATCAAAGTTACACCTTATGTCAACAGACCTAAGACACCAGAACAGCTCCGAAGAATCCGTACGGAATACAGGATGCTAAGACACAGAAATGAAAAACAAGAAAACCAAAAGGCTCCAAATGAGAAACCCACAGAAGAATCTATGGATGACTCAGAAACTGAAGAACAGCTGGAATTTTCTCCAAAAGAAACCTCAACTATTACGAATACCTCTAATGATTTATAAAGTCTTCCAACTAAATTGTCATAAGTCGAAATCAATTACCGAAACTATTTTAGACGAAAAAGAACCTGATATCTTGCTGTTACAGGAGCCTTACTTCAGCAAATATGGTCCTATTAACCACAAAGAATGGATCCCCATTTATGCTATTGCACAAAATGGAAATACTCCATGCCGAGCTATCACTTACATAAGATCCAACTCTGACCTCAGGGCTGTTACTACAAAAATTGAAAAACTTACGAATACAGATATGGTTACCATCATGGTTAAAGATTTTACACTTGTAAATGTCTATAACCAACCTAAACCATCGAAAAAATTCCCTGAACCTCCAGCTTTAGAAATTCTAAAGAAAGAGGTCCAAGGACAATATGACAGGCTGATTATTGCGGGAGACTACAACCTACATCATAGGGAGTGGGAAACCGAAAGTAATCCAGATGCTGATACAAATGAAATTGTGGATTGGCTTCATGAAAATGACATGATGTTAATCACTCCACCAAACAGAAAAACTTATAGAAACAAAACCACTATTGATCTTGTTTATTGTTCTGTAAATTTACTTCACAGAATTATCTTCAGGAAAATTGATGAAAACTCGCTGAGTGATCATGCGATTGTTGAATGGGATCTTTCCTTTTTTCAACACCAACACGAGGAAGAAAAATTAACCTCAATTGAACGACTAAATATTCAACAAGCCAACTGGGATAAATTTGAACAAGAACTTTCGAATGCCATTAAAACTCTTAATGTGCATGACAAAGCTCTGAAAAGTTTAGACCAAATTGACAGTCAAGCTGAAATCCTAGAAAATGTCATTAAAAAAGCCATGGCTTCTTCAATGGAAAAAATCAAATTAGTCCGAAAATCTAAACGATATTGGAATGCCGAACTCAGGAAAAAGTTAGAGTTTGCGCTTAAAGCTAAACGTGAGGCTCGTCTTAGACAACCAACTTTTGCCTTAAAAAAGCAAAAAATACAAGAAGCAAAAGAAGCAACAAGAGATTTTGACCGCTCCTTGCGTGAAGCTAGTTCTGAACAATGGAATAAATTTCTATCTGGTTTGGAAGAAAACGACATTTGGAGGGTGTTAAGATACATTAACCCCAAAGGTAACGATACCATTATACCACAAATAAGAAAAGAAGACGGCACCCTTACAACTACAGTTGAGGAAAAAAGGCATGAGATTTGGAAGGCTTTATTGCCGGAAATTGATCATGGCCCGGACAAACATTTTGAGATTGATGATGACTCAAGATGGCCTAAACTGGATATTAAGGAAGTCGAAATTGCTTTGGCGAATACCCCAAATGATAAAGCTGCTGGAGATGATGGCATAACTGGCTTAGTATTAAAAAAGGCATGGAAGAATAAAGACTACCAAATCAGATTTTTTAAACTACTACAAGCTTGTGTCAACTTTGGATATCATCCAAAAGTCTGGAGACATGGCATTATTGTGGTAATACCCAAACCTAAAAAACCTGATTACTCTAAACCTAGAGCTTACAGGCCTATATCGTTGCTTAAGATACCTTCCAAGGTTTTGGAAAAAATCATGCAAACCAGAATGACCAAACTTACCGTTATACTCGCTGAAACAATGGAAAACATGGGGCTACCCAATGCGTTGATAAGTTGGACTTACCAATTTATTAGCCAGAGAGAAGCCAGTATGCTCATGGATCGAAGAAAAGGTCCAGTTCAAAAAATCAGTACTGGAATCCCACAAGGCTCTCCTATATCCCCCTTACTGTTCCTAATATATTCCACGCCAATGTATAAGGCTATCCAGCAATGGGGAGGAAAAGCTTTTGGATTTATTGATGATGTTACAATCACAGTTGAAGGCACCATAGACAAAAACACTGAGCTACTCAGCAACATTTTGGCTAAATGTTGTGAATGGGCAAAGTCAAGAATGACAAAAATTGATCTTGGAGATAAATTGGGTTTTATTCATTTTGCAAAAAATATTAAAGCCAACGACCAAAAAGCACAGCTGACTCTACCAAATGGAGAACACCTCAAACCCCAAAAGGAAGTCAAGTTACTTGGAATCATTCTTGATAATACCCTGGATTTCAAATCTCATATTATGAGTAAGATAGCCAAGGCAAGGAAAGCAATAGGAGCCATTTGGCGACTTGGTGGAACACTTAGAGGTATGCGAGGATCTTCTGTGAGGTCTTTGTATATCGCATGTGTTAGACCAATCATTGAATACGGCATGGAAATTTGGTTTCACAAAATCCTTAAAGGTGAAATTCATAAGCTTGAAGTTGCTCAAAACATGGCATTAAGAAGGGTAGTTGGTGCTTATCGTACTACTCCTATCGCGGTATTACAGAAAGAAGCCGGTGTTATGCCATATAGCATCAGACTAAATTTTATGATTGCAAGAAAGGCCATCCGCCTTCATTTGAACATCAGTGACACTAATCCAATAAAGGAACATTTGTTGACCTTAATTGAGAATTCTCCTATCGCTAAATTAACCTCGGTTTATTTAGAGGCAGAAGAAGACAGAAAAGTGGTAATAAAGAATTTGATGAAAACGAGAAAGAAACCAGTTTTTGGACCGGTTACTCGTGAGCTACTTCAGAGTCAGCTTATTGCGATTCTCAAGAAGCAAGCGATAGAAAAATGGCGAGACGCGTATTGGCATAGCAAGAAAGATCAATGGTACCATGATATTACGGCAGAAACACCTTGTTCTGATAATCTTTCTAAAATGACCACGGGAGTGGTTATGAAGAAAGATAGTCGCAGAACCTTGAGCTTTATTACTCAATTCCGCACGGGCCATGGCAATTTTGGCGCATGGTTCAAAAAGTTCGGCGTTCAAAAGGATAGCTACGACTGTGAATGTGGCGAGCTGGAAACAGTTAGACACATTCTGGTTGAGTGTCCTCTGTTGGAAGAAAAAAGAAAAGGACTCAGAAGGATATCTCCTGAAATGGACATGTCGACCCTCTTAAACAGTCTAACTGGCTTGCAAGAGATTGCACGCTTTATCTCTGTTTGGAGAGAATAAGAAATAAACTTTAAAAGCGTTGATGAAGACAAGTGCAAATAGATTGGGAAGGTTTGGCTTAGGCTCCCTGTTCCTCGTAAGCTGGCATCAGGATTTATTTTCGGGCTGTTGGAGAAGCATGTTTGAAACTGAATGAAAAGTTCAAAGAATGATGGATACTTATATAGGTAGAACAAGAAGGATAGCGTTGACGCTGATGTTATATATTTCTATAACCCTCGAATAAAAACAAACAAACAAACAATAATTTTTAATAAATTTTACGCCTTTATGAGGACAAGAGGAAATAAATTAATATAGATCAATTTAGACTCCCTGTTCCTCAGACGCAGGCATTAAAATTTGTTTTCAGGCTGCTGGTGAAGCATGTTGAAGCTGGATGAAACGTTTATTAAATGATGAAAACTTATACAGGTAGAACAAGAAGGATAGCGTCGACGCTGATGTTATATATTTCTAAAATCCTTGAATAAAATCAAAAAAAACAAACAACCAAAAAATTGTTAATTATGATAAACTTGGTTTGAAAATGCAAGCGATATTGGAATAATAAACCGAGAAAAACGTTAATGTTTGAAACTTAAAGCTAAACGTGAGGCCTGTCTTAGACAACCAACTTTGGCCAAAAAAAATCAAAAAAATACAAAAGGCAAACAATAAGCAAGAAAACCTTTTGACTCTTTTTTCACTGAACGCTAATTCTGAGCCATGGAATAAATTTTTATTTGACTTGGAGGGAAATTATATTTGAAAGGTGTTAAGATAAATTATCCCTAAGGGAAATGATACTATTAAACCCAATATAAGAGAAAAATACGGAACCTCAACGATTATAGCTGAGGAAAATAAATCATGAAGTATGGAAAGCTTTATGAACAAAAAACTATCATGGCTCTGATAAACATTTTAAGATAGATGAAGATTCAAGATGGCCTAAACTGTAAAGGAAGTTGAAAGTGCTTTGGTGAATATCCCAAATGATAAAGCTGCATAATTAGCTTGGTGTTAAAAAGGACATAAACGAGCAAGAATTCTTAAGTCAGATTTTTTCAAATTATTACAAGTTTGCGTTAACTTTGGATGTCATTTAAAAGTCTGGGGGCATGAAATTATTGTGGTAATGCCTAAACCTAAAAAAACTGATTATTAAAAACCAAGAGCTTAAAGACCTATGTAATTACTTAAGATACCTTTTAAGGTCTGAGAAAAATTATGCAAACAAGGACCACCAAACTTACTAAAAAGCTTCTACCACCAGACCAATATGGAGGCAAAAAAATGAAGTTATGGTACTACCCATGCCGCTTTGGGGCTTGTTTAAAAAATGGAAATGAGCCGAGAAAAAAACTGCTATTTTAATAGACATTTAAGGTGCTTTTGAGAATGTTAGCAAAAACATTCTTTCTGAAAAAAAGGAAAACGTGGGGTTACCCAATGCACCGATGAGTTGGACTTACCAATTTATTAGCCAGCAAAAATCCAGCATGTTTATGGATCGAAGAAAAGGTCCAGCTCAGAAAATTAGTACTGGAATCCCACAACACTTCTTTATATCCCTTTTACTGTTTCTAAATTATTTTAAACCAATTTATAAAGCCACGCAGCAATGGGATGGAAAAGATTTTCTATTCATTGAAGATGTTACAGTCACACTTGAAGACACTATCGACAAGAACGCTGAGTTACTCAACAATATTTCAGCTAAATGTTAGTGAATGAGCTAAGTCAAGAATGACTAAAATTAATCTTGGAGACAAATTGGGTTTCATTCATTTTGCAAAAAATATTAAAGCCAAGGACAGAAATGCGCAGCTAACTTCACCAAATGGAGAGCTTCGCGAATCATTTAAGAAAATCAAACCACTTGGAGTTATTTTGAATGATATTCTTGATTTCAAATATCATATTATGAGTAAGGTAAACAAGGCAAGAATGACAATAAGAGCAATTTAGCGACTTGGTGGAACACTCAGAAGTATGCAAGGAACTTCGGTAAGGTTCTTTTACATTGCATGTGTTATATCAAACATCGGATATGGTGTTAAAATATGGCTTCAAAAAATCCTAAAAGGTGAAATTCACAAACTTTAAGTTACTGAAAACAAAAAATTTAGAAGGATAGTTTGTGCTTATCGCACTACTCCCATTTTAATATTACATAAAGAAGTTGATGTTATGCCATATAGAACCCTATAACATCAGATTAAATTTCATGACTGCAAGGGAAGACATCGGTCTTAAATTGAACATCAGTGACACTGACCCTATAAAAAAACAACTTTTTTACTAGAAAGTTCAAAGTATATCATAATGATTTGAAGGGCTGTTTAAAATCAAATGGCCAAAATCCTGGTTTAATGAAATTAACTATGTATTTGATAAGAGTTGTATGTTTGACAAGAAAAATTAAAAAATTCCCGGACATCCGTAAAAAAAAATGGAAATAAATCGAAAAAGTGGTATCGATATGTTATTTTGACTCAATAAATTCGACCTATTCACGTAACCACGACCAGCACTTAAGGTAAAATGATGCAATTAACTATAACTAAACTGATAACTCAAAAAATAGCAATGATACTGGTGTTATGTATTTTTATAGAAATTAAATCGAAATAAACAAAACATTAGTAAATAGTGATCATAAAATCTTCAGCGTTGACCAAAACTAATGAAAATAAGTTTTAGTGTTTTTTTTTCTTTTGCTTTCTCGTTTTTCGTAAACAGGTATTGGCCGTTATCTTCGTGTCTGCTGAAAAAGCGCATAATGAAGCAAAAGAATTAAGGGTCTAATAAGAAAAAAAAATACATATGTAGTGATAACAAAAAAAAAAATGGTCTGTGACCAATGTTGCAAATTTCTATTTGTTAAAGATAATAGTAATAATTACGAGCTTCAAAAGATGGCATTACGTTTTGAGCTTAAAAAATGCTACTAAATCGCAGTAAATAAACGATTTGCTTACCAACATAAAATAACTAATCAATATCAGTATCATTAGATAAACTTTGGGCATCTTACTAAACTTTTTTAAATTGTATAAACACTTATATTTAAAAACTTAAAGATTTAGTAGTGGTTTGAAATTGGTGATTTTGATTCATTTATGCCGCGGATATATCAGTCTAAAAGTTTATTATGACCGCGGTTATAACAACAAATCCGTGTTATCGCCGTGGAAATGTTATGCCAAAGTCAGCCCAGAAAAACATCATCAAATGTAATTTTTTATATAAATAGAAGAAGAATTACATTTTTTTCTTCAATTTTTTCTTCAGTTTTGTTTTCAACCAATCTAAGAATTTAACTAAAATGTCTAAGCCTGTTGTTGCCATAGTTGGAGCCAATGGTGTTCTCGCCAAACCCTTTATATCAGCTCTCTTATCGCCCGTCTACAAAGATACAATCTCGTTTCCCATTCGTCTTGTTACTGGAAATGTTGAAAAGACCAAAGCTCTTGAGACAGTGGTTGCATTTCCAAAACTATTTGAAATTTATCATGCTGATATTTTAAATGGAAAGGGTCTTACTGAGTCATTTGTTGGTGCTACAACTGTTGTCAATTTAGTTGGAGTTTACGGCTTTTCCCACAATCAAATCGCTGATGCAGCTGCGGAAGCAGGAACTGTCAAATTATACATTCCTTCCGAGTTTGGTGTATATACTACTAAGGAAAAACTTGGCAAGTACGCACCCATTTTTAATGTTAAAATTTCAACCCGAGAGCATGCCCAAACAAAGCCTTACAAAACTATAGTGGTCTTTAATGGGCTATTTACCGAGTTTGCTTTTCAAATTCCTGGACTTGGAGGCTTTATTAGCAATTCTAAAATTGAAGTATACTCCCCCGATTCTGACTACACAACCACTAGCTTGCCTGACGTTGGACGCGCAGTCGCAGCCATTGTTAGCAAGTCGCTGGAGGCAGAGAGGCTCCCTGATCATATTGTCCTTCGTGGTGATACAATCAATGGTAAAAAGCTGGCAGATATCTACGAAAAAGTAAAAGGTATTAAAATTGAGTACGTGAAAAAGCCTGCCGCTGATATTTTGACCGTCGCCGATAAGATTGTCGATACTGGGTATGCCAAAGATATGAATGAGTTTTCAACTGTTTTAATTGCTCTCTTCTCACAAGGGTTTACCGATTTAACTCCTAATTACAAGCAAGTAACTGGTGATGATTTCAAGTTTGAAACCGCTACTCAAGTGGCAGAGCGCTTATTTAATTGAAGGTATTATAACATCTGGATATAAATTAAATGTAATCATAATTATTGTCAAACAAAAAAAATTGTAACCGCGTATGTGAAATCAGAAACTGACTCAAAAAGCTTATGATGTTATCACATTCCTGGAAATTATAGCATACCAGTTGTCGCGCGAGTAGCCTGACTCTAACACTTTCCCGCCAGCCAAAACCACATCGTTTTCTAGTTCGCCCTTTTTATATAAATGGTAATATCGGTGCTTTACAACATCCTGTGACTCTTGTTGCTCTTTTTTATCAGAATTTTCTGTTTCAGTGTCTTTGGTATTTTTCTTTTTCTTCTGTGCTCGTTTAGTTACCCAAGGCACCATAACATCTTGCTCCATCCCTTCATGGTACCCACGTCTAGACGACTCCTGTTCCAGAGCCCAGACATAAATTAGTGCTTTTGCCTGTGGTTCGGGTTTGAGCCGGAAAAGGATCTCGCGTACTGCTTCCATGCGACGTTCTGGGGTGCTAAAGTGGTGTATAACTGCAATAGAAATGGCAAAGTCAAAGGAATCATGTGGAAACGGCAATGAAAGACCATCTGCAACCATCACATCAATACCGAAAGATGCATTAACATGTTTATCAAAGGCAATATCCACGAGGTTGGAGGAACGATCTGAGCCAAGAATAACAATGGATTTGTTCACGCTGAGGTATTTGCCGTTACCACAACCAACGTCAAGACCAATCGAACCAGCAGGTAGAGATTTCAAAAAGGTTTCAACAACTGGCCATGGTTTGTAACGAGTATCCGAAAAATGAGAAGCGATCTGTTCATAAACGTTGTGGACGAACTCTTGTTCCTTATCTATAGCATTACTGGACATTTTGGGTTGTAAAGGTAAGAAAATAGGTTAAATAGACATCGAAAATTAAAATTTTTTTTCAAAAAAAAAAAAAAAAAAAAACAGGCAAATTTAATACAAATTTATTAATTCAAAACTATTAAAAGGGGTCATTATCGTCATTAAAATATCTAAGAAATAAAGGATAGATAAAGATTTACTCGGCTGCTGCTGCCTCGTTTTTGGCAAGTTTAGACTTTCGCTCAGCTTTCTTGCGTTCCTTCTTAAGACGCTTGCGCTCTTCCTTGCTAATCTCAAGATCATTAAAAGGCTCTTGGTCTGTATTCTCTTGAGTGATTACTGAAGGAGTGGCAGTTGATTCAAAAACGACTGGTGTTGCAGACTCCTGGTAATTGTGCAAAGTGCGTTCAACACGCTGAAGCTGTGCCACAATCTTTTCATTTTGGGCCATTTCTGCTGCCAATACATCTACAAAACCATTCTTTGCCGTCGAGGAAACAGCAGAGGATGCAGCAGCAGCCGCTGCTGCTGCTGCTGCGTTTTCCGATCTTAATGCAGTATTAGCTGCGACATTGATTAGATCTTTAGAGGTTTCAATGTACTGTGCAAGAAACTTAGCAGCCGCCTCATTGGAAAGACAAGTTGCTGACTTGATATAAACAGCTGCGGGTTGGAGCGCCGCAATTCTAGGAGTTGTTGCTGCAGACATTGTTGGACTTGGTTCGGATGATTGTAGTGCTCTATCGAAGGTCCAATGCCAATTTTTTTTTATAAAAATTTTCAAACATGGAAAAAAAAAAATAAAATCAAAAAAAATTAAAGTCATAGTTACCCGGTTCACACAGCCGCATCAATTTGAATTTGAAGTGCGACATCTTCACCACCACCTAAAGCTCTCTTTAACATCTCTCAAGCCCGTTGCACCATGTTGTCTCGATTCACTGCTATCAGACCCGCCATTCGTGTTGTCGCCTCTGGAGTTTCTAGGTAAGTTAATGTTGCAGAAACCTTTATATTCGTATATCTAACACTATTTTTTCATTTCTCATTTTTTAAATTTTAAGTCGCCCTCTTACATTGCTTGCTGTGCAAAGCAATCCTCTAACGGCTCTTCGTGCCCGGATGGCACCCGGTTCTCCTACTGCTGCGGTTGCATTGCCTCTTGCTCAGCCCAACCCTTTGCTCTTGCCTTCTCTTCCTGATCTTCTTGATCAGAGACGTTGGAAGGCCCGTGGTAACACTTATCAGCCCTCGACTCTCAAGCGCAAGCGTGTTAATGGTTTCCTTGCTCGTCTTAAGACTCGTGGTGGCCGCAAAGTTCTTGCCCGCAGAAAGACCAAGGGCCGTTGGTTCCTTTCACATTAATGACTTTTGATGATTCTATCCAGGGCAGAGTCCTGTCGAATCCCGATCGGAACTCCCCCAATAACCCGTCTTTTTTTTTCTTTTTGTACATAGAATTAATAAAAAAAATTGTTGCCCTAACCCTATCATAAAATTATCATCAATTTTTTGGAAAATTTTCCAAACCACCACTAAAAATTCCCTCCAACCAGACCTAAGACGATCTCACCATTTTTCCAGTCACAACCTCAACCACATTTATCCCAGCATGTCCTTCCGATCTTCTGCATCTCTGCCTGTCTTGCGGTGCATGGCGATTCGTGCACTGAAGCCTCAGACAATCGCCCCTACTCTTGTTAGAGCTTATGCTAAGCCTGCAGCAGCTGCAGCTTCATCTGGAAACAAGGCCTCCTCAAAACAAATCGCTGCTCAGCGTGAGCGTGCGCTTGCCCAGGCTCAAATCAAGCGCAAAGAACAAAAGCGCATGGCACGTCTGCGTCTTGAGGCCAAGCGTGCGTTGGACACACCACTTTTCCTTGACACAACTACCGCTATTAAATACCTGCGCGCTGCTGAGGTTGGCCACCCTGCCGAGTCTACTACTCTCACTATGACTGTCCGCGTTATTGCTGACAATGGTGTTCAGGCTCTTTCCGGGTCCGTTCGTTTACCAAAGGGTCTTAACACTGACCAACGCATTGCTGTTTTTACTCTTAATCCCGAACTTGCTGAGGCTGCCAAGGAGGCTGGTGCCGCGATCGTTGGAGGGGAAGACCTCATAGAGCAAGTCAAGAATGGCGTTATTGATTTCAACAAGGCTTTGGCGACCCCTGATATTCTTGCAAAACTCGGTCCTATTGCTCGTGTTTTGGGTCCCAAGGGTCTTATGCCTTCTGCTCGTAGAGGCACTGTTTCTAACGACATTGTCAAGCTCATTGGCGATTCCATCGGTGTCATTGATTTTCGCCAGCGCTCTATTGCTACAGTCTCTTTGCCTGTTGCTAAGGCCTACTTCACTGACGCCGAGATTGTCAAAAATTTGATTGTTGCTATCGACACGGTTCGAGAAACTGCAAACAAAATTCAATCCAAGCGACCCATTGTCCTTGGCCAGACTACCCTTAGTTCAACCCATGGCCCCGGTATTGTCATTGATGTTTAAATAGATAAAATAGTTTTTTTTTTTTTAAATTTTTTTTGTATTATGTGCCTGTAAATAGTTTTAAAAAAATTGAAAAATAAAGTTCAAAAAATCAAAAATAAATAAAAAAAAAGTAATAACCACTAAAGACCAAATCATCACCACCAATATTTCTACACTAAACGAAAAGCACAACCACAACCATAAATGAAGCCCAGCATTCTTCCACGAGAACCGCGGCCCGCCATCTTGCTGAGGCGAGCCGTCGTTGGGTCTTTTTTACTTTTTGTTTTACTTTTGGGCATTCCGCTCTGGTATAAAACCACTTCCATCTATCGTGCCCCTCTCAATTATACTCAAATGTCTACATACGATGAGCGGCTTGAATCACTCGTCGACGTCAAAGTCCCTGTTTTTGTTCATTCTGCAGGGCCCTTACTTCCAGATGTTGTAAATGCCGCTCAGATTATAATTGACAACCACTTGAAAAAACTCGGCGTGCCCACTAATCCTGGCTGGGATATTGCCCTTCACCCTCTCCCTCTACCCAAGGAGTACTCCCCAGATAACTTTACATTTGCCCAGCTCCAAGAAATCTTAGACAAGACTGGCGATCACTGGGATTCTGAGAGCGCATATCTTGTGCAACTGGTACCTTCAACAGGTGCTGAGGAGTCTAAAGTTTCTCCTTACGCACGGGAGATTCTTGTATCTTATTCAGAGCAATCACTGGCAACTGGGGATTTACCGGAGTTGCTCGCAGTCGAGCTCATTAACACATTTGGTGATGAAATTGACCAATACGTCGATCTTGTTCGCCGTCGCAACCCTCCGGGCCAAGGCTTAGCAGCTGCGCATTCTACCAACTATCACATCACTTATTCGCTTTTTATCGAGGGAGGTGATGATGTTGCTTGGGATATCTCCTCGGCACTTGCCAGCTATTTTGCACCTCTTGAACGTGAGCTTTCAGCTCGTGTTGCAAACTTCTCTATTGATACCCAGGTGCAATTCTACTCAACTCTTACTAGCCCACCAAAACAGATAATTGATTCCAATTCTACACATTACCTCTTTACTCAAGATGATCTTTCAACTTTTGTTAATTTTGCGGACTGGTCTCTTTCGTCCATTTACTCATACCCCTCTATTAATTTTATCCTTTATGTCCCTTCAACAAACCACTCCCCTCTTCTAATTGAAAATTCGCCATCAAATTCATTCATTATTCCTCAGTGGGGTGGAGTTGTAATTTACAATAGTAAAAGTCTTCCGGTCCGTCTTTCTGCTCAAGATTTGGAACCAATTTTAGAGATTTTCACAGCTCAGCTTTTTTCGCTACTTGGTGCGCCACATAACCCAGTATCATCTCCACTTTTCCGCATTGACATTCTCTCTCGCGCATTTACTCTGCGTTCTGTCTTTTCTGCAGCTTCATCTCTTGGATCGCTAACACGACTTTCACAGTCTTTGCCGGAGATTGCAATTCCCAAATCTGTTCAAACAAACGTTATCAATGCTGTTAATAACATTGTATTGTCGCTTGTGAATTTGAATTCTCAGCGGTTTTGGCCTTCGGCAGTTCATTCAGCTGCTGCCGCTATGCAAGCTGCACATAATGCCTTTTTTGAAAAAATGATGGTCCAGCAAATGTACTTCCCCCAAGAACATAAAATTGCAGTATATATGCCACTTCTCGGACCCATACTTATTGTTATGACAATGGGATTATTAAGAGTGGTAAAAGAGTATAAGTCGATGGGTAAAGAAGACGACCCTGTTCCTGAAAATGATTCCCAAGAAGTCACACCAATTGCATATACTTCAGGATCTACGCAACATTCAACCGAATAGATTTCACATGTTAAATAATTCATTTATCGGCATATAGACTAAACCATTACTGGTCATAAATTAATTTCGTTTTTTTTCTAGTCTTTTAAAAAAAAAAGCCAGTCAGTATTACGAAACTGGGTCTAAATTTGAGTTGTCTTTTACTACATAGTTATCCAAGGTTCACTTGTCTGGAGTTTAACTTTTTAAAACAACCTTTAAACTGCAATATAATGACAACCTGGCGATTTTAACATGATAGCAGATTTTAGTGCTTATTCTCCATTATAATTTTTCGGTTGAGCTAATTTTTAATAGATTTTATTATTAATGATGTTTAATCGGCGTAATTTTTATGTTATTGCTTAACCATATCTTTGATTTTACTTCAATAGTTATAAATATCACCTTTAATTTAAATCTGAAGACGTTGATAGAGAGAAAAAACGCCCATCTGTCCTTTTGTTTACATAATCATTATGAGTATTGGTCTCGATTGATATAGCTCACATAACATGGCTATGTACTAGAAAATTAGAACCCAAAAAGCTTTGATTAGATTCAAAACTTCCACTCAATTACTCTATAACTCTTAAATAAAAATAAGCAATAATTAACTGATTAGTTTATTGCATGATTTTTATTTCTTACCCTTCTTGCCACCCCCGACCTTGTCGTTGACAGTAATCCAAGTTGGGCGCACCCCGCGCTTTTGCAGCAAGGTCTCCACCGCCTTGACTTGGGGACCTTGTACCAACACGCTTTTAACTTCGTTTCCGCCCTGCTTCACATTATTAACTGAAGTTGAGCCTGCACACGCCTTACGAAGCTCTTCTGAAAAATCAGCAGCATCAATTCCAAACGCCTCAAGACCCGTTACTGTTGTCACGGTCTTGTTACCACCACGGCGCTCAGTTGCAACCACAATATGGGGTATGCCACCCTTTGCAGGCTTGAGAGCCCGTGCAACGTCTTCAGAAGCCAAAGACCCATTGGCATTCTTAAATTGCTGCAGGACGGGATCCTTTGGATCATAGATGATATGAAACGGTGTGCATTGTTTTTGCAGCATTGTTACAATCTTGTCCCGACCTACGACACGTAGGGCTTCATTAAGCGCAGCTTGTTTTGGTAATCCAAATGCCTTTACAAGAACGTCATCTGCAATGATGGTTTTTTTGTCCTTAGGGTTTACCAGCTTGTGCTGATTTATGTACCAAACAAGTCTTATCTTGAGTCCATCAGTGTCGTAGTAAAGACCTCCAGAAAACTTTTCCGGGGCCTTGGAAGCACATGTGTTAAAAAATGGAACAGCTGATGCATGTGGTTTCCATAATTCAATTGCCACAAGCTGGCCATCGTTCTTAGGTGCTGTTGGTTGTGAAGTACCCGTCTTTTTCTTCTTAAAAACTTCATATGGTTCATACTTTTGCAACAAGGGGTGCTCCAGTCCAGCAAGAGATATAATCATCAAATCGTCCTTGTGATCTTTAGTCTTAAGAAGTCCTTCCTTTTCCATAGCTTTGAAAAACTTCGTAGCCTTTTTCCATGATGTCTTTTTGATAGATAGTTGCAGGTGTTGTTGTTGAAGTGGCGATAATGGAAGGTTAACTAAAACATGACTTCCAAGAAGTTGAGATGCAGAAATCGGAGGTTGAATGATAGCCCCATCATCAATGGATTTGAAAATTGATTGAAGTAAAGCTGTCTTAAATATTTCATCAACTTCTGCAGTTGATAATTTTTCTTCTCCTTCTTCTCCCTCGCTTTCAGCATCTTCTATAGTTTCAGATATTTCTTTGTTATCAGATTCTGTTTCAGCAGGCTGTGGCACTTCAGTCTCTTGGTTTTGCTCTGGCTCTTCAACCTTTGCCTGATCTTCTGTAGATAATTGCTCAATACTGGTGGACAAGTCTTCAGTCTCAGTGTTATAAGGAAGATCATAATTAAATTTAAGCTCTGGGGTAATAGCAAGTTCATTCTTATAGGTTGCAACAAGGGTATCTCCCAGTGTGTGAACAGTTTGTGCAGCCTTACCCTTCATGCTTCTGTCTAGCGACTTTGTCTCGCTAACAAGCACAAGACCCACGCCAATAGGGATTCTTTCCGGAATGGAACAATAAATAACCACATCACCTTTGTGGAGATCGGGATAAGGTGCAAAACAACCTGGAATCATTAGATCAGCACCACCCTGAATAATTTCCAAAACATGTAGTGGTGTGTAAATAATACGTCCTGTGGCGAGAAAAGGACAGCGCCAAAGTGTTAGCATGGTAGGAATGAGAATCCCACTGCTTTCAAACTTAAACCACAAAGGCTTAAGGTCTTCATCGGAATAAATTACAATCTTCTGGTTTGTTGTATGAATCATGGCGCGTGCGTGACGAATTTCCTTGGGTAGCAACTCATGTTTAGTTTCGGGCAAAAGTTGAGACTCATCTAGTGTATAATACACACAAATAGACTGCAACAACTGGCGCCGCGCAGAACTCTTAAGATTAGAGTACGGTTTAATCTTGAATATTTGTTAGATAGAAATAAGTGAATGATAAGCAAAGATTTATACCTGAGCCTTGTGTTTAAACATTTTTTAAGGTTGTGTGATGTGAAAATGAAAGGGAGGGGGAAAATTTTGTGACAATATTTTTATTTTTTTATTTGTTATTTTTTCAGGCATATACACACCACCAGAAAAAGAGTTTGTACTGGGGACAAACAAACAAAACATGAGCAGTGTTTCACGACGGCGATCCAGCCAGCGACACTCTCTAATAAGTCGTTCAAATGAAAATCTTGATGGCGATGATGTAGGATCTGTTGTACTGGTTACCGACTTTGCTTCAATTGGAACAGGTGTGCTTCCGGCACGTATAAGCCCGGCCTTTGTGGCATGGTGCCCGACAATTGACATGGTTGCGCTATCTTATGCGTCTCAAGGCAAAAGTGACGGAGATGAAGAAAATATCAAAACTGAAGGAATTGAAAGTAATACCGAGCACTCTGGTTTGGCATTTTATCGATTATCCGGTCAACAAGTATGGGCATCTGTACCTACACAGAAAAAAGGCGCGACGGTGCTGAATCCTGTTGCTATTTCCTGGAACGAAACAGGCCGCATGTTTGTTGTAGCCCTACGCGAAGGCGGGTGCAAAGTTTACAGCAGTAATACGGGGAAACTCATGTTTACGGTTCACCATAAGAATAAATATTTGAGTGTTGCCTGGTCCACGTTTAGATTTAGCGAGGATATTTTGGCAGCTTCTCCATTTAAGAAGCTGGTCAGTGCACCTACTAATCCCTTTAGACATTTGCCTAAACTGTCTTTAAGTCCTATTGTTACCAGTGGTGGATCAGGGCAGCAGCAACAGCAACAGCGACCGTATGACGCCATGTATGCTACAAGATCAGTGTTGGAAGAAATAATTCATTCTAAGCAAGATACCGATAATTTTGAAATGAGCATTATATTTAGTGGGGATATGGCAGGTGATTTAAGCATAAGTTTATTTGGAACATTTAATATTGGTTCTGTTCAACTGAGTACCGATGCTGAGATTACCACAATAGCACCCTTTCCAGGAATGCCACAGGAATCAGTGGTTTTGACTAAAAGAAAAGACGGGCTCCAAATACTGTATTCGATAAGCCTTAATTTTTTTAAGCGCTATGGGCTTTACCTTTGTGATGTTACGTTGATTCCCACACAAATTTGTGCACTTTTAGAATACCTACGATCTGAAATTTACACCGTTCAAGGTGAAATTAAAGCAATGGTTAATGTACACACAATATTTTATAAAGAACTTATTGCAGTGGCCCCTACTCCTTCCATGGCTTTATTCGAACTCGTGATGCCCGTGCTTATTGATTCGCTGGTAACGGGTGTTCCAGCCAAAGAAATTGTCCCTTGGATGACGCAGAGCGTTAAGGAAAAGGGTATTAAACGCTGGCGTAAAGACTGTTTGCATGGGTATGAGGCAGTGCGACGACGATTGTTTGTACATGTTTTGCCTAGTTGTGAGCGTTTGATACTTTTGTACAGCCATATAAGGGGTGTTGCACGGTGGGAAGAGCGTGGAGAGATGCTTAATTTGGACGCCACACTGCTTGACCAAGCAGTTGAGCAGGTGTCATCTATGATGAGAGAAATTAACAATTTCATGTGGGACATGAATGCCGAGTTTGTATTGTTTCGGTCGTACGCCAACTGGATTGACATTTTGTACGAGCAGGTTACTAAAATGCCTTTGAAAGAAAACCCTGGCGAGGGCCCGCGAGTCGCGCAGACAGTCAAGGTGGCCGAGTATATTAACATACATCTTCCAGTGATTGAGGAGGTGCCACCGTTTGGACAACTAGCTGCAGATAACTCGAAAGGCTTGGAAGGTATGTTTGAGGGGCTGTGTGAAACAACCACACAGGTCTTTGAGAAGGTGAAGGTAGCAATGCGCAACCAGATAAGGGTCTGCCCGGTGCAGGTTCTTGGTGGAACGGTTGTTTGTGTACGGAGCGTTTTAGAGCTGAGCAAGAATGAAAATGAAGCTTCGCAGCAGTGGTGTTATATTGCAGTGCAGTACGAGTCGCGGCCTTGTGAAGTAACGATGATCAGAACACAGATTGGAGGTGACAAAATGGAGGCAAGCCGAGTGGATGTATCGCTTGAAGGCATGGTTCAGCGAGTGCAACAGGTGGAGTTTATTGATGACGATGATGTGATGGTGCTTGTGGTTACTGGTGATGAGAATGACGATGCAGCCTCTCGCGCGACCATGGTTTCTTTTTCTTATCGCGATTTATTATATACAGAAGTTGACGGCAAGGATTTAGAGAAGAAAAATGGAGCGGAAGGTGTGGATCTTGTGCCTATGGAAATTAAGCGGTCACGGGAGTTCCCACGAGTAGACGATGGAGAAGAGTCTGGGCTGTCGGGCGGTTTAGGGATTGCCGAGAGCAAGGTTTTTAATGAGTTTGAAGAAGCTGAGGATGAGGGCAAGCGGGCGCAAATGGTGGAACGAGGGTTTGTACCTACGCGCTTTGCAGTGAATGGAGCGCCTGGCAGGCGCGTGGGCTTTTCACTTGAACGGGATCAACGGCGCTACATTTTCTTTGACATTGACGGAGAGGAGTACGAGGAAATAGATGAGGAAATGGAAGATGATAAAGAAAATGGGATTCCATAAGCGAAAAAAAGAGGGGTAAAAAACAGGTTTTTTTTTAATAGAATATGTTAATATTTACAAATGGGATAGATAATACAATAATCTAAGCACGCTTGGAATAGCGGATACGTGCGGGTGGAGGTAGAATAAGCTGGAAGTTTCCAAAATCGTCCTCAATGATGGTGTATGATTTTTCCATTACATCGAGGATGCGCCGCTTGTAGAATCGAATATGCTTCATGGGAGACAGAATCACTTTGCTTTTGTCCCAAACAAACTTCTCTTCTGGAGATGACCCTGGGAGTGCCGGTGCAACGCATGGTAGCAAAGTTGAATCCGTTTGCAACACCTGCGCATCTTTCTCAGAGTTTTCTTTCACCTTCTTGTCCGAGGTAATATCCAGTTTGTATATCGGGGACGCCTCAGTGACAGCAGTCCACTGGGACCACTCACATTTTCCTAGGGAAGCAAGCTGCGAGTGTACAAGGTATCTCATGACTCTGGGGTCGATGGGGCTTGCACCGGGAGCCGTGATGACAGAGTGCAAGACGTTTTTAATGGTTTTTCTAACGATTGTGTGTTCTCGTACAAGGGGCAGGTTTGCGCCCGATACAGTTCCCTCGGGGAGTGGGTTAGTGCTTGCTCCAGACGAGATGCGTGCCTGAGATGGGAGTCTGGTCTGCGCGGGTTTGTATGCGGCAAGAAACCGAAAGTACGCGTGTGGCATGGACCAGTGTTTGAATTTGCGCGGGATATCAATGCTTGGCTTGTCTTTGGGGTCACTTGCCGGTAGAGCCAAAAGTTCGCGGAAATAACGCTCATATTTTGGCTCCCGCAAGAGACTGGCCCGGGTCAAAGCGTCCTCGTACTCGCGAAAGGTTGATACTTGGTTGCGCGGAGGCGCATGAAGAGTGCGCAGGGTGTGTGCTGCGGCAGTGCCCTTGGGGTAACTTTGGACGGTCAGTCGGGAGATGCCTCCGAGGGCGGCACACAAAGGGCCTTCTTCAATGTTGATTCGGGTTACGCAGTAATCATAAACCTGGTTGACGGCTTTGGGGTCCTCGCCGTTGGCTCGAGTGCGAGGTTTACTAAGTTTTGTGGTAAAGTATTTTTTTGTTTTTTTCCTGAGGCCGGAAATAGTTGCGGCAGCTTTGAGCGTGGAAAGATGGGGGTACGAGCGAGCCAGAAGCCCGCGCACTAGCTCATCGCTGGGCTCATGAGCATTGGCGAGAAAGGACTCCCAGATGTGTTGGCGCAAGAAATGGCGAAAGACGGGGTCCATGGTGCGCGCGGCATAGCGTTGCATATCTCGATAGAGGGCGAGGACTTCGGAGGCATGTTTGCGGGGCTGTGAGGGCGAGGTGGGGTGGAGTTGCTTGTATAAGATTTTAGTTGAGCGGACGGAATTGGGGTGGGACGAAGATCCAAATATATAAAGGATTGGATCGATGGTTGCTATCTTTGGAGGCTTCGGGCTCATGATGATGATTTGAAAAAAAAAATTTTTAATCTTTTTGTTAGATTGACATACAAGTGAAGTGGTGGTTAGGGTGGATAAGTTTGGAGAAGTATCTTTTTCTCGCCACTAGAATATCACAACAAGAGGATTTCAAAGCAAAGGACATGTTAAAACATCATGATTTTGTCTAAAAGGTGCTTCATGTAAATGATCACAGAAAATACTTTTTAGGTACTCTTAATATTGGAATTAAGAGGTTGATTTGTTAGTGTTGATAATTTATATACGCATTTTAGATCACCTTGATTCAAGTGGCTGTTTTGTTACACTGTAACACGGTCTTTGTTACAGCCACATTGAAAAATCAAAAAAACAGTCAACGGTTCTCGAATTTTCAGTCAAGTGGAATTTTTATTGATATATCGGGAGTAGGGTGAAGAAATACATTTATGGGGATTCGGTCTATATGTACATTGTGTAAAAAAATTCTATCAACTTTTGCGAGACTTATCATTATCAAATTTGATTTTAAGATCGTCATCGAGATCTTCTTCGTCGTCATCCTTGTTTTTTTCCGTGGGAACATAGTAATCGTATTTATCATCATCATCATTAGTAGTAGCGGTAGAATTGTCCTCACTGGAAACAGACTCACTATGCTCGGAAGTTGCTTGATCGTAACGCTCTAATGTGTTGTTGAAAATCTCAAAGAACTTGGAAGAGTCAACAACACCATCTGGATGGTCCTTGCGTTGCTGTTCAATTTCTTGTTTAAGCAGCGAGGTAAAGAGCTTTTCATCGATACCTTTAGACGGGGAAGAGTCATTAGTCTCACTATCATCGTCGTCTTCCTCTTCCTTTTCCTTCTTTTCATTAATACTTTCAATGTCTTTTTCAAGCTCCTCAGCTCCTTCAACCTCATTATTTTTCTCGCGGATATAATTGTAGGCCCATGGCTCGAGGTAGTGAATCAAAAAGCGATAGTAGATCATACCCTGGATGCCAAAGCTTTCCCACGAGTTCATGACGGCGTTATCATCACAGTCGTCTGGGCCGGTGGGAGCAAGAGCCTCCAGTTGTGCCTCCAGTTCGGCTTCCTCTTCCATGCTTAATGAAGTCTGGTCATTGAAATGTATTGGTTTGTTATTATTGACAATGGGCATGGGTGTGTTATGCGATGTTTCTTTTTCTTTTTCTTTTTCCTTCACGGGGGGTATAAGACCGAGATCGCTAGAATACTGATCGTAAAGAGAGTCATTGTCATCTTTTTCGCGCTCAAGGTTTTCAAATTCTTCAATTGATTCAAGAAGCTCCTTGACTCGCTGTCTGTTTTTTATGCGAATGGCTTGACGCAGAGTGATTTTTCTAATTCCATTTTGTTCGAGTTCTTGGGGGATATCATTCTGCTGTTCCAAGGTTGTTTTCGGAGGTTTATTATAAAATCGGAGTCCACGACTTTCAAGATTTTCGTCGACTCTTCGCTTCCATTCACGATACTCCACTGCGCGGTAGCCTTTAGGACCGAACCATGTGGAGACTTTTTGGCCACCTGCGGCTACGATTTTGTCATTTGCGCGGCGACGGGCCTGCGAAGCATCGTCGGCCCAAGGATCGTAGGGTAGTTGAAGACGAACGAGTTCTAGGCCGGCAAAGAACATAAGGTAAGCACCTGAGAAAATGCTTGAAGCTCTGATGAAGCGGTTACGCCAAAGAGCGGCGCCAGATAATGGGCGCTGGCCGTAAGCGAATGCAGATGATGTAGATGAAGATGGGGAAGAAGCGCGAATTGGGCCTTTGCGGCCATCATAGGGCGCATATTGTGTGAATGATGGGGGGATAGTTTGGCCTGTTGGAGAGGTTGTTGGAGTTGGTTGGGAGTAAGGATGTTGGGGAGTAAAAGCGCCTCTTGCAGGAACCCACCAGAGGAAAAGCCCACCTGCGATTTGTAAAAAGGAGAGAGTATAAAGACACTCGCGGCAGTCCGAGGCTGGAACAAGAGGTCCCCAGATAAAGAGGCCAAAGGTCGGGTTTGGGTAGCGTGTGGCGGGGTCTGCGGGGGGTTGTTGTTGAGAGGCAGAATCCGAGGAGGAGCCTGATGCTGAGCGGCCCGAAGACGAGCTAGGAATTGGTGGAGGTGTGAAAAGAGCCATTGAAGTGTGACTTGTGAGGATGGGAGGGTATTAATGGGGGGTTGAGATTTGGAGGATGTGGTTATATGAGCTCTTTTTTTATTAAAAAAAAGTAAAAGTGGAAGAGTCGAGAAATGTTTTAAGCGGTGTAGATTTTTTAGCTGGAGGCTTTTTTTTAGAGGGAGGGTGTTTGTGTGTGAAAGCAAGGTGTTAGGCGTGGGGAAACACAATTATTTAGTCATTATTACGTAATCTCTCTAGCACCACAAGGATTTTTTTTTCAAAAACTCAAAAGTCAGATGGGTATTTGCATACAAATGCGTATATGAACCGCTGAAAAAGAAGCTTGGCTGACAAAAAAAGTGTAGAAAGATCAATTGGGACAGTATGGAACAGAAAATGGGGAAATGGAGGGTGGTTGAAAGGGTGGCAAGAAAGGGTTAGGGGAGGAAGAGAAGCCATTGTAGGTGGCAGTAAAGTCATAAGTGAAATATAAAAGGCCTATTTTTCAAGTGTCAAGTCATATTTATTCTAGTAGTATTAAACCTTTATATACGTTTTTTTTAAAAAAAAAATAAAATATAATAAAATAAAGATAAAAACTTTAGTTCTAATTGCCCAAAAAAAAAGTCTCAATTATTCAATTGCGATCCTTACAAGCCCTTGCCGTAGTTGCCCGACTCAAAGAACTTCTCAATGATTTCCACAATCTTCTCAAGGGCAGCCACCCACTCCTCGAGCAGCTCGGCAACACGCTGCAGGAGAACGGGGTCGGTAGAGCCGCTGGCGAGCTTGATGTAGAAGTCCTTGCGGTAAGGACAGGCCTTCATTGCGAGAGAAAAGACGCCGCGGACAACAAAGTTGTGGTATTTGGAGAGGGTCTTTGAGTAGGAGTTTGTGAAGGAAACGGTGAGCTCCTGGGAGGGGTCGTTGATGTTGTTGCGCAGGGCAAGGGCGGTGAAGGCGAGGCCTCGGGTGAGCCACAGCAGGCCCTGGGTGGCAGTTTTCTTCTTGGTGTCTTTCTCGGAGAGAATGAGGTCCTGGAGGGTGGCGGCGGCGATGGGGTTTGCGAGAAGATACTCGCGAATCTTTTTGATATTTCCATTCATGTCATTTTGCACGGGCACAAAGGCGCTCGACCCGAGAATGTCAAACAGCGTCACGAGCGACTGAGCCGCATCTAGAAACTCGGCGGTCGCAATCTTGCCATCCGGGGTGATGGGGACGTCTTTAAAGGAGAGCTTGAGGGTATCAAAGAAGGTGGACATTGTTGGAGCGAGGGTGTGGAAAGAGTGGTATTTTGGGCTGAATGTTATGTAGAAGTTATTAAAGAAACTGGAATTGAAATCAAGGGGTGGATGATTTAAAAAGGGAAAGTTGACAGACAAGCTTTTTGGGTAGAAACAAAAAAAGAAAAGAAGAGAAAGTTACCAAAGTGGCCAGCAAAGAGATGCAATAGCACTGTGGCATATAATTTTAACTTAAAAGATTAAAAAAGAAAGCCCTACGGGGGGCTCGAACCCCCAACCTTGAGATGACACTTAGTAAGAGTCTCACGCTCTACCGATTGAGCTAGCAAGGCATGCTTGTTGAAAAACTAAAGATACAGATCTATTCATCAAATTTGGAAATTTACTTTTATATATCACGTGATTTAATTTAACTGTTTGCTTGACGCTATTTTACCAAGGTTTAATAAAACGTGGAAATATAGTTAAGACCAAGAAGAGTTGCGAGGACTCTAGTCATATGTTTCTATAGCCTTTGAATAACAACAAACAAGTCCATTTAAAAATCGTTTGTGTTAAGTAACCAGGGAATGGATGGGGTGTCTATTTTAAAATAAGTGATTCGGGTATTATGGAAACAAGCGGGAATGAACTGGGTGGGGTTCCTGTGTCTGGCCTGCCTGGACGTTAGTCGCAGCTATCAAGGCATATATGGGGTGGCTTTTAGAAAAGCATAGGTTGGCATTGGACAAAAAAGGTTTCACATGGAAGAATCTATATCATTCAAACAAACGGATAACTTGGTTTTCGCATTTTGATTTTTCCCCCGTATGACTGCGCTTTAAATGTTCAATTTTGTGTTTGACTATAGTAGAAATAAACAGTTTTTGGAGGAGGAGGTTAACTTTTTTTTCTCCCATGTAAAAAATTATACTTTTGGCCCCCCCTCCCTTCTTGACCGCATGCCAACTCAAGACGGTAAAAAAATCGAGACTCGCTTGAATCCGAAGACCCGCGGAACATGCGTCCTTGGATGCATTATCCACGTTCCCCAATTAGTACATACCATTGGCTCTCTTTCTAACGAAAAAAAAGTTGTTGTTAGATTTGAGAGATTGGAAGAGAGAGCAGGAATTTTTTTTTTCAAGACGCTCGATTGAAGGGCGGGGAAAGGAGAAAAAAAAAACGAAACTCCGACTTTTTCTTTTCTTTTTTATTGTCAGGAAATGCTCGCGTGCCCATATATATTTTTGTCGTTTTTACTCTAGTAGTTACATGGGGTTGCTTTTAGAGTTGTTGGGTATTTCGTATTGAAGATGTCGTTTTTTTTCTTCTTGCTCTGACAAACCAGGTAAAAATATACTCGTAAGTGTTTAGCTTGTCCCCCAAAACTAGCAGCAAGACGTAAAACCCACACTTTATTATCGAAAGTATGCGTTGATTACTATGGTACATGGAAAGAAAATGTGACATTAGGGCTCGTGTATTCTTCCCAAGTGATGGTTGTGTGTAATTGTGGGGAGAAAAAAGGATGAGCTAGTTGGAGGGCTCTCGCAACAAGCTTTGAGCCCATATGTTTGGTTTACTTTTCATTTTCCATTTGGGGGCCATTTAAGAAGCAGTTTGTTTTCAAAAAGAATGCTCTCTTGTCTATTTCTTGAAGACACAAACTTTTCACTGTTGCGAGAGAAAGAGGAGAAAAAAAATTTTAAGTGTCGTGCACTATCGTGATAGATGATAGCGCCTCGTGGGTGGTGCGATAACTGCCGTATCAGCTTATCGAGAAAGAGGACCTTAAACCTCAACCGGTATTAACCAAACTTTCAATGTCAAGTTCTTAAGTACTTTTGAGTGACTTTTCTTTTTTTTTACAATTTCTTTCATTTTCAATATCCTCTTAAAACCTCTCTTCATACATCACCAGTTTTTTTTTATGCACCGCTCTGGAAACAAACTAAGAGCAACTCCAATCTGCCTCTCTCATGGGGCCTCTTTGTTTCTTTTTTTTTTTACTGTCAATCATAAGTTGTATATTTTATTTCATCTTAAAAAAAAAAACTTTACTAAAAATATTTCCTTTTTTTAATTTCTCTTTCATATATCACTTTTTTTTAAAAAAATTTTGCTCAATCTTATGGTGTCAAATCCTCCTCCTCTTTAGTCCCTCAGTAGATGTCAGCCGTACGGCCTTGTGGAGTAAACTAACAAATCAACTGCAGTAGAAATTAAACCGCCATGTCAGCCTTCACCAAACTTTTGGGTTTTGCCCTCTTATAATAAACGTCTCTACATTACATCATATTTTTAAGGAGGAAAAGCCATTTAATACACGAGGCAAAAAGTATTCTCAAAGTCTCAGATTCAAATTAATTTTTTTTAAAAAACAAAGCAACAATAATACAAGAGGATTCTATCAAAGTTTAAAAAGATTTTTTCATTTTCCCTTCTGCAAAAAGCCAAACTTACTCCTGACCCTTTCTGCTGACCTGCTTGACAACATCAACATCGGGAATGCTGCCGAGAATGGTCTCAGTCATGATACCAGTGACCAAGTAGGGATCAATGTTGGAAGCAGGGCGTCTGTCCTCAAAGTATCCATAACCCTCCTTGGCAACGGAGCGGGGAATTCTGATAGAGGAGCCACGGTTGGCAACGCCAGAGGAAAAGGTAGCGGCGGAAGCAGTCTCGTGTCTGCCAGTAAGACGGAGATCATTGTCCTCACCATAGACGGCAATGTGCTCCTTATGTCTCTTGGAGAGCTTCTCAATAGCCTCCTCAATGTACTTCATGCCACCGGGCTGTCTCATCTTCTCGGTGGAAACGTTGGTGTGGCAGCCGGCACCGTTCCAGTCACCCTTCAAAGGCTTGGGGTGGAAGGAGATAACAACGCCAAAGTCCTCGGCAACACGGTGGAGAAGATATCGGGCAACAGTGAGCTCGTCACCCATGGAGATACCGTCGCAGGGGCCGACCTGGAACTCCCACTGGGAAGGCATGACCTCGGCGTTGATACCAGAGATGCGGATACCAGCGAAGAGACAGGCGCGGTAGTGGGCCTCGACAATGTCACGGCAGTAGACCTTGCCAGTGCCGACACCGCAGTAGTAGGGGCCCTGGGGGGCAGGGAAACCTCCAACGGGCCAGCCGTAAACGTTTCCAAGATTGTCAAAGAGAGTGTACTCCTGCTCAATGCCAAACCAAATCTTCTCGTCCTTGTGGGCCTCCATAAGCTTGGCGCACTCGTGTCTGTAGTTAAAGGCATTGGGGGAGCCGTCCGAGTTGTAGCATTCAGCGAGAACAATAATGTTGTCGCCAAGTCTCAGGGGATCGGGGTACATGGCAACGGGTCTGAGGTAGATATCAGAGTTGGAGCCAGGGGCCTGGTTAGTGGAGGAACCGTCAAAGTTCCACTCGGGGAGGTCGTCGATAGTCTCAGGCTTCTTGTAAAAGGTTCTGCACTTTGATCTGATGTTGTTGGTACCGTCGATCCAAATGTACTCGGCAAGAATGGCTCCCTTCTGGGGGAGGGTCAGGTACTTGGCCAGGTTGGCGCCGTTGGAAATAATTGTTGTTTGAGCCATTGTTGTAAATATGTGTATGTGTAAAGGATAGTTACAAAAAAATGAGTGGGTGTGTTGAGATTTTTTTTGTAGGTTTTTAATAAAGTTGGGATGCTTTGTTAAAAATTAAGTTGAATGTGAGAAATTATAAGAGATAGAATATATACTCTTGTAAAGCTAATGGATATTAGGAGAGAAGAAGAATGCTGGAGAAAGAAGAGAAGGGAAGGGGAAAAAAAAACCAGAAACTGGAGAGAGATATCGGACTATTTATATATAAGGGAATTTTTATTTTCTTCTTTATGGGCCCAACGTTTATCTTGAAATGATTTAGAAAAATAGTTGATACCGGGTGTTAAAAGGTGATGATAACAGAATATTGAAAGAGAGTTGTTTATGATGAGATTTAAATTTTTTACACGCTCACGGTATTTTGCGTAAAAGTTCATTTTTTTGGGGGGGGTGGCCACTTTGGATTCCCGATTGCTTTATTATTATTATGATAGAAAGATTTTTACGCATTACGTAACGGCGAGTGTGGGTGATTTATTTTTACGCGCTGCTGAGCGAAAGATAAGGAATTTGGATTTTAACATTTCTTTTTTGGGGCAAAGGAGGAAAGGAAGAAAAATGAAGGATTTGTTGGTCCCCCAAGGATTGGTGCTGTAGAACCAAAAGATCAAGCCTGTGAAATTTCCAGTCTTTTTATTTCAAAAGAGATGATTATCGCACTGCATGTTTAAATGGGCACTTGGAGAGCCTTGGAAAAGGCACTGGTAGCTCTGAAAACAATTGATCAAGAAGGACTTTTCGTCTGACGGCTAAATCACGAATGAAGAAGACACTGGATTTGCCTTAGAAACCAGGAAAGATCCCAAAGGTTTGACCCGAGGATGGAGCGGGCCATCATCACCATAAGGCCCCTACGATTAGCCCTCGCTCTGGTTCAATGGACTCCTCCTCTTTACTCACAAAGCGTTTTTGTAATCATGGCGCACTCTCTAGAATAAACAATTGGAATCAACAAGGACTTTTCGATAAAAAGAAACCCCTATCGTTCTACTGTAGTCTACTAATAATAATCCTATATCCACGTATCAAGCCGTGTTCTACTTGATGGAAAATGCCCACTGAAGTGAGGCGAAAAATAAAATTCTCGTCATCAAAGAGGACTCCTTCTATTTCATCATGAACTTTGGAGCCCTTGAATGTGAAATTCTCTGGGCTAAATCAACCATCTTGCTCCTAGTTTCAAAAAAAATCAAATTTGGTATTTTTTTTTTTCAATCACGTTAAAAGTATCAAGTACTGCCTAGTCACTAGTTTATCATTGAATCTTCCCCATTTACTATTTTTTTGATCATCTTTATTGACTTTTTTGGATTGTGTATCAGGTAAAATTTGTGAAAAATTTAGAAATTAAAGTCCCACTTGACACTTTTGAAATAGCTAAACCTTTATTTGGTTTTATTGGGCGGGGACAAGGAAGAAGACAAAAAGGTAAGACTTGCCCTGCCACGGTGATTTTCTTTTTTTTAGTGTGTAAGTCTGTTGATGCTGACATAATCTTGGGTGCTGACCTAATCATTACCTTTACATTTTACATATTTTTACATGTTGTATTTTTATCATTTTTTTCAAAGATGCAAGTTTTTCAAAAGTTGGATGCTGCTCGGGAAGTTGGCCGGACCTGAAAAATTTAAATTTTTCAATTCTATCAACTATGACGAGCCGGGAATTTGACCGATAAAACGAGAGAATTTTAAAAACGATCTTCTCTTTGAAAATATATTTTTGAATTTCTCATGTAACATATATATACATATTCAAATATATAAATATAAATGTACACTAGCAACAATAATTAAACCCTCTTTTCTATCGTTAAACAAAGAATCACTCGTTTAAATCTCATAGCTTTTAAAGCTAAAATGGACTTGAATCAAGGTTAATCAGTTTGGTTTCTTTTGAGAGAGAATAAAAAGCCCGGGAGTTTGTCAATTGATATGTTTAGAAATGCACAAAAAAAAAAGTAGTAGACACTGGATTTTGCTCACGTAACAAGTTCAATAGTTACCAGGTTCTTCTTCAATTTCCCCAGAAAAAAAAAATAAATCACCACATTTGTAGCCGTTGACACTAATCTACACTTTTAATTGACAACAACCTCTTCCTCTCCAAAAAAAGAATCAAAAGTCATCCCAATTGGTTGCTCTTTAATTCAAATATGGATAATTGTTTTTTTTTTAAAAAATTATAAGAGAGATTATCCGAAAAAGTTGAAGAATGACAAAAAACTGGGCATTATATAGGCAAATTATCCGTTTTGGGAAGCTAATAACTAGACTGTTTCAAAGTGAAAAATAATCCGGGGTAAATCCTTCTTTTAAGGTATTTCTAAGACTTAGAAGTAACAGTAGATCAATGTCTTTTTAATAACAGTAACTTTTTCAAATTACTATTCTCTTTTGGGCCCTTATCATGTTGACTTTTCAATAAAGCTAGATTGAAAAATTTCTTGAGATCCTTGCCCACTAATGATAAAAAAAAGTTGGGCAAATTTTTAATTTTATTAAATGAAAAAAAATATACAATGTAGATTTTTATTACTAGTCAGGAACAAAAGATATTTAGAAACTTTTAACCGTTTTCTCTAGTACTTTTTTTTTACTAAACATAAAAAGACTTGACATTTAGCTGTTTTACATCTAAATGGTGCCTTATTGAGTGATGTGATATTTCTTTTTTTATAAATATATAAGTCAATTATATGAATATTCAACAATTGAGTTTATTCAGAATATATACAGAGAATATATAGAATTATAACAAAAGATCAGCTTGTTGTAAAAAAAAGTGGCTTGCTCTGGTACTGTGATTACTAAATGAGCCGCTCTCTTTGAATGCTGTATTCAGATAAGAAAAAGCCTGGTATAGCAGATATACTAGGCTTGAGAACAAGGCAAAGAGATAACCAGGTTACGCGTAGTTATTGTTGCTGCTACTCTTCCTCCTTCTCCTCCTGCATGCCCATTTTAAACCCTCTCATTCTTCTTCTTCGGAATCTCCCTTCCTATTATTTATCTCATCGTCTTTCTCTCGCTCACTGTACCCTCCTGGTTCCCAAAAAGATAACAATTTCAGGTTGAAAGCCAGATGAAGGGAAAAAAAACTGTAAAATATTATTTAATTCAGGAACCCAGCGATTATTATTATTTGTGGGTTTATTAAGAATATATGCTTATAGATAAAAAAAAAAACTTATATTTCTAATATTCGACTCAAATTTTACATTGCTTTACCCCAGACTTTTTTTTTCACAATTGTTATCTCTTTACTTTTTTTATTTCCTTCTCTCTCCCCTCTCCCTTTTTTTTTACAAAAAATTGAAATCTGTATGTCATCTCATAGGATTTGTTTTCCCTTTTGGTCCATTGCCAAAGCTGCGGCTTCAAAAAGTGTATATATAGTTGTTTGTTTTTCCAAAAGACTTCATTTTTTTGAAGAGATTAAAGAAATCAAAAATAAAGGGATGGTTGTGGTTGTTGGTGGTGTAGATACCATTTTGAGGACTCAATTACATGAAAAGTTGAGGTTTCAAGATGGAGAATTTGTTTATAGATCTTGTTACATCTACAAAATATCAATTGAATTGAGGTTTTACATGAGATATTTGATAGCTATTTTTTTCGTTCTACTTTGTTTTTATTTAAAAAAGATGAAACTTATATTTAGTTATATCTTCCTTTCAATATAATCTCCATGTTATGGAGTATTTAACAAATCTCAACGTTTAACATAATTACACGTTTTTCTTATCAGTTGCTAGATCTATATAATGTATGGAATATTGTAATAGAAAAAAGTTACACACCCTCATGAGGCTTTCCATTATCGTGTTATCTTTTCAGCCGTTGGAAAATTTTACATTTTTTTTCTGTTAAGACACAGCCCATCGCCTTTTAAGAAATGCGCGCGCGCCAATTCACACAAAAGGTTCACCCACCAAATGTTTTTGGAGGTGGTGTTGGTGTGAAGTTTTTACGTGTAAAAAAAATAATCGCAACCGTTTTTGGGTTTCTTTCGGGGAAGCTCTCCCTGTAGATGAAGATCCCGCCGGAGCACACGGGCCCCTTTTGTCGTTACTATTACAAGTAAAAATAGAATTACAAGCCTGTTTATCTCTAAAATAAAAAATACCCACTCTTTAGTTCTTCTTTCCACCTCCCTTCTTCTCCCCCCCCGGGGAATAAATAACCTGTTCTTGACTTGGATGTTTGTGTGCCTGCACGGAGTTTCTCTTTGGGGAGCAAAAGTAGTTGGTAAAACCAGGCTCTTCCAAACGCTGGGTTATATGGGAGGTTCTTTTAGCATATCACAATAAGATATATAACAAGTTGGTTTTTTCCTATATAACCACTTGCATCATAGTTTTCTATACAAAAAGTGAGCTGACAAAGATAAGAAAACCCGGCGTGAGTGGCTGGGTTCCACGATAACCCGGTGGCGTTTGTTTTTCTTTTTGTAGATAACGAAGGTTCAACATTTTTATGTTTTCACACACAAAAAAGTGAAAAATTCCCCTTCAAATCTTTCACGAGATGCCCAAATCAACTGGCAAGCCTCTAAGGTTTTTTTGTCAGGAGGGCGGTCGGTCCAATCACCAGCCTAAGGTTTCTAATAAAACCCCGGGTTTGTTACAACTTCTTTTGTTACAGCTACATCAAGGCTTATTGTGTAGTCTCTCCTTTTTCCCTTGTAATTTTCCTCCCCCACACATTTCAAAAAGAAAAATCTTTTGATTCATTATCGGATGTGTATGGCCCATTACTGCTTCATAAAATATATATATATAAATAAAAAAACAATGCCCGCCGCGCATTGAAGTATATTCTAGATGAAGGGAGGGAAAAAAAAAAGATAATAGAATTGTAATAATGGCAGCAATAACAAAATAAGATGGAAGAGAAAGGAAGGTCGAGCAGAGTATGGGTGATCAAATACACCTTTCAAGGACTGTACAAAACCTGGTGGGTAATTGTTTCTTCGTACGGGATGGATGAAAGAAGAACCTTACGATCCTTCCCTTAGTTTTGGAAATCTTTGAATGAAAATAGGCGCTGGAAAAACGAAAACCTTTCCAAACAAAGAGCTCCTTGATATTAAGAAGTCGGTTATAAAAAGGGCTTGTATTAAATATAAATTAATAAGGGCTCTTTTGTGGGACGTCAAAGGACGTTACTTTAATACGTTTACGTAATCCCGCATTAAACTTTTTTGTCTGCATGTGTAGTACCGCGCTTACTACCGCTGCAACCGAGGATATGAGTTTCAAATAGCTCTCCCTTTTAATTCTTTTTGCAAAGAAGCAGAAGAAAATGAGTCAAAAAAAATTGCCACCCTAATGTTGTCTGTCAAATGGAACATTTTACATGATCAATGCAAATCTTTCATAGAAAAAAAAACATGTGTGTGTAAATCCTTATCTTTGCTCAGAGATGAGATTTTTGTTGAAATAAAAAAAAATAGATGGGGCGCAACAATGGAACTTTTTTTGGAATGCCTGATATCAAAAAATATATCAATAGTAATAATATCAAAATGTATTCTAATCTCTCTCTCTCCCCCTTTTTTTTTTTTCTCTAAGAGATAACGGGCGCGTGCAACAAATCTAAGAGCAAAACGAAACTGACAGCACGAGCGGGAGCTTGCAACAAGCCTTCCCCTACAAAAATAAAATCTCTCGAAAATACAAAATGGCTTTGTAAACAATGACGTAGAGTATTATGTCAGCGGTAACATGGAGAAACGCGACCTCCTGCCTTAACCATTGGTCACGTGAACAACTTCACTCACTAAAAGCCCTCCTCCATCCGTCTCCCCCAAAACAGAACTCGAGGGTTTCTCGTTTGGGTGTTCCGAATCCCCCACACACCCAAAACTAAGCTGGTTATCCCCTTCTCCACAATTAAATTCCATTTGTTATATGTGGAGAAATACGAAGTGTTAAAAAAACAGTGGAACATGAAAATTTATCTTTTCATATTTATATATATATATAATTTTGTATAAATATTCATATATATATAAAACAACTAAAAGAAACATGGAATTGAGCTTCTAAACCAAAATTTCCCACTTATTTTAACTTCTTTTATGAAAACGTTACTGATAGTCCTATCGATAAGATAACATTTTTTTTAATTATCCTTTAGAATTGATTAAAAAAATTCAAATATAATGATCAATTGCAAAAAACATTCCCAATCAACCAATAGATAACACTCAAAAGACCAATATATCATCCAAGAGACCTCTTGATAAATCGTCAAAAGTATTAACTCAAACACGTGCTGACAGTAAAACAAAAAGTGTCCTCCTTTTCTCCCAGCAACACAGCTTTACACCAATGGCTGTTTTATCAAAATAAAGCCCTTGCTCTGTTGATGCGGAAAAAACAGAATTGATCTAAGGAGTTCTTTCCTTGCTGCTGCTGCCTCTCATAAAAAATTACATACCATTCTATGGCAACAAACCCTAAATAAATGACCATCGTCTTTGTTTTCAAGCGGGGGAGGAGAGGATCGGGTCGGTGGATTGCTGCACGGACTCAGCTTTCTGTATACACTTAAGAAAACTGACTTCCCAAGTCCCTTTTTTTTACTATCAACGCCTGACTGACTTTGAAAAAAACCTTAATGACCGGCCCCAGAAAAGGCCTTCAACTTTCTCTCCGAGCCACTCCGTCCATCTCCGAGGTCTTTTATTTTTTTACTCCGAAATCTAAAATACTCGCACTATGCTTGCCTCCTAAAACGACTTTCTTTTTTTTAAAACACTTTATTAGACCTCCCAAAAAAATCTCCTCATTCTTTATTGCTATCAAACCATTTTAATTGGTCTATTCTTCTTTTTTTAGGTCCTGTGTCCCAACATCTCCAGTTTTTTTTTCCCATACAATATTTACATTGTAGATATCAAAAGAATCCCATTGTTCTCAGTCTAATCTGGCCTCTACTACATCAACCAAATCCCTCCCCCTAACATGGCGTGTACTACATATACTCGTTCTCTTCCTTCCGTTCCATTCCTCCCTTCCCCGTCCTTCCTCACCAGTCCTAGTCTGGTATTACAATGGCTGGTTGGCTGACGGGCCATTCAATCTTTTAGCGCAGTAATGCAGGTCTTCTCAACACAAGCCGTGCGCGGTATATTTCTTTTTTTCTCTCATCCTCCTCCTTTGCAATCATCGCCGCGGCCAAACACATTGAAATTTGAAAAAAAAAGCTCATCGTCATAGTAATAAAAATACAAATATCTAATTCTTTTTTTTTTTCATAAATTTATCCTTTTTTAACAAATAAGAAAAGAAATTTACATGGCTAACATGCCTCTCTTTTTCTTTCCGCTGTTATCTCTCACATGACCACCCTCTTCGATATCCCTTTTAAGCCTCATCTGCTTGTTTTTATGAATATCATCAAAATCTCACTTCAACATGTCAAAATCTTATTTTTTAGTTTTTTGTCAGTTTTTACAACCTGTCAGTCTCTTCACGGCATTAATTCCGTAAAAAACAACTCCAGCCACTTTCACAGCCTCAAGATATCAAAACTTTTTTTTTCAAAAGAGAGAGCATGTCTCTATTTGACCCCCTATTTTTAGAACGCCTAAGCAGTATTTTAACTTTTTTTTAGATGACCAAAATGAAGATACCCGAGTATGAGAAAAAAACAAATAATCGTTTAATCTGAAACTTGTGACATTTTTCAAAATTACGAAAGAGGCTCATCACAACCTCCAGTTTAACAATGACAAAACCAGCTAAAATACCAGATCTTAAAATAACCATCATTACCAGCACCATTCTTCTTCTAAATATATCCCCCCTTGGCTCAATCATGTATATATGCTTATTCCACCACTGATATCCCCATCTCATATCTATCCTACTACCAATGATTCCTCTCAGTAAACAAATCAACTTTAAATGTCTCGAAAGCTCTTGGTTGGTCCCCCGTGTATGGACTGTTTTTATGCATCTAATCCGGCAATACGGTCAAGATCCATGAAGGAAAACACATTCAGCTGCTAATAAAATTGGCTGTGGCGCCTGACTAGCACCAGCTGCAATGGGCAGACCACAAAAAACGGCAATACACTAGCGGGGAGTGGTATCAGCACTGAACCACATATACAACCTGGTTAGCTCATCCCTTGAGACACCTATACAAACTTTTTATGCAAAACAATGAATCCCCACGGCAGCATCAGTTCCTCGCTTTTTACAAAAAACATACAGCTTACGTTGTTTTAATAAACCCTTTATTTTTAATCATGTGACATAATTTCACGTGCACACTTTTTAATAAAACTAATTTTAAATAAATATATTTTTATATACTTTCAAGAATTGCCTTGCTAGCTCAATCGGTAGAGCGTGAGACTCTTATTAGGTGTCATCTCAAGGTTGGGGGTTCGAGCCCCCCGTAGGGCTTATTTTTTTTTAAAATTTCTCTTTTTGACTTAAAGGGTAGAAAACGGTAAACGGTATATTTTTTTATACAATGCTGGAATCAACAATGAGGATGTACTCCATCACAACATTCCAGGTTAGGGTTTGATCAAAAAATATTACAAAATTTTTTTGGTTATTCTCTCCTCCACTTCCCCTCCATTAAGACTATTTAGACAATCAGAATTGTACGTAAATCAGGACAATAACAGTATACAAGCTTAAAATTTATATTCCAAATCAAAAATATCCATTGAAAATGTTGCCATGACCCCATATAATACTCCTTTTTTTTTTTTTTTTTGAATTCCATATCATTCCATTTCATTTTACTTTTATTTTTTAATAAATAAAAAACTAAACTACCAATAAAAAAACAAACCCTCTCCCCAATGTCCATTAATCGTCATACCTAATTACACTTTCATCATTGCCCAGCCTAATTTGCCCATGGGCTTGTCGTCCAGGAATCCATGTACTTGGATGCTTCAAAGAAGGTGACCACGAACTAAACGTGGACTTGGCCGACTGCAACGCGCTTGACCCCCAGCCCGCAGCTCTTGGGCTACCCTGGCCATGGTTCTCACTGTTGTTACCATTTTCCTCCTCTTCATCTTCCAGCGAAATCTGTCTATTTTCAGGAATCATATCTTCAAGACGTGCCTTGAGAACAGGCATCTGGGTCACCGTCAATCCAATGAGCACAAGATAAAACAAAGCAATGATGATGAAGGGTGCTCCTGGGAAAAAGTCAGCAAGCTTCCCCCCCACAGAGGAAAGCGCTAAAATCCCCAACCCGCCGCAAAATGAATACACTCCTGCTATCGACCCACTCGAAACTCGCTTCGTATCGGTGCACATCGACATGGACGAAATAATGGACCCAATCTGAGCAACCCCCATCAAACTGCCCAGCGAGTATATGGCCAACATTGCCCCGCCAGGAGCACCGGCAAGGGCCGAGGAAGACTTGTCTCCACTGTCGTTTCCTCCAGCATACAAAATCAACTCGGCTGACGTACTGGCCGAAACACCAAACCCTAAAAATGCAACAACCCCAATCACACTAGACACAAGCATCGTCACCTTCCGCCCAAACTTATCCGTCGTATATCCCCATAGTGGCGCAAACAAAAGCGTACACGTTTGCGTCATGCCCATAACGGAAAAACTAAGCACATACCCCCGCTTACATGTACCATAAAGCTCTGAGGCTGGAACACTGGAAGAAGCACACCGAGGTGACGCGTCATGCATATTAGCAGCAATCAAAAGAGGTATAAACATAACGGTAGCCACAGTCGTTGAACGCGCAATAAATGCTCCACAATAAGCAAGTGCAATCTGCTTATCTTCCAGAGCAATAGAAAATCCCTGCTTCAGCAGCTCAAAATATGAAGGTGTTCCTTGCACAATAACCTCTCCCTCAGGTGTCACCGTCGACTGCTCTGCTGAAGTCTCCACCCCAAGCGCAACACGATCCGCTTCCGGAATCCGCCCAGTCAGCCAGTACATAATCTTTTTGGTGCGGTCATTGTGGAGACCCAAAAGAAGCACAGAACCAATAAACATTGCAATCGATCCGACAATGTAATATGAAACCTTAACTGCTGCGGTTGGCGACAGACCATTGTTCAATCGTAGGCGCATTGGCAATGCAACAAGCACAAACGCACCAAAACATGCACCCAGCCCTGTCATCACACCAACCATAGCTGTACCCTTGCCGTTACGAGTTCCTGGCTGTACAACCTCGAAAAACTCATCGTCATCGTGTCCTACGGTGTCAACATCATCGCGACCGTAAAATGCTGAAGAACTGTTGCCCTTTTTGACACCGTTTTGAAAGTCCTCATCAGACTCGTTGTCGGTGCCTGCCCAAGGAGATGGCTCCTGTGGGAGTGGCTCTGCCGAAGCAGCTGATGAAGTTGCAGCTTCACCTTCTTCATGGCTTTCCCCGTCAGTATAATGAGAAACTAATGATGCGTTACTATTGTGATAAGGATCATTGTGCTCATCGGCTGAAATCGAAATACTGGGTTTTGTGGAACGACCACGAAGTCTATCTATTTGCTTGAGCGTATTGGCCTTGGTATTGAACCAGAATTTACGCACAAGCTTTGTGGGGGATACACGAAACGTACTAATTTCAGAGAGAATGGCCGTGATCATGGATCCTGTAGCTGAGGCACCAACAGCAAAAAAAAGACGCAAGAATAGCATATCAGGGTATACATTTTTTGCTACCGTGAAAACAAACAGGGATACACCCACAATAATCATTCCAACAACGACAATCTTTCAAAATGTTAGTAGCAATACAAATTAAAAAAAAATGCTATTATAACCTACTGGCCGGGTGCCAATCTTATCACTAAGAGAACCCCAAAGTGGGGCCAAAATCATGGTAAGAACCTCATCGGCAAAGGTAAGATTACCAGTGTAGCTTCCCTAAATCATCAAAAAGATGTTAGACATTTACTTTGATAAGCAAAAAAAAATTACTCACTAGTTTACTATGAATTCCCAAAACATCAGTCAAGAAAATCGGCTGTGTGGCCGACAAAAAGACCATGATAGAAATACAAAAAAAGCATAACCCGTAAAAACTCAAAAGGTTTACGAGCGAAAAGTCAGTGTGTTGAACCATTATGGGATATATGGAATGCTGGCTTCTAAACTCATATAGCATGGTAAAAGAAAAAAAAAAGAAGAAAAAAAATCAAATAATGGGACCAATCTTATTTATATATAAAGTTAATGACTAGAAAATTTCAATTTAGACGAATCGCACATTTCGTATAGAAATACGCAAGTGCTTTACAAGCCTTTATTGGGGGGGTAATAGGGTGGTGAAGAGCCTTTTTTTTTTTAAAAAGACCAAGGCCAAGAAAAGACGCTCTCGTTACCTTACGTAACATAAGCGGGGATTTCCTATTTAGGGATTATCTGATCATTTAGATTAAAATGTCACATGGAACATATATTACATCAGCATTATATAATATATTACTTTATTTTGTATTTATTTATTATTTTCTTTTAAAAAAACCAAAAAAAAAAAAAAGTAATAAAGGGGTACGCGATCTTTCGAAACAACAACCACCAGCAAAACAAATATGAAGCTAGAGGAGCTCATCATCGATGGCTTCAAATCATATGCGACCCGTACTGTGATTTCAAACTGGGACCCCCAGTTTAACTGCATTACGGGTCTTAACGGGTCCGGAAAGTCAAATATCCTTGATGCCATTTGTTTTGTTCTTGGAATCACCTCCATGAGCACCATGCGTGCTCAAAACCTCCAAGATTTGATTTATAAACGCGGCCAAGCAGGCGTCACAAAGGCCTCTGTAACCATTGTTTTCGACAACTCCGACAAAACAACTAGTCCATTAAACTTCCAGGACAGCTTAACAATCAGTGTCACTCGCCAAATTGTCATGGGTGGCACTTCAAAGTATCTCATCAACGGTCATCGGGCCCAGCAACAGTCCGTCCAAGAACTTTTCCAGTCTGTCCAGCTTAATATCAACAATCCCAACTTTTTGATTATGCAAGGCAAAATTACCAAAGTTTTAAATATGAAGCCGGCCGAAATTTTGAATCAAATTGAAGAAGCTGCCGGTACAAAAATGTTTGAAGATAGACGAGAAAGAGCCATCAAAACAATGGCAAAGAAGGAGCGCAAACTTACCGAGAGTACCGATCTGCTGAAGGACGAAATTATACCTAAACTTAACAAGCTTAGACGCGAAAAACTCGAAGTCATCGAATACGAAAAAACCGTTTTGGATCTGGAAAATAAAACCAATATTCTTGTCAGCTACGATTACGATCACATCAAAAAGAATCTAGAAAAACAATCCGAAACATGGCGGTCTAGAAAATCGCATTTATCGGCATTGGAAAATCTCGTCCCAAAATCAAAATCGGAAATTGAAAGTCTCAACCAGCAAATCTCAGAAATCAAGGCAAAGCGCGAAAAGGACTTACTCTCAGGAGCTGAGGGCAGTGGCGGGTCGCTTAAGCACTTGGAGCAAAAATGTAAAGATCTGTCTCAGGAGTCGGCTCGTATCAAAACTTTAAGCGAACTCAAACAAACTGGTTTGAAAGAGGCTCGCCAAACTTTTAAAAAACTATCTTCAACTCTGGGCGATTTCGAATCCCGCGTCTCGGACCGTGGTGGCCTTTTATCACAATTGGAAAAAGACTACAATGAAGCCAAGGAAGAATACCAGCTTGCTGCTAAGGAAAAGGACAAGAAGGAAGAACTTCTTCAGTCCTTGCAGACCGGTGTGGCATCAAAAGAGGGTCAGGAATCTGGCTACAATAACGAAATCCAGCAAGTAAGAAACAGCATTGCTGTAGCCAATACATCAAAAGCAAAGTATGAAGCGCGCTTAGAATCACTGCGCCATGAAATTGAACGCGACCGCAATAAGGTGTCTAACGCTCAAGCACAAATCGAGCTCTCCAAAAAAGAACTGGAGGAATTTAAGAAACAACAAGAAGCAATATCGGAGAATATGGCCAAGTCTGGATTTGTTCCCGAACGGTTGAATGATCTTACCACGAAGGAACACGAACTAGACTCTCAACTTCGTGACATTACCCACAAAATCGATCTTGCCAAGAAAAAGTTTTCCAATATAGACTTTAAGTACAACATGTCCCGAAACATCAACTTTGATCCCGCCGGCGTTAAAGGTGTTGTTGCCCAGCTTTTCACTCTGGAAGAAAAAAATTATGATAAAGCCACAGCTTTAGAAGTCTGCGCAGGCGGCAGACTTTACCAAGTCGTGGTCGACACCGACTTCACAGCTTCCCAGCTCTTAAAGCATGGCAATTTAAAACATCGCGTCACCATCATCCCTCTCAATAAGGTAAACTCGCCAGCTTTCTTAAAGATGGCTGACAAACTTAATGCAGCTAAAAACCTTGCACCAGGGAAAGTTAATCTGGCTTTAGATTTGATTGGGTATCAAAAAGATGTCGAAAAGGCCATGCAGTATGTCTTTGGAGGTACTTTGGTGTGCTTAGATAGCGAAGCTGCAAAACTAGTGGCCTTTAACCCCCAGGTTCATGTGACAACCGTTACTCTGGATGGCGACGTTTATGATCCAAACGGCACCTTATCTGGTGGCAGCCAGCGCAACAACAACCGCCAGGACAGCAATTCTGCAAACAGCGACGAGATTGGGCCAAACGATGGGCTTCTGATATCTCTTCAAAAAATTCATAAAATGATGCACCGGCAAAAAATATTGCAGACCGACCTGGAGGATCTCAAGAACCAGATTAGAATGGAAACGGCGCTGTCAAACAAGTGCCGTGCGCTCAAAAAGGAGTATGATTTGAAGCAACACGAAATCGCACTCACCGAGAAAAAACTCAAAGAAGGACCTTTTGCACGGGTTTTACAGCTTTTTGAAGAGCGCCAAACCCAGATAAAGGAGCTGGAGGAGGAAATGGTTCGTACTGAAAAAACAATCAGCGAGGGTGCTGTCGAAATCAAGCGAATTGAGCAGGATATGAAGGAGTTTGATAACAATAAGAGTGGAAAATTAGATGAGCTTCAAAGACTAGTTACCAAACTTCAAAAGAATGCAGCAGAAAGGCTCATTACTGTTCAAGAAAAACAAAAGTTACTTCAAAACGCGCAGATTGAAAATGGTAAGGTTATTTTTTTTTAAAAAAAAACTATCATTATTAACACTATTTTAGAACAAACTAGTAGCGACTTTGAAAACTTAAAGGAAGAAAAAGATCGCGCTCAAAAAACAGTTGAAGAACTTGAACCAGAGGTCAAAGAACTGGAAGAGCAATACAAGGTCGTTTGTTCCAAGGAAAAAACATATCGTGAACGACTGGATCAGGAAAAGACACGGCTGATGGGTCTTGACGAGGAGCTTATGGCTTTAGAGAAAACCTTAACCATAAAAACCAAATTCTTATCAGAAAACACTCATAAGATTCAAAAAATTAATCATGAGATGGACAACATAAAAGAAGAAGTCGAGAAGTTTAATGCTATTCTCAATCGGCTTAAATCAGAGCACCCATGGATTTTGGAACACCATCAAAATTTTGGCAAACCAGGTACACCATATGACTACAATAGCGAAATCAATAATATTTCACGTATTCGAATGGAGGTTTCCAAACTAAAAGAACGGGCAAAATCCATGAAGCAGCACCACAACTCTACGGTTCGAAATGTCATTGACACCATGGAGAAAAAAGAAGAAGAGTTAAAGAAGATGATCCGTACTCTGGAAAAAGATAAGTCGAAAATTGAAACAACTATCGTCCAGCTAGATGAATACAAGAAAAAGAAGCTGGAAGAAACCTGGATTAAAGTTTCTCGGTGAGTAATTTTTTTTATTGTGATTTAATGCTTATCACATTGACTCATTGTGACTAACTGTTTTTAGGGACCTAGGAAAAATTTTTGGAGAGCTACTCCCTGGCAACTCTTCCAAGCTGGTGCCTCTTGAAGGTAAAGAGGTATCTGATGGCCTGGAAATTAAGGTCCAATTAGGTGGAGTTTGGAAAGAGAGTTTATCAGAACTGAGTGGTGGTCAGCGGTCGTTGGTGGCTCTTGCGCTCATTCTCGCACTGCTACAGTTCAAACCAGCACCAATGTACATTTTAGACGAGGTAGACGCTGCTTTGGACTTAAATCACACACAGAATATTGGCCAGTTGATTAAAACGCGGTTTCATGGATCTCAGTTCATTGTGGTTAGTCTTAAAGAAGGCATGTTTACTAACGCTAACCGAGTTTTTCGCACGCGCTTCACTGAAGGTACAAGTACAGTGTCAGTAAGTTAAGACAAAAAAACGATAGCTTCATGTTAAAAGGCCTTAAATTATACTTTTATTTCTGTTAAATTGTTTTATAAAATTATTTTTCAAAGGGTTGTTTTCAAAGGTATACAGTAAATATGGTTATATGCACTATCGAGGCTTATCTTATGAATCAGATCAAATAATTGGATATTTGATGAAAAATTAAAAACAACCTCCAGCCACTTTTTTAAACATTTAGCTGAGTCAATATACGCATAAATACCAAGACTTATCAAAATTACTGAAGATCTCCAGGCTGGTGTCAAGAGTGAGATTAGTTGGGGAATTAGGATTACGGAGTTCCGTTAATTTGTGGCAATGTCGACTTATGTAAACACATTTCGTGCTTGTCTTACAGGCAAGTATGAATCATTTATTTATTGAACCAAAAATTTTTTTTATTAAAAAAAAACCTCTTGAGATAGAAAAAAAAAACTCTCATTCTTTTCTCCTCTCTACCCAGTAGTCAAAATCTTTTGTTATTTGCTATGGTCAATTCGTCCTGTGAATCAGAGCCATGGTGGGTCTATGACGACTTAACCTCATGTTATCGCCACAGGTAAGTTAAAAAGACAGTTTCTTTTTTGCTAGATCAAGCCTCTAATCTAAATACATTGACAGATATACTCAGCTTTATCCGTCTGTGATCTTGACAGTTATCTCTATATCGATTCTTTCTTTCAGAACCTTTGACTTCTTTTATAAAGTTCGAAGAAAGTACTCCCTCAGACTTTTTACTCCAGCCACAGACTCGGAGCGCCAAGCACTCCTCTCACACCAAAACGACATCTCATCTCGTTATGTTGAATCATTGGATCCGATTTCTCGAGACTCTGAATATGCCCAGAAAACCATTTCTCTTAGTGACATTAAACCTTCTTTTGATCCATCGTCAACTCAATCGTTTTCCATCACCAAAACCAACGACACAAAGCTCATTTCTTTTTCAGATCCCAACCTGGAAGATGACAATTCCTCAACTCTCTCCTCTAGCCTTTCCTCTGCTTCACTTGTAAATTCCCAAAACGACTCAAAAAAACTTGACAGAAGACATCTTTCCGGGCTTGATCCCACCGAAGAGATCACCATAATTACTGTCACTCGTTCGACTACGGAATACATTAGACTTTTGGTGGAATTGATTTGTAACTTGGGTCTTGCTGCGTCGTCTATTGCCGCATTTTTCATTCCCTCGATTTTTCGAGAGTGGTCAAGCCCTGCAGCTCTCGTAGCAATTGCAACGCTTTGGACGTATAGTTTGACACTCATATCGATCCGGCTATTTTTTGTCAGTAGATCAATTGTGCCTGTTGTACCCCTTTGGGCTCATTCCACTACTATCTACATGTTTTCATTTCTCTTTTATTTGGTCACGTTTCGTTCCGCCATCTTGCACCCTATATCACACTACTCTCAAATCTTCAATCTTGGACAGTCGTTGTTGGTTTTTGCTTTATTTCTAAACAACTTTACAGCACGAATTGGTGATGCTTCAGCAAGGTTATATACTCGAGGATCGACATTTCCTTCAATTGAGCCAATTTCTAGTATTTTCAGCATCATTTCCTACTCCTGGATCGACCCTATTATTTGGATTGGTTTCTTTAGGCCTTTAACCGCAAAAGATCTTTGGGAGCTAAAAGAAGACGATCATTCTATTCAAATCTTTGAACAATGGGCAAAAGCTACTGTGGATTCACCAATATCTTCTTCGGATGGAACAACAAAAAAGCATCGGCTTGCTTGGTGTTTATTTAAATGCTTTTCACATAGTTTTATCATCATAGTCACATGTTCGTTCTTACATGCCCTTGTTTCTTTTGGCCCACCTTTCCTTCTTAAAATCATTCTTGAATATGTCGACAACCCTACTGACACACCCGGTAGTGTCATTTGGCTTGCTGCTTTTTCATTACTTTTTTGCGGGCTTTTTTCCAATATGATGAACAGCCGATTACTTTATGTGGGACGCAGACTGACCATTAGAGTTAAAGCTATTCTGATCAGTGAAATTTATAAGAAAACTTTACGCCGGAAAGCAACTGTTATTAAAACTAGCAAATCTGAAGAGCATGATGAAGAAGAAGAAGAATATGCAGCCGAAGATGAATCTCAGGCAAATCATGGTGCCATCATTAACCTAATGTCTGTGGACAGTTTTGAGGTGTCAGAAGTTTGTGCATTTTTTAAAGACGTTTTTGAGGGCATATTTGTGACTGTTATGAGTATCTTTTTCTTATACCTAATTATTGGATGGAGTTCTTTTATCGGTGCTGGGGCAATGTTTTTACTCATGCCCATTCAATTTTACTTATCGCACTCTTACACAAAATTACAATCAAAAATTATGGCGACCACAGATCGCCGTATTGAAAAAGTAAACGAAGTGCTACAAAGCATTCATATTATCAAATTTTTTGCTTGGGAAACAAAGTTTTCTGAAAGTATCATGGAGACACGCAGGGAAGAACTTCAAAATCTTCGAGAACGATATGTTCTCTGGTCAAAAACGATTTTGACATACTTTCTCACCCCAGTTATTGTTACCGTACTTGTTTTTGGATCTTACATTTTTATCCAAAAACACTTGCTTACTGCACCTATCGCGTTTACCTCACTGGCAATATTAAATGTTATGAAGGATCCCATCCAAGATATGGCCGAAGTGATTACAGAGATTTTGAAGGCCAAAGTTTCACTTGACCGTATTGAGGATTTTTTAAATGAGAAGGAAACCTCAAAATATTCTCAAATGTCTGTATTTCCAACCACTGGTCCAAAGGTTCGCATTGGATTTCAAAATGCAACATTTTCTTGGGAGTCTTCTGACATTTTAAATACCTCTAAAACTGACTTTAAACTTCGAGATATTGATTTTGATTTTGACATTGGCAAGCTGAATGTCATCATTGGGCCAACAGGTAGTGGAAAAACTTCATTACTTTTGGCATTGTTAGGTGAAATGGAGCTTGTATCTGGTTCTCTTTATCTTCCTGGCGGCTGTCTTCGTGATGAAGCCGTACCAAATACTATTACTGGTCTTGCAGAAACAGTTGCCTATTGCTCTCAGTCCTCCTGGCTTTTGAATGACACAGTTCGCAACAATATTTTATTTGGAAGTGACTATGATCCTAAAAGGTTTAATGCAGTAGTTGACGCTTGTTCTCTTCGTCGCGATTTGGAAATTTTTGATGGCGGTGATCAAACGGAAATTGGTGAAAAGGGAGTTACGTTGTCTGGTGGCCAAAAGCAGCGTGTTTCACTTGCCCGCGCTTTCTACTCCAACTCTCGTCACCTGATTCTTGATGACTGTTTGAGTGCTGTTGACTCGCATACTGCACTTTGGATTTATCAACACTGCTTGACTGGACCTTTAGCCTTGAACCGTACGATCATTTTAGTATCTCACAATGTCGCCTTGACTATTTCACAAGCTTCCAAGGTCATTGTTATGGATAATGGTCGTGTGAAAGCTCAGGGTACTCCTAACGTATTACTGGCTCAAGGCCATCTTGGTGATGATGAACTTACTAGTGCTTCCATTACTCGTGAAACTTCTTCCACTAATCTCAGTTCACAAGCCAATTCTTCAGCTCCAATACTGGATCAAACTCAAATAATTCCTCAGACTTTTGGAGAAGAGATTTCAAGAATGCTAAACAAGGAGCCCGATCCTTCAATTTTACAAGAAGAAGAGGAGGAAGAAGAAGAACAAAATAAGATGAAAGCACTGGGGAAATTAGGTGCAGATGAGTTTAAGCAGGATGGTGGGGTTTCATCAAACGTTTATTTTACTTATTTCAAGGCAATGGGGGGCAAATATTTTTGGACTTTTTTTATTTTAATATATTTACTCCAGCCCGCTCTTGAAGTTGCGAAATCCTGGTGGATCAAAATTTGGACTCAGGCAATTACAGAAAAAATACCCGATATGACTGTATCACAGATTACCCAAGTTGTACCAGTACTTCATTGGGAACTTTCTTCAAACTATTTTATTTCTGGTGCTACAATTCTCGATCAAAATACGCATGGTTCCCTTTACTACATGTTAATGTATGTGGTTCTCAATATTATTTTTGCATCATTCACTACTTTTACCTCTTTGGTCAGCTTTTTTGGAAGTATTAGAGCATCCTCCATCATGTTTAAACGACTTTTAGATAATATATTGGAATCTAAGATTCGTTTTTTTGATTCCACACCTATTGGAAGAATCATGAATAGATTTTCTAAAGATATGGAAGATTTGGACCAGGAACTTCCAAATTCAACCTCAATGATTGTTGAGCTGGTTTTAAATACATTGGCTATTATTTTACTGATTGTCTATATTACTCCCAAGTTTCTTTTTTTTGGTATATTTATTCTTGGTCTTTACTGGATCATTGGAGTTTTTTATTTGTCGGCTTCTCGTGAAATCAAGCGTCTAGATTCAATTTCAAGATCCCCAATTTTTCAACATTTTGGCGAGACTCTTTCTGGTGTTTCCACAATCCGTGCGTATGGAGTCAGCAACAGATTTATTTCTAAAAATTTTGTTAAAGTGGACAATAGCAATCGAGTTTTATTTTGCTTATGGACTTCTAACAGATGGTTTTCATTTCGTACCGAAATGACTGGTTCTCTTGTTTCATTTTGTTCTGCGGCAATGATTATCATCAGTGCCAAAAGTTTGAGTTCTGGTCTTGCAGGTTTGTCACTCTCTTATGCTCTAACGTTTAACGATTATATCAGATTGATTATTCGAACATATTCAGCTTTAGAGATTAATATGAACTCTGTTGAAAGACTGCTTGAATACATGAATATTGAAAAGGAAGCACCTGCCGTAATTGAAGACTTTCGCCCGCCTAAAAACTGGCCAAGCCAGGGTGAGATTGAAGTTAAGGATTTGTCATTGCGATATGCTCCCGAGCTTCCCTTGGTTATTAAAAATGTGAGTTTTAAAGTCCCCTCCTTTAGTAAAATTGGCATTGTTGGACGTACAGGAGCTGGAAAATCAACAATCATTACAGCATTTTTTAGGTTTTTGGAAGCGGAGACAGGCTACATTAAAATTGATGGGATTGATATTTCCAAAATAGGTCTTCGAGATTTGCGTCAAAATCTAGCTATTATTCCGCAAGAACCAACACTTTTCAAAGGAACAATCAGATTTAATTTGGATCCCTTTGATCAATATTCTGATAAACAGATTTTTGAAGCTCTTCGACGTGTAAATCTAATCAAGCCCCAAGAGCGCCCTACATCCGGTTTTGTGTCAAGCCAACAGGGCGGGTTCACTTCTGGGGTTCGGGAAGGGTCAAGAGATACCTTAATTAATTACTCTACTCCAGCTTCTACGACCTGGAATAGAGAAGTTAATGAGGAAAATATTAATTTGTTTCAAGATTTGGATACTCTAGTAGCCGAAGGTGGATCTAATCTTTCGCAAGGACAGCGGCAGCTCATGTGTTTAGCTCGTTCGCTGCTTAAGTCACCCAAAGTATTGCTTTTGGACGAAGCCACGGCATCAATTGACTACGAAAGTGATGCTCAGATTCAAAAAACTATTCGAACCGAGTTCTCCCAGACAACCATTATCACGATTGCACACCGGTTGCGGTCCATTGTAGATTATGACCGCGTTCTGGTTATGGACAGTGGCTGTGCAGTCGAGTATGACCACCCGCATATTCTTTTGCAAAATCGGGAATCCATTTTTTATTCTATGTGTGCAAACTCGGGTGAGCTCGAGACTCTGCTGAATATTTCCCGAATAGCCTTTGAACCGAAAACCTGAAACACTACTGGTTAAATCAAGTATCTTTATGTATATCCAACTAATTTAGCAAATAATAATAACACTGAAATCAACTTTCCGGTTACACGGGTACTGCGGTTAACTGTGACGACGACAGTGATAAGAAAAAGAAGCAAGTAAATAAGGATCTTTATCACGATGCCGTCCATAGCCTTTCTATGTGAATAATTTTTTTTTATAAACGGCATTGTTGTATCTAAGTGAAAACCTCCGTCGGCGCTTTGCGTAGTGGAGCTCCGTTTGGATGGGTGATGGGAAATGACGTTTAATTACATAATCATTAATGCCGTGCACAACTTATTTTATCATGCAGGTATGAATGGGTGTAGTTGAGAGAGCGGGACTGAGTGCCCTTATATATGACTGTGATTAGTTTTTTAATGATGAAAAAAAAAAACCCTCTTGCCCCTTTTTCTTTCCTACTTTCTAATATTTCTTCTTACTATAACACACTTTCCACCAACTTCATCACTATTCTTCCATACAATGACCAAGTCCTCTTGTGATTCTGGGCCTTGGTGGGTCTATGATGACCTGGCTCCATGTTATCGTCACAGGTAAGCCTTTTGTGAGAATTGAAATAATATGACGCGAGTGCTCGGGTTGAAAAAAAAAAGTGCACAAAATCTCTAACCAAGACATTTCATTTTCAATAGATTTACTCAGCTTTATCCCTTTATCACCCTGATTGTAGTTTCGGCATCAGTTCTTATTTTCAAGAGTCTTTTTTTCCTTTACCGATCTCGAGGAAAGTATGCTCGCCGGCTCCTGACTCCGTCCACTGATTCGGAGCGCCAGCCCCTCTTGACCCAGGGTAGTAACGCTCCTCATTACGTTGAAACGCCTAGTGCCGCTCAAACAGATCTTGACTATGCTCAAGAAACACGTCCTGTCAGTGATATTGAACCATCTTTTGATACATCTCCAAAAGCTTCTCCCTTTGTGATTAAGAAAGATTGCTCCACTTCTCCGCTTTTTTCTTCTTCCGACAACTCTGACACCGATGTTGATGAAGAAAACTCTTCAACTATTTCTGCCGATTCTTCTGCATCATCTCTACATGGGCAAGAACAAGAGGAAACGAACAAAAAAGACTACGCTGATCTCGCCGCCACTGGAGATATTACTATTGTTACTGTCACACGCTCTACAGCGGAAAAGGTACGACTTGGAATAGAGCTCATTTGCAACATTCTTCTTGTTACTTCGTCTTTATCAGCCTTTTTCATTCCTTCAATCTCTAAGGAATGGTCTAGTCCTGCTTACCTTACTGCAATTACAGCTCTTTGGACCTACACCTTTGTCCTTATTTTGATTCGTCTGTATCTCATAAGCAAGTCCATCGTACCTGTCGTGCCTCTTTGGGCTCATTCAACCACTATTTATCTTTTTACTTTTTTGCTTTACCTTGTCACATTTCGCTCCGCCATATTACATCCTGTTTCTCGTCAATCGAAAATTTTTAATATTGGGCAGTCATTTTTGGTTTTGGCTTTGTTCTTGACAAACTTTACCGCAAAAATTGGCGATGCCCCAGCAAAAATTTACATTCAAGGATCGGCATTCCCATCACTTGAGCCGATTTCTAGTATTTTAAGTATCATTTCTTATTCTTGGATCGACTCCACTATTTGGATAGGCTATTTTAGAGCATTGACTGCCAGGGACATTTGGGAGCTTAAGGCTGATGACCATTCAATCACTGTTTTCGATTCTTGGGCAATTGCCACCGCCGACTCTCCTGCCTCGTCTTCGGGAGGTACAACGGAAAAACGCAGCCTTATATTTAGTCTTGTCAAATATTTTGCTAGTTTTCTTATTATTTCCAACTCTTGGACCTTTCTATACTCTTTTCTTTCCTTTGGCCCTCCTTTCCTTCTTAAGGTCATTCTTGAATATGTCGACAATCCATCTCACACTCCAACTAGCGTAGTGTGGCTTTACGTTTTTGCCTTATTTTTCTGTGGCGTTATTTCGAATGCAGTTCAAGGTCAATCGCTTTTCATTGGCCGCAGAATTTGTATTCGATTGAGATCTATTCTCATCGGCGAGATTTACACCAAAACACTCCGACGAAGAGCAACTGTTGCTAAAAGCAGCAAGCTTGGCCAAGCAGAGGACGAAGAAGAACAAAGTGATGATACCAAGGATGACAAAACCGACAAAGACAACACCCAAGCCAACCATGGTGCAATCATCAACCTCATGGCAGTTGATACTTTCAAAGTTTCTGAAATTTGCGCTTATCTTCACTTTATTTCTCAGGGTGTCTTTGTGACGGTTTTATGTGTCTTTTTCCTTTATCTTCTTATAGGATGGAGTTCTTTTATTGGTGCTGGCTCCATGGTTTTGCTTATGCCAATTCAATTTCGTTTATCGCGCATGTACTCCAAGTCACAAATAAAGCTTATGGCTGCTACGGACCGTCGCATTAACAAGCTTAATGAAGTCCTCCAAAGTATTCGTATTATTAAGTTTTTTGCTTGGGAAGAAAAGTTTTCTGAAAGTGTTATGGCCATTCGTGAAGAAGAACTTACACACCTTCGTACCCGATACATCCTTTGGTCAGCTGCGACACTTGTTTATTTTACCATTCCTATTATCGTTACTGTTCTTACGTTCGGATCGTATATTTTTATTCAAAAACATTTGCTTACTGCACCTGTTGCATTCACTGCTTTGGCTTTGTTAAATGTTATGAGAAATCCTGTTGAACAAATGGCTGAAATGGTTACAGAACTTTTACAAGCTAAAGTTTCTCTTGACCGTATTGAAGACTTTTTAAATGAAAAGGAAACTTCAAAGTATTCTCAGCTTTCTGTTCACCCTACTACTGGTACCAACACTAGAATTGGATTTCAAAATGCTACATTTTCTTGGGAATCTTCCGATATTTCGAATACCTCTAAAACGGATTTCAAACTTCGTGAAATTGATATTGATTTTAAGATTGGCGAACTTAACGTCATTATTGGTCCCACTGGCAGTGGTAAGACCTCATTACTTTTGGCATTACTTGGTGAAATGGAGCTTGTCGCTGGCTCTATTTATCTTCCCGGAGGCTGCCTCCGTGACCAAGTTGTTCCGGATGCTACCACTGGTCTTGCTGAAACAGTTGCCTATTGCTCTCAGTCTGCATGGCTTTTGAATGACACTTTGCGTAACAACGTTTTATTTGGAAGTGAATATGACCATGACCGTTATAATGCGGTAATTGATGCATGTTCTCTTCGTCGTGATTTGGAAATTTTGGATGGTGGTGATCAAACGGAAATTGGTGAAAAGGGTATTACATTGTCTGGTGGCCAAAAGCAGCGCGTTTCACTTGCCCGCGCTTTCTACTCCAACTCTCGTCACCTGATTCTTGATGACTGTTTGAGTGCTGTTGACTCGCATACTGCACTTTGGATTTATCAACACTGCTTGACTGGACCTTTAGCCTTGAACCGTACGATAATTTTGGTATCTCACAATGTTGCCTTGACTATTTCGCAGGCTTCCAAGGTCATTGTTATGGATAATGGTCGTGTGAAAGCTCAAGGTACTCCTAATGTATTACTTGCTCAAGGCCATCTTGGTGATGATGAACTTACTAGTGCATCAGTAACCAGAGCAGCGTCTTCTGTCAACCTGAACTCACAGGTATCTAACAGTTCTGCTATTGCCACCTCTGCTCATGATCAACTTATGCCTAAGACTTTTGGAGAAGAAGTTGCAGCTAAACTTTCGGAAGAACCTGATCCATCTATCATTGAAGAAGAAAATGACAAGAAAAAGAAGAAGAAAAAGCACTCTGGTAAACTTGTTTCTGAAGAAACTAAACAAGAAGGAAGCGTATCAACTGATATTTACTTGGCATATATGAAGGCTATGGGTGGCAAATCATTTTGGACTTTTTTGGTTTCTCTCTTTTTATTCCAGCCTGTTCTCGATATCACCAAGTCTTGGTGGATCAAGATTTGGACACAAGCTATTACTGAAAAGAATCCTGATCAGATTACTGTTGAAGATGTTCACTATATTGCACCTTCTCTTCTTTCTCATTGCTATTCATACCTGTACTACCATTCTTTGAACTTTTTTTCAAATAGCAACAATGCGGGCATTGCTTCAACTGTTCAGGCTTGGGACGAGAAAACACACGGTTCAGTTTATTACATGGTCATGTACATTATTCTCAGCATTGTTTTTGCGTCATTTACTACTTTTAATGTTTTGGTTAGTTATTTGGGTGGTGTTAATGCTTCTCGAAAGCTTTTCAAGAAGCTTCTTGATAATGTTTTACAATCCAAAATTCGCTTTTTTGATGCAACCCCTATTGGTCGCATAATGAATCGATTTTCCAAGGATATGGAGGGTGTTGATCAAGAACTGCCTACCATGGCCTCATCTGTATTCCGTTTTATTTTGGGTGCACTAGCTACCACCTTACTTATTGCATATATTACTCCTGGATTTTTAATTTTTGGTATCTTTATCATGGGTCTCTACTGGCTTATTGGAATTTTTTACTTGTCTGCTTCTCGCGAGATCAAGCGTATCGATTCTATTTCCAAATCGCCAATTTACCAACACTTTGGCGAAACTCTTTCAGGTGTTTCTACTATTCGTGCATATGGTGTTGGTAATCGGTTTATTTCTGATAGTTTTTCCAAGGTGGATAATAACAATCGTCCATTTTTCTATCTTTGGGTTGCAAACCGATGGCTTTCTTTTAGAATCGATCTCGCTGGTGCACTGGTTGCATTTTCTTCCGCTGCCATGATTATTCTCAATACCAACAGTCTTAGTGCCGGTCTTGCGGGTTTGTCGCTTTCTTACGCCCTTACATTCAATGATTATGTGCTGTGGATTGTGCGGTTGTATGCAGTGCTTGAGATGAATATGAATTCAATTGAACGTCTGCAAGAGTACATGGATATTGAAAAAGAAGCACCTGCTGTTATTGAGGGTTCTCGTCCTCCTGCTAACTGGCCTAGCAAGGGTGAGATTGAGGTTAATGATTTATCTTTACGTTATGCACCAGATCTTCCTTTGGTTATTAAAAATGTTACATTTAATGTACCTGCGTTTAGTAAGATTGGCATTGTCGGTCGAACCGGCGCCGGTAAATCCACTATTATTACGGCATTTTTTAGATTTTTAGAAGCCGAAACTGGATACATTAAAATTGATGGGATTGACATTTCTAAAATCGGCCTTAGAGATTTAAGACAAAACTTGGCAATTATTCCTCAAGACCCTACACTGTTTCAAGGTACCATCAGATCAAACTTGGATCCTTTTGATCAATACACAGATGATGAAATTTACGAAGCTTTGCGCCGTGTGCATTTAATCAAACCCGAAGAGCTGTCGTCGATTGCACATCGGGTCAAGGGTAAGTCCAAATCCATCTCGAGTGGACATTCGACACCTGCACGCGCTACAACTGCCATAGATAGTGTTTCATCTTCTGCAGCCGCAGCAGCTGCTGCTGCCAAGGCAGCCAATGGCGAGAATGTTAACTTGTTCCATGACCTGAGCACTGATGTTGCAGAGGGTGGATCAAATCTCTCCCAAGGTCAGCGACAACTCATGTGTCTTGCACGGTCGTTACTCAAATCTCCAAAGGTGCTTCTGTTGGACGAAGCAACTGCATCTATTGACTACGAAAGTGATGCACAGATTCAAAAGACCATTCGGGCAGAGTTTGCACATACGACAATTCTGACAATTGCACATCGGTTGCGATCAATTGCCGATTACGACCGCATTTTAGTTATGGATGCTGGTCGTTCTGTTGAGTACGACCATCCTCATGTGCTGCTGCAGAATACCAGGTCTATTTTTTACTCCATGTGTGCTAACTCTGGTGAACTTGAAACGCTGTTAGGTATTGCACAAGCTGCCTATGAAGCATCGCAATGCTAAATCTGCAAAGATTAAAATTAAAAAAAAGTTAGGGAGTGTGTATTATAAAAATAAAAATTATCTTCAAACAAACCTTTTAGCAATTATCTCATAAAACAATGAAGAAAATTAGCTGTATGCAAATACGTAAAAAGAATCCTAAAACTGTATTAAAAAGAGTGTCGTTAAAGTAAACATTTATGCTTGAAAGAAAATTATCACACTTTTAATCATTAATCGTCATGATTCCTTGGGTGCATCTAAGGTGGTCCAAGTGCAGAGCCAAAGTCGGTACTCCTTGATTCTGCCACCAACCAGACTTGAAATTGAATAAAAATATAATGAAAGTAAGTAAACAGTTGACTTAAGATTCAATAAAGTCTTCTTGTCTAAAAAAAAAGTGTCTCCGCATAGTGCACGGAAAGTTGGATTCAAGTTTGATGGCCACTGGAAAGCATCTCAAGCCCAGTAATAAGTAAACAATTGAGAGATGATATCGGCAACAAAAACGACAACAAGACCACCAAGTCTGACTTGCTCAACCACTAATAAAAGCTGACAACCAAGGTGATGGTTTAGGGCAGTGATTGTATAGTGGGAGCTGAGGCTAAAGTGGGGCCCAAGCCAGTTAAGCTTCAACCAAAGAAAAGGTATAATGGGAGCAAACGGCAAAGAGTTGGTAGCAAATGTTAAACTAATCTTGGTTGGTGTATTGTTTCCATAAATTAATACACATCAAAAGTTGTGATGGACAGTCCGCTAAAAAAAATAGCTAGTCAAAGTATAAGTCATGATTTTAGATATCTACCAAAAAAATAAAAAAAGTGCAACATTATTTAAGGAACAACAGTCATAGTCATGGTTGAATATGTAAATATATCAATAGACAGAAAAAAAATTGATTAAACGAGTTTTGAGGGGTGGTAAGAAGAAATAGAATTCAAAACTTGGGGGTGGGTAAGGTCGATATTTATACATGAACCCACGTTTAAAAATAAGTAGGAGGAATATTGAAGAACAGAACTTAAAAGATACCACAAAGGTTTTGGAGCGATTTAAAAAGAGTCTTGCTAGTTTTTTTCTCGTCTGCCTTGAAGCTTTCTCTAAATGGTAATTATCACATTTCTTAGACTGTAGCTTAGTGAACGGTTTGACGTTTGATTGAAATAACAAGAGTCATTTTTATAAAAAATGCCTTTTTTTAAAGCTTCCAATCAATAGAAGCTTTATTCCAAGGTTTCAGATGAGATTTCACACTAGTCGTTTGCCGTCTCGAGATAGTTGTGGTGAGTAAATTTCCTAATCGAGAAATATATTGTGTTACATTAAAATAGGTTTATGTAACAAGTCTACTAGTCTGGGGAAAAAAAACTGTAACATATATCAGCCGTACTTAAACCCTTACCCTTGTATTTGTAATAGAACGCTCAACTGGCTTAACGTTGTGCCCATTCTTTTCCAGCTCACGAGATCCGCCAGATCAAACCTAAACAAGTCGTTTTTTCAACAAAACCGGCGATTTGCTGGTTTCTTTGATAAAGACGAGGCGTTTATATAAACAGACGATGTCAATAGCAGTTGATTCCAGGTGTTTGTGTCATCCACAGTAACGTTTCAAAAACCTACGTTGTCAAGTTGACATGTCTATAATTTATTTTTATTCCAATGAATCTTACAGATAGCTTTTTAACTAGTGTCTTTTTCTACATTACACGTCAATAAAGAAAAAATCATACTTTATTTTTTTTGGAATAGTGAAAAAAAAAGTTTAGTATGCATAGAGAAATTTGAAAAAAGGGGCGGCTCGTTATGATAAGGATAGCGTAGTGAATTTTAGGTTCTAAGATGTATCTGTGGGGCCAGAAAGGAGCTGAAAGAGATATGTGATATATCGAAAATGTAAAATAAAAATAGTAACAAAGCTAGGAGAAGCAAGGAAAAGGAAATAAACTTGAGAGATTTTTTAATGAAAAAATAACATTACAGAGCAGCCATTGTGGCGGCGGTGGGGGTGGAGGGCACGTCTGCAGCGGCAGCTGCCAGGTATACATCGACCCGCGAGGTTTTTGTGGGTGTGGATGGCAGGTCCGGGATTCGAGAGGAGTGGACCTGCTTGACAATGACTATTTCGTCGTCGTCGTCATTGTCCAAGTCCGCCAGACCATCCTGCGCAGGAGTTGTTACTGGAGTCAGGAGCACACGCTGAGGCAAAGAGGTAGATACGTCGTCAATAATAAAGGAGGAATCATCGTCTGCTACTGAGAGGTCGTCGTCCGGGTACTGTTTTTGCTGTAACTGAACGTCACGGCTACTCTTCGGAGTGGCGGGAGCGGAAGTTGCCGGTGTGTCCAGAACGGTCTCGTGGCCACGGTCCTCGTCCACCTCATTTGCATCTAGGGCTTTGTGGTCATCTAGATCGGGAGAAAGGTTTGCGGTAGTAATGGAGGCAGAAGTTTGCTCCTCCCAAGGTTTCCCATCGTCTTTATTTTTGTCACCAGAAAGCTTTTCTCCGTCGTCAGCACCCGCAATAGGCGACGAGGGGGTTGGCGAGCTGGCCGCGGCTGCGGCGGCGACTTGGTTAAATCGTTTGGATGTCCTCCGTGGCGAGCTTCCTTTGGGCGATGCGGCGGCCGCTGCTGCAGCTGCGCGGCTGTTTGCTGCAGCGATTGCTGCGGCAGTGGCCTCCTTTGCTGCATTGGGCGAGAGTGGGGGGACCGGAGCGGTAGCTGCGTCGGTGGGGATGGCAAGAGTGACGGGGTCGGCGGAGGCGCGACGCTGGTAGGAAGCGGTTGCGCTGTCTGCGTGGGCTTTGAGGCGGTAAAAGACGCGCTTCCAGGTTGTTTGGAGCAAGTCTCCCGGGTCGATTTTATTGAGCTGGGGTGGAGGGGTATCATTGTTAAGTGGTGGAGGTTGATCCTGGCCGTACATGCAGTAGTAGGGGGTGACTCTGCTGACGGGGTTAACGTGGGAGTTGAAGTCCGTTTCGCAGTCCTTGACGACCTGGGTCCAAAGCACTTCGGAGCTTTTGTTGTCTTTAGTTTTTTCTTTAAAGAAGCGCGTAACGCGCTTTTTGGCGGGCTGCAGGCCACCGCCAATTTGGGGGCGGAACGCCGAGGTACGGAGATGCTTGATTTTGTGTTCGATGCAGAGAGCATCAAACTCGCCTTTGAAGCGAGTGCGGCGGCCGGAGGAGATGAGCTGTTCTGGATAGCCGCCTGCGCGGGCGCAAATGGCGCTGAACCGGGTCCAGTAGCCCTCGGGGGTGTCCGAGCTGGAGACGGCCTCGAGGAAAAGGCCCTTTGTGAACCGGTCCTGGACCATGAGAAGGCGGTCGAGGCCGTCGCCGTGGTCGACAAAGCCGGGGAGATAGTCGATGCTCATGACTTGGCACGGCCGGGTGGGGAACTTGCGCACGACTCCGTCAATGACCTCGCCATCGCCCGTGTCGAGTTTGGCGCCGGCTTCAATGTCCTTGTCAAAGAGATCATACTCGTCCATGAAGTCAGGGGTATCAGTTGCGGCCGAGGTGGAGGAAGAAGATGGATCCGTGGCGGAGGATGTGGAGGATGAGGCTTGTTTGCGTGGAGCCAGGTACTTTGCCTTTTCGCGCTGGCGAATTGCCTTGTGGATCTCGAGAGAAGAAGCCTCGAGGCTCTTTACGAGCCACTGGTGCTGCTCAGCCTGGGTGGTTGGGTCGTAGATGGGATGGCCGCCGACGTTGAAGTGCTCAGCGTATTTGAGCATGAGCTGCTCGCGCACCTCTGGGTGGACGCTGAGGAGCCAGACCTCGAGCTTGCCGCCGGGCTTGGAGAGGAACTCAGCGAGCTGGGCGGAGTAGGCGGAGAAGTGGTTGTAGAACTCAAAAGAGTTTTTGAAGCGCTCGTAGTCTCGAGCACGCATGTCTAGGGTGTAGCGGGTGCGCATGATGCGGTTGATTGTGGAAAGGGCGCCTGAGCGAAGGATCCAATCGACGGGGAGCTTTGAGTTGAGGGTGCGGGAGAGCTGGGTCTTTGTGATTTTGCCGCCTGGCGCTTTGTCCACGTAGGTGTAGAGCTCGAGCATGAAGTAGTAGAGGTCGATTTCCGGGTCATACTTGGGTGCAAAGTCCGTAGGGACGTACTCAGTGTTTGTAGACGAGGCAAAGGCGTAATCGTTCAGCGGGTGAGGCTGGCCGAGAAAGGGGAACCAGACGACGCCGAACAGAGAGAACTTGGGGATCTCGGATTTGATGCGGGTAGATCGCAGTGCGACCTTGGGTGAGAAGTTTCCCATGGTTCTTTAAAAGGAGGGTTTGGGTGGGGGGGGGGGGGGGGGGGGGGGGTGTGGGAAAAAAAAAATTAAAAAACCTTCCAAAATGATACAAACAAATCACAAAATCTCAGTTAAAAATACATCCATCAAAGAACACCTCCGCCAGCATGCGGGAGTCCCAAAGCTACGGGGTCACAAAGCCTTTTTTATTTATTTCTGGTGAGATTGCTTGATCGGGTCGCCCGCTTCTTTTTTGAGTAAAAGAAGCCGGCCATGACGGGTATTTCTTGTTTAGTATTTCGTAGAACAGAGTTTCTTTAAATAAAAGAAAGGTTTGGAAAATGCCGTACGTGTTGAAGTTGCTCCCAGAGACCGCACTCTGTAGGAACTGGTCCCGACCTGAAAAAGAGCCTGGTCTGTGTGACGTCGTTTCTTTGGGGTCCTGTGGGTTTATCGTACGCCTGCTCTCTTAGAGAAAGCGACAAGTCTTGGAGTAAACGAGTCAATCTGGGCTAGCTGATATTTCAACTAACGCGCCACCATGAAAAATCCCAGCTTTGTTTTTTCTCACTAGCAATTGTTTTCTCCAGCTTTTTTTTTTTTAATCACTTGACGATTATTATTTCCAGTCGCTTCGGTTATTTTTCACTCCCACGGACGCGTCTGGTACGCCGAAATGAAGCCTCCCTTTTTGTCGCGTTTCTGTTTCTCTCTTAGTCTCCCTTTGTTGGTTCTCGTTTGACCCGCCACGCTGGGTTAAGTTTGATTCGTAAAGGTCCCAGTCCCAAAATGGAGTTTCCACCTTGGTGCATCCATTTTTATCAAAGGCTGCTCGTCAAAGCTCAGGATAATTCAAATCGCAACCTCTTCTTCAACTGGCACTGCCAAATTTGTATTGTTATAATACGCGTTTCACGCAAATCACTACTAAGACGCGTATAACAATCATGGATACTCGTTTTTTTTTCATAAAACCTTTTGGTTTGTCCTAGACTTTTATCTTTTTAAGCTTGATGATAAAAAAACTACTTCATCTTGTATTAAAGTTTTTCAGTTAACTTCCTATTTAGGATGATTTTTCCACCGCTTTTTCAAATCACAATCAATACTGTCTATTATGCTGTTGTTTTACTATTTAACTTTCATTTGTTTTTGTATCCATTATCAACATACCTCCTATTCACTTTCCTTTAAAATCTATCTTCGGCCCTGTTGACGTCTGCTCTTACCAGGACGCTTGCCCTTGGGTGCACTGCCGCCGCTGCCACCAGCACGCTTGGACTTCATTCTGCGATTGAAATCAGAAACGTCGCCAGATGACGCCGCGTCGTTGCTCTTCTGGAACTTCTTCTTGCCGCCAAACCCATACCGCTGATCCTTGGCCTTGCGCTTTGCATTGAACTTGCCGCCTCTCTGGCCCCCGCGCTCCTCGTTGGCGGCCGCAGCCTCCTCGACCGCAATGTCAAAGTCCTCGCTCGTCATCTCGTTGCCGGCCCGCTTCCGTTTCAGACCTTGGATCTTGTCCAGAGTGGCCCGCTTCTCCTTGGCCCGCTCCTGCAGCTTGGCGTGTTGCACCTGCTTGCCAAACTTCTTGAGCTCCCGCAGCTTGCGGGCGTCCTGCTGTGCTCGCTTCGCCGTCTCATCCGCAATAAGCTTGGCCTTGAGCTTGTCCATGTGCTCATCAGACTTGATCATCTCGGCAAAGTAGTCGGTGGGGCGGGAAAAGGCCACCTTTTCGCGGCGCAGCTGCGTCCGCGCAAGCTCGACGGCAGCAAGACCCTGCTTATAAAACCCAAGCTCACGCTCCAAATCGTCAAAAACGTCCCTAATCTGAGGAGCCAGAGCCTCGGCAGAAGTCACGCTAAGATGCTCGTTGAACTTGAGACCAGAGCCACGCGGCAGCTGGATAGCATGGAGTGCCTGTTGCAAAGCTTGTTTGTTGTTGACTGTGAGTTTCTGGAATGGAATCACGTCGGCATCTTCATCAAACTCGGCATCAGAAAGTGCAACATCCTCTTCCTCCTCCTCTTCTTCTTCTTCGTCATCTTCCTCATTGTTGTCTTCGATCTCACTCTCACTATCGCTCTCAACAAGCTTGTTGGTATCAATAAGTTTAGGCACTGTCTCTTCCTCTTCCTCTTCCTCTTCTTCTTCTTCCTTGGGCAGCACGTCTTCCAGAGTCTTTCCCTTCTTCTTCAGTTCTTTTTTAAGTTTGCGCATATCCTTCTTGGAAATTGGATGTTCAATATCGATCTTAGTTTCTTCTTCCTCCTCTTCCTCTTCTTCTTCGCTTTCAGACTCGTCCTCCTCTACCTTCTGAACGGGCTTCTTGGGCGCCCGCGCTTGCTGCTTCTTGTTGCCATTTTTCATCTGGTTCTTAAGCTTGGAGTACTCCAAAGCATCTTTCAGTTTGAATTTGCCCACCATAGTTGTTTTTTGTTTAAATTATTGGAGAGAGAGAGAGATTTGTATATACAGCTGACACCAAGTGTATATAATTGTGGTGTTGAAAAAAAAAAAAAAATTTCCTTCCTTAAAATTTTTTTTGGGGAAATTTTCCGCGCCGCATTACATTGAAATTCAAGTTGTAACAAAACATAACCCATTATATAATCTGCGCACGGCTGTGCGTCTTTTTCTTTCACTCAATGCTTTGGATCACCGCCAAAATGCGCCGCAGCGCCTCTGCGCCCACCTTGTGCTCTGCCTCGAGCTCGCCAATGATTTCCTCCGCCACCGCTCCATACTCCCCCAGCACGGCCCGCGTGTGGGCAAAGGTGTTGGTTTCGCGCTCCATGTATTCTACGGCATACGTCTTGAGTGACACGTCTTTTGTTTTTTGCTTTAGAATGTTGAGCAGCTCCTTATTGCCCGGGGCGGCACGTATGCTGTGAATGATTGGGAAGGAGAACTTGCCTTCGGTGATGTCTTCGCAAAACCCTTTATTGTTTGAATACTATATTGTTAGAAGATAAATGTGATGATTTTAAATACTTACATTTTTCGATTGTAGATTAAGATAATCATCTTGAATTTGATATATGATTCCAAATACATTGGCCAGGGGAATCAAGTCGCTATTCATGTTAGTTTCAAGATTTGATTTGCATAACAAAGCCTTACATTTCAACAGCACTTATTTCCTGCATGAGTCGGACAGCTAACCGATACAGTCCTCCAGTTTCTAAACGAAATTAGTATTTAAGAATCAAAAGGCGTAAGCAGAGCTCAACTCACTATTCATCACCATGTCGATATACTCCTCTTCGGAGGGACAAGTAAGTGTATCACGCCAGTATAGATCAAGGCCTTGGCCTCGATGCAGATTAAGAAGCTCATCTGTGAATATGGCCACGGCGCGGTCTGAGTGTAAATCGCGGACTCGGGCGAGAGCCATAAAGTAGATGTAGTTTGCGGCGTTGATTGTTTGGGCCGTCCCAAAAATGGAATGTGCCACAGGAAATCCTCGCCGTAGATCGGCTGAATCTTCGACATCGTCGATTCTTGAAGACGTGAGAGGTGCGTTAGTAGAGGTAAATAAAAAAGTGGACATCACTTTGGATTGGTATATAATAATAACTCACAATAAAGACGCAGTGTGTAGCATTCCTATGATTTCACTTATGATGGCCAAAGCCGCTGAGTCTACCTGTAGTACAGAATTAAACGCAAGCACAAGTCGCCCACGCATATCTTTGCCGGGCAAGTTTGTAAGATAGTTGTAAGGGCCTAGTAGGACCTACAGGGAATCAAGAGATGTCAGAGAATTACCCCACGAAGGATCGGCATCTGCAAGTGGAGTCGAAAAAAGAGAGGAGAGTAAACCGATCTTACCTCTTGATTGGCAGGAGTCCAGTAAGTATCCTTGGCCAGTGATTTACGGCGGCGCGCAACGGCCTGGGGGTCCGGGTTTTGATCTGTCATTGTGGAGATGATGAGTAAGGATGTGGAAGGTGATGTGGTCTTGAGGGGAAGAGTTGTAAAAGATGTGTGAGCTACAAGATTAGCTTTTTGACGTGGTGGATCACGACGACAGATGGCATCAAGAGGCGGTGAGTGTCACAAGAGCAGAAAATGACACAGCAAGAACCCGCTGAGTCAAGAGCCAGCCGCACGCCTGGTTACCAAGAGGATACCTGGTTACTTTACAAAGTAACCCCACGCTGGCTTTAAGATCACAACCACCACCAAAAATCCAACCTTCTTGTTCATTACCAGAGACCTTAAAACCAGCAGGTTTTTTTTTTCAAACGAAAAAGTTCTTTTCTAATCCCCAGTATTTTTCCCCCTCCTCTTTAATCTCCCCATTATAATACCATGGACATTGTGGCTTTCGAGTGGCTCATGCAGATGCCCCTTGCGACTCGGGTTCTGGTTGTCGCCATCCTCGCTTCCTCCACATACCGCCGCGAAATCCAGGCCCGGTTCCTCATCTCGTCGGCGTATTTCCCGCTGCTCGACTACGCCGGCCCGCTGCTGACCAACTCGCTCGTGTACGTGTGGGCGCGGCGCCACCCGCACGAGCAGCTCTCGCTGCTGGGGCTGGTCGCCTTCCGCGCGCCGTACCTGCCGTGGATCATGCTGCTTGTGGGCGTGCTGATGGACGCGCTGACGGGGCGGCGGGCGTCGAGCGGCGGCTTTCTGTCGTGGATCGGCGGCATCCAGATGGCCGTCGACCTGGCCGGCGTGTTTCTGGGCCACGCGTACTTTTTCTGGTCCGACGTGCTCCCGGAAATGTACCCGGGCGTGGCCGAAGGCAACCCGGGCCCGTTTGCTCAGATTGACACATGGGCGCGCAGAAGAATCGATGCCTTACGACAGCAATGGCGACACGAGCCGGTGGAGATTCCAGTAGACAACGTGGCCCGTCCGTTGAACCGAGACCCACTGCAGACACAGCCAACACAGCAATTGGCGGCAGTGGGCGGAGAATTGGCCGAGCAATTACATGTTGCGCAGGACCAGCAGCGGCCGCAGGTTCACTGAGTGTTGAGGGAAGACGGCGTTTGATATTGTTGTTATAATGCAACACGGCTTTGGTTTTTTAAAGAGAAAAACCGGGAGTTATATTGTTTCTTTGTCTTCTTATTCTTATTGTCTATTTTTTTTACATATTGCATCTGTATATTTATAAATCCATGAAATTTTCCAACGTTGATAAAAAGTCAAAATAATGTATAATGAGCTAGTGGTATACGGCTAAGCCCATATGTTTTTTTGCCGTACCAAATTGAAAAATCGCACCATAAGCAAGATGTGCAGACGAGATCTTTGATCTAAACCAGGATGGCTCAGATGGTAGATTTGTTAAAAATAAGGCTGTCGAGTCAGGAGATTTTAGCTAGCACCTAAGTTGACTTTTTCATGAATTTTTTTTGCAGTTTAAAGATCTTGATGGGGATATGCTTTGAAAGCGATGCGAAAAGAAACTACACGTATTCTGCTGGAGAGGGGGCAGGTGTTAAAATCAAGGGCTGTTTCATTGTTAATTTAAATTGGTTGAGAAATTCCCTATGGTCACTACAAAATCACCCGGATTCTTTGTTAGCATGGAGCCCGAAGTGTGTGATACTGTTTCAAAAGATCTTGTGATATCCCTGGGATAGATGGATGAGAGGGTTATTCAAACTAGTCTTTGTTTTTTAGGGCGGAGAGGAAAGTTTCAAACAAAGCAACAAGCCTTCTTCTGCCTATTATATAACTGATGCAATAATAAGAAACCCCCCTTCAACCTCGAGGGTTACACATGTCTCTAAAATAGCACCGTCTGATGGCTCATTTCTTTGTTCAGATGATATTTCGGGAGAAACAGTATCAACTCTAAATTTAGGAATAAACCGCCGAAAGTTTGGAATTTTTTCAAAAAGATTCTCTGCAGTAGCGATATTATTCCATTTGGTGGGGGGGGGAGAGAAAAAGAAACTGTCCCCGCAACACTGTGGGTTGTAACAAAACCCGGTAGCATCTGGAAGAGAAAAGAAATTATATTTTGGCCCGTAGATGGACCTTGAGGTTATTGCCATGAGACTGAACAGCTCTTTGATACGTTTCTAAAATATAAAAATGCCGCCGCAACCTTTGGGTTACTCCACACACCAAGGTAAACGACGTTGAACACGAGCCCAAGGGCCGCGAGAATGGGGGGGACAAATAATGAGCCAATTTCTGTAGATGGTCAATGGCTAATAGGGAAACAATGTATAATCACAAGCAACGTATACTAAATTCCAATTAATCACATCTGGATTAAACCCAACTGTTCTCGAGCGATACCCAAATTGAATCTCAAGGTGTGAACCTGCGTATTCTTTTTGAGAGTTTAACTTCAAGGGCCCATCTCCTGAGCGTCTTTTTGGATAACCAGACCTTTATTTTGGCTCATGTAAACTCTATATAATAGTGATAACCATAGAGGTTAAATGCAAAACGTGGGACTGGGAATATTGGTGAAAAGGTCATGAAAGGACGGACAGAAATGAAGGCTAAAAATCTTATAGCCCTCCCATATTGCCATTCTCTGCGACCACGTCTTATTGTCAAAATATTCCGTTATTTTCTATCTCGGGCTTGCGTACGTTTTGAACGCGTCTAAAATGCCCTGCTGCCTCTTTTAATCGACCCTGCCGCCCAAAAATCGATTTTAAGGGTTAGTCGAAACCAGGTATATCTGATATGCCGAAGAGGAAGGTGCGCCCTAAAAAAAAGAACTCAAAAGCTGGTACCCGATAAATTCTTTTCAGGCCCCCTCCGGGAACGCTTGTACATGAGACCGTACATTTAAGGAGAATGTTGCGTTTGGTAAGTGCTGTTATATGGAGATCGGAACATTTTATAAGAAAAGCGTAAATAAAAACCACGCATTGAAATGATGTAATCGCGGAGAACTCGCGGGAAGAAATAAAAGAAGCTTTTTTGTAATGTTGATGGAAATTCTATTAAAAGTTATCTGTGCTTATGTTTTTTGCATTTTATACGGTATTTCAAAAAAGCCTCAAGGCCTAAAAGTAAGGTTTTCATGCCTAGTTAGCATGAAGCGCTTATGAGACCTTTCGGTTGAGATTTTATTTTGTACATGTTTTTTTATTATCATATAACCTTCCAACTTTTATTATATACTACTTTTTAATTTCCTTCTTGTTTTTCTTTTAGGGTTTTATCATTAAATGTAAAAAAATATTCTTCTTCTGTAGTAAAAAAAAATCTTCAATTCTTAGAAAAAGGCATCCAGAGAATCAAAAACAAAGTCTGTAGTCGAATCCATAAGAGAATTGTCAACTTGGTGGGAAATGGAACCAAAGTCAAGACCCAAGTCATCAAGCACAGAGGAACACTTCTTGGTGGATGTCAGTGTGGAGTTCTTGGAGTCTGCAAAGTTAAACCCATTGCCACTACGATTAGTACTGCCAACCTCTGCACATGTATTCGACATGACCGAGGAGGAGTCCTTGAGACCAAAGAAATCAAAGTTGAAATCAAGGTCAAGGCCTTCAACCTTGGTGCATGAACTTTGCATCGCACACTCGTCGTCCGAGGGAACCATGGTAGTCACACTAGAGGCGCGCGACCGGTCATCGACATCACACCCATTACCTTCTTCAGCACCCAAAACGGAAAAGTCAAAGCAGGTAGTGTTGGAAGAGACCGACGAGTTGTGGCGCATGAAAAAGTCAAGGGGCTCGTCTGTAGATTTCGTGCACGCCGAAGATTCTTCTTGAAGCCACAAAGAGCACACCTCGCTAGGTTCCTCACTGGTGGTACTGGTACCGGGATTAGCCGCAGAAGCAACAGCAGCGGCAGCAGCAACAAGATTAGAGTCGCCAAGAGTAGGGGAGTAGAGAGAGATAGGAGAGTCAAGATCAATTGCTTGGGCGAGGGCCTCGACGTCACGGAGAACATTGGCATCGATTTCCTCGTCGTCGTCGTCGTCATCGTCATCAATGTTGATGTTGAAGTCCTGTAACCGGAAAGACGTTAGCGAAGAAAGGGTAGTGGGCAGTGCGGCTGAATCCAAGGAGGAGCAAGTACCCGAGCTCGTAGATGCCGCTAATTCCGAAGAGGAAGGTTCTTGGGTACCCTGCGGCTGCGGCTGTGACGGCGCATCGAGGGACAAACTAAGGGAGCTGAAAATGTCGGAGGTAAAAAGCCCAAAAGTCAAGTCGTCTTCGGTCGGAGCCATGCTCAAAAGGTCCGAGGAGTGGATAGCCGCCGAAAGGGGAGGCGAAGGGGACGAGGAAGCAAGTGGCGAAGACTTGGAGGACGAAACGGAGGAGGGAGGAGTTGGCAAATCAGCAAAGTAAGAGTTAGTAGAGGCAGGCTGGGTGGGCTTAGCGGCGAGCTTCGCTGATAATTTGGAAGTGGTTTTTGTGGTCGACTTGGGGGTGGCTTTGAGGGAGGGCTTGGGAGCGGCCTTGAGAGTAGGCTTAAGGGCAGGCTTAGCGGGTTTAGCCACGGGTTTCTTGGGCACAATCAGAGGCAACGAAGCAGGATCCTTTGCAGCAATAGAGGCAAGCACAGTCTCAGTCTTCTTCTTATTAGCAAGACTCGAGCCGACTGTAGAGCGTTTTCGCGGGGCGGCGCCAGCACCACCGGCGCGGGCAGTGGCGGGCACTATAGGATGGAGGTGCTTTTCTTTAGAAACGAGGTTTACTGGGGAGATTGCGATTGGGATTATGGGGGTTGAGGAGGGGGTAACTGTGGAAGGAGGGGAGGAAGCTATGGAATCGACAAGAGTGTGAGAATTAGATGGCGGCTAATTGGGGCTAAAGAGCTCCATAGGGGCGGGCAAGAGTGCATACCTTTTCGGGACTTTTTTGGTTTAACTTGTTTAAGATTAGAATTAGTAGAAGAAGAGGTCGTAGGCGTCATAATAGGTGAAGGGGTCATTAAGGGAGTAGTCATCATCAGTTTGGTCGTAGCAGTCGTAGTCTCCGTTGAGGAGTTGGTCTTTTTGTTGGCATTAGGTTCATTAATCATAAGAGGTTTTTTCATATTCTTGACAAGGTTAGTGATGGGCTGTGAGGAAGCAACAGGGGGGGTTGATGATTGTTTACGAGGTCGTGGTGTTGTGGAAAGAGGGACGGATGGGCGAGCAGTGGAGGGGGCGACAATAGGGCGCTTAGCTTGGGCTGGGACTCGTGTTGCCAGAACAGAGCCATTGAGGGGAGCTGAAGGTTGTTTGACATTTTGTTTGATTGTTGCTGGCTGTGAGATTGGTAGATTTTGTTTGCACTGTTGTTTTGGCTGCTGTGGAGGTTGTTTTGCCAATGGGGTAACGCCGCGCACCAAGGTTGAAGTTTTCAATGCTGGTGAGGCGAGTCCCAATTTGGCAGTCTTAGCGGCCGATTCCGGAGGAGCTCGGAGGGAGCCGGCAGAGGGTGAAGCCGCGCCAACAAGCGTCACGATGGGTTTATTGCAAGCAGAAGAGGAGGAAGGGGAAGGCATCGAGCCACTGTTGCATTGCAATAAGGAATTGCTTCCAGTTATGGGGGAATTGTTCTTCATATTGCTGGCAGAGTTGGCGACTGGAGAGGGTTTGGGTAAAAGCGGGCGATAGAGAGGACGAATTGGGACATATTTTGTCTTGGGGAGAGAGGCTGCGGCTGCGCAGGCCACGACTGGAAGCTTAGCCGAGACAGCCTTTGGGAGGGTTTTCGAAGACAATTGAGTCTGTTGAGCAGACAGCCCCAACGAGGGAGAAGAAAAAGTAGGAGCAAGAGAGGAGGGAGGGGACTGGGAGAGGGATTGAGGAGTGGAAGGGGAGGAGATGGGGCATTTTCTGTTGATGGTGCGGGACTGGGCCAAAGAGTTGAGTCTGCTGGCCATGACCGCTGCTGGAGCCTGCTGGGAGATTGCCACGTGGTGCTGAGTACCGTTGAGGCTAATTGTTGATGCTGGAGGAGCGGTGGCAGCAGTAGCGCTAGGAGTCAACGAGCCATTGTTAAGCGGTTTAATTGCACCCGTGGTTGAGGATTTGATGGAATGGATGTTGATGTTGGGGTGGTGGTGGTGGTGACTCTGCTGTTGCATGAGCTTCTGATGAGCCTGAAGAGCCGCCTTAAGAGCCGCAGTGGCCTTTGTGGTGGCCGGGTTGTGTTGCGGGTGTTTTTTGGTGACTGCAATGGGGGCTGATCCGGGGGCCGGACGCTTGACAGCGAGGGGAGCTGGTTTCTGCTTCTGGGTAGAAGAGAGAGAAGGGGTAGGGGTGATAGTAGTAGAGGGGGGTGTTACTTGAAGCATTGTTTATTTTTTTTGAGAAAAAAAAAGGTTGGATTGATCAAGAAGTTTGATGAAAAGTTGAGTTTGGGGAGATTATGGAGCTTATAAGAATGGATGAATGATGTATATATGTGGGCTATATATACATGCGGTGCGTGGGATGGTCATGCAAAAGTGCTTGATAAAAAAGAAAAGGGCGGGATTAAAAGGGTTTATTTTTAAAGTTGCTTTGAAAAGACTTTTAAGAATTGGAAGAATAGAGAGTTGGATTAGGATATATATATATGAAAGAGTGATGTTGAGATATATATATATAAAGAGTGTGTGTGAGTTGTTTTTTTTTTTTTGAAAAAAATAGAATAGTTAATTAAGATTTGTGAATATTGAGAAGATAATAGTTAGGTATTAGGCATATATGATGAGAGATCTGATGGATGGTTTATTATGATTTATATATATTGAAGACAGAAATATATATAGCGGAGAGGGAAGGGAAGGGGGGAGGGGTGTGGGAGGGAAAGGCAGGCTTTATATAAAAAAATTCCGGGGAGGACGGGAAAAAAAAAATTGTATGTGTATAGGAATTTGATTAATACATGATGTATATACAAAAACTATCCATATATATAAAATTTATGAAAGACGACGGGGACGACGACATGCACATTGACTTTTTTTTCATCCAGGTAGTAGGAGTTTATTTTTTATACATTGAACAGGTCTTTTTCAATTTCCTTATACAATTATGTCTACATCTACATTTCAAAAGGAATTGATTTTTGAAAAGTTCATGGTGGGGGGGGGGGGTTCTGTTATTTCCAATCGGTCGTAGAAAAGTTGCCATTTTCGAATGAAAAAAAGAACCCGGTTCAATGGCAGGCCGTCGCACGCTACTTGAGAGATTTGGAGTTTTTGGGGTGGCTTCGACTAGACGAAGACTGAGAGACTTAAATGAAACAATCCAAACTTTTTGAATCAATTCATGTTGAAAGGATCTTTAATTCTCAAAGCGTCCCTTTCTCCGTTTTCTTTTCTTTTGGCGGTGCGATTTTTATTATTTTTTTTTTCGAGATACCTCTGGTCCGAATCCGGACGTCGCCCTCCCCCAGAACCCAAAAGCGCGCGATGGTTGACAACTACAAGAAAAAAACGAGGAAAGAAAAGGGCCTTCTTTTTGTTTGAAATTTTTTAGATATATATATAACTATATAGTTAGATGTTCAATTTGAAACAGATATGATTGTATATATGTAGATTCGTCCGAGATAAAAAAGAGGTCTCGAATAAATCCCGCCCTGCTTCGGTCAATCTCCCGTTTTAGTAGTATTTGGCAGCAGCATCCAGGCAGCACCAGGCTCACTATATAACAAGCGCAATAAACAATGGCAAACCGTTGGCGTCACACGCTTTTAATTCCAATTGTGTGCGTTTTTAATTATTTCGACACACACACACACAAGCTGTCATCCAGCAGACCAACATGCCTGCACTGCTACTATTGGAAATGATACAATCGTATTTATCTACAGCTCTTTATCTCTATTGGCATCTTGATGTGTCTTTGGTAAAAACATATACAAAACGCTCCTTCTAATTTCTGCCCTCCTACTGAGAAGAAAAAAAAAAAGATTCCGCCGTGGCGGGGCTTACATAAGCGCCGACTTGCTGACTACAGCTGATGATGCTGATGTGAAAAATGTGAAAAACCCTCCACCAAAAAAAAGAAATGTTGCTTTGTATATATTTTTCAAAAAAAAAAACCTTTCATCTTCAATATATGGATCCTATACCGTCTTTCTGGTCGTCTTCCCCAAGGCCATGTCGTCCTGCCTCGTCGGCTAAAGAAAAAAAGACGGCGCAATTGTCTGGTCGTCTCTTCGTTTAAGATGGGCTTCAACATTGCTGCTTCACTATCTCTTCTGGTTCTTGTCCCCTTTGGGCTGGGAAGATATTTTTAACCCTGCTTCTGCTGTGAAATTGCCATCTTATTTCGGGTCGCACGGACCAAAGCGAACCAGAAAATTCCCGCGTACTTTTCTTTTTTTTCCATGTACACACTTTAGCGTATAGGTTCGGCCTTTTACTTATTTTAGACTTCGCGGTTCACCTTTTTATTCTGTACGCGGCATATTTCGGAAATTCTCTCTGGCACCTTTGTTGGCTTCTTCCAAGAAATATACGCTCTTTGAACATGTGGCGATTAAACCAACTCGCCAAAGTGATGTATATTCAACTACTATCGATAAACAAAGCCTTTTCAAATCTATATGAAACTATACTATCAAACGTACTCCTGTAGCCCTCTTACAATGCTAGGGGCTGAGGAAGATCTTGTACCTTCATTAAAAAAACCTCAGTGGTTATCCTTAAAATTGCTTCTATTGTAACTGCCTTTTAAAAACGCGCTTCTCTAGGCCTCCTTTGACTGCCCACTGTTCATTTCTCGTCAAGATTCAGCCATCAGATGTAAATCATCCAAAAAAAAAAAACCTCTCTTTAAAAATAAATGGACAATGATAAACACACCCCTCCACACCAAATATGACCACCATCCCCGATATACGCATCTCTATTGCTAAATAATTAAAATATTATCCCATATCCCCCTCGTCTTGTTTGGTTAATATTTTTCAAAATACTTAAAAAAATTTAACTTCTCCGCACCCTCTGATCCGGGGTTCTTGTCGCCAGATTATTATTTTAAGGTTTGGCGCAGGGATGGCTAAAAGCTCAGGTGCGTGAGGGCTGGTGGGCTTTGGTAGCCATCAACCAAACGCAAAAAAATACACTTTCTGAATCACTGCTACCTTAATATAATCCTTAATCGTCCCTATACCGTCAACTCTCTCTCTTTTCAATCCCTAGAAACCTACTCCCATTGAACTCTCACTATACCTGCAATCTTAAACCTCGTGCTACATTCAAAAATATCAACCGTTTGGCGCCTGCCGCTCTCGATGCTCCATCGTACTGCGGCTGCTGCTGACTGTACTCTCCACAACCAGCTGATTAAGCCGCTGACATAATCCATCCCACTTGGCCTCTTTCCCTTACCAATTTTTTCTGTTCCACCTGAAAAATTATTTCTTGCATAGTCCACCGTCTCATTTAAGCTGCAAAATAGGGCGGCTGTATTTTCCCCGACTTTCGGCGAGTCCTTTTTAATTTTATTTTTCATCCCACCTTTAACCACGTCGGCGGGGAACGGGTAACTACCTTTTGGGAGAGAAAGCCTCGTCACCCATCATCGCCTTTTCAACTACCCTCGCAACTCTCTTTTATGGCCACCCTGGCGGTTCAAAACAAAGTGAGCAACTTCCAAAACCTTCTGAGTCTTCCTGGAAATTTTTACTTGCTTTCATCAACTACTCACACTTTAGCCGTGCTTACACATTGAATTTCCATGTGGGGGTGAAAAAAAATAATCAAAGTCTGTGCACGCTCACAAAAATTAAAAAAAATCCTTAATACACAAGTCTTATTTATATTCCACATCCAAAAGGCAAAAAGTCAATACTCTGGTAAATCATCACATGACTCATATGCAACACATCACATGACATTAAACCTTCTATATCCCAAAAATACACAAGCCCATAAATCTACAAAACATGTAAAAAATTCAAAAACTTCAGACATTCCTCAACAAAAACCCACAAAAATTTTGTCATTCTTTTTTTATTGTTTTCATTACAAATTTTAATTCTTCAAATCTCTAATACTCCCCAAGCCTAATGCTAACTTAGACCTTGAAAGCACGAGAGTGGCGGCGGCCACGAGCACGCTCAAACTTGCGGCCCTTGGAAAGAACTCTGGGAGCCTTCTTCTGGTTAGGACCAAAGCCAAAGTGTCTGACAGCCTGTCTGCGGGCTCTGTCACCCTTGACAAGAACAGCATCCTCGCCAGTAGGAGTGCGGCGAGCAAGCTGGTCAAGAGTGAGGGCCTCACCGCCAGCCTTGACAATGCGAGCACGGGCAGTGGCTGTGAATCTAAGAGCAGCAACAGTCACCTTGGGGACCTCAATGAGACGGGCGTCGTCAGTCACGGTGCCAACAACAACCACAATCTTGCCAGCAGCAATGGAACCCTTCTTGAGCTCAGCAGCAATGTCGGCGGTCGACACAGGGGGGCGGTTCGTCTTGGAAAGGTAAAGAGACTGGAGAATGGTCTTGTTGATCTCAGACTCGGTGCGGCGAGCAAGCACGCGGTACAGGGACACAAGCAGAGCCAACTGAGGGTTGGCAGACTTGGGAGCCTGACGTTGGCTGTTTCTAATGTGCTGCTTCTTAGTGTGATCTATACCCATGGCGAACTATCGGTGTCGGTGGTCGTGATATGATGGCAAAACGGGGAGACGGACTGGGTAAGAAAAAAAAGGGAAAAAAAAGGGGGGAGGGGGGGACTGAGTGCAGGAAAGCTACCCAAAAAAATAAAAATTTTTTTTACTGAGTGTATGAATAATATACGCTGTAATAACTATACTACACTAGGTTTACTACTGAAATCTAATGGTTGTAAGACACAAATTTCATGGAAATCCCTTAAAATGTGGTAACTGCGGCTCATAAAATGTTGTAATTTTTACTGTCACACAAATACTCTGGACTGCCTTCTTCTTAATCAAGAAGTTGAATCTCTGTTGTGTCTGCAGGTACATCTCAGAATTAAGTAATACTCATCCTGAATAAGGGCTAAACCCTATACGCATAAGACTTAGATCTTCTTATTAGTTCTAAGTCCTTTCTTAATTGATAAGACTTGAAGCTCTTATCTTAACTCTGAAAGTAGATCGCACATAGAATAATAGTAAGAAGAATTAAAAAAAAATAATAATCACAACCACCACTGGTATTTACAATTACTGCCTATATCATATATCATCATAACTAACAATGGCTACAGCAACAACATCCTCAGCATCTATTCCTCTTAAGAACTTGTATGGATCCTTTTAATTTCCATTCATCCCAATTTTTTTTTAAATTTTTTTTATAAAAAAAAAATAAACCCCTCCACCATTCTAACTATATGTACAAGTTTCGACATTACAAAAACTAACCCGCGGGGGATCCCACAAGCCCCCTTTGTCGAGAAAGTCGAGGACTTTGTCAAATTTTCCGATGACGTCCAGCTCGTTCTTTCAAAGTTCGAGGATATGATTCAGTAGGTACTTTTTCTGTGGAGTTTTTCTTATATATATTCCCCCCACTATTGCAACAATTGATTCAATGATAATCATTCTAACGCTTTTTTATGACTTTAGAAAATATAAACATGTCGTATGTTAACCCCAAAACTCATTTCTCATCTATCAACTATTGATACTCTTCCATTCCTTTCACACTCTTTCCACTCTAACTTCCATGTCCAGCAAACAAGTACCTCTCAACGTGTCGCAAACTTGCAAGTCAAGATCCCTGATATCGAAAAGACCCTTGATATGGTTCGTTTTCTCGAATCAAAAAAGGTAAATAAATCGTTTCTCCTTTTGTATATCCAACACATCTTTTATTATTAACCATACAATTCTTGTTAAAAAGGACTCCGACAAAGTAATCACTACAAACTATGGCCTCAACGACTCTCTTTATACCAAAGCTGAAATCACCCCCACTAACGTTGTTTACCTGTGGCTCGGTGCAAACGTCATGCTCGAATATACCATTGACGAAGCAATCACTCTTCTCAACCAACGTCTCGATGTAGCCCAGAAAAGTCTCAAGTCGTGTGAAGAAGACCTCGAGTTTCTCCGCGAAAATATCACAACCGTCGAAGTAAACATTGCTCGTGTTTACAACTGGGAGGTCCAGAAACGACGCGAACAACGTGAAAAGGAGGAGGAATCAAAATAATATATATACTGTAAATGTGAATATATATAAAAAGTTAATGCCCATTTTTTTTCTATACTTTCCCCACAGTTTTTTAATAAACACTTGAAAAAAATACAATCACTATTATTATTTACAACACTTTTAATACACCCAGAAAAAAGCTCTGCTTTTCATTTACAAATTTATGTCTTCCATTTATTTGGTCTTGCGTGAATCAGAAGCAACGTTCAACAAAAGCGAATCATTGTCCAAAAGCAACTTGTTGCCAGACTTGCTAAGAGTCTCGGCAATCTCACGTGCAGTGTCGATACGCTTCAGCTCAACATAGTCCTTAGACTTCTTGATAGCCTCACCAATGAGCTCAGCAGATCGCGCCTCACCCTGAGCCTTAACAATGGTACCCTGCTTTTCCTGGCGAGCACGGTCGACAATGAAGGCTGCACGCTGAGCCTCCTGCTGAGCAATCTGCTTGGCCTCAACAGCCTGGGTGAACTCTGGCGAGAAGGTCATGTAAGTAAGGGAAACGTCATCGAGCTCAATGTTGAACTTGGAGGCTCGCTTCACAAGGCTGTCGCGAACCATACGAGACACGCGCTCACGCTGTGTGATGAGCTGCGAGGCATTGAATTGCGCAACAACCGCCTTGAGAACTTCATTCACAATCGATGGCAGAACACGCTCGTCGTAATCAGTGCCCAGGGTGCGGTAGATGGTGGGGAGGGCAGTAACACGAGGACGCGAAAGAACACGGCATGTAATGTTGACCATCTGCAAATCCTTGGTGCCCGTCAGCGAGGCGACATTGCGGGGCTTGGCTCGAACGTCGTAAATAATGGGCGTCTGGAACCATGGAATGGCAATGTGTGTGCCTTCATTATAGATTGTAGGCTGGATACCGCCCACACGGTTGTACAAAATAGCGCGGTGGCCACCATCAACTATATATCACATCTGTTAGTTTATAATTCCATTTCCTTGTTTGCAATCCAAAACTTACCGTTGTAAAGGGACGAGGAAAGAACTGCTCCACCAACACCAAGAGCAATGAGGCCTCCAAGACCTGCAAAAAGACCCTTGGGTGAAGGGCCGCTAGCTCCGGTGCGCTGCGATTGTTGTCTAACGGCTCTGACAAATTGGTTCCACTGGTTCTGGGACATAGTTATTTGATGAAACGGAGGGGGGGGAACGAGGTTGACGTTTGAGGGGTTTATTTGGGTGGTAATTGATGGTGATGGGAAATGGGTTTATTTTTTGGTGAGGAGGGGGGGAGAGGGGAGGTTGGTGGCAATGGAATTTTTTCTAATGGCTGTGGTAGTAGTAATAGTAGTAAGTGGTTGTTCACACACCTTTTTTTTTTTTCGCCTTTATGCGTTGCGGATTTGACGAACAAATGAAAAGTCCCACCTAACGTCACCAGGATATTACGCGCTCTCCCCGGGGTTCAAACCCGTGTGGTGAATCCCCGACGGTAGTGCTGCAGCTACTTTCGCCCCTCTCAGAAAAAACATCACATCACATGATTTATATGCTTCAGCCGTTCAGTGAACCGGGTGCGGACCTGAAATAATAAATTTGAAGCATACCTTTAATGCAACACTCAAATATGTTTGTTCCATTAATCATCAAATCACGGGAACGTCAAAAAAAATTGTGACTACCATTTCCCAAATAGGAAATCTAAAGCCTTACCTATCCCACCCTTCTCTTATTCTTCTTTTTTCCAGTTTTAAAACTTTTGTGCACTGCCACCAAAACCACAAAATTTTAGAGTGAAAAATTTTAAACAGGTGCATACCGAGTTTTTAACCACTGAAGCGCAGTCCCGTGACCACTCTCTAATGATACAAAAATTTTCCTCACTACGCAGCACATTACAACAATGTGTTACATCCAATAGTTAGCCCTAACCACCACTCACAATCTTCGCCCACAGCACCCACTCTCTCTTTCTTTCCCTTTCCTCCCCCTTCTCCCCTTTTTTTCCCCTCTCTTTTCGAAAGTTGTGCCCTATACACCCACGACTATATACACATATTCGACATATATAATCCATCGACAAGATGCCCGGTGTCAACGTTAGGTGTGTATATTATAATTCATAAACAGTATTTTTTCTCTTCTATATGATGTTTTACAGCTTTTGCATGAACCAAGAGATACCAGTGTCGGATAGATGAAAGATATGAAAAAAATTTTTGGCTGTGGTGCGATTTAAAGCTTAAGAAAAATTTTCATCAGGTATATATACCAACAATTTAAGGAAGATACCCCCAACTCTAAAAATACTTGAGAAGGAATACAGCAATACACTTTTTTTGAAACCATAAATCACTTATAAACAAAGTCACTAACATCAAATTAGAGACGTTCCTGCTCAGCAGTTCATTGATGCTTATGCCACTTTCCTTCAACGTCAGGGCAGACTTGAGATTCCCTCTTACGTCGAAGTTGTGAAGACTGGTTCTGGCAAGGAGCTCCCTCCCCAGGACGCCGAGGGCTGGTTCTACCATAGAACCGCCTCTATCGCCAGACACGTCTACCTCCACAAGGATGTTGGTGTCGGTGCCCTCAGAAAGAAGTTTGGTGCTTCCGTTAACCGTGGCAACAAGCCTTCCCACCACAGAGATGCTTCTGCTTCCATCAACAGAAAGGCTCTTCAGGGTCTTGAGAAGCTCGGCGTTGTGGAGCTTGGTGTTGCCGGTGGCAGAAGAATCACTGAGAACGGCCAGCGTGATTTGGACCGCATTGCTGTCGAGCTTTACGCTGAGCTTAACCCCGAGGAGGACGAGTAAATTTAATGTTTTTCTTGTATTAAAAATAAAAAAATTAAGAAAAAGGAATAAAAGATGGTGCACTATTTAATTTCATTTTGGTTATTTTTTTTCTTCTAAGCTACTAATGTTTTCCTTCTTGATGGGCTCAGATTCTTGTAGTGATGTTGATCTGGATGCCTTTAGTCCTAATGAGCTCAAAGTGGTTGGCTTTCTTGTAGGTTTAGCGATGTGTCTTTTGTTTGTTAGAGCAGCTATTTAACTAAGCCATTTTCTTTTTTTGTCTGCCGCAGCGTCACTAACTTACTTGTGAAGAAACCGACCACGATGGACTTGCAACTTTTGAGTACACGGCGACAGGATGTTGTCTGTGGGTGAAGCTATCGAGGGAAACATCTTTTTAGTTTTTGGAAGCTGAGGCTGGTCAAGCATAACCACATCAATGGATGGAGATGAAGTTTGATCCGACATTGTATGTAATTATTGGAATAAAGAAAACACGCAAAAGGAAGTAAAAACACAACAGAAGCGCGATCAACCTACAGAATAAATAAATAAAAGCAGACCACTACCCGGTTTTAAATGTTTCTGTTTCTATCTCAAAGTAATGTTTTTAACAACAAACATTCAGTTGTTGTTTTGAGGCATCGTCTCCTAGTTGGATCTCAGCTTCTAGAGGACTCTCTACCTGGTAAATGTTTAACCTACTCCCAGTAACCTAAACTTTTTAACCTACCCGGTATCCTTACACGTGCCGTACGGCTGATTTATACTATTTTCCCTCTCTATTGTAATGTCACTTTCAAAATCTCTCCACACACACACAAAAATTCCCACCAACCGCCCTGTCCCTCCCACACATAACTGCCAGCCTACCTGCATAATCCCCCCCCCCCCCCCCTTTTTTTAAAAAATTCCGCTCGCTGCATTGCGTCGCCTCCTTTCCATTAAAATCACCACCACCACAACTTCATTCTTTTTTTATTTTTTTTCACCTTTCCATTTCTTTCTCTTTGACCACGTTAGCAATTTATATATATACATATACATCACCATTAATTCCCATCACATCCCTACTCCCCCCCTTCTTTAATCCATCTCCACCACCCCTCCATCTATCGCTATGGACAAGTTCTTCAACTCGGTGCAATCCTTCTTCCAATCCGTCACTGCCACCGACCGCTACGCGGGTGCTGAGTCTTCGACCAGCCGAAGAACCGCCTCAGGAGGCTTTGGCCCCTCCGCCCCCCTCACAAATTCAATGGGCGCTCCAGCCGGTGACGACTCAGTCGCTGCTTCGCCATCGCTCTACAACCCTTCAGGATCCTTCCACAACGGAAACAACCCCTATTCCTCAAACCCTGGCTCTCGCACAGGGTCCTTTACAAATCTTTCAAGCGCTGCCGCCGGATCATCAACATCCCTTAATAGACTTCCATACACCCCAGGCATGCGCTCTCAATCCACAAGCTCAAACAGTGGAGGCAGCGGCAGTGCTTCCGGTATCAATGGCATCCCGCTTCAAGAATACAGCGATGGCCTTCCACCACCACCACCCCCTTCGCTCTCTTGGAAGCGCATTGACCGCTGGCTCGAGCAGCACTACGAAGAGCTGGGTGACGTTTTAGAGGAAAACTGCTCCAATAGAGACCTCAATGAATTTGAAGCTGACATTGGATGCACCCTCCCGGAAGATGTCCGTGATTCGTTCCTTGTCCACGATGGTCAAGAACGCGGCGGCAGACCTACCGGTGTCGTTTTCAACCTCATTCTTCTGGATCTTGAAGCCGTATCCCTTGAATGGGAAAACTGGAAAAAGGCGGCCCAGCGTGTGGAAGTCATGACTCGCGCTGCTCATGCAAATAAGTTAAATCAGCACCACTACAGCAACCAAGCCTCCACCTCAGCCTCGGCTGCAGGCCCATCAAAGAGACCAGGCGCCTTTTCTAGCGCTGGAAATCTTTCTTGGCTCGACCATCAGGCCTCTTTCCCTGAAGGTGCTGTCCAGCCCGTCTATGCCCACCCTGCCTGGATCCCCCTCGTCACTGACTATCTTGGAAACAATATTGCCGTGGATCTCGCTCCTGGCCCTAAGGGCAAATGGGGACAAGTCATTTTGTTTGGTCGTGAATACGATACCAAATACGTTATTGCTCCCTCTTGGGCCAGCTTCCTCATGACATTTGCCGACGATTTGGAAAATGCTCATCACATTATCAGCGATTTGACCGAGGAAGGTGAACTCTCTTACTGCTCACAAAAAGGTATCCCGATCCCCTACATGGATGTCTTAAAATCTCGTACTGAGCGCTCTCACAGACTGCTGATGCGCCAGTCAAGACAACAAGACTCAAAAAACCCAAACCACCCATATGGCATTTACAGACAGTCTTCTAATGGCTCGTCTCCACGCAACTCTATTGGATCAGCCTCGGCTGCTGCTCCTGCCCCCGCCGGTCGCAATGTCTCGGGATCTTACCGCGGTCCCTCTACCAGACCTGCCCGCATCTCCACAGACAATAAACTAATATCTCCCATGAGCTCAAGCTCAAACCTTGCGCTAGCGTCGCCATCATCCTCAGGCCTGCCTTCCACTGGTCTCACAAAGTCTCCACTGCCATCCGTAACACTGAACTCTATTGACGCCGTGACTAATACCTCTGCATCTTCTTCATCATCTTCCACTACCACCACCACTATCCTCACACCAAGTAACTTTAACAAAACCGACATTATAAGTCCTACCGAGACCATCTTGGAAGAGCCAGAACCAACAAGCTCTACCCCACCTTCACCAGTCAAACCAGAACTAAAATCCACTCCCACTACTGGTGCCCAAAAAGGAGAAGAAGACGAGAAGAAAAAAGAGCCTGAACCTGTTAAGGACCAAAAATCTGATGCGGCTGCTACCACCACTACTGCTGCCGAAACTACTACTGAAGCCCCCGCAAAATCAAGCGAAAAGGAGCCTGATTCAACAAAAGATGCTGATTCTACCACCACCACACCTACCACCGCCACACCTGATACAGCCACCACCACCATCAGCGAAAAAAGCAGCACATCGAGTGAAACAAATGAAGCCAGTGATTCTAGCAAAATCTCGAAAAAGACTTCTACAGAAAAGGATCCTAATGAAGCCGAGTCTGAGGATGAGGTTGATTTACTTAAGGACGAGTTGACGGATGTTGCCATTTGAAGAGGGGATTAATACAATCACTACAACAATAGCTAATAAAATAATTATAAATAAAAAAAATAAATGAGATTTTTAATTTACAATAGAAAAATATACTCTATAGAACTGTTGGGAATTTTTTTTTTCACCACATGAAGCGTTGCAGCATGCCAGGTTCAGATGCCCATGTAAATGGGTAACACAGAAAAACAATGAGTGTAATAACGTTGATGTATCCGTAATATAAGAACTCAATGTCCTGGAAAACTATCCGATCCAACAGTGTTTGTTTTTCAGGTACGTGACCTTGATCCTCTTCAGATTCTTTAACTTGGAATAACGAATCGAAGGTTGGCGCAAAGTGGCAGACGCGCCATAAAACCAATGGCACTATATAATAGCGCGGCTCTAACAGTGGGCTCGGAATGAGTGTAGCTGCAATGGCTGCGATAAACGCAAGAATCGAAAACACGGTAGTCGCTTTCTTGTTGCTGCTTGTAAATGCAAGTGCCAGTGGAGCAATAAGAATAGCAAATCCAGCAGTAAAGACAGGCGCACGAACTAGCGCAGCACCAAAACTTGCGCGACACGGGGAAAGGACGCGACGCCATAGATAAAACGTGTAATGACGGTTGTCTGCCAGCGTGAACGGATGCGGGTGGAGAGGCGCGGAAAACGCTACAGTATGCAGAGCACCGGCCACAAGAATCGATGACACTACAAACCCCACAGCAACAATGGCTGCAGACTTGGGACGCACAGGGAGCTGGCCTGTGCGGGCAACAGTCACAGCCGCATAGATGGCAAGTGGCGGACCAAAGAAAAAGGCGGCATGAAGCGCCAGGTAGAAGATCTGGCCAATATTAGCGGAGATCTGGTGGTGGGCTTGGTCGCCAAGTGTAATGGCCCCATTGTTCCAGACAAGAAACGCAATAAAAGCGGCGGCCACAGCTCCGTATCCGAGCGTAATTGCGCGCGACACGGGCGAACGCCAATCCAAAGCCGTAGAAACAATGCCACCTAAGCGGGCGACAAACGTGGGAGGTTGGCTGGACTGTGGCTGGTTCAGAGCAGTTTTGTTAGCTTGAATCTCAAGGAGCGTTAGTGCAACATAGCCCGCCCAGACAATGTTTGTTTGGCGAAACGTTAACGAGAGCAGCGCCAGGATCGCCGACGCAAAGATCCAACGAACCTGCGACGCCACAACCGATCCCGAAAAAGTTTGTTTCTGTGGATCCTTGGCTAGGGCCGATTGGCCGACAGCCAGCGCGGCTAGCACCAGAATCGCGGACCATACGTCGGTATAGTATAGAAAGGCGAAGAAATAGACGAGAGGGAACATAATGATGGAGGCATACGATGTCTCTACAGGAGGTTGTTCTTGTTGTTTCCTTTGGGTTCCCTGCTTCTTTCCAGCTCCTTGCAAGGCCGTCTGAGAGGCATACAACAGATTCAAAACAACGGGAAGAATCACCAGCGCGCCCACAAGGTTAAGCGAGCGCAGGACCCACAGGTCGCCAAAGTCCAGCGCAGCAATAGCCGCAGCCATCCGACCAAAACCTCCTGAAGCTGCGACCGCCGCGCTATCAAACCGGCGAAACACTCCTATGACCGGTCGTGCAAGTCCGTAGGAATAGAGAGTGGCGAGCCAGTAGAGCCCCGGCGGAGTGGTAATCATGGGGTCCCATTGCGTCAAGTCGAGCGTGGCAATGTAGCGTTGGGTAAGCGGGGCGTGGAAGACTTCGTCGAGATATGGCACGGGCAAGTTCTGGCACACTGCCGCAAAGATTGGAATCGAGACTGCCAGAGTCGTTCCATAGATAAGCGGAGCCGCAAAAAGGGGCATGGCTAAAGAGTTGGTGATGTTGGTGGTATTTAATATATAACTTGTACAATTTAAAAAAAAGAAAAAAAAAATTCTAAAAACTTATCATTAAAGACCTCTTTAACTTGCATATCTCCTTCCCCTTTTTTTTTTCTTACTTCACAACACAACACCATCCACAACCATGCGTTTTTGGCTAGCTTTGTTGGCTTTCTTTATTGGCCACATTGTAGCTTTTGATTTGGTTCGGCGAGATGATAACGATGGGTACAACTACAAAAATACCATTTGCGAGACGCTGACATCGGAGCAGTGCAAAAACATCACCTCATTGACCTCTATTCAATCCATTTCGCAGCGTGATGCCCAGCTGAACATCTCTATCACTGACCTTGTGTACCTAGCATTCGACCTTAACTCGGCATATTTCGACTCTAAAGGATACACCCAGGATACCATCAATGATGTCCCCCAAATTCTGTTTTTAGGGTTCACGTCTCTTGACCTTAATCTCTATTGGAATGAGCACCAGGCTCGCTGGCAGCTTTGCCCCTTTGACACCTCTCAAGCAAACCTCACACAGCACAGCGACGGCACCGTGTCGCCCCCAAACTCGACTATTCGATGCTCGTCGGAATTAATTCCTCCAGAAGACCTTTTAGAACAATACAGCCGGTTTCTCAAGTCTACCAATAACGATTTAACAACGTCTTTTTTGCGCCTTCATCTGCGGCTCCACTCACTAGATCAAACATTATCAACAAAACCAAAGAGTCCTTCAAAGTCTCAGCACCTGGAACGAATTATATCAAACCATTTCACCAAACGAGAACTTTATACTATAAGTGATTTAGAGGCAAATCGCGAATCCTACTTGACTTATGGACTTTACGGCATCCAGCAAGACACAGACAATGGGTTTCCCAAAGTCTTTCAATTTTTGCTAGTTCAAGGCCGCAGAGTCATTGTTTCCTTTACAAATATGACACTTACGCCAGACTCGACTTATGACAATAAGACATTGTCCACGGACTCAGATGTTCTTTTTAACACGGAGTATATCTCTCCTCAAAATGTCTCTGGGGTTTCAAACGTGCCCTACTCCATGTACGTGAGTGATTACATGGTAACAGCTATGCTTTCTACCGATCACTTTCCTCCAACAAACTGCTTTGACATTCTCACATGGGAGGAGTTTCGCAATGACATGATGTACTACTCAGGAAATATGACGCGTATTGTGGAATCGCAGCTTGCCACTGAAGGCAACTCGTTTCTCGTCGAGGTTATTGACAGCGAAGAGAACTCTTTTAACCAAACAACCGTGGCACAGTATATTTCTTGTGGATTTGTGCCCAAGTTTACTGCACCCATTGCAAACCTTAGCAGTCTTATACAAATTGTCAACGCCGCCATCTGGTCTTGGAAACCCGACCAGCCCACTGTCCCCTCGTGGGTCCCCTCTGCAGAAGGGTTGGGTCTAGGAAGTTATGGAACATACACAGAAATTCTTGATCGCGTTGAATATCAGCGGGCTCACAATCTTTCGCCTTCGTCCTCGGAATACGTTGATGTCAACAAGACAACTGCTTGGCGATGTGCTGTTCTTGATGAAACAGGTTGGCGCAGCGCAAACTGCTTTGACCACTACCCTGTTCTTTGTGGTGCCAAAATAGTCCAGCCCCTGATGTTTGGCCAAACAAACTATGAACTTGCTCAGGAAATCGATTCTTTAAGCACATCCGAAATCACAGGAGAAATCTATACCTGGTCTTTTGGCGCTAATACCTCTTATTTTAATGCTTCAAATGCATGTCCATTCTCCAACCATACGTTTTCACTACCACACTCAAACCTCCAGGATACCTCAGTGCGCCTTGCAATTGCACAAAATGGCACGGTCCAGCTGCCTATTTGGATCAATTTTAACTCACTTAACGCCAAAGACTGCTGGGTCACTGGTGGACCTCTTGCTGTTTGCCCATATACCCCAAACACATGGACCCGCAGTCAGGTTGTTCTCATCTCCATAGTGTCAATGGTAATTGCCCTTATATTGATTGCAGTTTATCTGCTATCAAAGGACAAAACTCCCGTGCGCCATTCTGAGGGAAAGTTCAGAAAAATTATTGTAAAGTTTAATCAAAATCAATATCATGGCGTGCCTTCATAAACCGGTTTATTTATTCACCTACAACTACAATGCTCTATTTATGTTTTTTTTTACTATCGAATAATTTCATCAACCTTTTCAATACCTTCCCGAAACTCAATCAAGTCACTTTCCAGCACCCGACTGTTTGGATGATATACGGATTGCCACATCGTCATCGGAACTTGCGGGCCTTCTCCATTCCACAGTTTAAAAAATCGGACAGTCTCGTCATTTGTTGCAACACATAAACAAGTGCCATCCGGCGATACCGCTGCAGATAAAACACGCAACCCTGATGGCGTGAGGACTTGCATCAATGGCCGTGATGGTGGCGGTCGCCGGGCTCGGTGGCTTGCACGTGGATGCCGCAATAACTGTTGTAGCTGATACTGCTGTGCATGACTCTGCAGTAACTGTAACAGTCCACTGGCTCCGCTGGCTCCGCCCCCGCCACTTCCACCTACTCCGGCTCCTCCAGTAATTCCTCCAACCGCAGCAGCAGCGGCGGCTGGTGCATATCGTGGCCGGCGATGCAATGGTGTCAGTGACAAAAATGGCGATGGAGCAGCGCCCATTTGAGACCTTCCTCGGAACCTGCGCATTCGTGGAATACGGCCCATATCGCCAAACCCATCACGCAAACGTGCAGATCTCGAGATTCTTCCTGCCATCAATGGTGCTGATTCCAGTACACTAGTCGTTGTTGCCGTTATTGTTTCGGATTCTCGCGTTTCGGCTGTTGACAATTCTGTAGTGTCTGTACCTCTTCCAGGGATGCTTGTTGATAATCGTTCCGAAGCCATTCCTGTGGGGATTCTTCCAGTCACACTATCGGAAACACCCAGATCCATGGGTGCAGCTCCCAATGCATACTGTGGAAAAGCATATACTGCAAGCAAAACCGGGTTCTCATTATCATGGAACCCAAATGTGGCCACGAGTTGGCGTTTATGTCGAGACCAGATTACTGACGTGATTTGCCCTTTAGTTTCAATCTTTTTCAGTAAGGTTCCTGTTCTCGTATGCCAAAATCTAGAAAAAAAATATCAGTTAAATTTAGTCAACATTAGAAAAAAAAAAACAACTTTTCAAGGCAAACCTAAGAGCGCGATCTTGAGACCCTGCGCCAGTGGCCAACAAATATGGCGCCCAGGGACAATATTCCATCGCTTTGATGGCTGCTCTATGCGCTAATTTATGGACTAAAGTCGGTCTGTTCCAGTCCTTTACATCCCAAATTGTTACTAAGTTGTCGTTCCCTCCGATTGCAACTTGTTTTTGATCCAAACTAAAAGCAATAGCTTAATAAAAAAGTCAGTAAACTCATCAATCTCAAAATTAATTTTCATGTCAGTTGATGGAAAGTAGTACCACAAATTTGTTGACTGTGTCCTTTCAGAACCTCGCCCATGGTAATTTCAATCTTGGGAGGCCCATTGTTTTGAAATCTCCATTCTAAATATAACCGAGTCACAGATCCCCGGTCATCACCAATCAATAGATAACGAAAATCTCGAGTTGACTGGCCTTGATCTGCGTTTCTTTCAATTACATCTTGCTCAAATGCCATTGAACTGGAGCCCATAGACTCGGGTGTGTTTGGAGCGTGTCCAAACAAATCATCTGTAGAGTTTCTGTAAGAAGACTGCTGCCGTTCTTCGTTCAACATTAACATCCAACACAAAAAGCTAACGGGTCCCGATGTCAATGTATAAGTTCCCATGATATATTCAGTATCAACACTATACAACACCAAAGTACCATCTTTGTAGCCAATTGCAAGCACGTTTTGCGGGGTTTCAAATCCTTCAGGAACCACAGTGTTTTGAGAAGAAAACATTCCAACTGGCGCAAAAACAACACTTGTTACATCTCCATGCCCCGTAGGTGTACGAAGCAATGTGGCGCCATTCCCTTCACTCCACACATATACTTCGTCGAGTAACCCAACTGCCACTTGACCAGTTACTCCGGACCATGATACCAGGTTTGAATAAAAATCATTTCGAAGGCCAGGGGCATCAAGTATGCGGTACGGAATGTGGTTGTATACTCGCCCGGATGCATTTTGCGTGCTGGTGGTGGTTATTGCAGCATTCCCATAATATCGAGGCACTACAAAGTTTCTCAGACCGTGGGCTCTTGCACCACCTCCACCTGCTCGATTACTTTGTGACGGTGGCAAGACAATTCCGGCACCAGTCCCATGCGTGAAATCGTCACCATCGTAAAAATAATAGTAATCATCCTCTTCATCTTCTTCCATTCCTTGATCTCTCAAATTAATTGGTACGGATTCAAATGTGTCAAAGTACTCATCATCATAGACTCCCCAAACACTCGAAAAAGTGTCACCTGTGGACGGATGTTGGAACTGAGATGACTGTAAAAGTCTAGCAACTGGACCATTCATTTCTAGATAACGTGACGAAGCCATTGAGGAAGGCTTATGGTCGGTACCTGATGGGGTATAACTATAAAAGTATGACGAGGAAGTGGAAGAAGTTGCCGATTCTGGAGCAGGGCTAAACAGACTATTCGGACTCAACGATGCTGAAGTGACAACATACGAATTAGTGGAGGGCTGTGCAAATGAGTTGTAATGAGGAAGGTTTCTTTGAGGGGGTTGGTAAGAAAATACCTTAGAGGGATTTTGAAATCCCAAGGCTTTTGCAATCTTATGGCCATGCCTGTGATGACCAATTTTTTTTGAAATGTCTGATGGAGGTAAAGCAGTTGAAGCTTGAGGGATTGAAGTTTGCGACGAAGCTTGAGGTATGCCAGGAATGCCTGTGAGACTGGGTATCTGGGTATCAAATGTATCTTCATCCGATTCGGCATCATTGGCATTGTTGCTGTTGTTGTTACTACCAAATTCTGAAGACAAATCAAGCAAATTAAGGGCATTATCTAGCGGTAATGTAAGAGACTGTGGCGGTGGGCCCAGTGGTCCTAGAAGTGACACCAAGTTTCCATCGATCGGCTGGGTCTGACGCTGGTTAGACGCCTGCTGCTCTACATCGGCCATTGTGTGGAGTAAATGACCCAAACGCGGTAACTGCGGCGCTGTTTGTTGAGCCGCCGCACTAGTAGCACCTGCTGCTGAGTTGTTTCGGAATGTGGTTTTTTTCTTTTCAGCAGATGGAGGCACAAATTTTTTTGAGGACAAGGGAGGCGTGATGAGAAAGTAGGGAGTCAATGGCGATGTCGTGGGCATGAACCTGTCGCAGTAGCGAGGTTTTTTACTCCGTGGAGGCTGAAGAGAGGGCATTGAGGCGGACGCCATGGTACAATAAAAATAGAAGTGTGAAAGAATAAAAAAAGAGAAATTAAATATAGAATATAACTATTTTTTGCAAGATTAATGAAGAAAAGGATTTTTAAAGATTTCAGAGGGAAAATTCAGAATTTAGGACAAAGCTGGGTGCTGATGGAGAGAATTCAAACGGATCAAAAATGTCAAGGGAGGTTTGTTGCACACACACAGAGGACGTGAGCGTGTCATTACATAAGGCGTTACATAACGGCGTTGTTGGAGCGACTAGTTTCACGTGACATCAAAAGTAAACAAACAAACAAACAAAAATACTGCAACAACACCGTAACAATAACAATAAAACAACAAAAAAAACCTGTCAAACCTTTAGATATTTTCTTTCCCCTTTTCTTCTTCCCCCCTTTTTTATTTAATGGTTGAATAGATTTAATTATTTTTCAATTAACATCTCTGTAAACACCTCTTCTTCTTCCTCCCTCTATCTTCATTTTTAACTAAGGGTTTCTTTACAATGGCTATTTCTCGCCAAAAATACGGTGGCTCTTCGTCAGCCTCATCAGCAGTGTATAGTTCGTCCTGGCTCGAAGGTCAACTTATGAACTCTACAGCCCTACTGATAGATGAGGTTGAAGACATGGCCTACCAAACAAGACGCGAATTAGAATGGCTGAATAGCACAATGACCCATTATTTAGATCCTAGCAATACGTGAGTAAATACTTTTTTTTTTTAAATTCTTTTCTACTAACTTTTGACGAGTGAAATGACGGAAATGCTACAGTCACCTAGAAAGAATAGGGGGACACATAACACAAAAATACGATCTTTGAAAAAAGAAAACGTTGATGTAAGCCAGGTTTTTTTATCTATATCTTTATTCACCTTTTAACATGTTTAGCCCATTTACCAACAATTTCCTCCATCCCCTTCTCCTAAAAAACCTTTTGCAATTGCTGCAAACAACACTCCCAAAATGGCTGCTAACTCTCCATTGTCTACTGTCCACCAAATATCCCCAAGTCCAGCACGCCCAACTACAACTCCTTTGCGAACCACTGCATCTAAGCCAGTGTCTACAGCTCCTCTCACATCGCCTTCAAAAACTGAGACTCTTTTAAAGTCGCCCCATCATAGTACAATTCACTCTCGCCTAGTTGAGCTGGCAACCCCTAAAATTCCAGCTCCGTCATCCAACCGTTCTTCAAAATTTACTCCAAAATCTAAAAACCCCCAAAGCCAAACTCCCTCATTACCAGCACCAGTGACTGGCTCGGCATCTAAAACATCCTTGCAATCATCGCCTTTTGAACCTAAAAGAGATGATAATCATATATCTAGTCCAACTTCAATTATTAAACATTCGTTACCTGCATCCAGTCCTAAAAGCCCAGAAAAGGCGATAGTTGAACCATCAGCCCAAATCGTTTCACCAATTCAAGTTCCCGTTTTAGAGTCACCTAAGCACCATGTTCCTGCTTCACCTAGTCCTCTTAAAAATGCATTTTCCGAAATTTCTGACAATGAGACTTCTGAAAATATGGTATCTGAAAACATCAACTCCAGTAGTAGTCTTGAAAACTCTGATGAGAGTGGGGGTAACAAAAAGGAACATAATGCTAATGAAAATAAGGAGAAGAAAGCTGAAACCGAAAGTGACAATGTACCAAGCGATAAAGACTCCCATACTGCATCTACGTTTAGTGAAGGAAGTAGTCATCGTGATTCCGTTAAAATACCTTTGAATGATACTTTTGATCCTAAAATTTCTCAAGAAGAGAAGGAAGAGGATGAAGATTCTTCATCAGAAACTCCATACAAGTTTGCCAAGCTGCCAGCACGCGAACCATACACTAAAAAATCCATCGGTAAAACACCCTCTAGAGAACGATCTTGGATTGACCACAAGTCTGGAATTTCTGCTTTGGCATCTCTGTCTTCTGCACAATCTACCAATACCACGCCTGGTAAAGATGTTTCGGAATTCGGAGAATCTAACGTTGCCCTGCCCACTGTTGCTAGTGCTTCTACGACAATAACAGCAGCAACAGCAAAATTAGAACCTACTCCAGCAACTGCAGCTGAGACTTTGGTTGCACCAATTTTGGACCCACAAGCTTCGTTTTCTCATCTTTATCCTGATCTAAACAAAAGTTTCCAACTTGATGGGGATGATCTGAGACTTTCGCTACTTCCAGCTGCGAATAGTTCTCCTCGAATCTCAAACGAAAATATGGTTCATAAAAGCATTTTAGATATGGACATTGAAATGCCAGACCTTGAAGATGATTCTATCATTAGTCATAAAGGTGACACTGATACTGCTGTTGTTGCTTCTGCACCGACCACTTCAACCAAATTTACAGCTGCAGTTGAAAAGTATTCCTCTAAAACATTGTCGGATACAGACTTTGAAATGGATGATGATCACAAACTTGAAAATACAAAAACAGCACCTACATCTACTGCTACCAGCACTGTGACATCACCAATTAGGCCTTTAAAAACCGATGGTGCTGACTCAAGTCCTAAGCCATTCACTAGTGCTGCTGGAACAAACGCTTCTTTATTGTCTGCTACTATGGGCGCATTTAAAAGAGCAAAAAAGCTCTTGTTTGAACACTCAGCTGAAAAAGAGCTTTCTGCATCAAATAAAATTCCTTTGGAACAACAACTTCTCGCTCTAAAGTCTTCGGAAGCATCTAGAATTCCTCGATCCCCATCTCGCACATCACCAATTAGATCCCCTTTCAAAAGTTCTACATCACTCGGGTCACCTTTGCGAGCGGCTTCGAGATTATCACCTGCAACTAAAAACCAACAAGACGAGACTGGTATCGGTTCTAAGACCTTTATTTCTCACTCAACGATTAATTCTCCCATTGGTGGAGTTACAATTTCGACTGGTCCGAAATTAGGTATTCATAGCATGGCTTCTAAGTCTCAGCCTAGCTTACCTACCAAAAATATATATCCCGATGTACCTAAGCTTTCACCCACTGCAAAAACTATGACATCGACTATAAAACCTCTCCACTTCGAACCAATTAATCGCAAATCATCTCCAGCATTAGATGCAGCTTCAGTGAATGCAACTTTTGGGTCACCTTCGACCTCACCTCAAAAACCCAAAAATGATCTGGCACATAGAGCTCATCCATCTGTTATTCACCAGGGGACTAGAGCTCTTAGAGAGTCTCATGTTTCCAAGGCTTCTTTAAGTTCTGCTGAAAAACAAGAATTGAAACCATTAAATTCTACTATTAAACTTACAGCTAACAGTGGTTTACCTAAACAGCAATTGCGACGACAAAACGCAACTTCAGGCACAGCAGGAAACTCATATAAGCCAAATCCCGTAATACCCACACCCTCTGGTCCTTTAAAAGCATTTTCATCTAAGACTGAATTAAAGAAGAAAAGCGGAGAGTCTTCTAACAACCGTAGCTCATTGCTATCTTCTAGCTCGACCACCAATAGCCATGCTAATAAACCCATCAATTTGACTTCCATATCTCTCAACAAAACCGCAAAAACAAATAACACTACGGACTCTTTTGCACGCAAATTTAAAACATCAGTTACATCAAAGCCAAAGGAAGATATTCCAGCATCGGCTTCAAATTCTGGATCTCAACAACAAAGTCAGATAAATACTTATGCTAATAGACCTGCTCCCCAACCTGCAAAAAAGCGTACTTCAGTTGATGCATTCGGCTCGCCACTTGACCAGCGCAAATCTATAAACAAGCACCAACGGATGTCCAATCTTGGGGAGCCTCAGCGTGTTACACAACAGCAACAGCAACAACAAGCAAAGAAATCATCTTATACACCGCTCACTTCTTCCACCAAGTCTACTCTTAAGAAGAATACTGCAGCTTCGTTGCATCACAGTACCAAATCTAACTATGGAGAAGGTGTCAAGTTTTCAAACGAAAAGCTCAAGTTTACCACACCTGGTTCCACATATCGTAACAATGGCAGCACGGCTACATCTACGACTACACCAAAGTACAAAACTACCTTACTTTCGACTTCAACGAAATCAATTACTACTAATGCACTTATGACACCGGCAAACCAACTTTCTGGCAGCCATGCTAGTAAGAAGATGCCGCCTCCTCGACCTTCTACATCTACCAAACCCACCCCTAAACAGTCGAATGCCATTCTTCCTGAAATTTATTCTGAATCAGAGGATGATGAAGAGGGCTCTGTATTAATGGATTGGGCCAATTCACCAGAACTACAAAAACTTCTCTTAAAACAACAGAATGTCGATCCAGATACGGTATTTGGACCGATTGCTCCGTTGAAGTTAGACGAAGTCTTCCGATCTGTCAAAAATTATAAGCCTACACCTAGAGTGAGACCACGCAGCAGCTCTGCAAGCTGGCTGGGCCAGGACAAGCTGTCGCAGCAGGAAATTGATGATTATGCCAAGGCTATGGGATATAAAAACTGAAAAATAAAAGGATGCCAAAAAAAAAAGAGAACAGCGCCAAAAACTAATACCCATTAAATCCCTTTTAATTATTCGTATGATATTCTGTGAATAACATTGAATGACATTGTAACAGTAAATTAATCATTTAGTATATTCTAATGTATCACCCCCTAACTTTTACTTATCTTTACCAATGCTCGTAGATCTTTTAGTTTTCCTATCGAAAAAGGCTGTCGGCCTTCATATGTATAGTTAAAGAACAAGACTAGTATATTAGGCTACTTGCCAACTAACAGATCTCTTCAGCTTGCAAGGTTGCCTTAAGCATTTAACGCGAATTGAGTTAGGGAACCGAGCCCGCATCATTTTTACTTTTTTTTTTTTTAATTAAGTGATTTCTACCACATGTTTCTGGGGTTTCACTTGCATTTAAACTTGACCAGATTAGGGATCTGGCCATTCGCTCCTATTTTTTATTTTCCGATCCATTTACAGTATTATTTGTGGATGCCCGTAAATTTTTTTAATTTTGCCTGTCAAAAATGCAACCGTTATCACTTACATAGCTAATTTGAAAAAATCGAGAAGTCGACCATCTTGATTTGAGGTGACCCTGCAAGTCAATATGGCATACTCCTGTACTTTCTAGTAAGGAGTAGACAGTGTGGAAATTGAAGCCACGTCTTTTGATTTTTACCAAATCTCTTTTAAAGACATAACTTACAGAAAATCTCAAAAAATAATAATCCATGTTAAAAAACAAACAATTCACGTGATTTTTTAATTATAATAAAGGTAAAATATATAACAATTTAAATAAATTATTTTAACAAGTTGACAATTTGGCCGAGTTGGTCTAAGGCGTCCGACTCAAGTGTTATCTTCGCTGATTACAGTGTTTTCGGATCTCGTAAGAGGCGTGGGTTCAAATCCCACAGTTGTCATAACTTTTTGCTTGAATCTATTTGCAGCTTTGCATTTTGATCAAATTTTTGGTAAATTCAAGCCTGTGGAAACTAATTTCTGCACGTAATGTTGTATAAGTAATTTTTAGTACACCTTAAGAACATTTGAGTATGTGAACTTTAATTGTGGGAAACATCTTCGAGAGCTCAGTTTGATTGCCATTGTAAATGACAAAGGGTGGCTTTTCCTCAATGTTTAAAATTGTCAATTGTAGTTTATTTTAGAAATTAATGAAATTGAAAAGGACTGAAAGCGGCTTTAAGGTTTTGAATCATCTTTGAATGTTTGTTTGGCTTTCCTTCTCCTAATTTTAATTCAGTATCACACTATTGTTCTGGAGATCGAGGAACTTATAAAAACATGGTTTCAAGCACTACAAAACTTTAAACTAGCTACTTTTAAAAAAGAAAAATAGTGTAAAAGATGGATTCCTTCTTTTGAGGACAAACGTAATGCTCTGGCATTTTTGTCGTGATTAAGCGTGCAATATGTGTAACTTTACAACAGCCTTTGTGACTCACCAAAATTTTTTTTCTGTCTCTTTTTTAAGATCTACACATTGCCACCACCTTATTTTACAATTTGCTTAAACGAGCACAAATAGAAAAAAACAAAATCCACAAATTTTTATAAAAATGTCCCAAAAAGCTGTTAATGTTGCCATCATTGGTGCTGGCCTTGTCGGATCCGCCTTCATCAACCAGATCTCTCGTCTTTCCAAGACTCCTATTGCCTACAATGTCATTTTGATTGCCCGCTCCACCAAGGCTCTCATCTCCAAGGACTACTCTCCCTTGAGCCTCAGTGACGACTGGCAATCTCGTCTCAACTCCTCTTCTGACTCTCTTTCCTCCACTGGTGACATTGCTGCCTATCTTGAGAAGTCTCCCCTTCCAGTTATTCTTGTTGATAACACTTCCAACGAGTCCCTTGCTCAATCATACCCTTTACTGATCTCTCAGGGCATTTCCATCGCTACCCCCAACAAGAAGGGCTTTTCTTCTGATCTCGGTCTTTGGAACAGCATTTTCGAGGCTTCTGCCAAGCCTAAGGGTGGTCTTGTCTACCACGAAGCCACCGTTGGTGCCGGACTTCCTATCATTGGCACTCTTAACGACTTGGTCAACACTGGCGACGAAGTTCTTAAGATTGAGGGTATTTTCTCTGGCTCTCTTTCTTTTATCTTTAACGAGTTTTCCAAGCCTACCGGATCTGATGTCAAGTTCTCTGAAATTGTTGCTAAGGCTAAGGAACTTGGTTACACTGAACCCGATCCTCGTGAGGATCTCAATGGTTTGGATGTCGCCAGAAAGGTTACCATTCTGTCTCGTTTGGCTGGTAATAAGGTTCAGGGCCCCTCTTCTTTCCCTGTCCATAGTCTGATCCCCAAGCCTCTTGAACGTGTCGAGACTGCCGGCGAATTCCTTGAGAAGCTTCCTCAGTACGATGCTGATCTTGACAAGCTCCGTAAGGAGGCTGCCAGTGAGAATAAGGTTCTTCGTTTCGTTGGTAAGGTTGATCTCACCCAACAGACTCCTTCTGTTGCGGTTGCCCTGGAAAAATATGACAATTCCCATCCCTTTGCTTCTCTTAAGGGCTCTGACAATGTCATCGCATTTACCACTAAGAGATACCCCAACCCTATCATTATCCAAGGTGCTGGTGCTGGTGATGCAGTTACTGCCGCTGGTGTTTTGGGTGATGTCATTAAGATTGCTCAAAGACTTTAAATGATGCAACTGTATATATATTTAAAAAATAAAAAAAAAGTTTTTAGCAAAAAAGAGTGCTATATAAATTTAACCTTCAGATACCATTTTTGGTGTAGAATTTGTTGATGATGGACTGGAATTTTGTGCTACTTCACACTGTTCTTTGCTTTTCCACAATTGAATGGCTTCGTCAAACCAGGCCATGAGCTGAGAAGTATTCATACAGACTTCTTTGAATTTTTCCAAAATTTCCTCGGGCTGACTGTTTTCTCGTCTTTTGGAAGGATCAATACGGTTGACTGCCAGTGAATTAATCATAAGAACAAATTCACCTTCTCCCACAATCTGTGCAATACAAAGCCCCGATTTGTGAATATACTGAATACTTTTGTAAGTTTGGTCGCCCCAAGAAAATGTTACATTAAATCTGCTGGTAAGAGTGTTGCTGAATGGTCCCATATCATAAACAAAGTCACACTTTTTAAGGACAAACTTGTGATAATACCATTCGTCGTCAACAAGCGGCTCTTCAATAATATTGGGTATAGGAGCTTGAATATCCTTAAAGAAACTTGGACTATTAGTGCTGTTTGCTTGGTTTTTCGAACGAATAATAGATCGAGGATCAATAGCCATTTTCACTGGAAAGAGTGAACAAAATGGATTGGTATATTTAAGTTGGTTGATTTCTTGCAAAGGAACTTGTACTAAACGCAAACCATATCTCTCTGTAAGTTGAGTTATATACACCAGTTTCTCATCAATAAATTTAGGTGTCGTATTGAGCCATTCCAATCGAAGCTGAAAACAATTCTCAGGGTTGTGGACCCGGTCCAGATGAACTGTTAAAATTTCTGGACGAGATGATTTTTTTGGGATAGTTTTATCAAGATTATATCTCATAGAACGGGATAATTCTACTCGTGGCTTTGGCGAGGAATCAGCATTTTCAGAAAGCTTATTGGTACCACCTAAAGGTAAACCCGAAATTCCGCTTCCTTGACTCTGAGAAACTGACCGATTGCTATTAGACGGAGTCTTGGAAATCCCATAAAGTCCTGGGGAGGTGCTTTTTCCTTGCTGGTTTTGTCTTTGCCCTAACAATGCGGGTGATGCTGGGGCAGGATCATCCATACTACCAGACCTTTTGTGACCGAGACTATTTATTGATGCACCTAAATCTTTCAAAGACGTTGATGATTGTGGATGTCGCCCAATTTTACCAAGAATCATAGAGGAATCACCAGAACCAGAATCTGGTCTTTTAGGTGTTTGATCTGGACGAGAACTGGAAAACCAGGATTTATTAGAATTTGACTGCTCATCATACTCTGGAGATAATCGATAAAAATAATGACCATTTAAAAATGGGTGTCGGTTTTCAACATGCTGAAACAACCCATTACGCATTAGGTAATTGCCGTACTCTACAGCTTCGTCAGCCGTTTCAATATCACGAAAATTCATGAGCAGCCAGTTAACCATTTCGGTTCCAATAAAACAATGAGCATGTTTTTTCCAATGCCAGGAACGGTCAATGCATTTAACTCCACGATCTGATACTAGCTCTGCGGCCAACTGTGATAGTCGTGTAAAGCTTTTCCGTGTAAATCTTTCTGTAGGCATAATAAAAAGTGTATTTTTTCCACCTCCATTAGCAGAAGATGAAGAATTAAAGTTCAGATCATCCACGTTATAATCCATGCTAAGCAAAAAAGATGTTAAATCTCCCGTATAAAAACTTATTTTAGGAATTATATCATCTCTTTTAGAATTTTCTGCCTCACTTTTTTCATCTCGTGCAGAATAATAGCGATCTCGATGAAGTGTAGACGCTAGTCGACGAAGACCTTCCAAACGAATTTCTTCTGCAGTTAATTTGTGCTGGACATCGGGGAATTTAGTCATAGTCTGAGGAATATCAACTGGTATCAAAACTAAACGCATTCGATACATTCGTGGATCATTTAAAACATAATCCTCATACCCAGTAAGAATTTGATCAATCTGATTCCAGTTAAATGTTGGAATACCACTATTAATCTTAACCCTTAATATATTGTAGCTATCCAAAAATCTTGTTTTTACAAGTGGATTGTATTCCTTTTTAGACCAGTCATCGTCATTGACACCAAGTTTACAATTATCTGATAGTAATGATGTTGCATCATGTTTTGTATAAACTCGAACATTGACATTAGTTCCACTATCAAATGATATGCGATGAATTTGACTCCCAAGCGACATATAGAATCTTTTCCCAGATGCATCGTCTTGAACAATCTCGACAACACTGTTTGGACTACCATTAAACAGCACTCTCTCAGCAAACGAAACTTCCTTAACTGATATGATTTGAAATCCCATGGAAATTCTGATAGCGACCATTTCCATTACCAGTTCAGTTGTTGATTGATACTCAGACGTATCAGTTTTTAAAATGGCGTCATAATTTTGAACAGAGTACTTCTGGCCCAGCTGTAATAAAGAAGGAAAATTTGAAGTAAGAAGAGGAAGGGCTGCAGGTGATATTAACGAACGCCATTTAACAGTTCTCCGCTTGATTTTATGAGGGTATACGTATTGCCAACGGCCATAGTTAGAAATGTCAATAATCATATTTTGTGGAACGTTTGAGGGATTATCAATTGTCATCCACATGGAATGCTCTTCCTCACGTCTTTCTGCTTTACTTTTGCCTTTCTTTACTATTTGATTAAATTCATGAGATGAAAGTGAATTCGAAAGAGCAGCAACATTAAATTTAGATTGCACATCAATCTTTGCTTCGGGAATATTTTGTAAGCTAGTTTCTGTTAAACCAATTTCTTTTTTAGTGATATGTTGATTTGTAACTGCGGGTTCATGATGAGCATTAGCCATAAAATCTATATCAGGTTTTCTTCGAGCTTGTGTTATGGGCATTGCTTGTACATGGGGAATGCTAGAAATATTGTTTAATTTTGTTGCTCCAGCAATCTTTCCAAAAGGGCTTGATAAAGCGGTAGATGATGTCTTAACATTTCTTTCGGGTCTTAAAAGACTGTTTTGAAGGTTTTGAATCAAACCTTCTAAATTTTTATCTTCTTGTTTAGATGAACTTGATATATTGAGTATTTGGGCAGAAGGAGAAACTGGTGATACTACTGAAGAACTATTAGCAGTCGAGGTATTAGGTACAACTGTGTTTTTGAGTATATTATCGCTTCTACCAGAATTAGAAGAATCAATAACAAGGCTAGTGTTATTTTTGTTAGAATCTTCGGATTTGACTAAATTATAGTTGTTATTATTAGGAAAAGCATGACTCAAAGAAGTAATTTGTTCTTGTGGCTGAATTGAAACCGATAAAGATGGTTTATTGAATGTATCTTGCTGCTCAGATGGTGATGTTTCCAAATGTGTGCCCATAATTAAATTCGTCGGTTTATTTAACATGCCGATAGTTGATGACGTAGCATTAGAAATAACAGACGTCATTGTATTAATGGCAGCTGGAATATTTGTTGTTAATGGTCCCACAAAATTACTAAGCGGCCCTGGCAACGTAGTAGTTAAATCTGTGTTTCCGGGAGCATCGTTATAATCATGAGTTAACATAGATGCTGAACTACTGTTAATACTAGGTGATATAAGGTTTGAATCACTGTTTTGGGAAACTATTCCAGTTGAAATATTGTTTGTTTGAAGAGATGCAGACGAAGAAACTCTAGTGATATCTCCTAGTGACTTAAATGGAGCGTTTAAATTTTGACTATCATCCAATTGAGAATGTGCAGCAGGTTTATCGGGCTCTGGGTTATTGCTATTGCTTTCATCCCCACCTCGATAGAAAGAACGTAAAGTAAGTGTGCTTGCTCTTTTCCAAAAGCTTTTTGCTTTGTTTATTGATTTTATCGATCCAGTAGCCACCGATGTAGTAGCAGGACTATTAGAAGTCTGACTGTTTATAGCCGGACTTGCTACTGGCAAAAGATTAGGGGATTGAGGAGCAGTTTCTGTTCCAGAGCATATTGAGCTTACTGCGGATAAAGACGGTGACATAGCCAATGACGATGATGACGATGATACTGTACGTTTAAACATTTTATCAGCAGATAGCAAAGAAGTGAGAGCAGATATTTTAGGCTGAACAATTGGTACATCAACCCCACTAACATCAATTCCAACAGTTGATTTTACTGCAGTAACAGTTGGTCTGACATATTCAGTCTGCTGAGGGGCAGCAAGCTCCGTAGTACTTTTAATTATCTTTGGAGCGTACTCAAGTTCCCGCTTTTTGTCATCTTCTAATCCCAAAGGTTTAGATGGCTCGGTAATACCAAAAACCTGACAGTCATATTGATCCATTTCTTCATCCATAGACTTATAATTTGGTACCAATGGAAGGTGGTCAATTGCAATTGAGCTCACTTCATTTTCCATAACGCCCATCATTTGAATTTCGTATATTTTGCAACGGGGAATCCATTGAGTTCCCTTCCGTTCGTTTGATGACCAAAAAGATATATCTAACCAGCTTGGAACACAATGACTAATTAATCCACCTCTTCTTTTATCTTTAAATCGGAAAAGTGGAGTAACATGCAAAGGCGGGCGTCCCAAGCATACCAAATCAATACCAATTTCTAAGTTAGTAAGTTTTGTGCTTGTTTCATATAAAAGATCGTAATCTACATCATAAATGCCGGTTCCTGGAGTCACAATTAATGCCTGAACACCAGTCCTTCGAAGATCACGATCTCTGTATTTTCCTGAAACTAAAGTAGTAACCATGTTGATAGCTTCTAATATGTTTCCTTTCACTGCAGGCACAATGCGACCCGTTATTTTGCCACTTTTTTCTAATAAAACGTCTTTTTCAAACCGAGTGAACTCATAACGAAGTTTTTCCATTATTTCATCCCAATTATTGCAAACGTCGAGCTGATCAACCACCACACGAAAATAGTCGGTCTTAGTTTTAACAGTTTCACCATGTTGAAGACGTTTATTATCACTAGATGTGTCAACTGTAGTGAACAAAATAATAGTAACAACGTGGTGTGAGTCTTGATTGCGCCAGCGCTTAAAAACTTCTGGAAAGAAAGAGTTTATCATTTTGTGAAAAACGATATGGCCCTGTTCTTCAAAATGCCACATCTCTGATGACATCTGAATAAAAAACACAAGACGTGAAGAATCAGAACGATATATTATTCTTGTATTGGGACCAATATAACCAGACGAAACTTTCTTTCCGTTTCTATAAATTTCACAAATCGTGGTTCGAATCAGTTTGCAATAAGTTACAATTTGATCTTTATAACAGCAAGTATTTGTTAAAAAAGATGATATTCTCCACATGTCTGCTCTTGTTAAGTATGTGTCTTTGAACCGAAGTTCGATTGCGTCTGCTTTAGCTTTTTCAGAAGGCAGCTTTTTAGTGTTAGTATTACTCTAGAAAACGATAAAAAAACATACCAACTTGACCAACACTTTAGAGCGCGATGGAATATCAAAAATTTTCTTCAGCTCTTCTTTGAGAGAAATCTAAAATGAAAATGTTAAAAATTATGACGTTCCACAAAACAAAAATAAAACATACCTGGACAGGCGGGGTAATCTTCATCAGCTCTTCATTTAAAGGCTTTACTATAAAACAAAACCTAAGACCATTTTCAGGGCTTCTAAGTTCTGCTATATCTCCCTCTTTAGTATCTTTAGGTAGTAGTGTCATATCAACCATCACATCTTCCTCAGATATTATACTAGCATGAGACCATGACACAAGCTGAACTTCCTTTGCCTGATATTTTTTATTTTTTATGGCGTCATTGGTATTCTGAGATTTATTTGCGCCACCAGTGGAAAACGCATTGGAAACATTTTCAGGAAACCCCCCAACACCGGTGTTTTCTGATATACCGGAAAACTGGTCATGAGCACCTAAAGCAGGAACAGAGTTACGATGTTGTGGATGCGAAGATAAATTGAAACTTGAGATATTTTTAGATGTATGAAAAGTATTTTTGTTGGAAGAATAAAATTTGTTACTGCTATTTTGAGATGGAGAATCATTGGTCCACTGAAAATTCACAAATTTACTTTCTTGTTCGAATGTTTTGACAGTATTTGGAATGTAAGCTTCTTTAGGGGGCCATCTTGATGAGTTTTTTTGAGAATGGTAATCTCCCTTGCTTGAAGATTTTCCCATAGTTTATCATTAATAATTATATATTTTAAAGCAAGGTGATTTCTAATGAATATATTATAGGACTAAATACTAGACTCCTGCAGAAAAGTGTGATAATTTGATGGTAATGTATAATCGATGCATGGAAACAGAGTTTTGGAAATGCTGCTTTGCTTCAAAAGATTGCCAAACTTAAGTATAAATTTAAACCTAACCCTGAGAACTACTCTGTAAACTCTTCCGCGTGACAATTGCACTAAAGGAAGCCCATGATTTCTGTTTACCTTTTTAATCATTTTTTAAATATAAATAAAAAAGTTAACAGCTTTACTACCGGTAATAATGAACTTTGTCAGCTGCCCAATATGTAACCGCCAAATGACACTGGCTCAAGTTAATAACCATTTAGATCGTGGTTGTAGCTTGAAAACTTATTCACATCAAAATTCAGGGGAAAACAAACTTTGCGAAAACCCGCCTGAAAACTCGATATCTTCATCCAGAAAACTTCATTCAACGGATAAGACCGAAAAGGGGAATGGACTGATGAAAAAAGACTTGTTTCCATCAAGTAAAACTACCCCAAAGCGCCCTTTTTCTTCGTTATTGCCGCCAGAATCACGCAAAACTATCACAAATCAGCCAAATTCGCCATCCAAAAACCGAAAGCTTGACGCAGAGCAGATTTTAAGCAGTCAATCGTTGACAACCTTGCCTCCCATAAATAATAAACCAAAGATATTTAAGAAAAATAGCGATCACTTGGATAAACCTCTAGCTGAATTAATCAGACCTAAAACTCTAGATGATTTTATAGGTCAAGAAGATCTAGTCGGAAAACTTAACACCGACACAGGTGTAGAGACCAAAATAGGAATACTGAGACAATTTATAGAAGGAGACAAAGTTCCTTCTATGATTTTATGGGGTCCGTCTGGTGTTGGAAAAACTACTCTTGCGAGAATAATTGCTCATAAAACAAAATCTCGATTTATAGAGCTTTCTGCAACAATACATGGAACTTCGGACTGTAAAAAAATATTTGAAGAGGCCAAAAACGAGAAAAGATTGACTAAACGACGGACCATTATATTTCTTGATGAAGTACATCGATTTAACAAGGCACAGCAAGATGTTTTTTTGCCGCATGTCGAACGGGGAGATGTCACGTTAATTGGTGCTACGACAGAAAATCCTTCGTTTAAAATCAATGGAGCTTTACTTTCAAGGTGCAGAGTGTTCATTCTCAAAAAGTTAGATCAAAATGATATTCAACAGATGCTGAAAAGAGCCGTGAAGCTTATCAATAACACATACAATCAACACGATGATATTGCTGAAACAGATATTAATCAACAGCAATACTCATCTTCTGAATTCACACTAAGCAATGACGTTCTTAAATACTTATCAGGCCTTGCTGATGGTGATGGCCGAGTAGCATTAAACATTTTGGAGATGGTGATTAATATGTCAATCATACCTACTAACAGCGATAGTGTAAACAACGGAACACCGCTGAAAAAATTCAAAACAATGACGGTAGAACAAATTCGGGCTGGTCTTAGACGAACACATATGCTTTACGATAGAAATGGAGATGGACATTACGATACCATTTCTGCTTTTCACAAGAGTATCAGAGGGTCAGACCCAGATGCAGCATTATATTATCTTGGCCGAATGTTGGAATCTGGGGAAGATCCTTTATATGTGGCACGTAGGATGGTACGAATGGCCTCTGAAGACATTGGGCTTGCTGAAAACGACTGTCTCCCTTTTGCAGTGGCAACAATGACGGCAGTTCAACAAATTGGTATGCCTGAAGCTGATATTGTGCTAGCTCATTGTGCTGTTAAGTTGGCCACAGCACCAAAGTCCGTAATGGTTTACAGGGCTTATAATAAGGTAAAAGACCTTCTTCGAAATGAACCAGAAATATCGGCAAAAGAAATTCCCCTGCACATCCGTAACGCACCCACCAAACTAATGAAAACTTTAGGGTATGGAAAAGAATACAAATACAACCCAGATTTTATAGATGGGAAAGTGAAACAGAATTACATGCCAGAAGGACTCGAACAATTAAAATTTATTGATTTCGAAAATCATCTAGGATCTAAAGTAGATCCTGAGTTGGATGAGGATAACGCATTTCGAAACAAAAAGGAAATTTGACAAAAATTATCATGATAAACTCGTGTACGTTAGAAATATAATTAATATATACTAAAAAAATCATTACTCATTACTGTAGATACTTTTGGGAAGTGGAAAAAAGAAGAAGAAAAATAACAAGCCAGCAATTTATTTGCTTTATTTAAAAGCCAAGGTAATTGATGGTATTTTTGGTTTCAGTAAAAATCTGTTTTACCAATATAAGCAGCTCTGAAATTCTATCAAGACAAATCTGAGGATTATCGATGGAAAGAGTACCTGTTTCATCCTTTTGAAAACCTAAATGTTGAATTTTTTCACAGCAGTCTTGAATTCTCCATAACCCTAAGGCAGCCGAAGAGCCCTTTAAAAAATGGCCAGAAGAAGACAGACCGAGAAGATCTTTTTTTGCAAGTGATTGCTCCATTTCTTTAATGGAATCCTGAAATTGGTCATAAAAGCTTGATAACATTGATTTAGTAAAAGACAAATCGTCATCATCATCCAGTCCCACTATTTGTTCAAATGTCGCTGGATCAATATATTCGAGTACCCGAGGCTCATAAAGTTTGCTTGAATCCATTTCTGTAGCTGTTTATATGTAATTGTATTGTTTGTATATATTTAAATCGAAGTGCAATGATTCTATGATTTGGAACTTAATATGGATTGAATCAATAATCATAAAATATGCAGAATCCTAGTAATCCTTTAGTAACTGGTGAAATGGCTGCCTGTCAAACTTTCTTTGGCCTGCTCCCAGTATAACACAATTAAGAAAAATAAAATAAATGATTGATTAAATTTGATGTATGCGATAATGTGGGTTGTTAATGCTTTTATCGATTGTATTTAAACTGAAATGGGGTAATTTTGCTCAAAATGATAAGGGTAGGATAAACGTATTCTGATTTATTTTTGACACCAAAATAAAGTACTTGTTAAAATGAAAAATAATAAAGGGTTTATAGACGTGAAAATAAATGAAATTTGCAGTTTTTTTTGATTGTTTAGTGATTTTTATTGGCGTGAGATAACTTTTGATAAAGAAAGGGGAAGAAATTCAGGAAGAATGAGAAACAGTGAGGTTGGAATCAGGTGTGGTGAGTAATGTAACTTTTACAAACGTGTAACGGGGATATTGCCACAATGTTACAAAAGTTTGTAACAAAGTTTGTAAGATATGTGCAGGTACTAAGCACAGTATACTTACGTGCAAGTCCCCAAGAAAAGTTCATCACGATTTTAACTTAGATTCCTCGAGATTAACATTAGGTTAAAAAAATCACAGATACTTAAATCTTGAATTTATTTTATGATAACTTGATAAATTAAGAATTAAAAATTATGAAATAATAGAAGCTTTAAACTCCGCTAATAGTGGCAATTTTTATGGAATTAATTAGATTTGTGGGGAAGACTACAATTTTTTTGTCCAACAAACTCCCTGCAAACCGTTTTCCTTCAATCATTAATGAAGGACTGGCCAGTTAATAATACTAATTAAGGATAAAAAAAATTGAAACTGTACATAAAATTTAAATGCTCAAAATATATTTAAAAAATACAGCCTCTTTTAATCCTTTTTCTTCAACTTTTGTTTTTAATATTTTGATTTTCTTTTCGTCTGAAGTCTATCAATGAACTATATGTGATCCAAGTATCAAATTTAGTAGAATTAAAAGTGGGTAAAGGAAAAACAAAGAAAGAACAGGAAGATAGTGATGGCTTTAATCCATATTTGTCTTACTATCAAACCTTTTTGTTAAACCTTTAAATTAAATTTCACGCAGGATTTGAATATTGAAAACGGTATTTTGAAGCCAAGTTGGAATAAGGTTAAATTGGCATTTAAATATTCAACAAAGAAGTGTATATCAGTAAAAAAAAAACGGAAATTCATTATAGATTTTAATTAAAAATGTAAATCTTATCTTTGTTTTATCTATTTCCCCATGAATGGTTCATTTTTGAAATATATTTAAAATTAAAAACAGACCCAGTATAATGGTCTAGTTTCTTATATTTGAACGATTTTAGGTGAGAAATTTTAGCAACCAAATATATATACAATCATAAAATATTTTTTATAATTCAAAAATAAAAAGTATTTAATCTTTTTATTTTCCTATATTTTTCTTTTTAAATAAGAATCTTTTTAATCCATATTAAAAACTAAAATGAGAGGGTTTGTCAAAATTAAACAATATATTCCGCATCTTCGTCAAATTGATGAAGAAAAATTTTCATCTCCGGTCAATTCTCAAATAACAAATGAAAGTGTTTTTTCATTAGACAGCACGCAAAAAAATTCAGATACTCAGAAAGATATTGAAGAAGTTCAGGTAGGTGCTCAAGAAGTTGAATATGAACTTCGTGATGAAGCAAACCGAAAATGGTGGGCGATATTCAACGAATATGAATACAAGCGGAGCTCTGGAGAAAACAAAACCAAATGGTATCACTGGTTTGATCAAAATGACAGCCCAAAAGAAAGGAAACTATTAATGAAACTCGATGTATTACTATGTTTTTTTTCTTTTGTCATGTACTGGGTCAAATATTTGGATCAAGCCAACATCAATAATGCATATGTTTCAGGCATGAAGGAAGATTTGGGGATGAAAGGTAACGATTTGGTCAATACTCAAGTAGTATACACAGTTGGATCTGTTGTTTTTCAACTTCCTATGATGTATCTGATTCACAGATATCCAACAAATATCATTCTTCCAGTTATGGACTTAGGTTGGGGTCTTTTTACTTTGGCAATTTATCGATCTCATTCTCTTCGTGACCTTCAAGCTTATCGTTTTTTTGTTGGTGTTTTTGAGGCAGCTTTTTATCCAAATATTCATTATCTCTTTGGTTCTTGGTATAAACCGTCCGAGTATGCAAGAAGAGGGGGCTTTTATTATTTTGGTCAAATGTTGGGCCTATGCACTGCGGGTTTAATCATGAGTTCTTTTATTAAACTTGATGGTATCAATGGTATAGCTGGCTGGAGATGGATGTTTATAATTGACTCTATTATCACTATTCCAATTGCAATAATTGGTTTTTTTGTTCTTCCTGGCACACCAAAACACTGTTATTCCTTATTTCTCACTGATGAAGAAATATATATTGCTCGAAAATGCCTTAGTGAAGCCAATATTGCAATTGAAGAAGAAAAGTCTAATTTTTTTTCAAAAAGTTTATGGAAGGATCTTTTAGGTAGTTGGAAGTTCTATATGCTTGTTTTTTTGAGCATTTTGGTGTCAAATACCAGTAATGCTAACAACGGTTCTTTTATTCTTTGGCTGAAATCTTTAGATAAGTACAGCATCTCTAAAGTTAATAACCTTTCTTCAATCACACCAGCTCTTGGTATCATATATATATTTTTGACTACAACACTTTCAGATAAGGCGAAGTCTCGCTGGGGTGCCATTATTTTTTCTCAAACTTTTAATTTTTTGGGAAATATATTACTTGCTATATGGAATATACCTGAGGGAGCCAAATGGATTGCCTTTTGTATACAATACTTTGGGTGGGCTGTTTCTTCAGTTATTTACTCCTGGGCTGCAGATACTATGCGTCACAATCCACAACAGCGAGCTATTACAGTAGTTTCTATGAATTTAATTGGACAGGCGTCATCTGCAGTCCTTTCAATACTTGTATGGAAAACCTCAGAAGCTCCCAGGTTTAAAAAAGGTTTCTCATTTGTTTCTGCAGTATCCATTACAATAATGATCTGGGCTACTATAATGCTTCCATTTTACAAAAAGGACGAACGTAAGCACGCTTTGGAGAATGGTATTATTGTTTATAATTCTAAGACAGACGAAACCCCAAGGCTGGTAGAACCCAAAAAAGAAGCATTAGACATGTAATAAGAGATATTTTAAAAGTTTAGACTGGGTAAAACCTATTATATTAATATACACCAAATTACCATAATATAATTTATATTGTTTATTTTTCTTCAGTTGCAGCAGAAGATTCCCCTTCATCTACCTCTTCCAAAACATCATCTAAATATTCCGATGCTTCTTCAAATCTTTCACGTGCAACTCTGGCAGCACCGATACTATTAGAACGAATAACTCGGCCAAATTTCCTTCTAGGTTTTTTAGGATTTACAGAGGTGTCCCAGACACTATGTTCATGCGAAGTAAAAAAGAGAGAATTTTGAAAGAACCACTCCGAAATATACTCGTCTATAACTGGCGTGATTGCACGTAAAGGCATATCATCAACAAACGCAATTAAAGCCTTCACACGAGTTCGAAGATCACGATGGCCAGCCAAGTAAACTATACCAGCATAAGCTTCACCAATTCCAACAAACGCAATATTCCGAGTGGCAAAATTCTCAATATACTCATCCCACAAATAAATACACAAATCCTGCGAACCGGAGCCAATAGAATAACTTGACGAATGACTAATTCCTGCAATTCCTGGAACTGTTACATCAACAACTCCGTATTTCTTTTCTCGAGCCCAGTCAATAACCTGCCGCGATGCGTCAATCATCAATGACTGTGAGGGGTCTATTGTTCCTAACAAGGGTCTCCTTTCAGCCCATATTTCTGGTGTATCGTGAATTATAACAATTAGAGTATTTTCTTTGTGAATATCTGGGGTTGCTAAGATTTGTGCTTCGATTGTGTCTTGGATTTTGTCCTTAAGGATTGGTAAAGGAGTCATGCGGTACTTTTCAAATAAATCTTTGGCTTGATATGATCGAATAACGTCTGGAATAAAAACAGTTTCTTCTGTGTGCTTGAAATCAACAGCATGATACCCATGACGCATACATTCCCAATATTTCGATTGTTCACGGATAACATCACTAATATCTTGAACTGCTGAATGTTGAGGAATTTTCGTCAACGGCCGGCCAGGTATTTCACCAACTAAAACTTTTGTGACAGCGAGAGCACTTTTTGCAATCGAATCTAAATTATATCCTCCTTCCATGACAACAACAAGGTTTCCATTTGCTAAAACCTTCATCATATGAGTTAAATAACCATAGGCGTTTGGCGTCAAGTGATAACCTCCGATGGGATCACCTTCTGCAGCATCGAAACCAGATGAAATTATGACTAGGTCAGGGTCAAATTCAATTGCAATCGGTAAAATTACCCTGTTCATTGCATAAATATAATCTGCATCACCCATCCCGGCAGCAGACCATGGGATATTGACATTGTAGCCTTCTCCTTTCCCTTCGCCAGCCTTGGTATGGGATCCATAATCAGTTCCAGGATAAAACTTTCCACCTTCGTAGCGATGTAATGACATGTACAAAACTCGGGGGTCATTATAAAAGGCACGTTGGGTACCGTTTCCGTGATGAACATCCCAGTCAAGCACAAGAATCTTTCTCACACTTTCTGGATAATCTCTCAAAATAGTTTTTGCTGCAACTGCAACGTTGGAAAAAAGACAAAACCCAGCTGCATTTCCGGGTTCAGCATGATGTCCAGGAGGTCTAACAATTGCGATAGCATTCTTGACTTTGCGTTCGACGACGGACTTGCATACTTCGATAGCACCTCCACAAGAAAGAAGGGCAGATGCATAAGAGTCGTTGTTAAAATAAACAGAATCACCTTTTTCTGTTTCTTCGATAAGCTGTTCACGCGTCATTTTCGTTGTCGACTTTATAAAATCAATGTGTTCTTGAGTGTGGACTAGAAGAAGCTCTTCATCTGAAGCAAATCGAATGGGGATTTTTTGCATAAGATTTCCAACTTCGTCGAGACCTTCAAGTTTAGGGTCAATTATAATACCGGATTCGGCAAGTGCTTTGTACACGCGATATATGCGTCGTGGGTCTTCCGGATGGGGGTCCACATAGTCAAAATTTGAGGTTACAATTTTTGCATGATAACGCATACGAACATCATAACAGTAGCCTGTTCGAAGAGGGATGTATATGAGTTGTGGTTTTGTAGTTTCGACGATTTTTCCATTTGTTGCTATTAAAGAATGTGGTTTTTGTTTTGTATCTTCGCTTTTAATAGCAGGCGAAGATATCCCCGAAGAGTGTTCATCGTCTTGAATTGAAACCGAAAGGTCGTCTGATCGTTTTCTTTTTAAATCAAGTCTTGAATCATCATTTTTCAAATTTTCTGAAGGCATGGATGACTGCTCTGATGTACTGTGAGTTATTGACTGTGTATTGCTTGTGTTTGAAGATTCGTGTTGGCTTGGAGACTCCCCAGAAACAGGGAGTTTATTTACTATTTTGTCTAAAAAGCTGTTTACAGAAGACATAGTATAGTCGACATTATTGTTTTTATCTATTGTATGTGTAAGGAGATCTTTATCGGGAAGTTTTATTATTCTTCCTTTTTTGTCAATACTGTACTTTTGACTTAGAATACGTTTAATGTTGGATTATGGACTGGTGAAAAAATAATAAAAAATAAAGTAAAATTAAGGAAAAACAAGAAAAAAAACAAGACAAGAAGGCCGGAAAACTAAATTAAGGCCGATGTATTGCAACATTTGTTACACTTTTTATGTCACATAGACTTTTTGTTAATTCCCGAAAGTGCAACTGGAGATGCATTTATCGATGATGATATAAAAATCTCACCACAGCTTGTCTTTCCATTCAAGTAAAAAGCCTTTTTTTTTGACATTAAGGATTATATGAATAAATAAATCTGATAAAAAATGGGAAAACGACCAAATTTTAAAATCACGGTAGTGATTAATGAACTTACAAACTTGCCGCAGGTTTCTGGCAACTCGTGGATTCGGTGGTTTGTTAAGGACTCACCAAAACCTGAAGCTCGTGGAAAAACAGATAAACACCAGGTCAAGGAACATCGAGTGAATTATGGAAGCCATACAATTTCTTTTAATCATCACATTCGTGTTTCAACGAGAACCTCTACCCTAAAAGAATGTATCATTGTTTTTGAAGTCATTTGGGAACACAAAAATTCTACTGAGAAAATCAACCTGGGAAAAGTCGAGGTAAATTTGTCTGAGTTTGCCAATGTGGAAATCGCGCAACCAACGCGATTTCTTTTGAAAGATAGCAAAATCAACAGTACGCTAAGCTTAACTATTGTTTTGAAACAGCTTTCTGGAACCAAAAATTACAAAGTGTATGATATATTTTTTTTGATTGTTTCTAAGAAAACAAACTAATTTTTATGTAATAGGCCGGAACCCACTTCTCGCGTTTTTGGCGATATATCTTCCACTTTGAACAACGACATTGGCAGTAAGTTCACATGTATGGATCTCACGAAGTTTTACCAAAATTAACTTTTTAGATGGATTGAGTGATGCGAAAACTACATTTGGTTCACTTTCAAACTCGACGTTTTCTGTTCAATGGCATTCGGTTGTGGAGGGAGACTGCCACCCCCGAGCTTGCATTAATGATATTTTTAATGGAGGAGACGGTTTAGTAGGAGTATGCTCTGTACCCGCAGAAAACAACGGTTTGGCTGCCAAAGAGAAATCTAAGAAACAGGCGTTAAATATGGCTACCAAAACCAACCGTGATAACACATTTGGCACAGAAAAAAGTTTATCCACTGGAGAAGGAAGAGAACAAAAGACGTCAACAAATCTGAGCGAGCTGGAATCGCTCAATGAGGGTAAAGTCAGACCTTTAATAATGACAGAAGAAGACGTTCGAGATAATCTTCAATCATGGCGTATCGGCCAAATTGCTGCTTAAGAACTCTTTTTTTTTGTACCTGACAGTCCTAAGCTTTTTTACGTTTACTATGTAAATTCAGAAACCGTTTAGTTGAATGTAGATCATCAAACTGCACGTGTCATAGCCACTTTTTAATATGTAACGCATATATTAATTTTTTTTTTCTTCCCTTCAAAAAATTTGGAGAACAACCAACCAAACTGTATGCCTAAAGAAACAATACACTTTATATGGACTACATTTCTTCGTTTTATAGAAGATATCTGCTCTATTAAATAATTAGACGTCTGAAATGGTACGCATATTTTTTTAACATATGATTTACTTATTTTGTTTTTATACTGTTATCTAATAAAATACAGTCCGCCAACTACTGGTCCTCGACTCAAAGGCATCAGTGGCAGTACACGCGAGCTGAACTCCATGAAGAGCATATGAAAGTTCGACAATGGGATTATGACGAAGGGAAGATAGCAAATTTAAATGATGACACGCTTTATGACAATATGCGTTTATATTTCCACAGTTGTAAGTTTTCATGAAATACATTTTGTTTTATCCAAGGCTATTTTTTTCTAACTTGAAACGTGATTTGTAGTGGTTGGTTCACTAGGCAGACAACTTCGTGTTCGACAACGTGTGATTGGAACAGCTGAAGTTTACTTGACGCGCTTTTTTACCAGAATATCTTTTTTTGAGGTCAATGCCTATGCCATGGTAACAACCTGTGTTTACGTTGCTTGTAAGACAGAGGAGTATCCTCAGCACATCCGAAATGTTACAAACGAAGCAAGATCTTTGTGGCCCGAATATGTTAGCACAGATTTAACAAAGATTGCCGAATGCGAGTTTTATCTTATTGAGGAACTTGATAGCTACCTCGTAGTCTATCACCCTTATCGTTCGCTTATACAACTAACAGAGAGTTTGACCTTAGCCAACACTCAGTTAACGCTTCTTTCTGAGGAAATACAATCTGCTTGGTCCATGATAAACGATAGTTATGCAACAGATATGTTACTGTTATATCCTCCGCATATTATTGCAATGGCTTGTCTTTATATTACACTTGTCGTAAGGACACCTCTCATGAAGCAGTCTAGGCCTTATGAATCTGTTAAGACAAAATTTGATCAATTTGTCTTTTTTCTTGGAAACTCAGGAATTGATCTTGAAAGCGTCATTGACGTAATTCAAGAGCTTATTTCTTTATATGTCCGGTGGGAATCTTATGATGAAAGCAGTTGCAAGTTGATACTTTCGAAACATATATTGTCATCAGTGTGATTAAATCTGTGACACTGAAACAACTCATAAATATCATCTAATTCCCTACCTCTCTATTTTTCTTTAACGTACTTATCAGGTTTTTTTTCTTCTAATTTTTCGGCTACGTTATAATTTTCATCTTTACCATGGGTCGACAATTTACTGAAGTCAATCTTCCACAGTCTAAGGAACTTCCTAGTGATGATTTGGATCCTTCAAACAATAGTCAGGAGGTTCCTGATGAAATCAGAGAAGCTCTAGATGCAGCGCTAAATGAAAATTATGCTACTAAATTAGTAGTGCCATTTGTCATTAACGAGCTGTCCTTCATCAACAGCCTATCAAGCTGTCTTGAAGCATCAGAAGAATACAATTCTATTTTGGGAAAACTTAGTCAGTTATCAGCAGAAGAACTCGAAGAGCATTTTTTTTCTGAGCAAAAAACTATGCATTCCAAAGGTTTTGGCAATGGAAGCGAGGTTGAAAACGATGATAGTGATAGTGATTGCAACGATAATGATGTCATTGACGCTGGAAGAAAAATCAGCAACGATAGTGAAGATGAGAGCTTGGAAGAAGAGTCTGTCATTAATACTGATGAATCAGATTATGATAGAAATATAAGCAACAGTGATGAGGAAGATAATCTCAATAATTCACCTGAGAAATTTAACTTAAAAATAAATTATAATAGTGGCAGTTCAAGGTCAGATTTCCATTCTCCAGATTACCAGTCTTCTATCTCTAATCTTTCTGCTCCAAAAAAAATATTCCCATCGGTGGCTGCCATCAAACCTGGTTCATCAGATTTCAGTCTCCCACCCCCCCTCATCCTTCAAGGAGCCAGTTATTCTTCATTAGCCAATCTTTCGGAAATTGATCATACCATTGACTCAGCAACTTCTCTAAATGTTTCTATGTTACTTGCTCCTATGCGCTCTTCAAGTCCATCTTCATTTGCAAGCTCATTTTCTGTCGATCCACTGTCACCACTAAAAACGATACGAAAGCGGCTAGATCCTTTTCATCAAACTACTACGTCTGAGGCTTGTCCTAATTTTGCTTTATCAACACTTGACTTTACAGACCATGAAAAAAATTTAAGTTCTTCATCCGATAATCAAAGGAAAGAAGATTGTATACTATCTAGTTCGTTGCACGTAACCGACTTTCATACAAATTTGACACCACAAACTCCAAAAAAACAGAAGCTATCAGATTTATATCTTAAATCACCCTCCAAAACTCAATATGATATTTCAGAAGACGCCTCGTATATTTTAGACGATAGTAACTCTCCATATAATACCTCTGCTGTGTCTTATAGTCTTTTTTATGAAGGGTCACCCAATCAGAGTGAGAAAACGGAAAAGGATTCTAACGTTAGTTTCAATTTGGATGACTACAAAATAAAGCGAGAAGATATTAACGATGACCAAATGTTTCAAAAATATGATTATTTTGGTAATAAGGCTGATACCTCCCACTCCAAAGATGATTCCCCCAAAAATGCTGGTAGCCCAACTCAATACCAAGGGAGTTCTGATAGCTTTGATAGCTTATCGGATGATTACGAAATTTCCTCAGGGGAATCTGATGATCAGTTAGAAATTTCAATACCTTCTAAACCAATACGTGCAGATAAAGGAAAAGGAATAACCAAAAATAAAAAAAGAAAATCTAAAATTTCATTTTTAAACATGTCTGATTCAGAGCTTATGAATGATAGTGAAGATTTAGCAAATATGTTTGAAATCTCTGATACTGATGATTTTGATAGTGACTTTGATAAGGATGGGACAACTTTAGAGGACTGTTTAACCGAAATTCAGGATCTATACAGTGATTACTATCAATATATACACAATGTGAGTTTTGTTTGTTTGTTTTGTGTTTTTCTTTTTGGTACTAATTTGAACACATTAGATCGACGGGCCCATTAAATTTGCACCTGAGGATGTGATCAACAGGGATCTCCAATATATGGATTGCTTTTCTAGACATCTCGAAAATTTCAAGGTTGTTCCTAAACTTAATGTTTTTGAACGCAACACGGTACTGGAAGATCAGTTTTACAAAACACCGAGACTAAATAAGCAACAAGTAAAGGATCTTGCTGAACAAACAGGATTATCTGAAAAATCTATTCGTATTTGGTTTGCTAATAAGCGAAGCCGGACCAAAAAAGAAAAATAAATACGGACTTAATATTTTTATAGTAATTTATTATTTAACTATTTGATTATTGAATTAATGATATACATGTATATTAAATTTAATCTAAGGGTTATTAAAGTATATGATGTAGTCATTATCTGCATTTTTTTATATTTAAACAAATAATACCATCTTGATTTATTGTATCTTTTGAATCAAAATTTATGCCTGGCATATGTGGCCTTTAATCCTAGCTTAGGAGCAATAAGGAAATCATTTTATCAAATTTATCTTGTTCAGAAAAAGTTCCTAAAACTTGACAAAAATTAAAAATAGTGTTGTTAATATTTTTTCATAAAAAATAAATTGCAATCAAAAAATTTAATGGACGAGACCGGAATTGAACCGGTGACCTTCTCAATGCAAATGAGACGCGATAACCACTACACTACACGCCCAAAAATTCGTTATTAACATTGCACTTTGCATATATTTAAAAGCCAAAATATGAATTAATTTTTAATTAAAGTTTGTCAAAATAAGATTTTTTATATAAATTACTAACAAAATATATTGAAAAAGATAAATAAAAAGTTTACTGAAACTAAAAAGCAATTATTTGGAGAATAAGTCACTTGGGAGCTACTTTAGAACTAGCTTATTGCAATTTTCAAGAAGCGAAGGACAGAAAAATGGTAAAATGCATATTGGTGTAGCAAAAGAAAATAATAAAACAGCTATAGATAGCATTGCTCAATTTCTATAATATTTGTTTGTTTGTTTTTTGTTTAAAAGTTATAGAATATATATGGTCCGCATTTTTGCTATCCCTCTTGTTTTAACTATATAATTTTTTTTTTGAACTTATTATACAATTTTTACGTTTTTTTAATAGCCTAAAATTTAAATTACAATTTCTGCTTACTATGAGCAGATGTATCAGTTTAACCATTTAAAAACCTCCCTGACACATTTCCACTTATCTTTACGAGCTCCAGTGAATTTATTATTCTTTTCAGCTAACATAACGGCTTGCAGACAATTGAAAAATTATAAAACTAAATAAAAATTAAGTTTTTTGTTTTAAGACCATCCGATAAAAGCCTGTAAAAATTTGGGTAATAATAATTTAACTCTAGCTTTAGCATTAATACTGTAGACTCACTAAACTTTGCATGTTCTGGTTTTGTGGTGTAATGGTTATCACGTCTCGTTCACACCGAGGAGGCTCCGAGTTCGATCCTCGGCAGAATCATTTTTTTCATTGTAACTTTCATATCAAGGGTTAGGTTTTTTCTTTTATTTTTTTTTTTCAACCTTTTACAGTTCTACGATGCTCTAGGCTTTTTACTTTTTTTTTCTTATATACCGGCACTGATCAATCAATTAGTTCACAGCCATCATTTAGATTTGAAAAGATGTTAAGCTTGCTAAGAGTTCACAACAGATATGCTGTGTCAGCTCTTCGCTTTCAGCAGCTTGGAGTGAGACTCTATTCGATAAAAAGTCCAAGAGTTAAGCGACCCGGAGCTTTTACTTCAAGTAGACAAAAAGTACCGCCGACACCCGCTCCTCCTCCCCCTCCTCCTCCATCGGTAGCGTCTACGATTGCACAAGCGCCATCAGAGTCACCAGAAGTTAAGGAGACAAAAGCTACTTTGGTGAAAAATAACTCTCAAAAAAATTCTTTATCCAAACCTCCGGCAGAGAAAGGACAAAAAACTTCTCCTAAATCAGAAGATAAACGAAAGAATAACAATTCATCCAACAAAGAGCATAACAAACGCAATAATGATCAACAAACATTGAAAAACAATAAGCCAAAGCCAAATCATCCACCTAAGAAGAAGATCGTTAAGCTCTCTCAAAAGAAAACTGTCATGATTCCTAAAAGTATTACGTTGGCAAATTTTTCACATGTTGTTAATACCAAGTATTCACAGCTCGTCCACCTTATGACAGAAATGGGATTTGAAAATCTGCGTCACGACTACATTCTCTCAGAATCTGATGCCAAGATGATTGCCGAAGAGTTGGGATTTGTACCAGTTATTGACGATTCTCTTGGTCTTGATATTTATCCCGCGCCACCTCCAACTACCGAAGAACTTATAAAAATGCCATTTCGTCCTCCTATTGTTACAATCATGGGTCACGTTGATCACGGTAAAACCACCATTTTGGACTACTTACGCAAGTCGTCAGTAGCAGCTGGTGAACACGGTGGTATCACCCAGCATATTGGTGCTTTTTCCGTGAAACTCTCTTCCAATAAGGAGATTTGCTTCTTAGATACACCTGGTCACGCAGCATTTTTAAACATGCGTGAACGAGGTGCTAATGTCACTGATATTGTTGTTCTGGTTGTTGCCGCCGATGACTCAGTTATGCCCCAGACTAAGGAAGCAATTAAACACGCTCAAAACGCAGCAGTTCCCATGATTGTGGCCATAAATAAATGCGACAAGCCCGATGCAAACCCCAAGAAAGTTGTAGAAGACTTGTCCGCTAATGGAGTGGATGTTGAGGATTATGGTGGAGAAACCCAGACGATTTGTGTTTCAGGTAAGACTGGTAAAGGCATTGATGATCTGGAAGATGCTATTATTACCCTGTCGGAAATGCTTGAGATCAAGGCCCCTAAGATTGGAAATGCTGAGGGTTATGTAATTGAATCACAAGTTAAAAAGGGTCAGGGAAGTAGTGCTACAGTTCTGGTTAGACGTGGAACACTTAAGGTCGGTTCGTTTGTTGTTGCTGGTCAAACATGGGCTAAAGTCCGTAGCATGAGGGATTCCAGTGGCAAGGCTGTTAAACAAGCCGGCCCAGGTACACCTGTCGAAGTGACAGGTTGGAAAGAGCTTCCTGTGGCTGGAGACGAGATGCTTCAGGCCAAGAATGAAAACCAGGCCAAAACCGTGGCGGAAACACGAATCGAGCGAGCCAAGATGGAAAAGGAAGCTGATGAAATTAATGTTTTGAATGAGAAAAGACAGAAGCTGCATGAAGAGCAAGAAAAAGAGCTGAAGCGTCAAGAACGCTTGAAAATGGGTCTTTCAGCAGAAGTGGAATCAAAGTTTGTTGATACATCTAAATCTGACGAAGCAGATGGACCGATCATTGTTCCATTTATTATTAAAGCAGATGTCAGTGGCTCAGCTGAAGCTGTTGCTGATAGTATTCAGGGTCTCGGGAACGGAGAAGTACAGTCTTCAGTTTTGTATAAGGGGGTTGGTCCTGTCACAGATACTGATCTGACGCGAGCGGAAACAGCTGGAGCAGTGATCTTGACATTTAATGTTGCAACCGATCGAGACATTTCTCATAAAGCCCAATCTAAGCATATCAAGATTGCAGAGCACAAGATCATCTACAAGTTGTTAGAGGAAGTGACTGAGGAGCTGGCCAGCAAGCTGGAGCCCGAGATTAAGCACAAGGTTTTGGGCGAGGCTAGTATCAAGGAGATCTTCAACATTACGCTGAAGCGCTCCAAGAACATGCAAATTGCGGGTACACGCGTTACCAATGGTCTCCTTGCGCGTAACGCAAAGGTCAAAGTACTTCGAGACAACGAAGTTATCTACGTGGGTAACTTTTCATCACTCAAACATTTTAAGGATGAAATCGAGACGGCTAAGAAAGACACGGACTGTGGAGTTGCTTTTACCAATTGGGACAAGTTCGAAGTTGGTGATGTTATCCAAACGTTTGAGGAAATTGTCATTCCCAGACATTTTTAAATTTGTACATAAGTTTTGTAAATAATACATTGAAATTTTTTTATATTACATTTTCTTTTTTGTGGATTCATTAAAATTCGTTAGCGTGGGTACAATTTTTGTCTAAAGGCCTTTTTTTTTCATATCATCAACCAATTTAGTCGTTAGTCAGATTCTTGGACATCAGACTCTTCTAACCAACCAATAGCCCGTTCAACAGCACGGTTCCAAAGTTTATATTCCTTGTCACGGCGCTCAGGAGTGTAGTTACCCTTGAAGATAGTCTTACCTTCTTGGTTAATGGTTTTGAGTTCTTCCTTGTTCTTCCAAACACCAACTGCAAAGCCTGCAGCAATGGCAGCACCAAGGGCAGTGGTTTCACGCATGGCGGGACGAATGACATCAATTCCCAAAATATCAGCCTGAATTTGCATGGCAGTATCGGAGTTGGTAATGCCACCATCGACACGGAGGGCTTTAAATGGAGCACCCGAGTCCTTGGCCATGGCCTCGAGAATGGCCTTTGACTGGAAGCAGGTGGCTTCAAGAACAGCGCGGCAAATGTGGTTCTTGGTGGTGTATTGCGTCAGACCAACAATAGTACCACGGGCATCATCACGCCAATAGGGAGCAAAGAGACCAGAGAGAGCTGTGACAAAGACGACGCCAGCATTATCAGGAACTTTGGCAGCGTTGTCACCAATCTCGGCAGAGGTAGAGACAAGGCCAATGTTGTCACGCAGCCACTTGATTGCAGAGCCGGCAACAGCGATGGAACCTTCGAGAGCATAGACAGGTGGGGCACCCTTGAACTGGTAGCCAATCGTGGTCAGAAGGCCATTCTTGGAGATGACGGGTTCGTTACCAGTGTTGTATAACAGGAAGCAGCCGGTACCATAAGTGTTTTTTGCTTCACCGGCATCAAAGCCGAGCTGGCCGACGAGGGCAGCAGACTGATCACCAAGACAGCCGGCAATAGGAACACCAGCAAAGTGGCCAACACCGATACGGCCATATGTTTCGGAGGAAGAAACAATCTCAGGAAGGACCAGCTTCTCTAGGTCGAAGAATTTGAGTAGGGATTCATCGTAGGTGAGAGTCTTGATGTTCATGAGCATTGATCGGGAAGCATTGGTGGCATCAGTGATGTGGCGGCCGCCGTTGAGACCACCCAGGAGATTCCAAAGCAACCAGGAGTCAACAGTGCCAAAGGCCAGATCGCCTTTTTCATAAACCTCACGAACCTCGGGCTTGTGGTCAAGGATCCATCTGACCTTGACGGCAGCAAAGTACGTGGAAATTGGGAGACCACAAGTCTCGTGGATCTTGTCAGCGCCTGGCTGAGCCTTGAGTTTCTTGACAGTCTCGGTAGTACGAGCGTCAGACCAAACAATGGCATTGTGCATAGGGATACCGGTCTTGCGGTCCCAAACAATTGAGGTTTCACGCTGGTTTGTGATGCCGATAGCCTTAACCTGAGAGGTGTGGATTCCTGCAGAGGCCATTTTTTTGCCAACCTCATAGAGACAAGTGAGGACCGAGTCGGTAAGCTCCTCGGGGTTGTGTTCCACCCAGCCAGGGTGGGGGTAATATTGGTTGAACTCTACCTGGTGTGACAGGCGGATCTGGCCTTTCTTGTCAAAAAGGATGAATCTAGTGGAGGTTGTGCCTTGATCGATAGCACCGACGAAACTCTCAGCCATTTTAAACGGAAATGCAAGTTATGAAATTTTGTGTGTGTGTGTGTGGGGGAGGAAGTGGAGGAAGAGGACAAGGAGGGAAGGTGAAGTATTATATATAACTACTTTACAAGAGGATCTAATTAGAAGCTGGTAAGCCTAACAAGAAAGATTATATATATATAATTTAAATGAAAAAATAATTAAAAAATATTTAAATAAAATATAGAAAACGTGAAAAATTGGGAAAGAAAAAAAATGTAAAAATTTCAAAAAAAAAAAAAAAAAAGTGGGGAGAAATGGGATTTTATAAATTTTCTGTGCGGGACAGCTGAAAAAAAAATTGCTTGTGTAGAGTGTGCCCATGGAGCCACCAGATGACAAAGTTTAGGGACATTTGCGGGGAAGAGCCAGTGTCTTTCTCGTATCGTCGTCCTCCTCCACACTGGCCGGCTTACCACCAAATCACAGGAGTGCCTCCTGTTGCCTCAGAGCCTGTAAGCTTTTGTATACACTGTTTACTCAATATGGACATTTTTTCCATCTCATACTAACTACTACCATATACTATATGCATTCTGGCTGGTCGCGCACGGGTCACTCTCATGCGGTTTTTGGTCTCCCCCGCCTTGCTCCGCCATCGGCGGACGAAAAGAAAAGGAAAGGGAAACCTCCTGATGTTTGGAGTGATGCGCGCTCAGTGTAAAAAATCCGTTTTTATTAATCCGGTTGCTGATCCTTTCCTGGACACCCGGCAAAGGGAAGGAAAACACCAAAAAGAAGGGCAGATTTCTCTGAGAACCAGGGACAAGCCGAGGAGCTGAGAAAGTAAAAATACTGAGATACTGTGCAAGTTTTTATTTTTTCCCAAAATAAAAAAAATGGAGATACTGGGGGAAACCCAATTTAATAGATTTTCTTTTGCAATCTGGAATGTCATTTCTTTTCAAAGCAGAGAATAATAACGAAACTTTAAATCCTAAGGTCATCTGAGAAGTTCTTCTGAGAAGAAAGGTGTTTGTTTTCGTATGTAGTGACAATCAGGACCTTTGTAAATATTTGTAAATATATGTAAAGATAAAACTGTTAGATCCCCTTCTTCTTCCCCCTTCTTTTCCTTTATTTTTACTGATACCATTTTTTAATAATTTTGGAGAAAGTGGGAGGACTAATTGCCTGTTTTAGGTAAAAAACCGGATTTCCCCTAGTTTTTTGTAATTTTGTGGTTAAACCCGTTCCTATCGTACATGTAGGCATCTACAAATTTTGGGGTATCATCAAGATATTGTGATGTCACTACTAAATTGGTTTGTTTTTGTTTTTAAAAAATTTTCATTATTCTCGAAAGATTTTTTTGAAAAAAATATCTGAAAAAACTGATAGAAGCCATAAGGCTTTTGTTTCACCAAATAGCTCAAAATCATAACTCGGCTAACTATCCGACGTTTATCATCTATTTTTAATTGGCATTTTGTTGCAACTAATATATAACTGAGAAATGCAGGTAGTTTAGTCACTGAAATATAAGGACCTAGGAAAACTAGGATGGTTGAAGGGGACCCTCGAGATGTCTAAAAACTAAAATTTACAAAACGCATCTCTCACTTTTTTTTATTTCATTACTTTCATGATATCTAGAGATCTCAAAGCGAGGTTGCAAAAAAAAAAAAACAAGGGAGTATTTTTTGTTCGGCTTTTTCATCTCCGGATAGACTTTTTGCGTGAAATGTGTTTGCTGGCCAAAACCAAGACACCAAATGGGTCATAGCAGTCCGTAGAGAACTCAAGCCCCTTCAATCAAAAAAACTTCACGCCATTTGGAAAATAGGTCAATACAAGAGATTCGACTATTAAGATGGAACAGTCGGAAGAAAGTCAATCCTCTTATTGACAAAAATAAAGATAAAAATATGGATAGAAGAAAAATCACAGTGTTAATATGCCATTAGTGAAAACTGTAGAAGAGTAAAGATTGAATTTAGCTTTTAAAAAGTCAATTTAAAAAAAAGAAGGAAACCCCTCAAATATCGATGCAAGTATCGTCTAAACAGATAGTTCAAGTTGAATCCTTGACAAGTAGGTTGTCCTTTTGATAGTAGAGTAAAGAAGATAGTGAAGTCATTGTTTGTGATTTAGCCATTTATTTAAAAAAACAGTTCCTGGGATTCACTCTTAATATATAAGAAAGATGAAATTCATTTTAAATTATAGTTTTCAAACACAATAGGCTTGTTAACGGACCAGAATGGCTCGAACGGGCCCGTGAGGTCCTTAGAACGCAACCTCGCTGTACTTATCATCAGATTGATCGCCGCTATGAATGGCTTTTACAGCCGGCTATAGAAGTAAAAATACAGTCATATAGTCAAGATTGTCTGGTGTTTGCTGCATTTCCACTAGAAAAACACATGGCAGTTGAACCTAGCTTGCTTGCTCAAGCACAGGTAGCCATAAACATGGAAGATACAAACCCATTGGGATATAAAAACATGGGGTAATCTCAATCCTTCATCGCATCCTCTGTACCTTTAAAAAATATCATAAAAATAGACTTTAAGCTTTCTGGGGATATTAACAGTGACCTTACTTCAATAATGTAATGTACGAGTATATGGGTTGTTCAGAACCCTCTCCATAATTTATGTCGGAGTATCTTTTAGTGTTGACCTGAATACTCAAGAAAAAAAGGTATCACAGTACCCAGCAAAGTCAATAAAAAAGAAGGTTGAATGACTGTCTGAGATGTCAACTTAAAATGTTCTTTTTTTGTTCTTCAATGGACTTTTAAGTCATGTTATCTTCCTTCTTAGGCGACTGAGACAGGTGTAAATTTGATATACCTATTAGACCTGTGATTTTCTTATTAATATAAGAAAAAAAAGTTTAAATATTTGCCTTAAAACTAAAGAAATCATTGAATTCACATTGAATTCACATTGAATTCACATTGAATATTTGAATACTTTCGTCGTGATATCACACCTGAGTGTGTTTTGGAGGTTTACTTTTATTGAACTTCTATGGTGCTTACTTCAGGTCTCTGGTTGGGCGGTATTATCGGCACCGTTATTATCCATGTAATGTCGTCTATTTATTTATTTTTTTATTTTAGGGCCATATGAATGTCTACTTGTGTGAATAATTACTAGAGCATGACGAATATTAAGCGCGGCATCTTTCGGAGGAATTTTTTTTGGTTTTTTTATGAATAATCCGCTTGCACTTGAAAAAATGAGAAATTCTACAAAATTTTTGAGCAAAACAAAAACCATTACAGTAGCTTTATAAAAAAAAGTTTGAGGCCTTGGTTCTTTTGTTAAATAACAAAGTTGCTTTCTCCTCAAAGTTTACTTTTTTTTATCCCCACATAGTCCACGAGCAAAATGTCTCTCAAGCCCCCAGCCATAGGCGTTTGCCACCTCAGCCCCGACTTGGAGCAAGAAACTAGCTTTTTTGGTGAGAGAACCTGGGTTCAAAAACGTGTTGTCGAGCTCATTGTCCAGGCCAAGGTGGGTTACTTTTTTGATTGAACTTTGTCCTAAAAAGCGAGCCTTCTCTCACGTAACAACGTAAAATAACACCCGCCTGCCGACGGTAAATATGGAAAGAAAAAAATTTTAACAAAGTTTGAAGCAAGAAATAAAAAAGCCTTTGTCAATTTTGAGTCCAAAATTAAAACGACGACGTCTTGGCTCTTGAAAATCATCGTTTCGTTCTTTTCTTGTCGGTTGAGTCTGCTGCCTTTAATGTAGTAAAAATATCAGTTTATCTGTTTTAAACAACTGCGGCTCGGCAATAACCGTTTTTAAGACGGCATGTTGAGTACCAGGCAGTGATTTTATCCACACGTCACAGTAATGAAAAAAATAGCGCCGTACAAGTTTTCGTAGTGCGTGCAGCAACGATGCCATTCTAATATTGGGACTCTCAAACCAAAAAAAAAATAGTGCGAAAGGCCACCTTCATTCTCAAAAAAATATATATTTACGTAGTTATCAAAAAAAAAGTCTCACTCTATTCGTAAATATTGCCGAGGTGATATCTATCTTTTGTGATTTGAACGACGAAGCTCCTCTTAAAAAGTACATGACTTTTCAGCCTTATTGCATCTCCTGTAGAATCTCACAAAGAAAAACAAGCCCGAATTTAGCTGAATACGCTCGGCAAGGTTGATTACCATAGTTTGAGCTACCCGGAGTTGTCTTCTATTTATCTTCACTTCACCAAAATGAAGCCCTTGAAATCTCTTGTTAAAAAAAAGTAAAAACTCTAACGGGGTCAACATCTCTTAACCTTCAACTCTCTGGCAGGATTTCCCCGCATTTGATGTTTCCTGTAACCTCCAATTTATTTAGGCTCTCTTTGCTCCATTCTCTCCCTTTTTTCCCCCGATTTCCAAACAGCCAGCTTGGTATCTTATTAGTGTACTAGGAATACCTAGTGTACTTTCTTCCACATTCATTTTTTATGTGATAAACGACATGAAAACCGCACGTCTGTCGCCCGTTGATGCTACCATGAAGAACAAAAATATTAACTTTTCGCGGATTGAAATTTTCTTTTATCAAAAATGTCATTTTTTTTTATTTCCCCGCCATATTCCGTGATAAATATCTGTATTTGGAATCGTAAACGATTCCCTTAAAATACCCTTTGGGGTAAGCCAATTAGAGCATTGTCCCCAAATTATTGGCAGGTTGAATAATGATGGTCGTAATGTACATCTCGGAGAATAAGCTAGTAGTAAAACTTGGTCCCAAAAAGAGATTCGCATATCAAAACATATTAATCTAGATATATAATGTCAATCATGAAATTAACTAACTTATTAAAGAAAATGATAATGAGAGGGGAGAGAGGGGGAAAAAGTCAAATATGAAAAAAAAAATTCTAATATTTATCTTTAAAGAAAGCGGGGAGGCAATACAAAAAATAGACTGTGAACAAAAAAAACTTTTAAAGTTTCCATAGTTTTTATTTCTTTTTTTATTTCTTTTTTTATTTCTTTTTTGTCAAATAATTGGCCTCCTTCCAACTATGGGGTGATAGATCTGGAGAAGTAAGCACGAAATCCATGTCTTATTCGGTACTTAAGTAAAAAAAAAAATTCTTCTTCCACTCCGTAAATATATATTTATATATAAAGATCCCGCTTTTCCCCAGTCGATGAGGCTTGAATTTTTTTTTCCCCTATTTTCTAATAATCATCTTGTTTTCAATCTATTTATCTCATTGTCGATCCCTTTAAGCTTCTTGTTTCATCACATAGGTTTTAGGGCTAACACTCCTCGAAAATAAAAAAATACCATCATCAGACAGCACTAACTATATTTTTTGCTATCGCATTATTTCCTAATCTAGCATCCTTGCGGCACCTTATTTTTATAACTTCACTACAAAAAAACCATGAGCGAAACTACTTATTGTGACACATTGGAAAATCCACCATTCTGGCCCCGCATGCGGCACAAGTTCAGAGAACCGTTTGCCGAGTTTCTCGGAACATTTGTTTTAATACTTTTTGGAGACGGCGTTGTGGCTCAAGTCGTGCTGTCGAGTAATAACAATGGTAGTTATCAATCCATTTCCTGGTGTTGGGGTATCGGCGTCATGTTTGGCGTCTATGTTTCGGGTGGCATCTCGGGTGGCCATTTGAACCCTGCTGTCACTTTTGCCAACTGTGTTTTAAGAAATTTCCCATGGAAAAAACTGCCTATTTATGTCTTTGCTCAACTTCTTGGTGCTTTCTGCGCGGCCTTTGTTGTATATGGTAACTACAAGTCTGCTTTTGACTACTATGCTGGCATGGGTGTCAGAGATGTTACTGGAGACGTTGCTACCGCTGGAATCTTTTGCACTTATCCTGCTTCCTTCATGACTAGAACTGGTATGGTTTTCTCTGAGATCATTGGCTCCTCAATCCTCATGCTTTGTATTTACGCCATTAATGATTCAAACAATATGGCTGCCGGTCCTCTCGGTCCTCTGATATTATTCTTTTTAATTTTTGGTATCGGTGCTTCTTTTGGCTGGGAAACTGGTTACGCCATCAACCCTGCTCGTGACTTTGGCCCGCGATTGGCTTCTTACATTTTGGGCTATGGCCCCAAGGTTTTTACTGCTGGCGGTACCTACTTTTGGATTCCCATTGTTTGCCCAGTCATTGGATGCACCTTTGGCGGCTTTCTTTACGACTTGTTCATCTACACTGGCACTGAATCACCCATCAATCAGCCCTACATGGGCTTTTCCAAGTACGTGTCTAAGTCCCCTAAAAATGAAGACATTGAGAAAAGCAAGCACGATGATCGCATACTCGCTGGCTTTGTTCACGGCCATTCCGAGCATCCTGTTTTGGAAACAGTTACATATGCTGATGAACACCCTCAAACCCAGTCTGCGATACCAACCGCTCAGGCCAACAAGGCTCGCGTTGAACAGCTAGAACAGCTTTAAACATTTTTGCATAATTGTATAATTTGAATCGTAGATTTTTGCATTTGCTATAGATATAACAAAATATATAACTTTACATTATAATTGTTGGTGTAGATCTGAATGTCCCTATCGTTCATGTAATATCCCACATGTTTCCAGAATTTCAATTAGTCTAAAAAATAAAAAGTAGTCTAAGTGGTTTTAAATTTCTACAAGAATGATTTTTATAACTTCAAGATGCAATTTTCATATAAAAATTGATATTCTTTGAACACATGGAAAACCCATTCTTCACATCCTCAATAACACCTGATGTTGATTAACATCGTATCAGAAAAAAAAAGTCTGTTTAAACGGTTTAATTGAAATTATATAATGAACTCAATTATTTAGTATTAAAAAATGGGTTTAGAATTTGTAATCATTTGTTAATATTATTTGTATAAGCTTTTTATAAAAGATTCATTTTAACTCAACATTAGAGAAATACTCAAGTTCAAAATTATTCCAAGTTGAGTAAACTCCCCCAATTTGATAAAGATTATTCATCATTTCTAATATATTATTAATGATTACAAATGATTTTATTTTCAGAGTTTTTGTACAATGAGTCGCTGCCACCAAAAATTATTAGGGTTAGGTTTTTAAACTGTCGACGGTAAAGAAATAGACTGGATGTTTTGCTTCCCTTAAAAAAACACGCACTGCTTACTTAAAAGTTCATGTTATCTTTGAACTTTCCTTTTACAAAAGCTTCTTCATTTGTATTTTAAATTGGTTATTGTCAATATTGTAACTCAAATTATTTGATCAAATATTCATTTTAATCATCTATATTAGGAACCTTCTTTTTTATTTTTTTTCTAGATTTTCTTTTGATCTATTTTGACTCATCTACTCATTTAATTAAACAGAAATCACTATCATTATTTCCTGGATATCCCAACTATCTCTTTTCAAAAAAACAGAAAAATAGTATATATATCTTTTCCTCAAAAAAGACTTTACATTTCAAGTATTTGATCAAGAAAAAAAAACATAAATAATGTCCAGTAAGTTTATATTTCTTTTCACGTTTATTTGTTTTCCATCTTTTTTTGTTTGTTTGTTTACTTTGTTTTTGTTTTCCCACCTAAACAGGAATCTACTGGCTTGTTATAGATGGTTAATGATGGGGTTTATCCAAAATGTAAACATCCCAACGGATCGTATCCATGACAATCCCTCTTTTTTATTTGTTTTTGATTCCCCCACCACTTCAAAAGTAAACAATCGTTTTATTTATTTATTTTTCTCGTTTTGAATTTTTCTTTCTTTCTTAATATTTTTTTCATTGAAAAGAAATTAAATACTGTTTGCTTATTGAAACTCTTAAAAAACCTCATAAACTAATATACTCAATGTCAGATCAACGCGTGGTTATCATGCTCACTAGCATGGACGGGACTAAATCCGAAACTTTTACTTTGGACAATATCAATAATACTCTGAAGGTTGGACGTGGAAAGAAGCCCTCTATTTTTGCAGTCAAAACTTTGAGTCGTGAACATGGCTTATTTACACTCAAGGACAATGAGCTTCTTTATACTGAACTTAAAAACAGACATGGTACTTCAATGGTGATTAATGATCATACCGTCACACTGTCACCGGATGAAACTCGACAGCTTGGAAAAATTGATTCTCACACCTTTAAGAAACTCTGCCCTATGCATTTTGCCAGCAAATTTAGCGATGTCAACTCTCTCAAAGTTAACGTTTCTGCCAAAATCGATGATACCTCTGCTACAAAATCTACCCAGAAGCCTAGCGCTCAACCTACCTCTACCTTTGAAGATACGGCCGATGAAACCTTTTTGCAGACGGAAAGTATTAAGGTTAGTGGTGATAGCAATGATGAGGCGGTTATCCCAGTTGAAATCGATACCGGAAAATCAGACGAACCCCAAGCTGAAAAGGAGACGGCCGCAGAAAGCACACAAGCTACAAAGACAGAGCCTCTGCTGAAAGATTCGACAAAAACAGAAAATACTGAGACTTCAACTGCCGAGACTAAAGAAACAGAACAAACTTCTAATGGTATTTATCAGTTTTTTTTTTAAATGATTGTCACTAAACTAACTCCATTAGACTCTACTCTCTCCAGCAAAAAGCGAAAGAGAGACGATGAGATCGAACAAGAGACTGACTCCAAAAAGAGCAAAGGTGATGAGACCGTTACTTCTGAAAAGGAAGAAAAGTCGTCTACTGAAGCTACTTCCGAAGAAAAGAAGGAAGTCGCTGCTACCCCTGCCACACAAAATGAAGAAAGACCATCAAAACGCGCACGTATTTTTGACTATATTTTCAAGTTAGGTGTTGGCGCAGCCATTGGCAGTGTTAGCACTTTTGCTCTTCTTGTTGCTACCGCTCCTCAGTAAAGAGCCAAATTTGAACGTTTTGACCGATTCCTTGATTTCTCTCTTAAGTTTTTTTATCGCTTATGATGATACCACAAAAAAAGTCATGATTATGACAACCACAAGCTAAACAGACACTGATCTTTTGATGATTAAAAAAACCCCGATTCCGCCATATTAGTGAGTTGGTAAAATTTTACCAATTGTCGACTAATATCACACTTTTTAATCATCACAGGGCTATATTTTTGAATGAGTTAGCAATGAGTTATGAAATTTATATGTTCTTTTAAGCCACTTTTATTCATTTTTCTTTTTATTTTTTAATGATGGCGTTTCTTTTATGTAATTTTTAGTTTTATATTTAAATGTAAAAAAAAATAAAATCAAATATCAAAATACTTGAAATATTAGAGAACTTGCTGAGTAGCGCATTAGTAACCAGAAGAGTAGTTCTTGTATTACAAAGTGGTTTGTTGTCATGTCTTTACACAAACCCAGTCATCTTATTCTTGCTCAAGTTGAACGTCAAAACAATCTTGCCAAAAGGAACTTTAAAGACGGTTTAAAATTTCATAACGTATATTTAAAAAATGCTCAAAAAATGCAACTACACAAACTTCTATATTAAACAAACTGAAAGCAAACACAAAAAACCTTGTTTAGTTCTTGGCGGCCCCAATAATGACAGTCTGGTGCTCCATGGTATTTTGTCTTGACAAAGACGCATATTTGGCGAATGGAGAGTTGTCCAAGTCATCTTGAGGGTTTTTGGGACTGTCTCTGTTGCGTCTGTAATACATTCGCTTAAAGAACTTGTAAGCCTCGGCACCAATCATGAAGATGAAGACTGAAGCCACGCTGATGCCCCATTCCCAGCCAATAGGACCATGCTTGAAGACATCCTTGTTGATGACAGGAATATAAAGCAAAGGAGGAGCAGACACAAAACCAAGAATAACCGACCAAAACAAAAACTGGTTGCTCCACAAGTCTTTAAACACTTGGGTATATGGTGTATCAGTCTCGGGATGCATGGCAAACAGTGATCGTCTCATATCAATAACTTCCCAAGCAAGAAGCAACAGACACCAAGTCATGGTCAAGAATGAGGCAGAGCGGCCACGGAACACATGGTAACACAACTCAGTGTACTTGTTGTTGCAGTTCTTACCCAAAACATCCTTGCCGGTTCCATCCTTGTATACAACAACGACAAACGAAAAGATACAGACACCAGCAATCCAGAGACCGTAAACAAGCATATCGATAATAACTTCCCATGTGAAAACACCAGCCTTTGGATCAACAGGTGGACGTTCCATAATATCAGGAGCAGCACTTTCAACACCCAGACCCATGGCAGGGAAAGAGGAAGTAATCATAATGACCCAGAGAACTTCAACAGGAGAGAGAGGGAAAACAGAAATTCCATCTTCATCCTGGAAAACGAGACCAATAAGCAAAAACAGAGCTTGGGCAATATTACCAGCAAGCAAGTGCAGAACGAATTTTTGAATGTTTGCAGCCATGCGACGACCTTCCTCAACAGCGTTGAGAATAGAAGCAAAGTTATCGTCAGACAAAACAATATCAGAAGCATCCTTAGCAACATCAGATCCAGCAATACCCATGGCAATACCAACATCAGCTCGCTTCAAAGAAGGAGAGTCATTAACACCATCACCAGTCATGGCACAGAAAGCCTTACGTCTGTGGAGGGCGTCAATCATGCGGACCTTGGTTTGCGGAGCACAACGAGCAATAACAAGGGGCAACACAGGAAGTGCATCAATTTCATCATCGGAAAGGGAGTCAAATTGGTGAGCAGTCATAACCATAACCTTGACAACATCCTCTGGATAATGATACAAATTATGGGGAAGAATTCCAACTTCTTGAGCAATTGATTTAGCAGTACCAGGATGATCACCAGTAAGCATGTGAACATTGATACCAGCCTTGTGACACAACTTGACAGCACCGGCGGATTCGAGACGAGGAGGATCGTAAATACCAATCAAACCAAGGAAATGAAGATCCTTTTCAAGGTTTCCACGGTCGAGTTCTTTCCAATCAGTATTTTCAGGACCATTATACAGCTTTCTAGAAAATGACAAAACACGCTGTTTTAAGTTAGTCATGAGATCTTGCAAAAAAAAAAAAAAAATAAAAATACATACCAGACCTTGCTTTGCAAGAGCATCCATATTCTTCATAATCATTTCCTTGTCGTCCTCAGTTAAGGGAGAAATTCCATTCTCATCGGGATTGGAGCCACCATACCAGGTAGAGCAGCAGTTCAAAACACGCTCAACAGCACCTTTGGTAAAAATGTGGGTAAGACCAGTAGCGTTTTCCTTGTACACAGCCGTCATTCTCTTGATTGAAGAGTCAAAGGGGTATTCGGCAAGATGAGAAAACTTTGGATTGTCACCCTCAGTCCACTTGGGTCTTTGCCAGTCCATTCTGTGAGTAAAGACTTGAATAGCAATTTCGGTAGGGTCACCATTAGCTTTCCAAATGTGAGCACCATTTTCATCAATTTCATAGTGAACTTTAGCGATATTGGCAAGGGAAGCAACGTCAAGCCACTCAGTAAATTTTTTAGGGAAAGGTTCAGGAATATTTTCATGAACGTCGTCTTCAGAGCCGTCTTCAAAGGGAGTGTTTGGGGAAAAGGTGACTTGACCAATTGTTGGGTTGAAGGCTTCAGTAGAGTTAACAACTTGGTAGGTACCAACAGTTGGAATCCAAACCTTGCGACCAACCATCTTACCCTGAGTCAAGGTACCAGTTTTATCGGAGCAAATGTCATTGACAGCACCAAGGGCCTCAAGAGAATCAAGCTTACGAACAATAACATTACGGGAAACCATAATCTTAGTGCCGACAGCCATGGTGATGGTAAGGACAACAACGAGGGAGGCGGGAATCATGGAAAGAGCGACAGCAATGGCGTAGATAGCAACCTCCTTGTTAACTTTAAATTTCTGGGCAGCCATAACAACAATGGCAAAAACGACAGCGATGCCAAAGAGGAGGATAGCAAGCTGAGCAAGCTTTCTGTGAAGAGGAGTTCCGACATTGACACCAAGGAAAGCACCGATAGCATCCTTTATAGTTCCGACAAAAGCACCGACATAGTCACGCTTACGAGCCTTGCCGAATTCGTCACGCTTAACTGGTCGAAAGCCCTTGTTTTGGGAGCGGAGAGACATGGCAATGACACCAATTTCAGTATTCATACCAGTGCTTGTGCAGATACCGATAGCACGGCCCTTGGTGACGATTGAGGAAGAGTAGGCCATATTGATGCGGTCACCGACACCGCACTCGAGAGGAAACACAGGGACTTGTTCTTTGGCAACGGGGAGAGATTCACCAGTAAGAAGAGCTTCATCGGTTTCAAAGTTCATGGAATCGACAACTCTAAAGTCCGATGGGATGGTGTCACCGACCTTGACACTGATCAAGTCACCAGGAACAACCTCAATCGAAGGGATGGTTTCATCGGTACCATTGCGAATGACTCTGGCTGTTGGGGAAGAGAGGGAGCGGAGAGAGTCCATTGTTTTTTCTGCATTGTACTCTTGGATAAAACCAACCACGACGTTGATGCCAATGACACCAGCAATGACACCACCGGCGATCCAATCCCGAATACCAAAAGAAATGGCCATCGAGATCACCAGGACAAGAATCATGGCGTTGCACACTTGCCTTAAAAAGACCTTGACCATGGAGACACCTTCACCCTGGTCAAGCTGGTTAGGGCCGTAAGTTTCTAGTCTCTTCTTGGCCTCATCATGTGTGAGACCACTGGTGACATTTGTCTCAAAGGCATTGGCGGCCTGCTCAATGCTGAGAGTCCATGGAGCGTTTTTAACATCCATGTCCAAGCTTTTTTCATTACCAGACATGTATGATGGGTCCATCGACAGGGTATGGACCACGGGGATTTTCTTTTCAGAATCCATTGTGGTTTCGATAGAAGAGTAAATGAACGATGTAAGTTTTTATGCGATTAGAATGAGATTGTAGTATATATAAGTGAAGAACCAGCTAGGCTTATAAATATGGGGAGCGTTGATATATATGACTATGAAGATATTTAAATCTAATGCAAATAATGAGAAATAATAATGAAGAAAACATGACAATTGGGAGGATCTGTAGCCATATTTATAGTTTTTGCCAAAAAGAAGAAAGCCGTAGAAATACCAAAAAGACTATCTAAAAGAATAAATGATATTCAAGCAGTGGCGTTTAGCTTTTTTTCTTTTTTTTTTTTTTGCCAAGACCCCAAGTAAAGTGTGCCGAGCATAACAACGACAAGATATTTGGCTGCACGCTGGTTCAACTGCTGCTTCAATGGTGCTGCAACCAGCGGTTGCTGGAGATTTAGGTCTGTGATAGTGATGGTTGATTAAGGGGAGAGGTGGAGGAGGGGTGAGGGTAGGGATGTCCTGATAGGGTGCCAAGCGTGGAGAGGCCATACTGATGGAGCGTGAAGTTCCCGGAGACAGAAGCTGCCGATGGCATTATCTGTAGGCTGAGTTGGGCGTCCAAAGTTCTTGCATTAGATGCTTTGTTGATGCTGTTGAGGGTGGAGGATCGGAGAGGGTTTTGGCGATGAAAGATGTAGCTTTTTTTTTGTTCAACCAGCCTGGGGTCAGGATATGTTGATAATTTGAATGGAGGAGTAGTTTGTTGATTTTGGGAGGTTTTCTTTCCCCTTGGTTTTCACCAAAATTAAGTTACCTACAGGGTACCACCTGGTACCACCTGGTACCCGGGTACCTCAGATCAAGTATCTCGAAACGCAAGCTCACTCCTCCAAGTCAGAGCCTAGCAATGCCCAGACTTGGGGCCTGTAAAGAAACTTGAAGAGACCCGCGATATCTTGAAAGCTGTGAAAAAAAGATAAGAGCAAGACAATGATATATAGTATGCCATTGTTCTAACGGATTTTTCAAGATATTTTGACAGCGGTTGCGGATACCACCGTGCTCTGTGCGTTTTTTTTCTGAGCAAACTACGCCGTTAAGTTTAGAATTTCGTCTCTTGCAACAAGACACCTGGGTTTAAATTTTGCCATCCACAAACTATCATCCGAAGCCCTGAGTCTCAGCAGGTTTCTCCGCACCTGATGGGCACATGACCGTATTGCTCCGGAGGTACCGCGCAAAAGTACCATTCGGCGCTCACAGCCACCATTTGCTCCGGAGTGGGGGGGGAAGAGGTTTCTGTATTTTTCTATGCCTAAAGCTTGCTTATTTTGTTTCTTTTTGTTGAAGATCGGCGGGTTTTTTTTCCCCCGCGCAAATGTCATGCCCTGATTCTTTAAAGCGGAGGAGGGGGGCGAACAAGATGTATTTTCAGAAAGGTGTGACTAAGCAGAAAGGTACCTGTTGACCGTACCATGAAAACCTTAAAACTGGGTTCCGAAAATAAAGCCTGAGAAGCTCTTTATCAAAAATGGGTCATGTGAACATTTGGAAGATTCTGTGCAAAGAAGCCGAAAAGCATCTGAAATACAAAAAATAAGAATTAATTCTAGTTCAAATTTTGTTATGAAAAAAAATGAAAGCATATAAAAAGGTGAGGACTCAAGTGACTTTTTTTATCCTCGGTGCTTTGTGACTCGGATCTTTTTTTGCAAAGTCTTGTCCCAAGGTCTCTTAATAATCACGGAACCGAATACAAAATTGCGTGGTCAGCAAGCTTGTCCAAGCAAGAAAAAAATAAACTTGAGCTTATTAATAACTTTTTTTAGATACTTGAAAACGACGTTTTACTCATGCCTTAAATCAACCTTCAAATTTTGGAAGGATTATATAATTCAAGATAAAAGATGGTGACATGTACTTTTTAATGCTCAAGTAAAGTTTATCAGTCAACTTCCTTTTCGCATAGAGTTTTCGTGGATTTGTGTAGGTTCAAATAGTCGTGTGAATTCATGGATAAATTTGAATTGTTGCTTAGTAAATTTGCATACTTGATGATGTTAATCTATCAATATAGATAACATCGCAAAATCCAGTAAAAGCCACTGGCGATAGCAAATCTATTAGGGTTTAAAGTCTAATGGTGATGGTATTTAATTCCACTTGAAAAAAACCGTTATATGTTACAACCAAACAATAGAAAGCCCTTTGCTAGAATTAATTCAATGAAATCTAAGAATTTTTTCTCATAAACATTTTAAACTTCGCCATTGTCTTTTTTTTTTAAAAAAATGGCCAAGATTCATTTTGAAAAGAACCAAAAAAAGAAAAAAAAAAACGAATCTTTGGCTTGAAAACTGTTTTTTGAAATGGGGTTGTTATCGCATGATAAAATGATGCTAATGAACCGTCATTTAGAGAAAAAAACAAAAGAACAAAAAAACCTAAGCATTTTTACCAAAAAAAAGGAAATCTCACATATCAATTAAATGTGACCATTCTACGAGACCCTATTGGAATAAAACTACAATCATCTACTAATGATGGACTAAATATCAAGGTAGGACTCTTTTTGACCATACATCCATTAATTTTTTAAACTGTTTCACTGTAATCATAGGCCTTAGGACCAATTTGTGATGGATATTGCTGTGAAATTTGGCAATTTGTCCGTCTTTAAAGAAAATTTTGGATCTTTTAAATCTTTGTTAAATGGCCAAGGCTTGATTTTCTCGCCTTTAGCAAATTTTTTTTTTCTTGGACAAATATCCAAAATCTTATCCAATCTAACCTTGTAATTTGACCTCGTGGAGAGGGGTTGAAGACGCCGTATGCCTAGCAACGACCCGTCTACAAACGAAAAAAAAAAGTTTACCTATCAAGTTTTGAAAGAAAGGCTTTCGACATTTCAGGTTTTACATGGGACTCTGCTCGATCAAATAAAATACTTGGTTGGCATTTGCATCTGAACATGAACTTGGTTTTTTTTTTCCAAAAGTAAGAAATCAAATTACCTTTCTAGTGTGCAAAGAGGGGAAATGTCATCTATATGGGGTATTTCCACTAAACCCTAACCTGCTACGGATATTCCAACAAGACGAATGGAGGGAGAGTTGACGCACTCTTTCTGATTTTATTTGAAAACAGCCATTTTGCTAAATTAGCAACAAAAGTACTATATATCCTCATAAATTTGCAAATTCATATGAATCTTTCAAACAAATGCAATAAAATATTCTTCAATCTAAAATATATATTATGTAGTCTAACACCATAAATGGCATCCGTACGATATATCCAGATGTATTAGATCCATTGAGTTTCAGGAGGCTGCGATAACAATGGCCTTTTAATCCAAGATCAACCCATTTAATACGCATAAGATCCCCTGTAAATATATTTTCCAAAGGAGTCCTACTACGTACGCCCAAAAGGGGAAATTTGTCACGAGAGCTCTTTCTTAGTTTTAAAATTTCACTTTCAACAATCACCTTTTTTTTGGCATCCATCTCTCTCCATAACTCAGGATATATAATTGTTGATTAAACCCCACTAAGCAGCTTCAAGCAGCAGCAGAAGCAGCACCTCCTGGTTGCTGACAAAAGGGAACGAAATGTGACACAGTTGTTTGGATGTTGTCCTGGGCCAAGACAATATAGATATCTAATACTGTAAAAAGTAAACACTAATTTAGACTCTTCCGATAAGCAAAAAAAGACAATCAGAGAGGCTAATTTAGACCTGAATCTTTATAGAAATCATAATGAAACAAAGCGACCTTTTTAAAAAAATTTTTTTTATGGGTAGAAAAAAAAGGAAACTTGTTAACAGTGACGTGAAAAATTTAGGAACTGAAAAATATTATTCATTCTTCTATAGGAACACAGCTTATTTTAGACATTTCCACTATTAGATGGCCTCCAAAAACTTGGTCAACTGTAGAATATCCCCATTTATTTTATGTATCTTTTTTTCTTTTTAGAATGACGTAAATTGGACCTCCTTCTATTACTCAGCTTGTTGACTGATACGCACCACCGATCACTTGTTTTATCAAAACCTTTTGCTTATTATCTTGGCAGAATATTAAAATACTATCATGGTGGTTTGTTCGATATTTATCCAAGTCTACGATCCTCTCAAAACTTTTCAATCTTAACGACATTTACAAGGTTTTAAAGTCTTATCATGATAAGAAAAACCCCTTACCCTACTCGTGAATATTTTTTCGCCCTACGAAATAAGGTTCCACGAATCATTGTCCATAATATAAATGTTATAATTGAAACAAGAGATAGAAAATAAAACAACATAAAAAGTGTATATTCTACTGTTCATGAGGATCAAGCTCACTTGTTAAATCACTGTGGTCCACTGTTTCTTGCCGATTAATGAAAAAGAATGATAGACACATAAGTAATGCTCCAACATAATACAACCAGGTTCCATAGTGCGACTTGAGAATCATATCACCTGCCAAGGCCAATGGAATCGTGGCCGATAAACCGACAGTAACAACTAGAGGAGATGTTAATAGCATCGACATTGCCCAGCAAAAGTCCGATATAATGGTTGAAGCGGCATTGATGAGCACAATAAACCAGACGTATTCTGTTTGGGGGAGCTCAAATTTCTCTATACCGCAGTAATTGAAAATCACTATCATTGGCCACAGCAGCAAAAGGGTAAAGATCCCGACAAAACCAAAGAAATGAAACATGTTAATACGCTCGTCATCGTCACCTACACGGACCTTCAATAAAGTTGTATAAACACCGTAAAGCAAGGCACTCGCAAGAGCCATCAAATTTCCAAGCCAAGCTAACCCTAGAGGATCCTCTGGGTTCCCTCCATCCACCGAGTTACTCGTGCTTATAGACTCCTCTCTGTTGATAAGAGCAATGCCCAAAATAGAAAGACCTAGGGCGCTTAGCTTTTTAAAGCTAAATTTCTCCACCTTGAAAATACTCCCAAAAATAAGTGCAAATATTGACGACGTGCTAGTTAACAGCGTAGACGATCCTACTGATGTATAAGATAAACTGGCGTTGGAAAATAAATTGGCAGAATACCACAGAAGACTAAACTGGAAAGCAAGTTTGGCAGTTTGTGCAACGGTAAACTTGGGCAGCTCAGAGCTGCTTTGCCCCTTTGAACCTCCTGTTTTCTTTTGTAGTGCCAAAGAAGCTGCTTCTAGATCTTGTAAGGTATGCTGGCTATGGGCGGGTGATAACAGCCCTTCTTGTTCTGTTGATGACTGTCCCACCAAGTTATATGGGTAATGCGTATTTTTTGTCTGAGAAGCCTTAATAAGGCCGCGCTTTTCTAGTTTCGCCTTGACCCATCGCCATATGGATGGAATCATATATACACTGAACGTCCCCGTATTTAAATATGTAACGAAATATGGTTTGCGATAGATCCCAGATTCAAAGATCCCCTAAATCTCGGTTAGAATTATCTTTGTGAAATGGAATATAAACATACATTAACCAAAAACCCAGACGCCACCCATAAAACAACAACAACGGAGAGTAGAAACAACCCCAGCCGCCATTTCTTCCGTAGTCGATCCGCCTGTTTTTGGGGACTTAACGGTGAACCAATATTCGGACTGTTGTCTATGGTTGACTGTGCGCTGTTATAACTTGGGGCCGAGCCCGATGATGATAAGTGTCTATCTTGGGTATTTATGTCCATAGTGGTATTTGTTGTGATGGTAGTAGATAAGTATAAAAATTGTAAAGCAAGGGGAAATCACTTAAAGAAACTAAACATCTGAAGACAGATGCTAATGAACCAGAGTAAGAGCCAAGGATTTCAGGAAATAAAAAATGAAAATGAAAAGGGTATATGGAGAATATGGAGAATATGGAGAATATAGAGATTAAGGTGAACAAACTGAATCTGGTGAATTTTTTTTTTTCAGAGTCACGAATATACCTTCTATATTTGTACATATCACATGACTTGATAAGAAGAAGTTTCGTTAACGAGTTTGTTTTGATATAAACTACCCAGTTTATTCCCACTTTCGTGGACTCTCGATTCAAAAACCAACGAGTTAAAACAAAAAAGTCTCCTTGAGTTTTTGTTATTTTACAAAAAAAACCCTATGGGTCACTCTTTTCTAAGCACTTTTTAGATGTCTCTTTTTGATGAATCTTCTTCAGTATTACTGGCTTATTTCTACTGGAAACAATCAGCTGTTTTACCTCTTATAATTACTGGGTTCACATCAAAAGAAATTTAACATATTTCGAATACTCTTGAAATCCTAAATCCCATATTAGATTTTTTTTGGAACCCTGGGGGTTTGCCTTACACAAATACAACTCCAATCTTAACAAAGTCGTTTGAATTGTACTGTTTTGTTACCACGTACATATTTCTGTTACTATTGTCTATTACTACACACGCCCCTTTTCTTTTCCCTTACCCCCTTACAAAATCAAAATCTTTTTCTTTCTTGTAATTTTAAGTTGCCAGCACCTTTGATTACTCTTAAAACACCAACCTTTTCGCAACAACTATGTCGGACATTATAAAACTTTTGATAATATGCATTGTCATGGGCATATCGTCATATGCTGTTGGTCTTGTCCCATTATCTTTCCCCTTGCCTGCGCCAAAAATTCGAGCCATCAGTATTCTTGGCTCCGGTATCCTTGTCGGTACTGCGCTTGTAGTCATCATACCTGAAGGCATTTCCATGATATATAGTATGGCATCCCATCCAGAAGATTCACACCAACCCCCCACTTCTTCTGATACATCTGATGACGATCTTGTTCGTCTTACTGCCCGCCACGGAGGAACAGAATCGGGTCCTCGTGCCCAAGTCGGGTTAGCTTTATTACTGGGGTTCATCTTTATGTACATTATCGAAAAGCTCCCCTACCTCATTGCTGCATTTTCAGAACTATTTTCGACAATTCTACCTTCTTCCAGATCGTCAAGCGGCTCTTTTACTTCAATAGACATGTCTACCATTCGAAACAGCATATTTGGTGGAATTGCCTCGCGTGTTACTCCCACCCCTGCAGCACCATCATCTCCAGCAAATCTTGAATCTGGAAACTCAGATAATATCCACCACTCGATGGGTGGAACCAGATCCCCATATAGCCATCATCATCGTACAGACTCCTTACTTGAAACCAACAATGCAGATGGAAACTCAGCTTTGGATTCCTCTAACTCTAGCTCTACAGCCTTAGGTCTCGTCATCCACGCTGTAGCAGACGGTATTGCACTTGGCGCTAGCATTGCCTCTGGTGATAGCAGCGTTGAAGCAATCGTTTTTTTGGCAATTATGATACATAAAGCACCAGCCAGTTTCGGCCTCAGTGCAGTTGTTTTACAAACAGATGGTGTTCAGGGAGCTAAGAAAACGCTAGCTCTTTTTGCCGCGGCTGCCCCTGCTGGTGCCATTCTTACATATCTTATAATTGTGTTTCTTGGATCCAGTGATACAGATCTCATCAACTGGTGGACAGGAATATTACTACTATTTTCCGGCGGAACATTTCTTTATGTGGCCGTTCACGTTATGCAGGAACTTGATCAAGCTCAACATGGTGCACACAATGAGCAAGAAATATACCATAGCACAAATACAACGGTTACCAATGGTGCAGATGCTCTACTAGGAATTATTGGCATGCTGCTTCCTCTTTTAACACTTTTTGTTCCAGAAGATTAAAATTAGCGAAGAGATTTATGTAAATTACATCCAGTTAAAAACAAAAGTTTAATCGCTAATAAAATGTCATTATTGCATTACAATTTAAAGAGCGATTGCCTCAGGGTTATCAATCATCCACTGGATCTTACTATTGCGGAAATTATCGGTTGTTGTGCTCAATGTTCCAAAGCCAATCTCAAGCGTTTCTTTACCATTGTTTGTATACTTTGGCCAGTTAGAAAGCGAAACTCCCACGTTTGGGTCCAAATGATTGGCAAAGGCAATAAAATACTCTTGATATGCACGGTATGGCCCCAGATCCAAAAACCACTGCCATATCAAATCATTTGCATGAGTCGTACCGAGGTATGGAAGTCCACTAAGTGCTGTAGACAAGTAATTCCATCTAGGTGTACTGTCATTGGACCACAGTAATCGGCGTCGGTTAGCATGATAAAGTAAATCTGTTAAAAGCCCGGCAATACGTTTGAACTGAATTCCTAACCCCAGACTATATAAGAGCCCGGTCCCCCAAGGGGCTCCTTGTGTAGGGTCTTGAGGGTATAAGCTTAAAAGCTGACTGCGTTGACTAGCTGTGGATTTGAATAGAAGGTTTTGAGTTAAGCTTTGAATTTGGCTTTCTGTCCAAGAACTCCAAGAAAGTAAAGCAGCAAATAATGTTGCCTCATCGTTCTGATCACCAATTATATACGGAACTTTGGCATATTTACCGGCATCAACTAGTTTATAAGGAATATCGGTCAATAATTTCCCATCAGCCCGAGGACTCCATGTAATGAACATATCCATGACACCGAATCCATCAGCCAACCCCCATGAGTTCATTGCTGCAGAAAGAGTGCTTGTCGATTTACCCCGTAAACATGCCATTGTTTCGGCATCACCAAGATTTGAACACCCAGCTGCATCAGCAAAATGATGATACAGTTTTTGAGGGCGGCTATCGGTAATTGTTTCCATAGGAAGAAGTGAGCCACTTTGCATAATGGCACCTCGAAATAATGGTTTACCATTATAAGTATTATCACCATCGTACATGGCCATTTGAGCAAAACTAAAGAGAGCCCTATTAGAAAAACAAAAAAAAAAAGTCAACCATACTTACATATTCATTCCACCAGCAGATTCTCCAAATAGAGTAACTTTATCTGGATCACCTCCAAATTCTGAAATGTGTTTTTGTACCCATTGAAGTACCAATCGCTGATCCAAAAGTGCAGGGTTTCCTTCGCCTTCGGCTTTGACAGCACTCCCACCGAGATACCCGAAAGGACCAAGTCTATGATTAAAGGTTACGACTATAACAGGTTGATTGATTCTTTGTGAAGCTTTGACATATTTTGCACCATCATATGTACTTCCAGACCCGAAGATAAAAGCACCTCCAAAAAACCATACCATAACAGGGAGCTTATCACCTACTTTTGAACCGGCTGGTCGATAAATATTTAAAAATAAGCAATCTTCACTTAGATCAACCATGTTTGTTAAGCTTTGGACTGGAGTCACAAGCTGTTTGAGAGCAGTATTCAAAGGATTCAAATTGATGAGCGTATTGAGTAAATCAAGAACTCCACTCGGATTGATGCTCAAACACGTGTGCCCAAAACTTGTTGCTTGAAGACCATTGTATGAATGATTATACTCGACCGGTGCCCTGAAACGCAATTCACCTAAAGGCGGCTCAGCAAAGGGAATACCTTTAAATGATTCTACCTGGGAATCACCAACACCAGAAATCACTTCATTGGAATTCAACGTCACTTGTGGAGCAGCTAGTGCATGATTTAAGGACCACGCGCAAACCACGAGAAATAGTGATACTAAACGCATGGTAAATATTGGGTTTATTACTGATTTTTAAATGCAGGAATGATTAGAATATAGAATTTAATATGCAATTTGATGCGATTCAAATAAAATATGAATTAAAATAAACAATCTTTCAAAGCAAAAAGGCACAATTTATATATTTTTGTTTTTGAAAATGAATTATTACCTCAAAAACTAAGGATACTAAACTGGAAGTATACATGAGTTAAAACCGCCTTAACAATAGAAAAAAAAGTATATTTCTCTTTTTCTTTTTTTTTGTCATATTGAAAAATTCCAAGTTCTACATTTTCTTTTTTTTCTTAAAAAAAATAGTTGGTCATGTTCTGGATGTCAATTTCAACGGTAGACTTCGTTATATGCATGCATAATAATTGAAAAGGCACATAAGAAACAAAAAAGTAAGTAGGAGCTGATAAATATTCTTGATAGATTATTTCGATGATCATCATGATAGTACATCTAAACCTGTTAGTATCCTTTTAGTGCATTTCAGAGATTCAAATGTATAAATAAATCGTAGTATATATTCTTTTAACCCTTACTTGATCAGCGCTCTTTCCTGATTAAGATACAGCAAAATAATAAAGAAAAATTCAAAAGGTTTTAATTTAACAGAAACAAAGAAAAAGTTAGTATTACCATCTTTTTCTTGATTGTGACATTCATTTTGGGATAGTCAGTGTTGAAAATGGTATTTACCCTCGTACATACAAATAAATTTTTATCAGTGGCTGTTGTGGCACGTTCCTTGCAATTTTCCGTATCTTGCATGCTTTTTCTTCGCAAGGATTTGGAAATATTTTATATACCCTGGTTATTTTGATGTCACATTTGCCTCATATGTTAGCCTACATAGAGTTAAATGTTTATTTTGAACGAAAGATTGCCGACTTTCACCAATGAATAGAGTAAAACCTTAAAACGCAGGAAATTTTCAAGCACTTGGAACATGCTAAACTGAAAGTATAAGTGCTTTGTAAATGTAATTGTTAGATCTATTTTGATGTTTAATACCACCCGTCTATTTTGATAGGGCTCATGTTTCAATTTCAACTATGGTTCATTAACTTGAATATATTTAAGTGTTAGGAACTACTATCATCGTTAGAATTTTACTAGGGATAGAGTATTAGATCGAAATATAAACAAAGCAAATTAATAACATGGTAAAAAAGTATACTTAGGTACTTTTCTGTTGGAATGGATGATAATCATTAGCTCCCCATATCGAGTTATTAACTGTTTATTTATTTGGGGTTATTTGATTTAAAGTGGAACGAAAAAAAAAAAACCCCAATACAGTAATCAATTAATTTGTTAGGTTATTATACTTCTTTTAAGTAAACTCAATAATAGCTCTAAATCATTTTCCTTCTTATAATATGAAATAAAAAAGTTATAAAAAAGCGAAAAGCTAATAGTATTTTTTTTCTTTAAAAGTGAAATCTAGATATATCATTACTCTTTCTTTGTCTGTTTAACTTCATATTTAGTAATAGATCAAGTTAAAGTTAATTAATAACATACTTTCTTAAGTATAAAAAGGTAGAATGCAAGCGTTAACGTTGATATTGACAAATGTCCCCTCCAGTTCGTCAATTCAGGTAACGGATTGTCACATGTACCATTGATACCCTAATGATGGTTGGGGTTAAGATAATTCATTATGCATAAGAAAAAAACTATGGCAGCAACTACTTGAAACGCATACATACTCTTACTCTATCGAAGGTTTGCCCATTCGTATCCATAAAGTTTAACCAGAGTTATGTATTACTCATAGAATATTGTAATTTCCAAAATATTTCCTATTCAATAGACCCTCCCATGCCCCAAAAATTCACCTCGCCATACCAAAGTCCATGAAATTTCTAACTTTTGTGATAACAGATCACGTGCCATTATTATACTGGAGTGGTTAGGGTAATAGAATGTTGGCGGCACAACATGTCCATACATAGATCCACTCTACCACTCAATGAACAGCCAAATGCAAAGAGAGAAACAAAGTCCATCTTAGGATCACAGAAATAAGGACTGAGAAGTCATTACGCAAGCTGAATTAGTGCTAATTGTAAAAATAACTTTTAGTTAATGAAATCGTAATCTGCATTTTCTGTATAAAAAATAAGCGAAGAATTTGATGCCTTAAATATAGCCACAAAATAGACACAAAATATGCTTTTAACTGGGTTAGGGTTATCAGTTTGATATAACACTTAGGAAATTTCACTGGCGTTTTTACCTGGCAAGTAGAGAAAAGCAGATAGCAACAAATCACGGTAAGAAAGCACTGATGAATTAAAATGATGGAAATTAGAAACGTTAAACGACTAAAAAAGAATTCAGGGATAAATTTGAAAATTAAGAAGATGTAAATATTCTTTAATTAAGGTTATATATATATAGCCAAATGTATTTCGTTAGATAATAAATCATTTATTAATTCAGGAATCTTATCCGAAACAACGAATAAAATACAGCATGCCAAACACTAATATTTTAATCCTTGTGACCCTAGAAAAGTTTAAAATCTAGAATTTCGCCAAATTCAATAACGCTTGAATTCAGGGCTTTTGGCATTTATAGAGTACTATTATTTTTCAGAATGTTGAAACGTATGATATCACTGACTACTTAATAAGGAAGATTGCAAACAGATTTTTAACTTAGAGCCTTTTAGCGAAAACTTAAATTCCGTGTTAATTTCAAGTAAGGCTGCGTGATTTAGGATTTCATTGTTGACATCTTTAGTTCATGAGTTATCTATCTTGTCGATTCTTCAAGTCGCGGACTGTTTTCAAAGAATTAAGCATACCATTAAAAACTTTATGACATTTCCAAAAAAATTCATTTTAAAGAAGTTGTATTTAACTTTTTGAACCGCAAAATATAATTATACATCTGAATGCTGCATATCCAAATCCACAAATTGCGTAGTTCTTTATTTCGGTAATTTTTAGGAAAATCTTTCCAAAAATTTTAAAATAAAAGTTCATTAACATATTGATAACATGAACATGTAACTGTATACATGTAGAGCTTAATGCTTAACATATAATTCAGATAGGTTGTCGCCATTATAATATGTCTTAAACAACTTTATTGATTCTCTTCAAAATACTTTTATCGCCCTCTCAAAGTCATCTTCTTTTGCATTTTTTTTTAAAAAAGTAACCAATGACAATTTATATAATATATGCAACTAGTCTTCTATAGTCTATCAATTTTATTTAAAAATTTATACTATTAACCCTCTAAATCTATTCTGAAAGGTTTGGTCCAACCACATGAAATCGTCGATTTTGGTATAGTAAAGAAGATGCCGATTCTGATAACATAATTTCCTTCCGCTCTTCTTCAAGCAGCTCTTTATTATCTTCCTCTGTTAAGTTATTATTTATTTCAACATGTAAAACTCGAGCTACCCAAATTTCATGATCCTGTACTAAAAATGCCTCATGTTGCTGACAATAAATAATAGCTTTAGCATGCTTATAAACTGGCACATTTAAAAACTCTGGTCTCCATGTAGATGCACCTTCACCATCACGAGTAGCCCCAGGTGACCGAATACCCTCAAATGATATATAAGGAGATATTAAGGGGTGCGTAAAGGGATTGACGTCACGTCCAAGACCACCTGCAAATGCACGGCACGATTTTGCAGCAGCTCCAGTTGCAGGAAGAATGTTGATCGCAAATATTGGCCTCTTTTTTTTGTCGCCGCTTGCAAAAGGTCTCATAGAATCAGCTGCATGACTCGGTAATTGAATATTAAATGTTATTAAGGGCCGAGGTTTTATCGACAATGAGGAAAAGCTAGAAACTGTTAATCCTCTGGGATGTGGATAGCTATTTGTTTTAGTGTCTTTATGGCCAGCTGTGGTGATAATGCAAGCAGGAGAAGCTAGTAAAGACATTGCTGATCGAAATGTCCGGACAAAAAATTCTGAAGTTTCGACATTCTCGTATTTACTTTTTGGTTGTGACTCTGCACAAGCCGGTCGGTTTGTGTGGAATAAGCGAGCGTTGTTAAACTTGATGTTTGTAGAGACTTTTGGAAAGTTCCTTATTGAATCAGCCACAAGTCTTGTTCGTTCTCTACTAAATAAATAAGATCTTCTAAAGTTGGACGAAAAACAATAGCATATATTAGAAGATGTGGACTTTGTGACTGGCATCTTATTTAAACGACTCTGGAGGGGGTGGGATTATTTGATTTCTGGGGAAGAAGAAAAACGGGTACCTGGTGACAAAAAACCCCTGGGCCAGTTACTCAAACTTCTCTTCGCTGTTTGCAACAGTAATTTTTCAGTAACAAAAATTTGTGACAAGAATGCGTAGCCCGTGATGGTATTTACCCGCAGCTCGACCCTTCCCATCCAAAAATTTTAATGTTGTTCCAATTTGTGCGAACATACACTAATTTTTCATTAACGCGTCTCGGAATAAGAAATTGAATACCGCGTTTACTCAATCGCGGTGAAGAATAAATATACAATGGACGAAGATCTTTATGACGAGTAGGTTTTTTTTAAACGATCTTGAATATATCTAACTTTTGGAAAAGGTTTGGCAATTATATTGGACCTGCTGAAGACGAAAATGATGAGCAGGCCCAAGAATCCTATGTGGACAATGATAGCGACAATGAATATCGCCACCAGACTCCTGACCTTGATTCTGCAGAAGCAGATGACAATGAACGTGAAGAGGAAACTGGTATGATATTTTAAATAGTGACGATAGCATTATTCTAACTCTAGTATAGAATCCTCTATGATGGTAGTATTACATGAAGATAAGAGATACTATCCAACAACAGAAGAGGTATGAGCTATAGTCAAACCCGATGAGATCTTTCTAATTATAAATTTAGGTATATGGTGAAGGTGTAGAAACTCTTCTACAAGAACATGATGCTCAAGATCTTTCAGAGCCTATAATTGCTCCGTTAAATACTACAACATATATACGCGAAGAGAAAGATGTACCTGAAATGAGATATTCTTGGGAATGGCAAGCGAATTTAATGCAATTTCCTGATTACATACGAAATGTCGCCCTTGTTGGCAATATACATCACGGCAAAACTTCTTTTTTAGACCTATTAATTAACGAAACACACGTCCTTCCAGTCAGAGACCGGGCAAAGCAGAATGAACAATTAAGATATACTGACACTCATGTATTAGAGCAAGAACGAGGTGTTACAATAAAAGTCTCCCCAATGTCGTTAGTTTTGAAAAATTCTAAGGGAAAATCTTTTTTGACAAATATTATGGATACCCCTGGCCATTCCAACTTTTTAGATGAAGTTTCAGTTGCTTCTCGTTATGTCGATGGCTTTGTTCTAGTTGTCGATGTTCTTGAGGGATTATTAAATTCTACCGAACAAATAATTTCTTATGCTATAAGAGAAGGACTGCCTCTTATTTTAGTTGTCAACAAAATTGATCGTTTAATCTTAGAACTAAAACTACCACCCAACGAAGCTTTTTACAAGATCCGCTATTGTATTGATCAAGTTAACAACTATATAAACAAAGTTTCCCCTTTTAAAAACGGCAAATACAAACCATTATCACCTGTAAGCGGAAATGTCGTTTTTGCTTCATCAACATGCAACTTCATGTTTTCACTTTACACTTTTGCTTTAAAGTACAAAGAAAATTTCCCGGAGATAGACGCAGAAGTGTTTTCAAAGAGACTTTGGGGCGATATATTTTATAACAAATCAACTCGAAAATTCACCAAGAAAAATCTAGCAAAAGGTACTAGGAGATCTTTTGAGCATTTCATTCTTGAGCCCCTTTACAAAATTTTTACCCACACAATGGAAGAAGAAAAGGAAACGTTGGAAGAGACGCTTGAAAAACTCAACATTTCGTTAAAACCAGCAACATATCGATTAGATGTCAAACCTCTTCTTCAAACAGTATGTTCTTTATTTTTTGGAGATTCTTCAGCTTTTGTCAATGCGTTGCTCGAACATATTCCAGCACCATCTCAAGGTGGTACGTCAAGAATTGTTCAAAAGCACTACACAGGCCCAAAAGATGGAATAGAAGTTGAAGCAATGGAGAAATGCGACCCTCAAGGACCTCTGGTTGTTCATATTGCCAAGTTGATTAATACACCTAATGCCTCTGGTTTCTATGCTCTAGGTAGAGTCATGAGCGGGACATTGCATAAAGGTGTGCCTGTTTCTGTTCTTGGTGAAAATTATTCTTCTTACGATACTGAAGACATGCAAGAGTGTACCATTTCTGATTTATGGATTTATCAATCTCGATATAAAGTTCCTGTCGACGGAATTCCTGCAGGAAACTGGGCTTTAATTGGTGGTGTTGATCCTTCAATAGTTAAAGTGGCTACTATTTTTATGACCAACCAGTTCCCGGAAGAGAGCATGCATATTTTCAGTCCCATAAAGTATATTGGACAACCCGTCTTTAAAGTGGCCGTGGAGCCCTTTAATCCCTCCGAGCTCCCAAAATTATTAGATGGTTTGAGAAACATTCGCAAGAGTTACAGCGTGGTTCAAACAAAGGCAGAAGAATCTGGAGAACATGTCATTATTGGCACAGGAGAACTTTATATGGATTGTATTCTTTATGACTTACGAACTCTTTACACAAATATTCAGATTAAAGTATCAGATCCTGTTGCCAAATTTGCCGAGACTTGCTTAGAAACCTCGGCGATTCGAGCATATACTGAAACCCCTAACAAACATAACAAAATAACTGTTATCGCGGAACCTTTGGATCCTGAAATTGCAGCAGATATAGAGCAGGGTCTTATTCAAACACCTGGTACTAATGGATGGACTACCAAAAAAGCTGCAAAATTTTTTCAAGAAAAATATAACTGGGATGCTATGTCAGCACTTTCAATTTGGGATTTTGGACCTGAGTCTGCAAAAGAAAACATTTTACAAGATGATACACTTTCTGACGAGGTTGATAAAAAGGCTATGAAAGCTATACGAGACTCTGTAAAGCAAGGGTTTAAATGGGCCATGAGAGATGGTCCATTATGCGATGAACCAATTCTTAACGTTCGATTTAAAATTATAGAGGCTGAGCTATCAGATGACCCTAGTCAAAGAAACAGCAGTCAAATAATATCTACTGCGCGTCGAGCCTGCTATTCTGCCTTTTTATTAGCCTCACCTCGACTGATGGAACCTCTTTACTTTTTTGAGATTCTCGTTAATTACGATTCTGTGAATTTCATTAAGTCAATTGTCGACCGTCGCAGAGGTCATGTGGATATGGATAAACCGATCTCAGGCACTCCCTTAAGAATAGTTACAGGAGATATTCCTGTTATTGATAGTGTTGGATTTGAAACTGATATTCGGGTGGTCACTCAGGGTAGTGCTTTTATCAGTGCTTTAACGTTCTACAAATGGAGCATAGTTCCAGGCGATCCTTTAGATAAGTCGCAAATTTTCAGACCTTTAGAGGTGTCTCCCACATTTGCTATGGCGCGCGAGTTCGTAGTCAAGACTAGACGCAGAAAGGGTCTGAGCGACGAGCCAACTATTACCAAGTATCTCGATGAATCACTTTTGGAGTCATTGAAAGAAACAGGTCTTTTAGACGAGTAACTTTGATTTCATCTACGTTAGATTAGCTATTTTTTCCTAAAGATAAATTGTAATAGAACTCATTGATTTTTTTATTAGCAACTCTTGAAAAAGAAAAAGAAATAGAAAAAGAAAAAAAAAAATCTTTCAGATACCAGATACGTGATCACATGATATAAATTTCTAGAAAAAATTTTTTTTTTCTTTCAAACATATTTTGATTTATAAATTTTTACAATAATTACAATGTCCAACATCACCAAGACTTATGAAGAAAGAGCAGCTGTTCACAAGAGTCACACTGCCAAGAGACTCCTCACCTTGATGGCAGAGAAGAAGACTAATCTTTGTGCTTCTTTAGATGTCACTACTACAGCAGAACTTTTGCGATTAGCTGATATCCTTGGACCTTATATCTCTTTGGTCAAGACTCATATTGATATTGTTTCAGATTTTTCATATGAGGGAACAATTGTTCCCCTTGTCGAGCTTTCAAAGAAGCATAATTTTCTTATCTTTGAAGATAGAAAATTTGCTGACATCGGTTCTACTGTGAAGGCCCAATATAGCTCAGGTGTCTACAAAATTGTCCAATGGGCCGATATTACCAACGCTCACTCAGTTCCTGGTGAAGGAATCATCAGTGGTCTTAGAGAAGCTGCTCATGAATACATTGAAGCCAACGGAAACAAAACTGACAGAGGTCTCATTATGCTTGCTGAGCTTTCGTCTAAGGGTTCTTTGGCAGTTGGTGAGTATACAGCACAGACTGTTGCTATGGCTCGCAGAAACCTTGATTTTGTATTTGGATTCATTGCTCAAAACAGAATGGAAGAAGGAGAAGGTGAGGATCTGCTGATTCTGACTCCTGGTGTTGGACTGGATGACAAGGGCGACGGTCTTGGACAACAATACCGTACTGTTGATACTGTAATTAAGGGCGGTTCCGACGTTATTATTGTTGGCCGTGGTCTTTTTGGAAAAGGAAGAGACCCTGAAGCCGAGGGCAAAAGATACAGAGATGCCGGTTGGGCTGCCTATGAGGCTCGCGTTTCTAAGTAGGTTAAAGTGTATTTAAATTTATATGAGACGAGAGAGAAAAAGAAATCAGTGTATCTATCATATTCTATGTGAATTCTGGATCCGTCAGACTATTATCGGGAGTAGCATATCTCAATCGCATAATTTCAAAAACAACGAGACCAATACTTGTTGATGGCATGGTTGCTAGAGTTGAGCGAATAAATCCGCCATAAAGCCATCTACCCCAATGACCATTACAGTCACGAATAACGAGTCTATGAATTTGCTGGAATGTATGTATGTAACCTTTTGAATATAATCTTAGAAATGAGTGTGGAGGAATAATAAAATCTATTATAAGTTTTTTGTAGTCAACAGGTTTGTGGGGTTTGTTTGTAAATTGTTGCTTAAGGAAAATGAAGAGGTTTCTTGTTGTTTCTGGCGTAGCTGATTTGATGGTAGTTCTTATCTTTTGTGAATCTTGTTTCTTTTTTAGTTCGCTTTGCTGTCTAGCTATATCATCCAAGGCTTCTAATCGCATAAGATATAACTTTTGAATTTTACCAAGAGGATAATGTACAAATTGAACCGCAATTGCAGACATGGCACCGGCAAACAAAATAAAGGAGGGGTATAAAGCTCTTGTAGCCTTTTTAGGATCACCATCATGAAAAAAATTAATATAAGTACGATACCAAGGGCCCTTTATTGTTTCAAATGCGCTGAAAAACAAACCAAATCCAAGAGACTCCTTGATCAAAGATATTGAGTATCCTGAAAAAACACCTCGAGGGCCAATTTCCTTTAGTTTAGCCCAGCCGTAAGTCCACATTGTTTTATATTGGGAATTTAGTAATTCAGAAGCAGAAAATCGTGTAACTATAGCATCAACTGGAGCTGCTGCTAAACTTTGCATTGTTCCTGCTACTACTCCAGCACAAAAGGAGTCAACTGTTACTGATGATGTATAATGTCCGGGTAAACGAGGGATACCTGTTTCCTTAGCACGTTGAATGTCTTCTTGTTCTTGTGATTTTTGGATTATTGTAAGAGTCGTTAGATATGAAGAATACAGAACGAGTCCTACCCTTTTGGAATGTTAATAATAACTGTAATTGTAAAAACAAAAAAAAAAACTTACGCAGAGTTTGCAATAAGAGGGGGGAGAACTATAGATTTTGGTCAGTTAAAGATATGATGGTATTTTAATGTAAAAGAGATATGAATGACTTACCATGGTTTGGAATAAAGCTCCAACCATACTGTTTCACAGCATGAGCTAAAAGAGCCTAATGAATATTAGTTATAAATACAATAGTGTAATAAAATCGGACTAATACTTACAGGTCCTGAATGTGTAAATATGCTCCATGGTTTTTCTTTGTAGATTGGGTTGACTGCACGAGGAATTGCCTATTGATACCATTAGAGACGGCGCTTTTTAGATAAGAAACTCTCGCTCAAAATGATTTACTAACCAAGTAGCTATACATGAAAAAGTTAGTAATAATTCCAAGATTTGATAGAAATCAACATACTCGACGCGAGTTGGTCGAAAAAGCTTTACCGGTACTCTGACATAAAACGTGAAAAACTGAGAAGCCAATGCTCGAAGACCTGCTGTGGTGGCTCCCACAATCCGTGAGGATGCAAGTGTATTATGGATCTCATCTTTGTCCATAGAAGATCCCACAAGTTGAGAGGCAGACTTCATGGTCGCTTAGATGGTTCTGCGTTTAAAATTTATCCCAGTAGATAGATTGAAACACCATTGAGCAGATGATTTAGTATGCCACCTGCTTATAATTGGGGAAGTGCGTACGAGCTATTTTTTTTTTTTTTTGGCCGCACCACCAATTAATTAACCACGATCCATTGGCAATCACGTGGACATTCTTTAGAGGTTTTAATTTATATTTGTTGTTAATTTGAAATTAACCAAGATTAAGCATGAAGCATCGTCGGAGGGATCAAAGACTTTTTTTTTCGGTGAACCTAAATGAATTTCATAAGTTTGACAAATTACGTATATGTCACAGCTCCGTCTAATTAAAATACTAGAGCCGCTAGCAAACCATAGCTCTTAAACTTACGATATTGCAATTTTGAGTCAAGGCAAAATCTTGACGCCCTTTTTTAAGTGGACGAGAGATGTCTGATTACATGGCTCGCAGTTTACTCAGGCGGCTCAGATCCCTTTAGGGTTTTTCGGAAGATCGGGTCAACTTTTCTTTTAACAGTAATTTGCACTTTGCGTAACTCTTTTGTAAGCGCCACCGCTGCTGCTAACCCGCCGCAATTTTTTGCTTTGTTCACAGCCTAAGACACTGTACTATGGCATTGCCTCTAAACTTAGAAAATGGCAGAGCCTCCTTTTCCGTCACGTTTAAAATTTTTATTACTTTTTTTAAAGTGAGCCGGTCGGCTATGGTGTATGTTAAGGGCAGTTGAAAATTTATTACGTATCTTGCCTTTTATTGTTATGACAGCCGCTTGTTGCTTAACCAAATAAATATCAGCCTTCCCCCACCATTTTTAAAATTTCCCTTTTTTTTCTTTCTTCTTTCCTTTCATCAACTTTATTTACTATTAAAGACCACAATTATATCTCGAAACCAAAATGTCTTATCCAGGTGGAGGACATAGAACATATGGGGGTTATGACCCAAACTCTTATCAAAATTATGATAATCAAGGAGGCTATGGAAATCAAAACAGCTATGGCAACAATCAAGGATATAACCAGCAAGATTTCGGTTACAATCAAAACGGATATGGTGGGGGCGGTTATAATAACTTTGGAGGACCTCCACCAGGACCACCACCAAATCAAGGATATGGAGGCCCCCCCTTAGGGCCTCCACCTGGACCCCCTCCAAGTTATGGAGGTGGCTACGGAGGCGGTTACAATAATGGCAATAACTATAATAGCGGCAGTACATACACTGGAAATAACGGTGGATTTGACGATTATAATAGTAGAGACTATAACCATGGTAGCTGGGGAGCCCCAGGGGGTTACGATAATCCTAATTTTGGAGGCAATCACTCTACATCTAATATGCAATTTCAACCTCCTCCAAGTCAAGGTCAATCTTTTGGAGTTAATGGCATGCAAAACTATATGTACTCACAGTGTACAGGTCGCCGAAAAGCTCTATTAATTGGTATCAACTATTTTCGACAAAAGTCTGAGCTCAAGGGCTGTATCAATGATGTTAGAAACATTCGCAACTTTTTAACTCAAAGATACGGTTATAAAGCAGAAGATATGGTCGTCCTCACAGATGATCAATCTAATCCTCAGTCTATTCCTACAAAAGCTAACATTCTTAGGGCTTGTCAATGGTTAGTGAGGGATGCCAGGCCTCATGATTCACTTTTCTTCCACTATTCAGGGCATGGAGGTCAAGAAAAAGATTTAGATGGAGATGAAGATGATGGTTATGATGAATGCATTTACCCTGTTGACTATGCCACCCAAGGATCTATTGTCGACGATATCCTTCATGATATTCTTGTCAGACCTTTGCCCCCTGGTGCTCGTCTTACAGCGTTGATGGATTGTTGCCACTCAGCCACCGCGCTTGATCTGCCTTATGTTTATTCAACAAAGGGTACTTTAAAGGAACCTAACCTTTTAAAGGATACTGGTAAAAATATGTTTAACGCTTTTTCCAGTTATGCCAGTGGCGATATTGGTGGAGTAGTCAGCTCCGTTTCTGGTGCTATTGGTCGGTTCACAAAAGGAAACAAAGGTACTGAAATAACCAAAAAAACCAAGACATCACCTGCAGATGTGATTATGTTTTCTGGCTGTAAAGATAGTCAGACTTCTGCTGATAGTTTTGAAGATGGCGCGGCAACTGGTGCCATGTCTCATGCATTTATTCAGGTTATGTCAAATAATCCTAACCAAAGTTATTTATCACTCCTAAATAACATGCGTGATGTACTTGCGGGAAAGTATGACCAAAAGCCTCAATTAAGTTGCTCACATCCTTTGGATTGTAATCTTAAATTTATTATGTAAACGAATAGGTCAATGACATCGAAGTTAATGGTATATCTAAACTTTGTAAATAAGTATAAGATTTGCTTGGAATAAATTACTAAATTAATGCAGAAAACAAACCTGGTTTATCCTCCTCAGTACATCAAAGTACAAAAACAATGATGTAATACGTTAAAGCAGCTCAAGGGACTTTTTCACTTGCCTTAATTAGGAAAAAAATAAAAAGGGACATTTAATTTAGGATTAAAGTTGAGTTTAAATTTTTGCGGTATGAATTCCCTTTTAATTTACAAACCTCTGTTTTTTTTTTTGGATATTGTAATAAGTGTGATATATTTAGACAATAAGTTAGTTACTCACACTTGGTATCTGGAGACGAGAGTGAGGGCAAGTATCTGTAAGTCTTTAATTTGTCGATAATTAAATCAAATCAAAAATGTACGGTTTATATATTTATATCTGTAGTTTCAAATAACTATATGTTTAAATTAATGGCCAACTATTTGATTATTAGGGGCATAAATTATAGAAAGTGATTGCAACCAGTCATCAAAATGACCTCTAATACCTACAAGTCTTGTTCCTTGAGGAACAATGACATCGTGCCATTTTCCACTATCACATTCTCCACATGGAGGGCCAGTTCGGCGATTTGTCACAAGTTCACATAAATTCACTTGATCACCAACTTTAATGCGGAACCCAATAATATACTCACCTTCTTCCAAAAAGAACTGATTGTCATGACCACCCATACCTCCGATACGTGGCCGCGATGGTCCATTGTGTGCGCTCCCAGAATCATGCGGCAGAATAAACTCAATGCCATCAACGTAACGGCCGCTGCGAATGTTGACACCATGGATAAAAGGTGGAATAGCTGTGATTTGCAACCCGCCGCGTCTTTCTCCATAGAACGGAGAGCAGGTCGCAGTTAGACTGCCGCAATTGTAATAAAAACTATGAGTTATAGTGCTGAGATCAGATTGTTGTTTTAAAAGCAGTTCTTGTTGTTCAGTTTGATTTAAATGAGTATTGGTAATAAAAACGCCAGCAATACCATTAATCCAATTTTCAAAATACGTTTTAATCCCTACTATTTCTTGGCCAAGAGATGCACGAATTTCAAAACTATCTCCATCTTCAGACTCCCCATATATTGGACTTGTCCGAAAGTTTGTTATGATTTGGATATTTTGCAATGTTTCGTCAACTTTACCGGCAAACCCAACAACATATTCCCCATCCATCAATTCAAATCTGTTGTAATGACCACCGTATCCACCAGTTTTTGTCCAATATGATTGATCAAGATAATCATCATTCTTTGCACCTGTAACAAATTCAAACCCATCAACATATAGCCCACTTTGAATGATAATACTTTTAAGATTGGGAGGAATGATAGCCATTTCAAGATATCCTTTGGTTTCACCATAAAATGAAGAGCTGGTTCCAGTAAGAACACCGGCCGAAGTGCGCATATATGAGTGCATAACAGGGTCTCTAGAAATATATTGCTGTGTCTCATATTCTGTGAATTTTGATTTGGACAGTTCATCTTTAGATGCATAAATAATAGAAAACGAAGTTATCCAAGAAAGAGTAAAAACTCTCAATCCAATAATTTTGTAGCCTTCTGGGTGAATTAAATTGTATTCCTCATCACCATCCAAATCAGATCTTCCATAAATAGGGCTGTGGCGGTAATTCGTTAAAATCTGTAAGCTGGAAACACGACCTTTAGATGATCGAAGATGAAATCCGACAATATGTTCATCTTCATTAAGTGAAAAATGATATTCATTACCTCCATGTAAATCGCCCACTTGGTAAGAACTGAGGCGGCCTTTTTTGCGTGAGACGAATCCAATACTGTCAAGGTAGTCACCAGAACGAATTATCACATCAGATACATCATCGGGAACATAACCAACTTCAAGTTCAGCATCCTCGATGTTATCATCAAGATCAGAGCAGTAACCAGTAAGAAGACCTAAATCACGCCCAAAAGCTGATCGAATCTTGTCTTTATGGCTTACATTAACTACTGGAGGTATTGGGCGAACATAGGGTCCTTTAGCGGGTTGGGGGGGAAATTTCGCCGGAAGATTGTTTCTAACTGGTGAAGAAGAGCGTTTCGGAGAAACTGGGACTAAGTGCGAACTACCATTGCTGCTATCGCTGCTGCTGCTACTGCTACTGCTACTGCTACTACTGCTGTGAGATTTCTTGTGTTTATGGTGACGACGGAAATGCATTGGTATGAGGTTATCTCGATAAAAAATTATAAAAAAAATAAAAAAAAATAATACTAAGGAACAATATATTCTGCGAAAAATAAACAATTTATACATAGACTTTTCTTTTTTTCTCATTTTTAATGAATGTTTATTGCGGCTCAAGTTCAGCTACATTGAAGTGCCAACTAGAATTGTAGCTCATGCAAGGCGCAGACAAAAACCCTTGGATTGAATAGTATTAAACAAGGAACACAGTTAAAGCCTGATAGGTAACTTAGAAAAGAGCGAAAAAGATTCGAATATCCCAAGCCTACAGATTAAACTGTCAGTCCGGGGTTTAATAAATTCATCTATCCAAATTGGTTACTTAAGTTTAATTTATTTTCATTTATTTTCATATGTGTCGACAAGCGAATGGATAATGAATTTGCAAAAAAAATACCCTGTAAAACGGGTTAAGATGAACTTCTCAATAAATCTGCTACAAATATCATCGTCGTCTAACAATATTTCCAGTAACCTCGCTTGGTCGATTCCAAGTCCAGATTTTTCCATCCTTAGAAGCTGCAACAATAGTCTTCTCGAGGAACAACAAGTCGCTTAATGGCTCCACAATCCCACCATTGGTATTAACACCAAACATTAGAGCTGCACTGATGCTGTTGTTAACATTGTTCGAGTTACTATTGCCAGTAGTCCCATTAGCCGTAACATAGCCAGAGCTGCTTTCGCCGTTGGTGGCTGTGTCTGCTGAGTCTGTGGTGGTTTTATTTGGAAACCGGACAGTTACTTGAACAACAGGTGTTAGCTGGGGAACTTTGTCTTTAGCAATAAATGGATGAACCCGTGAAATATACGGGTTTGTAGCACTGCCTCCAATACCCCCGAGTGAGTTTTGATTGCTAGTGGGCGTTTGGTTTGTTAGTGAGTGATTTGATACAACAGGTTTCAACGAAGACGTGTGACTGTTTTCCCTGTTGTTTAGGTCTGAATTAGCAGTAGATGCAGTATTATGTGAACCCTTTTTGTGTTGGGCCTTTGGCCGTAATAATGTTTTGGGCGAAAAATCCCAAAGAATTAGTTGGCCCTCATCGCCAACAGAGCCGACTCGATAAGTGGCTCCAGCCACGTCCTCATCACCGTCAGCTACTGAAGTCCCCGCAAGATCACAATTCCATGGATCAAATGCCACCTTACGAACCCATGAATGGTGACCCGAGCCCCTAGCGACAACGGTGCGACGCTTAACTGACCAAATCGTGACTAGGTCGTCTTTACCACCAGTGGCCAAATACTTTCCATCAGGCGAAAAAGCGCACGTTAAGAAGCCATCATAATAACTTGGAAAAAAATCAGTGACAACTTCGGTTCCAAGGTTGAAGTAACGCAGGTACCCGTCTGCTGAAGCAATGACGGCTGTCTGTCTATCGGGAGAAAATTCAATAGCTGTCAACGGCTTATGCGATAATTTGTAAACTGCCAAAGGATTGTGTTTGGCGCTACTAAACTGTTTTGGCGCGTTTTCGGAGTCACCGTCATCATCTTCGTTACTGTTTTTGTTGATGTAATTGAAAAAAATATTGCCGCCAGAGCTTGTTGTTGTGGCCGTGTCATGACCATCGGCAGGAACATCGCCATAAAGTGATTTCACAATTCTAAATGCCTCGGTAGAACGACTGTCCTGGTAGTTTAAACCACCATGGCCTGCAAATCCGCCATCCTCCCGATCTTTGTCGAGAAGAATAAGCGTTCCGTTAGAATGAAGTGTGAAAAATAAGTTCTCCGAACCAGGAACCCATTTAATTGCCGTCACGGCAGCGCCGATAATATCGGCATTTTTATTAATACGGTGGTACTTATTGCTAGCCGAGTCAAGCCACATAGCATCACCGGATGACATACCCACCACCACATCCATACCATGCGCACTGCGCGTGTAAAGATTGACATCGTGACAAAGGGGATGAGAGCGAGTAAAAAGAATTCTACTAAGATACTGATCGCGAGGGATTGTAGCGGCCATGGATGACGCATGTTTCGAAGAAAAATCGAGCCATTGTAAGGAACGACCAACATTTGCCCATATCACGGGCTCAGAGTCAAGGGTGCGATCGGCCAACCGGCGCGAAAGATTGTCGTTTACTATGGTGCGTGAAATGAATGTAGAATTGTTCTTTACCAAATTCGACTTGGGTCTTTTTCTTTTGCCTGTGTTAGAAGTGTTTGTCAAAGCTGAGCTTGCGTTGCCACTTGTTCCAGGGCCTCCAGAAACTCCAGAAGTCAACCCACCATTAATGGGTGTTCCATTTGACGAAAGCCCTAATTTTCCAAGGCCCAGGTCACCATTTGATCCAAGACCTTCAGTATCATGAGGGTCAATGGGCACAGTCACATGAAGATTACTGAGTAAAGGGCTTGTACCAATGGCATCTGGAGGTACAACTGTAGTTCCAACCAAAGCCGATGGTTGGTGTGAAACAAGAATATCATGAGGAGTAGTTGGGGTTTTTGTATCACAAGATTTTGAATGGGAATTACCAGTAGATATGTTTAAAGAACCAAGAGATAGCAATCCCTTTTTTTTCTGTGTATTGGTGTTTGTAGGCTGTACTGAAAGTGGAATCTGTGATGAGCCAAGATTTTGAACAGTGGGGTTTTGGTTGTCAACGATTGGCTGAGAAATTTGAGGTTGAACTTGTACTTGTATGTGTGGATGCTGTTGTTGTTGATGTTGGGTTTGCTGGTCAAAAAATGGATCAGCGAATGGGTCATTCTTGCGCTCTTCGATAGGTGTAGTAGGAATGCTACTTGATTGAGGGGTATTTAAAACGCTTTTGCGGCCCAAAAAAGAGGTAGTCCAGCGAGACTTGGACTGTTGATGTTGCTGCTGTTGCTGTTGTGCTGGGAGTGAAGTAGAAAAAGAGTTACCATTGTTTGCTATTGCTTGTTGAATATTATTTTCCAACGATCCTGGGGGTGGGATGTAACGAATGGTCACCGCGGAAAGACGGACACCTGAAGAATGGGTTTGAGGGTGGTGGGCAGTGGGTGCTAAAGGATTGAGAGCAGTAGATGGAGGGTCCAAAGGATGGGCGGTTGGTACAGCCAAAGAAATAACATTACGAGGCTCATAAACACCTTCGGGCGCAACAAATGAGTGATCTGACCCAAGACGAATAGCCGTGTTGACAGCTTCGATATTGTACTGTGATTCGCCTCTAATGTTATTAAACATTGTTGTTGAGGTATAATGCATCGGGTACCTAGGTCCCGCCGTAGCTATAAACATCATCTTTAAAAAATCTTACTGGTGCCTGCCAAAATTAATGATGAAAGGGGAGCAAACTTTTGTCGTTTATAGTTAATTTTTTATGGTTGCAGTTAGACTTTAAGGAGTTGATACGACGAAATTTTGTTGAAAGTCCAAGTTGGTGATTGCAAAAAAGACTGAAATTGTGTATGTAATAACTGGGTTAGGGTAATTAATGCGGGGCTGATTTAATAATTTACCCGGCTTCAGAGTGTTTTTTTTTTTGGCTTGATTTTTTGTTGTTTACTTTTCCACGCATCACATACTTGAATCATTTGAGTTTAAACCTGAATAGAAAAGTATACCAAAAGAAAAAGAAATATCAATGTCGCTTTGGGTTGATAAATATAGACCACGATCTATTGAAGCGCTGACATATCACTCTGCTCTCAGTTCTCAGCTTAAGGCGCTGGCCGCCTCAGGGGATTTTCCACATATATTAATGTATGGTCCATCAGGAGCAGGAAAGAAGACACGAGTGATGGCGGTTCTTAAAGAGCTTTATGGAAATGGTGCAGAGAAAATTAAAATCGCTTCTCGAGTATTTCAAATCGGGACTTCATCCCGTAAAGTTGAGTTTAACGTGGTGTCGTCAAACTATCACATTGAATTTACACCAAGTGACATGGGAAATAACGATCGCGTTGTAATCCAAGATCTGCTCAAGGAGATTGCACAAACTCAGTCAGTAGATACACGATCTAAGAATAGATTTAAAACAGTCGTCATAAATGAAGCTGATTCGCTGTCTCGAGATGCACAAGCGGCTCTTCGTCGCACAATGGAAAAGTATTCAGCCAATATTCGGTTGATTTTACTTGCAAACTCTACGTCAAACATTATCTCACCCATAAAGTCGCGTACCTTGCTAATTCGTGTTGCTGCACCATCAACAGAGGAGATTGGAGACGCAATTTCACTAATTGCAAAGAAAGAAAAGGTTTCGCTGCCTAGTGATGAAGAAGAACAAAAGGAGCTGTTTGAAAAGCTAGCTAGGCTTTCTCATCGCAATTTGCGCAAATGCATTCTTATGTTTGAAGCCATGTATTCAGCATCGAATGGAAACGTTTTGTCAGTTACCACACCTACCCCAGCACCAGACTGGGAGCAAGTTATTGGAAAAATTGCAGACGAAATTTTGCGTAACCGAACAGTTGCCAATCTGCTGTCAATTCGAGGAACTTTGTACGATTTGATCGCACATTGTATACCTCCAGAAACTATTTTAAAGACACTGACTTACGAGTTACTACATAAGGCTAATTATAATGTTGGGCCTAGCATTGTAGAAACAGCGGCGTTTTACTTTCATCGATTACGACAAGGCTCCAAGGCTATTTTTCATATCGAAGCTTGTATTGCCAAGTATATGCAAATCATTGAGACTTTTCACACAAAATAATATTTACAAATAATCATATACACACATATCCCAAGTATTTTCTAGCATCCTTCATCGTCTGTATTTTTTGTAAAAATCCTCCTTGGACTTCAGAATGTTAGCCATTCTTTTGGTCGGATTGGCCAGCATATTTTGAACAACGTTAATCTTTTCAGGAACTTCAACTCGCTCAAATCCTGCCTTGGGCTTGTCAGAAAGTGTGACAACTTCATAGATTCCGGGAAGTTTGTCGGCAGCCACACGGAAGGCATCTCTAGCAACTTGTTCGTGAAGATTGGGGCCGTTGATCTCAAAAAGAATTTTTCCAGTAGGAACACGGACTGCCCAGTGGTCAAAGGGACCCTTTCCCTTACCCATACGAGTTTCGTTACCCTTAACACAGACTGCAATGTTTGTCTGGAGACGGCGGATGAGTTGAGCGCCGTTGGCACGCATGATACGCATGAGCCAGTTGTCGGCCTCCTTAAGCTGAATAGCAGCTAGACGAACACCATCGCTTTTAAGACGCAGACCGAACTGACCAAACTGCAGGGTGGAACCCTTAATAGAACCTCCGATGCGCACCGGAACGCGGCCCTTGTGCTTCTTGCCAACCTTGACAAATCGTGGTGCATACTCGTGCTTGAATCGCACAGCAGAAGGAATATTCAAAGAAGAAGCCGAAGGGATCGCAGTGCTGAGCTGCTTTAAGCTGCTGCGAAACAACGTGAGAGCGGATTTGGCGTCAAACATTAGTGATTGGATGTTAATGATAATTTTTGTAGAGGTAGTGGTGGTAAATGCACTTTTTTTTTTTTTTTTGGTGTGGTGGTGAAATTTTTTTTAGCAATCCCCATTGGCCGGTAAACTTGAATCAGGTTCGCGTACCCGTTATTCCATATACTTAAAATTTATTGATTTTTACTAACCTTTGCAACCACTTTTTCACATACGATACTAACAAAAAATCAAAAATGGCAACAACATTGGCTCCAAGAACGCTACTACGCGTGGCTTCGGGCGCCGCTGTGTATTCAGGCCCTGCTATTATGCAAACTGTGCGTTTCAATAGCTCATCTTCTTCAACTGTTCAAATACTTGGAAAGACCTACCCTACTGACGAGTGGACCAACGTAACACCATCCATCATCGAGTTGACAAATCGCAAACTTCACTTAAACCCATCGCATCCTATCGGTATTCTTCGTAAAATGTTTGAGACCCAGCTTAGTGAAATTGGGGGTTATACATTTTATAACAGTTTTGAGCCTGTGGTATCGACTTACGAAAACTTTGATGTGTTGGGGTTCCCTCAAGACCACCCTGGACGCTCTAAAACTGATACATATTATGTTAACAAATCTACCCTTCTTCGTACTCATACTTCTGCACACGAAGCTGAATGCTACAAGAACTGCAAAACCCCTGGATACCTGATTTCCGCTGACGTATACCGCCGCGACACAATTGACAAGACCCATTATCCTGCGTTCCATCAAATGGAGGGTGCTTATACCTGGTCTCGTACCGAGCATCCTGGAGAATCCCTTGTTGACGCTATTCAACGCGACTTGGATCTCCTTCCCAAACCTGATATTATTGTTGAAGACCCTAACCCACCTTTTCACCCAGAGCGTAATCCTAAAGAGTTATCAATGTCTGATCGTGAAATTGAGCTTGTTTCTGCGCACTTGAAACGCACAATTGAACTCTTGTTATCTGCGGTTTTTAACCGTGCTCGTGAAGCTGCCTTGGCTTCTGGTTCTCAGGATCCTGATCTTCAAGCTCCTCTTAAGGCACGCTGGATTGAAGCTTATTTCCCTTGGACAGCGCCTTCTTACGAAATTGAAATTTGGTGGAAGGGTGACTGGCTTGAAATGTGTGGATGTGGTGTTGAACGTCAACATGTGTTACAAAACGTGGGAATTACTGACAAGGTCTCTTGGGCTTTTGGAATTGGTCTTGAGCGAATGGCCATGCTGCTGTTTGGCATTCCGGATATTCGTCTTTTTTGGACTAAAGACCCCCGTTTTGCCGCACAGTTCTCTGAAGGAGTTGTGACTAACTTTAAGCCATACTCGAAGTATCCAGGTACTCTCCGTGATGTAGCTTTTTGGATTCCTAAAGATTCAGAAGGCATTCATGAGAACGACATCATGTCGCTCGTCCGAGACATTGCCGGCGATGTTGTGGAAAACGTGTCCCTTCAAGACGAATTTGTGCATCCAAAGACTGGAAGAAAGAGTCAATGTTATCGTATTAACTATCAAAGCATGGACAGATCCCTGACTAATAATGAAATTAACAAGTATCAGGATGAGTTCCGTGCTCAATTGGCTAGTAAATATGACATTGAGCTAAGATAAACTCCTAAAGATTTTTGTAAATAAGCTTAATAAGTTTTTTTTAATGTATATAACACAAATAGTTTAAACAAATCCCTATTTAAGAAACTTTATTTCTCTACATCAGAGGCGCGAATAACTACCTTTTGGCCTGAAACTTTGTCAGTTCGCAGCAAGTCCAGACCTTCTTCAACAGAATTAAGGAAGCTATCCTTGATCAAAAGCAACTCTGGGTGGTACAGCTCATGCTGCAGAAAATTAAGAGAAATCTTCTTATTAGCAAAATCCTCAAAGTCACGGCGGACTTCAGGCAATGCAGGAATAGTATTGGGGCCAAATTGAATCTCCTCGTTAATAATGGTGTAGAGCAATGTGGAGTAAAACTTAACGTTCTTGTTGGCATTAGTCTTGATGTCATTGCTAGTTAAAGACAATAGGTTATCAATGATTGAATTGTCAGCAAGTGCATCATAAACAGACTGGAAAGTTTCTTTATTAGAAACGGTATCAAGCCCATAAATAATGTCAGGGTGCTCTTTGCGAATTGTGTCGACAACGTTTTCGGTTTTGTAGTCGTAAGTGAAGTCTGCACCACGCGATTTAAGATTGGCATGATGCTTAGAGCTAGCAACTGTAATTACTTTCAGGCCATAAATTTTCTTGGCTAATTGGATTGCAATATATCCAGCAGATGTAGCACCACCCCAAATAAGAATCTTCTTTCCTTTGTAGGATTCAGGAGCGGCATTTGCAAGCCCAAAGGAATGGTTCAAGACAAGACCAGCAGTAAAGAGGGAAAGATTGATAGCGGCAGCGCCCTCATAAGACTGGACAACTCCTGCAGGGATGACGTTGTTATGATCAGCAGCAGTCTGAAGGCCACCCTTGTTGTAGTTAATGGTGGCATAGTCATCGAGAAGAGCGTAACCAGCAAAAGCACCAATGTCCTTAGGATAGTACGCACCATGGACAAAGCCCGAAACAGAATCACCAACCTTGAAACGATCAGCGGCTTCAGGGCTGACCTTGACAACAGTACCAGAGACGTCAGAGCCTACAATGGCACCTTTAGGACCAAGTTTCCAGACAGCATGCTTCCAGTCAGTGGGGTTGAAAGCATAAGCCTCAGACTTGATAAGAATTTTATTGGCAGGAACTTCGTAGGTGTCGAGATTAATCTCAGCTGTTTGAACATCAACGAGCTTCTTGTTCTCAGTGTTTCCCGAGAGAACAATCTTTTCAAATCTAACGACAGTCATTGTATGAGATAAAAAATAGGAGGGTTGTTAAATGCAAAGTTAAATAAAAAGTTATTAGTAAATATAAGAATACAAAGAAAAAAACTGGATAAAGAGATATAGATGATAATAAACTCAATTGAGGAATTTTGCTTCGTATTTATACTTGAACTACAGTTAAATCACGGTATTTTGCGCGAAAAATCAGATTACTATTTCACTTGCTGGAAGTTTCTGTAGCTTTCTCCACAACACATTGTTGATTAATCAAAAAATGGTTTACACAGGTAGATTATCACTTATGTTCATGATTAAGACTACTTCTGCAAGATTGATTTGTAAGAAATAAAACAATTAAAAATACTCTCAGTTTCTTGACAGTGGAAAGGCCTTCAACAAAAAATAAATGAATAAACTCTAAAGGTGGTGAACTGGTTGTAGAGTCTTAGAAATACGCTAGTTGGTACGTATCACAGACACTCTTTCGTCATATCTATTTGGTGAATAGTAATATCTCTATTCAGCTAATAACTATTCTAAATAATGAAATACAATTCAATTAAAAAAGTTCTACACTCTTCGCCCGTTTTTTTCTCAATTATCAGCTCATAATTTCCTTTATTTGACAATAGTAAGTTTCTTTATTTTTCTTCAAAACCTGTTCTAATATTTCACGTTTCCTCATTACAAATCAAAACATGGGTTGGAATTACAAAGAGCACTCTAAACGCCGCGGAGTAACATCCCAAATCGGCAAATTTAAACCTCTAACATCACCTTAACCAAGAACACGGAGCGTCAACTCTACCGCTGCAAACGTTCCTGAAGAAGCTGGAATTGCTCTCAGAAGAGTAGGCACAATTCCACGCCAAAAGCCCTTGATTCCTTGAGTTTTCCACACGTCTTTTGCCGCACGAATGGCGCTGCCGCCATATCGTGATTCTCCTGTGCTAGCCAGTCCATCAGCCTGCACTCGCGACTTTATAACATCAAGTGGGTAAGACGCCAGCCACAACGCCTCACCAGCCACAGCACCAGCACCTAAAAGGTACGGCGTGGGAAGGTCGTTTCGAGTCAAAGAAGGGTCATTACGCACAAGCTGTATCCGGCGGACCAATGCTGCAATAACGTATTCATACGTCGCAAACCATACGCCGTACGCTTGAGCTTCGCGCAGAACTGTTACCCCAGACCCGCGAAATAGGGCTTTGTTGGCTCTTAAGTCCTTCACAACATCTCGAGGACCGTGCCATTTTAACCCCGCAGTGCCACTTTTAGTAGATCGCTGTGTTTGAAGAAGGATACGGACCTGTTCTATTGGACTGGTTAAAGGAGTGTTTGCGATACCTGCCGCTGCTCCGGCTGCATAGATTTGTGGGTAAGTCAAGCCCAACGAAGTTGTCTTTAAAGCTACACCACCATCCTTTTGGTTGAGACTTTGGAGAAAGCGCTTGGTTTCATGGAACGCATAAAATTGTACAGAAACACAAGCCCCAACACCCAGTAATGGAGCTAAAGTACCTTTGTAAAAAGCTAATGGGCCTTCCTGTGTCAGAGTTTGTTTAAATACAGATAAAGGCGTACTTGGAGCTCCACCCGTACTGTTATTTGATGCTTGTAACCGAACTTTAACAAGATCAAAGGGTTGCCCTATTAAAACTTGCACGGCACCTCCAACAAAGCCTGCAGCCTGTTTAAGCGTCGTTAGAAAAAAAATTCATGAATGAAATAAAATTAGTTATCCCGACATACGGTATCCTTGAGCTTGCGCGACAGAGATGTGTCGATTTCCCCGATGTTATCTTCAGATGCCATTAGTTTTCACAGCAGTATTTAAATTTAGTAAGAAGCAGAAACTGAGTGTCGTCTTCACTTTTTTTTTATTTTTATATAAATCTTTTCAAGACTCCTATACACCTAATTGTTCCTTCAAATGGTGTCAGCACCATAAAATTTTGCCGCCCATTTAGGAGTTTGCACGTGAAATGTCAACACCAAAAAAAAATGATTTATTATTAATAACTTCTATCTAGGTTTAGTTACTGGTAACTTCAACAATAAGTTACTGCTCCCACTGAACTCCAACCCAATCTTGAAAGTATCCAACTCCTGACGGTCCAAGTTGTTTAACAGTAGGGTCTACTAAAGGCGTTGCCACAAAGATAGTTCCCCATTCCATGCCATTGTCTAAAATTTGTTTGGCATCAAATGACTCCTCTAAGACTGAAATAGCATATGGCATGATCTGCACCTCTACTGCTCGTGGCTCGCGCGAAACAGGGTCCACAGGAATGCTAGGAACACCACCGTGCTCAGGAAGCACCATTCGTGCAACTGAATCCCGAGCAGAATACAAAAGCGGATGGCTGTGAGTGTCGTCTGACTTTCCTTTTGGTGATGTGCGGTAGTAGCGAACAATTTGTTCAGGGTTTTGACCCACGATTTCAACAAACTTTTGAAATGCGGCGTCTTGTGACTTAAGGGCTTGATTTGTGGCCTCTTCCATAGGAGTGATTGTTGATTTGTGACTTCCACTCTTGCCCTTGCCTTTACTAGTCTCAGGTTCTTCTTCTTCATCGCTAATCAATAGCTTTTTCAAATCAGCTGGAGAGAGCGATGATGTGATTGATTTGTTGGCTTTATCACCTGCTTTGGGATCTAAAGTTTCATTTTCAACATACAGGTAATATCCAGATGAAAAAGTAGGAAGTTCGCATGTTTCGTAATCTGCGTCCTCCTTGTGTGCTTGCTCCTTTGTTGTTTCTTTGGTTTCTTCTGTAACAGGCTCTTTGGCTCCTGCAGTGATAGGATCTTTGGTTTCTTCAGTTTTCTTGGTATCAGTTTCGCTGCTAGTAGATGCTGGTGTCGCAGGTTTAGATGCAATTTGTGCCCATGTAGGTTTCTTTGCTGCCGAAGAATTATTTTCTGCTACGGAATTGTCCTTTTCCTTTTCTTTTGTCTCAAAGGGAGAGCTCGCTCCAAATGGATTACTGCTAAACGGATTACCACCAAATGGATTTCCGCCAAATGGATTTGAGCTGGCAGCAGCACCACCAAACAAATCCTCGCCTTTGACCCTCTGCTTTTCCTTTTCCGCCTCAGCACGCTCTTTCTCTTCTTTCGCGGCCCTGGCAGCCTTTTCGTCCTCAGTAAAAGCAGCCTGTTCCCGCTCCGCCTCCAACTTGGCATCGCGTCGCACACCTCGCACGCATTTAGCGGCACCTGATTTTCGTCGGCATCCGGGAGATCCGCACACAAAAACATATAGCACTCTGTCATAAAAGGTTCCCTCCAATGGAGCACTGAGCTGAACTAGCAAAGGCATTACCTTTTTGCATTCGTCACATGTCATATACTTTTTAGGAGGTTGTTGGTCCTTGCTGAGCCATACTGGTCGGCCGCCCAAAAGGTTGTCGTCAATAGTGGGTCCCGAAGTCTCATCATCTGCATCAACTTCCTCATCTAGGTATCCAAGTAACACCGACGTTGTGTATGGTTGAGTGTTGGCACCACGAACCAAACTGCGTGTAGGAGCTTCATCTTCATAATCGTCATCGTCGTCGTATTCTTCCACATCCCAATCCTCATCAGAATCCAGATCGACTATGTTATTTTCTTTCAAGTATTTTTCAATATCTTCTTTTTTTAGTCCAGACATTTTTTAGAGAAAATATAGTGGTATTTACAATGTTGAGCTAATGGTTTTAGATTTGACAGAATAGTTTGGAATCTCCTCGAAATAAAAGAAAAAAAAAATTTTTACATGAACAAGTATTACGTAATGTACGGCTTATCACCAACTTATCATCATTCGTATCTAAAACTGTGAAATCAAGACTTTTTCCAATGTAAATGCAATTTATTTTTTTTAATTTTCTCAATTATATATGCTCAATAAACTTCTTCTTCAATAATTTTTTCCCACACTGTGTGGCTCTCATTCATTTCCTCAAGTTCTTTCAGGTCACATAAAACTTGTTCTTCACGCACAACTCCAGGTAATCTTCGTCCCTTTGATCTCCATTTCCAAACCTTTTTCGCTCGTTCATTAGTTGCTAGATCCACATAAGTAAATTTGATATTATTCACAGTTAAAATGTGGGCAATCCGATTGGTATCACCAACCATATAATGCGTTCCAGAGCTGAAAGAAGTATACAAAAAGACTTCTGGTTGTTCTTGATCTGATTCTTCTTCCGAATCCTCGTCTGATTCTTCTTCTGAGTCCTCTTCCGATTCCTCCTCCGATTCCTCTTCCGAATCTTCCTCAGATTCTTCTTCCGATTCCTCTTCCGAATCTTCCTCTGATTCATCTTCCGATTCTTCTTCTGATTCTTCTTCCGATTCCCCTTCCGATTCCTCTTCTTCAGATTTTTCTTCAGTAGTACTTTTTAAGGGTTCCTTTAAAACAGAAGAGTTTTTCTCAATATCCTCTTTAACAGCTGATTCCGCCAGTGTTTCCTTAGTCTCTTCTTTTTCTTCTGTTAAATGTAATGTTTTTGGTGCTTGAGAAAGGGCCTTTTCAGTGTCCAGCAAAATATCTTTATTTGACTCGTTGATGCTAATTTTGCTTTCCGTAATTTCGGATGGCAGTTCAATTTCATTGTGAATTGAAGAGTTATCATCCACCTTGGCCGACTCTTTTTCTTTAGTGCTGCTTTGTAAAAGTGATTTTTCTTCAGAATTGATACTCTTAACTTCCTGCAGATCGTTTTTGTCAGAATCATCACTTACTTTAACGTGTTTTGGACCCTCTATCACTTCATAGTCATCGGATATGTCTTGAGTTTCCTTTTCTTCGACTTCTTTCTTCTCATCTCCAATAATTTCTTTATCCTTAATATGATCCTCTACATTAGTATCATCCTCCAACACATTTTCCTGTTTCTCAGAAGTCGAGTCAAAAGATTTATCAGTCAATTTCTGCGGCTCTTCATTAGATTCCGCTTCTTTATATTGAACTGACTTGACCAATACAGCATCAGCTGTGGCTGTGGTAGTTACTTCTGATTCTTTTACCAAATCTTCAGTAGTATCCTTAATTGGAGATTGTGGAGATGTAACAGAAGAATTTAAAGCTTTTAAATCTTTTCCAGTGGCCTTAGATACGTTTTCGCTAACAAAAGAAATTTCTGAGTCGGAATCATCCAAAATTTCCAACTTTTCATCTTTGTCAAGCTTATCAATTGAACGTTCAATAGTGGAATCAGCAGTGTGGTGTTTATCGTTTGCGTTTGAAAGTGATTCTGAGTCTGAAATTTCAATAATTTCATCATCAGAAATGGAAATCAAATCCTTAGCTTTATTTTCAGAGATATCGATAGTAGTGTTTGGAGCAGTTTCCAAGTCTTCCAATTTTTGATCTTTAGATGAATCTTGGTCGGAAACAGGAATTGTAGCGGACAGTTTTGAATCATTTTCAGAATGAAGAGATTTGGTGGTTTCAAGAGGAATGGAAGAGTCTAAATCGGAGCGAATATCCAATGTATCGTTATTCACTGGGGTAGAATATTTGGCTTCAACTGTGTTCGTCTTAAGAGTTTCGATAGCTTCACTCTTAACACTTTCTTGATCAGAGAGTGATTCAAATTTTTTTTTGGTGATATCATTTTGATCAGGTGCAGCCTTAGATTCCTTTACTTCAAGCTCTTTATCAGAAGTAGTCTTTTCCGTCTCTTGATCATTAAAAGAGTTATCTTCAGTGGTAATAACAGGGCTGGATTTGACTTGTTGGTCTTCACTTGCTGTTTCTTCCTTTTCTAATGGTGTGTCTTTTGTTTTATCATCAATCTCTGGTTCGTCTGCGTCTGTCACCTTCAATTTTTGTAAACTTTTCTCCGCGTTCAAGTTATGGTATTCAGTATTATCAATAACGTCATCTTCACTCTTGATTTTTTCAGAGGTTTTTTCTTCTGGTGATTGCTCAAGAGACTTTTCCAAAGAATGTTTGGGGTCGTTAAGGTCAACATTAGATTTTTCTTGGGTTTCTATAGCTTTTCCTTCATCAACCTTAGATTCTGATTTGTTCTCTGATTTTCCCGTATTTTCTATATTTTTAATCAAACTATCAGATTCGAGAGATTTAGATGATTCATTTCCAAAATTATTAGTAGAGTCTGTAGTTTTATCAGAAATAATCGGAGAAATGCTGTTTCCTTGCTTCTCAGGCGATTCAGAAATTTTGGTTGTTTGATTGTCCCCATGAAGTATGTCGGAATCCACCTCAACTATGGGAGAAGTGTTATCAGATTGTACTGCAAGAACTTTCAAGTCGTCATCAGTATGATCATCGAGCTTAGCAAAACTTTCAATAGCAGTAGTGTTTTCTCCTTCTAGCTTCTCTGAAACGACTTCATTCTTGTTCTTAGTTTCTGAAGCTTCAGTTTCATTTTGCTTCTCCAAGGAAGGTGATTTTGTTGCAATTAAAACATCTTCACTCTTCGAAATAACTGAAACATCACGGGGAATAGGTTCAGGGTTATCTGCTGATTTTACTTCGTCAAAATCTTGAAGAGTGGAGCTAGACAAGGCGGAACTGTCGGGAATAGAAGGTTCCAAAGACTTAAGATTAATATTGGTAAGTACCGGCGATTTAGATAATGTAGAAGATGCTGATGCTGAAGAAGGTGGAAGAGAGTTGGAATCCGAAATCGGGGTAGTAGTAGATTTTGATGAATTGTAATCAACTTTATCATCATTTTCGTTTTCATAGGGTTCGCGATCCAAGTAAGAGTCCGTTATATCATCAATTACATCGGCAAGAAAAGAGTCGCTTTCTAAGTCACTCTCATGTTCCAAGTAAGTCGAATCAATACCTTTTGATTGCTGAGAGGCCAATAACTGGGGAGGAGAAGTATGCAAAGATTGAGAATGTGGTGATGGCAAAGTCGAAGATAAAGTTTTGTTCAAGTTGGAGAGAGCTGGTGAAGATGCAATGGTTGATTTTGTAGTGAAAGAAGAATCCGGTTGCTCAAAAGTGGTTTCGGAAAGGTTTTGGTCAAGGGTACCAGTTGCTGGAGGAGTCGGATTCTGCAAAGGAGAGGATGCTAAGATTGTAGAGAGTCCAAGCGTTGTTGGAGATGCAAAAGTGTCATTTGATGCAATTTCATTATTGTTTGATCGAGATAGAGAGAGTTTGTGGTCATTATTGTCCGTCACTGGGGCAGTGTGCTGCTCGGTATTCAAGGGCTCTGAACGCAGATCAGAAGGATTCAGCTGCGCAGTTGCTGATTTAATTAAAGGAGATGCAGGAGCCGATGCATCAGGGCTGGTTTTATCATTGCCTGGATCCATTGGACTTTTAAGATGGTAATTATTGTAAGGTGTAAATGCAGAGTTGTTTTTGTTAATGGTGTTGTCCTTGTTATAGTTGTTGGCGTGATTTTGATAACCAGGGGTTGATGGAATTGAAAAGGAGGCTGACGTGGGGAGGGGATGGGAAGGTAAGGTTGAGGGTGACCTTTCATTAGGGGAAAAGCCCTTGCCCTGATTTCTAGTATAAGGTTTTTCATCACTGCCAAACCAGTCATTATTGGTACCGAAAAAATCGTCATCACTACCAAGTGTTATGTCTTCTAAGGAGATGAAATTGTTTTTGTTATTTCTACTAGCTGTGTTATTTTGAGGAGTATGGGTAGCTGATGTACGCCGGAGTTGGCCCATTGGGGTTCTTGGTGGCGCAATGTCGGACTGCATAGCTGCCGCTAGGTACCGACTACTGGAAGGAGTTGCTGGTGTAGATGACATATATTTCTTGGGAGTATTTGCTCTTTCATCTTGAGGTCTATGGGAGCTACTAGGGGTGGTGTCGCTAGAGCTGTCGGCAGAAGTGATTGCAGCATTAAGAAAGGAGAAGTCAGCTAAGGGGCTGTCTTGGGTATCATTGCTTAAAAAGCTAAAGTTGCTGCCTTCATCGTCGCTATCAATGTCATTTCCATTGGAAACATAAGGAATGGGGATGAAAGTGTCGAGGTTTCTGGGCTTTGCTGAGAGATCCAAACTTTGTGCGTGGTGAAGTTGTTTAGGAAGCCCTGGGTCAAGCGATCGATTTTCCTGAGGGTAAGGTTGCTGCGTCTGTTGAAGATCGAAAGCAAAGTCGTCGAGAGACGGCATTGGATCATGGGAGATTGATTTGCTTTCTTTCCTTGTTCGCTGCATATCGTAGAGAGATGAGTGAGGTTTTAGGGTCTTTGTTTTTAGGTTGTCACCACCTTTGCGAGCGGACTCGGATTCGTTTAAGTTTGACTTGTTAGCCTTTCTCATTCGTCGCATATCAGAAAGAGAGGAGAACTTTTTAAGCGAGGAAGCTTTCTGAGGCAAGTCTTGAGGAAGCGAGACGACTCTTTTCGAGTCATCAGCCAGTCTAGATCTAGACGGCCTGAACATATTTTTAAATGTAGATTTCAAATCGCCTCCCATTTTGTAGTAAGTTTTTTTTTTTTTTTCTGAAAGAATAATTTTCTAATGCGGTTAAAAAAAACAGCAAGAAAAATAAAGGGGTTTGATAATAGTCAGAAATATGACTGATAAAGAAGGAAATAGATATTTTATCTATAAAGTATGAGAAAAAAAGAGGGGAGGAGAGGGAGAGGAAGAAAAAATGGACTACTTCTAAATAGATTTGCAAAGATGTACACTCGTCTAGATGGCTTTCTCTATTACATTTTTACCATTAGGCAGGTCTTACAGAGCAGGCTTGCATCATTGCATGCTGATGTATAAAGCACACTATATAGCATCGAGCTCTCACCCCCGTCCGGCTTAAAGCTTAAGTGAGAGGTCCTTTTTTGTTTGCGTGCTTATTGTTCAAAGTCGGGTAGAGTTTGGTTCTACTGTTAGATTTTATTTACAGAGTTGGTGCAGATTGGTATGGAAACCTTACAGTTTTTTTGATGCTGGCGGATCTTTGATCCAACAAAGATATATAACAATCAGCTGTAAAAGCCGAAGACAATGTTAATGTTTTTGTTTTCTCTTGAACATTGTCAAAAGTCATCCCTGATTCGTCAACTTTTATTATTTACACGGTCCAGCGTTTTTGATGTGGAATGTAGACCCCGAATTTTGCGATGAGCAACCAAGGTATACTGGTTACAATCTTTCTATCTTTTGAAAAAAAAATTAAGACAAAATTGATAGCATCTCGGTTGCATGTGATATGTATTTATGAGCTCAGAGATTTCTAAATTATTTAGTTGAAAATTTTTAATAATTTAGTCTTAGCATAACTAAACAATAGTTAAATAATAGCATTTGTAAACCAAGAACCATTAGGCTCCAATTCTTGTTAAGTAGTTTACACAAAGTTTGTGAAAAACAAATTGAAGCCGCACGACTCTACTAGGCCAAACTGATTAGTTAGCCGTTTTTTTAGAAACTGATATCCAATTTGGTGTGTGTGTAAAGATAAATAAACGAGTGTTAGTAAGTAAAACAGATACTTGTAAAGAGAAACGTTTATGAGCCAGCTTGAACGTATTTAGCCTTAGGCTCGGGAGATATACTTAATTTTTATGCCAAAAATAAAGAATGAGACCCAGCTGTAAGTAGAGAGATAAGGTGGGCAAATCATCATGATTTAGAGCGGATTAAATATTCTTATTTGAAGAAATATAAAAAGGGTTTATTAAGAAGGAATTATTCCTTAGCATAGAATGCTCAGAGAGTGAGATAACATATTTATCTTATGGGTACGAAGAGTAACCGTGGTAATATATCAAAGTTACATAGGTCTAGTTGTCAAAGTGAAGGTAGTTTTGTTTCTGTATATCACTGTTTAATCCCGTAGAGTGTTAATAAAGACAAGAAGCCTTTAATTATTTTTGGGAAGATTGGTTTTCAATTATAATGGTAATACATGGTAATTTTATGTAAAAATGTCTGCATTTTTAGTTGGATTGGGTGTGTGATAAATACTAGTCTTTTATGCCATTGTTAAACCCCACAAAAGAGTACAAGCTTTAACGATAAAGTTTAGTATTTATCACTGGGGTTTAATCAATCTTAGTTACAACAATCAAGGAACGTTTACACGATTACAAGGAGGAAAACTTAATATGATTAAGCCTTAGAGAAAAATCAAATTAGTTGTTTTATTTAGGGTTTGGAGATCACCCTTAAACTAGTCAAACGTCCATGGTGCATTGTTTCAGGCCTTGAGAAGAAGTCATCATAAGTAATTTACATAACAAATTGTTTTCAGTTGTTAGGCTACGTTAAAAGGGTTATAAAATTGAATATCATTTGAATTGGTCAGCGATCTTTCTTATGCTTTCAGGATGAATCTGTAACTGTCAACATTTCCAATTTCTAACAACCTGAAAAGGGGTACGCATATATTTCAACGGGCGTAAATAAAGCATGCAAATTCTTTTTTTTAATCTGTACTACAAGCGGGATAAATTGTTTAAGAATCTTTATGGTTACTTCAACTTTCTTTTCTTATGGATAATCAACCCCCATGGGGTCTAGCTGTTTCCAGCCCCTCACACTTGCTGTTTTAACCATTTTTTTTAAACGCAAAATCTAACAATCACGCACTATTTTTTTTTGGAGTTTTCTTCCAAGCTCGGGGTAATTTGAGTTAAACTGCCTCAGTTACCTTTTTTTATAATAACACCCGTAGTCATTTTAGAAAGTATATCACAGCATTTTGTTCTAAATATGATAGTAAAATGCTATTGAATGAATAAATATTTATTTCACTATTACTTTGGTTTGGTGAATTGTGTAAAATAATAAAAACCTACAAATGTGCAATTTTTACATTTTATATTATTTCAGGTAAGTATGATCACACTTTCAATTTTTCAAGAACAGGCAATCTGGCCGAGTTGGTCTAAGGCGTAGGATTAAGGTTCCTATCTCTTCGGAGGCGAGGGTTCGAATCCCTCGGTTGTCATACTTTTTAAGTTTATAAACTGTAATTTTGTTGATTTTATTTTTATAACTTAGCCCAAATATAAGGTTTTCAGCCAGAACCAGCCAAGATGCAGAGAAACTCTTAAGTAAAGGAGCAGTTACCTGGTTAACTGTGAAAGGCAAGGAGTGTTGAGTGGTACCGAATGCCCGTCCAAATTTCGTGTCCATTATCATTTGAAAATTCAAAGGTGTACCATGTTTTTCTTTTTGCTCTTCGTTTAAATGCAAGCTAGAAGCGCTGGGCCTTGCTCTTTGTTGAGCCTTGTTACCATCCTTTGTTACTTGTTTTTCAGGCATTGATCTTATAAAAAAACAAGATGAGCACCAGTGTCTAGTTCCATTTGAAAAAGTACTTTGAATTTTACAATGCCCACTCGAGAAAGTGTGGTGATACGCAAGAGGAGTACGAGTTCTTTTTTTAGGGTGTCGAGATAAACCTAGGCTCAAGTTTAAGGTTAGGATTGACGCGAGACCGAAACATGTCACTTCCAGCCAGTGAGCAGAGATAAACAAGATTAAGGCAGGAATATTTAGATATAGATGCGTTCGTAGAAACCCCACTTTAAATGTTTTAGTCGAGCGTATTAGTACTTTTTACTTAACTAATGCCCAATATTTCGGAGGATATTGATTACACAGAGCGTCATGTCTTGTGTTTTTTGTCTTTCAGAGCTATATATTATTCGTAACTGGCTAAAGACCCCACGAGCCTAAGCCAAATTCTGGCGTTAAAGCTGAGAGTTCACCATTGGAGAACTCTGGAAATATGAACTCAGGCAACTGCTGGATGTTTTCTGTTGCAATTTTTTTATATATCCGTTAATTGCATACAAATTTCATCTTTTTTTTTGGTTTTTACATTTGTTTCATACCAAAAAAGAAACTCCCCCCCCCCCCCCCCTTTGGAAGAAAATCTTTGGAGCGAAGACGTATGCATTGCTACAAGGAAGTACTGTTGTCCTTTTTTCAATCCCTTTGGCGTTAATTCCAAAGCAGCTCCCACCACCAGTAGAAAAAAGGGGCAGGCCAGAAAAACTCTTGTCGACTGAGGGCTTTGGCTCTCCTTAACACCGCGCCAACGTTTCTGCTGTAGAGGATGTCGTGCATTGGTGCAGGCGAAATTGACCGGTTACTATGTCATACCTTTTTTCTTGGCTGTGTGGTTTTCTCCACGTCACTCCATTTTTATTTCTTTTTTTTTTTTGACAAGGCGTGAATCGTAGAAAACACATGAACAAGCTGTTCAAACGTATCATTAATTCATGACATTTTTTAATATATATATATCTATTTTATATAGACCTATGTTTGAAAAGGTTCAGTTCTCCCAACTGCTTTCATCCATCCCCCATCTGTATAAAAGTTCCGTCGAGTCCCGCCTCATTTACTTGTATAAACTAGGCTTCTCGCTGACTGTGGACTCTTTCTTGCTCGAGTTTAACATACTGGACGAAGAAGGCGATGAGCGGGTGGTCTGCTTTCTGTCCAGCTCAAGCTTTGCGTACCATGCACCACCCGCCAAGGTCAAAAAGATGCCAAAGGCGTTTGTCATGTTGATTTTCAGGTTGAAAAACAGGATGGCCAGCACAATGGTCATCACTTGTTTGACATTTCCGGCCACAGTCATGGTGAGGGCGTTTGTGTTTTTGTTTGCGGTGAAAGACACGACGTTGAGACCAAACGCAATCAGGCCATTAAGAGCCAGCTTGATAAGCAATGGCTTATCAATGACAAAGGGAGAGTCGACGGAAAGCTGTGGGTCGATTGCTCGGGAGATCAAATGGGACTGGTTGCTCTGGCCAAGGGCCTCAAGAGCAGCGTAGTAGATCGTGGTGACCTCCCCGGTGAAGTAGCCGTAGATGATGGTTTGGAGGAAAGCCAACGGAGACATGCGGTAGAGGAGCTCGAGTGGGCTAAGTTTGAGACGTCCCGTTTGGACCTTGTTTGTAACTACAGTCTTGACTGCGGCTAAGAAAGCGCCCAAGAGCGTCAAAAAGAAGCCAAGGGGCGTAGAGTAGTAGTCGCCATAGGTTGAGAAGCCGACACCGGCGACGACCAGCAGCAGAGAAAGGTATGTCAAAACGGGGTATGTGGAGTGGTAAAAGACAATGTTGAGGGCGATGGCAAAGAGAGGGGTTGTGGCGCGGACGATTTGGTGGAAGGGCACGGTGACGAGGCCGAGAGAGACGTTCGAGATAGCAATGTTGATTGTGTAGAGGAACGAGAAGAGCACGAGGATCATGTTTTCTGATGATGTCAGGCGCGAGAGGGTGAAGAACTTGAGCCGGTGTAGCACGAAGCACCCAATGGATCCGGAGAGGGCGTGGACTGCAGTTAGCAGGTAGGGGAAGGGGAACTTCCCGAGAACAACCTTGTTAAAGAGAGTCAGCACCAGGTTGAAGAAGAAGTAGATGGCGAGCCAGGCGTACTGTTTGCTCACGGGCAGTGGTTGTGCGACATTATCCTTGGGCTTGAACTGGGGGAGGATTCCTTGGGATGATGATGACGATGAAATTCCAGACATTTTTTAAAGCAGTGAATGAGGGGGGATGTGATAGATGGATAGTAAAAGGTTAGCTTGGTTATAAAATCTAGGGCTCTTTCTGGATGAAGCAGCAGGAATAGCAGCGACAGTGGGAATAGTGATATTCAAAAAAAGAGCTGGAGTCAGGACTGCAAAGATATAATGTGGAGCCTGCAAAAAAAAAAAGTAAAAGGATGAACAGTCGCTTCAAGGGGTAAAAAACAAAAAGGCAGGCAGATGATCGGATGCGTAAAGGCCAAATAAATTTTATATGGGGGGGTGAGAGACTTGCTGTAAAAAAAACTCACAGCCAGTATTGTTTTTACACCATGGCAAGGCTTTTTCACTACTTAATATGCGAGCTAATCACCATCTCCAACATCATTTGGTCGTTTAGCTCAAAACTTCAGGATATCTCCAACATCTCGTATATATTCAATAGGTACATCTTCCCCAGCACCAAGCTTAGCTGCTCAAGAAATCAACCACTAAAACAGCGCAGCCAGATCAAACTCGCCAGCCGCATTCTTCACCGCAACACCCTTCTCAGTCACAATCGCATCAATGAGTGCATGCGGCGTGACATCAAAAGCCGGGTTCCACACATCAATGCCTGGGGCCGCCACGTGCACCGTGCGGTGTCCTTCTGAGCTGCTTACCTGGCTGCCCAACACTTCAGGTCCTCGCACCTGCACCAGCTCGTGCTGAGGCCGCTCCTCAATCACAATGTCGGCCCCAGTCGCCGTGCTCAGATCAATGGACGTCGTCGGAGCAGCAACAACAAACCGCACCGCGTCGCCCTGCCGGTCGAAATGCTTCGCCAGCACCGCCAGCTGGTGCGTCCCGATCTTGTTGGCCGTGTCGCCGTTGCGCGCAACGCGGTCCGCGCCCACCACAATCAACCGCACAGGCGCATGCGACGCGCCACGCGGGGCCTTCGCGCGCTGCGACAACAAGGCCGTAGCCATGTTGTCCGTGATCAGGGTCGCAGGAATCTGGTCGTAAACAAGCTCGTACGCTGTCAACCGGGAGCCCTGGTTGTACGGGCGAGTCTCACACGCATAAGTGTGGTCCAACCGCCCGCTGGCGTGCAAGCTGCGAATGATCCCCAGAGCAGTGCCGTAGCCTGCAGTGGCCAGCGAGCCCGTGTTGCAGATAGTCAACGCAGAAAACTTGGCGTCGTCGCCGGCATCACCACCGGCCAGAAGCTGCTTGATGGCCCACTCGGCGCCATTCTTACCAATCGCCTTGTTATCAGCCACATCGGCCTCAAGCATCGCCTCGGCCGCTTTAATGACCAATTCAGCAAGATCCTTGCCGGATTCGCCATCGCTCTTGCTCTCGTCCACCAATAGCGTCAAATCCTTAGCGGCCCGCGACAAATTAACAGCAGTGGGCCGCGATTCAACAAGGTACGCAAGCTTCTCCTTAACGTAACAAGCCACTTCCTCGGCCGTGGCCGCCGAAGACGGCTCAGCAACAAACTTCTTGTTGAGCTCCACTGCAAGAGACAAGGCCGCGACAATCGCAATGGCTGGAGCCCCGCGCACCGTCATGGAGCGAATGGCGTCAAACCCGTCCTTTGTGTCTGCGATGGAGACGTACTCGCTGATATGGGGAAGCTTGAGCTGGTCGAGAATCTCGAGGGAGCGCTTCTCGGAGTTGAATTTGATAGCCTGGAGGGTTTTAGACATTGGAACTGAATTGAGGAAAAGTTGAAGGCGAAAATCTTTGTCGGACGCTGCAAGGGAAAATTTAAACCAACAGCCCAATAGCACATAGCACGTGATTGGCATGTGTGGCCAGCCGTACACGCGCCTTTTCGGAAGGCCACCGACCTCCTCCACAAAAAAATTTATTTGGATCAGATCACCATCAAAAGTGTTTTCTTATTCCACCACCACCACCAAAACTTTAACATTTCCTTAAAAAAAATCATCACCACCACCACCACCACACTAACCCAGTCAGGCTTTGAACGCTTTTTTCATCCTTTTTTTTTTTTTTTTCATCCTCTACTTATTCAATCTTTGTTCTCTCCATCACCAAATGCCTCGACACCCTAGCACTTTGATTTTCTTATGACTTGCCTCCTTTATTGAAATGTTGTTTACCTCTACCCACATCCGCGTTTAGTTAGACATGTCTCCCAATCAACAACGTCCCTTTAGGTCCGCCTTTGCCTCCTTCACAGACATCCCAAAGAACCATGTCATATCCTCCCGCCCGCTTTGCGATGCCTTTGCAGTCTTTATAATTCTTCTCGGCACGCCCACTTTTTTGCGCGTTCTAATCTTCTGCATCTTCATCACCGCCCTGTCTCCAGCCCCTCCCTTCCGCCTAAAATCCCTTTTCAGCCACTTTTCTTTTCTGTGGCCCTTTGGCTCAGATGTCAATCCCACCTCTTCATCCACCCTTAACTACCCTCCCTACGCCTCCTCCTCCGATCATCCTCTCGACTCCAAATCCCCCAATGCTACTTTCGGGCTTTATTCTTTCTTTAAAACCCTTCTTCTCAACTTTATTTTTGCATGTGCAACAATCTACCTTGCACCTTTACTCCAAAACCTTGTTGTTGTCTTTGCCACGGGCATTGTGTCTTCCCTTTTGGGCGGCGGGTCTTATAGTTTCTATAATGCTATTCTCATCACCCTGGTCGTGGAGCTGTTTGGATTTTTCACCTCACTGATTCCTACCCGCTTTTTCCATGTCTTTTGTGCCCTCCGCATTTTCCTGCCATTCAAATCCTGTGTAGATACCTCCCTTCCTCGAACAAACTCTCAAAGCTCAACTCCTGTCTTTTACGCTTCCTCCTCCTCCTCTTCTTCCACATCACTCCTATCACAATTAAACCCTTTAAAAAATGATGCATTTAGCGAACTCCTCAAACCAGCAACTGCATCAGCAACTGGTGTTTTCAAAGTAGCCTCTGCCGTGGCTGCTTCGGTTAATACCGCCCCCACCAACAAGGATGCTCCAATCCAGGGATACAATATTGACGTCAATATAGGCGGAGGTAATGGAGGTGCCATTGGCGGCTCAGGAATTAACCCAGGCCTTTACCATCCCTCTGCCCAGTCTTCTTCTAGCACCCCGCCATCAATTAGCACAATCACTTCCATTTTAAACTTTTTCCCAAACTCTATCCGGTTTTTATACGGCTTTGATTGGTACAATGAACTCCCAACCCTACTTTTCCAAATGATGGCCGTGTACGTTATTTGGCTCGGAGTTCAACACTTTCTTCGCCTTAATGAATCCGGAGAGATTTCAATCTCCTCATATCTCTCCTATTTATTATCATATGTCCCCTTTTTTCAGTCTGATACCTCCATTCCATCCGACTCGGAGTCTAAATCTGAGTCTCTTGAAATTGTTCCCTTCAATTATGCAACAAACAATGACCACAACAGTAGTAGCAATAATAACTCAAACACCCATACCAACAATAATAATAATCCTGGTGCTCCGGCCTCCTCAAGCAGCAGCTTTTCATCAGTCTATGCTATGAGTGTTATTGAAATATCAGTACCTTATTCTGCCTCATATCGTCAACCAAGTAGAGATGGAAAATCCACAAATGACGGCATATCCTCGGAGCCATCATTAAATAATCCTACTAATATGGAGCAACCACCTACTGCAGCTACTACCTCCTCTTCCACCATTTTGGACGAAAACAACCTTGATAGACCAATTGGTATAAATAATACTAACGGCACCAGTACTGCCAGCAGTATCAGCAGCAATATGAGCTTTAATAATAAAGTCAGAGGCAGGAAAGCTACAACAAGCGCCGGCACCGGAAATGCTAATCCTCCGGACTCTTCATTCACGCCAGCCCCTAGCTCCGCCAACTCAATAACCAAACGGGTTAACCTCGCCCTCAAACGTGCTTCCGCTGTAAAAAACAACCAACCTATATGGTCAACCTTGGCTTCTAGTGTCGTTATGGCTGCACGTCACGAACACATGCCTAATGCTATCCCATATGCCTGTGATATCCTCCCCGCTGAAACTGCTTCTTTATGTTTTTTGACTGGAGGCGCTCAAAAATTTTCTTCATCCAATGTTGTCGATATCCCTGAAGACACCGTTGTTAATATCAAGGAAATTAATGAAAGTCTGAAAAATGCCCGACCTTTAGCACAGAGCTATATTGCCGATGCACTTGCTGCCGCTCGTGAACATGCCGATGTCACAACAAATGCTCTTTCCCCACCTACACCAATCTCAACTGACCCTAGCACCTCCGGAACCTTTGTCTCTTACATTTTTGAAAATGTAGTGGGCCTTGCCGTCACCAATGTTATCAACCCTGTTGCTCAACTTTATTCCGTCAAGGTCAATAAGGTTCAATGGTCCCAGACTATTATCAAGCCCATGGTTGTTGACGAAAACAATATGGCTATTTCCAGTGAAACAAAGGAAAAACCAAACAGCGTTTTTATTGCAATTCATGGTCTCAGCTCTGGCACGGTCTACGAGATTGAAATTTATTACACACCCCCCAACCCTGAAAAGGAACCCGCCGAGGTCACTTTGAATCACAAAAACCAAATACTCATTGGGCGCAACTCTGTTTGCACGGCCTTTTCTTTTGAAGATCTCCGTGCTCATGCAAAACCATCACCAGGATCTTCATCTCATAGCTCCAATCAAGGGGTTAATGACTCCACCGGATCGGGACCTAGCAGTGCCGGTAGTACCAACTCTAGTAGCGCTAGCTCCTTAGCATTTGTTGGAACCAATTATTTATATCATTACACTTCTTCTTTTGGTAGCGGCAGTTCCGGTACAGGAAGTAACCCTTCACCTGCTGGTAATGCATTGGGTGAACGAAGTGCTCCCGCATCTCTTTCCACCAACCCCGAGAGTTTATTGAATAATCTGCCGTTTACATTTGCTCCCCAACCATTTCCTTTAAACCCCATTACCACACTGGCAAAATCCCTGAAAAAAAGCCACACTACTCTGGTGAACTACCGAAATGCCCAAAGACAAGATCAGCGTCAACATCAAAAACGCGTCGAAGAGCTTAACAAGGATATCAGCACGGCTAGAAATAAAACCGAATCCCAAGAAAAATTCAGCCAAAAATCTCAAAAGCGAATTAAGGAGCTTGAGGAACGCATCAAAACTCTAGACAAATCTATCGATGAACTTAACCAACAGGCTGTCGAGCTGGAAGGTAAAATTCCCATGGTAGAGAAGGACTACAATGATATGAAGAATCAATACAATAAAAAGATTCAATTGGCTCGCGAAGTTCGTAAACAAGAGCTTCGCATCGAAAAGGATCTTGGTCTGGAAGAAGACCAGCTTAAGGCTGAAGAGGAAAAAATCCGTGAGAAGAATGAGAAGCAGCGCGCCCGCATTGAAAAACTTAAGTCTGAAAAGACCAAACTGAATACGGAAATTGAAGCTGCTGTCAAGGCTCTTTTGGATTTTAGAAAAAATGCTCGTGATTTGAAATTGAAGCGTCGCAAAGATATTTCCACAGAGTTTTCAAATGCAATCACCAAGATGGAAACTAGTGTTACTGAAACAACATCAAAAACTGCAGAGCTTTGGAAGTATATTCAGTCTACAACTACACAATTTCAGGAATACCAACAACAACAGCAACAACAACAACTTCCACCTACAACTCTTTCCCCTCAACACTCTCAAACTCAATCGTCACAACAATACCAACGACATCAGCCTCAAAATTCTATTTCTCATATGAATTCTCATTCGAATTTATCGCTTAAAGCCTCACACAGCGCATCTTCTAGTTTCTCTCACATAGCACCGTTTGGAAACCCCACGCAGAATGTCTCATCTGACTACGAACCTTTGGCTCCACAGGGAAGCACTGGATCCATGGGCACTAATATGATGATGGTTTCTGGTAATAGTAATATCTCAAGCATTCCTATTTCCACTACCAACAGTAACCGTTCTGCGTCTACTTCATTTTCTGGCCAAAATAATTACTTACCTGGGTATATACCAGGAACTATCTCTGGCCCTGTCATAGTACCCACCTTACCAAACAACAATAGTACAATTTCTGGAAATCAAGTGCTTTCATCATCTGCACCAACTTCGAGTTCTGGAATTTTTGGACCAAACGCTAGTAGTGGTGGAAATGGCTCCAGCAGTGGATTTCCCATGCAATTTGTTCCCATGACTAACTCCCCGGCTCTTTCTCAAAATTCGTTCCCTTCCCCACCACAATCAACATCCTCGGCAATGTACCCTCCCACACTTAACAAAACAACCCCTCCAAGTGCTTTAGTCTCAGTCGTCCCTCCCAGTTCTACAGGAGTTAACGGAAGCAACGGTAATACATTTACAGCATCTCTTACTTCACCCTCCCCTTTGATTTCTGGACCGCCATCCTTTTCATCTACCATTCCGTTTCCTCCAGTACCCACTACAGGAGCTAGTCTAGTAAGCAATCCAGCCGATTTACTTGCGGTACCAACCCAACAACAACAACAGTCGTTGCTCTACATTAACCGTCAGATTGAGCGTCAAAAGTCACAAGAGTTTGCCGAAAAATACTCTAAAAATATGAGATCACAAAGTTTTACTGCTAAACCCTCTGATAATCCAAAGTGATAAGATGACTAAATAAAAAAAAAAAAGAAAGTGATTTTTTATACATAGTTTGTAAAATTTGCATAATGTATCATTACATTTTATATTAATTTCTTGCAATTTAATTGATTTACAAATAAGAAAAAAAGTAATTACACTCTTATTCGATAAGCATTTATCGTCAGTTTTTGAGTTTTGTTTTTAAAATTAACTTTGTATACAGGCATTGGTTATTAAGTAAACAGGCTTTTACAAAGCAAAAGCAAAAGCAAGTAGTTCTTAGTCACCATCTCGCGATTATTCATAAACTAGCTCAAAAAGACAGGTTTTCTTTATTATTAAAGATAATATTTAAATAATTACTCAAATAACATGATTATTAATAAGGGAACTTGACTGACTTGGTTTTACATTCAAAGATTGTAAAAGCACATAATACCAACATTAACACTATTTTTTTTAATTTGTAATTAAGATTTTATTGGTTATCGGTGTTTATTAGTGAAAATATTGTGGCCTTAAGATCTCTGTTATTTCTAATTACGAGGTTCTGAGATTTGGGTCAACTAAAACAGGGCGGGACCCAGTCATTCCAAAACTTATGAGACCAATTTCGACTTGTTTCAATAGACCACACTCTAATTTTTAATTTTTTATGTAAAATTCGTTTTAAAAGTTTGATTGAACTACATTAAACTTAATAAAAACGTACATTTTCTAAAAATATAAATTTAATAATTTTAAATCAATACTATATATTTAAATTATATTTCAATTTTTTTAATAAAAACTCTCGATAGCTCAGTTGGTAGAGCGCGGGACTGTAATGGTCTATTGTAATCCTGAGGCCGCGTGTTCGACTCACGCTCGGGAGATTTCTTTTTTAAAGTTGTTTAACAATCTGATTTTTTTTTTGAATTTTGTTTAATGACACAAAAAGGAACGAAGAGATAAAACTTGGTCGACAGCCAATACTAACTTTTCAATTTTTAAACATAACTTAAACCATTATAGTTGGTTAATTAATGCTTTATATCCATTACAGTCTCTCATGGTAAGTTTTAATTTTTTTTCTATTTTTTTTAATTTCATTTATATTTTACTAAAGCTCGACAGGTTTGGCCAATTGTTGCAAGTTTAGTCGGGGCTTTGGCTTTTACCTCAGCTCGTGCAGCTTTCCGGGCATATGGGCGCCTTAAAACCATGCCGCCTGAAGCTTTTTACGGGAATTTCAACAGTTATGGCGGGAAATCAGCACACGACAAATACAATCGGCCTTTTTATGAGGGGGGGTTCGATGCGCAAATGACAGTGTCGGAGGCCCTTGACATTTTGGGCATGACGGGCGAGGCAGAACTCACAAAGAGAGCGATCCGCTCAAACCACAGAAAGGTGATGCTCCAGAATCACCCCGACAAAGGGGGGTCGCCCTACCTAGCGACCAAAATCAATGAGGCTCGCGAGGTGTTGGATAAAGTGGCGACTCGATGAAGCATTTGCGAGTTGCACGTTGTAAAGCCTGCGTGCTGTATATTACGCAGTGTTCTTGAAAACATGAGAATGTATTGGTTTATTGTTACAAGCAAAAGAAACAGACGAAAAATAACAAAATTCAATACCAACAAACAATAACAAACGAAACTTATTTTCTTTCTAGGAGAAATTAAATAAAAATTGACTATTCTCTGTATTTATATTTAATTTTTTTAATCATGGTAAATAGAAGATCTTTACTGTCAAGAAAGACTGATCTTGTGTATTTGATATACTTTGTTCAGCATGCAGTAGTCACTTTACTCATCGACTCCACCGTCATTATTCCTACGGAGTATCAATTTGGAATTCAGTCTACCTTGGCAAACTTTCACATCAATTCCAATAATGATGTTCTTCTTGCGTCTCCACCAACTTGGCTGAAGTCATATGTTTGGCTAGAAGTTTTGTTTCAGCTCCCTCTTTTCGTCTTGGGCCCGTATTATCTGTATAGGGGTAAGTAAAACCAGCAAGTCTTGTAAAAAGTCTCACCTTTGCAACAATTATTAATTTTTTTCAGACTCGAAAAAGGTCTACGTTCCAATGCTGATCTATGCTGTGGAAGCGGCAACAACAACTTTTGCTTGCATGGTTGAGATTCTGGGAGTAGACAGTTTGACTTTTGCCGAAAAAATGAATCTGCAGCTGCTTTATGGTCCTATTATAGCTGTTACTTTGTGGATGGCTGTTGATATGAGTGTGAGAATTAGCAAGTGGATCCCCCGCGATGGTTTGTTTGTAAAGTCCAAATAAAGCTTGACGAGCCGAGGTACCTAATAGGTAGTGGGTCTTGGTGGTTATGCACCATGAAAAAAATTTAAAAATAAGCATCTCCACCACCACCTTTTTTTTTCAAACCTTTTCCTAAACCTTTCTTTTCCTTCTCCATATTTTCATTAACCTTTGAAAAAACAAAAAAATAAAAAAAAACATCACAACTATAGAGTTTTTGATATTCTACTTATTTTTTAATATATTTTTTTCATAAAATACAATGCCTTCTGCAGTGCCTATTGAGCCTGTTATTGGAAAAAACATGAACAAGGCATCCAAGTTGCCCCGCAAACTGACACAGAGCACCCGCACAGTAATTTTTCTTTCGGATCTAATACCTCAGGACCATGTTATTCTTCCCACCCAGATTTATGACAAACTTTTTTCTTCCAACAAAACCACCAATGACTTTGTTGTTTTAAACAGTCCTAGTAGCAACAAATGGACGCTTTTTGCTGTTTTGCCCCACAATCAGACCCTTTTTTCCAACCAGACAGTAGGGCAGCTTCAGTCTCAATACCCTCCGGACTCATGTATAGTATCTGCGCATTCTCGCTATGCGTTATCTTCTTTATCGGGTGTTGCTTTAGTTCGTTCGACTGTTCCTCCAGTTTTGGATCAAGTACTGGTTTTATGCTCTCCTGAAATCTACACTACCCTTCATCAGAAAGATCATAGCAGTCTTGTTGAAATCGTCCAGTCTTCCGGATCAATCATTCGTCAAGGAGAGTTTTGCTCAGCTTTAGGCGGTCTTGTAAAACTTTGTGACCCGGTCGATCAAGGTATCGTTGATCCTCAAGTTACTAAGGTCACTATTGTCAAGGACAAATCACTTCCTGCGCTGCCCACCACTCCACAATCACCTCAGCTCGCTGACCAAATCTCTGCTCAGCCCGCTTTTTCGGATACTCCAGACCAAATCGATGCAGAGATCTCAAGGTATCTTGATTTTGTAAATGATTGGAGTTCTCAAGAGGATAACCTAGAATCCAGTATCCTTAACTCTTTACCTAATGGATCAAAGTTAGACGACTCTAAGAATGAACCATCTACAACCCCGCCTATTTTTTCAAAGTCAATAACAATTAAGCCTCTCGAAAAACCAATTCATCCTGCAGCAATCATACCTACCCCATTCCCAAAAGATGATCCCGAAGCACGAGGGTTTGCTAAGATTGAGTTTCTTGCCGAAATGGGATGCTTCTCTGGTGATGTGGTATGCACTTTTTTAAAAAAAAGATTGTCCATGTGGTTAAACTCTACTAACTTATTCATTTCTAGGTCCTAATTAAAACTGCCACAGGCCAACGACACATTACACTTTTTTCATATCCTGAGCCTAATACTTCTCCTTCGCGTACGCTTTATGTACCTCCAGTATTATTTTACAATCTAGGCTCTCCATCTGAAATTCAAATTGCAAAACTCTCTGCCGCGAAAATCGACACCACAAAGGCAAGAGAGACATCTTACACCGGATATTTGCAAACAGCAAAAGAAGTAACAATTTCCCGTATTGCATCTGCCATAACCACGGATCGTACTCTTCAAGTCGCTTTTCTTTCGGGTCTTCGAACGTACTTCGAGAGCAGCTTTCGTGTTGTTAAGCATGGTGATATAATTGTTATACCTATTGATACTATTCTTGCTAAGACGTTAGATGGTATTGACGACGCTGGTGCTATACCTGTTGGCCGGCCTAACGAAGTTGCTTGGTTCAAAGTCACAGCGCTTAACTCTACTGAGACTGCTTCTGACAATGATGAGTCATTGTTGACTGATGATAATAGCGATTATATTATTAATCCCTCGCAAACAAGAATGGTTCAGTCAGGCCTTGTAATGGAAAATTCAATTCCCTCCAACATACCCTGGAAACAATATTTATCACTTCCATTATATCCTCACTACAACCTTGATGACCACTCTTCTTCTAAGTTTGAATATGCTCGCAGACTTCATCAATACTTTTCTGCAAGCATTTCGCCTCTGGGGGTGTCTTTGAAGACAACCATTCTTGTTCATTCTTCCAAACGAGGTACCGGCAAGTCTTCTACGGTGCACAGTGTTGCAGCGTCAATGGGAATTCATGTCTTTGAAGTTGATGGCTTCAGCATTATTAGCGATAATGATGCCAAGACGTTTGGCATTTTACGTGCTCGACTTGAGCGTGCTTCTGAGATTAATCCTTGCATCGTTCTTATTAAGCACATTGACGCTTTCGCAAAAAAGTCTGAACAAGATGGAAAAGAAGGTGCAGGCATCACTTCCAATATTATTAACTTGTTAAACACCATTCTTTCAGAAAGGGAAAACCTCATTATTACTGCTACCGCCGCAGATGTTGACAAATTGTCCGACTCTGTGAGAGCCCTTTTTAACTTTGAAGTTGAAATTGGGGTGCCCTCTGAAGATGAGCGCCGAGATATTTTTAGCTATATCTCCAAAACTCAGCTTCCTGATCAAGTATCTGAACAAAGATTTGGACAAGTCAAATTACCCTATACATTTGCTTTACGTGGAGATGTTTCCATTGATACTTTGGCGTTGCAGTCTGCTGGTTTAACACCACCTGATCTTATTTCTATTGTCCAAACCAGTAAGCAGAAGGCGCTTGGCAGACTTAAAAAGGTTTCTAAGGAAAGTTCTTCAGAGCTTTTTGATTTCATTTTAAGCTCTGGGGGTGTAATCAAAATTACACCTGAAGATATCGAAGATGCTATTGGTGAGGCTCGCCGCAAATATTCCGATTCCATCGGTGCCCCTCGTATCCCTAATGTTTCTTGGGAAGATGTTGGTGGCCTTGAGGGCGTTAAGAAAGAAATTCTTGATACCATTGAGATGCCTCTTAAGTATCCCGAACTTTTCAGTGGTGGAATGAAAAAACGTAGCGGCATTTTGTTTTATGGTCCTCCTGGAACAGGTAAAACGCTTCTTGCTAAGGCTATCGCTACCACATTCTCTCTGAATTTCTTTTCTGTTAAAGGTCCTGAACTTTTAAATATGTACATTGGTGAATCAGAAGCTAATGTTCGCAAAGTTTTCCAGAAAGCTCGTGACGCCAGGCCTTGTGTTGTTTTCTTTGACGAGTTGGACTCAGTGGCACCTAAGCGAGGCAACCAAGGAGATTCCGGTGGTGTAATGGATCGTATTGTATCACAACTTCTAGCCGAGTTAGACGGAATGAGTGGTGGAGGTGGTGAAGGCGTTTTTGTTGTTGGTGCTACAAATAGACCAGATTTACTGGACGAGGCTTTGCTGCGTCCTGGTCGTTTTGATAAAATGCTTTATCTTGGTGTATCAGATACCCATGCTAAACAACAGACTATTTTGGAAGCACTCACTCGCAAATTTAAGCTTTCAGAGGATGTATCTCTAGCAAACGTTGCAAACAAGTGCCCATTTACTTACACAGGTGCCGACTTTTATGCCTTGTGCTCCGACGCTATACTTAATGCGATGACTAGAACTGCTGGTGAGGTTGACGAAAAGTACAATAAGTATAACTTGGAAGAGCGTAATGCTAAGGGCCTGAAGGAGATTTCAATCAGATGGTGGTTTGAGAATATTGCTACTGACAAAGATATTGATGTTCTTGTTACTGAAGCCGATTTTGACAAGTCTCTTCGCGAGCTAATTCCATCAGTGAGTGCTGATGAGTTAAGACATTACATGCGGGTTCGTGATAACTTCCAGGGGGGAAAGACGAAAGCGAAAAGTGAGGCCCAGAAAGCTGAAAGGGGAAGAATTGAGGAGATTGATGATATTGACGGTATTCTTTCTGAATCAATCAAACAGGCAATTGGCGAAGCTACAAGACAAATTGGTAGCTTAAACATCAATGGATCAAATGGCTCCTCTGATTTACAAACAGCTAGGGATGCTACTGCCAGCTCCACTGTCTCTGAAACAGGCACCTCTCTATCAACTCCTGTAGCCAACCCAGATTTGCCTAGTATTAATGGCACTTCTGAGCAAGACTCACAAGATCAGTTAGCTAATGGAAATGGCATTGCTAATGGAAATGGTAGCAGCTATAATGGCATTAGTAACGGCTCTGGTGAATCAGGGAAAAGTAAAAAGAAGAATAAAGGGAAGGGGATTAGTAAAAAGCATTGAAAACCTTGTTTCCATTACTAACTCTTTTAACTAAGTTATAGTCCAAATATGTATATATAATTGAAACAATAAATCTTTATAAGAATCTGATAACTAAGCAGCGTTAAGTCTCTTAAGAAAAGTGAATTAGTCCCTGAAAATAATTTATTTTAAAAAAGATTGATGACTAACAAGATATTAGCAATTAATTTAACTTTTGTGTTAAGTTTAACTCAACCTGCGTTATTATACGAAACAAGACATGAAAAAGGTCACATGTGTTTGAAAGGGAAGTCTTTCCATGTACCACAGAGCTAAACGTTTGTGAGAAAGCAGCGATTCAATCATGACAAATATGAAAAAAGAAATACAAGCATTACTTTCCAGAATCTGGGGACTTAAAAACCTTAAAGTAGCTCTTGTTGTATGACAAGAAGACGAGACAGTTGATTTAGCGCACTACCCTATGTATAATGTCTGTGGACCAATAAGTAAATCTTTTGACTCTATGCTTTCCCCTTTCCCACGCCAAACAAAACAAAAAAAATTCTGAACCACCAGAAAAAGCTAAAGGGTTTTGCCACCAAAAGAAGAAGGAGTTAAGAGATTTACGCTCAGCTTCGACTGTAATTTTTTATTAACGCCGTCACTTTTTATTGATTGAGGTGATGCTTCATTCCTATGCTTATTTCCTTTAAATTCCCCTTCAACTTCTTTTAATTTTTTCTTTTTCTTTTTTATTCCATTTGTTTTCTTAAATATTTTATATCTACTTTTATGGGCATCTTCGCCGCTTATTTCATATTTTCTCTTGGACCTTATCACCATGGCGGCTCACAACGAAACCCAGGAAAATCTGACGTCAAACCAAGACCCTACAAAATATAATGAAACAGCTTTTAACCGGAGTTTTGGAAGCAGCTCCAAACAGCAGACTCGACTCACAGCCCAAGCCTTGAATGCTCATCAGCAATCCTTTACCTCGCAACCAATTCAACAGCCTCTCTCTTTCAACCGAAATACAAACAACTACACATTGGATCCTTCATTGTACTCACAACCCGGACAATCAACCGGATCCCAGGATAACTCTATTTCTAGCGACTCTAGGTTTTCTAACCAGCTTTCAGGACCTCAATCTGCTAATAGTGCTATTCCTCAACTAAAAAACATACTAGACTTGAACCCACTCTTGTTATTGCCAAACAGCCCATCTTCGCTTCCTCCACCTCCAAATACCAACAATATTACGCACGAACAAATAAATGTTAATTCAGCCTCCTCTATTCTTAACTCTTTGGATGAACATTCAAGTGACGCAGGAAGTCGAGTCAAATCGAAACGTCGCCGGAAGCCTATTAACTGCAGTTTTTGTCGAAGAAGAAAGTTAAAATGTGACCGTAAACAACCGTGTTCATCTTGCATTAAAAGAAATATGCAAGCTTCTTGTGTTTATGTCACAGATTTTCCAAGTATCTCTCCTTCAGCTTCTGTTTCTTCCAATGCCCAGTCTCACGAATATGAAAATACGCCTGAAACATCTAGTAATCATGCTGACAGCTTGTATTCCGGAAATAACTATGACAGTTTTATAAATAGTGAAATGTCAATTCCCCAAACCACAAGAGTTAGAAACTCAATGGGAAATAACTCTCATATACTTCCAGTACCTGGATCACAACAAACATTATCAAATTCAACAGCTAGCGGAAACTTGGAAGACTCATCCATTAATAATTCTAATTCGTTATTAAACCAAGTTTTTATCTCTAACGCGAAATCCTCTTCTCTAGAAGGCCCTTCTCTTAACAACAGCGAAAAGAAAAATGATGGCATTCATATTACGGGGAATTTACCAAATTCTTTGGCTTCTTTCCGTGATGATTTAAATACAAGTGATAGTCCATTCTCCTTACCTTCATCAGTTCCTTCAGTTTCACTTTCAAATCCTCCAACTGGGACTTCTGCCTTTACTTTATCAAGTAGCGGTGTAGAGTCAACTCCAAACACCTCTTATTCTGAAAATAGTTATTCTGGAGATGCAACTCGGTCTTATTCCAACGCTAATGATAACAGCACCAATCGTAGTCATTCTAGATCATCACCATTGAACTCAAATAGTTCTCCATCTTTTTCGTTACATAACGGACCTATTCATTTGCGAAATGGTTCTAAAGTCACAAATCCTCAAGTCTCTATTGGATCCCTTGCTCCATTATTTGCCAGTGCTTCACGTTACAACAACTTGCAAAATCATAATGCTAATAATACACCCTCCCCTCTGCAATCAACACCTAGTAGTGTTTCTTCTGCTGGTACTCCTGGAGAGCTCCAATCAAGGTTAGATACAATGGAGAGGCTGTTGATGACTCTGGTAAAACAACAAACCAGCTCAGAGAATGGAAGCAATGGATCTAGCAATCAAAGTCGAAATGGAAGTGTTCATGATTCTTCCAATAAGAGTTCTCCTCTCAGTAATCAGAGTGGCAGTATTGAAGGCAACAAAATTACACAACCCGCGGATAATCAAAAAAATGAAGATACGATGACAACACTTCGAGAATCACTTGGAATGCTCAAGTTAGACACAACAGGCAAAGCTGTATACCATGGTGACACTCATTGGGGCTCTTTAATTACTGAGATTGATGAAGTTACTGAGATTTTAGGAAAACTCAAAGCTGAATCGCTGCGCCTACATAACCAAACTGACTCATCAAATGAAGCAAACCCAGGACTTTCAAACAATGATGAATCGACTAGAACTTCTCAAAATTCAAATGATAAACAGCCCCAAGACCCTGTTGGAAGCGTTAAAAATCCAGCTGATCAAGTAACCACAGGTGGATGTTTTAGTAACAATTCTTACTTTGCTACAATTCAATCTAACGAGAGTTATATGAAAGTATTGGATACACTTCCTCCTCGAAGTCAGTGCAATATTTTAATTAAAAGATATTTTGAATCTTTTAATTTAATTTTCCCAATCATTAACAAAACCACATTTGATATTGAATACATTGCCTTTTGGGAGGATCCTTCAACAACAGAGATGTCATGGATGGCTGTTTTTCTTGGAATGCTCTGCCTTGGCCTACAATCATTTTCTACAGATACCATTGAGTTATCACTTGATGCTGACGCAAAGGCACCAAGTGTTGAAGTAAGTAGAAATGTTTTCCCTCCCCCTTTTCGTGAAAATCCTGAGCAAATGTGGAGTTTGTGGCTGGAAGGTGCTGAATACTGTTCAAACTCCTGGAAACTTAACTTCAAGCCGTCAATTACAAATATTCGAGCTATGCTCATTCTTACCCTTTGTCAACATCCTTCATCTTTTGATTACGATTGGATGGATCAAAATTGGATTGATATTGGAGATATTGTTCGTATTGCACAAACAATGGGTATGCATCGCGATCCTCAATGGTTTGCTCTGGATATTTATGAGCGTGAAGAGCGCCGTCGTTTATGGTATCTTATTCAGACATTAGATACATACCAAACTCTTCTTCAAGGTTTACCCCCACTTATTCGTACTGGAACAACTGATGTGCAGTTTCCAGCCCATACAAATCTTTCGACTGTGGCTAAGTACTGGAAATACTTTCAGCCAGAGAGTAATGAAAGCTCGCCCTCTTCTTTTCAATCGGCGAATATAATGTGCGACCCTTTTCCTATTCGGACTGAAATGTCTTTTTTCCTGGCGAGAAGTGCTATTTCAATGTTCAGTACTCAAATTTACAATATTACTACTAGTCTGGAAACTCCAAATGTTCCATATGAACAAATTTTGGCTTTAGACAGCAAGGTTCGCCACATGTTTAACCGTGCTCACCCTTATCTTCAGCAATCAGTTATTGATAATAATTCAATATCCGGTATTGATGACAACAGTGCTGAAGAAGCAAACAGTCCTGATAGCATTAGAAGTGTCGATACTTCTGTTGCATTGCTGGAGCGGTTTTTATATGAAATAGATTATCTTAAAGCACTTATGGTTCTTCACAGAAAGTATTCATCCAAAGGCCTGGAAAATCTAAAATACAGACGGAGTCGTGAGGAAACTGTTTATAGTGCCGAGCGTATGCTCATGCTACAAGAGTGGTTTTACAAGTCTGATCGTGCAGCCAAGCTGCGTAAAAAATATTCTTATATTGTTACCAAGTTTGTTTTTCCACAGTTTACCCATGCTGTTATTTTGCTTGCTCTCTACTTTATAGGCAATCATTTTGACTCATACCCTCTTCATACTGCTCGAACTCAGTTAAGACGTATTGAGGTGTCTTGTAATATTGCTTTTGATGTTGGTCAAAAAACAGGCGATTTACATGTTTCAAAACACATGCATTTGCTTGTTATTCTTCTTCGTGAAGCCAAAACTGTGTTCAAGATGACACCTGCTGAACGTGAAGAACTTAAAGCTCAACGCCAACAACGAAAGAAACGTCACCCAAACAAGCAATTCACTGCATCTTCCTCTGAAATTATGGATAAATATTTCAAGTCACCACCAGGTTCCTGCACTAGGGCTCCTGACACAGATGACTATTCTTCAGGATATAATACCTTTTTTTATGCATCTTGGGAATTTGATACCATGAAACGACAAGCCGCTACTTTTAACCAGAACCCAGATCAATATTACAATGAATGGAGACTTGAACATTTTATGGATGTTGACGATGATCTTAACAGCGCTCTCAATCCTAGCAGTTTGGGGTACAATATTCAAACTACAAATATCAACGAGAAAATTTCCAACTAAATTTAACATGTGGTCTTAGTATTATTATTAAAATACTTTTTTTATTTTTGTTTATTGTTTATTTTTTTCGGAATTGGTCATATACTAGTTTTCGATTTTAATGTTAATTGGTCTTTTAGTTGAATCTTAAGTCAAGATTCATGTATATATTTTAACTTACCTTTAAAAAATTATTTCACTATTAAAAAAAACACTGGTCCTTTTTGATTAATCATGACAAAGCACTTTCATTACAAAACTGTGATGGTATTTTCCATTATCAACAAAAATTTTATTAAAGTTGAAATTTACTTCATTTCTTGAAACTCTTGGATGTTTGGTTTCGTGTAAGAAACAACAGTGACCTGGCGTAAAAATGATTCCACTTTAGGCCGATAATCGTTTTTTATTTCATATTGTTTACCGGGATTTTTAATATTATCAAATAACTTAGGCCATTGTTTAAAAAGTGGAGACCTTATCGTTTTGCTATTAATATCTGAATATATGAAATCATTTTTTTGGTTATGATAAAATATATCATCTACCATTTCGTAATCTCCATCGTTATCTTTATAATTATCACCATCATCATCATTATTATCATCATCATTTCCACCCTCACCCTCATCATAATCGTTATCATGATTTGTTCCATTGTAATATTCGTTGTTTTCTTCAATATTATTTTTAGCGCTGTTTTCATTTTTATAATCGCTAGTAAACTTGTTTTTATAATCATCCAAAATATCCGGTGATGATTTTAATATGCAAGTTTTTGAAAATTGAAGAAGGTTAGAAGAAGATAACTCTACCAAGAAATCTTGAGATATATCTTCATAGGATCGTTTTGGCCCATGATTGTTTTCATGTTTAGTCAATAAAAGCTTCGGTGATACTGAAAAATGGGTTTCATCAAGTTCTTTGCTACTGTTTATGAGAATTTCGTCACTATTTGATAATTTCATTAGCATTTTCATCTTTTATAACTAAAATATCACTTTATTAACTGACCTTTGTGAGATGTTTTCAGTAGATATATTAAAAACTTTGATTTTTTTATTATTATTTTTAACAACTAAATCATCGAGAAAATTTTCATTAAAGTTATCGTGACCGTCTAGTTCATCTTCTTGTAAGCTGCTTTTTTCTGCCTTTTCATAAAATTTCGATGAAAATAAATTAGGATCCATGTGGGCATTTACTCCATTTTTAACTTTTTTATCCGTTAAATATGAATCTTCCATGTCTGTTAAATGCGATTCCAAATACATGGAATCTTGAATCCAAGTTTCAGGGATTTTTTCTGCTAACATTTGTGATATTGAAATTCCAATTTCAGTAACAAAAGCTGTAAATAATTTTTTTCCCAAAAGTAACACACTTTTGTCAAATATAAGAAAAACTTTTTTTACTATTACAAGTACTTCTTGAATATTTATAAATCATATTAACGGTGAAATTTTGTATTTGGGATCATTCGATCCACTAATAGAAAATATATTCAATATTAATGCATGGAAAAAGGAAATCTAATATTCTATTTAACATAAACCAAACTCAACTTCAAATGATAACTCATTTGTAACAAAAAAAATATGTTAATGCGAACGATCAGATCCGACATATGCCAAATTGAATAGAAATAATTATGTTAAGTGATTGATTTCACAGTCGCATTTCAAATGTTCCTGAAAAAAGCTCGTGACCAATCGATAAACATGTTTAATCTTTTTTAAGGCACTAGTTAATTCCGATTGAGATAAATCGGTACTATGTGGTTTTTGTTATACAAATGGAGTCTAGAATGTACTTGAGAGCAAAAGAAAATGAATAAAAAATAGATTTGGTCAAAAAGTTATTACTTTCAAAATTGAATACCATGTATATATAAAGATGATGAAATAAAAAATAACATCTAAATGAATTGACATGGTATCGCTTATCCTCAATTTTTTTATAATTTAGATTATTAAATGGTTTCCTTAATATATAACTGTATATGTATATTTAATATAAACGGATAATGCACTCATGTCTGGATTTAGCGTATAAGACAAATATTAAAGAAAACAGAGACATGAATGTGTTTATGTTATTCTAAAATGTATTTGTTTAAAGTCTACGATATCATTTTATGTTTTTAACATTATAATAATTCAATCTGTCTTTGCATGGAAATGCTAAATGGAAAAGAAAACGTTTCTTTTAAATTATCAATAACAAAACATAATAAAAATTCATAACTCAATTTCCAAGTTTGAATAGTAAGTGACATTTGTACCATTATTTAATGGAATTGTTTTTTTTAAAAAAATTGAGTAATAGCACAGTAAAGTGTGTTTGAAACAAAATATATTTTTTAGTAGTCTCAGAATAAAAGTAAATTTAGATAAAAGGTAAAGTATCATTAAATCAAAATAGGTAAACAAAAAAACTGGAAAAGATGTATTTTTTAAAAAAATTATATATCAAAATATGAAATATAAAATATAAACAAAAAAATTGTAATTTATGTTAAAGTTTTTAACTAATTTTTAAAAGCATTTCAAAAGTAAACAACTAGTTATGTGTGTAGCTGTATCTGTACAAAAACTACTGAACAATGAGATGAAAATAGTTTGTGATGAGTTGCAAGGCGTTTTGAACTTCGATACAATTCAAAAGTTTGTAAAAATCGCTTATGTGATGAAACTTAGAAATCTATATTTTCTATTCCATGGAATGTACATTACAATTGAAACTTGCGGAAAAAGCTTAAAGGGAGTGGCAGCATTAGGAAATTTTGTTCTGAAGGACTAAATAAACGTGATTTGTCTTAAAAAAGAAAAAAAGGTAATTGAAAAGGGAAATCAATAACAGTTAAAGTTTCTGCTTTACCAAAGAGGATATATACAAGTTATTTTGGGTCATAGCTTGACTTTTCTCCTAGGATACAGGTATTATCACGTAAACTTTCAATTGAGTCTTACAGAAACTTAACTAATTTCGGGAAATTCAACTAAAATGGTGATAATCTTTTCATGTATTTATGAGAGGGGAAATTTTGGTTTCTTGAAACCTTCCATGGAATTAAAAAATAGATTCAAAAAAGTATTCTGTTGCCTGCGCAAGACCTTGAAAAATAATTATAATTTTATAAGATATTAGAACCACCATCTATTAGTATGTTTGTAATATATATAAATTAATAAAATGAACATATATTTTGAGTCTTTTCTTTTGTTTCAACAGATAAATTACTACCACAATGAAAATACGTTTTGATGCCAACTTACTATGAACTAAAATCTATAGACCAAAACTTCCTCAACCTATTTCCAGTTTTTTTCAACTTCACGGCGAGGGTTTTGAACACTATCAATAGTAAAAAAAGATTTCAATAGGTTTTGCTGTCTATTATAATAAACTGAAGAGGTGGGTACTTCAATTTAATGTATCTTCGTAGATCGTTACGGAAACTATGAGAATTGAGTTCCCGTATTTTGTCTTTTTTGATCAATTACCTTTTACAATATGATAGGCATGTGTTTAACTAATGAGTTGAAGTGTCAAACATATTAAAAGTGAAACAAAAAAAACTCATGTCTAATAATACTAAATAACTTTAGCAAAACCTTTTCATTAATAGTTGTAGTTTTTTTTGTTGGTTAACAGAATCGAGTTTTCGTGAATGTTCCAATCCAAAACTAGCACGTGAGTAAAATTCACGTGATAAAGAAGATTTCTAAAAATCAGGTTCCCATATTCTTTTTTTTTCTACGAATAGCTTTGCAAACATCTATTCCTACACTTGACATTTCAGTAACTTATTCTGCAGACATTGGTTCAGATCTAACTTGCAATCGTCTGTAACTACCATACTTGTCTAAAATTTAGAATTTCATTAACTAAAACCAATAATACAAAAAACATTCACTACCATTCTGTGTAATCAAATCGTGCTAGATCTTTAGCACATGCAATTACATCTTTTTGAGCCTTCTTCCGCATGTAAAAGATAGGACAGTCCTTACTGGAGCAAAGAACTTCTTGATGCATTTCACCCTGACAACGTTGGCATTCTGTCCAGAGCTTTGAAAATTTGTATTCCAGGGAATTTAATTTGGTTATTGTGGACTGGTAGTAGTAAGGCGCATAGTCAAGACAATCCAAACATAGTGCTCCTTTTTCTTCATCATAGACTGAGTCATTTTTTTCCGCAGCTGAAATAGAAACAGTTGTGTTGAGATTTTCCTTGCCACCGAACTTTGACAATGAGGGTCCTGATTTCATCATTGAATTTGTGGAGTTGTTTTTCTTACGCTTTAGTGGTCGTTTACAATGCATACAAACTTCGGTCTTAACTGCAAATTTCATTAAGCCACCAGTTGTAGGTGCAGCAACTCGGATAGTACGAGTGTGATCGCCAGTCAATAGCAGATGCGCTTTCTTTTGACCAAGGATGGGCTCGAAGATACGAGTTAATGGATTGGAGAGCTGGTTGTCGAGATAATACTTGGTATCAATAGGCAAATTATGCTCAAGGACATAAATAGGATCTTCACTTTTTTCGTAGTTTTTGCCATTTACACCACCTTTGATAATGACATAAGGAACACGATCTCCAAGCTGGGGAGCAGAACCTGGATCGCGTTTACGCATTCGTTCTGCAAGCTCAACATGGGCTTGTTTTGCAGCATAATCTGCACGAGAAATCTGTTTCGTGATTACTAGTAGCGACATGTCAATCTGGTTTTGCATCAGCTTAGAAATAACCATTTTGACGTATGCTTCAGCACCATTCACATCACGCTCTCGTAAAACTTTTTGTAAAACAGTTTCAATAACATTTTGAACTAATCGGCAGTTATCACGACGAACTGTCTCGATACCTTTGGTATCCATTTTATCAGGTTTGTCTGTTTTGGTCCAATATAAACCAGCATAACGCTTTTTATTGATGAGCAAATAAGGAAAATAAACCTTTTCAAACTCTAATTTAATGGGCTTCATAAACTTTGTTGAAACGAAGTCGGCAGCTTCCAGGCCCATTTTCATGCATGTTTCGAGATCGTTAGGTCCAAATTTAACCATTACAGAATCTGTGTCACCATAGATGACAGTGGCATCATGGGAGTATCCATTTTTTAAAGTGTATTTTTGTTCGACTTCGTTTTTTGTTCTTTCAATCATTTCACGACCAAAAGAAGTAACAGATGATGAAATAGCAAGACAGGGTAGTTTACCAATAGTAGCACCCGTAAAACCATATACTGAATTAGCAGAAATTTTCAAGGCAAGCTGTCTACCATCAAGAATAGCACGTTTAAATGGGTCTGTTTCCTTTTTTAAATCTGCTTTGGCACGCTTACGAGCACTTAGAAGCTCATTTAAAACATCGGGTAAAATTCCGTGCCGTAGCTTCGACTTTACAAAAAAATCGCCATTAGGTGTTTTTGTGTAATCTTCGCTCTCTTTAAGATTTAGCCGTTCAATGGTCTGTTTATCTAGAAGTGTTGTGTAACAAAGATTGTGAGCCATCATGATACTAGGGTATAGAGATGAGAAATCAAGAGTAGCGATGGGGACGTCATAATAACCACGAATAGGTTCAATGACTGTGGCTCCTTCATATTGCTCATCAGAAGAACCTTCGCTGCGCATGTTAGGAATAACAAAGTCAAGCTCTAAAGTTTTGCGGAAAAGTTGGGAAATAACCTTAATTTGCTGACCACGAGTCAAAAGGTAAGAAAATGGAACACCCGTAACGCGAGCCATTTCAGTATAGTTAACTAGACACATGAGCTTTTCCATGAGACGCATAGGTAGAAAAGCGTCTTTAAGACAGTAAACTGCTAAACGTCTGCGAGTTTCACCGTTGCCATTTTGTAAATCTGTGATAATGGAATGGTGAACGTCTTCTTTTTGTTCACCAAGAAAATGTGCCGATACGCTATTAAGAGTGTAACTGCGAAGTTTAAACTCACGTCGAATAAACTGCAGCATATCAAATTGCATTCTGCCGTCGATGTTGATTGCTTTCGATTCAGAGGCACCGAAAGCTTTGGAGTTAAAAGTAGTTTTCTTAGCCTGTTGTTTGATGTTGGTCATACGTCCAAAGTATGGGAAATCATGTAGGCCTAAAGCCTCTGCACGATCTAAAAGATATGGAAAATCAAAGTTTGTTGTATTGTAACCGATAATAACATCTGGATCACTTTTACGAACAAAGTCTCGCCATCTCAAAAGAAGTTCTCTCTCGGTGTCGTTTTCAATAATTTGTGTACTGACAATCGGGGAGCAAGTATTAAGTGTAAAGACATTCCGAATAAAAGGTGTTGACTCGCCATATGTATTGACTGTGTTTGCAATTTGAATAACGGGATCTATCTCTGCCTCCGGGAAAACACCCTTACGACCAGCACATTCGATATCAAACGAAAGAATACGCAAAGGAGCCATTTTTGACCAGTCGCCTTCGGCAGCATGAGGAACAATGTCCTTGTAATCAATTTCGACTTCAATCTGGCAGCGAGATAATCGCTTATTTTTAGGAATTTCTTTATATTTTCCGGCTGGCAGTGTGATCCATGACATACCAGTAATCTTACAGTCAATCATGGCGCGGAGAACATAGTTGATATTATCATAAGAGGTTGCTGGACTGTTGAAAAAAACTAATCCATTTGCTGAAAAGTTAATTTCACCGCGTTCGAAAGCGGCACGAATACGCTGGATAGATCGGGTATCTGAACAAAAGATTTTTAAAAAGGGGGATTTGACATTACCATTGTAACCCCAAATAGATTCCTTAAGAACAATCTCAATATCTTTAATTGATCCGAGTTCTTTTGTTTTTATGTGTTCTATTAATTGTGGAATTTCTGGTTTGCGGAAATCAACAGGGACTGGGAAATAGAAGTAATGGTTGAAACCGGTCATGTCACAGACGATGGAGTGTCCATTCTCGGTCACACCAAACAGTCGCACTAGAGAATCTCCATTATGAGAAGCGGCCTCTTCGGCATCAAGCTGTTGAAAGCCTGTTTATGTTAGAATAGAGAAATCAGAAAAAAAACATCATTCTACTTACTGATTGTGTGAGTAGATGGGCTGAAATCAGCAGGTAGTGGTGGTCTCTCCCAGTTTTGTTTTATGTCTAAAATAGAAAAGCATTAGTGAGAAACTCAAGCAAATTTCAAGTTGATACATACTCTTGACTACATCTTGTGAAATCTGGCTCAAATCATGTTCAAAAGAACTTGGTTCAGAAACCTTTGAGCGTTTATTGTTGCTCTGAGAAGCAGGTGTAAAATGGCCACGCTTCACAGCCGTTGCTGGTTTTGCTAGAACAGACATTGGAAAGTTCTTTTATATATATATTTATTGTTATTTACTATTGAAATGTAAGAGTGAATCAATAACTAAAAACAAAGTAAGTAAAAAAAAAAAAATAAAAAATAATTTAGGGAAAGTAAGGAATGAGATTTAATGTTTATATTTTTTAGTAGAGGGCTGAGGGCAACTTTTAAACAAACAAACAAAAAAAACGCGAATTTACATAATACGCGTCTAGCACGCGCTTGAGTCACATGATAAGTTTTGCCACGTAAAAAATACTATATTTGTCATGCGGGTGCTCCTGATTAGTAATAGCGGTTCTTGGCTTTGCATGGCTTGCCTAACCGCAAACAATTGCAAATTTTACGTCACCTGCGAAACTTTCCCGCCAGTAAATCAGCCTACAGAGGCCAGCCATATAGCAGCCAGCCAGCCAAACCGCCAGCTGGGCACCACCGCTCAACGCTACCAAAGTTATCGCCGCCACTAAAACTTGCCAGAACCACCAAATTTTGCTTTTCACCCCATCTATTCAGCCCCGAACATATCGCTATTTTGCAGCAGGATCACTCCCTGTTTTCCATAAAAAAAACTTTCTAGCAGACTGCATTCATTAAGCAGGCTGACTGGGCTTTTTTTTTTTCTAAACTCACTCTCTAAATTATCGCAAATTATCAAATTAAACCGAACATTCACTGAAATCTTTTTTCTTTTTGTTTGAAAATTGACTTAATACCAGACCTTTTTTTTAATACCCATCCCCTATCCCCTTTTCCTTCAATTTTAATCACCATAAAAATGCCATCAACCTCCAGCGAGAAAAATGAAACAAACGCCCGAACGCGAGACCATAATCAAGGTCGTCAAGATCGCGCTTACACATCCGCACAAGTGGCTGCTGTAGACCGAGTCCGCAAGTGCAAATCCACAAACTACTATGCCATTCTTGACATCGAGACTACCGCTACAGAAACAGAGGTTCGCAAAGCCTATAGAAAGCTTGCACTGGTTATGCATCCTGATAAAAATGGCGCTCCAGGTGCCGATGAAGCTTTTAAGAGTACGTTTATGTGTGACCAATCGATCCTATCTCCAACACTAAATGCTCTTACTAATATTTTTATCTTTTTTTTTAGTGGTATCAAAAGCTTTTCAAGTATTGTCTGATCCAGACAAAAAACGGGTATATGATCAAACTGGCACAGATCCCGAATCTCGGAGTGCTGCTGCTTCGGGTATGAACGGGTTCAGCGGGTTTGGCCCAGGGATGGCTCGGGCCGGAGGTCCCGGTGGTGCCGGATTTTCAGATGACTTTGCAGACGAAATATTTCGAGCCTTCTTTGGCGGAGGAGCCGGAGGTGACCCCTTTCAAACTTTTGGTGCATCTTTTGGACCTAACATTCGTTTTCAAACTTTTGGAGGACCACGGCGAGGTCCTGCCGGCGCACGGCCAGCAAACGGAGGCAATGGCGTGCCCCAAGAACCCCAAGACCTTATGTCGAATCTGGTGCGCCTGCTGCCACTTTTATTGCTTTTTATCACACCGCTTTTATCTTCGCTTTTTGATTCTTCGTCATCATCAGGATATGTCCGTAACACTCGGTTTGAGTTCACACCTAGCCCACCATATACAGAACTTCGCACAACTTACCAGCACAATATTCCTTATTTTGTGAATCCATCGGACGTTCGAAGCATGTCCACCGGCAAGCTGAGGCAGTTAGATAACCGTGCTGAGTTGACATACCTGCGGTCGCTACGAGATATGTGTAATCGTGAGTATGAGGATCGACAACAGAAAATCATGGATGCGCAGGGTTGGTTTTCAAATGATAAGGAAGCTTTGGAGAAGGCTAAAAAGATGAAGTTACCTTCTTGCCAAAAACTTGATAAGTTGGGGATACAATATTGACGACTATAATGTAAATCTTTAAAATTTTCAAAATACTTTTTATGACATAAAAACCTTTGATTTCCAGTTTGATGGCGGCTATTATTTAACAAGGTTCGGCCAGCCGTTTTTTCTCCTTTAGTAAATTTATTTTTTTTATTTTTCGCCTAGTGGAGTTGAAAAACTAACCACCCCGAAACTTAAGAGCCTTTTCTTCACCCCTTATATATATTCCCTTCCTTATCCTCTCTTTTTTTTTTTAATCGCCCCATCTTTTTTTATTTTTAAATTACGTTTCATCTTATTTTTTCTATCCAGCTTTAACATTATTACTCAATTGTTTTCATATTATGAATCTGTTTTGGACCCTTGCAACTATAGTTGCGAGTGTAGCTGCTTCAGTAAACATTGGCACAACACGCACTTTCCCCATTAAAGCCCTCGATAGTTCCGGTACCAGCAACTCACAAAAGTTTCGTCGGTCGATATCACCTTTAGATCCCGAAACTCTAGTTTCTGTTCAAGAGCTGATGTTCAGCAACTCGGGTGACCCCAAACTCCGCTTTTTAGGAGCTCACGCTGTCGGTGCAGATACTGCTACCACTGATGGATCCACTAGTCTGGTAACACGGCATCCTTGGAAAGAGCTTTCCCGCCATGTTTCTAAGCGCAACTCAGATAGCGGTAGTTTGAGCAGCACCACTGAAATTAGTTACTATAACAGCAGCTCATCCAGTGCAATTTCCTACTACGTTGAGATAAAGTTAGGAACATTTAACGATTCCGCTGATGAAAAAGTTTATAATGTACTTATCGACACAGGATCCTTTTTTACTTGGGTACACTCGGCGAATTGCACGACAGCCGAATGTTCCGAACATACACTTTTTGACGCAGAGCAATCAACAACAAGCTCTTTTACTGGTTTGCCCTTTTATGTTATCTACACGACAGGATTAATCAACGGCACATTCATCCAAGACCGTGTACGTCTTGCAGGGTTTGATTTCGGCAATCAATATTTCGGTTTGGTGACCAGCGGTCAGTCTAGTTTCTCGTCCTATGCAGTTGATGGAATCTTGGGTCTTCCTTCAAAAGATCCTGACAGCTCGACACGAGGAATACTCAATACACTTTACGAAGAGTCGCTTATTTCCCAGCGCATAATTGGTATCAGTTTAGGGGGTGATGAGGGGAATACTACTGATAACAATGAAGGAAGCCTCTCCATTGGTGGTGTAGACTCGGAAAAATATTCTGGTGAAATTGAGTATTACTCCATCGATAATTCTTCTGTTTTTTGGGAGATTCCAGTTTCGGGAACATTTGCCAATGGAACCGAGATTTCTTTTGCTTCTGGTACTAGCGACAATGGGACCAGAACAGCCATTGTCGATACTGGAACTACTCTTCTACTCATGCCACCCAACGACGCACTCAAAATTCATAGTTACATTGAAAATTCGATTACTGACGGATCAAATTATGTTATTCCCTGTAACGCAACAATTGAATTTGCATTTTCTTTCGGTACCAATGGCACTTTGGCCCGTAACTGGTCTGTAGGCCCTTATGCTTACATTGGTGAACAATACAACGACGACGGATTATGTTTAAGCAACATTCAAGGTCTTTCCGTCGACGGAAATCAATGGGTCTTAGGCGATGTTTTTTTACGTGGCATTTACTCCGTGTTTGATATGGATAATGCTGCTGTTGGTTTTGCCACAAAGAAAGCTTCAAACACTAGCGTCACCCCGGAGAGCACCTTTGTATCCCTATCTTCGAACTCTACATCAGAAGCCTCGTCTTCGGTTTCTTCTTCGGCCTCTGCTACAACTACTACTAAGGCGACATCAGGAGCGTCTAGAGTATACATGGGGGTTTACACTTTAGCATTATCTTTCATTTTACAGTTTTTGCTGTGAGTACAAAACATCTTGCATTTTCATCTTAATTTTTAATTTTTCTTTTTCGCACATGTCTGTTTTTTGTTTGGCACATAATTATAGTTATTAGAATCGGTTTTCCTTTATTTACTTATTTATTTATATAGAATAATTTTATGATAAAGTTTTTACATCGCCATTTGTTATACAGAAAAAGGGTAGCTGAAACAAACTTTTTTTGTCGAGGAGAGAGTATAAATTTATTAAATGCAATTAAGGTATGGTAAGTATAATACTGTTAATACAACAAAAAACTCTAAAAAACAAATAAAAAAAATTTTCAGCCGTCCTCAAGCCAAAATTAAAAGAAAAAACTTCCAAGAGTATCTTCAACAATGCCAAATCTTTACGAGTCAGCTGCAAAAATTCTCGAGGCTTTGGCAAAAGCCAATGAGCCTGATAATAAAGGAAAAGATGCTAAGACAGATTCTCAGTCATTTCCTTCAGTAACTAGCACTCAGTTAAAATCTCTAATATATACCAATAGTCGCAGCACCACCACCAATACTATTACATCTTCATCTAAGAAACCGACACAAAACACAAACAATAATAATAATAATGATTTGCGTCAGTTATATGCTATAGTTGCTTCTACTCTCAAGTATGCTCCAATTTTGAGGCCGATTGTGCGAGCATCAGATTTGCTCAACCCTAAGTTCCCTACGTATCGCTACTTCATCAATGAATGGCATGCCATGGCCATGGTCCAAGATTTGCTTCTGTCAAAGAGCGGTCGCATCACGGCACCAAAATGCAAGGCAAAGGACGCAGTGCTTCAAAACAAAACTCGTCTTCATGGTGAATTTGTCAAGTGGAAGGTCCGCAATCGCGTGCGTGACCCCAAAAAAGACTTGGAGAAATTTACAGTTTCCATTCTTAATGATGCACAACCAACAGCAAATGCTCACAACGACGATGACGAAAACTTGGACGAAAACGATGAAACTCCTGTACGTTGGGTTCGGTTAAATGCAGTCAAGTGCACAACGCCGGATGATCTGGAGTCTCGTGAGCAAGAACTTACAGAGGACGGTAAACTCAAGTTTGTTTCTGATTGGCACGATATTCGAAAGAGCTCGGATCTTGTTATTTACAAAGATAAAATGGTCGAAAACCTATACGGTGTTCATCCAAAACGGTTTCCGGTGATTACCACCAAACTCTACATATCGGGACGACTTATCATTCAGGATCGTGCCTCTTGCCTACCAGCTACAATTCTTGTTCATAATCTCAAAACCCTTGGTGTGGAGCTAAAACCTCCCTTTGAACTTAAAGGCAAACAAAAACTTAAAAAGGGTGAGACTGACAAAAACACTATACAATTAATTGATTCATGCGCAGCGCCGGGCAACAAAACTACACATTTGACTGGGCTCGCTTTGACGGCTTATCCCCACCTTTTGGCTGCTGCACCTTCTAAACAAGGTAACCACAATCCTCAACAACCTAAGTTTGTGGCTGCATTTGAACGGAACGAGTTTCGTGCGAAAACTTTGTCCAAGATGTTGAATGTTGCTGGGGCGTCCAAGTACGTGGCTGTCAATGTCCAAGACTTTACCCAAAGCAAGCCAAGCTACTATCCAAATGTTTCTGGGTTTGTTGTAGATCCTTCATGCAGTGGGTCCGGCATTTTTGGACGTAAAGACGCTGCTCCTCTTGCTAGTGAAAATAAAACGGAAGGAGGCGAGGATGGTAGCGAGGACAAGAAAATTGCACTCACCCAAGAGGAAGAAACGCGGTTACTGAAGTTGGCGGGATTTCAGTATAAGGTAGTCAAGCACGCTCTTTCTTTCCCAAAAGCGCAGGTCGTTGTGTATTCTACATGCTCAGTGCATGCCCATGAAAATGAGCACGTTGTAGACCGCCTTATTAACGACTCGCAAGTTTCACAAGCATGGGGGTGGCGTGTTCAGTCACGAAAGCACGTTGTTCCAGATTGGCCTCGCCGTGGTCTTCCTGCAGAATTTCCTGTTTATGCCCAAAAGCATTCTGGGGAAGACGATGAGATAGCCGAGCGTGAACGCATGGCGGAAGGTTGCGTGAGGGCGTTACCCAAAGAAGATGGTGGAATTGGCTTTTTTGCAGTCTGCTTTGTGCGAGATCCCCCCAAAGTAGAAAACAAAGACGAAGATCAAGATCTAGATTTAGATGAAGAAGAATGGGGAGGATTTTCAGATTAATAGAATAGGGGAAAAGAGAAAAAAAATAAATTCATTAATATATCATTAGGGAACAAGTCTATATTTAAGGTGGTGGGGGGGATGGGAGACCTTATTATTTCATTAAACCAATAACTTAAACTCGAGATATCTAATGTCGGTAAGTTTAACTGGCTTGCGGCAGATGCTACATCGCGGGTTATATCCAACGACATTGGCAGCGCAATCACTACAGTACAAATGCCCACAGGGCATTGCTACTGCAATATCTGGTTGTTCGTAACAAATGGGACATTCTAGTGTTTCCAAAGCGGATAAATCAGTGCTTCCCGATCGTTCCTTAGGCGGGTTGGCTAAAATGTTTTGGATTTCAGAGAAATCCTCGTCATCATCATCAAAGTCATCAAAGTCGTCATTACGGGGTCTCTTCAGACGGCGGGGTTCATTTTCCGTAGAAGAGTCTGTTTCATTTTGTCGCACATTAGAATTCTGTGGACTTGTGGGTTGGGAGGTATTATTCGTATTATTGCTGTTTTCTTGAGATTCGGACAAAGGCACAGCCCTGCGCCTTAATTCTTGAAAAAGCTCTTCTTCTACAAGTTCTTCTGCAAGGTTCACCGGGTGTATTCGTCTATTGATTTCCGATGAGATTTGGGAGCGGCTACTTCTAGGCTCTTCAGATGTTTCTTGGGGTCTTTGCTGTGAGGTAGTGTTGGAAGTCAGTGATTCAACAGAAGGAGAGGCTGGAGAATCATTTGTATGTGAAATATTATCATGATCTTCGTCTAAAATCTCTGGTTGTTGTTGTCTTTGCTGGGTATTTCTCAGCTGCTGATGTTGCCAGTCAGCTGCGAAGCTTGTTAACTGTGTAGATGCTTGTCTTTGGGAGTCACTTCTGTTCTCTGAAGTAGAGGTACTAGGAGGCCAAAGGTCTGAGTTGATTATTTCATCTTCTAAAATATTTATAATGGACTGATCTTCGCTGGAATTCCAGTCGTCTTCGAGAGATTGCCATGCGGCCTCTTGGGATGTTGAAGATGGGTTAGCATTTGTTTGGGAGTTTTGCCAAGAGGATAGACCAAGAAACGGTAGTGATGATCGAATGTCTGGTCGACGTGAATTTGCACTTCTTTTAGTAGATCTTCGTGCTCTAGTGCTCATTAAGGATGCTTTATGGTTGGGTTGTGAAATGCAAGAGTGTTTTGGTGATATGGGTGAAATGTTAGAGTGCTGTTTCTTTCCAATCACTTTCATGGATTATATTAAATAGATAGAGATATGTATTGAAATGATGAATGAAGGTTGAACTATATTTTTTTAGATCTTAGTTGTTTCTTTAGGTTAATCTGAAAGGTTTGGATATATTTGATAAAAAAAATGCATTTGGAGTTTCTCAGAAAAAAAATACTAATTGGTGGCGAAATCTCCTAATCTAACCCCTAACCGAAGTGGTCATGTGATACTTCATAATTTTTTATTCTTTTTGATTCATTTTAAACCACTGGTCAGAAATATATACATAATTAACACTGTTTTTAATATCTCAATAAAATCAAAATGAGTATTAAAATAAAGCATTCTAACAGAACTCCTTTTTTAATCTACAGTTCTTTTGCTTGAGTAGTGTTGGAGATTTAATTTTTATTTTTATATATTGATTATGTAAATATACTTAGTATGGTTAATGCGGCTTATTTGAGGAAACCTGATAAAAAAACAACCCATCCTTCATAGTTTGGAAAGCAAGTCACTTGTGAGTTCTTCATCGCTCAGGTTTCTAATACTTCTTAGATTGAAATGCTTGCTTGAGCGAGGCTTATACTTTGGTGCTGTTTTAGGGCTTCCCAGGGTTTGGTAGGAAAAATCTTCCATTTTGCGCAAAGTATCTACTATGCCAAACTTCAGGTCGCCCATATATTCCATGCGAAACTCCCTAACAAATTGGGAGGGAAGGACATCTTCAAAAAGCAGATTTTTCAACTCCAAGTCGTACGAGACAAGCTGATGGATAGCAGAAACAACACTTGATCTGCGAATGTTATTGCAAAAAACAGTCAACTTAAAGTTAATTTCACGCATCTTAGAGAGTCTACCTTTAAGTTCGGCAGAAACGGGCAACTTGACTATTTTTCGCCATAGCTTGCGTTCACCTTCTGAAGAAGGTTCGTAAGTAAAAAGACAATCGATAAACCATTCGAGCTCGCGAAAGAAATTCACATTTTCTTCAGTTAGCTGAAATTTTTTTGGGATAAAGCTCAAAAAGTCCGAGCGAGTCTTGTCAATAATTTCAAAAGCGGAGCGAGAAGGCTCTGGGGATGAAAACATAACAAAGGAAGCCATCTTGCGTGGGTCATCCTCGCGCATTTTAAAATCAGAAAGACCGTCTCGACCAAAGTATTTAAAAAGATCTCTGCTGGTTTCAATGTTTCGCGTTAATTTTTTCGCAATTTCGTTATTTTCAACCGTGCACAGTTTCCAAAGCTTTTCCAAATGGTCATGGGCCATGGTTTTTTTTTCAAACTCGCCCATGAGCATGTTGAGAGTGATGAAAGTTTCAAAGACATCAATGTCTGTGAAAGCAGCATATTTCTGGTCAAGCTCAAAAGGGTACTTGTCGTGGAGTCTTAGTCGTCGGTAGTGTGAAACGTCTTCGCGGCAAGCTTGAGAATGGATTTTTGTCACAGTTGGAATCTGGAAGCGCACTCTTTTTCGTTCATTTGATTTTTTGCTTCCCGACTGTTTAAAGTTAGACTTTAAGGTTTTTTTCTTGATTCCGGAAGAATCCTTGTTATCTTTTTTTCTGAAAATGTTTGCCATTTTAGTTACGTATTATAGAATAGGTTGAAGAGAAAAGAGAAGGTGATAAAATAATGATCAAGGTAGGGATCTTCATCATCTTTTTATATAAAAGAGAAAAAAAGTGAAATCTTTAGCATTAAAAGCGAATTTTTCTAAAGCTGTAGTTTACATGACAGAAATGTTTACATTGGGATTATCTCTTCGAGTCGAGTCAAAAGATTCCAGTATAAATGCATGTCAGCCGCATATTTTATTTATATAACCTTATGAATTAATTTTTTTAATGTTTTTGCAAATTATAAACGTTTTAACTTAACCAATTTACAGTCTCTTGACAATGTCATTGATGACATCCTGGGTAGAAGAGCTGCCACCCAAATCAGGAGTGAGAATCTTGCCCTCGGCAAGGTTGGCATCAACAGCCTTGTAGATTCTGGCAGCAGGGTTAGGGAAGCCAAGGAACTCAAGCATCAAAGCAGTGGAGCGGATGGTGGCAATGGGGTTGGAGATACCTTTGCCCTCGATATCGGGGGCAGAGCCGTGGCAGGGCTCGCCAATGACGAATTCGTCACCGACGTTGGCGGAGGGGACGACACCGAGAGAGCCGACGAGGGCGGCAGCACCGTCGGAAAGAATGTCACCGTAGAGGTTGGGGCCGACAACGACGTCGAAGACCTCGGGCTCACGGAAGAGTCTGTAGACCATAGAGTCGACGATCTGCTCATTGACATTGACGGAGCCGTACTTGTCCTTGTTTGCGTCGTAGAACTTGCGGATGGTCTCGCGGAAGAGACCGTCGGAAACACTCAGGACGTTGGACTTGTGGGTGATGGTGACGGTGGAGGTCTTGTGGATGGAGGGGGCACCAGCGTCACGGAGGGCCTGGCGAGAAAGAGCAATGTCGAAGGCCATTTTGCCAATGCGCTGGGAGGCGGTCTCGGTGATGCGCTTGATAGCCTCGGCGACCTGGGTGCCATCTTCGGCGGTGTACTGGCGCTCTTGCTTGATGTAGAGATCTTCGGTGTTTTCACGAACAATGACGAGGTCGACGGGGCGGCCGGGGGCGCCGTCGACGGACTTGACGGGGCGGACATTGGCGTAAAGGCCGAGTTTCTTACGGAGAGCGACGATGGGGGAAGAGTAACCAGCGACCTTAGTTGTGGGGGAAGAAACAGCGCCGAAGAGGGCACCATCGCACTCCTTCTTGAGGACGTCGACAGTCTCATCGGGAAGGGCAGTGCCAGTCTGCTTGAAGTGCTCGAAGCCAGCAAGGAGGTTGACGAACTCGAAAGAGAGGCCGTCCTCCTTGGGGAGAGCCTCAAGAATGGCCTTACCTGCGGGGATGACTTCGCGGCCGATACCGTCACCGGGGATAAGACCTAAAGAAAAAAAAGGTTAGAAGAGTCATGCGATGATGGGGAGAGAAAAAATTGCATACCAATCTTGAGAGTCTTGGTAGAGTAAGCTCTTGCGAGGGTAGAGCGGGATCTGGCAAAGGAGGATCTAAGCATTATGATGACTGGTGATGAGTAACTGAATACGAGGAAGGGGGTGAGTGGGGAGAGAAAGAAAAAGAGAGAAGAAAGAAGAGAAGTTCTTTTTTTTAGATTTTGGAGACTTTTTTGAAATTTTTTTTGTTATGCGAAGAACAGTTTAACCAAAAAATAGCAAAGCTGAGTAGACCGAAATGGCCAGGAGATGGCTGTGATTGGATTGTGACGAGCCTGCGAAACCCCGCCGCCATGGATGGCCGCTATCGGGAAAGTGGCTGTTACAAGTTTTTTTCACGTGTAACACAAAGATGTTACATTACATCATCTATGACAGCCTTCGAGTCATCAGAACTCACTGGGCGGATTTTTTTTTTTTAAAGCCATATATAAATATCTTCCCTCTTCTAGAACTTGAAAAAAAAGTACACACAGAAAAAATCTAAACACTTAGAATGCCTGATCTCGAAGTACTACATACTCATGAACAATGTCACGGACACGTTCATAGCAAGAAAAACGAAGATCATCACAGAACCCACGCATACGACAACCTAGATCTCGCCGAATCTCTGCTGGCCGAGATTGAGGATGGCGAATACATTTGTCTCGTGTGCGCAGATGAACTTGACGCCAAATCGCCAATTTGGAACTGCTCGGTATGCTACCGCGTGTACCACCTGCCGTGCATCAAGCAGTGGGCCGAGAAGTCGCTGGCGTTTCGTGCAGACTCGCCCGATCCGACGGTCGAGACGTGGAAGTGCCCCTCGTGCTCAACAACCTCGAGCATGATTCCGCGCGAGTACCGATGCTGGTGTAAAAAGGAACAGAACCCGACCTACGACGGGGTGGCGCCGCACAGCTGTGGCCAGACGTGCGCAGCACCGCTCTCGTGTATCCACAAGTGCATGGCGATTTGCCACCCGGGCCCGCATCCGGAGTGCGCAGCCCTGGGCCCCATGATCAAGTGTTACTGTGCGAAAAAATCGAAGCAACTGCCGTGCATTTTGACCAACTATAACGGCTGGCAGTGCGATAGCATTTGTGGAGAGCTGCTGCCGTGTGGCGTGCACAAATGTCAGAGAAAGTGTCACCCGGGGCTTTGCGGCGATTGCTCGGAAAAGGTCAATGCAATGTGCTATTGTGGCGACACGGTTTTGTCAGTGAAGTGCGCGAATCTGGAGCCCAAGCAGAGCGTCACGATTGATGCGGAGACTGGGGAGGAATCCAAGTCGTGGATAGGGTTTTTTGTGTGCGACAAGATCCAGGAGGGCAAATACGAATGCAACGTGCACTCATACAAGCTGGAGTGTAATAAGAGAACAGCAGAGAGCTACAAGTGTCCACTAAGACCGGTTGAGGGCGAGACGTGTCCGTGCGGCAAGTCGCAAGTGACGGATATTCTTGGGCACCCTCGATCGTCATGCGAAGAAGAGATACCTACATGTGGCCAAGTGTGTGGCAAGAAGCTCAAGTGTGGACACACTTGTATATACCCGTGCCACGAAGGCGAGTGTCCCCGGTGCTACTACGTGACGGACATGCGGTGCCGATGCGGGTATAACCGGTTTTTGGTCCCGTGTGGGTTTGCGGTCACTGGAGAGAAGCCGGTGTGTACCCGGCGATGCACAGGCAACCTCAACTGCCGCCGGCATCGGTGCACGAATGTGTGCTGCGATTTTGAGAAAAAGGCAATCAAGTACGGCAAGAATGCGATTTGGGGAAAAGGATACAGCCTGTATGATGAGACGGTGGAGCGGGAGTACAAGGAGAAGCATGGGTGCACGCAGATATGCAACGCGATGCTCAACTGCGGCAAGCACCGGTGCAACCAGCAGTGCCACGTGAGGCCGTGTGGGCCATGCCTGGAGTCTTCGAGCGACGACTGGGTGTGTCCGTGTGGGCGGACGATATTGCGAGCGCCTGTACGCTGCGGGACCATGTTGCCGACGTGTCCGTATGAGTGCACGCGACCCACCAAGTGCGGGCACCCGACTCCGAAGCACCCGTGCCATGGAGACGACAAGGAGTGCGACCGGTGCCTGCGGCTGGTGACGAAGGCGTGTGCGTGCGGCAAGAACCCTGCGGTGAAGAATGTGCCGTGTTACCAAGAGTATGCGTCGTGTGGGCAGCTGTGCGGGAAGCCGATGGCGTGCGGACACCCGTGTCCCAAGATGTGTCACCGGCCTGGGGAGTGCGAGACCAAGTGCTCGCGGGTGTGTCGTCGAGAGCTGCCATGTGGGCATTTGCACACGACTGCGCGGTGTCACTACCCGAAGCCGTGTGCGCAGACGAAGCCCAAGTGCACGGAGGTGCACATTTTGGGGTGCAAGTGTGGCGAGATTTCGCGGAGTGTACCGTGCAAGGCAACTGCGGCGGATCGGGAGATAAGTTTGCTGATTCCGTGTGAGGAGAGCTGTTTGGACGCGGCGCGGCGGCGGCAGCTTGCGGAGGCGTTTGGGGAGGATCCGTCCAAGTGTGCGGGTGGGGAGTTTGAGTACTCGGACAATGTGATTGACTTGTACTTGGCGAATCCTGGGTGGTGCACCAACATGGAGAAGAAGATTCGGGATTTTGCCTTGTCACATGTGAGCAATGGCGGTAATCACGATAGTTGCAGCGGCAATAACAAGGTTCTGAGGTTTCCTCCGATGAAGAAGTATGATCGGATGTTTATCCATGAGCTGGCAGCAGCGTACAACATTCGGTCGCAGTCGTATGACCCGGAGCCTCAGCGCAATGTTGTACTGTTTGCCCCGCAGCGGAGCGGGCCAGCGTCTGGCAGCAGCACTCCTGGGGAGTCTGGGACGGTGACTGTGAATGGGCCTGTGTATATTCCGCGGTTGACTGTTGGACGGTATATTACATTACGAGGGATTGCCTAGGGGAGTGTGTATGTATATATGTATAGAGTTTTTTTTTTTTTCCCCCCTCCTCATATTTTCCATAGTGTTGTGAAATATCAATTCCGGGGTTGAGGAAGATATGAGAATCTCATGGAGAAGGGATTTTGCTGCTGCAAGATGTGAGATTGCATTAAAAAACGGTTTATTGTTGCATGTAACGTTTTTGTGTTACAACATCCCGAATGGGCCGGGTGCATGGAGAGGGGGAGAGAGAGAAAGAAAAAACAAACTAAACCTTAAATTAGCCGTGCGTCTGATAAGCGCAGAGGCCCAAAAAAGAAAGGAAAAAAGCTAAGCCTTTAGGGGAGAGGGCGATTTAAATTTTTCACAGAAAAAGGCCGAGGAAAAGTCTTTTAGAATAGAATTTGTAAAAAAGAAGAAAAGTTAAGGTTTTTGAGGGCTGGGATTATTAATGGGTTGGGGGAGACGAAAGGGTTGGGAAAGTCAACTTTAAATAGGCGCAAAAGTCCAGACTCCACTGACCAGTAACGTCGCCAAAAACCCAAATTTGACTTCATAATGGTTCAAAGTGGAACTGCATGTTGAGTCTTTGACATCATCGCATCTGAATGAAAAAAAAACCCAGGAGAAAAAGAGTGAGACGAACAAAAGAGGACATGAGCTGGGTGGGTGGATGTGGGATTTTTAATACCCACACATATCCTTTGGTGCATCCCAAAGCTCTTTCGATTGTGGGATGGGCAACAATTGTATGTCGTATATAAAATTTTCTTTTTTTTTTTTGGCAAAGTCTCAACTTGAGGCATTGGAAAAAGGAATCATCGTAGACTTTTTTATTGATGGTTCTTCAGAGTTTTTCATCCCAAGGAAAACTTTTTTTGAAAGGTCTTACATATGTTTATGTGTATACAAAAAAAAAGGCTTTTTGAGCATATATAGCTTGTCATTTGGTTTCTTTTTTTTGTAGCGTCAATTGTCTTAGAGTCAGTGATTAATATACTAAATCCACGTCTCTTTAGTGGGCTCGTATAGCGTAAGATTTAAAGACTTTGCAACGCTGCAAAAAAACCTCCTGTTTCCATCAGCAGCCACGTCTATTTTTATATAAAAGACCCATTACTACAACGGATGGAAATGGGCTTTTTATAAATATTTTATTTTTGGGAAAAAAAAGGAGGAGGAGGCAAAAACTCTCATGGCTGCCACTAAGCGAAATAATTATATTGCAAAAGGGTACGTCTGTGAGATTTTGCGCATCAAAACGACCTGGCCATGATTCGCCATCTGATTAAACCAAAGCAATCGGCGGTATGGGAAGACCTATATTTCATGATATAGAAAAAAGCAGTTTTTTTTTACTCATTCGACGAATATATCCATTGTTCAATATTTAAAGTTAGAATGCAAAAAAAAAAGACCATTTATTCACACACGCAGTCTCGCATTTTGGGGAACCCGCCGAATTTTTTTAAACACGAAAGTCGCTTCTTACGCTCGCCCTCGCTTGTCTGTTCAAAGGCTACGCAACAAACGTGACGGCTTTGTCACTTTTTTTCCGGAAAACTGTGAAAACAGGAGAAAGGAAATGGGACTTCTTTTTGGGGGAATTACTAGACGAGAAGCAACGGTGATATATGTGTGCGGTTTGAAATGAGATGGAAAAGTGCCTGCCGCGCTTCCCTAAGGTCGAGATCACGATACCTCTCCCTTGAAGAAACAAGAGAGGAACTTACGATTTTAGTCGAAATGAGAAAAGTACATGTGTGTATGAGCTTAACGAAAATGCAAGTTTCATTGCCCTATATGGTATATTTTATACTAAACTCTTTAACCACATTCTCCTCTGCTCCTCTATATTAGCTTTTCGTAGCGCCAAAAAGAAAAAAGGCTCTTGGTTTGAGCAATCTGGAAAAACCTCCAGCAATTTAAAGTCTTTTTTATCACACATTGAAAGTTTTTTTTTTAAATGTCGTACTCAAAGGCTTTTTTGGGGAGAGGATGTTGTAATTTTTTTTCAGTGGCCTAGCCCGATTTGATAAAGTGGGGAGGCAAGAAAAGTCCTTTTTTAAATCCAGCGTGCGATTGTTTGATTGCCACAAAAACACTTTGATTAAAAAACCCTCCGAATCGCTCTAGTTTTATCATTCAAGAGCCTTTTACATTTCGTGTCCATATATGGTTCTTCATCATGTCTTTGTAGCAAAAAAATAAAATACTTGGTGTCTTTTTTTTTCACCAAAAAAAAAGAAAAAGCATAAGCTGGCCAATGCAACGTGGCTATCTAAGAAAAGCAGCAATGGTTGGGCATCGTCACCGCCATCATCGGTTATCTTCCAACCACGATTTCGTTAAAAGCCCTCTAAAGGCTTAGCAAGTGGAAAACCTCCATTTCTCAAAGACTAAATTCCTGATATCTTTTTCAAAACAAAAAAAAAATCCTTTATCTTGTTTTCCTTTATTATAATAATAAATATATCTATGCGTGTAATGTTTGTATCTAGCTAAATAATAATAAATGTAACAAAGTATATATAAACAAAATGCAGAAAATCAATGCAATGGATGGATGTGCTGCTAAGAAAGCTTTAACGCATTCTTTATCTTCGTCAATTCCTCAATGCATCATGCATATACTGCAATCATAGACCATCGGTAGTCATATCGTGGCCTTTAATAGTATTCATTCTAATACATCAGCTTTCCCCCCTATTTTTTTTTTATAATCTCTCGATCTCTCTCACAACATCCACTTTAATGCCTCGGCTTCACATATACCCATGTTGTATGGACGCTGCTGGCATGTACATCTCACCAGCTGAAGACATAAGCTGCTGCTGCTGTTGTTGTAAAACCTGCGGAGGCGCAGGAATGCCATGAGCAAGTCCTGGGTGTAGTGGTAGTCCCTGTGGCAATCCTTGTGCAAACCCATGTGGAAGTCCAGGATGTAACCCTGGCGGAAGCCCATGTTGCACAAACCCATGGGTTGCAACTTGACCATGCACTTGTTGTAGTCCCGGGCCTCCAATCCCTCCCCCAGATGAGCTTCCAGGCGCACCAAGACCAGAGGGCCCATGGGATGCATTGCTGGCTGTTGCCATCTGATGGACTGAAGTCTTCATCGAAGAAGAGGATGAAGGTGTAGAGTTTGAAGAGGCAGATGAGGAAGAAGATGATGAAGAGGATTCTGATGCTGACAATGAGGATGACGACGATGATGCCGGAAGGGAAGCTTGTGGCGGTGCTATACCTACCATGGAAAACGGCACGCTTCCAGGAGGAGGTGGCCCCATGTCAAACATCCCCAAGGGCATTCCGTTAACGTCCACAGGAACAACCATCATCTGATTCATTTCTGGTGTACCCGAGGTTAATGCAGCCGTTCCTGTGGTGGTGGCAGTCCCATTCGACGTAACGCTGGTTACGCTATTGTTGCGACTATGTACATTATGGCCCGCATTCTCAAACTGCGCTTGAAACCGCGGCTGTAGCATAGGCCCATCCGGCGATTGACTGGATGTGCCGGGGATTCCTGCCGGTGTATACCGTATAACTGACTCAGTCCGTTGCTGCTGCTGGTGATGATGATTCCCGGCATATGCCATTGGATCCGCCGAAGTCCCTGGTGGGCCAGCCAACAAGGGCTCCGGAATAAGTGCGCCTGTGCGCGGATCCACAAGCACATATCGAACTGCTTCGCAACCACCAGCCGTGTGGATTGGATGATTATGGGTGTTGATGCTAGTGTTGGTGGTAGTGTTAATGCTGGTAGTATTGCTATTATTATTATGATTTGCAGTATTGGTGGTAGTATTGTTGTTACTGGTACCATCGGGTATATACATGGGAGGATAGGACGCAGGCGAGCCGGCGGCTGAGGCCGGAGTATAGGGGGTGGCTGCAAACGATGTCAAGAGTGGTGATGACGTTTGGTTCTGGTGGTGATGCTGAGGTGTCGCCATGACATAAGGTTGTTGCTTTGATTGATGAGGATGTTGGAGATGGGGGTGAACTTGGAGTTGATAGTTTTCAGTAGGACTTTTAAGAGAAAGATGTTGCTGGTAAATCATTTGCGTGTACGGAGTTTGGGAGTTGCCAACGTAAGAAGGTGCTTGTGGCGTTTGGGGCGGTACTTCGTGCTGTTGCTTTATTACATGAGCACTTGAGCTAACAGGGGCTGCAGGAATACATGATGAAACCTGGACACTAGTTTGCGGAACCTGAGAAGCACTCTGCATCTGCATCATTGAGGCTTGGATGGACACAGGGGCAACATGGGAAGATGAAGCCGCAGTGGACGCCGGAGCAACAGGCCGAGATGCTTGCAAAAGCTGAGGAGTCGATGCAGCCGAATGGGCAGTCGGAGTCGACGGGTAAGACGCAGTGGGCCACATAGTAGTTGCTGAATATGCTGGAGCAGTCGAGACTGGAGCCGAAGCCAAGGAAGAAGAAGAAACTGGAAGACCTGTTGTAGTGGTTATTGTCGAATTTGAGCTACAAGTAGACACGGGTCTCACCGGCATTCCATGCATTCCGGAGGCCGCTGTGGGGGTCGGGATCGGGGTGGGAAGAGGAGTGGCTGTTGGGGATATGGGCGTAGCAGCAGAGGACGTGGAGGCATAACCTCCAGCTTCACCACCATAGCTCGTATCGGATGTAGAAGTTGAAAGAGAACAGGCTCTCTTTTTCGTGGGGCGGGGGCCAGCTGAAGAAGAGGAAGAAACGCCACCACCTCCAATGGGAGGGTTTGCCGAGGCAATGGAGGATATGGAGGACACCGAGGCTGCACGGGAGGGTCTGGTGGTGGCGATGTAACAGGACGACGACGAGGAGGAAGAGCAGGTGGATGAAGAGGAGGAGGTTGTGCGCGCCATTGCATGCTTAAGGGCAATGAGAGCATCGTCTGGGTCTGGACCACGAGGAGGTGAGGGTGCAAAGTTCTTGGGCTTGAAACGTAGACTTGGTGAGCGAGCAATGATATACCCATCAGAGTAAGAGTCAGTGAAGCTATTTTCGTCTTTATAATGACGAGGTGGATGAGTAAGACTATGGATGTCGTCGTCGTCGTCGTCATCATCATCGTCATCATCATCATCTTCATTGGTACGATTACTTGTTTGACTCGAGTCTTCGGCACAGTAGCTATAATCGTTACTGAAAAGTAGACTACCGTTAGCCGAGTCGTCTGGGTCTTGGGTTGGGACTGCACAGACGACAGCCCGGCCATTCGAAGATATGGAGAAATTGACCGAGCTCGCCTTGCGTTTTTTGGGAGACACAGGAACCCGGGTGGTAGTTGCTGAAGAGGATAACGAGGAGGAGGAGGAAGAGGAGGAAGAAGAGATTGGCTGCAGAGGAGCTCCCGAGGTCATTGATGCGATGGCTGAGCTACTAGCAGAGGGTTTAAGGTGGGGGGGCGCCGACCCCCCGGAGTCTAGTATTTTGGTCTGGAAAGTTGCGGAAGGGATGCTGTTGATGCTATTGATGCTACTGATGCTGCTGTTGCTGTTGTTGGCGCTGGCAGTAGAGGTACTATAAATACTGCTGATGCTACTATAGGATGCGCTATTGGCCATTGCTGGGGTCTGGGCGGGGCCTGGGTAGTAATGCTGGGCCCGGAGATGGGCTGCAACGTCGGCTGCCGACCGGGACCTGGGGGGAGCTCTGACCTGGTGGGGCCGGAGGGGCGAGGGGGGTTTTTGAGAAGGAGGTGGGGGGAGCATAGCCGAGGATGACGATGAGGAGGAAGAAGAGGGCCGTGAAAAGGAAAAAGACCGGAAGGACCTTGAGGTCGACGGCAGCGAGGGGTTGGCTGGCGGAGGGGGGTTATGCAGTAGTGGGGAGGATTGTGGTGGTGGTGGAGAAGAGGAGGAGGAGGAGGTAGGAATAGAAGGGGATGTGGTGGTGGGAGAAGAAGAGGAAGAAGAAAAGGGTTGAGGAAAAGTAGAAAGATTTGAATTGCTGGTGGAGGTTGAAGAAGCGGCAGAAAATTTTCTGGGACGAACCACTCCGGAATTGGCAGTTGACGATGGCAGTGACGAGGAAAAGGCCTTTTGCGACACGGGAAGCCCAGAAACAGGCGCTGCGACGGCAACCGCGGAAGGCTGGAAATGCTGGAGGAAAGGTGCTGTGTTGTTGGGGAGCTGCTGCTGCGGCAAAGAAGACGGTGACGAGGACGACGACCCCGACGAGGAGGACGAGAACGACGAGACCGATTGGGCCAATGATCCGGAAGAAGACAAGACAGCCGGAGGCTTGCTAGCCAGCGTGAAAGATGCTCGACTTCTGGCCTGGGGATGCTGGGGCGCTGGCGGCGTAGCAGTGGAGGAGGGAGAGCTCGAGGGCTTTTGCTGCTGAGTACCGGGCGGAACTTGTTGGCGGACCAGCGGCGGGGTCATTATGGCCATTAGTGGATGGGCGAGCTTTTCGAGGACTTTTTGAGACGGGGAGGGCTTTTTGCAAGTCCTTTAATCCAGCAGGAAGACGATATAGAATATAAAAGGATATAAGAAGAGAGAAGTATCTTTTAAAAGAAGTCTATTAAAAAAACGCCAGGCGGGACATAAATGCATTTCCATAGCGCAGATTTATTGATTTTTTTTTTTTTTCAAGTCATAAAAGTCCAAAATGAATTTTTCATTAATTTTTAATTAATACGATGACTCAGCAAGGTATTTTAATACGATTACGTAAATAGCCGCACAGTGCAAGACACTTTTAATTAAAACAACAACTTCACCAAAAATCAGCACTCCCCCAAAACACCTCCCAAACCCAAAATATGCGCGCAATGCCCGACAAAAAAACTTACTTGGTATGATCCGTCCCTATAGACCCCCACCTGGCTCCTAACATCCTCCCTTAGAACGCAATCAAGGCGCTCAATAACCTCCAAAGCAACTACGCCACCATCCAGGCCGCCCAGGCCGCCGGCCCGCAGCTCGACAAAGCCATCCCGCACATGATCGAGTGGGCCCGCAGAGCCGGATACTCCCCAACCGACCTCGACAAGCTCAACGTCATCCACGTCACCGGAACAAAGGGGAAGGGCTCCGTCTGCGCCTTTGTCCAGGCCATCCTGGCCCAGTACCCGGCCGCCACGGGCAACAAGACGGGCCTCTACACATCCCCGCACCTCAAGTCCGTGCGCGAGCGGATCCGCATCAACGGCGAGCCCATCTCCAAAGACCTCTTCACCAAGTACTTCTTCGAGCTCTTCGACCGCCTCTCCTCCTCCTCCAGCGACCTCGCCGTCTTCCCGGAGTTCAGCCCGGGAATCAAGCCAAACTACTTCCGCTTCCTCACCCTGCTCTCCTTCCACGTCTTTCTCAGCGAAGGTGTCAAATGCGCCATCTACGAGGTCGGCATTGGGGGCGAATACGACTCCACAAACATCGTCCCCCACCCGGTCGCCACCGGCGTCACCTCCCTTGGAATCGACCACACGAACATGCTCGGCAACACCATTGAGGAAATCGCCTGGAACAAGGGAGGCATCTACAAGTCTTCTGCTCTCGCCCTCTCCATCCCCCAGCCCCCTGGCGCCCTCAAAGTTCTTGAGGACCGCGCACGTGAAAAAAACACCCAATTCGTCGTTCTCGACCCCGCCGCCTCTCCCGTCCGCGCCCTCAAGCTCGGCCTCCCTGCCCGCTTCCAATACGTCAACGCCACTCTTGCGGTCGGCCTCGCTAAACAGCTCCTCCTCAAATCACCCTCCTCTCCCCAGCTGGACATCGACGTCGACCCAAACTCCCCGCTCCCGGAGAAATTCGTCAAGGGCCTTGAGACCGCCTCCTGGCCCGGCCGCTGCCAAACCCTCCCCGACGGCCCCAACCTCACCTGGTACCTCGACGGCGCGCACACCCAAGAAAGCATCACAGAAACCGGGCTCTGGTTCAAAACCGTGGCCGACCCAAACGCTGATCACAGAGTCCTCATCTTCAACCAACAAAAACGCGACGCAGGCGCCCTTGCAGATACCCTCCACAAGGCAATGGGCCCTGATGCCCCCTCCTTTGATCACGCCCTCTTCTGCACAAACGTGACTTGGGCTTCTGGAACCTACTCGGCTGAATTGGCCTCCATCAACACGTCTGCAGTGGCTGTCGACGCTCTCACTGTCCAAAAGGGACTCGCCGACTCCTGGGCTAAGATCGATTCTTCCAGCCACCGTCACGTATTCTCCAGTATTCAGGAGGCCGTCGAGTTTGTAAAGTCTCTTGATGGCAAGGTCCAAGTCCTAGTCACCGGTAGTCTCCATCTTGTGGGAGGTCTTTTAGCCGTTTTCGATGGTCCCGATGAGGAGGAGTAAACCAAGGATAGAGATACACCCTCCTTTGGGACCACTGATGGGGTATCATGGATTATTATTCCGCTTGCTTTTTTTTTATTTATTTCATAGATTTCTACATTCATTTGATTTTTTATGGTTTTTCTTTTGGTTTAGACTTAAATTTAGTTTTTGGTTAAAATAACCAGCTTTCCCAACTGATGGATGTATTTTTCTTCGTGAATCAATTTATTTTTATTTTATTATTTTTATAAAATGACTTGATTTTATATTAAACCCGCCCCACCTGTCAGGAAAATCCCCGATTGAAATGGTCGCAAATAGAGGAGCTTACATTCAAATATACCACCGTCCTGGCACGAATCTCGGATCGACACTATACGAAAAAAATATATATACACCTTGCTTCTTTTTCTATATATATCGTCCTAATTATGTATTCCGGATATCCTATACTCCAATAACACCTCCATTCATTTGGATGATGCCTGATGGTATCAGCTCCCTAAAAGACGTCGCCATTTTCTTCTGCCTCTTCCCCTCAACTTTTAATCCACTCTGGGCCTCAACTTTACCTGCTCCCACCTCATAATAAAATACTGTAACTAGGGGCAAAAAAAATTCAAACCCTTTTGTTTTCTTGCTTCTCAATTGATCCTCATGATCAGTACTTTTGTCCTCATACATCTTTGTTTGGAGCTTGAAACTTGAGACCACACCTCCCATCCTCAAACTCCCTTTGATCACTCCACCGGCCCTGCTTTGTATCCAGCCCCAGTCATGTAATCGTAAAACATCTTTTCAAACCGTGTAAACACACTAGTGTCCGGCACAATTCCATCGCGCACCCACACTGAGCACGCCCCCATGCTATGCGCCAACGCAACATCCGTCAGCAGCCGGTCCCCAACAACCGCCACCTCTGCCCCACGCTGCGCCAGTCCTTGCGCCCGCAGATGAGCAAGCACCTCCGCCCCACACCCGGGCTTTTTCGACCCGTGGTGCCGCAGAACGTCCACCCCGGTCGCAGCCTCCAGCCGCCGGGCCTGGCTGTCATCCGGGTCTGACGACGACCCGGCCGTGTTGCTTACAATCAGCACCCGGGCCCCGGGGTATGCCGCCCGCAGCCGTGCCCATGTGGCCGAGTACGCGGGCCACACCTCGTCCGTATGGGGCGCGGCAAAGCAGTTGTCCTTGTCCAGAACCACAACCTTGATGGGTGTTTTGGATCCGGGCGCGCGCAGAGGAATTGGCAGATCGGCAAAGGTAGAAATTGTGATATGCGGCAGAAACGCACTTGGGTTATAGAGTAGCCGAAGCGCCCCGAGGGTTCCAGAAACGTTCATTTTTTTTTTGCTATTTTATAAAATTTGAATCAATAAAGTGGTGGTGGTGAAAATAAAAAAGAAAAAAATTAAAAAAACTGAAAAAAATTAACGTGCGGCTTATTGTTAACAATATTAATTTAACTCCATTTAACTTCAGTATTGGTTACTGCACAGCCGTACCAAAGCCATACTCATTTGTTAACCCAAACAAAAAACATCGGGATTTGCCTATTCCCGGAGCTCTCCAGTAAGCTGCCCGTCTGCCCAGCTCCAGCACCATAACACCCAACACCAACAAAACGAGGTCTGGACCCGGCCTACCGCCATTCCATTAGTCAGAAGTACCGGTATTCAGCTCGATAACACGCTGCAAAATCCAGGAGCTTGAGCTATGTCTGCCAAGATCTCTTCTAAACGGACAATTCCCAAATCCCGCACCATCCACTGTTATATATATAGTCCCTTGTTTTTCTTGTTCCCCTTTTTCTTCCCCTCCTTCTCTTTTTTTTTTAACAGTTTTATAACAAACCTCTTAATCAAATGTTCACCTACTTCCAATCGGCTGTGGGCGCGTTTCTGCTCCACATTGCAACGTCCACCCAGCTTTACGGCAATGGTAAGGTCTTTGGGTGCTCCTCCATGCTCTACAACACCTTTGCATCTCCATCCATCTTCAATGTCCCCGCCGTCGCTGGCATTGTCTCCTCCGTCATAGCGGTCGCAAAACTCCTCCCCCAGTACCTTCCCTCCTACGAAAATGTTCGTGCAATTGCTCCTGTCTTTGGCTCCTATTCGGCTACTCTCCTCCTTTCTGGCTTTCTTACCGGTGCAGGCACTAACCTCGGCTCTGGATGCACCTCCGGACATATGCTCTGCGGACTTGCTCGACTTTCGGTTCGCTCCCTCGTCGCCACTGCCACCTTTTCACTGGTCGGCATGATCACCCAGGCTCTTTTCCATACTGCTCCAGCTTGTCTTGACGGCCCTTGCCACCAAATTGCAAACCCGGCCCCCGCAGAAGTTAAAGTCTTGCTCGCTCTTCTTGCCGTCATTTACACTACTTCTTATGCAATCAAGAAGTTTGCATCTAAGTCACAGCAATCGGAAACTGTAGTATCGTACTTTTCCGGCTTTGTTTTTGGCCTGGGTCTTCTCATCTCCGGTATGGGCTCCCCTGGTAATACCCTTGGCTTCCTTGCCGCCATCCCTCCCAAATTCAACCCATCCCTCATAATGGTTGTTCTTTTTGGCATTGTTCCTAACCTTATTGAGATTCTTCGCAAGCCCCTTGTCAAGACCGAGGAATACCCCACCGCAGTCGAGAATTTTGATCTTCCCACCAAGACCCAGGTTGACGCAAAGCTTGTTGCTGGCGCTGCCCTATTTGGCGTCGGCTGGGGTCTTTCAGGCATTTGCCCAGGACCCGGAATTATCCTGGCTACATATAACGGCCTTGATGGCCTGTACTGGCTTGCCGCCTTTTTGGCAGGTTACAAACTTATGAAAGCATCCACCACTTGCAAAAAGTAAATAGCAAATAGTAAATAATGGTAATAATGATAACGGTAATGATTATGATAGTAATAGTAATCTCGTATGATCGACACTAACTCTTTTATGGCAGCTATCGTTCCCTGTAATTTAAAGAAAAACTCCTAACCCGACTAAAGATAAAAATCCGTCTTTTTATCTTTGCATTGCTCTGTACGGTTGCATGAATTTTGACCGGTGTCGGATAATCAAACAAAAGTCGTCTGAGTAATTCCAGCCCAACTCTTTTGAAATTAATACTCAAATCACCTCAGCTGGAAACTCCAAATAGGGTTTTGAAATGATAATAAAAAAAAGATAACTACGACTTTTACCACTGTATCTGAATGACGTAAAATAATTAATCTCCCTGAATTTGCATGAATACAAATTTCACTTTTTTTTTTTTGAAATATATAAATACACAAACGTATCCTAATGACTTCATATTCTATTCAATAACGAAATAATAAAATATGCTTCCTACGGAATCAACTGAAAATCTCGACAAAGACTTGGCAACGGTGACAGTTGAAAAATGCAACCCTTCAACACCCTCCTCCTCAGTTGTCGGGTTTTCTCATGTCGAAGAACTCTCCCAAGACGATTTAGCCCCTCAAAAAATCAACAATGGAGATGGTGTAACCACATTCATTTACAAAAAATCACAGTTCCCCCCAGACTCAGAACTTGCAAGATACGCCGCCAACAATGATGATCAGTTTGTATACACACAGTCCGAAGCCAAAAAACTTCTGCGCCAATACGACAAACATATCCTAACCTTTGTTTCGTTCCTTTACTTTCTTTCCCATCTTGACCGTGGAAACATTGGTAACGCTAAGCTGGCAGGCATGCAAAAGGACCTTAAATTCAGCAGTCGCCAGTTTGAGCTTATTGTTATAATGTTTTTCGTTGGCTACATTTGTTTTCAATGGGGTATCTTGCTTTGGAAAGTCATGAAACCACGACATTTTGTCCCATGGATCATTCTTGGCTGGGGCATTGTTTCCACATGTTGTGCTGCCGTTCAAAACTGGAAACAGCTGCTCGTACTCCGCGTCATTCTTGGTATATTTGAGGCTTGCTTTTCTCCAGGAATCTACTACTACTTCTCTTTCTTTTACCACCGCGAAGAAATCGCAAAACGCATTGGCGGGTTCCAGTGCTTTTCACCTATCAGCTCAGCCATATCGGGTGTCATTGCATATGGAATCACAAACAATGTTCCCAAAGGCATAGCTCCATGGCGTCTTCTTTTTATTGTTGAAGGTGCTCCGACTATCTTGGGTGGCTTCATCTCTTTTTTTGCAATCATCAATAGCCCCCATTCTTGTTGGTTTCTCACAAACAAACAAAAACTAATTGCTCAAGCACGCACCTTAGGACAGGCAGGTAGTGTGAATAGGGGCGGCCGTGGTCTTAGCAAAAAGGAGATAATCACCGCGTTACTTGACGTTAAAATCTGGGCAAATACTATCCTTTTTTTCTGCATTACCATGTGCCAAGTCCCCCTTCCCATTTTTCTGCCTTCAATTATTGAAGGAATGGGATACCAAAACATTAAAGCCCAAGGTATGACCGCTCCTCCTTACCTTGTTGCAGTTATTGCCATTTTAACAGTTTGCTACTTGTCTGATCGCTACCTTAAACGCGCCATATTTCTCGTAGCAAGTTTGACATTGGCTGCAGTCGGATATATCCTCCTTGCCGTATCTCCAACAACTGGTGGCCGGTACTTTGGTCTTTATCTTGCAGTTCCTGGGGTATATGCCGCCCTTTCCATGATCATGGCATGGACCGGTGACAACCAAGGCTCCGATTCAAAGCGCGGCGTTGGATACGTAATTCTTCACGTCTTTGGAATGACAGGCCCCATTGTTGGCACCTTTCTTTTTCCAGACTCACAACGACCACACTATACAACGGGCATCTGGGTTACATTTGGTATTGTCGTCTTCACTATTGTGTTTGGTGCCATATATGCTTTTTATCTAATTAGAGAAAACAGAAAGCTGGATGAAAAACATGGGCCCGCTGATTCAAAAAAAATCAGAACTTGTAGTGATGATACTCAAAAAGATTTCCGTTATGTTATTTAGAGATTATGAATAATTCATATTTTTTTTAGAAGGTCAAATAAATTAAGTACAATAAAGAAGGTAGCTGTTGACCTAAATTTGGGGTTGAAAATCAGCATCACATTAAATTATAGGGCTAGGGTAATATTGGGAGACAAATTTTTTAAACAACTATCTCGCTTATTGATTAAACCCACGCAAACTAACCATGACCGCCTTATACAGCCGCCAGGTTCTGCTTAAAGTTATTGGGCGGACTTCGGGCGGATTATACTCATGTATTAGAAACGCTTCAACCACCTTTGTGGCGAATCGTCCACGTCGAAAAAGCCCCACTTTTCAAGATCTGAATGCCTCGGGACATCATCTAAACGCGGTGAATCGACTGCCTCCATCGACAGTCCGCAACGCGATGCGACGTAAAGCTCAAAGAGAAAAAGAACAGCAAAGCAAGCTTGCTAATCTCTTAGGTCTTCCACAGCAGTCTGAACCTACCGATATTAAAACGGTAGAAGATCTTAAGCGTGTCGTGCCCATGATGCCCCCAGAACAACAAGAGCGTATCCAGACATTGATTGCCGAATATGGTGACGGCCTTAACGAATATTTAGAACAAGCCACAAACATGGCCGACCAAGGTACCTTTGAAGACGAACTTGAAGGTTTAGCACAACGAAAAAACAATGACCAAATTAAGGGTGGCGAATATGGTGCAGCAATTGAACTCTTGCAGCAAATGGCGCAAGAGATTGTCGAAGAGGAGGAAACTCCACCTTCGCATGACTCCCTATGGCGAAATGTACAAATTTTTAAGCAAATGCAAATTGATCCTTCAGTACCTCCACCACTTGAGTTACTGGTAATTTTATTTCAAATAGCAAAAAACGAAGCAGATGAGAAGGTACGTAACAAGGCACTGATGCTTGTGGGAAACATTCTTTACGGGTATCAGCTTGTTAGACTGGATCCTTATAATGAGGTTGATTATTTGAATGCATTAGTCAAAGGTCGTAAAGTAAAACAGGCGCTCAATATTTGGAAGTCACGACGCTCGAAAAAGGATGTCGAAAATTCTATATACTGGCTTGAGGTTGGCTGTTGTTTATACCAGGAAGTCTACGACATGAAAAATTCTGAACAGCTAGCTACTGAGCTTATCGAAAGGTTTGATTATATCCCTCCCAAAGTGGCTCTGCGGTTTATCAAATGTTATGTTAAAATGCACAAATCTGATGACGTTTGGCGATGGACACACTATATGATCAACCAAGTCAAAGCTAATGGAGAGTTTGGCGAGCCAGTTGTTATTTCAGGGAACTTTGATTCTGAAGAGGCTGATGCTGTATTCAATGCAAAACATATCCCCACAGCACGCGATATTTTAGTCACTTTTGATCAAATCATGCTCACAGGTAATACGATATACGGACTTTTGTGGTTAGAAAGCATCACCGACCTTGGATTACGTGTAGACGTGAAGAGTCTGCTAAGTATCTTTAAATCTGCGGCCAAAAATATCACAAAAATTAGTCAACCAAACACTTTAAAATTGCTAACCGCACTAAAGCGCACAAAGAAAAATAACGATACCTCCAGTATTTCATCGAATTTTCACATTGGAAATAACTTGATTGACCAGCTTGGATTTCGATTATTGAATGAAGCCCCTGAGCTAGCGAAAAATTCTCAATTTTACCAAATTTGGATTTACGGACTAATGCAGCTAAACGATATGGAGCGTGTAAGTGAGGTATTGCAAATGGAAATAAACCAAAACTTGCGAGTAACGTCTGTCGCCTTGCATTCGACATTAAAGGTTCTTCTCAACAAGAAGAAGTTAAACTTAGCGCTCGAACTTTTAGAACGTGCAGAAAATCCAGGAAAATTCAAAATAAACAAGCCCCAAGCTAAACACTATGCTCTTTTCATTCAATATGGTGCACGAAGAGGTGACGAAGACTTTGTTAATAATATTTTAAATCGCATGACTGAACACGGGGTTGGATACGATGAGTCTGTAAACTTGGCCTTGTTCCATTTTTACTATCGCAGGCGTCAATTCGCTACATTTTTTAACCATTTAGAAGCTGCAATTAATCTTAATGGCCATCAGTTTTCTACGGAAGGGTATACCGTAATATGGACCATTTTAAGAGATTATTTACGATCTAATCCTTCAAAATTATCAAGATATTTTGCTACTGGTACAATATCTGAACCAGACCTACACTTTGATCTTGATGCCAAATTTTTACAGTTTCTTTTGTTAAGAATGTTCCAAAGCAAGGATTTCGTGCCATCAACTACTGTGTACGAACGAGCGATTCAGACATTTTTACTAATTCATGACTACACAAAGGTTTTCGCCTTAGTTAAACTTATGGGAGAAAATAATCAGCTAGTGCTAGACCCTGCATTTTGTTTTAGCTTGACAAATCTAGCTAAAAAAATGGGGAGAATTGCACAGAATAACCGCTTACTCCAAAACCCAAATCAGCTGCAGCGACCACCAACTCTTTCCAGCTCTTTGTTTTCTACATCCCAAAATACTGCTATCAACAGCATTGCAGTGGCCAATTCTATTGCTCAAAACCGTTCCACAAACATCTCTATTCCTCCAGAGACTTTAATAGAGTCACTATGCATGGCCTTAAACTGTAAATATTCTGACTACCAGGACTCTGTTGAGGAGCTGGTCTCCCAGTTTGCTTAACCAAACATCTTGTAAATAATTTATGTTGCGTATAAAATTAAGTTTTTTTTATGTTTGCTATGAATTTTTTAAAAAAATCCTATGATTCATTATATTGAATAATTATCCTAGACTAATATTTATTTTTTGCTCGTATTAATATGTGTAGTGCTCGAAATTTTTGAATTGTTGAATCTTGGAAAAAGAGCAAAATTATTTGATAACGTATACGACCTTAAATGTTTAAACTTGTGAACCAAAAGATCTTTTCTTTTTTAGATTATTGAAATTAAAAATTTGAATATGGTTGCAAAGAACAAAAAAAATATAAGCTTTCAGCAATTTTTCAAAATAATCAAGCCTACGAATTGCAGTATTTTAAGATGATTACATATTATTATTTAAGATAACCATTATTTTGGCCAAGTAGTTTATAAAAATGACATAAAATCTTCATTGTAGATCACACCAATGTTCTAGGCACATTACACTATTTCGATAATATCATATGGAAACTGGTAAAAGGTCCAAAAAAAGAATCTAAACTAAAACTCTGGTCTTACAGACATTAAAGTACATTAAATATAACAGAAACTTAAAATCTACCAATGGCGTTGAGTGATAATACCAACTCATTGTCGAGGTACGCTAATCATCTACAAAATATGACCTGAGTTTCCAATTTTTCATAAGAAGCTAACCTGAAATGGAACTAAGGATGAGATGAATTCAGAAATTAGCTGAAGAAAAAAAAACAAAGGGCGAAGATTTTTGAAGAGATGTGACATGAAATCTAATCAATTATTATTACTATTAACATTCTATAAATTATCTAAAAGAATTTCGTATATTTATGTTACATCGCAACCAAATATTCTGTCATTTCTACAGTACTACTATTAATTAATTTCAAAGTGATCATTGGTAAAGTTCTCTCTTCGGGAGGCTTTTTTTTTTGTCTTGAGGTATTAGATTTGGTCCACTAGCGCCTAATGGAGCGACATGGTCTTAACAGGTGTGAAGAAAAGCGCAACCGAAACTCGGTACATCCAGTGGTTATCGTTCGATACTTGCTGTAGTCAATGAAAGTTGACCCCACAGCATGGATAGCTAATTTCTTGTGATCACTATTGTTGCTTTGAAGCAACCATCTCTAGTGACACATCAGTGCTAATCCTAAAAAAAAGTTACCCTACCACTTTGTTACATTAACTAATTGTAATTTATAATGTAACATTTTGAAAACTTCGTGTCCACTTCAAGTAAACGGAGCTAATATCATCTATATTTCACGACCGACTCATTTTTCGCGATCCTTCAAGACCACTATGACATCGATATACGGAACCCAAAAAGAGCCAATCAATCTCTACAACATATCGCTGCTTAAGTCAACGTCTGATGATCAAGTACCATTGGCCCTTAAAGAGCTAGGATATGCTACCAATAACTACCTTGTTGATGTGCGCTTAGCACTAGGCTACGCATCTGTCATTGTTGCAGCCCTTACAGCCTTTTATGACCACAAGGTTGGTTTCTTTGCTGCAAAATACCCTTGGACTATTCTTGGTCTTTTCATATATATTGCTCTTAATGCTGCCTATACGTATTGGATTTGGTTTGTCGAAGCTGGTATTGTTTATAGTGGTACCAAAGACGCTCTCAAGATTTCTGTTGCCACCAGTAAAGGCTCCAAAAAATCAAAATATGATCCTGTCTATGACATAAAAGTTACCGTTTCATCCGACAAGACTTCGGCTGTGATCACCAAAAGTGGCACATTTGATGGCTGGTTTGCCACAAATGGCATGATCGACTATAAGAAGTTTGCAACCTGGATCTCAGGCGCAGTTTCTGAAGCCGAGACTAAGGTTTCTGAAAAAAAATCTAAAAAGAAAAATTGATCTGTATATTACTTTTTATTTTCAAACAAAAATATCATTTTTTTCCCAATAAGCTACTCAATCTAATTTTCCAATTGATGGCTTTTTTCCAAATGTTGACATTCGACCATCGAGCTTTGCAATTTTGCGTAAACCTTCAGTAATGAAGCTAGGAAGTGCCCAAAAAATCCATGATACACGCGTATATAGAGGCATTCCAATAAACCCTGTCTGACCAGTGACAATCGCAGCGCCAATTTCGTGTGCTAGGTGTTTAGCTCGCACCACTGGTGCCATAAATGTAGACGGTGTATTAATAGTGTCAAACATACTTGTATCAAGCTGTCCTGGTGTCACAAGTAGCATATTCACAGGAGGCTTCTCATCGCTCGCAGAGTAATAAGGTTCCCCAACCTCATGAAGAAGACAATCATGAAACAGACGAATACCACCTTTTGATGCACAGTAAGCAGTCAACTCAGAGCATCCAATAGCTCCAAGAACTGACCCTACATTAACTATGGAAGCTCCACGATATTTGGAATCAGAGGCAAAAACTTGGCTTAATAATACTTTGCAGGTCCAAAATGGCGCTAGAAGATTGACGTTAATTGTGCGTTTAACTGTTTCAGGATCAATATCAATTAAAAATTTATTGTGAGTGACCCCAGCATTGTTGATTAGAATAGATGGTAAAAGACCTTCTGGAATCAGTTTTTTCAAATCATTGCTGAAGACTTTAGCCACTTCATCATATTCGGCAACGTTGCACTTAATAAACTGAATCTTGGGAAGCGATTCGTCTTCTTCATTATCATCCTGCCACTGAATATCCAGAACTACAACAGAAAATCCACGCTTTTGAAACCATTTAGATAGGGCCCGGCCAAGACCATCCCTAAGTCCTCCTCCAGTTAAAACCACAGCATCTTTTTTGGGATCGGGTAAAAATGTTGCATGGCCACCACGTCGCTGTGCCAAAAAGGTATCGAGAACACACATATCCCAGCATGCCGTCACCACAAGGCAAAACACTAAATACCATTTCCATCCTGCTGACCAAGGAAGAAGTTCTGTCTGTATATATAGGAAAGTCGTAAACAGAGCCTTGTCAAATCCGCTTTCAGCATATGCGGCAGCCTGAATCACCTTTTGCACGCCTAAATCATATGATTCGATCGCAACCTGGAGACCGGAGCGCAAAACCAATGGAATCCAACATAAAGTGGGACTTAAGATTGTTGCTTCAAGAATTGTCACGATTGAGTCCACAGAAATAGTCATTGGCGATTTGTTTAGATGGTGCTGAAGAAAAAGATGAAATTAACCGTAAAAGGAAAATGATTGGAAGCCCTGCATCTACATGTGAAAAAGTTAACACAACATAACATAAGACTAAAAAAAGTATGAGACAAAAATGATATTGCACCTTCCGGAACATTCCACAAAAAAGAAATTTCTAAAAGGGGCAATTAAATTATAAGTCCGATCTTTGCACAACTTAATAAATGTTATAAAAGTGTAAATAAAAGCACTTCTTCAGTTGATCAAGGCTTTTTTTCCTTTTAAATTATTGCAAAGCAAAAAAAATAAAAATAAAATGAAGTACAACTCATCCGCGTCCACAACTATTGAAGATCCAAGTCTTATATATTATCTTGAAACACGTTTCAATTTTGATTCCGAACTTCTAACATCAAATACCCTCTTTCCTGGTGTTTTTAAAAATAATTCAACATCCCCTACTGCATCAATTGCTCCGTCACCTTCAACTACGTCTCCGGTTGCATGGGAATATCTTTTTAAAGAGTTTTATAAGTCACACACCCCAGAAAACTTGATAAAATTTGAAAGTGAACTACGATCACGCCAGGCTCCAGGGTTAGAGTACAGTGATGCTTCTAGTTTTATATACGATGCCATATTATTGCTAAGTCAATTTTATGATAAAGATGTCAGTCTTTTAAATGCTCTTCTTAATCTTGTGGCCGAATTGACTCACCATAGCAGAGCTAAAAAATATTTTCCCTACATCATTGTCCCACGCAACGTTTTGTTAGCATTGTCATTTGCAACAAATGCAAGCGTTGATAAAGGACTTTCGGCAACATTTTTTGCATTAGCTATGCAACTCATCACATCTTTTGATTCAAAATGCTTACCAGTAAGGTTAGTTTATAGTCTGTTTTCACCTAAAGAAACCTTTGGTGGTTATTATCCAAGTAAACCTAATGGCTGTACTGAAATCCCACGTTATGTTCCATGTCCTATAGACTCTCATCCATTCTCGACATTACAAAAACCTTTTGCATTGACCGATTCAAAAGAAGTTAACGATTATGATGATGATGGTGATGGCGATGATGACAACGATGCCGAAAACAAAACTGATTGTGATATGAATTCAGATTCTTCTTATATTTCCCATTTGCGTCGTTGTTTGTGGCTAATGACTATTCTTCATTCCAACCAACTAAATAAAGAAAGTTCAGAATCTCAAGAATTATGGGACCTTGTAATGACTGAAGCCAGTCATATGAGCAATAAACCAGGGTTTAAATTTGGATCCTTGTACGAATGCATTCCTAAGTAGGTTTTTGATTTTATTTTTCACAAATCGTGATCTAATTATTTTTTAGGGTTTTTTCACTTTTTGGTTCATTAGAAACAGACTGTATAGTAAACCAACTTAAATCAAACAGTCATAGGCCTATTTCAATTTATGAGATCCTGGCAATGTATTTAGAAGTTTTTCGGATTCATCCGGAAGTATATCATTATATGATCAAAACAGCGGAATACGTAAAATGGGCTCCTGAATCGATGGTCAACTTTACACCAGTAATGTCAATAAAAAATTTGCCTTACCAGTCTGCAAATCCACGTATTAGAGCTCGCACTGATTTATTATTTAATGGAGGAGCCATTCTTCCAGACTCGTCTTCCATTGCCCCATCAGTGGCTTCCACAACCTTTTTTGAAACCATGGAGTCTCAGCCATGCCTCGATGAAAATGAATTAAAAGATTCCAAAAATCTTGGAAGCATCTTACCTGATTTATATTCTTCAAGTGTGAATCGTATGGACAGTACCAAGAGTTATGCTACTCATACAACGGTTGCAACTGAGGAGACAGTAACACTTTCAAACTTGAAAAAAAGTGCTCCAGTTAAACCTAATTGTGAATATATCTCTTCAGCCTCTAGTATGAATTCTGGAAAATCTAAAAGAAGTTTGATTCTTGATGTTGTGCTTGATTGTGATAATAAATCTCCAGTAAATGATGTTGACAATAAAAAGTCGAGTGAAATGGTAAAGATACCCGAAGTTACAGTAGGAATTCAATCTGATGTTTTGGTTTGTGACAGAAATTCAGTACCTATAAACCCAGATGCTGCAGAACTGCTAGATACCTCTACTTCAAATGTTACCCTAGTTGGATCTAACAATTCTAAACTTACTTGCACTGATAAAAAACAAAATGGTTACATGGAAAAGAATGAGATGAAGGATAATCGCCAAAAAAAAGGAAGTGATAGTCGTACTGATACCAAAAAACGAAAAGAAAAGGGGAAAAATAGTAATGAATCTTTGAACGAATTTCGTGAGTATCTTAAAGCACCTTCTAAAAACGACAAAAAAATTCAAAATAGTAAGGATCAAACTGTTCGTGAACAGAGTCCAAGTAAAGGGTCTCAAAGGCGTTCTCGTCATCACAACAAAAGTGGGGGGAAAAGCACCAAGTCTAAATCCAAGCATTCCAAATCTAAAGATATATTGGATGGCAGTTCTTTTTTTGATAATCCTCACCAAAGTCATGCAGCTGAAGTTGATTATGCGGAAACGATTGGAAATAACTCTAGAGGATTCCTGGAAAAAAATTCGCAAATTTCACATCTTTCAAAAAAATTTGAAATGCCAAACTCCCCATTAGAATCTATTTCTAGTTCAAACAGTGTTGATAGCAAAAATAACTCGTACTCTAAAAATGATTCAATTGATTCTAGTCATAATGAAAAGAATGGAGTGTTACGACATGTTACTACTGGTATTGTTCAGCTTCAATCACCTGGTGAAACTCAACAAACTTACCATAAAGCAGCCGTTCATATTACAACAGAAGTTTCTGATATTAGTTCTGTATCTGATTTTGTGATGATAGACTCAGAAACGGCTGAACTTATTGATTTGAAAGATTCAAATGTCGAAGATATTGCTCAAAGTGAAGATACATCTTATTCGATTAAATTGCAACGATCCCTTAGTAGAGCAAGTAAAGACGATGAAATGGTGCTGAAAAAAGAGGAAATGGCCCAAATTGCAAGTGTTATTGAACGACTTGAAAGCGCTGATGGATCAATAGGAAGTTCAGATAAAGAAATTTCTCAGCACGTTGATGGTGATGGAGAATCGTTCCATAGTACTCAGTCTCAAGACGGTTCTCCAAATGCTAAGCTTGATAAAAAAGAAAAATTTCAAAAACTCATCTTGGAGAAAAATGAATTTGATAAGAGCGAAAAGACTCTCAAAATAGAGATGATTGAAAGAGAGATTAATAAAGCATATCGCAAGACTTTGGAAAGTGGTGAGTCTTTATTAAAAACCTCTCACAAATCACAAAGAACCTTGTCTGAAAAGCTAGCTCAGGGTCATATTAGCAGCAAGTACATGGCCTATAAACGGGTATTTTCGGATGATGATATTCAAAAAATGCAAGAAGACATAAAGAAAAATGGGCTAAAAGAAAAATAGTTCTGTCTGTAATGGCTATAACCTCATTAAAGTTATTTTATTTTAAGGAATGTAGGGAATCAAAAAAATACTTAAGGTATACACAGTAACAAATAATTTAATTAATTTTTTTCATTAATGGAAATATATTATTGTTTGTATTTTTATAATACATCTCTAATATTGTCCTATGTCAAACAAACTACCTCGAAGATTCTTTTCGTTCGAAGAAACACCATGGTTACGAACAATCTCCATAATAACAGTGGTATGTATACTAGGATCTGGGTGCGCCATTGAGATAATGATACGTGGAGATCCATGCGAGTGACTTCCTCCGTGAACTGGAGGCTGACTAGAGCGGTCGCATGTAAGCAATTTGATATTGCGACCAGTAATAACCTGTACAAGAGATTGGCTTAAATTATGTGCTGTCACTAATCTAACCTCAATCAATTGGGGAGAAAATAGTAATAAATAAGGGTACCATAAATATGCACTCTCAGCCTTATGCAAGTATTGTATTCTAAAAGGCTTGCAGGCACCCATTCCACTACCAGCACTACCAGCGCCATGACCTGGCGGCACATATAAATCGCCATTGCGCACAGACATTACCGCAAATTTGTGGAAACAGTGAATTAAATTGGGTTGATTATTAGTAGGTGGTGCCGTATTTAATCCAGAACTACTGCTGTTACGGCTTTCATCATTAACGCTGACAGCGCTATTACTGCGAGCAGAAGACGGCTGTCCTTGAGAAGGTCTCCGATCCCAATGCATGAAGGAGACTGATATCGTGCGTGCATTTTGAAGTTGAGTCTTAAAGTCTGAAATTGCAGCATCCGAAAATCCAGCATTGTGTAAAACATTTGAGACAGTATCTGCGCGAGGAAGTGGTGTAGGGTTTCTAACATTGAGTTTAAGATGATCAAATGAGTTGGTCGTAAGAAAGAAAAAGTATGAACCAAAGAAACTGAACCCATGAATTTTAGTCGGGGAAAAAAGTTCATGAGCAATAAGGGTAGGCTTTTGAAGTACTTCAGCAAATGGAGACTCATGGCCTTTAAATAGCCGTGAAAAGCCTTTACGCTGTGATTCACGGGATCCAGTTGTTGTGACGGCATAAACGAAAACATCAGTTTTTTCAAGTCCCTTAGTTGATTTGTTGGCATAAAACAAGTATTTTTCACCTCCAAGTACACCCGTGTGAAAGCATTCAACGCTATCGCTAACTGTGACTGGCTGAGAAATTACCGTTTGAGTTAGTCGATTTTTTGGCGAAAGCAAATCTACTAAAATCTCATTGAGCTTCAAATATACCAATCGATTACTCGATAGAATAAAAAGAGCAGGTTGACAAACTTCAATATGTGTAACATTGGGAAGTTGCACAGAGATCTTCCAATTCAACTGTTCCAGTTTTCCATTTGAAGATTTAATTAGTCGGGCATAATAGAGGCCAAGTGACGTTCCAACAAATATTACATCTTCACCACTGAATGAGTAGTGAAGAGCACAATTGACATTTATTAGTCCGTTAGTTCCTGTCCCTTTTACGGGAGTACAGCCTGTAAATTTACCAGCTTCTTCAAGAGCAACATCGACAACATCACCATAAGTGTAAACGGTCGAAGGCAGTGTTTCTGATATATCCGTAAAAGGGAAAGATGACTGATCCAAAACTTTCAAGCCAAGAGGGACCTTATGGTGATTTAACTGTGACTCGGCATACTTTCTTTTTGTATCCAAAAGCAGATCAATAAAATTTTTACGATCAAGTTGTCGATCAAAGGCAATTCGGCACTTATGGTCATTTTCAATATTGCGTATTCTCACAGGGTAAATAAGTTTATCGTTTTGCTTAGGAGCTAAATCGACAACCATAGCATGAGCTGCAACTGGATTTTTGGGTGTTGAAGGTGTTGGAAAAGAAGAAGACGGAGAAGAAATATCTGAAAACTGTACAGAAGATGTTGTGGTAGTAGGTGATGACATCGAAGAATTTGTCGGTGAGGAAGTTAAAGAGGAGGTTGATCCAGTCGATTTAAATGAAGGTGTTGAAGGTGTAAGTGGGACACTATTTTCGGACCCATTTAGTACAGGAGAATGAATATTGCCCTGTGTCGTATGAGTTTGAACAGGAGTCAACGACTGATTCTGGTTCACTGTGCTACTGTTTGTGCTTGTGCTAGAAATACTAGAAACACTAGGCTTATGTTGAGAAGGAGTATGCTGAGAAAGAGAAGTAGGTCGAGAAGATCTAGGAATGTGTGCTGAAGGTGCATGAGTAGGCTGTCGTCTTACTGCTGCAATAACAGCAGCACCAGTGTTTTTGTAAATAGGGGGATCATCTAAATTCTCAAGACGTAGTAAATCCATGTGAATGGGCCTTTCAAGGACCTGCCATTCATTGTAGGAGATTTTTCTGACAAGAAAGAGAAAATGATCAAGCAAAATAACGGTGATGAGATGCGTATCCCATGAGCTATTTTTCTTTTTGCGATATGCCTGCTTTTCAGCAATCTGGGTGTGGTTTGAAAAGTTGAGCAAAATTTGATCCTCGGGGTATTTAAACTTAAAGATTTGTTCATAACGTTGCATCAAGAGACGCGACTCTTCATGCCTTTGAATTTCATTAAGCTCTTTCATAAGAACGTCAATTTTTGCAACACATAAATTTAATCCCTCAATTGTCTTTTTATCTTTAAGAAGCTGCTCATGATCACAATCATCACAGCCTTGCTTTTTAGTCAACAGCTTTGCCAATCTTTGAAAGTGTGATTTATAAAGACCAAACCGAATGCGGGTGCTGTGCATGAGCGAGCTAAAGTCTTTACCACTATGTGTTCGGGCTTTTTCATTAGCAGCGTTTAAAAATGACGTGAATTTTTCATTTGTTTCCATTTGTTCTTTAGTAATGCTGTCCGCAAGAGGGAATTCTTTTGCAAAAACTAAAAATGGAGCTTTTACATTGTCGAGCCATTCAATGACATTCGGCACGAGAAAATCTAAAAATGGATTGGGGTTGGGTTGTTCAGGTGTAGTGTGTTTATGTGTCATTTGTTGTTTAATAAAAGGCATAAGCAAGTATTGATTGTTGATTGCAACAATTTTTTTCAAAGGTTCAAACAAAGTATCAACGAATTTTTTACGCATGGAGCTTGAAGAAATAGTATCCGCAAGTTTATCATCGCAAAATACATCTAGAAACACGTGTAGACCATTGACATAATTTTCCTCTTGCTGAATAAAACTATGCAACTCACTTTGATATTGAACGTCATATTCATTGAATTCGTTAATTCGCTCAATCGGAATATTCCAATACTCATGCCACGCGCCACTGTTTTGTTTAACTGAAATATCGTGTAGCTCGATTTTAGCATCATTGGAGTCCCATGGGGCACCAAATGTTTGATCTGCATTGCTGGAGGTTATGCTGGAGTTTCTGCTTAAAGAAGATTCTAAAGCTGCATCAGAGGTATTTGGCCGAGCTGACGGGGAGTTGTTTTGGGTGATGGGAAGAGGTGGCACAGGGTTATTATTGAGTAAAGTAGAAGTAGCTGATGTGGATGCAGCTCTTCCAATTCCTGGATTGCTGTTGCTTGGTATCCGTCTGTGTGCTAAATTAAGATTGTGAGGGGGAGAAAGCTGATCAGTTAAAGGATAATGACGGCGTGCTGCAGAGGAAACAGCAGCCTCGGGTGCAGACGGTGCTCGCTGAAGAGCAGGGTTTATACTGGAGGAGGTCATGTAGTTGTGGGTAATTTTTGGGATGGGAGGGATAAAAGATTGGGTCGAAATATTTGTAGGAGATACTACTGGTGTTTCTTGAGTTATTGAATTAGTGGTAGAAGGTACCCCCTCCGTGTTTAAACCGTTTCTAAAATTGAATGGCGAGTTTGACATTTCAGTAGGTGACAAAGTTGATGAAGCAGTTGGTGTGGTACTGTTGCTACTGCTATTGTTATTACCTGACGGAATGACTAGGCTTAGTGGTCTGGAAGAAGTCTCGGTTCGAGTAGAATCTACTGAAATCAATGGAATGTTAGATGATAAACCAGTGTTTATGGTTCCTGGGGTTGGTGTTGTTGGAGAAGAGGAAGATACAGCAAAAAAGGGAGAAGATTGTTGCCCTTCTCCTGAGTTTGAGTTGGAGTGATCAAAGTCTGAGACATCTAATTTCTCGGCGTCAAAAACTTGGTCATGTAATTTTTCGTCTGCGCCAGCGCAATTTTGAAATTTCTCATTAAGAAACGGTGTGGATGAAGAAGGCGCCCAGGACCGACGTCGATTTTCAAGACTAGTAGGCACATTAAGTCCAGAGAAACGAGTGTTTGTTTGTTGATTATGAGTCATTTGAGAAGGGACCGATACTGTTGACGATGCTTGACTAGAAAGAAGTGAGTGCCGTCTTAGAAGCTTTTCAATTTGGTCGATTCTGGTAAAAAATAGATTAAAAAGTTAGTAAAAAAGGGAGCTTTTGGTTTTTAGAAATAGAGTTATATAATGTTGTACCGAGCCGTAGACCGAGTAAAGTTTGAAGATTTAAATTTTTTTATAATGTTAACTTGTTTACTTACTCTGAAGCTTGAACATCAGGAAGCGAATTGCAAGATGCGTCGTGTCGATTATAGTTTGCAATGCGCGAATACCTTCTCGAAATCGATACCCTGCTATTTAAACGTGCCGGGTCAGGGGGGTGTTGGGGAAGCTGTTGTTCTTGGCCATAGACAATCTTTAAATAGTTTGCATTATTGTTACTATTTGGTTCCGGTTCGGATTGAGTTTGAAGTCCCGATGATAAAATAGGCCCACCTGGGTAAGAAACAGAATGAGTGGTAACACTGTCAGCATGCTGTGTTGGTGAACTTGGCGGCATTCCAAACACCGGCTGTGTTTGTTGTTCTTGACGTATCCCATTTTTATAGTCTTGGCTGGTGGGAGGTTGTGGTGCATAGAATTGGGGCTGAGGTGGAGTAGGGGCCAGATCGAAATTTGGCTGAACAATGGATCCAGAAATCGAATGACGTTTTGCATGATCTTTGACTATAAATTTATGGTCAATAGGCTTGCGAGGAATATGAAATGGGCTTTTTGCTGTAGCTGTACTCGAAGCGGCTGTTTGTTGGGGTGAACGTGGTAGCTGCGAGTCTTGTAGTTGCAGTTTAGGTAAATCAGGTTTTGTGTCGTTTTCTAACAAAGTAGACGATGGTTTCTTTGCCGAAAACAAAGGAGCTACAGAAGGAATCGGGTTCGTATCAATTTGAAGTTTTGGCAAAAGTGAAGGTACCGAGTCTGGGTTGGAAAGATGAGCATTTTGCAAGCCATCTGCTGATTCAGGGCTGTTCAAGTCTGAAAAAGGAACAGGGAACATGGTGTGCAAATTTTGGAAATTATTGGCTTTTTGCTGGCTTGCGTGTTGCACCAAATCACTCCCAGGGTCTTGATCAATAGTAGCGCTGGTAGTTTTCTTAAACGGATTGACTGGGGGAACTGGTGCTGTTGTGTTTGAAAAAGACGAGTTAGGAGGGCTATTGTTTAGACTATTCGAAGTATTCAAGCTCTCGAATGCAGACCATCTGCGATCATTTTTCTCATCTGATTGCGGTTCTTGTGTATGTTGCGATGGATAGGACATTGGCAATTTATCAAAAGGAGTACCTTTTTTCTTTTGCTTTGACTACAAAAAATAAATCAAATAAGAGGACCACGGAACTTTCCAAAATCGGATCCTGCTGATGACGTTATTAATAAAATTTGATAAGTGAAATGCTTTAAAAAATTATATGAAATGATGATGGTTATTGAAAAAGTCGCAATGTGAATGTCGATGTATGGGAAGAAAAAAAGAAGAAATACCAAATGAGGTGGAGAAAAGAAAACACACAAAAGGGCACATTTGTTTTAAAGGCAAGAAAAACTTCTTGATGTGCACGTGACCTGTCTCTCACAAGAAAACATAAGACTTTTATGCTTACGGAATTAGGGAGGCTAGTTCAAGGTCCATTAGAGACTCTAGAAAATCGCCGTCAATAACCTCGGACAAATGATAAATTTAATAATCCTGTTGTTTTTATAAAAATACATTGATAGCTTCGTTAAAATAATAATTGTACAAATTCTCGTTATTCATTAGTTTTTTTTTTCTTCTCCTTTCTTTTTTTCCGCACAGTTTTAACCCATCTATAACCCAAGCAAACTGCTATTGTCGTCTTCAACAACAAACTCATTTGGAACAAGTTCTACCAAGAGTTGCTGGTTACTGTATTTTGGATGAGCCATGCTAACCATTATCTCTTGTCCCTGTTTGCTACGCTTGCTTCCGTCAACCACCAATCGAATGTGCTTGCCAGTTATAACCTGCTTAAGCTCGCAGGAACTGTAATCTGACCCTTGGAGATTTGCACGTGTAAATTGAGACTCCAAAGGCTCATTATCACTTTTAAGATTTTTCTTGACCTTTGGATCCACAGCTGCTGCTGCTGCATTTCGGATTTTCCGTGAAGCAGCAGCACCATGAGCAGCAGCTGACCCCACGTCCATTTTGCGTACTTCAATCAACTCATCACTAAAAATGAGCAGGTATGGATAACTGACAAGGGCTGATTTTGCGCGGGCTAGTAAATTTATGACTATTGGTGAAGACATTTCGCCAAACTTATCGATAAAAATGCCAATCTGTTCATATACAAGTAAAATACAATTATCGTTGATCATAAATGCACCAATTGGTTTGCTGTTTTCAATCTTGCGTCGCACCGTATCGCCCAGCGTTTGTGGTGACTGTGATAAAAATCCACCATTTCCTGAGCCATGATGATGATAGTGATGTCCAGTTGGCTTATTGGTTACAGTCGATGATCGGTTAAGAGCGTGATTAATAGAAGCAGCATCAGGAACCAACCGGGGAATTTTGTAGGAAAGAGCTAAAACTTCAAACCCTCGACCGGTGTGTGTAAAAAATGTCGAGCCAAAAAGCGTCATGCCAAAAACTTCCCCACTGAGGGTTACACTATCATACTCCCTAAAGTATTCAGTCGATGCGTTGCTTATACCGGCTCTGTTAGGTATGCTACCCGAGCGGGTGGCTACACCAGGTTCCTCAAGTCTATCACCACGTGCATTTTCATTGGATTTGTTTACAATAAAATGTGATCTCTTTTTTTGGGAACCTCGCTCCTTAACAGGCTCAACAACCTCCACAGTCATACTACCGCCATTCTTTTTGATTGCTTCGCGTGGATCCTTTGGTCCACGTTTCTTTATATTGTAAAACAATAGCTGCCGCTTGCTGTCTGCTGTCATTCCGGGCCCGCCAGATGACATATATCCTGTTGCAAAAAAGGTAACTTCTTTGGGTCGCGAAATAGAATACCCAGCTAGATTGGGATCTCGAGGTTTGCGGTTGTTGTTCATGACGATGGCCAGAATCTGATCAAGAGGATAATAAGCGAGTGTGCGATCTGAAAGCACAATTAAAACATTATAGTCTGTCAAAATTTCCAATTGAGTCGTCTTTTGTAAATCAAGAACCTTCACCCATTGAGGAGCCATCCATGTTGCTGTTTCATCATTTTTCTCCCCATTACTTGTTTCTGTTTCGGGGACTGTAGCCAAAGGCTTGCTTCCCTTATATGGGCTGCTAGATTGGCTTCTCTTTGGTACTTCAGTAGATGGGACTTTTTTAATCGACATGTCACACGCATAAATACCATTTTCTATACCAACAACCATAAAGTATTTCCCGCCAAGACTGCAAGTCACGCCGCAGTTGATACGAGATGTTGCTGTTGTTAAGGTACCCACACGAGTAGATCCGTTTGCAGCCTCGTACTCGCATATGCCTCGGTCAAGTGCTGTTGCTTCAGCGTACACAGCCAGCTTTGGAGCTTCGCCATTCTCGTACGAAAAAAATCGATCTTCAACAACCCGTATGCGAAATGGTTCTGAATTTTGTGCAAATGCAGCCGAGCTATAATCCCGTTTTGCTAAAAGCATTTTAGACACCCATGCACGCCGTTCTTCTTCTGTTTGAGTGTATAAGTAATACACGGCTTTGCTTGCATGGTTACCTGTAGCACCGAGGTCCCGAACTTTTATAGGGTAAATGATATTTTCATTGTCGTAAGTAGCTCCAGCTGAGCCAGATCCAGCTGGTGTGCCTGCACCGCTATTGCTACCGTTACCATTTGCAGAACTTCCATTTCCGCTATTTGAGTTCTTAGATTGCTTTTTGGATTCATGAGAACCTCCCGATAAAACACCAGTAATCATCTTTGTGCTGGATTTAATTACAGGCTCTCCGTCAGCTTGTTCAATTACCAGTAACTCAAGAGGAATCGGTCGCTTAGTTACCATGTACTTTTCTAGATTGTCTTTTTTGACTTTGGCAAGAACGAGATAATTATCGAGTAAAATCATGTGTGTATCAACATAGTCAATCCCAAACTCGCCCTTGCGTAAAACATCGCCTTCATAGTAAATTTTACGGCGAGAGTCGCGCAAGCGTAAGTCAACCTTTTCTTCAAGGTTGGGAAAAGTAATGCGTTCTTCTAAAGTCATGATACTGGAAATGTCTTCGGATTCACCATGAATACGGTTATATTCCTCAACAATTACACGGCATTCATCAATACACCGGCCCCACAGTTGGTATTCGGGGTCATCAGTGGGTGTGCTAGCACGAATGCGATCGAAAAGTAAATTATAACGGCAAAGACGCATAAATGGACTCGACATTAAAAAGTCAAATTTTTGTACTCTTGTGAGACGAGGATCACGTTCAGCCTTATCCAGCCATGCAGCAAAAAGTTCATTTTTTTTGCTTTTTTCGCTAGATACAACGCGCATTGCGTAAGAGTATGTTGATGCCCGTTGCAAATAAGGAGCACGTGCAGCCTTAAGCCAGTTAAGAACTAAATCAGCAATTGATTGAATAAATGGGCCTTGTTGAGCTTGCCTGATTTTTAAATAGGTTAGTAGCTGGTTGTCATTAGAATCTATGAGACCTTGAATGCATCCAAATGTATCATTCCAAAACCGGGCTTGGTTGGATACAACAGGAGGCTTTGCACGATTGAGATAATCACCATAAACATTAAGAAAAGCCTTAAGTCCACGCACATAAATTTCCTCCGTACCGATAAGTTCCTGAATAGCACATTGGCGCTCAATGACTTTTTTCTCAAGTTTGGATAGGTCATCATCAGAGAGATTCCAAATTTTAGCCCAGTTAACGCGATCGCTGTCGTTGAACTTTTGCGCCATATTGATAGTTGGAAGAACCGGTTTATGTGGAATGGTTCTGGAACACCTGGAGCTGTAGCATCGATATACTTCATTGTTTCTTGCAGTTTTATCAAGTTGGTGACTTTTAGAAGAGTAGCAGCCTTTACCCGTGATTGAGGGTAAAACGCCAGAAATGGCATGGTATGGATTAACCACCAACACCCCGGTTTCTTCGTTTACTGTAAGAAAGGCACAATTAGTAAGAGACTCCAAGAGAGGTACTGTAATACGCTCTGCTGCGACCCAGCCAAGTGTTGGAACAGTATGGCGGAATAAATTGATCAAAGCTTCGGAGAGTGTTTCAAATGACATTTCAGCAATGGTATTAAGATATTCAATCCATATGCAAATAGACGAAACTGCCCATGGTGTTTTACAAAGATCAAAATCACGAGAAGAGAGTTTGTCGGGATCTAGTCTGGTTCTTGAGTCTGGTATTGATGGTAAGTCAAGTTTAAGCATTAAACTATAATCCGTTGCTGCCGAGATCTGGGAACTTCTCATCGAAGATTTGGAGATAGGGGTTGACTTAGAGATAGTAGAATAGGACCGAGTTGGAGGTGGTAGTAACTCATGCTGATCGTCCATCATATCTGTACAAGTCTGTGAACGGTGCATACGAAACATTTCGGGACCCTTTACCGTATCTCGGGATGTCGTGGAGATTGAATCTACAAAAGCGCCGGATTGGCCGGACTTAAGCGAGAAGTTTGCAAAGCTTTCAATAATATCCTGTCGTGAAGTAACTGGTTTTGGAGGGCTTGAAGGTACGGGTGAAACTGGGTATGGAAGAGTTGTTTCATCTATTGGATAAGCCAATGATTTTTGCCCAGATTGAAACGCGTCTGGAGGAGGGTAAACATGCTGAGGAGAATAAGAGCTAGATGAATAGGAAGAAATATTTGAACAATTAGAAAAGGCAGATTTCCCAGAATGTCCAGAACTATTAAGCGCGTCGACTTCACCATTTGACTCAGTAGACTTATGGCGATCAAGTTTAGGTTTTGTGGCTATTGTTGGTACCGTTGAATTAGATAAAGAACCAGCAGATTTACTATGGGTATGGGTAGGGGATGTCGCAACATCTTTGCGCTTAATTAGACTTAAAGGGCTGGTAGGAACAAATGGTCCGGATATAATGGAGCAGTGATCAAAAGACTGATAACGGTAGGGGTCGTCAATAATGGAGGCGTCTGAATAAGACGTTGGAGAAGACCCTGTAGGAAGATGGCTATACAAATTAGCCAAGCTGTTGGAGTGACTATGGCCAGAAGATGATCCAGTGGATTTAGATCCGCTATGGCTTAGACTGTGTCGATGGGTTGGCCTGCTGGGGGTTTGAGGGGGGTCTCTTGGAGAAGGAGCCGAGCGTTGTGCAGCTGAGGAGGCAGTAGAAAATACAGTTGAAGATGAAAAGCTTGAAGGAGGCAAACGAGGACCTAGAGGTTTGCGGTCTAATGGTGTTGATTGCTGAGAAGAAGATGAGCTGCCAAATTGTTTTGTTGGAGAGCCAGACCGAGTTGTTGTATCGACACGAAGAGAAATGGGAAAACGCGTAGGTGAGGTATTTTGGACATAAATTGATGAGCTACCAGATGCAGTAATTGGAGAGGACCGATTGGGAGATGATGAAAGCGGATTTGTAGGGGTTAAAGGAGCAGAAGAATATTTAGAGAAATGTGCTGTATTAGAAGCATATTGATAATACTGATGTTCCTGAGCGTATTGCTGCTGTTGTTGTTGTTGTTGGTTATAATCCGTGGCGCTAGTAGCTTGGTAGTGAGAAATGTATGCCGTGGTGGTATTGTTGATATTGGTTTGGGCCAAATCGATAGTATTCTGAGTGCCATAGAAATAAATTGGAGATGCGGAATGAGGGAGTTTGTAGGAATAACCATTATCAGAAGATTGAATTATGGTTTTATACTGTGTTGGCTTTGGTGGAAGGTCTGGAGGGTTTGCATTTTCGGAATTGGGAGCACCCGCGGTTTCAATGAAAGGATCCGGGCTATTTTATAATCCTGTTAAAAAAATGCCGATAAAAATACCAAAGAAAAAAAAGTATATGTAAAAACAGTGTATTGTGTTGTTTCCATATATGAATAGATTTCTTTACTTACAGTACATTCGAACGAGATATCGGGCTTACGGTTCTAGGCAGTTCTGTATATGGTCTCGTAGGGCTGGCACTGTCAGCATAGTGCATGTTTACTAGAGGGCTTCCATTGGAATAGCGATATGAACGCTGTGAGTTTTCTTTCGGGGGAAGTGGAGGAGGAGCTTGTTGTGGGTTAGAATGCTGATACTGTTGTTGAAAGTATAATTGCTGCTGGTACAACTGTTCTTGTTGTTGCTGGTAAGTCTCATAAGAGGTCTGAATAGCATTATTGTTAGAAGACGGTATATAACCAGAATCCCTAGGTGGAGATGAATTGTTATAAGGGTACATTATCAAAAAAAGAGTGACATTTTTTTTTTGGTTGTCTTTTTTTTTTATTTTTAGTTGGCGATGTTGTCGGGTGGTAAGTTAAGATCTCTAAGGTTCAAAATGCCGATGTAGAAGGGCGGAGGCGAACGGAGGTTTGTTGAGGTAAACAAACAAATAAATAAACAAACAGTGGCCCGCTACACGCCTTATGTTACGAAACATGTGATCCTCAGGGGAATGGCGTGAAAAGAGAAGTGTAATATACTTGTTACACTATTTGTGTCAATTTTGATCAACGTGTAATACATTTGGTGTCACAGCTTGTGACACAACTTGTGTCACAATTTGTGTCATACCCAATGGGCAGGTTCCATAAGGTCTAGACTCGGTGCAGGACAAATTACCAAATGGCTTATGGCATCAATAACCCAGCCGCCGGTTTCCAGTAGTAAGGTACACACGTTAAAAAATATCTATTTATTACGTAATACAGATATTAATTACACCGTGGTACGGAAAAGCCAGCCACTAATATCCAGCGGCAGCAGCTACCGGTTGAGATAAATTTGATTAATCTGATCAATCTGATCAATCAAATTGATATGATTCAAATTTCTTTTTTTTTGTCAAAACTCGAAAAATTTTAAATTCCGTCTCCCTCTCATAGCGGCTACATCCCGCAAGTTTCTACTAAAGTGTTTAAAAACTTGCACTGAGGGTGTGAGCGATAATTGTTGCCCTTTCCTTGAATAGCGTCGTAGGTTTAAGCAGTATGAGCATTTTAGAATTCCTTTTCGACTCTCAAGGTTGTCAGCTCAATGAAAAAATATACCTTGCATGATCAATAACTTCTATGGAACTTGAGAAATATAAAAGGAACACATAATTCCTTTGATTTTTCTTGTGAATCTTTTTGTTTCTTTGCCATTTTTTCAAGAAAAATAATAATGGTAATAATGTTTCCACATATAATACCCTACTCCGTATATACACCCAAACTTTAGCTTAGGCAGCGTGCTCCACCCATAATACCAAATTAAAATCCAGCTACTTGATGTAGGGTTTTGCAAAAGTCACATTCCTATATTTTACTCACGCACTCAAAACAAAAAATGCTTTTAAAATGAATGCAGTAACTGCCAGAATCAATGATCACAAAAATATTTAATAAATATAAATGAAAAAAAAAGAAAGTGAAAAACGAAGGAAACGAATTTGGAACTACGCCAGCTCTCCTGCCAAAATAGGCAGCAGTTATTGTAGTGTCGAAGAAATGTTTGCTCTGTTCAATATCCAACCGGCAATCTAGAATTGGATAAACTAATTTAAATCCATGAGCATATAAATACTTTAATTTCTTTCTCTGAATACCCTTTTTTTTTTTTCTGTTTCTTCAAAAAAATTTTATAAAAAAAATCGTCATTATCACCTTCATTACACCCCGGTCATATATATAATTCAAAATGGTCACTGCTGGTAAGTCTTTCTATTCAACTGTATATTAAATAAAAATACAATTTGTTAATTTTTCTTGTCTTTAGTCGCTGTTATCTCCGGTAACTCTACCGTCACTGGTACTATCACCTTCAACCAAGCTTCTGCTGCCGAGCAAATCAACATCGCCTGGAACATCACAGGCAGCACACCCAGCTCCCTTCGTGGTTTCCACATTCACTCCTATGGTGATCTTACCAACGGCTGCACTTCTACCGGAAGCCATTTCAATCCCCTCAACGAGACCCACGGTGCTCCCTCTGACTCTGTTCGCCACTTTGGTGATCTCGGCAATATCTGGACTGATGCCAATGGTGCATCGGTCGGTTCTACCACTGACCGTCTTTTGACCCTCTTTGGTGAAAACTCCATTCTTGGAAGAGCTGTTGTTGTCCACACTGGCACTGATGATTTGGGCAAGGGCGGTGATGCCGACTCTCTTAAAACTGGTAACGCCGGAGGCAGAGCCGCTTGCGGTGTTATTGGCATTGCCCCAACTCCTAGCAATACTGGTACTACTACCGCTGTCACAACAGTTACTGTCACTGTCAAGGGCACTGATTGTGCTACCTCAACTGAAGCTACTGCCACTGCTTCTAAATAAATTATTCAATCCTTGTGTATTTTTTAGTTTGTTTTTTTTTATCATTAACCCGAGACAATGTAAAATGTCCATGAAAAGTTAAATTAATCTTAATATCCTCTAATTAGATGTTTTCCATAACAAAACCTTAATATTACCCTCCAATTGTATGTTTTAATTGTTGAATAAAGATATCATTATCCCTTGAGCCTAGTCAACATGTTTTTAACTTAGTAAATGTTTTTAAATTTAAAAAAGATCACCCATTGTTTTATAATTTAGGTAGAATTTAGGATGCCAATATCGATTGCTTAATTGGCTACTTTGCTTGAATAGACGCAATAAGCAGTAGATGGGCATAGACAAAAATAAAGATGAGTAATTATTAACAACTTTTGAAGTAGCTTATTTCAAGTTAATCTAAGTCTAGCCAATTTTATTTAAAAAAATTAAACAGCTTCAACAGTTTTTTAGGTATGTTTTTAATTCAATTTTAAAAACGTTTCCGTGGAGAACCCTAGATCCCTGATTTGCCAAGGAAAGCAGCTGCTATAACCACGGTTAGTGTTGTAACAATTTTTTAGGTAAATAATAAAGTGCGCTCAAAAAGTGACGTATAGCCAAAAAGCTGTCTGGTTTCAATGCCTAAAAGCAAATTTCACTTGGTTTAAAGGCTTCTTGGCCAATGGTTATCAAATTCATGTTGGCCCTCAAAACCCAATTTAAAATGTGTTTTGTTGCTAGTTACGTAAAATACGCAAATCCTAACAAGAAAGACGGTGAAGTTTAAGCCTTAAATAAAAATGAAAGATAACCCGCACAAGAAATGAAAAAAAGTTTAATTAACCTATTTGCGGAACTATTCATTATACGTAAGCCTTTGATTCTTGATCAAAAAATGCAAAATGTCTAAACGAAACCTCTCGTATTAGTAAGATTATCTATTGAATATTGCAAAGAAGTTTAATACAATCCACATACCATAAATTATAGAGTTCTAGATTGTTTTTTTTAAAAAATGTTGTCAGTATCAACTATGATTGATGAATGATAATTATTACTCCTACCTTAACGTATATATTCAGGTAAAAAGAAAAGTATCTAGTGATAATGTTCTGGAGTTTCATTGGTTTTAAATTGAATGATCATCATCTGGTGTCAACATTGGACAGCAATACTTGGCTAAACCAGCGTTAAAAAATACATTTTCTTTGCAAGTAAAATTTTACAAAATTCATTTTTTAACGGTTGAACTTGATATTTATCGCTTTATTTTACGTTTCTGCAGCCTTTTGTTTTTGACAAATAGTTATCTATAAATCTATACATGTATTGTGCTAGAAAGTTTTTTTTTTCCTTTGAAATCAAATGAATATAAGTTAGAACTTGTAGTTTAATTTTTTTTCAAAAAGAAAAAAAAACAGTTTAAAATTTATTTAATATTTAAAAATTATATCAACGTCATATTAGATATTTTGAAAAGACCAATTATCATCCAGTCAAGACACTTAAGAATATTTGTTATTTCAAACTTACATTTACAAGTAATTTGTTTTAAAAAAATACTGAACAAAGTTATATTATTTTAAATATCTTTACGTTTGTAAACATTTTTAAAATCAAAAAAAACCATTTCTTTAACTCAGTAAACAATATTTAAGAATTTACCAATATTCTGCAAATGTCATTGTAATCTAATTTCATCTACTCTAATGACTTTTTTGTTTTTTTTTTCAAAATATATATATATATATATATATATATATATATATATATTAGAATACCAAAATAAAAAATTGAAGGAAACTATAGTCATTTATTATTCGAAAGTTTTGTTGCTTGAGAGTCAGGGTGAGCGCAATACTCCAGTTGCCTAATGGAGTACTTGGTTAGAAATTGTTCTTAAACGAAAGCAATAAACGATACACATTCATTTCACAGGTAAAAAAACTAAAATTTGTATTGTTTATAATTGTCTTTTCTCCAACTTTAATTCGCAGTGGGGTATCCCAATTGCATGTTGGCGAGTTGTTTTTAATTGATGAAGCTTAGCCCATGTGATAAAGTCTAAACAAAATGAAGTTTGGTGTTAAAGATTTATTGTTTTCACTTTGTTAACAAAATCGCAGGCCTATTTAAGAACTTCAAAAGTTATCCACGTCTAAGATGTTCCTTTTTTTTCTGGGGTCAAGTTTATCAGCTACGAAAGGATTAATGCCTACGTGCGGCTGTGCTGCAAATTAGCTGCGGTTGATGCGCATGGGGCAAACGTTTTGCTTCCCCACTGAAAGTGCAGAATGTTGGGTGCGTATTACATAATAATCAAGCTTAGAGGGGTTATATGTTACAACTGCGTTACAACTGCGTTACAGCTGAAATGTTGCAATGTCGCAATTTTAAGAAAATTGCTCATTTTTTTGAATTTCTCTCTCCTCCTGCTCGAGGCAGCAGTCCAGAATGTCTCTTCTGCCAAAGGAAATTTGGCAATCTCCTGTCGAACACCTGCACCCACCATCAACAAAAAATGAGCATTTTAGTATTCCCGTTTCATCCTCCAAGGTGTGTTCCCTGGCGAACCCCTGGGGCCACGAAAGGTCTCGTAGTAAAAACCATCATATATATAAGCCCAAGGTGTTCCTGTATTTTTTCATTTTTTTAAAAAAAATCCTAAGAAATAGAAGTCACTATTTCATGGTTTTTTTTGTCTCATTCTAATCACTGTGTTGAGATCCTTCAAAACCCTAGCTCACTTGACCACATGAAGCTGTCTGATGAAACTTTCTTCTAAAACCTCAATTCGCACCAAGTACTTGCCCAGATGATGGTTGCCTTCTTATATGAGTAATCTCATGGAAATAACTCACCATAACTCCCCCCCCCCCCCCCCCCCCATACAGAGCACACCGCCTGCTGCTTTTCCGTGGGGTCTTTTCCGCTAGTGTCCTTGCTTCATGTTGGCATATCCACTTTAATAATACCGCAAGGACTACGAACCTTAAGTTCATAGGTCTACCATAAGAGCATGCCACATGATACCTTTGGCCGTATTCCCTTTATCTCTTGAGAATGCCTTTTTGACGAGGGTGGTGGCTTCTTGCTCCAGTGTTACTCTTTGGCATATACTGTAACCAACTCTACCCAACGCACCTTTTCGGAATCCGTGAGCCTGCTCCATCCATCTCTGATTTGTTGCTGACAGCTAATATTCAGTAGCTATTGTTGCATAAGGGCCTCAGAGATCATCATAATTACCCGGCCTTGTGGCAACTTGCCTCCTTGTGCAGCAAAAATATCTTAATAGTTCCCAATTGCACTCGACGCCATTATGCGACAGAGATTTGGCCCTTTCTTTTCCCATTGACTTTAATCGTCACTGTGGTTGTTAATTAATTTAAATATCCGAGATGATTAAAAAAACACCACTTGGATTGAATACGATGAACCGTTGTGGGCTTCTGTTACGTCGGTACACTCTGGAGGAGAGCGTTTACGACTTACCTTTTTTTAATACTGCACGGCAACATACATTCGGCTGGGTGTCTTTGCCATAGACACTTCTAGACGGGCCAATTGGCTGGGGCTTAGTCATTCCTTTTGCTCAATTATAAATACTCTGCTCTTTCTTCTGGGTTGCTTCCTCCTTCCATCCTTTTTTTAATTTAAATATTGTTTCTTCCTTCTATTTTTTTCAATCCTCTTTGTAAACTTTCTAAATATTTTTCTTTCCATTTTTAAAGTTAACTTCTATATTTACAATGGTCAAGGCTGGTAAGTAATAAATGGCTCCGCTTGGCTCTATTTTAGCAATTGACTAATTGCCTTTCTTTCATAGTCGCTGTCGTTCGTGGTGATTCCACTGTTAAGGGTACTGTTACCTTTGAGCAGGCTTCCCCAGAGGAGCAGGTCAAGGTTTCCTGGAACATTACTGGTAATGACCCCAATGCTCTCCGTGGTTTCCACGTCCATCAATTTGGTGACAACACCAATGGCTGCACTTCCGCTGGTGGCCACTTCAACCCTTTCGGTAAGACACACGGTGCTCCCGAAGACGAGAACCGTCATGCCGGTGATCTTGGTAACATTCAGACTGATGCTGAGGGCGTTGCCGTTGGCTCCAAGACTGACAGACTTTTGTCTCTTTTCGGCGAGAACTCCATTCTTGGTCGTTCTGTTGTTGTTCACGGTGGCACTGATGACTTGGGCAAGGGTGGCCATGCTGACTCTCTCAAGACTGGTAATGCCGGTGGCAGACCTGCTTGCGGTGTTATTGGTCTGTCTTCATGACTCAATGAACCTGCTAAAAGCATTGGCACCTCTCTCAATTCCCCTCAAGTTAGAGGATTGGAAGGCCATGGTGCTAGTTGCCTTAAGATTTAATGAAATGTAATGACGAGATTTTAAATATAATGATTTTTTTGTGTTAAAATTTAATATCTATGGGATATTTTGGACTAGTTCCTATTCAAAATTTTAAAGCTTTTGTGTGACTTATTTTTTTTCCCCTTCTAAACCTCCTTTTTTCCCATTTGGATGTCACTAATTTGTTCCTCCCCACTTGCTTGCCATTTCCTTAACCATAGCAATGTTTTCGTTTCCTTGGAACAAGCCGGACCCTGACGAAGCTGATTCCGCCTCTACCTTGGATTACTGGGCTTCTTCTCTCAAGTCTTCGCTGCTAAGGGATGTCGGAGGCTCTTCTGACTTATTGCGGGGGCCCGACTCGACCACAGCTACGACAAATGGCAACAACCAAAACAATACGCGGGTTCGTCGTCGTCGCTCCAACCAATTTGTTACCGTGGCTCCTAAACCATCTGATGACGATCCTTGGGCCTACTATTATGCGTATGCCAATTCGGCTTTTGGTCGGAATGCAAACGGTGCTCTTTCCAACAAAGCATACTCTACAATTGGTATTGTACGGACCCCAGCTGCCATTAAAGGCATAAGTTCAGAACGTGGTCTGGTTCCACGGACATCTCGAGCGCCTAGAGTCGACGAGAATAACAACTGGGATACATTGACTGGTCCGTCGAATGCCAACGACCGCCACAAGAGCAGAACTCCCACAAAAGCAGTAACTACAACAAACAGCTCTGTTTACCCCGATGTATCAACTCCACCCCCCTCCAAAAACAGACTCCGACACTCTCAATCTGTTTATGGTGGTATGTCTTCGTTGTATGATTCAGACCTCTCTCGCTCCAGCACAGGTTATGACGATGTGGCGGGTCCGTACACCAGCACCACTTTAACTACATCAGCCGAGGCCCAAAATTCCCTGGTGTCTTCTCCCCACGAATCTATCCAGGAACGACTGCTTGCCTCCATGTTCCGAAAGCAGCAAAAGGAGGCCACCCGAAAAACACGAACTGAAACCTACAGATCTCGTGAACGGTACCCGCGCTCGGCTACGGTTGCCGGAAGTGTTGGTCGTGGCCGCAGCGAAGCCCCAGAATTCCCGTCAACGGCACATTTGGCTCGTCAGCAATACCAAACATCACCACCTAGACAAAGACTACCCCCCACACAACCACACACACGTGACTTTGATGAGTTTGATGACTTTGATGGGTTTAGCAGTACGACGACTGGATCGCCTGCGCGAAAGACGCCATCACGCTCTGTATCTTTGCAAAAAACAGGGCCTTCTCGCATAATCCCCCCAAATCAACCAACTGCTCGTGAATCATCTTTAAGAGCACAAAAACATGAGGTTACTGAAGGTAGACACCCCTTTCAAGATGTGGCTTCGACATCACCATCTCCCATTAGAAGGCTTTCAAATTCATATCGAGGCACTCTATCCAGCTATGCACGATCTGAGCGGGCACCTACACCTATCACTGAAGAATTAGAGGCTCATGATGATAACCAAGAAGTTGACGATGGATTAAGCGGATGGGGTTTACCTAAAATCTTGGTTGCCACTCAATATGATGAAGATGACATTGAAGCGGAAGAAGAAAACGACGGTTATATGCATATGGATGCGGAAGTTGGCCATAAAGCCTCCGATATTGATAGCGCTGATCATTTTGAGGATATTTTAGATAGTTATGGCGACGATATACAGAGTGATTCTGGTAGCTTTGACAGCAGAGAAAACGACTTTTCAGACGATGAGGCAAACTTCGAGGCTGTAGCAAGGTCCTTCAACTTTGAGCAAATTCGCAGGTCAATCACTGGCGCCAGCCTTAGTAGTCGGCTTGATAACCTTGAACCGACTCCGTTACAAAAACGAAATACGAGATTACAAAAGCAACCAACGAAACCTGCCAGTATTGCCGCCCCATCTCGCGGTTTCAAAAAGTCCCAAACTTTTGTTGGCGGGCTGGATTCCATCATTAACTCCCAGCAAAACGGTCCACAATCAGCAGCCTACAGCACAACTTCTACCGCCGTTGATGTTCTGCCGCAGCAGTCAAGACTCCCCAACCAAGCTGCAACGGTTGCATCTGTCTCGGCATCTGTCCCCGCCAACTCTTTATCTACCCCACGTTCTAGAGCACCGACAGGAATAGCTAGAACAAAATCAGAAGCAGGATCCGAAATAAGTGTAACAATCTTACCATCAAAAGCTTCAAGCATATTGCACAAGCTATACAGCGTCATCTACTGGTTGCTTCTCTTGAGTCCAGGGACGACCCAATCGATACGTGCATTTTTTTCTCGCTCACTTTCCAATGCCTTTGCATTGCGTATTGGTTTCATGGACTCTCGTCGTTTGCGTCGCAGTGCAGTCATTGTTTTGATTCTTGCCCATCTGTACTACCCAGTTATTCATCGCAAAAATCGTCATATAAAAGCTGTGCTCCAATCCTATTCACGTCAGCCTACAAAGCAAACCGCATCTGTTGACCAGAAACCAGGCTTGAATAGTTTTGGAAATAACAAAAGATTGCCTAAATCAGCGACTTTTTCCTACCACAGCAACGGAAGCAGTAGCAAAGTTAATGGCAATGGAAACAACCAGCGCGCTCCCATCTACGCGGTTGCAGCGGCAGCTGCAGCTCGCCAAGAAGACCTGCTTTCGCGTGGAGAAAGGCTTTCACGCTCGGGGTCAGTGCGATCTATCCGGTCAATAGGCTCAGTGGGCTCTCTACGATCAATGCGGACGCGCAAGGAAAAAAAAGATCACGACTTTCCAGCGTGGGGTGTGTAACATAAAACCAGATATTTGTAATTATTTTTAAACAATAAAATCAAAATTGCATTCTAAGAGGTTCATTAAATAGTCATCACATTAAAAAAAACAACAGGTGGGTTTATTCGTCATTAGAGTCGTTATCATTATCATCATTACTGTCCTCGGCTTCTTCTTCATCATCTTCATCTTTTTCATCAGCCTTGGTCTTTTTGGCAGGTTTATCAGCGTCTTCACTCTTACGTTTACGCTTTTCACCAAGTTTACCCTCACGATCATTGAGAGAGCTTGAACCAGCCTTCTCACCCTCCTTAGCCTCTTTATCTTCATCCATTGGAGGTGGCACAAACCATGGAATTTTGCCGCGGTTAAAGTCATTGAGCACCATCTTGGCAACACCGCTTTCATCAGGTTCACCACCCTTAAGCAGTCTTCCACTTTTACGAGCAATCATTTCCAGGAATTGAGTGCTATCCTGCCATCCACGAATCTCGTAGGTATTTTCCAGATGGTGCTGTTTGCAACGCGACAACATTGCAGGAATAAACTGTTCAGGGTTAGAAACATGTTCAACGCGCACCACGCCTTTGAACAAAATATCTGTTTCAGTATCCTTTGAGCTTGGAGGCACAATACCAGGACAGTCAATTAAAAAGATACGCTTCATGAGAGTAATGTATTGCCAAATCTTCGTCTCGCCAGGAATAGGGGCAACATTGCACACCTTCTTTTTTCGCAGGGTGTTGATGATAGAAGACTTGCCAACATTGGGATAACCAATGAAACCGACTGAAATTTGTTTACGATCAGCATGCAAGGATGAGAACTGACGCAAAAGGCTGATTAAACTTCCTTTTCCAAAGGAATTAGTGATGGATGCATGAAATGCGATGGTAGGATATGATTTAGATAAATGTTTGATCCAAGCGGCCTGTAAAAATAAAAAATCAAGTTAGTAAAATGAAAAATAGAACAAATATTTTCTCTCCAAAAAAAATGAAAATTTAAAAAATGTCTGTTTCAATACTATGAATCTTGTCACAAAGGAAGGCACCAGGGCCAAGACAAGCTTCAACTCAAAAAAGAAACAAAGTGCTCATCTCCAGGAGCTTTCCAAAACGGAAAGCATTGTTTAGGATAGAACGGCTAATCTTCCACAGTTGTAACGGGTAACAACCTCATTAGTCAATAGCACCCATGAAGAATGGAGGTATTCCCTGACAGAACTATGGGTTTGGAAAAAAGAGAGAAAAAAAATAAAAAAATAAATACTCACAGTAACCCAGTTAGGAACAAGATCACACTTATTCAAGACATAAATCAAATGTTTATGAGGTGCCTCCTTTTTAAGATAATCTTGAACAGAAATGCAGCGAGTTCCAATGGGATCTCTAGCATCCAAAACATGGATAATAACATCAGACGAGTCAATGACCTTATAAAGCTCGTTCCAGATACGTTTCGATGTGCCCTTGTGAAAAATGGCCTCTTTAGCTTGATTGGACCAGCCTTCCTCAAGGTGTGCAGCATTTTCCGCATCTTCTTCCAGTTTGTCTTCATATCGCTTTAAACTGTCGTCAGCATGAGTAGCAAGCTCCTCCAGTGAGCTCACAGTAAGATTAGGTTTCTTGCGTTGTGATTTGGGTCCGAATGTATGTTCATAAGATTCAGTTTCAACAATCTTAACAGTGGGAACATGTGTCTTTTCCTCAAGCAAAGACATAGGAAGCTTGTTCTTCCTCAGAATCACTTGGTAAGGATCATCCTTTTTGTCTTTCATAGCTTCACGGAAATTGATGAGAGCATCTTGTGAAATAACGCGTGTGCTGTTAAACCATCTGCGATCAGGAGCTATCCGTGCGTTGGGAATCTCTGTACTTTGAAATGTAGCTTCACGAACAACATCACCTCTAGCATTGTGTTTGGCGCGGCCTTCTTTGTACATATTCAGGCGTTTCACCTTTTTGGCGTCACGGAAAAAGTTTTCACCCTTAACCTTCAGGTTGCCGGGTCTCTTAGGCTCCGAAGAACCAGAGCTCGAGGCTGCTGGTTTGGAGGCTTTCTTTTCCCTCTTGTGAGCACCCATTTTAAGAATAAAGTTGGTGTTAATTGGTTGAAATTAAATTTTTTATTTGAAAAATTGGTGAAGATAAAGCTCTTGGAGAAGAAAAAAAAAGAGAAAAGAAAAAAGAGGAAATTTTTTTTTTGAATAAGAAAAAAAAAATTTTTTATGAAAAATTTTTATCAATTGATTACATAATCTTTTTTTTAAAAAGAAAACCTGAGCCCTAAGTAAATTTACGTCCACATAACGTGACTTTAATCAGCCGTTTCCATGGTAAACCATAACCTTCTAGGTGTAGCTTCTAAAAGTAAACAAACCAGAGCTTTAGTCTTTTCAACTCAAAACTCCTCTCTAAAGCTGCTGAGCAGTTCAATCAAAAAAACAATTCTGATGAATGAGGTATCACTTCCCGATATCAGCAATCTTTCCTTTGATCGTCTTCTTAGGATCAAATCTATTCTCCAGCCTTCTAAAAATACCCGTATTCATGATACTTCGGTCGCAAACCGCAAGAACAATGTTCAACAAGCACTTATTTCCACCGACAGGAAGCTTATCCGCTCCAAAACAGCATCTGAACGCCATAAACTTGCTCTTCACATCATAAACTCTGCGGATAATGTCATTGAATCATGGAATGAGAAGAAGACAAGTATCAGGAAACTTTCTACTTCTTCGTTACCGTCTCCGTCTCCATCTCCCCCACCCCTAGATTCCACTAAAATTGCAGCATACGAAGCCATTTCTTTAGCCTTTAAAACACTTTACGAAAACAGATCAGCTAACTCTGCAAAACAGTTAGATTTAGAAAAAAGACATCTTTCCATCATTTTGAAATTATTAGATGTTCCAATGATTGACGAATCAATATTAGAGCTGCATGTTTTGGTAGACAATATAAATCTACGCATACATGGATCGTTATTACCTTTTGCGTCTATTTTCACCATATCTCCAAATCCAAATTATTTAAATCAATCTACTGCAAACTTGATTGTATACACTCAAATTGCTATTCTTAAATCTATCATTAAAGTACCTCCAGCATCTCAACCTGTTTCTAACAAAGTAAGTAAATCAATACTCGACTCAATAATACTAACATTCAGATAGACAATCATTGATTCATTAAACTCACCTAATGGTATCCTATTTTGGGTTTCGCAAATACCCTTAAATGCAGCAACCCAAAAGCTTGTTATATTTGCTAAACTTTTTTTAGCGCTCTCAAACAACTGTGATTCATTGACATGCTTTTCTTATAGAATTGCATCTTTACAATTATTCCCACAAATACAAGAAGTTTATGTCAATATGCTTCTTGCTTCATACTCTACCTTACGCAAAAAGGAAAACATGTCTTATGACAACATAATTCAAGATTATGGTACTGATTTAATCCGATTAGTCAAGAAAAAGTACATGCAATTAAAAACATTTTCAACTTTTGTCACTTGGTTTGACAGACTTTCTAAAAAATCTTCATCAAATATTTGGAATGAAGCAAATAATTTGATCAAAAATGTCAATGTTGATCCAGTTTTATCTCTTGTTGAAGAATTAAAACTGGACCCTACAGTTGAAAAAATGAATGCATTATCATCCATCGAAAACATTCAGGAATATTTTGGAGCTCCTGAATTTTTTAATACATTTCTTCACGTTTCAAAAACATTTCTAGATGCATCACAATATTTGAATTTCATAGGTATCATAGATTTCTACCTATTTTTTTTACATACAAAACATCCCAACCTTACAAAATCCTTTTCAAAGGTATCATCATCATTTTTTCATCATGTCAAAGTAATAATTGAAAAGGATGTTTCAGATTCTACATTTATCGTTTTGCTTTCTATTTATGAAAAAATTGCAAACGGTTTGGAGATAATTGAAGACAATACTCATCTTATGTATATTTCTAACTCTCTTCTTCCAATTGGGGCTCGTCTTCGACATAAAAACAACGATATATATTTGGAATACTGGAATAAATCTGTTTCAATAGAGCTGGACTTATTTGAAAAAACATCACATCCATCATTGTCATTTCCAGGAAAACTAGAGCGTCTTATCATTACCCTTATCGATTTTGCAAAATTGAATGAAGCGTTTCGAATTTTGTGCCTTTCTTTTCCTTTAATTGCATCGCTTGAAAAAATCCAAGATTCTGCATCGACGTTACCATTATATTTGCAATGGCAGTCACCATCAAGCAACAGACTTTTAAACATTTTTGCAAGTGTTCTCTTAGAAGACTCAACTTGCAAGGACATAGAAATTAAAAACGTTGGTGCTGAAATAGAAGGCTCAATACTTGAGCAGCTACTAATATGTTTGGAAAAATATACAGGTTCTACCAAAAAAGAGACAGCAATTCAAATCATGAAAAGACTTGAGGTCCTATATTTCAATAACCCTCTTCGTTTGTTGCGGTCCTACAATTTTTTTTTTAAATCTGTCAATGAAATATACAACATTCAAGTGATGGAAGAGTTACTGGAAAATTTAGTTATCAAAAGCACTTTAACAAATAATAATAGACGGACAAGCAACGGTGCCAATTTATTAGTAGATTCTTCCAAGTTAAAATCTGACATAGAATTGGCCCATCATAGATTTTTTATTATTTCATGTGCTTCGTTTTCTTTGGCAATTTCATCAGCAACTGTTTCAACAAAAAAATACCAATTTTTCAACTGTTCAGTAAACTATGCAATTGAGATGTTTAAATCAAAAACTCAAAGTGACAATACAGAAAAAGTTATAAGTCACATTCAGAGCATGTGTGCTTTTCTGGATTTGCAAGGAGCTAATGAAAAACGGGCCGATTTACTAAAAGCTATGCGTGATAGTTTTCTATTAAAAGGAGAATCAAATGAAGTTCTTGTTAATCGCATGCACTGTCGCCTTGATCTCATAAACTCATTAATTGCATTGGGATATACAGGTTCGGCAGTGAAAGAAATCTCATCGTTAGAATCAGAGTACCAGGATCATCAATTTATTGTACCGATCGATAGAGCTTGGGTTAAATTAAGACATGCTCAAAGCTTAGTATCAGTTGGAGATACTGTGACTGCCAGAACTGTATTTAAATCTCTTTTTGAAATGATTCAAAATGATGAACTTTTAAAAATGCCTCTTTTAAAAGGTCGTCCTGCAACAGAAGAAAGACATCATTTTCAACAGAGATCACTATTATTTGCTGAAATCTGTATTACATTAGGTTTGCTTCATTCTGCTGAGGTATGTTTTATTTTTTTTTTAAAAACCTTTTACTAATAATGATAGGGAAATGTTGACTACGGTATTTCTCAAGCGCAAAAATCAATCAGCTTTTTGCAAGGTTTTTTGAAAAAATTTCAATCTAGCTCGGGTAATAGATCTTCTCGTGAAACAACTTGGCAGCTGACATCTATTTTGATTAATGCACAGATCCAAATGGCTATGTCGTATGAAAGGCTTGGTATTATTCGTGAGGCATGCTATTATGTTGACGAAGCCATTAAAACAGCTCAGGCTTCCGATTGTGGGCTTCGTTTAGCTGTAATTTTGGCTTTTGAAGCTGAGGTTCGTGTAAAAATGGGCAATCACACTAAGAGCACAGAATGTCTAGAAAAGTGCCAATCCATTATCGAAAAACTTAATCTACAAGATTTAAACGTTTTATACTATGCACACTCCGCCATTCTCAGTTTGCAACGACAACGTTTATTTAATGAAGAGAATCAATACTATGTTCTTTCTGATAAAATTTTTTCTGATCTGGAGCAAAAAAGTCACAAGTTTTCAGTTTCCGAGATGGCAAAAAAAATTTCCCGTTTGTCTTTGACAAATATGGAGGCCGTGACCCCCAAAAGTACCACAATAACAATGTCAACGCGCCGTAGTCTTGTGGGAAGAAGATTATCTGGACCACTTTACTCGGAAAAGTCTACACCTACACCAACTTTTCGCAAAAGCTTACCAAGTACATCTCCTATGAACTTTTTACCTATGATGGATACCCCAAAAAAAGACCGCATTATTAAAGAAGAGTCGCAGGAAGGCCCAAGCGAAATATTTGGTGTTGAAATTATATGGAACTCGATAGTTCGGAGCCAAGTTTATAGTCTGGGACTTCAAAATTCTGTTGATGGAGCAATGTCTCTCTTGGAAGATCAATATCGCAGTGTTAGTATTCGAGACGATCTTCTTTTAGAAATTGCTCAAGCAAGAAACCTTTTTCTTCTTGCTAAAAACATCCTCTCCAAAGATCCTGTTTATTCATTTGTTTTTGATTCTGTTATTTGTGTGCCATCAATTAAACCTAATCATGCTTTTCGCGATAATTATATGAATGATTCTACTTTACCGAAGAGTGCAATTAACCATCTTGAAAAAGCACTAAAAATGATCCTGGATAATATTCCAAAAATCATGATTTTATGTAATGCTACAGAAGTAAGCTCTGTCGCCAGTCTGCTCAATGCAGTTCAAATGAGCTTGGCTGCAATTCTGGAAATAATTTATGAAAAAATTGATATTGGAAAAGTAGCAACTAGCTATGCCAACCTTGTTTTGCAAGATGCATCTCGCAGACTTACTTTAGAATCTGATCGAAGCGTTGTCAAACTGCGCAGTTCAGATTACAATTGGCCAACTGAAGCACCCGAGAGAGTTGATACCCCAAAGACAATCATTAGTATGTACAATGATTTTGAACACGATATCTTAAACTCACTGCCCGAAAAATGGGCTGCAGTTAGTATTAGTGTTTCTGCCGAAACCGGAAGTTTGTCATTGTGTCGATATGAAAAAAATAAGATCCCTTTACAGCTATGTCTTCCATTAAACCGCCACAGCAGTCGCGATGCTAACGAAGAGTCTTTCTCGTTTGATTTGGGAATGCAACGTTTGAGAGAAATCATTGAAAAGAGCAATGCATCTGCAAGCTCGCAGCGAACATCCCAAATTAAAACATCTGAAGAACGGCATTTGTGGTGGAAAGAACGCTACAGCTTAGATCAAAAACTGGAAGAGCTTTTGGGGGATGTAGAATACTTTTGGCTGGGTGGATTTAAAGGTATGTTTTCACGTGAACGTGTTGTATCTCATCTTTTAGAAAATCTCGCTACTCAGTTTGTCAAATTGTTACGAGTATATTTACCATCCCGTAACTGGGTTTCGGGTGGAGTTAGGCCAAGAAGTGGTCTTGGCAAATCTCGGTCACGAGAAGAGTTTCAAAGGTTCTCCGGTAGTTTGCAAGAAAACAACAATGGAAGTACTGGCAGCACATGTAAAGGCAGCGCTGGACTTGAAGAGGTGGAAATTGAGCTAGATCCACGAGTTCTTGAATTGTTTGTTGGACTTGGAGATCCTGATAATATCAAGGATCCTGGCTTGATTGAAGATTTGACATACTTTGTACTTGACATTTTGCAATTTCATGGTGAGCGTAATGCTTTTGATGAAATTGAGATTGATCAGTTAATGGTACATTTAGAAACAGCATTACATCATTATCATGCCCAAGTCGCATCGATGGATGAACAACTTAGGGAAGGGGATGTGGAGCATACTGTGCTTGTTCTTGACCGTAACACACAGGCGTTTCCATGGGAATCAATACCTTGTTTACGAGAACAATCAGTGTCACGAGTTCCCTCGTTATCGATTTTATCCCAGTTACTGAAAGAGCACTACCAGCCAGAAATCGACCCAGTATGGCCTGTTGTACAGGTGTCGCTGGAAAAAAGCAGTAGCGATAGCGGATGCTACTACATTTTGAATCCAAGCCGTGATTTGCCCAAAACACAAGAACGGTTTGAAAGCAAACTTACGAATCTGCGGGGATGGAGCGGTTTGGTTTCGGAAGAACCTACCGAGTCTAAACTAGTGGAGATGCTCGAAACCGGAAATCTTGTTATATACATTGGACACGGGTCCGGATTACAGTACATTCGTGCGGCAAAAATAAAATCACTGAAACGCTGCTGTGCAACATTACTTCTTGGATGCAGCTCAGGTGCCCTTGAAGAGGCAGGGGATTACGATCCATGGGGAACACCAATGACATATATGATTGCCGGGTGTCCTATGTTACTAGCCAATATGTGGGACGTAACTGACAAGGACATTGACTTATTTAGTACATGCATGCTTGAGCGATGGGGTGTGTTGCCCCCACCTAATCCCGGAATGGGTGCCAGTGCAATTAGCGAGGCTGTTCGGGATAGCCGAGATGATTGTAATTTGCGGTTTTTGAATGGAGCTGCACCAGTGATATATGGAATTCCACTTAAGATTAAAAAGACGGTAGAAAAAAAATAAATGTATGAATAATATTACCATTATTTATTATAATTCGCTAAAGTACTGTTTGTATTTTATCAAAAATTTATGAATGTCTATGCCGATATGCGAGGGAATATCAATGTATTTTTGTTCGTTGAACTTGGGAATAGCTTCTGAAAGTACTTTATAAAGAGCTTCTGAATGTTCTTGCTGAGTTTTCATGAAATCTGGTATATAAAAGACTTCAGTGCAAAATTCGGATGAAGCAGTATCATCAGCAACTTCGTTGGGCGGTACCCATGAAAGTCTGAAAAAATATGGCGTTTCCTGAGGAAGAGGTTTAGTTTGGAGACGAACAAGGTGATGTCTTAGCACTTTTTTTTGAAGAATTCTAATAATATCTTCGACAAAAAGTGTAGGGATAAGTCCTGAAGCCAACTCTTGCGAGAATATTGCAGGTGGTTGGTTTGTTTTCTTTTGTTTGATTTGCTCTTGGTGTTGTTGCTGGGATGCACGCAAAACAGAGCTTTGAAATTGGTTATGAGCGGCCTTAATGGAAGTAGCGAGAACCACTGGCAAAAATCCACGCCATTGTAGCATTAGCTGGTTGACGCTGGATTGATGACAAGGAATATAAGCAGTACTACCACCTCTGGAGACATATTCTTTTCCCATTCGAGGCTGAAGCATGATTCTATTGGCAGCTTCTTCTTTTGGGGTATCGATGGCACCAGTTAATGATTCTTTATCAGAATTTATTAGTTTTTGTTCCGCAGAAGAAGAAGAGGAAAAGGGAATGTTTTCTGGGTCCTGGTCTTCTTCAAAGCCAAAGGGAATGAGTAAATCACGAGGAAACGTTGTCCAGCGCAGTTTATCCATACGGATTGGGGAAGCGAGCATATTTGCAATAGCATTTGCTTTCAAACGACTGGCAAAAGTTTCGTCATATTCCGGTGCATTTGATGTAGTGGTATCTTTGGATGTGAGCAGAGAAGATTTAGGCAATGTTTTGGGGTCCTTAGGTGTAAATTTATGTATACTGTCGGGGATTGCATGTTCTTTATCTTTCAATTTATCATTTTTGTTCTTGAGTGGAGAGATCACCGGTGAAAGTTTACCAGCGGATTTCTGGGCGGATTGACTGAGAAGAATCTCGAGCGCTTTTTCAGTATTTGGTGTTTTCCTTAAGACTTTTCTTTGGATGGACATTTGATTGGTGAGGGGTTTAGATTATATTTGGTACTGGGACAAGAATAAGGATGTGAGCAAAATAAATGAGGAGAAGTGAAAGAGGAGGGGAACGACTCAAACTAAAATTTGTGTCGTTTTAAAATAAGACTTAATACCTGGTACTTGATATTATAGGGTTATGTCAGGTGATAGATTGTGTTGTTATATCTAAGAGATTGAAAAATAAGTAACGTGGCTATTTAAAATTTATTATGTAAGACGTTACTAATATAGATTACCTTAGCAGTTGTTGTGTGTCACTTATCACAAAGACATCTGTGCCGCACGTCTGCCTTCAAAAGTTGTAACAAAACAAAAGTGTAACAAAAGAGTAAAAATTTACCCATAAGCTTCAATAGACATTTTTTTTTTCCCGTAGTAATAAAGAAGAGTTCAAGTGGGTGTTTTTCGGGATTTTCTATATAAGTTAAAGAAGTTTTTTTTGAATTGATGGATAAAATTATGTAAATTACAGTGGGATATCATAAAAAACTTAAGTCTAAATATCTCTAAAGTGAAACTAATCAGGTTTATGATTTTTGAAATATATGTATATTTTGATTTTAGACAATCGTTTAATGTAGTAATAGAATGTAAGATTTTAAAGTAGTCCACTAGTCCCTTTCAAAGGTTCTTTATCTAATTTTGACTTTCTACTCTAGTGCAATATATTTGTTAAAATCAAAAAAAAGTTGACTAAATTTTCTTTGGAAAAAGAACATTTACATAGAAATATCAAGATCGCCAGTTGTTTTAAAAACACAGTCATTGAAAATTTTCATCTCTTGGGGTCTTTCATTGTCTTTTCTACAGCCCCTTTTTTATTTTGTTTTCTCCCTTTTTTGTTACTCACTTCTGTTGCTACCACTAATTTTATCATACACGTATGTCATAATAGTTTTTGCACACACCTACTTGCTTTGCATCATTTTCACCATCACCATCACTGTTTGCTAACATTGGCACATCCGCTTTTGATTTTAGCATATATACCATCTCTCCTATAGATCACATTAACCCATGGGCTCGTCCAAACCAGTCCATAGAAATGTGGCCTCGGCCGCAGACAACAGTGATTCATCAAAGTCGACACTTCCGGGGCTACCAATGTATACCACGGACATTGAATCATCCTCCTCGTCCTCAGCAGCTGCAAACTCTCGTGGAATTACTGCAAGCAGCACCACCAACCTTAACAACAGCACAGGAGACAGTCTAATTGATGAAAAAAATGCCTTAAGATATGGGGCCAGCGGGACAGGTACTCCTGCGGAGTTTGACTACGAGAGTGGCGCATTTGGAAGCAGTTCATCCAAACTACATTCATCCTCATTCCTCAGCTTATCCTCCCTGCTAAACTATAATTCAACAACAAAGTCTTTTGGCTCAGGAAAATACAAAAACAATCGTCAACATCGAATCGTGCGAAAACTTCTGCTGGGTTTACTCGGGTTTCTCGTCCTCTTGCTTATTGGTTCTCCCGTGCTCTCGTTCCTTTTTGGCTCTTCCCGTTACACCGCAGTTACCGGCCTCTCAGACAAAACCGTCCTTACTTCGGACCCTCTCATCTACCCAGACATTGAAAATCTTTTCAAAGCAAAAAGCTCTGGTTCCTCATCTAGTGGTGGCGCCAACCGCCAGGCCCCTAAGAAGTCCCCAGGCGATTATACCCATGATCTCAGCGATAAGGAAATGCCTGCTGCTGCAAAAGGGTCACGCTCTGGTGGTGCTGATGGCAAAGATGACGGTAGCTCTGGTTTGGATTCTCAGGGTGCTTCTAGTTCCAGCTCGGCTAGTGCTTCAGGCGCTACGGACTCAGCTACTCAGCTTGATATCGAGGCAGGAGATGAGCCCAAATCTAACAATAATGCATTCAAGAATAGAAACGGTGTCATATCTTCGCTTAAATACAAATCTACCAGAAGCACTCGTGCCCTTTGGCCCTTTGGCTCACAAAAGGCTAGTGCAGATAATCTCGTCGGACAATCACGATTTGGATTCTGGGGCTCCAAAGCAAAATCACCCGAGCTCATCATTGTCACTGGTATCAACCCTGAAAAGTACTCCATTGAGTACCTTGAAAAATTGATTGAAAATCGCAAGAAATATGCTAAAAAGTGGGGATACGGTCTTTATATTCGACTTGTGACAGACTTTCGTGATAAGTATGATGTCTCTGTGTCAAAAAATCCATCATGGGCTAAGCTTTCTATTCTTCGTGCTGCTATTCACACATTCCCTGAAGCAAAACACTTTTGGAACCTTGATGCTCATGCTTTGATTGAGGACATGAACAGCGATATTGTCGCCGACCTTATTGAGCCTAAGCATCTGAGAAACCTGATGATTCGTGATCGCCAGATCATCCGCAGTTCATCAATTATTAAAACCTATAAACACACTCCTCCGGCAAATGTTCGGCTGATTTTGGCTCCAGACGAGATTGGCCTTAGTACCACTTCCTTTGTGCTTGCAAACCTTGACCGCGACCGCACAATTGACTTTGCAGGTGCTGGTTATAATCGCAACAATGTTCAGCGATACAAGGGCTCTGATCGAGGCGAATTTGCCAAGACTCTTCTCGATTACTGGAATGACCCTGCTACTCGCTCATACTACCAGTATGATCGCAGTGAAGCCTCGGCCATTAATCATATTTTGCAGTGGCACGCTAGTTTTCTTGCTCGTACTGCCATCGTTCCTGGTACCCGTCTTATGTCCTATTCCGAGGAAAGCATGTTCCCGTTGTTGGGACTTCGTGGAGGTGACCTACGCACAGCGGCCAGCAAACTTCCAACTGAGGATGGCAAATTGTCTCTTAAAGATTACGAAAATGATGGTCTTGTATACTTTTCTAAGGAGCAAGACACAAAGAAAAATATGGTTGTTGTCATGAACTCTTGCGCCGAAGGATCCAGTTTAACTTGTCTGCGTGAGTTTTCTCGCTATTACAACAAGGCCATGTCCACTGATGGTAAGGATATTAGTGCTGGGGAAAAAGAAGGGTCCCATGACAAAGTTGGTGCTGCTGCTGTTGGTGCTGCTGCAGCTGGACTTAAGAAAGAAGCTACTGGCTTGGATGATGTTGATAAAAAGGGAGATAAGGCTGGTGCGCAAAAAAAGCAGCAGCAACAACAGGCACAACAAGCTCAAGCCCAAGCTCAAGCTCAAGCTGAAGCACATGCAGAAGCTGAAGCTAAGTCACAGACCCAGAATTCAAATGCAGTAAAGCCCGGTGAGAAAAAACCTGGTGAGAAAAAACCAGATGAGAAAGCAGCTGGTGTTAAACCTGGTGAGAAAGCAGCTAGTGTTAAGCCAGGTGAAAAAGCCACTGGCGTTAAACCAGGTGAAAAAGCTGCTAATGTTAAGCCTGATGAAAAAGCTGCTGGCGTTAAACCTGGTGAGAAAGTAGCTGACGTGAAACCTGGTGAGAAGGTGACGAATGTCAAGCCCGGTGAAAAGGCGGCAAATGTTAAATCAGATGAAAAGAAGCAAGGTGAGAATAAACCTGGAGAAAAAGTTCTTGAAGTGAAACCCGGCCAAAAGAAAGAGGAAGTCCTCAAAGCATCGGGTGATGGAAAGAGCAATATGGTAATAAATGAGATCTCTCAGGGATCCGGAGTTGAAGTTCCATTAGAATCAATAAATGAAATTTCATCTGAGCTAGCCAAGGTACCATCCAAGAACTCAGCTGAAGCAGGTGCTACAAAAGAACTAGCGAAAGGAGTTGACGCTAGTGCTGCTGGTACCAAAAATACCGAGCCCGCTAAAGAAAAGACAAATGAGCTGGATATGAATGATCCTGTGGTAGCACAAGCCATTGCAAGAGCTCAGGAGGCAGAGCAGGCCAAGATTTCCCCAAAGAAAGCAAATAAAGACTCTGCTGGAGCTGCTGGGGCTGCTGGGGCTGCCGGAGCTTCTGGGGCCGATAAGCCCAAGGCTTCTAAACCCAAGGCCGAAGGAGAAAAGCCTAAGGTTCTAGATACCAATGATCCTGCTGTAGCACAAGCAATTGCCAAAGCTCAAGCAGAAGAAAAGGCCAAGACCGATGCTGGAGCTGCGCCTAAAAAAGAAACCCCGGAAGCTAATGCGGCCAGTAAATCCAAGGTCGATGGTAACGTTGAGGCCAAAGCTGAAGCCAAAGCCGAAACCAAGGTGAAGGCTAACGATGGTACTTTGGACACCAAAAAACCTGAGGCTGCAGCCGCAGCAGGAGCTGATGCTATTGCCAAGGCACAGGCAGAAGAGCAAGCTAAGATTGATCAGGAGCTGTTGAAGGACGCCAGTGCTGCTGCTGGAAAGCCTCCAGGTGATTCCAAAAGTGAGGCTGTCAAGGCAGCAGAAGCCAAAGCGGCGGAAGCGAAAGCTGCAGAGGCTAAGGACACCACTTTGAATATGGATGATCCTGTGGTGGCACAAGCCATTGCCAAGGCACAAGCTGAAGCGCAGGCCAAAATGGATGCTGCTCAGAAGGCTCAAAAGCAATAATTACAACATGACATAAAAGAGGGTAGATCTTTACATTTAATAAACCATAAATTTGATATTTGAGCAAAGCAAAAATGACATTGAAAGTGCTGGTTTGATGGTATACGAATATGAATCCGGTTTTTAGTTAGTTCAATTTTGAAACAAATGTAGGTTGGCGATAAGATCAGGGTGTAGATCTTGATGCACATAAGCCTGTGTGAGAAAAGTACCACCGGTTAGTAGAAATGCTACGCTTAGTCATTATCAACAAATAGATGACTAATAACCAATGTCTCGATGTGTCCCAGAAAGAGTTAATTATAAACGGCTGGTTGCATCTTTTTTTAGGAAGACTAAGGAAACCGAGGCTTTCCCCAATGAAGAAATATGAAACTAAGAAATTCAAGGAATAGAAGTCGCTTAATAGAGAGGGAGTTTTTTTAAGAAAAACCAAAGGGGGAAGAAACAAGTCGGAATTATTAAAAAAACATTTGTTTGATATTAAATGATATCATGTAGGTCAATTGAAACTTTTTAATTGAGCTGGTTTCTTGATGGTTAAAAAAATTTGCAGTCAATCCAAAAGTTATGGCTTTAGAAATAAAGATAATAAGCATACTACAAGTCCAGCTGTAAAAAAATAAAGCTTTTTAAAGAAAGAAAAAAAACGGTATATGCCTTTTGTTTCTAAAAAATATCTGGAGAAAAGTATGACGCCGATGGAATGGAAGGAATGGACCAAAAAAAATAAGGATATCAATATTATTTTGAAGAATAGAACTACCTTTAAAGCATTGCTTATTTTCTCTGTAGCCTTATCCCAAGGGTCTGATTATCGGTTATTTAGAAAAACAAAGGGATTTTGTTTCGACTTTGTTTTAGATTTGGTTGCAAAGACGTATATTATGGGCACGCCCCAATGTCAACTTGAAACAGCTAAAATATTGAGATAATTGGCAAGGCTGAGAAAAAAAAATCTAACATCATTAAGCAAAATATATTAAAAAGCTATATAAAAGATTCATTAAAAATTATATCTAGTGCTAATAAGCATCTCTATAATTACACAGTATTTTTCGTAAAGTTTATAGGTATGGTTATAATTATCGTTATTATCGTTTTTGTTTTTTCAGCTTGAAGACTGAACATTAAGTATCAGCACCTGGCGACGAACTGCTTCCATAAATAACATGGAACTCCATGCACGGAAAGATGCCACAGGGATAGTACCAGTTGTAGAATCAATTGCCGAGGATCCTTTGGAACTTGATGAGGATCCCTGTTCTACAGGGACAGGTAAGAAGCATGCAATGTCTAGGAAATATTCAATGCTTTTAATAAAACCAATGTTACGGTATCCGCGATAATCACGCGATTGTTTAGGGTCATAGTCGGGTTGTGTTTCAATTGAAATCTTTCCCATGCCTTGATCGACAAACCGTAAAAGAATGCCTGTGTTTGATGGAGTCAGGTTGGTCCCTCGCAGAGGCCGCAGTAAAATATATTCATGGACTGGGCCCTCTAATTTGCCGCTGCTGCGGGACTTGGACTGAAATGTAATGGTTTGAACGTAATACATCCGTTTTCTGTTTTCCTCAAAGCTGAGCGTCTGGAAAGCTTCTGGGTTGAAATGGTAGTCGCGAAAGAAAGGCTTTGGGGTATGGTGCTTCTTGGTTTGGTTTTTAGACTTGAGAGGTTGCTGAACTAAATTATAAATGTGACTATTGATAGCTTGCTGTTCTTGAAGCTGTTGAACTTGTTGAATCAGGTAATACTTGCGATTGTATTCTTGTGGGTTAAAATAGTAGTCAACTGAAGTAGGGAAATTTAGAAGCCAATTTGAAAAGACAGCAGGAGCAGGAGCAGGAGCAGGAGCAGGAGCAGGAGCAGGAGCAAGAGCAGGAGCAGGATACACTGGCTGTTGAGGTTGCTGAGGCACAGTTGTAACTGGTTGATTGACAGGGTTTGTAGATGTATATGCTGGGCTTGCAGAATACTGAGGAATAGGTTGTACTGTTGGTTGTTGTACAGGATAAGGGCTTTGCAAAGGATTATATATTTGGGAAACAGCAGGGTTTTCAGCGTTAGCAGGAAAAGTTGAAACTTCAAAGCGAACCTTTCTATCAGTTACGTGACGATAAGGGGATTTATTTGGATCAAAAGGGTCCTGGTGAGTGGTTGAAGGAGCTTCGGGATAAGGATGTTGATGTGGAGGATTTTGATAATAGAGAGGTGGGTAAGAAGAAGCTTGAGCTTGAGGGTAAGGAGAAGCTTGGGCTTGAGGATAAGGAGAAGCCTGGACTTGAGGGTAATGAGAGGCCTGGGCTGGAAGATAGGGAGATGCTTGGGCTTGAGGATAGGGAGAAATTTGAGCTTGAGGATAGGGAGAAGCTTGAGCTTGAGGATAGAGAGAAGCTTGGGCTTGAGGGTAGGGAGAAGCTTGAGCTGGAAGGAGGGGAGAAGCTTGAGCTTGAAGGTAGGGAGAAGCTTGAGCTGGAAGAAGAGGAGAAGCCTGAGCTGGAAGAGTTGGCGAAGCAAATTGAGGCTGCTGTTGCTGAGGTTGAGGAACCGACAGATAGTTTTGAGAAGGTAAATAATTTGATTGATTTGGCAACGACATTTTGGGCAGGTTTTATATTTCTTTTAAACTGATATAAATTCTTATTATTCTCCAAGAGAATAGTTGGTTTTGGTGACAATTTCCAAAGGAAGATAACTAACTTGAAAAAAAAAACGAAGCTTTGAAAAAAAAAAAGATTGTTTTAAAATGAGCTTGGGATGTGTTTTAGGAGCTTGCAGTCTCGATGTGGTGATGGTGATACTTTGGCGTGTTTCACAAAAAGGGTTTGAAGGATGAAATGAAAAAAAAGGAGTCGAAAAAAAAAAAAGAAAAGCGGGGACGCTTTAATGTTTTTATACCAGCTAAGACGCACGTTGCCTTTACAGGTTTAGCCGCGTAGTAATCACGGGTTGCGTTTCAATTTGACGGTTTACAAGCCTCCACCACTATAGCGGGTCGGAGGCGAATAACAGACTGTAAATGATGGAAGCCATGGAAGCCCAACAGCGCTGACTCACCACAGGTCTCGAGGGTCGGAGCTGACACCAACAACCGTCAAACTTACGGTGTTTCTCATATGTTAAAAGGTAAGTAGTTGCTGTATGAATATATATATGCTGAACGAATCTGCTATGGTAAAGCAAGAAAAAACGAGATAGAAAACAAGTAAACTCGCTCGCTTCTTTATTACTAGAATATATAACAAATTAAACTCTGAAAGCCAATATTCATCAAGTCAAGGCTATGATTGTTCGTAACGACGCTTCGCCAGCCTTTTTGGTGTTTCTTTTTGCTCAGATAGACATTTTCGACTCTCTTCAGCAAATAATCTCCGGGTTCATAACGTTGCGAGATGCAATGTATCTTGATGCTGAGCTTCGGTTTAGAAATCGTTACAAAATCGCTTCTTAGAATATATTGTTATAGTTAGATATCGTTATATATTTGCAAATATCTCTCATACTCTTACTTGATAACCAAGCCCAACGTCAGTTTATTAGGATGGAGGAAGAATTGATTACGGACCAACTTTCATTTATTCTATTAATGTTCAATAAAAATACTCGGTACGCGACTTACTTCACTAGACTTCTCCCACTCATTATCCATTGAATCCAACTAGCTCTGTTTTTTTATTTAAAATCTATACTAAATCAGTATTACTTTTTTTCTTAAAATAAAATCTGGATTCTCCGGTAAACTTTCATAAACCTATTAAGCCGACTACTTCGTGTAGCCAAGATTTTAGTCTTCTGAGTGGATTATTAACTTAAACATATTTTAATGTGTCCACTGGAAACTTTAAGATACTACTAGACACAGTCCAGAGTTACGAGTTGCTTGAAACCTTCCAAAGACAAAAAAACAGACAAATAATCCACAGGATTAATTGATAGTGTTTATTAAAGGGTTATAGAAATGTATAACAAAAGCACCAAGAAACCGCAAAGTTTATTTTAAATAATCACGTGTTATATATTTTTAATAAGGGTGTGTCAATATTGAATCCGTGTGTTAACAAAACAAATTGGATGCAGTGGCTCAATGGTAGAGCATTGGATTCCAAATCCAAAGGCTGCAGGTTCGATTCCTGTCTGTGTCAATTTTTTTATATGGTATACTTTAGTAAGTGCATTTTTTTGTTAGAAATATTCAATTTGATGTTTATATAGTCAAGATGAATATTATCATCAGCATTTTTAAAAGGTTTTAAAATTTTAATGTCGAAACTTTATATACTTTGCAAATTTTAAGGTTTTTTTCATGTCGAAAAAGATTTTATGTGGACGGCAATGAGAAAGATGCTACTTATCCGATTTAGTAAACTGAAAAAACCAATTTTCTTTAAAAAAAACACATTTTCATTATTTATTAGGTATTCGATATATGAAACTTATTGTACAACTGTTCAGTCTATTTCAATTGATGCTTGAGCAAACGCGCTGTAGTTTTTATTGCTTATTAAACCCCGTTAAATTAAAAGGCGAGAGGGTTTATCAGCTTACACTAATGTAGATAAACTGATCTCCTCGAAACATCCTTCTTCATTACCCTACATCAACCCCTTTCTTCCTCTTCTTATACTCCAAACATCTTGAATCTCTAGTCTAACATGGGTTAAATTTAATTTTGGTTTTTTTGCTCACTAAATATAACCTTCAGCATTGGTAAATTTTTTCATTAAAACTTGGTTTGCGCATTGAGTTCTTATAAATAAAAACACTCTTTTCCCCTGGAGTTTTAAAACTTTTCATAAAATCAACAATCACAGCCTTGAAAAATCTCATTGAAAAGCAAACTATTCAGCAATCGGTTCATCTTTTTACCTATGAAACGTGTTTATGAAAAAAAAAAATTAAACCAATTTTTTTTTCACTGTACAACTTATAAGCTACAAGATATTTATAACTCAAAAAGTTTGTATCAAGACTATTGTATACGGACCATCCGAGACGCATCGACTGAAACTTTTATTGAAAATCTACAATTAAGCATCTTAAAAAGAACTTTCAATTAGTTACTAAAAAAAAACAATAATAGTAATCATACTGATTCTATTCTATTATTACAACTGTTGATCCATGCGTCTCAGATCGTCCCAATAAACAAACTCAGGTGCCCGCTTAATCTTATCGGCTTATTCATGTATCTCTTCACTAATGCCTGTGGCTTTATCTCCTTCGTCTGAAATACAAGCCGCAATACTTGTATGGCTAATAAAATTAAATTGAATAATCATCTCGCTGAAGCCTGACAAATGTATAAGTTACAATATCGTCTAGATTTTACGAAATGGAAAGTGTAATAACCCAATAGATATCTTTTGTCTTTTTTAAAGAATTGCCCTTGCAATAAAAAATGCCAAAAAAAAAGTCACAATCATGTGATTAAACACGTGATTAAATATGAAATATTTTAAATAATAATTAAAATGACATTTTTAACAAGTTTGATGCAGTGGCTCAATGGTAGAGCATTGGATTCCAAATCCAAAGGCTGCAGGTTCGATTCCTGTCTGTGTCATTTGTTTTACATTTTTTGTAATCAATGAATGTGAATTTTTTTGCTTTTGAATTTTATATTTAAATTAAAAAGTACATATAATAAAATATATATATATAAATAAATAACTTTTTTTTTCTCTTTTCCCTTTTTCAGTTATAATATTTTCAAAAATTATTATATCTTTTAGTTAGTTTTAGCAAATTTATTTTTCAAGCTCCTGATCTTTTGCCCCAAGGCACGTTTGGTCGTGGTGGCTCATAACTGGTATCCTTATAAACAATTCCATAATGATTGATTTTTTTGGATTCATCGTAATAAGCACCACGGCCAATTTTCCGTAAATCATATTTTTTAGTAAATACTGTAAAAGGATTAACGTAGCAATAACCATCCATCACTACCTCCTTAACAACGTCGATTAATGTTGGCTTGTTTTTTGTTCTAAAAACGAGGAAAACTTTAAGTAATACCGCTGCTCCAGCTAAACATACAAGTGATATTACTTGTGCTTTAATATCGTAATAAGTGGTTGCAGTTGTCGTTACATCTTGGTATCTCACAAAGTTCTTCACGCCGGAAACCTCCAGGATGTCATTATCACTATCATCAGTATCTGTATATAAGCTTAACAACGTCGTATTAACACCTGAGACTATGTATCCAGGGTCAGAATTTGAATATATGGATTGACGTTTTACTAACTCAGGTGCAACAGAATCGCAGTATACTTGTCTTGTCTGATTAAGTGTGATGATATCAAAATATACACCTTGAGAACGTCCCATTCCTGTAGAAGAATACATCCTTCTCACCTGTAGTATGCTTTTTGTACTGATGCCTTCTGTCATACAGCTTGCGTAAAAAACTTCACTTAAAATATCATCTAATGTATCATTATTGGCACTAATGTCGTCGAGAAAATCCATTGCAGAAGAATATTTAAAATCTCCAGATTGACTAATTGATACTGATGATATCGAGCAGTTATCTCCGCCTATATTTTCTAATATAGTTTCATCATATGTTTCAATTCGAGAATAAGTATTAGCACCACTATAAGAACCCACGTTATATTCAGAAATGTTGATATGGACTTTTGCTGTTGTCAGACACAGTTTATTAGTCCCTTCTGTTGCACTTCCATTATATTGAACGTGAATATTTCTTAAAGTGCGAGCACCTTCAATTCCAGTGGAGCGTAAACTGTTATTAGTATAAGCCAGTGACGCAACTTGTGAAAATATTGGAATCTGTAATGTATCTTCAGAAGGAACCACATCCACAAGAACATCTTGGGAATCAGTGGGCCATCCAACTATATTTTCGTCATCCACACTGATTGCAAGCTGAGTTAATGTAATTCTTGGAAGGCTGAAACCACTTAAGTAGTTGTTTACTTCATATCTTCCCTGAGTAGTAACGTTGGAAACTCCGACTTGATGATTGATCTTATATGTAAGGGCATCAGACATTGATAACATATCTTGGTATACATGGGTATTTTTTTTATATAAGCAATTGTATAAAAGCCCCCTTAAAGTATCATGACTAGTGTCCAGTTGAGAAAAGTTACCATTGTTATTATTACCACACCCACTTAAACTTGAGCACGAATCGGCGCTAATGTATTTGTATCTTATCTCTCTCGAAACGCTTCTGCTGATTCCAATATTTATTGCTGGACCTGTAAATGCTAAAAATACTAGGATTATAAATCCTATGAATCTAGCATAGTATTCATGGCTAGTAGACTTGCCAGTGTATTTAATATCGGAAGAATAATGTGTGGCTATAAGGCCATCCCCATCTTTAGAAATATCTACCTCATTTGGGCTCACGAGTTGAGATTCGATCGTCTTAATATCTTTATTCGGTAGTTGTGGATCGCTAAAATTAATATCGTCGTTATTATTTTTTTTGGAAACGAAATAGTCGGTTTTTTGAGGAAGTAAAATTCCAACTATACTAGAATTATAGAGTATAATTTTTATCATTAATCGTCTGGATAAGGAGTAAATTGATAATATAATATCAACTATAGTATCTGCCAAAAGGGTTAAGACAATTCCTATCAAAACAGTCAATGACTGGACTAATAAATAAGAGCTGGTCCACATGATTAATTAAATAGTTTGCAGAAACAGCTAAACAGTTTCTGCTGAACTTGTTGATTTCACTTTGAAAATGATTATAAAAAAAAAGGAACAGTAAATAATATTAAAATAAGCTTATATTATGGTTTTTAATATTTAAAATTTGTATGGGATGACTGAAAAAAATGAATGTATTTTTTATATAAATTTTAAAAAAAATACATAAAAGAAAGAAATAAAGAAGTAGAACCAAATTTAAAGTGGAAAGTAGGCCAAAGACATTTTTGGATATTCGATATTATTTATAAAGCAAAAAACAATATTAACGTTTCGTGTAATTTTTTCTTGTGTCGTCCTAACGAAAACGTAATACCACAATATGAAAGGCAGTCCGATGCAACCCTTGCGCAACTTGACGGACAAACGCTTATGTAGTAATTTTTTGTGTTTTTAAACAATCGATAAGGGTCTAGGGTTAAAATTAGTTAGTGTCACGTGTTTTACTTAAATATGATACTAACTATAAAAGAAACTTTGAAATTCTAAAAACACAAATCACGTGCCGTTGTAGTATAGTGGTTAGTACACTTCGTTGTGGCTTAAGAATCCGAAGAAACCTCAGTTCGATTCTGGGCAACGGCAATTACTTTTTTTACTATTAAAATTTACCCCCACACGTCAAGTAATTTTTAAACGTTGTTTTTTCATGTATTTTTAGAGTGAAATTTATGACCAAATTATGCAAACTGATTGAAAAGTCTATATATAAATAAATTATCATAAAGCTAAAGGTTTTGCAGTTTAAACTTTAGACTTATTTTAATATTTCTCCGAGTTGAGATTATGATCCCTAGAATACAAAATTTCGCAAGTTTCTTTATTTTTTGGAAAGTTGCCCTCACTCCAGTGCCTCTTTGTATCAATGTCCTTGGTACGGCTTTACCTTCCTTATTTCAAATCTTTGCCCGTCTCAGGCTTATCTCAAAGAAAAAAATTTTTTTTTTAAACACACAAAAAGACTACCACCAAATACTTTAAGGTAATCTAAAACCCCATCTACTCTTATAAATGTGTTCAACTGAATCTTCCCTTCCTGCCGATTCGGCCTCGCAATCTTCTAAAGATGAATATTACCTTTCTTTGGCTTTGGCCGAAGCCCGACAGGGGTATCTTGCGGAGGGCGGCATTCCCATCGGTGCCGTGCTTGTTGCTGCCGATGGAACAATTTTAGGCCGGGGACATAATCGGCGGGCTCAGCAAGGCAGCGCCATTCTACACGCAGAGATGGATGCTCTTGAGCGTGCAGGCCGTCTTCCTGGGTCTCGCTACAAAGGCGCTACCGTGAGTATCCATGTACTGAAAAAAAAAATTTTTACTTTAAAAAAATAGAGCTTTGTAGGTATTATCTAACACAATCTCAGATGTATTCTACATTAAGTCCATGCGACATGTGCACTGGCGCTTGTCTTCTTTATGGAATTGGCCGCGTGGTAATGGGAGAAAATCGGACATTTAAGGGAGGAGAGGATTACATGCGCCAACGTGGTGTGGAAGTAATCAATGTTGACAATCATGACTGTTATGCTCTTATGCAGGAGTTCATTGAAAAGGTGAGTGAGAAGTTAAAATTAACAAAATTCCTCTATTTACTAACTCAATTCATTAAGCGCCCGGAAATGTGGAATGAAGATATTGGAATTTAGACACAAGTAAATAAAAAAAAGGGAGAAAAAAAAATTAATTCATTACAAATTTCATTAAACAAACATAAAATAGATTATCCTAATTTTTTTCAGTATTATTATCTTTTTCATTTATTTTTCCTTCTTAGATTCTTCGAGCTCAGCATCTGTATCTTCATCACTGCGAGAATCAGCTGCCGAATCTCCGAGCAACATGCGAATCAATACGCGTATAATCATGTAGAGCCAAATAATGGTAATACCCTGGAGGATCGCGAGCAGGCCTACAAAAGTGTAATAGGCTGATTTGGTAAAGCAACGAATTTGCTCTCCTGTAATCTCATCATAGTAGCACTTTGGAGGCAAGAGCCTAGGGACATCAGTATATGCTGAGTATAAAATGTAATTGTAGAGGCCGTGGCGAAGTAGTAGCCAAGAAATAAGAAAAACGACAAAAGTCGCATCACAAGCGCGCTGGAACCCAGTGTATCGCAAAACCTTAGCTAGAGAAAGTGTGATATCGACGGCATCCATAAGGACAAGGATGACGTGACCAACACGTGTGAAATAATAGTAATAAGAGCCGATGATAAGGGCGCAAGTGACAATATGGTGGGTAAACATTTGGTAATGGTCCTTGCGGCGCTCCTCAATGTTGATAACATAAATCTGCTGAAGCCATGAAGCCAACTGAACTAGGTAATAAGCCTTCATGGCAAGCGACATTTCATGGTGTGGCCATCCTCGCCAAAGTTCTTGGACTGAAGTGAGGTATGGAGAATGGGAAATCAGAATTGCCCCCCAGCCAAAAAAAGTGCCATAAGTCATAAGGGCATAAGACTGTTCTGCAAAGCGAGTGGTAATCTTGTTAGATTTGATGCCAAAAACATGGCGAGCCATACGCAGCAGCCAGTTGTCGACAAAGAGAGCGCGGGAAAAAGTCAGAACCACGATCCAAAAACTGACTAAATACACATCATTCGGGCCAATACTGGCGTAGACCGAGCCATCGGGACGAGTGTTGACATATGAAAGTAAAAGACATTTGGATGTGAACGATCTAAAAGAAGGCACAAACAAATGAGAAAGAATAACAAAAGCAATGAGAAACAGAGAGACTTCTAAATAATGAAAAAAAGAAAGAAGTTAGCAAAGTTAACAGCACATCAACAATTGGCAGTTTATTTTGTTGTTAATTTTAAAATTTTTAGTCCCCCATTAATAATAAAGGTGGTGCGGTGGAGAACAATTTTCAACACGTTTTTTTTTAAAAAAAAATGCAAAACAAAAATATAGTAACAACACAACATACTTAATTGGCGTTTATGAATGTATTCGCTTATGCCGCCGCGAGATGCTGGTCCCCGAGCATTTCTGAGAGGGGGTGCTTGTGGGGTGGTTGGTTTTTGGGTATTGTCATTATTATAATTAGGGGTCTGAGAATCTGTTGTGAGCGTAGATCTCTTAGATATTAAACTTGGGGCGAAAGGCTCCGCAAAAACATCCTCGGTGGGCTTTTGGGGGAGTGGCAGAGCCGTCGAACTGTCTGTAGGCAAAGACTGTAACGGTGTCGCAAGAGGCGAGTCGCCATTGGCCGATCTAGGGGAAGCTGGGGGCGAGGATGCGGATGATGATGAGGAAGAAGGAACTGAGGAGGACAAGGCCGAGGACGCCGGGGACTCCTGGTCAGTGCCTGCAATAGCTATATCATGGTCAATCTGATGAGAGGTTGAAGGAACTATGGGGGATCCGGGGCCATTGTGAAGAAGCGTCGCCATTGTTGCAGAGCGTTTAGATGGCTTGCTTTAAACGAAGTGTTTGGTCGAGGAGAGAAGGGAGGGGAAACGTTGGAATTGATGGGACTTGGAAAGAAAGTTTGCAAGATATTAAGGAGTCGCAAAAGACAGCGACAGAAATGGTTTAGTTTGAGGGGAGAGAGCGTGTGTGTGTGAGAGAGAGAGGTACGTTAGCGAAAGTTGTAATTACAGTTACACATTTTAGTACAAACCCAGGTACGTATCACGGACAACAACATAATAACTTCAAAACTTTTAACATACCACTGGTACCATTGTTTACTGCAGTAACTTAATATGTTACACTTATATGCCCACGTGACTCTTTGTTTTCAGAATCTGAAACTTGTAACAAAGACCCTTTTTTTTTCTGCTACTCCATAACCTTTGTAGCTCGTTGGGGCTTAGGCTACGTTTTTTCCATCCCCTATAGCTTTCTTTCTAACCTTTTACCAACAAAACAACGTTCATAAACTGACAGCCCATGATCTAAGTCATTTTTTCTTCTTTTTTTTTTTTTTTCTTTTAAGAAACACCTTCTTTTTCATTCTTCATTTTTCCTTCTTCAACTTTGTTTCATAGCCTTATTTCATGTCTTCTGCCTATTCTGCCCCCACTTCGGCGACCCCAAAGGCGGCCGCAAACGGTACTGGCAGCTACCCCCCAGTATCTGGAGCCCACGCTTCAGCAGCTGCTGCTGCCCGACACCAACATCATCTTCATTTCCATCGAATGAGACACCGTTTTTCTCTTACAAATATCCTTGGTGATCCATTTGCTCTTTCAACCATCTCCATCGGCTCTATTGGGTGGGTCGTTGCCCTCTGTGGCTCTATTACTGTTTCAACAACCACATCCAAGTTCCCTGTCTTTACGTGGTGGGGTGTAGCCTCTCAGTTTCTTGTTATTATTGCTGTATTTTGGGTCTGTGCAACAAACAATGTTCATCCATACCGTCTGGCTTTATTGGCGTCCCTCGCTACAACCACGGTATATACAACTAACTCTACAAACAACTTTGTTTATAACTCCACGCCATCCTCTGCAGCAGCCTCAGCAGGATTTATTCTACTTTCGATTATTAACATTTTGTGGATGATTTACTTTGGCACAACTGAAGAAGCCCCTTTGCACCGCTTTGTTGACTCCTATTCCGTAAATAAGCCTGTTATCCCCTATGATTCCTACTACCATGATCCCATGGATATGGGTTATACCACCCTAAACAATAACAACAACAAACTAGTCTCAGGACTTTCTCGCCAGCAAACAAACCCCTTTTCTCACTCTGCTGCCGCTGCGCAGTCTTCTGCCATGGCCACTGGAATCAATGCAGGCATTAACACCTATGGCCAGCAACAACAGCGTGGTGCGTACAGCGATAATGCAAACAACTATAACAAGTACTACACACAAGATCAGCAAAACTCTATGGGAGCTGGCTCCTACGGCATGGATGTTCTTTCCCAGCCCACCTACCACCAACAACAATCTTCATTCATGGCCGCGCCTCTCGGCGCCTTTGAGAATAGTTCCCAAATTCACCACAAGTCTTCAACAGCTTCTGGCGTTGACCAAAGTGGCTATGGAACCAATAATGCATTAGCTTTGGGTGGCACTGCCGGTGGTTATCGTGAGTCCCAGGCTTCCTCTGATGGCGAAGTCTCGCTCCCTACTGAATACCCTTACCGTGTACGCGCAAATTATTCCTACGTGGCTACGGACGAAAATGAGCTCTCCTTTAAAAAGGATGAGATCCTCGAGGTTAATGAGATTCGCGGTAAGTGGTGGCAGGCCCGCCGTGAAAATGGCGAAATCGGTATTTGCCCGAGCAACTATGTCCGACTTTTAAATTATGGCTGGGGAGCAGCAGCCATTGCTGCTGGCCTGGTTGGACCAGACGGTATGGCACATTATGTCTCTACACAGCAACAACAATCTGGGTATGATAGCATGACTACCACAACCTCAACAACAACAGGATATCATCAAAACCTGTAAAGGCATATATTTTTTTATTGAAAAAGAATGGGTTATTTTTGATTTTTTTTTTTTTTTTGCAATTTATAAATTTTCTTATACACTAAAAATAAAATTAACTTATGAGCAAATAAATTATTCATTGCTACTGATTATTATTTATAAGTTTATTTAAATTTCATTTGAAGTTATGGATATTACTCGGAATTAGGGTTTAATTTAAATTAATCGATTCGCATTAATCACGATACAAAAAAAAAATACTTTAAAACTCCACGCGGAACGATCCTACCTGGAAGGATCCGAGTTCTAGGCTAATCTCTGAATCACCAGAAGAATTGACAGTAACCTCCAATTCCTCCTCGTCATCTTCAAGTAGGTTTGTCTTAAAAGCCTTAGTGACAGCGGGTAGCAATTTTCCATCAAGAACCAGTTTACCGCGTGCGCGACCACCCAGTGCCTCGTAGATGCGTACAATTGCACTTGGCTTCTTGCTGCGCACAGGAAGACCACCATACGCAACTTCGGCATCATCTTCAAATCGCTTGATAGTACTCAGCACAAGACCAGGCTCGCCCTTCACCTGAACAGCTCCAAGAACCGCGCTTGGTGTTACAGTAGAAGTGTCTCTGTAGAGACCCTTGAGAGGGTGGTTTAAGTTATATCCAGCACGTACAATGTGGTGTGATACACCACCTTCGTGAGGCAAAAGAGCATAAGTAAATGTATGATGACCCATATCTGCATGTGCATCAGGTGCTTTGGGTGCACGTAGCAGTGACAAACGAATTACTTGTCCATGAATAGAGTAACCATACTTGCAATCGTTAAGTAAAGTAATACCATGGGAGTACTCACTAAAGTCGCCCCACTTATGGGCACACACTTCAAACTTAGCAACATCCCAGCTGGTGTTAAAGTGAGTGGGTCGCTTCACAATTCCAAACTGTGTCTCATAAGATGCTGTGTCATTAACAATATCAACCGGAAACTCGACCTTGAGGAATTTGCACTCCTCATGCCATTCTACACTGCAGTCGAAGCGTAACAGGCTTCCGTCAACAATATCAGCATCTGGTGGAGCACCAACAGCGTCAAGAGAAATACGAGTAACAATACTACTCTTCTCGCTAATTTTTTGAGAAACTTCAATTTCTGCTCTCAAAGGTCCACTCTTGGTAATTGTACCAGTACCCTTTTCAAGCTCATGACGGGTATCAAGCGAATAAAGCTCGGTGTCCCAAGCTTGCCAGTAAAGTGGCTGATCTTCAAGAATAACTAGTTTGTTACCAGCATCTCCCTTGACAATGAGTTCACGGTTGTGCTTTATGTCATAAAGAGATGTCAGGTGACCACCGTCAATGGTGGCTCTAAGGAGACCATTCTCAAGCAAGAAGACATTGGGGGCAATCTCCTGTGCGGTGGCTTCGCTAGTGGAAAAGGCTTCAAAGTCGGCTTGAGACACAGGGGTTGCAACTTCGGAGCCTACGTCACTAGAAACAAGTACGAGATGTGTGTCATCGTTGGATTGAACAGCAGCAGATTCGACAGGAGCAGGAACTTCAATGACTTCAAAACGAGGCCAAGGCATAGTATTGACAGCGACAAATTCAGCGTTAGAACTCTTAGGAACATCAGAAAGTCCAAGAGCCTCGAGAGCTTCATTAGTTAACTTGTGTGCACGCTTGTAAACATCAGCGTAGATAATTTTGACATCGTCATATACCATCTCAATTGAAGAACCAGGCAAAACGTCGTGAAATTGGTTTAAGCACACATCTTTCCATAGCTCATCAATGTCCTTTTTGGGATAACTGTAGGATTTGTTAGAAAGAGAAGCTAGTGTAGCATAAAACTCAAGATCGTGAAGAATAATTTCAGAACGACGGTTATGCTTTTTGGTGTCGCTCTGCGATGTGTAAGTGCCTCTGTGAAACTCAAAATAAAGCTCTCCAATCCAAGTAACAAGCTCCTTTCCATTTTTGGTGCTTTCAGCAATTGAGTCGTAAAACTCGTCAACGGTAGTACCTGAATTAACGCGAGGAAGCATACCAACGGTGTCTGACACACCACGGCATCGACGCAACTTTTCAAGCATTTCTGCAGTGGGACCGCCACCACCATCACCATGGCCATAAAGCAGCATGCCATGATGATCGACATCCATGTTTTTGTTTTGCTTAAGAGAGCGGGCAACATCGCCAAAGTGAGCCGCAGCGGTATACGTATCGTCAGGAGGCATGTGACAAATAACCTGAGAGCCATCCAAAGCAACCCAGTTAAAGGTAGTATTGGGGAACTTGTTGATATTGTTCCATGACAACTTCTGAGTCAAAAAACGGTCCATCTCGGCGCCACGACAAAGCTGGGGGATTTGAGCACTATAGCCAAAGGTATCGGGGAGCCAAAATGTTCGTGAGCGATGACCAAAATGTTCCTCAAAGAAACGCTGGCCAAGTAGAAACTGACGAACAATTGCTTCACCAGTTGGCATATTTGTGTCATTTTCAACCCACGAACCACCAACTGGGATAAAGCGACCCTCTTTAACTGCATCTTGCACACGTTTAAACAGCTCAGGGTGGTCTTGAAGCAACCATTCCATCTGTTGAGCCTGAGAAGCAGCAAAAACATACTCAGGATAACGTTCCAGCAAGTCTAGCTGTGAAGACCACGAACGTGCAACCTTGCGGCGGGTCTCAGCATAAGGCCAAAGCCAGGCTGTATCGATATGACAGTTACCAATGGCCGTAACTTCTGCAGCTAGAGGGCTCTTGTATACCTTTGAAGAATCAACTAATTTGCCAACGTACTCTTTTGAAATTTTACGGCATTCGGCAATTGTTTCATCTGGTCGTGCGGGGCTAAAAGTATCCATGATCAAATTAGCCACTTCGCGAGCTTTGTGCTTTTGCCATGAATCATCAGGCAGTTCACGTGCGGCGTCTCCGATAATCCAAAAGTCAATGTATAAGGCACGGGCTTCTAGGTTGGGAACAAGTAATTCAACGGTAGATAGGGTGAACCAGCGATTATTATCAGGCGGGTGAATGTCATCAGGAGTACCGTTTCCAAACATCCCATTGCAGGCCATCTCAATGTAAAACAAATGTTTCTTGCCATCTTTCTGCCATTCGCTGGGAACAATCCATTCCTTTCTTTCGGCACCACTCAGTCCAACAACGATTGTTCCATCCTCGTGATAAATACAGCCCTCGTTTCCGGCGTCCCATTTAAAAATAACTTGTTCTTCGTCAGCCCACTCACTCGGAACAGTAATTTCAATTCGGAACCAATGAGTCGACCACGATGGACCAAATGACTCGCCACGCTCAGTTGGGCGCCACTTGGCGGTAGGAACCACGTCTTTGAACAGCGGACGCGCGCTATTGGGAACGGAGTACACTTCAAGAGTTAAATGAGGGCTCCCTGAGACAGTTTTGCGGTCATAAAAGTTAGGAAGGTTGAGAGTCTTGTACTCGCCATCGGAAGTAAAAAGACGAAGTCTGTTTTCATAGATGCTCTGAACCTTTTTAAAAACAGGCGCGGTATTACGAAGTGGATATTTCCCCATAATGTTGTGAAACAGATGATGAAATTTTGTATAGTAAAAAAATTGAGTATAGAGAGAAGTAAAAGAAAGAAATTTAAAAGTGGCTGTGAGAGGGAGGGGAGGTGAGAGGTAGGAGGAGTGTAAACAGCGTGGTCTTGATAAATTCTAATTTCCCAGTAACTCCCAGATAGCCGTGGGGCGGGGTGAAAATAAAAGGCCGGAGTCTCCATAGTTAACCAAATTTGGCCAAGCTTAGTAACAAAGCCTGTAACTTGTGGCGACAACCGGGTAAGTTTAACCTGAGTAAGTTTAATCTGAGTAAGTTTAAAATTTGGTGAACTCAAATTTGAAAGTAGCTCATAAATCATTATTCTAAATATATATAAATAAATAAAAATAAACAAGTGTTTGTAAAAGGACAAAAAAATCAGTTGTTAAATGTTTTTGTGAATTCCAAGTTTTAGTCTGTTGATTTTTAAAATCAGATATGCGCAAAATCTATACAGAATAAGGCACACTGTCAGCACACCCATATACACCTGGAACCGTTTGTGAGAAATATAAATTCCATAAGTATCCAATACCTGTTTTCCATTCATAAGAGCACATTTCCCTGTAGTGCTATCTATCTCTTGCCCTTCGCAAGAAAACTCTAGGCTTTCTGGAAGAGCTTGTTTAGCCACTACGCTCACTGCATACTTCAACGGCGATATCCAGTTGATTGCACGCAGAACGGGAGGCATGTGAAACGACATCACACCAGACATCATGGTCGCAACAGAAAGGAAAACAGAAATTATATTAATTGCAAATCCTTCATGCATAAAGATGGTGTTGAAAGCAATTCCAATGGATTCACCACAGTTCACAATAATGAGAACGCAATATGTGCATAAAAAGAACATGCTAACAGATCGGTCCAGATTGGTGGCTAATGCGTACAAGCAAGAAAAAGACATAGCCGTAATAACTTCAAAGGGGAGCTCAATAATAGTGTAAGTCAAAAAAAATGGGGTTACCCCATATACACCATCATCATACTCTCGGTAAAATACAGCTCGTTCACATGGATATACAGCGATATTGTTAAGCATTCCAACAAAGTACACTGAAGTTACTTGCTGCAGTAAACCGAGACGATCTGATATTCCAACATAGCTATTGTGAAGCGGAGAATAATACAAAGCCACAACACCAGCAACACCCAAAACTTGAGTAAGACGAGCCATGAGCAAATGTGGAGATCTCATGATATTTGTTAAACTTCTGCTTGCTAATATCAAAAAAGAAAACCGAGTATTATTTTTAAACGGCAAAGTATCCTCCGATACTTCAGGTTTATAGTATTTAGTAATGTCTTTCTCTGACATGGCATGTTCTTTCCAGCTTTCAATAAGCATTTTGGCCCTTTCTTTAGAAGACGCTTCAAGCTCAGGGTTTTGAAAGTTAAGAGAAACCAAATCAAGAAGATGATCAGCTGGATTAGTGTATGATGGGCAAGGATATCCGATTTTATCGAGATAAGGGAAAAGACTTTGTGGCGAGCCATTATATGCAGTGTAGCCACCTTTAGCTAAAAGCAGAATGTTACCAAAGCGAGGGAACATGTCTGAGCGAGGTTGATGAATAGAACAAATAATAGTTCTTCCTTCAGTTGCTAAACCTTCTAGAACGTCGAGAATAGATGCTGCTGTAAAACTATCTAAGCCTGAAGTGGGTTCATCCAATAGTAAAACTTGTGGGTCATTCAATAACTGGACACTAATAGAAACACGGCGTTTTTCTCCACCTGAAATTCCCTTTACTTGGATATCATCTCCAATTGGGGTATTAGCGCAATATTTAAGACCCATTTTAAGCATAATATTGTCAGCAATCTGCCGTTTTTCAGCTTGTGAAAAATGCTTAGGCAGCCGCAAGTAAGCCGCATAATGTAATGTTTCGCGAACAGTCAGGGCTGGTAATAACCCATCATCCTCTTGCGTAACAAAGGAACATGACGTAACTTTAGAACCGTTAAAGTATATGCTTTTGGAAGAAGAGTATTTAGAAAAAAGAGTAGAATTTAAGCGGCCTGCAATAAGATTTAATAGAGAGCTTTTCCCTGAGCCACTAGGACCTAGGATAGCGTTTATTTTTCCAGGTATAAAAGTTGCGTTAACGTCGTTTAAAATGTCAATTTTTTTTGTTCTCCAGTAATTAAAAATATCGGGTTTGCTGATAGAAAGCTTTAAGTCTTCAATATCCACAGTGATATTAGTTCGAAGTTTGGAATTAAAAAACTCATTGTTATCGCCTGTGCAAATAGGTTTGAGTTGTGAGTTCGAAGTTTTAGAAGACTTTTGCTGGGCCATTGTCATTCTAACAGGGAAGAAGTGCAAAATAAAAGCAGCTACAATATAAAAGAAAACAGTCCAGGCTGTCACAATTCCAAGAGGAGCTGCTATCCAGTTTGTGCGAAATCCCATGGATTTGATAATGTATTCCCCAGTATATGATAAACACTCGGGGAGTGAAGGATCATCTCCATATGGACAATCGCCAAAATAATTTTGAAACTGATTATTGATCACAGCAGTAAGAGAGTAATATAGGTATGCCACCCAATGTGTCCATCTAATGTATACAGGTAAATGAGCACTGTTTACAAAAAACCCACAAGACATAAACTGGATGGTATAAAAAAGATTACTAATAAGAGAAGCAACTGCAAAATCCCGAGAGATAGAAGTGCTCAGCGTCGCAAAAAAAATAGCAGCATAATGATTAAGAAGACCGGTAGCAAAGTAAATGAAAAACTGTCTGGCAGTACGAGAAAGTCCCATCATGAAGTAAGATATTATTGAAAAAAAAAGCGGAACAAACAAATCTTCAGTGAGACATTTAGATAGACGGCGTGATATAAGAAATCCAGTAACCGAGACACATCCTTCACTTCGTTCTCGGTCAAAAACTTTCATGTCTATTCGGGAGAGACGATAAGTTTCATAAACAAGTAAAAGATAACCCTGCAACGATATTGATGTGTAAACCGCGCCGAGTTGAGAGCGAATGCCTTGAGTTGATCCATCCATTTTATAAAAAATCCACCCCACAATGATTCCCATAGAGATGCACTCAAAAAGCAAGCCTAGATAACCCATTGGATCTCGGTAAGAAATAACAAACTGACGCTTAGTAAGAACAATTATTTGGCGATATAGAGGGACATTACTTATTAGAATATCCTCAGAAGAAATTGGTGAAATTTTTGACAAACTGTCGTTTTTGGGGTTTTTATTGTAATTTTCCCAGGACTTGACAAGATTATCGACTTGACGGATGGTTAATTCCTCTGCGTCTGAAGTGCGGGAGTCAACAGCACAAATATCAATGATAAAATCTGCAGGGTTAACATGAAGAGGAAGAGTGTGGCCACAAGTTTCAAAATATGACAAAACATCTGCAACGGGACCTGAATATGTTAAGCGGCCCCCGCGTGCTAATACAGAAATGGAGTCTAAAAGAAAAAAAATGTCTGAACGAGGCTGGTGAATGCTCATGATGACAGTGCGGCCAGCAAGAGCAAGATTTTTGCACGTTCTGACAAGAAGATAAGCTGAATTTGCATCCAACCCTGTTGTTGGCTCATCAAGAAAAAGGACGGAGGGGTTTGCGAGAAGCTGTATTCCAATCGACAAGCGCCGTTTCTCTCCTCCGGAAAGGCCGCGATGAGATGTGCTACCCACCAGTGTATCGGCACACTCCAACAAGCCTAGTTCGCGGATAGTCTTTTCTACTAGTTCATGGCGCTTAGCTTTTGGAACTGACTCCGGAAGGCGGAGATCTGCAGAATAAGTAAGGGTTTCACGGCAAGTAAGTGTGGGTTCTAAAATGTCTTGCTGGAGAACAAAGGCACTAGATACAGAGGATATTCCTGGTTGGCCATTATAAGTTACGACCCCCGATTTTTCGGCAACAGAAGAAGAAATTGATGAACGCTCAGCTAGTGCGTTTAAAAGCGTTGTTTTCCCTGAGCCAGACCCACCGATAATAGCCATTAACGAGCCTGGTTGGACTTCAAAAGAAACATTTTGAAGGACTTTGATTTTGTTTAAAATATTTGAGGGGTTAGAATCAGGAGAAGTTGAAGAAGCAGAAGAAAAAGGTGACAATCGAGATAGAAAAGATGAGCGAGTGTTGATGGTCAATGATAAGTTTTCCACAGATACTTTAACTTGCGGAACCGGGTCAAGCGAAAATTCCTGAGGGGTTTGGGATGAAATGTCTTCCGAACAAGCAAGTGGGGGAGGTAAAGCTTGCACAGCACCTTTCTCGATGCTATCAATTTTGTCCATGCTATTTATTTAAATGTGTATTGTCATAATAAAAACTATTAATAAAAGTGTGCAATATAAAGAAAAAGTAGAAGAAAATAAAAAGAGACAAAACAAGGGAATTCGGGACTAAAAAAAAAAAGGATAAGTAAGTATTAATATAATAAAAAGGCTTGGAATGAAATCATCTTCTTTCTTGTTTTTTTTTTATTTTGAATAATGGAAAGCAACCTTAAACTTCAATAAGAGTTAGAATTATTATTTATTATTATTTTGTTTCCTCGTTTTTTTTTTGCTCTATTTAAATGGTATTTCATCCCGTCTGGTGACATTCTACTATTTGAGCGGGAATTTGGGGATATGTTAAAATAACGGCATTACTTGCACATAAGCCGTACCTTAGGTAAGGTATAACGTGGATGCGAGAGTGTCGTCAGATATTTTACTAAAAGCAACCATTAATTGATTTAACTTATCATAAATTTAACTTATGAAAGACTCAGTCTGATTAAATTTAATTTAACTTAAAAATTTATATAATGTTGTAACAAAGTGTTGTTACAACTATTCAAAAGTGTAACAAATATATTCATTTTAAGTCGCTTTCAACAAGCGCCATCGCAATAGCTAAAATAGTTCCCAGTTTAATCATCTCCTCATAAACATTTATAAATCAAAGTAAATAAATCACATTCACCAGAAGAAAAAAAAATGGCCGACAGACTTGCTCAGATCTACGGAACAGAAAAAGACAAAGTTAACTGGTAAGTATAAGAGCTTTTGATTTTTTTCATTACCCAAAAATCTGACCTTTACATAGCTCTTTTTACAACAAAATCGGAGCGTGTCGACACGGCGACAAGTGCGCAAGACATCACATCAAACCGTCCTACTCGCAAACTATTATTTGCCGCAACATGTATCAAAACCCGGAGAACGAGCCCAACAATCCTATGACACCAGAGGAGATAAAACAGCATTTTCTGGCATTCTACGAAGACTTATTTTGTGAGTGTGCGCTCTTTGGAAAAGTCGAAGAAATGGTAGTCTGTGAGAATAACAATGACCATTTAGCAGGAAACGTGTACGTGCGCTTCAAGTACGAGGAGGACGCAGCAAAGGCATGCGAAAAATTCAACAACCGCTGGTATGACAAGCGGCCCATATACTGCGAACTTTCGCCAGTCACAGACTTTAGCGAAGCCTGTTGCCGTCAACATGAAACGAAAGATTGCAAACGCGGTGGATTTTGTAATTTTATTCATGCAAAGCGTCCGCCGCGTGAGTTTTTGCGCGAGCTCCAGCTTGAACAGCTCCGTAGTTTGAAAGACAAAGGTAAAACAGATGACTTAAATGATAGTGATTCTGATTCTGATATGGAGTTCCGCTCTCGCCGGCGACGATGATGTATTTTCTTGTACTTGAAGTTTAGTTGATTATTATTTTGTTTTTATTTTTTTTCTGTATAGTTTCTCTTTAATATAGCATATATATTTCGTTGTGTAGGTATAATAATATTGTCGCCACCAAAAAAAAAAACATCCACCTCAGTTTTTTTTTTCTACCTCACCACCAAACTTTTCATATCCACATCCCAGTTCAAGACCTTGAAATTAATACGCGTCTTACATAGACTTTTATACCCACATATATATATATCATGGCTGATAGATACTCATTCTCTCTTACAACCTTTTCGCCCAGGTATGTTTTTGTATCTTTCAATTGTTCTCCGGAAAGATGTTAACCTCAATTTTCCAAGTGGCAAGCTTACTCAGATCGATTATGCTCTTCAGGCCGTTAACAAGGGTGTTACTTCTCTAGGAATTAAAGGTGTGTTTTGAAATTTGGATTCCTTCTTGCGTCTTTTCTAACGTATTCTTTCAGCTTCTAATGGCATTGTGCTTGCTACGGAAAAAAAATCATCTTCTCATCTGATCAACACAGACACCCTTTCTAAAGTCGATCTTATCACCCCCGACATTGGTGCTGTTTACAGCGGCATGGGCCCTGATTACCGGGTGCTTTTGGGTCAGGCACGTAAACTTTCGCATACTGCTTATAAGCGTATTTACAACGAATACCCTCCAACTCGCATCATGGTTCAGGAGGTTGCTAAGGTTATGCAAGAGGCTACACAGAGCGGCGGTGTCCGCCCTTATGGTGTGTCGTTGCTTATCGCTGGATGGGATCAACACTTTGGTTATGGCTTATATCAAGTCGACCCCTCAGGCGCCTACTTCCCTTGGAAAGCCACTGCCATTGGCAAAGGCTCTACTTCAGCAAAGACCTTTTTGGAGAAGCGTTGGAATGAGGAACTGGAGCTTGAAGATGCCATTCACATTGCTCTTCTCACACTAAAAGAGTCTATTGAAGGTGAAATGAATGGAAATACTGTCGAAATAGCCGTCGTAAGTGAACCTGCAGATCATCTATTGGGTGTTCGAGGTGTTGCTGGCGCTGAGGGTCCAAGATTCCGTAAACTTAGTGCTCAAGAAATTGACGATCGTTTGGATGCTTTATAAATATTTCGGTTATTATCGGATGGAGCTTTTTTTATACGCATATAATGAATGATATGATGTCGAGATAAATCTCAGTATATTTAATAAACCTGCCTTTTTTTGTTTGTGTATTTTTTTTTGCTTTTTGATACGACTCTTTTTTATCGTCGTTTTTATTTTTATTTTAATTTTATACTGTTATTTTTGTTATTCGTTTGCCACCAACATGAAAGCTATCTCTTCTATTATTGCAGCTCGACTCATGGCAGAAGGAGTCGGTGCTTCGGTGCGTCGATCAATTGGTTCTCGTCATTTACGCCAGCTATCGCCTTTTTTATTGTTAGACTTCATGGAGACTGCTAATACTGAGGCATCCTTTCCAGACCATCCCCATCGTGGCTTGGAGACTGTCACTTATGTGCTGCAAGGAACAATCGAACACGAGGATTTTACAGGATCCCGAGGAGTTCTGGGACCCGGTGATTGTCAGGTTATGACGGCAGGTAAAGGAATTATGCACGCTGAAGTTCCCAAGCCCCCCGCAAACGGAGCTGGGTTGTTACCAGCTACCGGTATCCAGCTTTGGGTTGATTTACCTGCTGACTTTAAAAACGTCGACCCCCATTACCGTGACTTTAAACGACATTTTATTCCGGTAACTGAACCTGCCCCAGGTTTGCGATTATATTCATTATCAAAAGAAACAAGCGTCACCAAAACCCCTATTTGGTTTCTTTACTACAAATGGTTTGGAACAAACGAATCTCTAAGATTCGAAACCCCAGTCATCCCAGCAGGATGGTCGTCTTTTCTTTACGTAACCAAAGGTCAATTGACAGTCGGAAATGGTCGAAGTACCAATATTGAAGATGAAAATACAAACAAAAGTTTGGAGCCCTCAGCCAATCTTAATGAAACTAGCTTAGAAAAAAACTTGATTATTGGTGATAAGATTCTTGCAGAACACGATTTGGCTACTTTTGAATCCGGTAATGAGGTAGAAGAGAATATCGTTGTGGACCTACCTGTGGACCTTCCACTGACTCATACGGCTTTTGGAGATAATGAAAAATCTTCCGTGGAATTTCTTCTGTGTGCAGGCCAGCCGCTTGAACAGCCCGTATTTAGAGACATGTTTTTCGTCGAGTTGTCCAAAGAAGATCTACGACAGTCCAAAGTGGACTACCGCGAAAAAACTAACGGCTTTGAGCGCGCTCGAGAATGGAAAAGCAAAATAGCAGGCTCTATAAAGTATAATTTCACATACAAAACAAAATAGATCATAATTTAACTATCCGAATCATCGTCATTCTTGAACGGGTTGCGAATAGGCTCAATAACCAAGTTGGGCTTAACAAGTACTCTAGGCTTAACCATGTTCTGATGTGCCATCCGTGTCGACCATTCCTGGCCAATAGGCATCCGCAGTGACCGCTCATATTGTTCCCGCGTTTCAAAGGGAAATGGAAGCTTGTCAGCATGTAGGTGGCTTTGGTCAGCTGTCAGTCTCTCGTTAATAATAACATTCTCAAGTTGTGCATCGCGACGGTTGTGGGCACGCACAACACCAGCAACTTTGCGTACAAACCGCTTCTTAGGTTTCGCAGAGAGACCAGCACCGCCCCAGCCTCCCCAGCCTGGAAGGGTAACGTCTTCAACCCGATCATCATCACGCTTAGTTATTGAGGCCTTTTCCTCCTCAAACTCGGCAACAACATCGTCGCCGGAGAAGGCTTGTTTAACGAGATCAGTTTGCTTAAATGAAATGCGCGAGGACCCGTCATCGTCACTGTCGCTATCATTATTATCGTTATCACCAAACGGATCAACAACATCAAGTGTCTCATTCATATCAATAAGACCATCCCGAGCTGAAGCTTTGGTCTCTCGCATCTTGGCCGCCTTCTTACGCTGCTTTTTGATTTCAGCCTGTGACTTGTCTGAAGCAGAGCTATCACGACCCAAAACAGTAGCACTACTTTTCTTTTTGTGGGTATCATTGTCTCCAGCTAACCAGGGATTTTCATCGTCTGAATCATTTTCCGAGTTATCATCTTGTTCACGTTCCCGGAAGCTAACCTTCTTTTGTTTTTTGGTACTTGGTTTTGCTTCCTCATTTTCATCGTCATCGTAAACAGCACGTATACGGCCAATGCCATTATTCGAATTGTCCACATCAGAATCCTCGTCTTCTTCTTCGGCCTGGTGACCATTGGTGCCACGTGCTTTTCGTTTGTGAGATGCGCGTAGTCGGCTTTCTAACGAATCTTCTTCAAGTTCCATTTCGTCACGAGCTTCCTTGACAGCCTTGGTGGCTTCCACTCGTGCCTTTTCTGTGCCTGGTGTATATTTTCTGCGGCCTTCATTGATGACTACGTTGGCGCCCTTTGTGCGCCCGCCATCTTCGGAATTTTCATCATCACTGTTAAATTCATCAGCACTTTCACGAGCACGACGCAGCTCTTCTTTTGCAGCTTGGTTGCGCTTCCGCTCAGCCTCCTCTGCATCCAACATGAATTTCATTGCAAGCACGCCCTTTCCCAGTTTTTGTTTAGTAGCAAGAGTTTGTTCGTCATCGCTTTCAGATTCATTGCCGTTTAAAAACCTTTTTTCTGTATCGGAATCATCAGAATCAGAGCCTCCATCGCGACCAAGCATTTTCTCACGAAGAGCCTCGCTCTTACGCAGCATCTCCTCAAGATCCTTACGTGTTGCAATATCCTTGGTCATGCCATGTTTAATCATATCGCGAGCCCACTTGCCACCAGTCTTGTGTCGTTGTTCCACACGTTCACGGGCTCTTTGCATTTCATGCTCATCATCATAGCCTTCTTCATCTTCTTCTTCACTATCAGCTTCCCGCATAAGCTCTTCCTCACGCTCGCGTTCTTTACGATGAATCTTGCGGTATGTCTTAGACTTGATTTTTTTAATGCGTCGGGCCTTTTGTTGTTCACGATATGCCAATTCTTTCATTTTGCGAATGCGTGCACGATGTTGTTGCAGTTCTTCAAGAGTCATTTGAGCCGGTGCAAGTTCCTCAAAAGTATCTGGCTGGCTGCTCTGTTTGGGCCCAAGTTGTGACGCTTTAAGCATTTCATTTATACGACGTTCCATATCAGTGGCAGGTTCTTGGTCATTGCTAGCTCCAGAAATTGTATGAGGGACTATTTTGCGGGGTTCAACCATTGGAAATGACAAATGCTCAGCTTCCTTCATCGTGTTGACAGTTTCTTTCCATTTGTTCACTTCTTCTTTAGTTAAATCATATGCTGCACGACGTTCTAATCTTTGTTGGATATGTTTGGCCAGCGGGACGGCAAGTGTCATTGATTTCTCCTTTTTCGAAGTTCCTGAAGGGCCGGTAGATGTATCAATTAATTTTAAATGCGAAGCAACATCTTTATCTGTGGCCGTCACTGTACCAGCTAAATCTGCAAGAGAAAGTTTTCCTTCGCCAAATGAATTAAATCCTGAGGCAGATGATCGTACTGAAAACTCGCTTTCAGCAGCAGCGCTAGTTTGTTGAAGCTTTTCATAGTCATCGGCAGTAAGTGTAGAGCTGTTCTTTTTAATGTTGTTTGATGGTTTTTTCAAGTTTGAGATCATGGCTTGAAGATTACTGAGTTGTTCTTCATCAATGTCGTCAGCATCTTCATCATCTGAAAGCGACAATTCTGAATCATCCTCTTCTTCGTCTTCAGATTCGTCCTCCTCTTCTTCTTCTTCAGAATTATCATCTTCTTCTTCTTCTTCTTTTAATTTAAAATCGCTCCTTTGTTTTTTATTTTTAACTTCTAAGCCCTTTTCATATTCCTCCTTGTCTTTATCATCCAAATCCCAAACCTCGGTCAACGTCATAAGCTGCGATTTGTCAATGCTAGCATCGGACTCGTCTCCAGAAGCTAGTTCATCTTCATCATACTCAGGTTTGTAGCTTTCACCTTTGCGAATTTTGCGTTTCTTTTTCCATGCTGAACTATCTAAAATTTCTTCTTCATCTGAAGATCCAAAAGCTTCATCACTATCAATCTCTTCATCTTCATCTTCGTCCAAGTCTTCTTGTCCAGCAATTAAGTTGCGGTCAATAGGCTCATCTTCGCCAGCCAAAGGATCTGGATCACTGTCTTGATCATCATCTTCTGTGTTGTGTTTGCTAACTTTGCCAGCTTTCTTATTCTTGCGACGCTTAGCTTCCAGATCAGCTTCCGCAATGTCAAGAGCATTGTACAAACGTTCACGACTCTTGGCTAGAGAAACACTCGGAGGTCGTGATGTTCGAGATTTCTTATTCTGGGCCACAGTTTCAGGTAGCACATTAGAAGACCTCTTCACCGGATTAGTTCTCCTTCGAATATTTTTGCCCATTCTATATTGACTTTTTGTGTATGTGGGTTTTTGAAATTTTGGATAACCAGTTAAAGGCTTAAAAAAAATTTTTAGAAGCCGTACATCAGGCAAAATTTTAGGGTCACATGATAAGTACAGTTTGAAATTTACGCAAAGTAGAGTATTTCTCGTCAGCTGTGCAATTTTTTTTTTTTTGCTCTAGCCTCGGCTTAGCATCAACCTGCCAAAAGAGGAGAAGCCCGCTGATCACGTGGTGTAACCCCACTCCTTAGGCTGCAAATGGCTTATTTAACCATCCGCTCCTCCTTCTCCTCCTCTGCCTTTTGCTTACAAAAGATTTTTTTTCTTTCTTCTCACTTTTTCCTTCCCCTCATCAGAATTTTTGACCATATCTATTAAGAACTAACTAAGCGACAAACACTATCGCTTGGGTTTTTAGTTCTTCATGTCTTCAGTTCAACGTCCAAAACCTTGGGAAGTCTCGTCTGGAACATCTGCTGCTAGCCTTTCACCCTCTTCATCATTACCTATGAGTTCTACTACGGCAGTGGCATCGCCCGCATCAACAACCTCGACAACTACCTCGACAACAGCGGTGGCAGGCACTACATCGACTCCAGAACTACCAGCTAGACCCACATCTCTTACAACAGCGGCCCCTACGACTGCTGCATATTCCCCTTACTCGGCTACCGGTGCATCTTCACTGACTGGGCTGGGTACCTCACCTTATGGTACAACATCGCCTTATGGTACCGGTCTGGGTGGATACGGTTCATACGGTTCAAGCTACGGCGGTTATGGCTCCTATGGCACTGGTGGCTATGGCGGCTATGGGTCGTATGGTGGCTATGGTGGAGGCTATGGAGGGGCCTATGGATCACGGTTTGGCATGAATGGTTTTAACGGGGCTGCAGGCGCGGGCGCGCTGGGCCCTAATGGATTTCAAAACAGTACACAAGCTACATTCCAGCTTATTGAATCGATAGTTGGAGCCGTCGCCGGCTTTGCTCAAATGCTGGAGTCGACATATATGGCTACACATTCATCATTTTTCGCTATGATGTCTGTGGCCGAACAATTTAGCCACCTAAAAAACTCACTGGGCTCGATTTTGGGAATTTTTGCTATCATGCGTTGGGCAAAAAAACTATTGGCTAAACTTACAGGAAACCCAAAACTTAATCCCGATACAGCTGTCGCAAAGTCCTTGAATCCCACTGAATTTGCTAAATTTCAAGTTACCGGACCCAAGAACTTACTCACTCGACCACGACCATCTTTCAAGCCTCTTCTCTTTTTCTTTGCGGCGGTATTTGGCTTCCCCTATCTTCTCAATAAATTAATTCATTCTATTGCCAATCAAGCAGAGATGCAGCAACAACCAGTCGATGAGCACGGAAATCCTATTTCACAAATGCTCATAGATCCTATGTCCAATACACCTATTGATCCCTCCAAGCTTGAGTTTTGCAGAGCCATTCACGACTTTGTTCCTGAAAACCCACAAATTGAACTTGAGCTACACAAAGGTGATCTTACAGCAATCATTGCAAAAGAAGATCCATCTGGAAAACCATCCCAATGGTGGCGAGTGAGAACTAGAGATGGTCGTACCGGTTACGTTCCAAGCACATATGTCGAAGTCATTCCCAGAAGAATAGAGGAAGTTCCTGCATCTCTACCGCAAAAGGCTATTGAAGGACAAATTCCTAAAGGAATCGATGATGAATTAAAAAAGACTAGTACAGCGGAAGAATTTCAGCGGCAAGGATTTCAAGGGTGAAACGCCGTTTCTTTAAGTTTATCTCACATTAACAATAAGTATTAGGATACGTTCAATGGTACTTTATAACTACATAAGTACCTCTAACAATTCTTAGGAATTAAAAGACAAATTTCTAAGATTTATAATTTTGTAAAAACGAAATTTTATTTTATACTTTTTTTTAAAGCTTTATCCTTCAGAGAGACTTAAAATCTTAAAAATAAAAAAAACTAAACAAACTAAACAAACCGTTATTCATTACAGTTCACTTTTCCATTTAAATCAAGGAGGCAATGTCGTTAGGCATCTCCTGAATGCTGGTATCATAGAACTTCTCAATTTCTCTCATGTTAGCAATGTCTTGGTTAGTGACAAAGTTGATAGCAACACCCTTACGGCCGAAACGACCACCACGACCAATGCGGTGAATGTAGTTCTCCTTGTTGGTAGGAAGATCATAATTGATGACAAGAGAAACCTGTTGAACATCAATACCACGAGCTAACAGATCGGTGGTAATGAGAACACGAGAAGAACCAGAGCGGAACTCAGACATAATAGTATCACGCTGGGCTTGGTCCATCTCACCGTACATGCAAGAGACGGTAAAGTGATGTTCTCTAAGGTCGTTGCAAACTTTATCAACCTTGTCTCTAGTGTTGCAGAAAACAACACACTGAGTAATAGTGATAGTTTCGTAAATATCAATCAAAGTGTCTATCTTGTATTTTTCGACGTCAACGTTGATGTAGAATTGCTTGATACCTTCAAGAGTAAGTTCATCCTTCTTGACAAGGATACGAACGGGATCTTTCATAAATTTAGTAGTAACCTCCAAGACGTCCTGAGGCATGGTAGCGGAGAGAAGGACAACCTGAATCTCACGGGGAAGAAGCTGGAAAATATCGTAAATCTGGGCCTTGAAACCACGAGACAACATCTCATCAGCCTCATCAAGAACAAACATCTTGATCTTGTTGGTTTTCAGATAACGACGCTGAATGACGTCTTGAACACGACCAGGGGTACCAACAATAATCTGAACACCAGATTTAATGGCAGCCTCGTCATCCTGAACACGAGTACCACCAATGCAAAGGTGGCAAGAAGCCTTGAGGTTGGCACCGATAGCAGAAATGACCTTCTCAATCTGGCCAGCCAACTCACGGGTGGGAGCAAGAATGAGGGCCTGGGGCTCATTCACAGACAAATCAATGTTTTGGAGAACAGAAATTGAAAAGGTGGCAGTCTTACCGGTACCAGACTGAGCCTGAGCAAGAACATCTCTGCCTTGAATAGCAGGAAGAATGGCACGCTGCTGAATGGAAGAAGGAGATTCGAAACCGTAGGCGTAGATACCTATATTATTTCTGTTAGTAAAGTGATAATGTGAAAAGTTGCAAAACGAGCAACTCCATTTTCATATTAATGGCAAAAGTCACACATAAATGAAGATTCATTTCCTAAAAAAACAAGTAATTTGTCTCTTCAAATTTTGAGCATTTGAAAGTTCAAAGGGTGCTTACCTCTCAAAAGCTGCTCCTTAAGATTAAGAGCATCGAAGGTATCGACAACTACATCGTAGTTGGTCTCGATCTTCTGGGATTCGACATTTTGAAGCTGTTCAGAAGACATTTTTAATAATTCAGCTGAAATGGACTCTATAGTAAGGAACTATCGGTAGAACAATTACTGTTGGGAAAGAAAAAAAAATTTTATCAAAGAGGAGATTTAACCAGGAGTTTTAAAGAAAAAAAATTTTTTTAAAAAATATACCCTAACCCAAAATATGTTACACTGTATTTTTTTATAAAAGCCATTTTGTAATAGGTTAAATTTACCCTGACAAGAATCAGTATAAATTTTACATTGTTTCGTACTGAAAGTTACTTAGTAATAAGCCGTTCAACTTTTCCGATATTGAACTGGTACAAACTTGACTAAGTGGGTGGAGCAGGTTCCATCTTCAAAAAAAATATATATATATATGGTTTAAAAACTGAAGATAATTAAAATAAGAATACTCGTTCAATCAAATTAACAAGTATATGTATTAAATAGGCTGGATTTCTAAAAATTCAAACCATTTAGCATTATCAGTTTTACCACTATTAAACCGCCGAGTGATGTAATAATATATTTTTTTAAAAAATTATGCTCCTATTTCGGTCGAAAACCACATTGTAGAATAAAACAATTAACAACTAAATGTCTATTTTATTTTACTTCCATAAGATACTTTTCTATTCCCCAAGACCCTTTTAAATGCAATTAAATTCGAAATTGTTATCTGCTAAAATTACTTTAATATGATACGCGCATCATAATCTCTATAACAGTTTATCCTTCGTTTTTTTTTTAACTTTTTTTTTAACTCAATCCAGTGTTTCAGATCTCATTTAAGTTTTGTGTGATAAATGTTTAAACCAACAAACATAATGTGATGTTTTCTATGTATATTTAGAAGTGAAATACCAGAGACTTTGACAAAATATAATCTTTGATCGATTTAAAATAATATCTAACTGAAAAAAAAATTAGTCTGATTTTGTATTGTAGTATTGGTTAGTTAATGGAAGAGTTGTTCTTAATTCTGCTTTGAGTTTTTTGGGGAAAACATAGTAGTAAAAGACAGATCTGCAAATTGCAACTGTAAACACAAATGTTGCAAAGCTATAATAAAATATAGCAGATCCAGAAAAATATGCTGCTGAAGCTGTAGGTAGTTTTGGTCCTTGATACCATCTGACAGCCATTGCCAAAGGCAATGAATCGCCAATAATGAATCGCTGAGCCGTACTTCCTGATGAAAACCCAATTGATGAAATGATGGATCCAGCAGAAGTATTTGCAACCAAAGCAACGTTCAAAAAGGGATCAATGTCTAAGTGACTTTCTTGAACTCGACCTCTAATGTTGAAAGTAAGAGAAGTGTATAATGTCGCTACCTTTGCTTCAGGTGAATCGGCTGGGGGTGCCGGGTTTTGTGTTTGGCTTTTGGTGAATGGGATACGACATGAAAATGGCACATCCTCATGAATATATAACTGAAAAACATGAAAGAATTCATGACCCAAATCAATAGTGCAATTGAATATTTCATCAACACCGTACTTTAAAGTCAAGGGCAAATCAGTTTCAACGCATTTTGGAAATGGTGCATAAATGATATTTCCTAAAAAAAAAAAGGTATCAGAATAAGAGCCAAAATAAATACGGAATCGATTTTAAAAATCACCTTGTTCATCAAACTTATGTTCACCAGTTTCCATATTTCGCTGGATACACTCAAGTGGGATTTCATCGCCATATTTGTAACCTGAGAGAGCAAGGTTCTTTGGGATCTCAGGAAACGGTTCGATGTGCTGTGAATTTGCCGCTGAAGTTAATAACAACAGAGCTGAAAAAATAGTCTGCAATTGGAAATGCATTATGATGAAGATCTAATCAGAAATTTAAAGAACCAATGTTTTTTTTTTAATGGAAAGTTGGAGAAAAAAAAAGTAAAGTCTATATAAATTTTGTGCACACGTATGTAACAGGGAATAGACTTTACAAGCTGTATATTACCAAGGTGCTTTTCACATGGCCATCTGCAGCCGCCGGTGGGTCTCCAAATTTAGTATGGGGAATAAAAATATATGACATTACAAGTTTTTATATTTAAATTTCAAGTTACCCGGCTGTATAGACTGTTTCACCAAACTTAACCTCCTCTGTCACAGCCGGAGTTGATCAATTCTATGTATTTTGGCTCACAATTCCTTTAATATATCACCAGCTTAGATAGATTTACCTCTTTATTTATATTAAAATTGAAAAGGCCTTATTAGAAAGAGATAAATAAAAAATTAAAATTTAGATTCACATCATGTCTACCGTAACAGAACCATTTCGAAAATCTAAGAACCTACCTCCAGTACCTCTCCCTTTCGACGGAAAACAACCAAAAACAATAAGAGTATACCCCGTAACAAACTACAAATTTGATGTTAAGGATCCACAGCCTGAAGAGGACAGTTCCGTTATGGCTCGCTTACAGCGATTACAGGATCAATATAAAGATCATGGAATGCGGAGGACATGTGAAGCCATTTTAATATGTCATGAACACGGGCATCCGTATATATTAATGCTTCAAATTGCAAATTCATTTTATAAATTGTAAGTCACTTTCTACAACTTATTTTATTCAAATTGCTCACAAAGAATAAGACCTGGTGACTATATAAAATACTATGAAGAAGAAACGGAAGGTTTCATCAGATTGCTAAATGAGCGTTTAAGTCCTCCTTCAGGCTCTGCACATGCTAATGACCCCATAAACTTTGAATGGGATATTGGGGACTGTGTTGCTCAATGGTGGCGCCCTAATTTTGAAACTTTTATGTATCCTTTTATTCTACCACACATCACGCGTCCCAAAGAGTGCAAGAAAACATATATCGTTCCTCTGCCCAAAAGAAAAGTTTTAACCGTTCCAAAAAATATGAAGCTTCTTGCTGTTCCCCTCTTTGAACTATATGATAATCCAGGAAGATACGGTGTACAATTATCGTCTATTCCTTTATATCTTTCAAGATACAACTTTGAATTTGTCGATTCCAATGATACTGTTATATCTACTTATGCTACTTCGCATTGGAATGGTTCTGAAAAACATGAATCATTATCGTTAACTGATGAAAAGCAAAATTAGTACAAAATTTTAATTTTTATGATATCCTATTGATATTAAATTTTATTAAAAACTGGACCTAAGTGAAAAAAAGACAATCTCAGCAATACAATAGTTTTAGATGACTAAGTATTAACTTAGCAAGGTGAGTTTGGTGTTATCACGAAAATTTTAGAGAAAAAATTGATGTTTTTATCAGTTAACTTTCTAAAGCTCTTCTGACATTCAACTTTGTAGGCAGTATCATTATTTCTTTTACGATCTCAGGTTCTAAGCATAAAAGTTCCAATCAGAGCTTAATCACCTAGAACTAAGCATAAAGAACAACTTCCATCCCCCTTTAAAAAAATCACAAGCAGATTAATAATAACTAGTTAAGAATCAAAAACGGTTTTTATTATAATGTAACTGGTAATTGACTACTAGTTAGTGCTTTTTTGAATTTGAGTTAGTAAATACGTCAAATTGAAGAAAATTTCAGCGAAATTGGCGATGAATTATTAAACTGATACCGCCAAATTAATGAGCGAAGAAACAATAAAGAAACCACCAAAAAAACTTTGTGAAGGTTTACATTACTACCAGCTGCCATCAAATGTGTTCAAATTAAACAACCTTCAAACACGAAGGCATTTTACACTTTTTATGGATAAACCTTACGAAATAATCTTGAGAGTAATCCACACTGCAAAAATTTTCAATCAGAATATGTTCGTATAATCGCCGATTTTCCCGCTGGGGTTTCCTCTGTGACTATGACCTACTCTGACCAAGTTCTTAAGCACTCCACAACACGAAGTGAACATTGTAAAGCATAAGCCTTCACAGCTGGCATTTTTTGTTACAATATTAATACATAATGTAACATACTTTGTAATACAACATACATAGTAGATATAGATTATGTAATTTTTAAAAAAAATAATGGCAAGTTGAGCTTTTGAAATCTCATATCTGCAAGAGGCTTCTGTTTTGAATAATCATTAATAAAAATATTCACGAAAATGGTTCGTCTGAAATCTCGTTATATTTTATTTGAAGTTCTCAATCCTGAAGAACTTCAAATTTTGAAGCAACAACAAATCAAACAAGCTAGTGATTCAAAAGCATCTAAGAGCAGCGATTCAAATAACAATCCAAATACACACACCCAAATCACCAGGGTTAATAAAGAAATATATTCTAAAATCTCTGTCGCATCGGCTATTCAGCTTAGACAGCTGAGTATAATTTTAGACTCCCGCCAGTTACTAAAGCTAGTAAAAGAGTCTGTCGAAACACATTTTGGAATAAAGGGAAGTGGTGAAGTTAAAAGTACAATAGCAGTAAAATATTTTTCTCCAAGAACTTCGACAGGAATAATACGTGTGGCCCGCGATCATGTTAGTACAGTATGGGCAGCTTTATCATACATAACGAAAATCAATAATAAAAACGTTATTATTCGGGTGATCCGTGTATCAGGAACGATAAAAAAATGCGAACAAGCAGCTATTAAGCGTGACAAACAAGTGATTGATATGATCGGGCAAAATTATAAAAATGAACCCAAAAAATTAGGTATAAATAATTTTGGGATCGGGACGGATAAACCTGTAGATAGTGATGACGATGATGATTATATAGAAGATGATAATTTATGATAAAAATATATGGACCAATAAGCTATTAAAATAAAAAATTCTTACATTAGTTAATTCGGCTTTTTACTTTTCATTTTTTCTTCTTGCACTTCTCGAATCATTTTGCTTACTCCAAAAGGATCGGAATCTTTTTCAAATTCGACTGGTCCTTCCTTTGCTTCAGTAGAATCAGATCCTGCAAAACTATTCTTGACACCACCATATGACTCAAATCGGCTTTCACCTGTAATTCTGCGCATTTCACTATCTTCATCGTCGTCATTAGAATCACCAAGTCCGGTTTTGCCTTTAGTTCCACGAGGTCGGTAAATTGATTGGATGGCTTCACTAGAACGAAACAGTGAGTTCTCATATGGTTGATCTTCATTGAAATTTCGACTGACAGACACCCGACCCATCAAACGAGAATCAAACTGCGACTCGGATGTAGATACTTGGGTGGGTCGAGCAACTCCTAAAGCAACTCTTTCAGAAATATCTCGATCTTTATCACTAATCATAGATTTAACACGACGTTCAGTACCCATACGAGACATACGCATTTTGCGCTTCTCATCCTCAAGTTTTTCTTCTCTAATTTTCCTGCGACGGCGTTCATCCGATGTTTCAAAGTTTCCATCTCTTCTTGGCCTTCTTGCTTTTGATCTATCAATCCGTCGTCGATGGTTAGACTCTGCATCACTGCTTAGCTCACTATCCGAATGCCTTCTCTTTGAACGAGATTTAATATAACGATTAGATTCTATATCGCTTTCAAGACTTCTTGATCTCGATCTAGATCTAGATCTAGAGCTTGATCTTGACCGGGACCTAGACATTGATGGTGACCTTGGCCTTGGTGGTGACCTTGACCTGGATGGTGACCTTGACCTTGATGGCGACAAAGATCTAGACCTAGACCTAGAGATAGAGCGGGAATGTAATCGAGTTCTTGATGATCGTCGTCGATAAGATCTGCCTCTGTAGTATCTGTCTTCTTCATCATCACTGTATTCACTCTCTTCCGCTACACTCCCTTGTGTGTTAACCTCGGTATATTTTTGTTTTTCGGAGCTTTCACGTCGCCTATATGGGCTGCGAGATTTTGGCTTTGGAGATTCAGCAGATGAGCTAGACGGGTAATTATAATCAGATGATCGTTTTTTGTCCATGTGAGATTCTTTTCCTAAAGAGTGCATATGTGATTTTCTTCTATCCCTTTCCTCATCACTTTCGTCACTTATGTCTGAGGTATCTCTTCTATGTTGATTCGAATGGCTCTTATTTGCATTTATTTGTTCGCGCTCAGCTTTTGCTTTGTGTGCGAGCTGTCTTAATCTCTCATCTCTTTCAGATTCTTCCTTTTCTTGTAATTTCTTTTTCATGGCGTTACGTTGACTAACTTCCACTCTCATTTTATTATCGGCAATAGCTAGAGCTTCAGATAACTTTGCAAAGTTATCACTTAAAACTGGAGTTTGTAGATTTCTTCCATCAGATGCCATACGTTTATCAATGGCGATAGTGAAACCTTTAGGATTTTTCCAATTGGACACACTTGGTGGAATATACCAATTCTTTTGATCTTCTGCCGTAACCTTTCTAGGGGGTGAGCGCAACACGGGAGGAGGAGGAGATGGAGGTCTCGCTACAACCTTTGTATGTTTGAATTTGGGTGGAGCCAATGGATCTTCTTGAACATCAACAAGTTTAATGATGCGTTGTTTAGATTTACCGCCTGACTCACCCATCATATTTGAGGGTGTATATCGAACGTAAGTTGCATTAGAATTAGCAGAAGAACCGGAAACAACTGATGTCTTGGGATTTTCGGAAGAAATTTTACTTTCTAAAATTTTTTGAAGAGCAAGCTGTGTTTTCTCTGTAGTTTCACGTACTGTATCTTGATCAGGCAAGTCGAGTGATACTTCTCCATTCTGTACTCGTTGGCGTAAAGGAATCAAATCTGAGTAAGAAGATTGAACAATTCGAGACTTGGAATGACCATTTTTTGCAATGGTGGAGTAATCAACGTTTCCTTCAAAATTAACTGTAAGCGCAAGTGTTTTATTCTGTTTTTTGGTGGCGTTAGGGCCTTTGGACTGACCCATATTACGAGGATATTGAACAACATGTATTTCAGGGTATGCTCCACCATCTCCATAATCTTCAACTGATTGAGGTCTCCACTTTTTCCCATTGGCTGTGCGAAACTCTGTTCGTTTACCATAAGTGGGAACTGAATAGGTTTGTGCAAAAAGCTCACGTTGCTCACTATTAAGTTTAGAAACAATTTTTATATTAGACGATGAGCCTGGTTGGTCTGCATTTTGAGATTTGTTTTTGGGTTTCGGAAGAAACGCATCTATAGACGCCATTTTAATAAAAATTATCCAAAATAGCACTTAGATAACCGAGAAGTTTGACAAAAATGAAAATGTTTTCATGGATTCGTTGAAATTTTATAAGTAGTTGTTTTTTTTTTTAAAAAAATACGCGTATTACAAAAAAATTTTAGACGTTAAAAGGTTGTAACGCGTTTTTTGTAACAATAACTATCATTATCAGTCAATTAATTATTCTTTTATAGCTGTGAAAAAAGAATAAATTTGGAGAATTTGCAAAAACCAGCTGCTCTTTAGAAAGATTAAAAGCCACTTTTTGCTATTAAAAAAATCAATATATCAATTATATTTAAATAAAATTTATTAACAAGCATTTTAATTATAGACTAACGTCCCAAAAGACCACGCAAAAACCCACCACTTTTTTTCTTTTCTTCAGGAACGTTGGCATTGTCCGATTCTTGAATAGAAGAGTTTGAAATAGAATCTGAAGCAACAGAATTTTCAGTACCTAATGAATCAGATTTAGAGATGAAATTGTAAGCAACGTCAAAAAACACGGGTTTTGAAAAAGAAGGTTCCAAAGAAGTTTCAAAGCTCACTAAAATTTCGGCCAGATTCTTTTCCGAACCGAATTTAGAAAATCCATATTGCTCAACGTTGTCAACAACTCCAAGTCTAGCCTTAACTTTGTGGTCGTCAATGTCCATAGAATCAGAGTCATTAACATTGCCATTTCCCCTAATGGTTAATTGAGCTCTCAATTGAAGAGTTGCTAAGTTGGTACTGACGAGAGTTTTTTGAAACTTAGTTTGATCCAAAATTCCAGAAGGAAATTCAACAGAAATATTTTGGGAAGTCGATGACAAAAGTTTGAGCGATTCCCCATAAAGTGCCAAAGACTCTGAATAATATGAAGAAAGTCTGTAGGCTTTTGCAAGCAAATTAAGACGTTCGGCTTTGTAAAAAACATCAAGAGACTGCAATGAATCAGAAAGTTCTTTATCAGTATGAACACCAGGTAAATCAGTCAATTCTCTGGTGCTTTGTAAAATTGTATCATAAAGACGAAGAATCTCATTCATTTTTTCGAACCCCTTGGTATTTATTTTATTTCCCTTCTTAGTATCGGTGCTCAAAGAGGCAGATAAACGAGAATCTACCTTCTCTAATAACAAAACATCACGCTGAATACGTCTTAGTAGCATATGATACCCAATATAAGTTGAAATGATGTATTGATCTTGAATTTCTTTCTCATTTGAAGAACCACCAGAAGACTCTATACGGTCAATATTGGTTTTAACCATCTCTCTAGAATCTTGCCAAGATTGCAAAATTTCATCAAATAACTGAAGGACTTTCTCTATGTTAGATTTGTTGCTTTGAATACCTTTAAGTTCAGTCTCTAATGAATTATCCTTAGTAACAGTCTTGAAGAGAAAGGCAGCCAATTCTCGATCCTGAATAGAAACATCATATGTTCTCCAGGTAATAGTTTCTAAACGAGATCCGGCAGAGCCCTCAGAAAGAGATGAATCCAATAACGAAGGGTCGATTTGGGAAATAATTTTAACGACTGGATGATCAGCAGCCTTTTGAGCAGCTTTGACTGAAACTCCGGAGGCACTAAGAGGTCGAATTTTGGTCAAACGGTATTGAGCAAAAATAATTGAAGGATCAATAACTGTGGAAATTATCTCATCAATGTAGTCTTTAATGATGGATGTAGATGAGTCGAAATTAGCAATAGCTTCGAGAGAAACACGAGCGAGTGAGTAGTCCTTAATACATTTCTCGTAATTCTTAGTCTGAAAAGACAAAGAGCCATGAATCAGTAACGCATATGCCTCAAGCTGAAGAATTTGAAAAGTTCCAAAATCTGATAGCTCATTCTTTGAAGTGATATCCCTAACAAGAGAAACTGCAGCGTCAATATATTTACAAGCTTTTGTAAGTTTTGTTCTAACGTGGTTTTTTTTGCTGGTTGAAAAATTTGTGTCTAGAACTGATCTCGTTTCCATAGCATGGGCCCATGATCTCTCAGCAAGACAAACAAGTATTTTAATGAGTTCAGGATTGGCTTGAACATCATCGACTAAAGGTGCTTTAAATGGGATTCGGTGACGTGGCTCGGTCGAAACATTCGAGGCTCCTCCTTTAGAAGGTCTTTTTTGAACTCCTAGAACTTTTCGAGTACGCGCCAGTTTCTTTGTAGATCTTACTCGGTACTGGCGATAATCACTAGCCGATTGTAATGGAAAATCGTTCCTTTCAGCGAGAACTTCGACTAGAACGTTGTAGCTCATGATGAACGTTCCTATTCTTAAATGTCTTTTAGAAGAAAAAAAGGCTTAATTTGTGGTGGTGAGCAGAAATAACAAGTAGGCTGCGAAAACAGAAATTTTCTGAGATGATTTGAAAACTCTGAAAAATGTTACCCTACCTAATATTGGAAACACATTTAAGAAAAATCCAAATAAAGCTTTGATGGTAAAAACATGCCTTTGAAATTTAGTAAATGAAAGAGAAAAGGCCATAAGTTTTATTTATCATGAAGCCTCTGACAAATTACTTAGGAGTTCCCATGAATTCAGAAGGGCATAAAGAATTACTTTCTATCTTTTCTTTATCACATGAAAGTGATAAAACGGTTATATTTTATAAGCCTAATACCGAATATCATTGCTACTACGAGGAGGGAATTGCCTTATGCTTTGAAAAATCATTACTCGACTCTATAGATTTTTATAAATCTTCTGAAAGCCAACCAATATCATTTAAATATAAAGGTGTCTTAAGATCTCGTGTTCCGGAAGATATTGATTTTGATGCAACAGGAAAACAGTTAGTAGAAAAGTTTGGCGAGCCTCTTGAAAAAGGAGGGGGGATGACAAGTAAATTTAATATATGGCTTCGTTGGAAGGGGATTCAATTTGAAATACCTGTTCGTGATTGGGATCTTGCAAAGGAAACAAGTTGGTCTTCATGTACACTTTTTAAGTAGTTTTTATTATCTTGATTTCAGTAACTAGTTATTATTTTTCCAATTGAATTATTTTCAGTATATATTCATACATTGCTCTTTAGAAAATCAATACCAGTATTATCTACTATCCACTTTTTTTAGACTTTATTATCGTTATTTTCATCATTATCATCACCATCATCGAGAAGAACAACGTCTTCATTGTCGTTATTGAGCTCTTCGTCTCCATTAGTAGCCGTATTAGTACTAGTATCAGAATCTGCTAGAGTTTTCTTAATTTTGTTTTCTTCTCCATTGCTATCATGTTCTTCGATTTCTCCGATTACTTCGACTATCTCGTCACCATTGTCATCGGCATCCGCATCTTCATTCCTATTATTTATATCTAGACTCCCACTAGAACTATTCCTTCTTGAGCTTCCGTTAAGGGAGTCTGTGAGATTTTCTTGAGGAGCTAACGTTGTTTTATCCACGTTAGGTTTCTCGATTTCATTATTGTTAGAGTCATTTTGGGCATCGGCTCTTTCAGTATTAGAGTTTGGCACTGCAGTTGCATCAGCAGTCAATTCTTGAGTTTTACTACTCGATTCATCCATTTTTGTTAAATTCTCACCAGAAGAAATTCTCATAGAAATAATTCTGGTGTATAATGAAGATAACGAAGGTGAATTTAAGAATATCCGATCAACGTAAACTTCGTCTAAAATTTTTGCTATAGCCGCAATGCGAACTTTGGCAGCAAATTGGCAAAGGTCATAATCTACCAATAACACTCTTTCTTGTTTTGTTGATGAACTTTTTAATTTTTCAATCAGTGTACCGTAATCCATGACCTGGGCCATATGAATCTGTGACGCAGTTGGTGGCTGAGACCCCGTAATTACCTTATCAAGCATTTCTTCGTCATCACTATCAATATCACTAAGATCACTTAACTCACTATCACTTTCGTCCTTGTCATTGGTTTCAAGTTCAGATTGTGTCATTTGACTCAATGGCAGATTCTTTAAAGATTTTAAATAATCTGCATCCCTTTCCCCTGATTTAAGGTCTAAATTCACAATTTTAGCATAAGCCTTTTCTTTTCTCAGATAAAGACCCATAATGACACTCTGTGAAAAATCAGAAACTTTTGTTGGAACATCAAATAATCTTAATTTTAAGACATCTAAATCAGGAATTGATTTAGCGATGGACGTAGTTTGGGCTACAGCAACATTGACAGTAACGAGTAATTCAAGCAATGATTTAGCACAAACAGAGCGGACATGAAATGAACTAGCGCTGGAGACAGTAGTTTCAAGCTCATGGAGTATAGAAACAATAGTTTCCTTTGCGTTTGGAGATAAATCAATTCCTCTGGTACCTCCACCATTTCCTGCTGTTATTGCGGCTTCTAGAACACTAGATAACTTCCACATAGCATAACTGCGAAGTAAATTAACAAGCGATGCTACTAGCTGAAGATTGACGGAATTTTTAGGCTTCATAGCACAAATAGAGAGGTAGTTCACTAGTTTATCAACCAATATTTGAGAGTCCTCATCACTCGACAAATGAAACTCAAGAGGTTTCTGAATATCGACGTTTCTTGATAAGATATCCATTTTGAAAATTGACTCAAAAATAGCATTATCCACTTCGTTTTCAGAGACGTTTTTATCGAGTTGTTTATTACTGTTTTCAGATATCACTCCTTTAATTTCGTAGCCAATATCTTCAATTACTTCATTGACTTTTTGTTGAGCGTCTTCAAAAAAGGGTAATGTTGGTTCATTTGAAATCGTCTTAGAAAAAACATTAACACATTCTTCTAAAACAGCCCTATTAACTTGGGACTTGAATTGGTTGATGATTGACGAGAAAAGGTCTGTATACTTGGACTCCATATGAAGTTGACAGTAAACGTTAAGATCAAGAAGCGTATGTAAACGCAACACCTGTACAATGGCACTGGGACTATGAGAATATCGCTGTAATAATTTAGGGATGGCATCAATGAGTTCTGCGTTAATCTGAGTGAATTTGGCCTCTACTTCATCGTTTGTGAGTTTCTTTTTTTTCATGTTACTGTAAGTCGATAATGATGTAACATTATGATGATTAATTTCATCTATGTTACCTTTGACGAATCCAAAAAGTAGTTCTAAAAGAATGAGTTCCTGATCTGGATCTAACGAAAATGCTGCAATGTAGTTTCTAGCTGATTTGCTTGTGGCGATACTATCCAGTGAAGAAAAATCAAATAATAGTTGCTTGATGAGACTAACCCATTTGAGTTTCAAGCCAAATCCGGCATCCCAAAGAGCCTCCCCAGCAAGAGACATACGAGAAGAAAAGGATGGGTATACGTTTTCTATATCTTCCAAAAGGTTATCTTCATTGTTGGTATGTGAGTTATTTTCAGCTTTAAGAATATAACAAAGTTCTTTAAAAGATAGCCATTCGTGTTTCAAGTCTGGAAATTTCTCTTTAAAAGTTTTCGTTTCATTATTAGTAAATTCATTAAGTGCACGAGTTGACTCCTCTAAAACAGTAGAGAGAATGAATTTTGCAGATGACTTTCGTACACGATGGTCAATGTCAAAAACTAATTTAGTGCAGACTTCAATATCACTATCTTCCAAGAATCCAACTTCTCGTAACACACATAGTAATTCAATAGCAGCAACTCTGACGTTAGTATCTGCATCCATTGCAGCCATCTCAACTATCCGGAGGCGGAATCTATCCGTGAAATGTCTAAAACCAGGAATATAATCACGAATTCTATAAAGAGCTGTCAGTGATTTAAGAACTTGTAACCGGGTATGTGCACTAATGTCCGAAAGAAGCCATCCAAAATATCGAATATATTTGGATTCAAAAAAGTAACTTGGTAAAATTTCCATCCAAGACCCAAGTTCCTTCATACATTCAATCCGTATTTTAGGGTCCACATCACGATATCTATGTACGAAAATAGTCTCAAAAATATCATTCATACAATTTTCAAGAAAAGATATTTTATTAGTTGCAAGTTCAATTGCTGTTTTGGCCTGAGCAAGGCGAGCCCCACTTGGTCGATTTTTTGAAGTTTCAGCCTCCAGAATTTTTTGATTTTGGTTCGTTGAGTGAGTTGCTGTCACATGAATATCACAAAGCTTGGACATTATTGTAAGCCAAATAAGAGTTGAAGTATGTCGAAAAGATCGCAGATTCGATGATGACATTGAGGCAACCCAGATCCTCAAATCCTCAATGAACCTTACGTTATCATACAGAATTCCTTGTTCTGCAGCCTTGTAAATGATATCTTCAATGAACTCCACTAAATTATGTCGAAAATTTTTGTATTCTGGTTTTCTAGAAATAAGGGGATAATCTGCTAACGCATCGAACTTAAATGCCTCTTGAATTTGTGCTAAACAGTCAATCGCACTATCAGGTTCCTGGATATCATGAATTTCTATTGGGATACCACATCCACATCCCTGAAATTAAGTCAGCAAAAATCAGAATAAAAATTATGTATTGGCTTACCTTAAGAACGAAATTAACAAAATCTCGGAGAGAGGTATCAGGGTTTTCACGATAAGAATCTAGCCAATTGGACGCTAATTCATCTATGGATATCTCAGAATCGAGAATTGCGTCTTTAAAATGTTAACTTTTAGTCCTTTTTTTTTTTACAATAAATAAAAATTACCATAGATAAAATTTTCAAAACTAGGGCGCTCCTCTTCAGAAGAATTTCTTCGTTGGCGAGCTGGAGTCCTTCTTGGTGTTGTTGAGTTGGTTTCTTTTCGTTTCCGAGATTTTACTGAACGCTTGGGGGTTGTAGATGCTTTAGCTTTTCGTTTTCCGCGTTTAGTCATTTCATCCTCAGACTCCATTTCAGAAAAAGAGGATTCATTTTCGTCTTCATCTATTTTCAGAACATTCAGATTAGTTATTTTGTTTTCAATAAGACGCGTAATTTAGGTCTGCACTTACCGTTTAAATCTTCCTTGTATCGTCCACTTGGAACGCGTTGGCGCGTCGATCGCCTTAAAACTGTTGTTGCTTCAGTATTTGAACTCATAAACAAAATAGATGTATATAAATTTTTTTATTAAAATCGTCTCAAAAAAAAATAAAAAATATCAGGAATTCATAAGCTGAAAGCCAGATAATTAAATGATAATCAAAATCTTTGCTTGAAAATAGTAGTTTTATTAGAAAGCAAAGCGTATTTTGGTTTGTTTGTTTGTTTATTTACATTTCTCATTACAACTCGAGTTTTAATACCCCTAACCCATGCCGGGTAACTTTAGATAGGATTTTTTTAATTACTTAGACAAGACTCACAGATTTAATGAAGACTGAGTAACTTATGTAAGCATATGCTCATCTACATGCATAAGAAATCTTGATTTCGCTCTCAACCTGTAATGAATAATATTCTATATCACAGATATCAATATTGTTTTTTATGTTGTTTCCTTATTTTTTTCATTATTTTAAAGATGTCAGTACACTCAATTTACATATATTAATATATTAATGATTTCAAGAATTTGGCTATGTGGTTGCAATTATTAAAACTTCTCAAGTTTTGAACTCAACCGAATAGTATTCCATATGGCAACTGTTCAAAAATACTTTTAACACATGTAAGTGGTTGGTTTCAATTTCAATTATTAGCCAATTTTTTTTAAATACCAAGAATATAACTTTTAAACATTACTGAATTAGAAAACAATTTTTTAGGGGAAACATGCTAGCTAGGTGGTGTAGGAGGTACCTCGCCTTTAGCAGAGTTGTATAGCAGAATACCATTTTCCTTTGCATGCTTTCTTTCATCTTTTTTGTACAGAGGAAGTATGATAGTTGCAACAAGTACCATCGAGACTGCAACAGCACATGTAAAGACGTAACCTTTAAAGAACCTTGGAGCCTCCGATGTTTTCCACACTAAAACATTGAGTCCAGCGGAAGAGGCCGATCCAATAAGACTCATTGTTACAACAGTAATAGCTCTTTCTTGTGGATCGTGTCTCATTGCATCTGCTGCCCAGGAGTAAAGTACTGAAGATGCTGCCCACCCAAAGCATTGTAAGCAAAACGCGAACCATTTTAAAGCATAAGGAATATTCCAAACAGCAAGTAAAATATTGCAAAAAAAGTTGAAAAATTGAGAAATGAAAATGGCACCCCAGCGACTTCTAAATTGATCAGAGAAAGAAGTCACTAAAAATATCCAAACTATACCTAAAGCTGGAGTAACTGATGACAACTCGTTAAGCCGTGAGATAGAATATTTGTTGAGTGATTTAAGCCAGAGAATAAAAGATCCAGATGATGTGTTGGAGCAATTTGCAACCAGAATATTGAGGAGAACAAACATATACCACTTCCAGTTGCTGAACATTTTTTTCCACAGGTCAACTGAAAAAAATTTGGGCCCCTCAGACTCTATTGAGATATTTGCATCCCTTAATCGTTTTCTGGCCACAAAAATATCTTCGTCTGTTAGAATGATTGAGTAACACTTGTGGGGTGTTCCAGGAATTACAAAGAATCCAATTACAGCAATTGGCATAGTAATAATAGCGTCAATAATGAACATCCATCTCCAACCTGCAATTCCATGAACACCGTCTAGCCGCACGCATGAACTCATAATTAAGCCTGCCGTGCACAAACCCAACATTTTTCCAAAGTAAAAAACACCAGCACGCCGAGCATATTCAGAGGGCTTATACCATGAGCCAAGAAGATAATGGATAGTTGGATAAAAAGCTGATTCAAATACACCCACAAAAAAACGGTAACCTTTTAACTCTCCCAATGTGTTTGAACGATAAATTGCAAGTGTAAAGAATCCCCATCCCAGATCCATAACAGGAAGAATGATGTGTGTTGGATATCTGTGAATTAAGAACATCATTGGAATTTGAAATAAAATTGTACCAACAGTGTATAGAGAAGTTGTGTTAATTAAGTCATTGCCTTTCATTTTCAGATCTTCTTTCATTCCAGAAACATATGCGTTATTGATATTTGACTGATCCAGATATTTAACCCAGTACATTGTGAAGGAAAACAAACAAAGGATTAAGTCAAGCTTCATGATAAGGCGGCGTTCTTTTGGTGAATCGCTTTCATTAAACCAGTGATACCATTTGTTGTTAGATCTGCTTTCTTCTCTGGATTTATATTCATATTCATTAAACATTGACCACCACTTTCGGTTTGCTTCATCTCGAATTTCATACTGAATTTCATTTGGTGACTCAATTTGTTCTTGCTCATTTACCTTCCATGTTTCTTTAGTGGCCACCACGGTTTCACTCCCATCCGGTTGAGAAATAGTTTCAATAGTGCTATGTTCTTTGTTAATGAAGAGACCCTCATTTATATCTCTGTAATGAGGTATAAACTGTCTAATGATAGATATTATTTTCATAGCGAATGTAGCTGTAAAAATAAAAAAAAGAAGAATTTTTTAACACTGAATAAAAAAAATTAAAAAGAATGTGATTAGTTTTTTTTTTTAAAAAAAAAGAAAAATAAAAAGGAAGTGTATTTCTTAAGGATTTGAATGAGTTTAAATACTTTATCCCTAAACTCAATTCTACATATATCTATCTTTAATGATTCCTCTTTATATTTAATTTATCTAGGAATTATTGAAACAATGATACCATGTTTTTTTATACTTTTGTTTAATTTGTGATTTATTATTTCATTCCGCATTAATTGGAATTTCCGGAATTGAAAAAAAAATTTTAACTTAAAAATCCTTGGACTTTATTGAACGTTTAATTTTTAGAGACCCTTAACACACTGCATTAACCCATTACCCGAGTAAGATACAACGATTTTTTTTATTTTTTCATCAGTACAAAATTACAAAAGTACAAAATAGATAAACCTAGATGTGTGTTTATGAATTTTTATCAAATGGAGTTTCTTTGGTTAATGGAAATTAAAATGTTACTTTCAAGCAATATTTACATTAACTGAAGAGAAATGATCAATTTTTAAGGTAGCTTGTAATTATTCATTTTTTTGTTATTCAGATAGAGTTCAAAAAAGTTTTGTTTTTGCTTTTAATTCTTTTTAGTCGAGGTGAATTAAATTCCTGCTCTCAGATTGTTTTTTTAAAGCGCATGAAGTTGTTTTGATGGTCAAGTTTAGATATTATTTTCATTAATTTATTCAGGCCATATGTCCCACATATGAAACTATTAAAAATCACAATGTTTACTATTAAATTCCATTTAAATATTTGAGCATTTTATAAATAAAACCAAATGTAAATCTATAATGATCTTTTAACTACAAATGCATATAGAATAAGGCTTATTTTATACAGAGTAATCGCTAACGGTAAACACAATGAATTAGACTTTGGTTAACTTATTCAAAAAATTGTATTTTGTTAAATAAAAAAGATAAACATTGAGAAATAGAAATATCTTTAATTTTTTTCCGTCGGGAGTTTTCAGCATTGTTTCTATGCCGCTTAACAAATACACATCGCAACTCTAGTGACTGCGCCTTGTTTTTAACAATTTAGTTAAGATTAAGACCGGGTTCTGGAATAGGAAAGTGCCAGACTTCTAAGTTAAAGTTTTTACCGAAAGCATACAGTGTTTATATGTTAGTTTTTTCAATGACTAGGTAAATATTACTAAAAAGAAAAAATGAAGATTAAGTTTTATTGAAATTCGTAAATTCGTTAAAAAATATATTTAAAGGTATGCAACTCCAGCTTTGAAGTTTTTTTTTTTTTTTTTTTTTTTTTTTCAACTATAGTATTTTTTAATTTTTGTTATTTCTTATGAATAATAGGCTCTGTTGTTAAAGTTAGCTTTTTAAGAACGGATTACAACATCCGTGAAAAGGCTATTAACTATACTACCAACAGTGAAAACAATGTTCCGTTTTTCATAGTAAATGGTGGCTATCAGTTAACACTTAATTATATTTATAATTATATATTGTATTATAATTAAATTCCATATGACTGTAAGTACTATTAGTTTGGGTGCATGGTTAAAATAAACGGTGAAATGTAATTTTTTTTTTTTAGATTTTTAAGAGTAGTGGAAATTATATTACTGATTCACCTTAACTTTTTTCACTTATTTACCAATTACAAAGCCCTCAAGAGATTGTCATTTTACCAATTATAAGACTCCAAAAAAAGATCAATTCGACCATTACCTTTTCCCATTTGATCAGTCACAGCTTTTCGTACATCGTCATTAAACCTAGGTGGGCCGCAAGCTAAAAAGGCAATAGTCCCGGGTGACTCAGTTATTAATGTTTCAACAAGATTGTCAATCTTGGGCCGGTAAAGAGATATGGTGTGTTCTCTATGCTTGGTGATGAGCTTATGACGAGATGAATAATTTATATGGGTTACTTCTTGTTGGTCTACACTTGAATATTCTGGACCGTGCGGCTCAATAAAATAATCGGTCGGAGAATCTGGGTTATCCAGTTTGGTTTTTTCATTAGTTTGGGCAGAATCGAGCGAAGGGTTATCTAATCTTTTTTCTTTTGTAACATAAATATTAATATCAATAGAATGTTTTTGCTTTAAAAATGTTATTTCATTGTCAAAAACATCCAGGATTTCGGTGTCTTGGATGACCCAGATCATGATGATGTGTTTTTTTTCAGCTTGATCTAATAAACGACAAGCATATGAATAGATGGCTGTTATACCAATTCCACCTGCCAACAAAATAATTGTTTGATTATTTGTAAGTGGGAAAGTATGACCATAAGGGCCATCTAACAAAATTCGGACTTTTTGGCGAGGTTGCAATTTTTGGCTCAGGTACTGTGCCAGCCGTTTGGTTTTCCCATTCCTGACTTTCATGCATAAAATCAGCTTGTCTTCTTCGTCCGTACGAGGGGATGGATAACAACTAAAGGGATGATTATGAATGATTGACCATATAGGGTCAACAAAATGAATGAAAACATAGTTTCCTGGTTGGGGTTCCCAAAAATTAGAATAGGCAATTTTTAGTTTTATCAGCTGCGGTGATTTGTATATTTCAAAATCGGCGACTGAATTAATGGAGGAGAAAGCTATGCGCACCAGTCTCATAAATCTGTCAAATGCCCAAAGAGCAATAGAAGTGTAAATCCACTCTTTATTATGCAAATCGTCAAGATGCCACCAAACGCCAGCAAAGAAAATGGAGACAAACACCCAGTGTATGGCTAAAAACACATCATAAACGTGTTCTCGAAAGTGTCTCAAAGAAAAAAATAAAACAATACCTCCGCTAGTAATTGCAACTGCACCCCATCGAAAAAACCCATGGTGGAACTCTTGGGTGTACTTGTGGCCAAGATGGTAAAAGACAGTGAATCCAATTGAATGAATGAATGCCAGAGTATACATTACACGAGCTAGCCAGCGGTGGTAAATATTCAACGTGTCAAAAGACCAACCAGTTAACCAACTCCAAATATTATTGCGGCCAGCAAATGTGACAACTAAAGGAAGGTGGGCAACAGCCATGATGCCTGAGCGATATGCAACATAGAAAGACAATTGTCTACTTCTGGATTGAAGTCGAATGTTTCCATCAAAAAGATCGTATCTAATGAACATGAATATGATGACCATACAAAAGTACCCGGCAAGTACCCAGAATTGTGCTCTTGTGGGTAAAGACATGTTTACGAGCCATCCAAATTTGACAGGCATATTGTGTTTATATCCAAATAAGGCTGGATTAGTTAGTTTTTGTCTCAGCCATAAGGCTTGTTTGGTATTGGTAGATCTCATAAAAAATACAGGCAAGCTTTTTCTTAAAAAGTTGGCGACTGTCCCTGCAACTAAAATTCCACCAAAATAAGCATTAAGAAGGCCTCTTTAGAAAGATGTGTTAGCAGTCGGATAAATTATTTTACAAATAAAAAAAACTCACCCATATAGAAGTCCTGTGTATTTTACATAGTATCCTGAAGAATATGATCGTCTTACTTTAACAATGAATTCATTGCTCAACTTGATAGGATTATAGTTGATGTTTTTCTTTGCTTGGGCAACTTGTTGGGAAGATCCAACGTTTATAAAATAGTTGTTATCGGTTGCGTTAGCGTAGATTTTATCAAGAGTGTAAATCGACAAATTAGGGTTATATTTTTTGCATTTTTCAGGCATGATTCTCATGGCTTTATACAAATCGTTCTGGTTTAAACTTGCACGGGTTATACAGTCGACAAAAGAGGCCAGAAATTCTGGACTGTTGCAGTTACAAGCAGATACTACTTCTGTTATTTTTCCAGAGGACATCTTTGAACTATATCCTGGACCCATGTTTCGAAATTCATCAGAGCACTGCCATTTGAAAAAGGTGAAAAAAAGTTTGCAACCCATATAGGTAGCACTGCCACTTGAAGTGGCTTGAACCACAGTGCAAATAGAAATAAAGAAGCTTAATAAAAATTTTATTTTCATTTTTGGGAAAGAAAAAAATATATTGTTTTTTTTTTGTTTGTTTTTTACACAGATACACAGATATATATATGATTTTTTTTGGAAGTATTAAATTTATATATATTAGTAACAAAAAAACTAGTTCTAGTATCAAGTTTGGATTTTTCTAAAGGATTTTTCATAGACGAGAGTTTTACTTTATATCATCTCTTAGTTATTGTTTCCATATTTGATGATTTTGATTTTTTATCAGATTCCTTCAAACCAAACTGTGGGGCATATGGTCCAATGCATGAAACGATGACAACACAAACGGCCATTATAAACATTTTGCCTAGAGATATAGCATTGATCGGGCGTCAACAAGACAAACTCTTGAAATCTGTTATTCCAGAAAGTCAATTCTCATTGTAATAATTGAGTTTGTGGTGATAGTATCTTCGTTAGTACAAGTTTTAAGTTTATCCTAAGTCGACACAATCTTATTTTCCCAGATTCTACTAAAATTTATGCCCGGTATTTTGATTTTTTGAAATGAAATTGGATTTTTTTATATAGCAAAGCTTTAAAGAAACAAAAGAAAACAAAAAAACTAAATCTTAAAAGGAAGTTTTACCAACTGAAACCTTCAACAAAGACTTCAACGGCACCCTTACCCTTATGCATATTCTTGCTAACGTTAGCACGAACAGCATCGTTGAGACCAGGGGGACCGCAAATGAAAAAGCCAATGCTGCCTGGGGCTTCAGTGACGTAGTTCTCCACAAGAGAAGGAATGTTGGGGACTCCGTAGTGGACGGTGGAGCTGGAAGTGCTGCTAAGCGAAGTCTTTTCAGCATCAGAGCCACTTTCTCTTTTCTCGCTGATGCTGCCTTCAGAGCTTTCGGATTCATCACTAATGTAAAGCTGGACATCAATTCCGGAGCGGTTCATAAACTCAATCTCGTTTTTGAAGAGATTGGCTTGTTCATGAGTTCTAACACACCAGAAGAAAACAATGTGCTTCTTTTCAGCTTGGGGCTTGAGTTTGTTGACATAAGAGTAAGCACCAGTGAAACCAATACCACCAGCCATGAGAACGATAGTTTCAGAACCACTGATTGGGAAGGTATGACCGTAAGGACCATCGATGAGGACAGGCATCTTGACCTTTCCTCCCTTCTTGGCCAGGTATTCACCGAGTTGTTTGGTCTTTCCCTTCTCAATCTTGGTCATGATAATAAACTTCTTTTCCTCACCAGGAACAGGGGACTGGTAGATGGTGAATGGGTGGTTTTCCCAGCATCTCCAAATGGGGAAGAGCCAGTTGATAAAAACGTAGTGGCCAGGGCCAGGAGTCCACCAGTGGAGATATGAGACGGTTGTTTTGATAAAGTCGCTGTTGACAAGCTCGACTTCAGCGGAAGCATGAAGACCGTTTAGGAAAATTCTAATAAGTCTAAAGGCTCTGTCAAAGGCCCAAACGGCGACCGTAGCGTAAATCCATTCAGGATCGGCATGGGTGTGCTTAAGGTGGTACCATGTACCAATGGTGAAAAATGCAACAAGAACCATATGGGTGTAGAGGAAAAATTCATAAAACTTTTCACGGAAATGGCGGAGAGAAAAGAAGCAAAGCAAGCAGCCACAGATGGTACCGACGATACCCCAGATCATCCAAGACTTCTTCCAGGTAGAATGGAGAGAAGCGGCACCACGGAGAATATAAACATCTGTGTAGGCAACGGAATGGATCAGTACGGCAATGACAGTAACTCTGGCAATCCATCTGTGGTAGGCATTCATGGTGTCATAAGACCAGCCGGTGAAGATCATTGCAATGTTATTTCTAGAAGCGAAGAGATAGAGCAAGGGCATTTGGAAAATGGTAATTTCGCCAGATCTATCGGTAACATATTTGGAAAGTTGGGCGCGCTTGGAAGTGTACCTTGTGTTTTCTTCAAAAACGTCATATCTGATAAACATGAGAATGATGAACATCACAACGTAACCAATGATGACCCAACTTTGAGTACGAGTAGGAATAGACATGTTAACAATGTTATAGGGACCCCATTTAAAGGCAAGACCATTTTTAAAGCCAAACATAGCGGGATTAGCGAACTTTTGTCTGACAATAACAAAGGGTTTGGTGTTTGCCATTTTCTTTGAGAATCCGGGAGTAACAGTTTTGAAGAAGTTGAATACAGTTGCAACCGCCATGACAGCCGCAAAGTAAGCAAGCATAAGTCCACTTGAGTGTATGTTAGAGCCAGTTTCTACAGGGGGAGGAGATAAAATTTTTAATGCTTACCCATAAAGTTTTCCAGAGTAACTTGAATAGCTTGAAGCCCTATAAGATCTAACATTGATGTCGATAGAGGACTGGTTGAAGAAGATAGGGCTGTAAACAGTTTTAGAGGTGCTAAGTTCGTTAACATCTACAAAGTAGTCGGTACCGTTTTCGTAAATTTCCATGAGCTCGTCGTAAGTGAGGGTGGGTCTGATTGTTGAGGCACTGCAAGTAGCAAGAAGAAGCTTGACGACAGCCTCGCCCTTCTTATTGCTGGCTCTCAATGCGCAGCTGACATACGAGGTGAGATACTCGGGACTCCAGCAGTTGCAGGTTGTGTCAGTAGATTTGCCTCTTGATTTTTTGCCTGTTTGAGCGCTGGAGGTCTTGGAGACATATTGTGAGGGGCATTCCCAAGTGTAACTGTTTGTAAGGGTGTTGCAGGCAGACTGGAGGAAAGTAACGCCATTAGCTGCAAGGGCAGCATTGGCTAAAAAGGCCGATATAGCGATGTTTTGAAACTTCATAGTAGGCCACGCGAAGATATAGAAGATGAGATGTTTATATAACTTCAGGATCAGATAAAATTAAAAAAAAAGGCTAGAGAGCGGGAAGGCTCCATATTTATATATTCTGAGCGATAGATTTTATCTAGATACTTGATTTGATGAGAAAAGGGATTTTCTTTTTCTTTTTTTTGCTATATTGTCGTATATGATAATCCGATTTTTTTCATCATTTCCTAAATGGTATTAATCAAATTGATCTTTACGTTGTAAAAACAAAAGTGCAAGTTGTTGCGCTTTCCATCCGGCCCCCGGGAGTCTCAACGTAAATTTTTTTGCCAAGATCTTTTCCCATTGCTTGGCTACAAACTTTTGGCAGGTTCCAAAAGTTTTCGAAAACCCTTGGCAATGTGATATGAAAATTAAAAACGCATGAAGCAGCAGCGCCAATTGAAATGTTTATAAAATAAAGAAATTTTGAAACCAAGACGTTGAGAGAAACAAATCACATTTAGGGCAGACGATATTTGTCAATGTTCCAGCCTGGTATCTGGGATTGTTAAATAAACCCACTCTAACAAATAACTGTATTTTAGAGTTGTTTTGCTCCATGTCTATCTGGTACGAAACTCGCTGGTTTTTGTCAACTACCATTTCCTCGCTGTTTCCTAAACTACCAGCCAAAAGAAAAAATTTTAACTCTCTAAAGGTGGGTAAATTCTTTACAGCTCTATTACTCTTTTTTATATATAAACATATATGTTCATATTGGTTCTCGTTGGCATTGAGAAAAAAACCATACCGTACCCTTTCTAAAAACGATATTTCCTGTATAGGGTTTCTTTTGCTGTTTTTGTTGGCTTCTCTGTTGCATATTGGCAATAATTTGGCACCGAGTTCCAGTTCGGAAGTTCGTGGTTGTGAACTCAGCGTGCCAAGACCCAACAATACTGGTTTTTTTTTTTCTTCCTCAGAAATCCTGGACTTGTCTCGATATTGGCTTTTAAAAACTCAAAGACTCACCAAGTCCTCCAGGCTTACGTTATGCCCTTTCTTACATAATGGCCACTCCTATTACATGATAATCTTTGGATGTGGACTTTGAGCTGACTGAGTCCCAAATGCCTCTGCCTCAACTTTTTGGTCACTTAATTTCTCGCTAGTCCGGGTCTTGAGAGGTTTGCTCTTGTTAAAAACTCTTTTTGGTAAACTTAAATTTCTTCATTGCCTTTTTTTAACAAAATATAAAGGCTGGCGAGTGAAAACAGAGGGAAATGACATTAAAACGTCTGTCATGACCATCTACAAACAATTTATTTCCAATTCAATTTAAATGATTGTTTGTAACCCCAGAAATCTTTTTTTCTAGACATCCTTCTTGGCAAGTTGAATTTGATTTAGACTCTAATATGATTGGGCTTTTGAAATAAGTGAAATCGGTGGTTTAAAAAGAAACCTCCAGATTTAAAAGGATAGCTTCCCTTTTTCATCTGTGATATTCAAAAACATTTAGTTTTCTAACAATTAGATATACGTCTCCCTCAAGCCATCAAGATTTACAACGGGTTTACTGAATCGTCGGCTTGGTTCATTAAAACTAAGAGTTTCCCAGGTTGTTGAAAACTAGAAGCCTCCGGTGTACTTTAAAAGTGAATTCTTGACCAGAATTCAACTAGACATCATTCAAACTTTGTGTTTTAAAGAAAATGATTAATTTCTTTTTTTTTCTCCTTTTCTTTTTTCTCGCTAATCCAGGATTTGAACATTTTGTTCGCAACCTGATAATACTTAGGCGTCTACTCTTTAAAAGCCCACCGGTTTAATATTTCAAATATAGTAACGTGCGGCTCAAAAGACGTAAAACTATTTAGACGGCTTCAAAAAAAAATTATCAGACCAAAAAAAAAAAAAAGTAAAAGAAAACAGTTGGCTGGATCGTGTTTGTCGTGTACACACAAGTCCATGCTTCCCCCTTCAAAAAAAAAAAGGATAATCTAAAAAATCAGAAATACTCATAAAACTTTTATTTACCAAATACAGTATGAAGGATCTTCTATTTCTACAAAGTGGTCTTATTTGTATGTGTCAGTTTTTTATCTTTCTGGAAGATAATTGAATGATAATGTTCCGGGAATGGAAAAGCTACAGCAAGCCGTTATTCTCGTGATTCTATCACTGTCTTGTGCAGTTCGTTTTTATTTTAATCATTTTTTATAAATAGTAGCAGCAACAAAAAAAAACTTGGGCTGAGACTCAGGTTTAGTCTTTATATTTGGCATCTCTTAGCTTGAGTCTTTGGTGACTTTGGCATCCCCGTAGAAGTGCATAACAGGTACAGAATCTGACAAATGAATGGCAACTTGATTTCTCGCGAGCCCTTGGCAAACCGATTAAATCAGTTCTACCTCAATGATTAGTGCTTGATAATTTATTATAACAATGAAATCCACCGGAGTGTGTGTGGATTTATACGAGTTTTAAAAACTCATCGGGGGTGGGAAGAGAGAAAAGGAGAGAATACGGCACCCCCATTTAGTAAACCGGGATCCACTGCCTATTTGTCATTAGTTGGTATACATGCACATTGTTAGTAATTGAAAACAACGGGCCCCTACTAGAATGAGCTGCACTTCATTTATAAACCTCGTTACTAGTAAAAGTTGGTTTATCCCATTGGGTGGAGTGTCTGGGGGGGGGGGGGGGGGGGGTTCCATCTTATCAAGTTCCTTTTTTGGTGAAAAAAATAAGAAAGATGAACGTTGAAATCTAATTGTAAGACTACAATGTTAATTGAGTTCTTTTTTTTTTACAAGCTGAAGTGCGGATATGTGTCCACGATAAGTCCCTCATCTCATTTATTGACAATTCCCAAACATATAGCAATGGTGGAATTTCATAAATCCCTCTCCTGCATTTCCAGCGGAGGCCCTAAAAACCATTTCTTGGCGTATTTTGTTTTTTCTTTTTTTTTATGAAAGTCCCGAATCGTCCGGTAAACAGAATTTTATTCTACGTTGTGTTATCAAAACTTGGCTTTTGGATGGTTTTGAAATTTTTGAGAGAAAAATTATATTACCGAGGCTCAAGATGGGTTTTTTCTTTTTTGGTTGAAAAGAATTGAATTTGTGGAGAATTTTTTCTTTTTTGCTTGTTTGTTAGACCTTTGACGTAATGTCATTAAATTGTCGCACATGTGGTAGGCGCGTGTACGCTTGTTTCAAAAAAAAACGACGGTTTTGGAAAGTGCTGAGATTACCCACAGCCAAAAAAGAAAAATACATATCCCCAACTCCAAAACCCACTGATTTTTGGTGAGTATGAATATCATCCCATATCTACCATCCTATCACGCATAATCGCAAAATCGATGATCTGCTTTTGCTTTTTTTTTGGGGAGGGAAAGCTGACTTTGTTTTCTAGATAACCCTAGTTCTTTTCTCTGGCTTAGTAAACCAGTTTAGGCCATAGTGAGAGGGGGATAAACTACAATATCTAATAGATCAAAATCTTTCAAACTCATCATTCTATAAAATACAACTGGTGCTTTTTGTTTCAAGGAAATCAATCCCCTAGTTAACCATAACATCTTGATAAGACTAAAGGTTGAGATTATCAGTACGATTGTTAAAATGTATTTTTTAGTAGATTTACATCTGGTGTTTTTGAATTGAGGAAAAAGTTGAAATTCCAAGCTACAGCCAGATTAACGGTTCTCAGTTTAGGAGTTTTATAATACATTAGAGTAATTGGCGGTTTTCAGATAAATTTCTTGTCAAAGTGATACACTAATACGAAAGAGAAGATATATGAAAATCGAAGAAACAATGATATTTGGGAAACTGAAATCAAAATCATACATGTAGTTGCATCAAATGACATTCAACCGACTTTTATGTTAAACGTATTCAAATATTAAATTGAAAAGAGGAAACATTACCGTCACGTTTTTTTTAGAAAAATGAATATACAAAAAAATGAAAAGTTTAAAAAAGGTCAATTATTGTAATATAGAAAGGTTGTAATATTCAACAATAAATACGATTAAATCATTCTAATGTGAATCATGTTTGGGTGCATTAGGAAAAAAGAGACTATACGATATCTACACTTTTGCTCTAACCTATAGGTGCCAAATGTGTAAAAGAATATCCAGAAGGGCACTAAAAAGATATTTTTTTAGCACATTTACAAAAAGTGGAAAGTTTTCATTTTTTTTTAAAAAAAAAAGAGTATGAAAATTTCAAGCAAATGGGATTTACAAAATTCCATCTCACCATTGGCATTGCTCAGCAAAATGAAAACACATCTCTTTTGTGAAAGTTAAATGGCGAGTTCTTGTGTAATTAGTAATGGATAAAAAGTGGTATTTAGCTTGCCAAATCCTCTCTTTTTTATTTCTGGTTCAGGTTTAAAAATGATATCATGGATGGCTTAAAAACCAAGGTTTTTAAAATAAGTAATATGTCATATTGACTAATGGGTATCCCAGTTCTGCATACATGGTCCGGTTTCGCTCTGATTTTCCATGGGTGTAGTAATTTCTTCAAAAACTAGCCCCCAATTAAGGTATCATATTATTTGTTATGTAATAAACCCTCTCTCGTTTATGAGGATTTCAATCGTATGGTTCCTTAAATTGTTGGTTATTTTCATGTTTTTTTAATATAAAAACATCCCCCACATGGCTAATCAACCTGACCTTGAATTATTTAAAGTTGTAGGTGTCGCGCTCGTTCCAGAAAAATAAACCTGTTCGACTAAATGTCATTTCATACTTGTTACAATTACAACCAAGCCCGTTACTTTATATGTAATAGAATTTATATCGTACCCAATTCTCCATTATTTCGTAATCATGTACTAATAATCATCCAGACGGTTCCCAATGAAATCAAGCCACACTACTGATTGATTCCTTGATTTGACAGTCACCATTTGTCTATATAAAAAGCTTTTTGCGCCCCTCTCTCTCTCAAGTAAAAAAAAAAACTATCAACGTTTCTTCTTCTTTTTCTTGTTAGGTTATTTGTGTTTTTTTGATCATGCGGATGACCTACAACCTTGTCTGACTTATGTTAAAACTAGTCTTACGAATTATCAGAGCTGGACTAGAGCCTTATATTTCAAGTAATAACGTTTAATACACCTACTCTACAGTATACTCGCTTGTACTTCTCTTTGGTAATTCGTAGTCTGGTATATTTCCCACTGCTACCACGAGCCAAGAATATTGAGGTTTCCCGATATTTCACCGTCGCCCTCAACATTTTAAATTTTTCAGTCAATTATTTTTAGTGTCATTTTATTGAATGTAAATACCATATTAGTATTTATAGTTTAAAAGAGACCGAGAGCTGGCCAGACAAACACAACATTAAGGTCCTCAAGTAATACCCGGTATCAAATATACTCGTGTGATTGAATGTTTTTCAATGGCATCATCTTTGATTTTTGGAAATTTTTCTATACTTTTTTGTCTTTTAAGGTTGCAATACACCCTGATACCTCTTGCATTTTACAAGGTTCCAGAGATTGGTCATTAAAAGTTGGGTTAATATCTAGACTTCGGTACTTTTTTATTATTATTTATTATTCCCAGTTTCATTTAACTTGGTATTTCAACATCAAAAGATGGGGTTGTGCGTTTTGAAGATACAATATTTATACGTTTCAATATTACGCTATATTAATCTAAAAAAGAGGTATCATGAATCGGTCCATTAAATAAAACGGTTCTTGTGGATACTATAAATGTGTTATTGACATAAACGTCTTCCTTTAATACCAATATTATTTAATATCTGTTGACGTTTACAATGCAAACAGAAAGACTTGAACTATTATTCAGCGCAAGCATTATATCTATTAAAATGATACCTTAAATTTTCAATCAATTTAACTGATGGTAATACTATATATCACAAGATATCAAAATGGTTTGAAATTGCGCAACCCCTCTATTTCTTAATTGTGCTGCACGTTTTATCAAATGAGCTTCCATTAGGATATTAAAACAATTGAAATACCCATTTTTGTCCCATTGCCCCTCAGCAATCTTCCTAGACTGATACCAAGACTAAAAGCCACAATTTTATAGTTTGCTTTGATGGTGATTGCTAAAATAGTTTATTTTTTTATGGAGGGGTGGGGAAAAGAGATAAAAGCTTGTTGCTATTTTATGTTGCTAGGCATTGAGTGGATGAGGTGATATGCGTGCATCTTTTAGAATGGGGTATTGTTCAGTACGGCAAAATTCTAGCCACTATTTAATTGGGGTAATCTAAAGAGAAGCCTGTAATCCACGAGCCACCACTCGGAGTAGATACTTGAGCCACCTTAGCCACTGCTGTTATTTGTGAAGAACCGGTTGCATGAATGCCGGGGTATTTAAAAAGTGTTTGCTGCATGAACACGGGAGATGATAAAAGCGAGCATGATGTTAGTGGCTAGTGAGTAAACCAAAAGAGTTAATACCAAAAGGTTTAAGAGAGTGACATGGATTGATAAAGATTTGAATATTGGTTTTTGTAAAGAAGTGAGGAAAGAAAAAAAGCATATTCAAGATTGGGATTACCAATGAAAGGAGGGCCTGCTCACGTCAGAGTTTGTGGGCTAATGTGAGACGTAAGGCCAGTTTGGATGTTTGAGGACTACATTTCTAAGCACGTTCCGAGTGGTCAGAAAGCCGACCGGCGATATTAATCATGTGTTAGATTAACCGTGTAAGCCTATGAATTGAGAAAAAAAAAAATTTTAATCAGATAGGAGAAATCCCGTTGTATTTTTTTTAAAGGGGGAGAGAGAGGGAATATTTTTCATGTGGTGATAGTTGGGGGTTGTCAAGCTTATTAAAGTTTGATTACAATTATAAAGACACACTAGCCACATACGCCACCGCACGCGCCACAAAAAGGAAATGGCAGCATTTGCAAAAGCAGCTACTGTAGAATGCAGTTGCCAAAGCGTCTTTTTTTCGTTCTCGAACATACATGAAATACTTTACGGTTGGGATATACACTCTCTTATATGATATTCTCGAAGTCAATTGAATTGCTAGGATTAATTTTTAATATGAGCAGCCAAAGGGGGAAAGAGAGAGTACCAGGACGACGTGCGCCACTTCCGGAAGACCGTTGAGAGAGGGAGAGATGACCAAAAAAAAAAGGCGCGCGCCTGAAGAAGAATAATAAATGGGATCACGTGAAATGTTGTGATAATTGAATGAAATTTCACCAGATCAATTAGTAAAGTTTTTTTTAAAAATATTTTTTTTCTGTAGCATTTATTTTGGTCATTAAGTTTCTTAGAAATTAAACAAAAATTTTGCTTTGTGGCTTGGGATTATGGGCTTTCATATAAATTGAATGGAATTTCCCTTTTTCTCCTTTTCTTCCTCTTTCTCTTTTCTTTCTTTTCCTCCTAATTGTTAGTCAGGTTTCAAATTCGTTGTTTCTCAATATTCTATTTTAAATTAACTTCACAATTGTCTATCCTCAACTATTTTTTTTTTTCAACAAAAAAATATTCAACTATTAAAAAATGACCAAGGACACAATAGAACTCACACCTTCTCATCTCGAGTACATCAACTCGAGTCTGTCGAATAAGTCAGCAACTGAGATTCTTCAATGGTCACTGATGACATTTCCCGGACTCTTTCAAACGACGGCATTTGGTCTGACAGGTCTTGTTATTCTCGACATGATTTCCAAGCTTGCGCCCGGAGCGCACCCCATCGACTTAATATTCATTGACACTCTTCACCACTTTAAGGAGACTCTTGAGCTTGTTGAGCGGGTAAAGGCCAAGTACCCTCAAATCAATATTCACGTTTACAAGCCCGAGGGCGTGAGCACAGAGGAGGAGTTTGCGCGAGAGTATGGGGAGAAGCTGTGGGACACAAACGACACATTCTACGACTATCTGGTCAAGGTTGAGCCTGCGTCGAGGGCATATGAGGAGCTTGGCGTCAAGGCCGCCATTACTGGCCGCCGCCGCAGCCAGGGAGGAGCTCGTGCCAAGCTGCAAGCGGTTGAGTACGAGAGCGACACCAAGCTTATCAAGATTAACCCGCTGTTTAACTGGACTTTCCAGCAGGTGCAGCAATACATTAAAGAAAACGACATTCCATACAATGCTCTGCTGGACCAGGGCTACCGGTCTGTTGGGGATCATCACTCGACGGTTCCTGTGAAGGAGGGCGAGGATGAGCGAGCTGGACGATGGAAGGGCAAGCAAAAGACGGAGTGTGGAATTCATGAGACTTCTCGGTTTGCTCAGTTTTTAGCAGCTCGTAACCAACAGCCTCAAGCTCAGAGTTGACATTTTTGCATTTTATAAAAGTTTAAAAAAAAAGAAGGATATAATTGGGTAATGGACGTGAGTGATTTTTTTATATAAAGGAAATATAATTTTATGCATTTTTTGGTATGTTTTGAAGCCAGAGTGGTTGAGGAGAAGTTGAGGGAAAACGTGTGATGGTGAAATTTCAAGAGATGGATGTTTAGTGCTCCTCCCCGCACCACCATTGGCAAGCCACTTTTTGGTTGATGGTGTGAAAAGAAGGCGAGTGCAGTGGCGCAATTTGAAAAGAATTGAAGGGTTTCGGAGCCCGAGGGTGATTATGCAAGAGAGTGAGAGGGTGTTGTAATTGTTGTGCAGGGCTTGTGGCACATTAAAAATAACAAAAAAGTTTATTGTAATCATAATGTAATCATGTGTAATGATGAGTCACATCTGACACATCATTAGTCATTTTAAAAATATTTTTTTTCCTAGTCCTTGTCAAAAATCTTATATTTTTAAAAAAAAAAAAAAAAAAATTTACCGAATCTCGCAGTCATCAAACGATGACACTTTCTAACCAAAATTACCCGCTACACCTGAAAGTTTCTCCTTGTAACACTACTAAAAAAAAAAAAAAAAGAAAAAAAAATTTTTTTTGCCTAACAACACCTCTATCTGCTTAAACTACATGGTAAAAAAATTTTTTACCCTTTCCCTCTCTCTTCCTTTTTCTATCATTACCGTTCTTACCCTTGATGAACAAAAACATTGTTACATCAATTGTAAAGAGTCATCGCTTAGTTACCCCTGGTCTATTTAAATACCACGTTCGCTGCTTCTCTGTTTGCCAGTTAGCATCAAATAAAAACTTATCTGCAGATTTTGCATATATTGACTACCGACGATATCCCCAGCACAAATTGAGCATGGCCGAAATTACATCTCTCACGCAAAAGCTGAATGCTTTTGGAATTAGCGACCCCGTGAAGCCGTATCCTGGCTCCAACCCGGAGCTCAACCCCGTTGATCTGTTCCGCTCGTACATCACCCAGGAGCTTGCACGCGTCTCCGGCGTGGAGCCCGAGAAGATCTTCCCTGCGCTGGAGTGGACCAACACGTCGGATCGCGGCGACTTGATCATCCCCATCCCTCGTATCTCGCGGGCCAAGAACCACGAGGAGCTTGCGACCGAGTGGGCCACCAAGTTTGAGAAGGGACCCTACTTGTCCGAGGTTGTTGCCAAGGGCAAGTTTATCCAGTTTTTCTTCAGCCCCAAGCTCCTGAGCCAGATTTCCATCAAGGACGTGTTGCAAAAGGGCAACGACTTTGGCAAGGCACAGATTGGCGAGGGACAGCGCATTGTTGTTGAGTTCAGCTCGCCCAACATTGCCAAGCCCTTCCACGCGGGCCACTTGCGCAGTACGATCATTGGCGGGTTCATCAGCAACCTGCACGAGGCTCTTGGGTTTGACGTTGTTCGATTGAATTACCTGGGCGACTGGGGCAAGCAATTTGGAGTTCTTGGTGTTGGTTTCCGCAAGTACGGATCCGAGGAGGCGCTTGAGAAGGACCCGATCCAGCATTTGTTTGACGTGTATGTCAAGATCAACCAGGACATTACTGCTGAGAAGGAGGCGCAGGCTGCGGCTGGTGTTGCCGATCCTCAGAGCGAGATTGACAACGAGGCTCGAGCCTTTTTCAAGAAGATGGCGGATGGAGATGAGGAGAGCTTGAACTTGTGGAAGAAGTTCCGTGCGCTTAGTATTGAGCGATACAAGGCGACGTACGAGCGTCTGAACATTTTCTACGACAGCTACTCTGGCGAGTCTCAGGTGAGCGAGGAGCGGTTGAAGGAGGTGACGAAGGAGCTTGTTGAGGCGAATTTGATTACGGAGGACAAGGGAGCGCTGCTTGTTGACTTGACCAAGTACAACAAGAAGCTCGGCAAGGCGATTGTGCAGAAGAAGGACGGGACGTCGCTTTACTTGACGCGAGACCTGGGTGCTGCGATTGACCGATACCAGAAGTACAAGTTTGACAAGATGTTTTACATCATTGCGTCGCAGCAGGACTTGCACACTGCGCAGTTTTTCAAGATTTTGGAGCTGATGGGGTACGAGTGGGCCAAGAACTTGAAGCACATCAACTTTGGCATGGTTCAAGGAATGAGCACGCGGAAGGGCACTGTTGTGTTTTTGGACACGATTTTGGAGGAGACGAAGAACGCGATGCACGAGGTGATGAAGAAGAACGAGGAGAAGTATGCGCAGGTGGAGAACCCGGAGGAGATTGCGGACCTTGTTGGCATGTCTGCGGTGCTGATTCAGGACATGTCTGCGAAGCGGATCAACAACTACGCGTTCAACTGGTCGCGGATGTTGTCGTTTGAGGGCGACACTGGGCCATACCTGCAGTATGCGCACTCCCGTCTGCGGTCGGTTGAGCGCAAGGCCGGGGAGCTGAACAACAAGGAGGAGCTTGAGGCTGCGGACTATTCGTTGTTGACGGAGCCGTGTGCGATTGAGCTGATCCGCCTTGTTGCGCAGTATCCGGACGTGTTGCTGAACGCGTTGCGGACGCTTGAGCCGTCGACGGTTGTGACGTATTTGTTTAAGTTGACGCACACGGTGTCGTCGTGCTACGATGTGTTGTGGGTTGCAGGCCAGGAGAAGGCGCTTGCGCAGGCACGGCTTGCGCTGTACTCTTCGGCCCGCCAGGTGTTGTATAACGGCATGAAGTTGCTTAATTTGACGCCCGTTGATCGTATGTAAGGGGGGAGGATAGTAGGGATGACGAATGTAAGGAAATGTAAAAGGGAAGACTTGTGTAATATACCGTTTTTTTTAATCATTAAAGGTCCCGGAAGAGGCTGCAGCGCGGGTAATTGCGTGGGAGAGAGAGAAATAAAAAATCTCAGTTTCCCCGGATTACACGGCAGAGTAAGTTTTGGGCCTGCGTAGCGCTGAGACCGGGGAGTGTATGGCAGCTAAATGGGGAGTGTGTGTTGACAAGTCCGGAACAGGCGGTTTTCTCAAAAGGACCAATTTGTACACGGCAAACCGGAGAAATATGGGAGGACCACAAGGGCCCATAGTTACGAGGCCGTGATAACTGCACCGAAGGTTTCAAGGCCACTTCCAGTTTTTCCGAGCGAGACCCAGCGATAAAGTCCGTTCGAGAGGAATTTAAATTCTGCGCGTTTTGGTTGGCTGGCCGTTTTTTGGCGTGAAAAAATTTACCTCCCCGCAATGTGCTGATGTAAGCAATTTTCCGGACGACTGGAGCGCAGCGTGAGAGCCTAAAACGAAGGAGACTTTTTTAGACAAAGAGGGTTGGTGGGACTTATTCTGGGTCTGAGCATCTGAATCTGAAGACCTGGAGATCTCAATAAGCCGCCCTTTCTGCTCTAAGACCGTTCCCACCCAACCGCCACTGACCTGGCCACAAAGCTGGGATGCCTTGCACACCCGCCCAAAGCGACGGCGTCGTCCCAGGCGCTGTGTGCACCCAGCTGGGTTTGCGCTGGCCGAGTCCTCGAGTCGCCAGATAAGGTTCTTCAGGACCTTTTTTCTCCACATATGTATATATGAAAAAAAAACTCTAATCTTGTGGAACCTCTTGTGGAGAAACTTTTTCTCTCACATGTCCTCCTGAATGTGGTCTACTCAAAAAAAATATTCGCGGAGAAAAGGGACTTTTTTTTTCCCCCCCCCCCTATATATATATATATCCAGACATATCTCCACACTCCTCAACAACCTTTTTTCTAAAAATCCCATTTTTTTAATCCTCCAAAACCTTTACCATCACTCTTCTCACTGCAGTCCCCTCCCCTCTCCCTAATACACCCCTCCAATGGCTGAAGTAAAAGCCCTCGTCAGCGAGCTCCTCTTGCTCCTCATCTCGGACACCGACCTCTCCAAAATCTGTAAACCCTCCTCCCCTTCTCGCTCAGGCTCCTCCTCGCCCTCCCCCAATGCCCCAATCAACAACCCCTACGCCGCCCTCAACAAACACGACCTCTGGTCCCACCTCGACTCCCTCCTCTTCCCCTACATGAGCTACAACATGAAGGTCCTCATGGCCCCCCCGCCAACCTCCCGCGGCACCGTCATCAAAAAAAACTCGACAAACAACCCCTCCCTCCTCGACGCCTTTGTCAAGGCCAACATCACCTCCGAGGCCGCCTCCCTCTACTCCTTCGACCACCTCCTCCCCGTCGCCATCTACGAGGCCTGCACAAAGGAGCTGCTCGACCTCGCCGCCCTCGAAGGCGCCCTTCTCTCCGAAGAGGCCGCCTCCATTCTGGACCTTTCCAGGGCCTCAGGTAATCATCTGACCCTCTCCTCGTCTGCTGCTTCCTCCGACCTGGCTACTTCCACGGCTCCCGCGGCTGCCGCTACCCCCGCGGAACTACCCGCTGCTGCCGCCGGTGCCGCCACGCCTGAAAAACGCAAGCGCGCCCCCATCTACTCCTTACCCGGCCTTGGCGTCATCAACAACAATGTCGACCTCGACGATAACGTCTCCTCTCTCATCCATCACGTGATTCACCATCACATGACCCACGTCACCGTCAACTTCCGCCGCATCACGCGCTCGCGCCTCCAGGCCCGCTGCACCGTCCCGGCTCTCCCGGCCCTCCTTCTCCCCAGAAAAAAGCCCGCAGGCCGCCGCGCCTTCTCCTCTCCCGCCAAGCCCGACTCGGACGCCGCGTCCACCCCGCCCCTCGACCCCGGCACCTCCTTCGACTTCATCTGGGAGTCCTCCGCCATTGACGGCATCCACAACTGGAAGCTGCGCCGCTTCGGGTTCGCCGACTCGGACGACGAGGAGCACTACTGGCGCCCCTGGGAGCTCTCCCTCCAGGACGCAGAAGCCGACTACGACATCTTCCAGCAACACGACTACAAGGCCGACCTCGCCCCCCTCGACGTCTCCGACATTGACTGGGACTCCCTCACCTCCGCAACAACCCCCACCGACGACACCATGGATACCCTCTCCTCCTCCACCCACTCCCTCACCCTCCACGAGCCCCTCTCGTCCCTCCCGGCAATCAACAACTGCAACGTCCCCTCCAAAAACCCCCCCACCAACGGCGTCTACTACTCGACCCTCCCGGACTCCCTCTCCTCCGCAAGCACAACCTCCTCCTCCAAGCACTCGGGCGCCTCCAACGGAAAGTATCTCGGCAAGACCATTGGCCATCCGGCCCAGCCTGCTGCCTCCTCCTCCCTCTACTCCTCCGCCTTTAACTTCCACTCAAACTCTGCCGCCGCCGCAGCTACTCACTCAGGCAGACCCCTTGTGCTCGGCAGCTCCACCAACACCGCCCACCACTACAACCCGCTGAGCGCCCTCCACAACCACCCCAGCACCAACCCCCATCTTCCGCTCCAGCAGACCGCCGCGCCCGCCTACCACCACGCCTGGGGCCACGACGACCACCACAACCACTACGAGTCTCTGGAAATCGACTACGAAGACGACTACTCCTACAAGCAGTCCCACCCCGTCTTCCAGCACCCCATTGCCTCCTACGACGTCTACGACGACGACGATGACATCTTCGGCGTCTGCCATAGCATGCCTGCCGCCGCCCCCAAGCCCGTCCCGGCCGCGGCCCCTGTCCCGGCCGCCAAGGCGCCCGCCATTGCCGCAGGCGACTCCAGTGCCACCCTGTCCGCAGCCACCGGCACCATCTCTGCGCAGTCTGGCGCCGCGGCTGCTTCCACGGCCGCCGCAAAACCCGGGCTCACCGTGCAAACCTCCGGTCTCTTTGGGTCCTCCGCTACCCCGACCCTGGCCCCCGTGGTTGCCGTCTCGGCGTACCAGCAGCCCGCCAACGCAACGGCCACCAAAACACAGCCCACGCCGCAGCCCCTGTTGCAGCGGGTGTGTGATGGCGATGACGATGACGAGGCTGCCTATTGGGATCGGTACGATGATTTTGTCTAAGATTTTTTGCATTTGACAATCAGCATTTCTGATTATTACTATTCCTTTTAAACCCTACTTGCATTCATTTGGACGTTTTCACTCCAAAATATCTATCCTCTTGTTACGAATTTAATGACTGTATAAATCATATAAAAAAAAATTGAATCTCATTCTGGCAAACGTTGCTCAAGAATCATGGGCATGACGTCCGAGTTTACGTAGGTAATTAAACCCAAAAGCTTATGCAAAGAACAAAGGGTTGAACGAAAACATTTCTGGCAGATCCACCTAATTCATGCCTAATTAGGCAACTAGTTTTGAATCCCCCCTCAACCGTTGGAAAAAACAACGCAACACTGTGCCAGAAACGCATTTTCCATTTCATATTTAAATCTCTTCTCGTTCAATCCTTCATTTCTCTTGACCCATTGTTTCTCGCTGCTTTAACCGAGCCCCCCTCCCATCTTCTCATGCAAGAAAAAATCTACTTCGAGCTCTACACAGGACCCTCCTCCTACCGCGGAACCCTCGTCTTCAAACTCTTCCCAGACTCGGGCCCCCCCTCCCCCGCCGCCCGCTTCCGCTTTTTGTGCTCGGGCCAGGACCCCGTCCCGTGCCCCTCCTCCCTAGACCCCGCCTCCGACGACGACTCGTACCTCCTGGCCCCCATCTCCCGCGTCTACAAGGGCCTCGCCGTCAAGGGCGGCCTCCCCGCAGGCCCCTCCGCCAACGAGCAGGCCTGGGCCGCAGCCCCACCCAGCCCCGCCGCACAGCCCTGGCCCAAGCGCCCCGCAGACGACTCTCTCGACGACGCCGAGCGCCTGGCCCCGCCGCCCGGGCCCCTCGAGTCGCTCGGCTCCGCGGTCCCCTCCGCCTCCTCGTCCGCGTGCACCCTGCTGCACGCCCCCGACGCCCCGCCGCCCCTGGCCCCACCGCCCGACTTTTGCTTCGACTTTGACATTGAGGCCCTGAGTCTGTCGTCCGCCGCCGCCGCCGCCGCAGGAGCACCCAGCGGCGGAAACTCAAGCAGCGGCAGCAGCGGCAGCAGCGGCGGCAGCGGCAGCAGCGGCAAGTCCCACGACAGCGCAACTTCGCCCAAATACTTTTCGCCGCTGTCGCAGTCCCCGGGCCCCGCCTACGCGCTCGCCCCGCAGCTCCAGCAGCCCCCGGCCGCAGCCTCGCCCCTGTGTCTGGGGACCGCCGCGCCGGCCGCGCCGCCGCGCTCGAACCGCTCGTCGTCGTCGTCGTCGGGCTCGTCGATTCTCAAGGAGTGTCTGTCTGCGCGCTCGTCGCCGCCGACGTCGTCGACGCCGCCCTCGGCCGCCTCGACCAGCTTCCCCGTGTCGGCGGCGGCCACTCCTTTGGGCGGCGGCGGTCTCGCGCGGCGGCGCCTGCACGACCGGCGCGGGCTGCTGTCGTGGACGCACAACGGAGACGAGTTTCTCATCACGCTGCGCCCCATTAGCGCGCTGGACGGGCGGTACACGGTCATTGGGGAGGTGCTGGAGGGCATGGACGTGCTGGAGGGGCTGGAGCGCGAGGCCATGACGGTTGAGGGCCGGCCCCTGATGGATATCAACGTGGGGGAGTGTGGGCTGTGGATGTCGAACAATTGAGTCGGGTTTAATATGGAAATAGAAAGTAAAAATAGGTTTAATGGTTACATTTGGGGAAAAAGAGGGTTATCTCAAGTTGAATACGAGAGTCTTATCTAAAGTTTGGTCAACAAAGTCCTTGTAAGAACCGACCACGCTTAGTGTTTTTTTGCTAGACCGGATTTGTCGTTTCTTTGAGACGGAGCGGTTCTTTGAGCGGCGATTGCGTCCAAGTTGGCAACCTGACGCGGGGTCCCTGAGAGTGTTGACGAGATATTTTTAGGTGAGCAGTGGGCCATCCACCAAGATAAGATGCTCTTATCCATCCGCGCTTTTCTTTAAGGTCTGGGGGAGAGAGGCGGGATAAGGAGGGCGCCAAAAAAAATCTAAGATTGCGGGTAAAAGGGTGAGGCCGTTGAATACCCTCCACGCGGGTTTATGGAACAAAACCCCTCTCTCTTTTCAGAAAAGCCTTGCACATCATGGCTCGGAATCCGTCCATAGTTTGAATTTCAAATCAATATCGATATTATTAAAACTGTATATAAAAAAAACCTAACAAAAAACTATTTAACAAAAACTTCTAAACTTTTTTTTTTAATTCGCGCCTTCACCTCTTACATCTTGCAGCTTCTGCAGTCCATGACCTCGACGGATCTGTTGAACTTCTGGGTGGAAGGAGGAATGTCCATCAGAGGGTTCTTGTCAAAGAAGTCGTTGGGAGTAAGCATCATGGACATCATCTCAACAGGCATGACAGGGAAGTCCTCGACACGAGGGTGGTGGGTCAGACCAAATGAGTGCCACAAAACAACATCAGTGTTGCGGACATCCTCGTTGCGGCGGACTGCGTCCATGACACCACCAACCTCATCGGAAGACTGGTTGGTGAAGGGACCACCGGGGTAGAACTCCTGGTCCTTGTACTTGGTGACCCAGAAGGCGTGTGTAGCAAACTGAGCACGGTCGTGCACAACAGAGCCAGGGCGGGCCATGAGCAGGGCTGTGGGGACGGCGTGCAGCTTGTAGGCAACTGGGTTACCAGAGATTTGATTCTTCTTGTTCTCGTTGCAGATCTTGACATATCTGTTCTTGGGAATGTCAACGTCCAAGAAGGTCGACTTCTCAACGTAGTTGACTTTGTTGTAGGCGGCCTGGCCGTCGGGGTTCAGAGGGCCCCAAGGAGTCTGGATGGTGTCGCAGTAAGCAACAGTGTTGTCGTGGCCATCAATGGCAGGGTCAATGCGGACATTGAAGATGTGCTGGTGCGAAGCAGCAAAGACAGAGGGCGAAACAACGGTACCATAACGGTTGAACTTGCCGGGGTCGAGGTAGGTGGTGGAAACAATACCAGTGGCACGGATCTCGAGCTTGATGCCGGCAGCCTGGTCCAGGTGCCAGGCAAAGATGTACTCGTAGTTACCGACAGTCAAGATGGTCTGGATGACGAGAATGCGGCGGCGCTGGACAATGGGGACGTTGGTGCGGTAGTTGGTATGCTTCATGCCAATACCGTCATCCTGCTCGTGAACGCAAATGGTATTCTTCTTGGTGTAGACGTTGCCCTTAGGGTCGACGAGAGAGCCGCCAAAGTACTTGATGGTACCCAGGCAGTCACAGCCGAGCTCAAGCTCGTTGGCAGTCTTGCCACCACCGCAGTCGCCAAAGTCAAAGGCGCATCTGCGGGAGGCAGGAGGGCGGGGGTCAAAGTAGGGGACGGCCATTTCCTCGACGGCAAGACGGTAGAAGGTCTGGCGGCCGTCAAAGGTAAGGTTGTGGAGAACAAGACCTTCGCGGGGGGTGAAGGTGATTCTCAGCTTCCACTTTTGCCATGAAATCTCATTGCCATTCAGAGTGAAGGAAGGACCCTCGGGCTGGACAACATTGAGGGGCTTGAGGTCGGTACGAAGGCTCTCCTGGAGCGAGGGGTCGTACTCGCAAGCAACGTTGGTATCGGTGGTGCACTTGATATCCTTGCGGGTGGTGTAGTCAAATCCATTGGCGTCGTCCTCGTTGCTGCCAGTGGCACACCAGTCGATGCGGACAAGCTTCTTTTCCAAAATGTCGTAGATGGGGACAAAGGGAAGAGGGAACGAGTACATGTTACTGTCGGGGTGGTTGGTCTTGGGGTCACGGCAGTACATGAGCATCATCATGAAGCGGTCGGTGATACCGAGGCGGCCCTCGCCACGCTCGTTGGAGCCGTACATCCAACCGTCAAAGGTGACACACTCGAGCTTGTCAGTGAGACCGACCTTAGCAATGGCCTCAGCAAACTCGGGAGAGGGCAAAACAATCTTGGCAGCATCCTCAGCCTCCCAAGGATCGATGGGAGGGTGGACACCACGGGGGTGCTGGACGTAGCTGACAATGGCGCCAGTGTCGAGGTTGACTTTGAGTTCGGAGACCTTCTTTTCCTCGAGAACGTAGTAGATGAAGTGAGCAATTCTAGGAGGGGGGGCAATGGGAGTGCCAGCACTCTCAGCAGCCAAAAACTTCTTCATGTACTCTTTAGCCTAGGGTTATTGTTAGAGAGGGTATAAAGGTTAAAAGGGAGGCTTTGATAACTTACAGGTTCCAAGCGTTCACCAGTCTTGATGTGGAGAAGCTTACCAGGGTGCCGGGCCTTGAGAATAGCCACACCCTTGGTGAGTTCAGCGGGGGTGAGGGGATCAAAGGGGTGAAGAGCCATGATATTCAGGTTTGCAAGTGTTGTTGAAGTATTATGTCTTTAGATTGGAGAGGTTTTTTTTTTTTAGTTATATAAAAAAAAGTGGATTAGAGATATTTAAATCGATAAAGAGGTAGAGAGGATTGTGATGTAGAAAAGAGAAGAGAAAAAAACTTTTGAACATGAGGAAATCTGTCGATTTATATAGAAAAAAATTCCCGTTTAGAAATAATAAACCGTTTTCATTAATCTCAAGATATTTTCCTATATCAAGAGTTATATTCTGCCAAAGCAGCAGTGGTGACAGACGTGCGCCCGCTAAATTCGCTGGCTTATCGGATAGACCTGCTGCGTGTGAACAGGCAGAAGAGGAGGGAAAAAGCAATACGTCACGTGAATAAATATCACGTGTTTGGGTTCAAGAACGCAGCGACCGCATCCAATAGCCCCTAATGAACCTGCTCTTTCAAAAAAAAATGGGTTGTCTTTAGTGATCAAAGCACAAAATAAAAAACGTAACCAAATTAAAAAAGCCGTTCATACGTTGGATCCACTTGGACTATCTGAAGATCAGGAGGAGGTTTCTCTTTTGTTTACGGGATCTCAGCAAATCTTTCCTTTTCCTTCGTTTTTTGGTCGTCTTGAACTCTTTTTCAAAGCCCTTTCCTCGCTAGAAATAAAGCTAAAACGGAGGGAATATTCAGCGTCCTTCCAGATTTCTTTTTTTAAACTTGCAAAGCCGTGCGTGGTTTGTCAGATGTTACGTCATGGCGGCTATTGAAATTGACGTTTTTTTCAAGAAGGTCCATGCGAAGACTCCTCTCCAGCAATGAAGACTGCAACTTGAACCTGAAGACATAACTCCTAAGTCGTGTTTCTTTTCCTCCTCCTCCTCCACCATCTCCACCATCACTAAAACAGCTTACAAAAATGAGCAAAAAACCTCACCCTTTCAAGACTTTGAAATGCCTGGAAAAATCAATATAATACGGTCTTATACTGATGATACATGGGTTATAACAATGAAGTGGGGTCTTTTGCCTAGTTATGTTTTTTTCAAGGGGACTTGCCTAGAACAATAAACGAGGTAGTTTGAGCTTATATTGTAAAACATATATCTACGCATCTTATGGAAATCATGTTTTTAATGAAATCAATATTTGATTTTAAAAAAAAATATTACCTAATTAACACAGTTTTTGTTTCTTGCTGTTTGATAACATGTCTTCATATCTTGATAAAAAAAAACGGATTTAGTTTCCTGAAATCAAATGACTATTTCTTATTAATAAACAAGTAAATTTTCCTTCGTCAATTTGAGTCACTGATAACGGTTAAGAGGGAGAAAAGTTAAATGTTTGTTACTGCTAAGAATGGTAAAAGGACTGTAGGTTGGCCATAGAAGTTCAGCATCTCCAATCAAAGATATCGATTACAGATTTTTAGAAAGACTACAATCTGTTGCCCCAAACAGGTAAACTGAGCGTCCTATAGCTCTCTGCATCTTATTGTGGCGTGTGAGATTTTTTGTGTGCCACTGCAAAACAAAAAAACAAACACTTTCTGGGTTCACCGCTTGTAACTTACTATTAGACACGGGGAATGGGTGCTGTGAAGGGGATTATGTAACGCCCCACGCCACCTTTATTTTTTTGTATGGCTGTCGTTGGGTTTCCCCGTCTAAATGAGATCTCGGGCTGTACTTTCACCCTAGATGGTAATTCTCGACCAAACAGGTCTTTTTTATCGGAAACATATAATTTATGTCTAAATCATAAAGTAAAAAAAAAAGAAAGAAAAAAACCAAATGCTTTTCAAATTAGGAATCGCAACAAAGTACAGGAAAGAGTTGCCTTTATGGGGTCTTACATCTAATAGTGAAAAAACCATTGGGGGGTTATAAATACACTACTCAAAGATTGTTACACAATAATGTAATACATAAATGTTACAAGATATAAATCACATGACGTATCCAGATTGCTCCAGCTAAAAAATTTTTCAATGCAAAATCAAGATTCAGCAAACGGTCAACTGGGCCAGCACAAAGCAACTAATTATGGTATCTATTTAGTACGCGTATATTAAATCACGTGTCTAACTTATTTTTTTTTCCTTTTTTTATATACACTGTAGATTTTCAGCCAAATCTTTGTATATTCATATATACTGAACAGACATGCAACAGCAACAATACCCACCGCAGCAGCAGCAGCAGCAGCAATACCAACAGCAGTATCAGCAACAACAATACCCTCAGCAATACCAACAATACCAGCCTCAGGCTAACAGCGGTGCCAATGGCGAGGAGGAAGGCCCAAGAAAACCGACGCACCGACGCACAATCGACCATGGCAACTCCATTTCGCGATGGATGCTGGAGCGCAAGCTCGGCCTCAACAAGTCCGGGTCGTCGTCCGCGTCGCGAGCAAGCGTGTACCGCGTGCAGGCAGAGCCCAGCTATATCGTAAACCTGCTTCCGCCGCAGGCTTATGGCGGCCACGCCGTATCCTCGTTTGCATCCAAGTTTGTGCACACCAGCATCAACAAGCTGCGCGTGCCGATTCTCGTGGTCCGATGGACGCCCGAGGGCCGGCGGATCGTGACCGGGTCGCGCTCAGGAGAGTTTACCCTATGGAACGGGATGACGTTTAACTTCGAGTCGATCATGCAGGCGCATGACAATGCCATTTGTGCAATGACGCACTCGCACTCGGACGACTGGCTGCTTTCGGGCGACCGCGAGGGCACGGTCAAGTTCTGGCAGCCCAACTTCAACAACCTGAACATTCTGCAGGCGCACAATGAGGTTGTGCGAGACATTGCCTTTTCGCCCAACGACGCCAAGTTCGTGACGGCCTCGGACGACTCGACGCTCAAGATTTGGAACTTCAACGACTCCTCGGAAGAACGCACGCTGACCGGCCACGGGTGGGACGTCAATTGCGCCGACTGGCACCCAACGCTGGGGCTCGTGGCCAGCGGATCCAAAGACAACCTGGTCAAGCTGTGGGATCCGCGGGTGAGCGGGGCGCGCGCCGTGGTGGCCACGTACCATGGCTTCAAAAACACCGTCACCAGGACCCGGTTCCAGCGCACGGGCGGACAGGCGCTTCTTGCTAGCGGGTCCAAGGACCAGACGGTGCGCGTGCTTGATCTGCGGACTCTCAAGGACGTTGTTGTTCTTCGCGGCCATAACTCGGACGTGTGCTCGTTGACCTGGCACCCGGAGCACGCCAACCTCATCACGACGGGCACGCAGCACGGGTCGATTTGCCACTTTTTGATTGACGATCCCGCGCAGAAGGAGGGGGGGCTGCTGCCGGCCGGCAAGATTGTGCGGGCCCACGAGATGGCTGTGTGGAGTCTGGACTACCATCCCCTCGGCCACATGCTTGTTTCTGGCGCCAACGACAAGACCACGCGAATCTGGGCGCGCGCGCGGCCGGGCGACACCATTGGGTTTGTGGACTGGTACCACACCACTCCTGAGGCAGCTGCAGCTGCGGCAGCTGCAGGCAACCCTGTTCCTGGCGCGGTGGGCATGTCTGGGGTCATGGGATTACCATCAGGGATGATAGGTGGAGCAGCAGCAGCAGCAGCGACAACGGCAGCGGCGGCGGCAACAGCCGGAGCAGCGGCTCCAGCTACGGCTACACCAACAGGAGTTGCGGGCGTAGCCTCAGGCGGGGGAGTGGGAGGAATGATGGGTCATGGAGTTGCCGAGGACCTGAGAGCGAGCAGCATCAAGGATGGGTTACAAATAGATGATGGGGAGATTTACGCGAAGAAGAAGAAGAAGACGGGGTCTGCGATTCCTGGTCTTGGAAATGTACGATAGATAGTGTATAAATTGGATTTTGGCTATGATTTTGATGGGCATGTTTATTTTTAGGGGACAATGTTGTAGCTAGTGTGGGTTGAGAGATGGTCGAGGTTCACGAACCACCCACGCAGGAATGGATATAAGAGGGGGTGTGACCAAAGGAGGATGACTTCAGGGTCACCCAGAAGCAGGAAAGAAGTACGAATCGGGACCCGAGGGCCAAGAACTAGGCGCACGGCTCCGGGATACCGATGAGGTTAAGGTAAGGTGTGCTCGGTAATGCGGGAAGACCAGCGGGAGGAGGTACGGTCGTGGGTACAGCGGGCCAGGACACGCAAGCAGCACGGCTCGACGTGGAGACGCAGCTTTGTTGGGCGATGCAAGGAAGAAGCCGGAGCCAAGTGGCGATGGCTGCTGTAGGAGGAGGTTTTTTTTCAGAGGGTTGAATCAAGAGCTGTAACCTCCGATACATCCTCGGAGGTTATTTTTCAAAAAACAAAGACGACCCCAGAGAAAGAAAAGAGGCGGAAAAAAACTTGTGATTATAATCATAGATTTTGCGAGAACTTTGGACGGGGGAAAAGACAGTGAGACTGAGAGAGGTTCTGTTGGAATACCGGGATGAAGAAAAAGCCGTTGGGATGGCACGCTTTTTTAGCCCACCTTATACGACATTTTGTTTTCCCCACAGATCCACATGGGGGTTCTCATGGAAGCAAATTGGTTTGGTCCAGCCATAAGAAAACAGGTGAGTATGGGGAGAAAAGGTTTTAGGAAGCCAGAGAATATGTATTTCTATTCTGGTATTCATCATGGGTTGAGAAAATATTTCATTATTTGTATGAGATATATCTGCAAATCCAGTTGTTTCTGCTCGTTAAAACAAAATTTTTCTTTCAATTATCAACCATCGCCTCAATAGTTAACTTCCTGATGGGGAAATATCAAAAAGGCCCGGCTTTTTCTTGTTTTCTCATATAAAATACCGGCAGTTTTTTTTTTACTTCTCTGTAAAACTCTGTTACCACGTCTTAATAATCCCACCACCAAATCCTTGGATCTCCAGACGTACGAGCCCAACCCCTCCTACTGGCATCGCCTGGGCCCGCAAAACCTTCCCTGCACTCTTTTCGGCTGGGGCGAGAAAGCGTATGCAATAAAACTTAACTTGTGCGTCCCACACCCATCTGAAACCTCTGTTGGAACCTTTCAAAGTGTGACAATATTCAATTTGCATTTAAAATTATCTCACGCTGCTGACTCTTTCACTTCACCCTGGGGTTTATGAAATGGAAACACTAGATATCTACCAGTCCACATGAAATCTACCCTTTTCAATTTTTTTAAATGACATTCTTGAAAAAGTAAATGAAAGAGCTCAATTGCCGATGTAATCCTTACCTCACTCACGCACCCCTTTTTTACAAATCTCTTTTCCTCCCCCCATTGGCTACGACCATCGAAGCAGGCTTTTTATATTAATGATCCACATGAAAACCCGGGATAATCCAAATAATCATCTTTTTCTTTTTTTTTTTTTTACTAATATGACCTTTTGCTTCTCTTTTTTGCCCCCCCTAGATTTTCAGATTCTTCCCTCTCCCCCTTTTTTTTCCCATCCCGTAAAACAAGCTGTGTGTGCCTGGGTTTTTCAGTCACATTACAGGGCCTCGTCTCAATTAAGTTTCCGGAGCTTAATTGATAAAAAAAGTTTGGAACCGTTTATCTCTTGGAAGGAAAATAGGGAAGTTTGACATGAGAGAAAAAAACTCATCCTTCCTTGCAAAGGCTGAAAAACTAAATTTTTTTTAAAAAACCTTGACCGGTAATACTTTCCTAAAATCTTGGATAAACCTTCAAATAGTAGCAATTGTTGATAAAATCCAGTAAGAATAATCGGGCAATGTACCGCTGTATTTAAAACATCAAAAGATATTTTGATTGTTTCTTCATCATAAATTTATATATATAATCCTTCCTTTTGACAAAAAGAAGTCTTCCTTGTTCAAACTAAAGTGTTATCTGATGGATCGTCAGTACAGCTCCCTATATTGCGTTCATGTGAATACTCTGCAAAGCTTAATGTGCCGGTCTCTTCCATTTCTGTGTCAAATCCTTCTGGTACTCTGGATGGCCGATAGTGTTGTTGTCTGCTGCTTCGATGTGATCGATGACCTCTACTCCGGGATTCGCCATATCGCCTGCTGCTGCCGCTACTAGTGCTGGTGCCAAGTCCCTTGTTTATATTATTATTTTTGCTGCTACTGCTATTACTACTGCTGTTGCCGCCGCTACTGCTACTACTACCCCTTCTAGTGCTCCTTTTTCTATCCTCTCGGTATTCCTCTCGTGGTTGATTGTAACTCTCCTCTCCCGTTGAGGCTTCACTTGTAGATGGCGACACTAAGATCTTGACCACCCGGTCTCTGTGTCGTATTAATGCGTTGAATCCGTGCTCGATGGCATTGTCTAGGGTAACTGTGGATGAAATGAGCAGCCGAGCGCGCTCCATGGGTATTATTCCTCTATCCAGGGCCTCAAGCACCTGGTCCATATCCTCTCCGCAAAACCCCATCGACCCCATAAACTTGCGCTCGCGCGAAGTCACATCGATGGGCGATATTTCCGCCTTGGGATTGGGCCAAATGGCCAGATTGACAGCTGTCCCCCCAAGCCGTAGCGTCTTAAGCACAGCATCTAGTGTTTCCTGCTCCCCTCCACAGTCAAACGACACGTCAACACCCTCATAGAATGGCGGAGTCAAATGACTGATGGCAGCAACCAAATCGGTCGTTGAGCTAAACTTTGTGGGGTCAAGAACATGGGTTGCTCCAAGGTTGCGAGCATGCTGCCGCCGAATGGGCCCCGGTTCGCTCACTATGATTTGTCCGGCTTCATGTGCTTGCAGCGCTAAAATAAGAGCCAGTCCAATGGGCCCCGCGCCAACAATAAGCGCTGTCTGGTTCTTTAGAAATCCTGAGACGCGCACGGCGTGCCAGGCAATGGAGAGGGGCTCGACCAGCGCGCCCACGTCCAACGGAATCGAGTCTGGCAAGATATGCAGGCAGCGGCTGGGGAGAACGATGTACTGGCAAAAGCCGCCGCCCGGAGCGCTCAGGCCCCTCAGCGCTATCCGGGCGCATGCATTGTTATAATTGAGCGTGCATGCCTGGCAAAGCGGTTCTGCACCTTGTTCGCTACAGCCATAGGCCACATCGACACAGACTCGATCGCCCAGCTTGACGGAGGTCACGTTGGCGCCCACGCGCACCACGGTCCCCGAGTACTCATGACCCAGACACAAGGGCAGCCGAGCCCCCGTCAGCGGGTGCTGCTGGCCAGGCTGGCTGCAGAAAATGGGGCCTGCGGTGTACTCCAGCACGTCGCTGCTGCAGATTCCGCAAAAGGCCACTTTTAAGAGAACCTCGTCGTCGTGTTGGATCTGAGGGGTTGGTTGATCCACTAGGGCGATTCGCTTTCGGCCTACTAGGCATAGAGATTTCATTGTACTAATGGCGACAATAATGCAGGGCCAAAAAATGATAGAGGGGAGGGTAGGAGGAGGGGTAATTTATTTTTCTTATAGAAAAATAAAAAAATAAAGAAAAGGAAAAAAAAAGCCCTCAGTTAGAATGACGATTGAATTTGTAAATTTTTTTAAAAAAAATTGTATCCAAAGGAAATAATTAGTCGTTGTTTTGTTTTGGTTTTTATATATAAATATATATATTAGTTATTTTTTAGGGGATGGTTAAATAAAAGAGTTTGCAGAATATTTAGATTTCTAGGTGAGATTTGTGTGTTGAGCAACGCAAGTAAAATCTTCCAAGCATAAAAGAATTTTGTCTGAGGAAAAAGAATTTGAAAAACCAGGGGGAATAAAACAAATCGTTTTGAAATATCAGTTCTATCTGGAGAAGAAGATTTACGAGGATTTATCAATGGTGATCAGCTGGTACAAGTACCGGAAGTTATGCGAGATTGGAAGAGAAAAAAGGGGACAGAAATCTAGTCAGAAATGACGATTTAGAGAGAGAAAATTTTTTTTCAAAAATATTTATTGAAATCTGATACTTTTTCAAGATTTTCAAATCATTTAAGAAAAAGCCCGGAATAAAATTACTCAATGTTATCTTTGATTATTTAACAAAAAAAATTTTACTCATATATATACATCTCTTTTCCTGTTGAATTTTTGTTGGTCGCTTGATTTGTTCTGTATCTTCCATTTTTCCGTTTCTGTTATAGACTTCTCCTTTGGTCTGATACTTTTATCTTTTGGTATCATTGGATGAGAGGTAAGTACGGTCCAGAGAACATACAGAGAGAAGAAGAAGAAGAAAAAGAAAGAAAAATTTCATCACTACGCTGGGAAAAGCTTTGGCACTCCACTACCCAACACAGTATTTTAAGCTTCCTCTATACGGCTTTAGAGGGAAAAAAAATGGCCATGATGACTTGCTTTTTTCGGAACGACCGTTTGGGCCGCTGAGCCTCAGCAACCGAAATTAAAATTGCCGTCTTCATTCTTTTTCCAAAGTTTCAGAAATTGCCTGTTTTGGAAATTTTGTGTAAATAAAAGACATTCTCAAGGGTGAAAAATCAAAAAAAAAACAAAAATACAAAGGAGGAAAAAAATATCAAAATTATTTAATGGTTTTTTTGAAATCTTCTTATTGATATTCAAGTATATACCTTCTTCTTATTAACCTTGATATGTTAACTCCCTAACTAGGTAATTACGTTGTTTTTCAATCCGTGAGCCTGGTTGAATATTCAAATTTTTTCATCGGAACTAAGTCGGATACAACCCATTCTTATAAGACCTTGGGAAGCCAGAATCATGTACCTAGACGTATTCAACTATTTAGAAGACCGTTGGTTCGATGCGCTAGCCTTGGAAAGAATATAAGCTTATGTCATCTTAAATTCTATGAAGAAGCACTGGTAAAATAACGGAGCATCTGATTTTGAGATATTGGAAATTTTATATGCTGATATATGTATATTTATAAATATGGCTATTTTTAAAGGACCTTCCCACCTTTTTGTTAAGAGAGGTTCGTTGTTTTTTTTGTGTTATTTCCTTGGAATATAAATCAACATGGGCTACAATACCGGCAAAGCTTTTTAGCTAGGTTATACCCGTGGTAATAAACTCATGTTCTCTAGGGGGGTGGGGAGAGGTGGGGAGAGAAAAGCGTTCGCGGATGGTTTTGGGCCGGCCCCGTCACGGGTAAAAGCTCGCATCCAGAGAGGATGCCATTGTTTAAGTTCTGATGAGCCTGTTTCTACTTTTTATCCTGTTCTACTTTTTTTTTTTCAATTCACTAAAAAAACGAGGTCTAAAACCAAAAGCATACGATGGTGCTGGAATTTTTCAGTTGCTAAATTTTGGTCTGCTTTTCTTTACATCTCATGATATCTACAGAATATCCTGTAATAATTACAATATATATCAGACCTATGAGTGGAATTCTTTAAAATACAATCCTGTAATGATAATAACGGCGGTCTTATAATCTGTAAAACTCTCATATTCAAAAGGTTTTCTTGAAGTTTTCATGAAAGCTTTAGACCTTTTTTTCCCCCCAAAAGTGTCGGGACCCGGGATCCGAAGCTTGTTGGCTTGCATCACACTTAAATTTTGTTAAACTCGTAAAAATAAAGATTAATATTAGGGTTTAGCCCTAGGTCCTATAACTACACATTAGGTTTCAAATGTTCATGCAAACAAACAATCCAGTAGAGTCTGCTAGAATAATTTGTCAGCAACCTTTTTGACACGAAATTTTTTTGCATGTTACAGCTATGTTACAACATTTAATAAAAGAAATAATGCATTTCCATGGCGACTCAAAGGTATAGCGGGTGCGCGTATGGATATACACACAGAAAAAAATGCATTACATTACATTTAAACGCTTACATAAGCCCCTATAGTGGCACGCACACACCACTAAGCTCGAAGGAAGGGAGAGAGAGGGGGGGGTGCCGATTTTCTGCCAAAAAAATTTTTTAGAGAAAAAAGATTCCTCTTTTTTGAAAAAGGCCTCTTCTAACCTGTGCGCCCCATCGACTTCTAATCTCAGGACACGAGCCGTCATAGTAGTACACACAACCTATTGTCAACATGTTGATTCCCACTGAAGACCGCAGAAAGATCCACACTCACTTGTTCAAGGGTAAATATCTTACATCGCCACCGCCAGCTCTTGAAATACATGCCGTTGTTTGTGATGTTGATTTAGTTGATGGAAGTACAAATGGAAAATGATGAAATAAAACACCCTCCCAAGAGAAATGAAACCTCTTTCCCATCATTGTCTCCACTGTGAAGGATAATTTAATGACGGAACACAGTTGTTAGTAACTTGTTAATCGATTAGACTAATGATTTACAAATATCTTGAATGGTCTATTTAAATTTACCTAATTTGATTTGATACCTCTTGTGAAGAAACTGGGATTAAGGGTTTTGAAATTTTCAATCTATTCACATGTATACCCAATTGATGATATGGACCATGACCTTTGACATTCACAAATACGGACTTGTTCATGATGAGCTTTATTCTTTTTTTAACATTTTCTAACATTACTATTTTATAGCTGGTGTTGTTGTTGCTAAGAAGGACTACAACCAGCCCAAGCACGAGGAGATTGACACCAAGAACCTCTATGTGATCAAGGCTCTTCAGTCCCTCACCTCCAAGGGCTACGCCAAGACCCGATTCTCATGGCAATACTACTACTACACTCTCACTGACGAGGGTGTCGTGTACCTCAGAAACTGGCTCAACATCCCCGAGGAGGTTGTTCCTGACACCCACAAGAAGCCTTCCCGCTCTGCTGCTGGCGGCCGTCCTTCCCGTGATGACAGACGCTCCAGACAGAACGAGGAGTACAAGCGACGAGAGCCCAAGGACGTTCCCGGTGCTGAGGTCACTCCCCAGTTCAACTAAGGAATCTCCCTAATCTTTAGCTTTTTCTTCATGTTGTTTTGACTAAAAATAAATAAAAAATTGAAACAAAAAAATGTAAAATACTGGAAGGACTTTGTCATGAGGGAAGTGCAGTATGTTTTGACATGTATATTATTGAATGGTGTTGAAAAAACAAGAGGAATTTGAGTTTTTTTGTTTTGTTACAAAAACGTGATTTGTAGAAATTTGTTGTAATAGTTTGATTTTTTATGAGAGCTATTAAGGATGCGTATGTTAAACTTTTTTTAATTAATGTTTCTCTTCTTCCCCGCTTTAACAACATGTTACTTTTTATTATTAACACGAGATATGGAAAGTCTTTATCCTTCTATCAACTCTAGATTAAAAATCTTGCTTAAAATAACTCCTTGCTCTTTGAATCAATTGAGATTCATTTAAAATAATTGTTCATGAGATTGATTTTTATTTTACAGAAAAAATTTTCATTTTTTTTTTCATTCTGTTTTCAAGCACAAGCATATTTTCAAAAAAAAAAGTGATCATTTGGTCAAATTTTTTTGAGCTTCTTTTGAAAATACGTATGTACAGTATCGTACTTACCCATCCTTAAAGTTCAATATCTGTTTTACTTTTTGAGACACTTTTCTTTAACATCCTTTCAAACAAAGACCCTGCTTTGCATTGATGGCCCTGGATCTTCCTCCAAACGATGCCCATTTTTTCATTGTTTTTCCTGTGATACATATCTCACACGCGTATTTTGGTAACGAGAGGTTTAAAGGCTTTATCTTTAGACTAAGGTTGTATTGAACCTGGAAAGACAAACAAAAAAGTCAATGTAGCTCAACACTCAATTCCTACAATGTTATTGTGAAAAACAAGCTTACCAAGATATGTATAGAATGACGAAGCATTTGCAAGTTTAGTTTAAGTTTACATTTCTCCAAGCAATAAGACCTCTCGAGGTAGTATTTGGTTATAATTTTATAAATACTTTTGCAATTGCCTATCTGAAATTTTTTTTGCGCCATTTATCTAATCTTATAATCTGTCCAAGATGTTTTAAGCTTTCCTAGCACCATGCAGAAATAGTGCTAATGTGATATCAAGATGCACAAAATGCACCAACCACTACTACCATTATGATATCGGTTTATTGTTGGATTTACTGATTTATGCAATAGGTTTTTTTTTCTCTTTGTCATGATGAACAATAACGAAGTCTTTAGGATATGAGAGCTTGTTATGCATTGTTAATAACATCTAAAACTACTTGAATTGAAACCATGCTAGGACTTTTTTTGGGGGGTGAATTTTTGTAATCACATACAGCATATAAATATAAGCATAACTAGCCAAGTACGGGCCTTTTTTTCTACTTCATTTTTGAGCTGCCTCGATTGATACTGCAATTACACGCTTAACCATGCTTGCAATTACGAGTGTACCTTGGATTGTGACCATAAGAGGTCATGAGCGCAGTTCTTATTGTTGCTAGCTACTAACTTCTTCTTCTGTTTTTCTGCACCGTTAGGGGCCACAATCACGTTTGGGAAGGCTTGTGTGAGTGGGGGTCGAGGATGTGATTGGTCCCTGGGTGTTTGTATTCTATACCATTTGGTTAAAAAAGAAAAAAAAGCCTGGCGGCGTTAACGACTGTGATCTAGGATGAATTGCTCCTAATCTTAGAACATGAAATCTGAGCCCAATAATATAATTATTATATCTATCATCTATTTTTTTAAAGAAAAACGAAAACGAAACGTAAATCAAGACAAAAGATCCCAACATTTTGGAGGATCCACAGTGTAGCAGGTGGGTAAATGGACACATGGACTTTTCCTAGTAACCCCTTTTACACCAGATCTTAAGTTCTCAACCATCGGACGGTGGGCCACAAGAACCATGGGATGTCCCGAGACCCGAGTACATATGTACCAAGTCATCGGACTTATCAAAAGGTTGGTTTTCATTGGTTTTTTTTTTTTTAAAATTTTTATTCAGGCGTCATTACTTTTTTTTTTAAAATAGACAGATAACTATTCTCTGATAGTCGCATCCTGGTAAACCAATATTTGGAGGTTTAGCCAGTCTATTCAGTCACTTAACTTTTAATCATAGAAAGCATGTAAACTGTAATATGTGGGAGGAGAAAAAAAATTCCCACAGTGTGAGTTTACAAGTGAGTGGCCCCTGTTAACTTTCTAATTTAGTTGCACGTATTGAGAGACTTCTTGTTAATTATCAAATAATAATAATATTTTTATTGGATTTTTCTTAAATATTTTTTCTTTCTTTCTCTTCTCTTGTAAAATTTTCTTTCTTTTTTTCATCATCTTCAACTTGTACGTTTTCTCTCAGAAAAGATAATATATATATTTATATATATAAGATCTTTACAGAATAAAACAAAACCCCTTTTTGTTTTATCTGGGAAAGAGTGAAAAAAAAAGACATTGCCAGGTTCTTTTTTTTGTAAAAAATCTTATATTGGTTCCATTCGAATCTTCTTAATCATTAGCTCTAATTAAACTGAAATCCTTTGAATCTCGAATTCATAGTCACTGAGTTTTAACTATAGTGGAACTAAAACATCCAGTGCAAATATATCACCAGAAGTACACATACGGACACGTTAGGATCTTATAAACTGTGGAGTCAATTCTTAAACACAGCTAGGACTTTTAAAATATATTTTATTCGTTCCAAGATATATATTTATATATCATAGTATATAAAGATATATCAATAAGATATCCCAAAAGATTTAAAATTTCCCTTCTACAATACTATTTTTTTCCATCAAAGTTATAAACACCATTATAGTCTTTATACCCAACATATATCCATAACTCCTCTTCCTCTCTTCTTTTACAAGAATACCTACAACCATGGACTACGATGAGGTTACCACAGAATCAGCAACGGAGATGATGATCGTCTCAATCAACAGCTGGGTCCACCAAAACTACTTCTCCTTCTACTGCACCCTCGCTTCTCTCACAGGCTACACTAGCGTCTTGCGCATCCTTCCCACCCCCCAACAAATATGCACAGGTGACCCATACGAGCACATCAAGATCATTGACGACGTTCTTGAACGCCGACGCGAACATGCTCCGGGGTTTCTCATCCCCCGCTACCTCAGACTTCGCCTAAAACGCACAAAACACTTTCTCGAATCCAAATGCTACTTTCTAGAAGACCTCGACGAAATCAGACAAGAGTACCAGCAAGAACAGCTCGAAGCCAGACTCGCCGACCTCGAAGAGGCTCAAGAAGAGGATGATGATGAAGACGATTTCGACCAAGAGACAGAGCGAATAGCTCGTACACATACTCCGGCTTCCGTGCCCCTCGATATACAGGACTTTATGGAAATGAACGGGTTCAAACCTTCACCTTCGTCACGCACATCGTCACCTATCCTCGCTCTCAAAAACTTTATTCAAAGCGACTCTCAGCCGGTTTCTCCCATTTCTTCCCCTCCCCCAATGTGGACAACTTCTTCCATAGACAACGACTGGCAAAAAACGACAACCATCGAAGAACAAGAAGAACAAAAGCTTCAAAGCGACGTTCCCAAGGAAAAGAATATCACAACAATCCCAATAACATCGCAGGAGCAAAACCTGCCTTTAGAATCACCCCAAATGCCCATTAAAAGCACAGCAACCTCTTCGCCCAATCCAAGCGAACAACAACAGTCAGTTCCTTCAACTTCAAACACAAGCAACACTCTGACAGACCCTGTTCAAGACTTGCCCCGAGAAATTGTCTCCAAAGACAGACAAACCTTCCGTCTCGCTCATGTTCCCATGCCACCAACCTACTTCCAACCCATCTTTGTCTACGAATCTATTGTTCTCGAGTCCGTCATCCATTCCATTCGATTTTTTAAGTCTGCCTCTTTTAGCAATCTCGGAGAAATCACCGACCGCGTGTGGAACGAGTCTTTCAAGACCTGGGAACGCATCCGAGTAATTACAAATAATGAAGTTGGCGATGTGCAAACCCTCAAGGACTGGTATCACCACAAACTTCATGTCTTTCGCATCATTCATTATGGACAAACCGTCCCTGGCTGGACCTGGGTCCCCGAGGATTACTGCTTGAAAGCTACAGACGAGCAAATCAACAAGTTTGCAAAAAAGAAAATCTATCGACGTCAAGCGTTCCAACCCTTCCCTCTTGGTCCCCGTTTCGAAGAGCTTGCTGCTCTTTTCCCAAGCAACTCTAAATACAACCCCCTGGCCTACACACGAAAATACTACTTTTCCGAGGGTGGATCCAACGCAAACAAAACATCAACAACAGTCACCATGCTCTCCAAGCCCTACTCAGCCCTCCGTACTAAAACCAAGCTGGCCACCATACCTGAACCATCTACTGAACTTTCCCGCGAGCCCAGCGTAACTAATCTTTCCACTTCTTTGGCCGAGCCCGCACTACAACCCAGTTCTGAATCTTCTCTCCCCAATGCTGAAGCCCCTGTTCCTCTAAAGACTGTAACAACAAACCCCGATAACAGCAACCATGAACTAAAATCCAAATGTTCCCTTGACTACTATGGCATTGAAATCAGCGATGGTGAACAGCAAGCAGTCCAGTCCGATGTGGAAGACGAAGCCGATGATGAAGATGAGGGCGATGACTTCAATGAAGATGTCTACTCTGAACCAGAGTCCATCAGACCTGCTCCATACTCTAACCTCTCTCAGCCCGAGGGAAAACCTGCAGGCCCTATACTCAACACTAATCTCGCCGGTACCCGTAACTCATCAGTATCCTCACCCACCGCTACCACGGGTTCGGCAACTGCCCACTCGCAATCGGGCATCAACTACACAATGTCCAAACCTGGAACTAATAGCACTAACTCGACATTTTCTTCCGTCTCACGTCACAATTCCAGCTCAACGAAAAATTCGGTTACTACTGCAGAATCTGCACAAACCTGTGTGAGTGATGTATCGATACCGGAAGAGCCATCTGCCGAGAATGAGGCTGAGCAATCACACCAGCTACAACAACAACAATTTCAACGACAGCAGCAGCAGCGACAACCGCAACTTGGCGTTCCCATGATTAAAGGACTGGCCGAACGTGATGATACTATCATTCCCGTGGTTAAACAGCTTGCTGAGCTTTCTGACGAGGCTGAAAATGAACTACATTCTACAAATGCTTCTGCACGCCGGACGTCGCTGGCAGCTCTCAATGTTATGAGCAGATCGTTCCGCAGCATCAAAACTGGCAATGGTGGCGCCAGTGGCCACAGTACCAGCTACCTCAAGTATCCCTATATGTCAGCGCTGACATTTTTTGACGATGTTATCCGTGATTATGGCAATGCCACCGAGTCTGAGCTCGAGGCCATCCACCAGTATATTGTCAAGTCGCCGCACATCATGCTCATCATTTTTGACTCCTACCGTGATATTAACGCGCTGCTCCTTGTGGCTCAAACAATTCTGCGGCTAGAGCAAACGCAAACACGCCCAGCATCACGCGCAAAGTCGCGGCAAAGTAGTATTTTCAGCGAAGAAACCAACCACACAAATCATTCGACCAATGGCGGCGGTGCCGGCGGCAATAATATGGGTGGTAGTAATGGTAAGCATGATTCTGTACCAAGAGACGGAGACAATGGCGGTGACCACAGTGAAGGGCCAGGGAACCAAGGCTCTGGCTCGCGGGCATCTCGCAGAGGCTCTTACCAGGCTCCCAATCAAGGAATTCCCCTAAATGGTGCGATCACGGCAATGGCTCTTGGAAATGGAGGTGGTGCTAGTCATGGTACCACGCCAGCCGCGGTCACAAGTCTTGGCGACAAATCCCGAGGAAATGGGCTGCTTATTGTAGCTGGGGAGAATGGCGACGATATTCCTTTACTGAATGTAAAGGAATCAGACTCGGGAATGGATTCTGACGACCCGCTCTTTAGTGAGGAAGGCGGTGAGGTCCACCACAATGGCGAAGACAATAAAAGCAACAACCTCCAAGCTAACAGAGAACTGGGCGGGGGCCGGCTCTCGCCCGCATCTTTCACACACTCGTCAGCTCCCTTTGCAAGCCCCATATTGTCTGTGGGTCTCCCAGCGCACCACACGCCTCTGCTACAGCACCAGCTTTACGACGGCCTCAGCTATAGCGCATCGTCGCTTCCACGCAGCGTGTCACCAATCGACGGGCTGCCTGATGCACCGGGGGCGCGACCGCTCGGGTCATTATTTCCCGGCTCATCTGCGGCAAATCCCAGCACGTACGGACAAGCAGGGAGTAGTAACGTGAGTCTGGGGAGTACAGGCGCGGGTGGCGTGGATGAGGTGCAATGGTACTCTTTGACTCCGGATCTGTCGTGATAAGGCAGCTTTCTATTCTCTTCTTACTAAATAAAGGAGAAATAATGATAATTTAATGAAAAATTTTAATTAGAAAAAAAAAAGAAGCTTTGACAAGTGAAATATGAACTTAAGGAGTTTTAAACATTTAATGTTTAAAAAATACATAAAGTATCTTTTGATTAAAAATTATATATGCCTAAACTTATGAAGATTAATTTTTTTAATGCTAATAATATATTTTAACGACAACCTTTTTAATTTTAATAACCGTTGATTTCCAAAATCCAAAAAAGGAAATCCCATATAAATATCCAAAAATATGCTTTTTTTTAATTCTATTCAAACTGTTTCGTAAATTCCCTTGAAACTGGCTACCGGGCTCATTTTGTCCGAGTGCCCACCATCGCACAGTCGCTCGGAGATTGGGGTAAGTGCCGCGCGCATACGTAGCCCCGCATCTCCGGCCCCTGCAGTCGACTCCGAGGACGCCATCGGCAAGGGTTTGAGGTACGACGCGTCATACTGGAGTTCGGCCGTACTGTAATCGTCTTCAGCCTCGTCCTCGTCGTCATGGCAAAACGTCGTGTCTGCGTCCGAAGAGCAGGAGCGTGTCATGGTGTGCGCGTCGATAGACGCAGGGACCGGCCCGGCTACTGACACGCCGGTGGTGGAGGGCACGGCAAACGCAGAACATACCACCAAGGGCGGCTTGTTTTTGGTGTTGATCCGAGCCTTGGAATCGGCGTCTTCCTCTTCGCCGTCGTCGTTATCTGCAGTCACATACGTGGCTGAAGATGCCGTGGATGCAGTTGACCGTGAAGGCTTGAGACACACGCGTGTAGTAGGCTCAGGCGACGTGAACCCCGAGGACGCTCCCGAGGATGCGCCCGAGGAGAGAAAAGACTCGGCGGAGGAGGCGGAAGACGTGGTGGAGGCTCTCGAGTCTGTCGAGGATGCCGATCCGGTCGACGATTTTTTCGAGAGCGGGAACGGCTCCGAAGGTTCGGGCTCGGCAGCCGTTGCGTCATCGCCGGGTTCCGTTGCCACTGCCGCCACAGCGCGGTAGTAGCGCTCCATTTCGGCCCGTGGCATGGGCGAAAACAGCGTGGTGGTTGTTGTTTTGTTTTTAATCACGCTTGTTTGGCGACTCAGCGACGCGGGGCGGTGGTTGGAATCTACGCCTTGGTCGCCCGAACTGCCACCATGGCGGTCAAATGAAAGAGACTTTGTTTTGCGCAGCCCACGGTACGTGGGTTGCCTGGTTAGCGCCGCAGGTGCATGGCCCGAGGAGATGGTATTAGTACGGGCTCTGCGCGAGGATGATGGGACGGCTAACGAAGACTCGTTGCGTTTCTCCGTGTATGGATAGGAGTGGTGATAGTGGAAAGGTGACTGATAGTGCGCATGGTAGTGTGGTTGTTGGTGGTGGTAATAATGATGCTTTGATGGCGAGGTGCGTAGAATCTTACTGGGAGACTGATGCGCGTAAACTGGCGCAGCGTCGCCAAGCGACTGTGCCAGCGGTGACGACTCGGAGGGCGGGGAGGCTGGCACTGCGTCAAGCGTAGAGCCAGCAAAACGGGATGTTGGGATGGGCATGGGTCTATGGAATATCTCGTTTTCGTCATCGCTATCGCCGTAATCTTCTGGAACCGCGTTGACTTCGTCCAGCAGGCTGTCGTAGTCCACATCATCTGCCGGAGCGTCGTTTGCGTCTTGGTCATCGCCGTCGTAAATACTACTAGCACGGCTGCCGCCCAAGCTGTTGGATGCATAATAAAAGTCATCATCCTCACCCTCGCTCGCAGAGTAATACTTGGACGACGTAGTACTGTCGAAGCTGACGGTAGACGAGCTATGCTTGTGGTTCGCATAAATGCTGTTTGATCCATTAAAGTATTGAGTTTGATGATGGTTGTGATGCAGCGGGTTGTAATGGTATGGTGTTGATGGAGACGACACTCCAGGGGAGGTTGCAGATTTGTAGCTCGAGGAGCGTGAAGGTGACAAGTAAAGACTGCTGGAGGAGGATGAGAAATAAGGATTGGAGGACCCCGGCGACACGGCCATGTTACGTTCAGGAGATGTGAGCATTGAGTTCATATAGGGAGAAAGCGGGCTGTGGTTAAGGTATCGCATGGCGCCAAGTCCCTTTGCCGATATGGGAGAGGCCAGCTGAGATCCTGAAGAAGGCGAGCTTGTACTCGTATCGATTGGACGCAACAGCTGCTGGTGTTGATGCTGATGCGGCTGAGTGTAATGCGGCTGATAGCTTTGAGGAGGATTGTATTGCTGGTCGTGTTGCTGATGGAGCATGCGAGCATGGTACTGCTGTTGCTGTTGCTGTTGAAATTGTTGCTGCGACATGGAAAGAGGCGGTGACACAGAGCGGATAGAAGACACTGAGGGCGATGAAGAGGAGGACAAAAAGGCCGGGGTTTGAAGCTTAGGGAGCAGTTTCCCAGAGTCTGGGTTTCGTGGCTTTTCCGGTGTACTGGGCAGCAGATGAATAACAGGTCCATTGGCGTGGGCCTGGCTGTCTGCAATAGATTGATTAAGCTGGGCAGTCAAGTCATCGTCCTTTCCTCCCTCGGTACCAAGATCCTCCTCCTCATCGTCATAATTATCCGCAAAATCATCATCGTAACCGTCGTTTTTCGGCGTCGTTTGCAACGAAATGCCTGCGTAGCTAGGCTGGTTAATGATGGAATACTCGGGCTTGTCAAAGGCTGAGCGGCCAAAAAGATGGGCGTCGTCTTCTACAATGCCCTCACCATCATCGTTGTATTCATCATCAAGGTTATCATCGTCCATATACTCATCAGAGTTGACTTCGTCGTCATCTCCATCATCTAAATCAAGGTATGCGACGCCCAAGCCTTGCTGCTGAAGAGTGGGGGTATCCATGGAGCTATTGGGACCTCCTTCCAAGCTGGCAGAAGACGACCCAGAAAAGGTATCAGGGGAGGTAGTTGATGTGTTAAGATGTAATTGATGTTTGAAAGTAGTGGGACCATCCATAGTGTGTCTTTCAAGAACATTAATTGGCTTATGGTAGTTGATGGAGGAGTTGCGACCCATCTGGAAGTCTTCTTCAAAGGAAAAGATGGAGCGCTGATCGGAGCCATCGTCGGAACCATTGACGGAAGGTGGAGCGGAGTTTGCGCTGAGCGAGCCCTTGTCATTGCTAGCCAAGTCGTCAAGAGATCCGTTAAAGGATGCCGGTAAAGAGTCATTGGCAGTGTTCCTAGGAAGACTTCCTGCGGTGCTTGTAGCTGGGGATGCAGTTTTAGAGATGCAAAGAGCCGGAGTGGCAATGATGTTGTCAGCTTCAGGTCCAAGAACAGGTGTGACGACTGAGGTTAGCGAGGATGGGTCTGCAGAGCCTATGGGTTGCACATCACATGACATCAAGTCATTTGGCAGTGCAACAGAAGTACTAGTAGATGCAATGGGACAATGTGCAGTAACTTTGTTGTATTCCACACTAGCGCCTGGGATGGCCACTGGCACCGAGGGAGCTGTTTCCTGGGCCACCTTTTGCTCGTAAATCTTGGACTTGCGAATAATTGTGGAGAGCTCCTTTTTGAGTGCTGGGAGATCCAGGGATGATCCATTTTTAATGTCATAATCTGGTAAGGTAGCTGATGAGCCACCAGCAGAAGAAAGTTCTTGTAATGGCAGCGAAAGAAGCTGTTTGTTTGGGGATGCAGAGGGATGTTCCAGAGATGCATGAGAACTACTAGTAATGGAGACGGTCTCAGAAGTTTCTATATTGTCCTCGAATGTATTTTGAAGATCACTGTCATTTTCTTCGACCTTCTCGGGGGGTTTATTACTATCGTCATCGTCATATTCTTCTTCGTCGACTTCTTGAACCAGGGCCAAATCGGAGGTTGCGGCGACTAGTGAAGACTGCTGAGGTGATAGGGTCTCGGAAGAAGTAGGCGAGCTGACAGGAGATAAGGGGGAGAAGAGGGGGTTTGAGAACTCTGAAGACGCAGCCGATGATGCCGAAGAATATACCGACAAGGAGAAAGACATTTTAATTGCATCAGTGGTTGTAGGGAAGTTGTATTGAGCCGAAGCTGGGGGGATGACGTTATTTGGGTTAAGAGTGTGGGATGCAGTGTTGTTGGCAGGTGTTATAGTTGTAGCGACGGTACCGCTGGGTATCGTATCAGCAGCGGCAGAATCCAGCGTTGATGGGGAAGGAGAAGCAGCAGAGGAAGAAGAGGATGAGGAAGAAGAAGAAGAAAAGGAAGACGAGGAAGAAGAAGGGAATGTGGCTTCTTTGGGAGAGATAGGCCCGTTAGCAGTGGATGTCCAAGTGCCGGCACTTGGAGAGGGCGCAGAGAAGACAAGAGTTGGATGGAACGTGGGGGCTTGGGCCGGGGCATCGGAGCCCCAGTCATGGATGCGGGTTCCAAAGATGGAGCCTGCGCCACGATAATCCTCAGGGGAAGGGGCCTGGGTATAGAGCTGGCCGAGGGGGTCGTCGGTGGAGGCTCTTCTACGGCGGATGAAGGAGATTGGATTTAGTTTTTTGAGGGAGCCCGAGGAGGAGGAGACGGCTGGAGGGATTGCGGCAGAGGAGTGGAAGGTTAGGGAGGATCTATGGGAAGAGGCGTTTGAGTGGCGGAGAACCGTTGGGGCGGCGATTGTGGCCGTGGACTTGAGATGGGAGCTGGAGGAGGAGTGTCTGATTGCGGAGGAGGGGGATGGGGAGGATGGGGAGAGATCTTGGGTGAGGGATCGCAGCGAGATGGCCGAGAAGGAGCGTTTTTGGTTATCTTTTGCGGTGCGGATGATCTGAGCATGGGAGCTATTTGGATGATGGGGGTGGGCCGGTGGCGGGGAGGGGGTATGTGGGGATTGGGATGGAAAGGAAGAGTATGATACGGAGGGTTTTTGATTGCCAGGCAGTGTGGAAGAGGCAGGAGGTTGTGGAGGGGCGGTGCGGTCGTCAGGAAGATCTGAGCTTCCTGTTGACAGGGACTTTCTATGTGATTTCATGAAGGAGCGCATGGAAGTGTGTCCAGAGGGGTGTAGTAGTAGGGGCTTTTATATGGGAGTATTTAGGGTGGGATATTTTAGTAGAAGGACTTTGGGATTGTGGGTGGAGTGTAAAGAAGAAAAGAGCTGGGAGGGAGGTTTTTATTTTGGAGGGAAAAAGAATTAAAAATAGAACAGGTAAAGAGAGACCAAGACTTATATATCACGGAACAGCGATTTTAAAAATAACAGACTAGGTTTTTCTTTTTTTAAACCCACTAGAAGCCGCCCGAAACCAGGTGAATCGCCTTGCTTATCCAAGGGCTGTCTGGTTTAATCCGAGAGAAGAAGATTCTTGGGGCCCAGGTGTCTCACACCGAGTCGGTGGCTGGCTCGAAGACGGTGGCTTCTGCCAGTGCGGCCACCCACAGCGCGCTGCGACCGACTGGTGCAATGGCTGAGACACGCGCGCCTTCCTCCTTGCTCTGTTCTGGGCGCACAGTGTTAACGACCTGCGGAGCTAGTTTGGCGCTCGGCAGCGTAGAAGAGGTCTGGGCTTTGCTCGGGCGCAGACTAGACTAAAGTATACTTTGGAGCAGGTCTATAAATATACGCCTTTGCCACATACATTTGGAACGGCGCCTTTAAAGCACCGGAGCCATGACGAGCTCGCTCCCAAATCAAAAGTCTCCGAGTCGTTGTGAGCTTCCCAGTCTCTCACCACCTCCAGCCCAGCCCTTCAGCGGAGCTTCGAGTTATAAATAGAAGAGGACAGCTTTTGAGGCTAGCATGCGGCTGTGTCTCGATTTGCTTTTTGACAGGTGTGAAAAAGACCGCCGCGGCCACATCCTGTAACAAACCTGTAACAAATGAATCACCAAAAGTGTAACAACTATTCCCACCCCCTGCAGTTGTCATACATCCTGTCACACATTAAATTTCCTAAACAATTAGTCAACAGAAACGATCCGCCAGGTTTTAACAAAAAAATATCAAAGCTCCCATCTTTTTTTTACAACCATCACCACCTCTCTACCTTCCCCCCTATACCATCACCTTCCCTCCCCCCCTCTCTTCCACCATCCATCCTAGATCCACCATCCTCTATACCAATGTCTGCTCAAGAAGACCCAGTCATTCACCACAAAACCGCCGAACAAAAGGTCACGCCCTGGGAGGTCGAGGGCGCCGTCATTGACGGCCAGGCCGTCGTCATCGACTACGACAAGCTCATTGACCAGTTTGGCACAAACAAAATCACCGACGCCACGCTGGAGCGTTTCGAAAAGGTCACCGGCCACCGCCCCCACCACCTGATGCGCCGCGGCATGTTTTTCTCCGAGCGCGACCTCGATACCATCCTCACCCGCTACGAGTACGGCCTCCCCTTCTTCCTCTACACGGGCCGCGGGCCTTCTTCCGACTCGATGCACTTGGGCCACATGATTCCCTTCATGTTCACCAAGTGGCTCCAGGACGTCTTTGACGTGCCCCTGGTGATTGAGCTCACAGACGACGAGAAGTTCCTCTTCAAACAGCAGCTGTCCATTGACGACGTGAAGCGCTTTTCCCGCGAAAACGCAAAGGACATCATTGCCGCCGGCTTCGACGTCAACAAAACCCTCATTTTCTCCGACCTGCAGTTTGTCGGCGGCGCCTTTTATGAGAACGTGGTCCGCACCTCGCGCCAAATCACCATCTCCACCGCAAAGTCCGTGTTTGGGTTCCAGGACTCGGACAATATCGGCAAGATCCACTTTGCCTCGATCCAGATCTCAACCTCCTTTTCCACCTCTTTCCCTACCATTTTTGGTAAGGACCACAAGCCCATTCCTTGCTTGATTCCTTGCGCCATCGACCAGGACCCCTACTTCCGCGTGTCGCGGGACGTCGCCGTCAAGCTCAAGTACCCGAAACCAACGCTGATCCACTCCAAGTTTTTCCCCGCGTTGCAGGGCGCCACGTCCAAGATGTCTGCCTCAAACGCTACCTCGACCATCTACTTGAGCGACACGCCTGCCCAGATCAAAAACAAAATCAACAAGCATGCCTTCAGCGGTGGCCGGGCTACTCGCGAGGAGCAGGAGAAGTACGGCGGGAACCCGGACATTGATGTCGCCTACATGTATCTGTCGTTTTTCGAGGAAGACGATGAGAAGATGGCCCAGGTGGCTGCGGAGTACCGCGCAGGCAAGCTGCTGACGGGCGAGCTCAAGAAGCTGTGTATCGAGAAGCTGCAAGAGTTTAGCCGGGATTTCCAGGCTCGCCGTGGCGCCATCACCGAGGAGGTTTTGGACAAGTTTATGAATGCCAACCGCGAGTTTTCCTGGGGGTCGACCGAGCGTCGGGTGGCACCCAAGCCGCTGACTGCAGAAATGCAAAAGGAGCAAGAGGCTGAAGAGGGGAAGGCTGACGAAGGCGGGGATGGCACCAAGAAGTTGAGCAAGAAGGAGCGCAAGAAGTTGGCGCCTAAGGGCGGGTCTTTGTATCCGGGAAATAAGGCTGTTGAGGAGACGGCAGCAGCTCTGGAGAAGACTGGTGTTTAGGGAGCACTGCGGGTAATTTGAATAGAGTATAGTAGTACGTACATAATGAAAAAGTTTTGTTGAGTCATTCCTGTGAATAGTGTTAAGGCATAAACCATCTGATTACCCCAGGTTTTTTTTAACGGCATAGAATTTCTCGGACCGAATTTTTCAAACACAAGTGACTTGTGAAACAAAATCTCGGAGGCAACTGGGGGGAGCCTTTTTCAGGTGTCGGGTAGGTTTTCCCAAAAGGGGTATTAAGGTAATTTTTTATTTGGTTGACTTGAAAAAAATAGACCAATAACGACTTATTCCGAAAAGTGCAAAAAAATATACATGCTGGACAGAGGTTAAAGCTGATTATTGAAATGACTAGACATATTTCGTCATTGGAAAACTCAGGCTGGCTTTAGCAGTTACTCGTTATCGTCATGATATATTTCCAAAAAGGAATGCCAGCCGTTAGTAACCGTTAGTAATAATCACAAATGTGCAAAATTTCATTTGACAAAAACCACTCCCTTCAATGGACATGACTGGATATTAAATATCATATTAAAAGCGTATATAGATCTCCAAAACAACATAAAAAACCTCTTCTACTTAAGTAAACCTTAGGCGCTGGTGGCCTGAATAAAGCGCACAAGATCGTCAATGGTAATTGCCTTGAGATTGTGCTCCTTTGCAAACTTGAGACAGTCGTCACGGCGAGCCATGAGACCGTCTTCCTCGCGCACAAGCTCGCAGATCACCGACACGGGCTGCAGCCCAGCCAGCTTGCAGAGATCGACGCCGGCCTCGGTGTGGCCACGGCGCTGGAGAACACCGCCGTCACGTGCGCGCAGCGGCAGCATGTGGCCGGGCTTGAGAAACTGGCGGGCGGTGGTGCGTGGGTCCGCGAGCTTTGTTGCGGTGAGGGCCCGGTCGGCGGCCGAGATGCCGGTGGTGGTTCCCTCGCCAAAGTCGCACGTGATGGTGTATGCGGTGCCGTGGCGATCCGAGGGCGTGCCGTCTTCGTCGGTGGAGCCTGGGGCGTCTGCAGCGGTGCCCGCTTCCTTCGAAGGGGTGGGGGTTTTCAGGGCATTGGCCATGAGAGGGAGATGGAGACGGTCGGCTATGGTATTTGTGAGGGGCGCGCAGACGTAGCCTGACGAGTGTCGAATCAAAAAGGCCATTTTTTCGGTCGTGATTTTCTCTGCGGCAATAATAAGGTCGCCTTCATTTTCGCGGGACTCGTCGTCCAAAACGACTAGAAACTGGCCTTGTTCTGTAGACGGCGGGAAATCACAAGTGGAGACGATGGTTAGTTTACTTTTCTTTTTTTTAAAAAAACAAAAATTAGAGCATCTAGTCTATACGAGTCAAGTCCCTGGGTATTGATTTCCTGGAGTGGGGAAATCTTAAAAGGGGAACATCTTGGTGTTTAAAGAGGCTCTTTGGTGGGGTATTTTATACATCTGGGTAGAAACATCAACAGCCTGGATCTGGGCGGTAGTGAGGGGGGAAAGGGGAGATCACTCAGTATTTCCAGCATGATCTATGACGATCCATCTTCATAATCAACATACTAAAGGCTTCAAGGGCATCTGGAATGGAGTCGAACATTTCTGAGATGGTCATTAGTGTCTGATGAGTTTGAAAAAGGGTTTTTCAAAGGGGAGGAAAAAGGGTTGGTTGGTTGGTTAGAGGAAGGAAAAAGAAAACCAAGGAGAATTTTTTATATTCTGAAAAAATGAAAAAGACCAAACAAAAGCTATCAAAAAGAGATTTAAATGAAGAGAAGAAAAGATTTTTTAAAAAGGGAATTTGCAATTCTTTTTATATTGGAATAATTTGTAACTAGTGGGATTTCTTTTTTTTAAATCATTTTATATAAAATTAACACCCAGGACCAATTTATAAGCCCGTTATATAATAATTATAAAAGGTTCAGCACCTCATTAACTCAAAATATACGGCCGCGTCTTCCAAAAGTCCTCCCGAATCAAATCCTCGTGGATCTCAACTATCGCCGCCTTCCGCCGCCGTTTCTGCTCCCGCTGCTTCTGCCGCTGGCTCAGCCCGGCCTGTGTCTCACCACTCGTTGCCGCTGGTGACTCTTTCCCCGAGCTCCTTGCGTCTGGACGATCCGACCCCTCCGTCCTCGACGCCAGATCGCGTACCAAAATCGTCCCTTTCTTGTACATCTCGGGCTCGTTATTATAGTTGACCCCAAACTCGCTAAACAGAATCTCATTCTTGTCGCTGGCAAGAGTCCCCTAGTACCATGAAAAATTTTTTTGTTAATATATACAAAAAAAAATCATACCATTTACAGATTCCTCCCCTTCTCTTTTTTTTTTAAAACTGCAAATTAAACGGCCAAATCATGCTTCAAACCGAATTGTTTATCAGTAGCTTTTTTACTCACCCGTAATCGCTCTTCTGCTTGCGCCCCGCTAAGACCACCCTGTTGAACAAGAGCCCAAAATGTCGTGTTGTACAAGTTGTTGATGTGACAATCCACCTGTCGCCAACTCAAGTAGTCCTTGACTGTTCGAGCTGTTGGATACACCACGGCACGCCCATCAAATGTCGGCAGCATCTCCTCATCCAACGGTGTCTCGGTGAAGTGCTTCCCCCATAACATGTTGTACGCTGCCGTAAACGTGCTCACAACCGTCGACACTAGCTTGCTTTCGCGTCGCTCAAACAGCTCTGTGTCTCGAGCAAACACAAACGAGTACTCGTCACTGTCCCCATACGCCAACCGGATGTCTGGCAGCATCTCCATCACTCGCCGGGCGGCCTCGTTCATCACGCCAAGCGCCCGCGCATCGTTGGGCTTTGCAAACTTGTAGCGATCTGAAAACCTATGGAATCCCCGCCCGTCCACTCGTACAACTATCCACGTTTCCGCTAGCAAGTAGTTTTCTCGCTCAAATTGTTTCACATACTCGTATCTACATGTAATGCACGCCCTTCCCCCGTATTTAGCAGGGAGCAAGAAAAAGGGCAAGGGATAGGGAAAGTTGCGCGTTAGTCACTAGTTATGATTTTTGTATATATACATATATATATGTCCACAAAAAACAACGTCTATAAATCCCATCCAGTGTCTTATAGTAAAAAAAAATAACAACTCTCCATACTTTGAATTGGCCATATTAAATCGGTCCTTTTTTAAGAATGAAATTGGTTAGATTTGTAAATTGAATAAACCAAGTCAAGTTGAAAACCGCGCTGTTTACCCACTGACAAAGCTGCTCTGTAGGTATAAAATAAAAATATGCAAAAACCCTAACCTCCAAAAAAATTTTTGAGCCTCACCTAATAAAATTTTTTTTCAAAACCTCCTAAACTTTTTTTTTTCCCTTTTTTTCAAAAATTTGAAATATTAAAAAAGATCTTTGGCATTAAAAGATCCTTTAAAATAAACCCTCCCTTCTTTCTTCAGCCAATTTGGGAGCTCTTCAGGCTGAATCAAAAATGGGCGCGTCGTATCATACCCTCGAGCGTGAAAAATATTTCCGCAATCCTCCAACAGATAAGGCCTTTTACCCTCTCCTTAACGCGGCCGTTGACCCTCATGTCGAGTCCTTCAATGCCCTGACCGAAGGTCCCGGAGGTGGTCTTCTCAATCTTGGTGTCAAGGAGATTGGCACAAAGGTTGTCTTTGACAACACCTCCAAAGAAGTCCTTGGAAATAAACTCTCATGTAAGTCTCTTCCCTTATCCCTCTCCATCTTGCCTTATACTCATCATCTTTAGACCGCATCGACAATGTTCAAATCACAAAACCAGCACCTCGCGATATGGACAAAAGCACAATCAACAGAAAAACAATGCCCTCCGAGTGTCGCGAACGCCTCACCTCTTACCGCGGCCGTCTTATTCTCCGTCTCGGTTACCGCGTCAACGACGGCCCCGAACAGTTCGAGACCATCGACGCTGGCATGCTCCCAGTCATGGTTAAGTCAAACCGCTGCAACCTCCAGGGCCTTTCTCCTGCCCAGCTCGTCGCCGCAAAAGAAGAGTCTGAGGAGCTCGGCGGTTACTTTGTCATTAACGGTATCGAGAAACTCGTTCGTCTTCTCATTGTCCAGCGCAGAAACCACCCACTGGCAATCATTAGACCCTCCTTTGCAAACAGAGGCCGCTCGTACTCAAAATACGGTATCCAAATCCGCTGCGTCCGTCCCGATCAAACCTCCCAGTCAATTGTCCTGCATTACCTCATTGACGGCAACGTCACCCTCCGCTTTTCCTGGCGCAAAAACGAGTACCTTGTCCCTGTTGTCATGATTCTCAAGGCCCTTGTCGAAACAAACGACAGAGCAATCTTCGATGGCATCGTCGGAAATGAAACATCAAACTCTTTCTTGACTGATCGTCTCGAGCTTCTTCTCAGATCTTTCAAATCTTACAACCTCTACTCCCAACAGGAAACCCTCGCCTACCTTGGTGACAAGTTCCGCGTCGTGTTTGGCTCTCCGCCAGACATGTCCGATGTCGACGTCGGCCGTGAGGTCCTCCGCAAAATCGTTCTTGTTCACCTTGGCGATGATAACGCCGCCAAGTTCCGCATGCTGCTGTTTATGATCCGCAAGCTTTATGCTCTTGTATCTGGCGAGTGCTGCGCCGACAACCCAGATGCCGCCCAGCATCAAGAAATCCTTGTTGGTGGTTTCCTTTACGGCATGATTATCAAGGAAAAAATTGAAGAGTATCTCCAAAACATCCGCTTGCAAGTCATGTCCGATCTTAACGGTAGAACTGGTGTCAAGTTCAACGACCCCAAGTACATTCGCCGGGTCCTCATGCGGGTTAATGACAATATTGGCCAGAAGCTTCATTACTTCTTGTCTACAGGTAACCTCGTCTCTTCCTCGGGTCTTGACTTGCAGCAAGTCTCCGGTTACACCGTTGTGGCGGAAAAACTTAATTACCACCGTTTCATCTCCCACTTCCGCATGGTCCATCGTGGTGCCTTCTTTGCCCAGCTCAAAACTACCACCGTCCGCAAACTGCTGCCCGAGTCCTGGGGCTTCTTGTGTCCTGTCCATACCCCTGATGGTTCGCCCTGTGGTTTGCTGAATCATTTGGCTCATAAGTGCAAAATTGTGACACAGCCAAGCGACGTTTCCGCCGTCCCTCAGATTCTTGCCGACTTGGGCGTCTCTCCACCAAACTCTCTCGCCTCCGGCCCACATTCGTGTGTTGTGCAACTCGATGGTAAAGTTCTTGGTTGGACTACCCATGAGCGCGGTGCCCAAATCGCAAACGTTTTGAGATACTGGAAAATTGCAGCTTCCGACTCGAAAAAACTCCCCGTCGACCTCGAAGTCGGCTACGTCCCTCCCTCGCGAGGTGGTCAATACCCTGGTCTGTTTTTGTTTTCACAGCAGGCTCGCATGAAGAGACCCGTCAAGTATCTGCCCACAGGCCAAGAAGACTGGGTTGGTCCCTTTGAGCAGGTTTACATGAACATTGCCATCACACCCAGCGAAATCGAGCGCGATACTCATTCCCACGTCGAGTTCTCCCCCACCAACATTCTGTCCATTCTTGCCAACATGACACCCTTTTCCGACTTTAACCAGTCTCCAAGAAACATGTACCAGTGCCAGATGGGTAAGCAAACTATGGGTACTCCAGGTACAGCCCTCATCCACAGATCAGACAATAAGCTTTATCAGCTGCAAACCGGCCAGTCACCCATTGTCCGTGCAAATCTCTTTGACGACTACGGCCTTGACAATTACCCCAACGGTACTAATGCCGTTGTTGCTGTCATTTCATACACTGGTTACGATATGGACGACGCCATGATTATCAACAAGTCCGTCCACGAACGCGGCTTTGGTCATGGTAGCATCTACAAGGTTGATCACATCAATCTTGACGAAAAGCGTCGTCGTGGTGACCCCATCACCATGCACTTTGGATTTGGTCAGGACAGCTGGCCTGAGGAGTGGCGCAACATTCTCGATGAGGATGGTCTCCCCATGATTGGGTCCATGGTCACCGAGGGCGATCCTCTGTGTGCTTACTTCGACGAAACTCTTGGTAAGACCAAGACCATTTGCTACAAATCCTCCGAGGTGGCTTTTATTGAGGAAGTCAAGCTTATTGGCGATGAAGGAGACACTGAGTTCCAGCGCTTTACTGTCAAGCTGCGTGTTCCTCGTGCACCAGTTATTGGTGATAAATTTTCTTCACGTCACGGTCAAAAGGGTGTGTGCTCGCAAAAGTGGCCTGCCATTGATATGCCCTTTAGCGAGTCGGGCATGCAGCCCGATGTTATTATCAACCCACACGCTTTCCCCTCGCGTATGACCATTGGTATGTTTGTGGAGAGTTTAGCAGGTAAGGCTGGTGCGTTGCACGGCAAGGCCCAGGACAGTACGCCCTGGATGTTTAGCGAGGAGAATACAGCTGCTGACTACTTTGGCGAGCAGCTCATCAAGGCCGGCTACAACTACCACGGCAACGAGCCCATGTACTCGGGTGTCACTGGCGAGGAGCTCCGCGTCGATATTTACATTGGTCTTGTTTTCTACCAGCGTCTCAGACATATGGTCAACGATAAGTTCCAGGTGCGTTCCACGGGTCCTGTTAACTCGCTCACCATGCAGCCTGTCAAGGGCCGTAAGCGCCATGGTGGTATTCGTGTCGGAGAAATGGAGCGTGATGCGCTTATTGGCCACGGTACAGCCTATCTGCTGCAAGACCGTCTGCTCAATTGCAGTGATTACACTCAAACCTTTATGTGCACTGAGTGTGGCTCGCTGCTAACGCCGCAGCGGTCTGTGCCACGTGTTGGCGGCAGTCCAGTTGTGCGATGCCGTCGGTGTGCGCGGTCGCATGGCTTTGAAGAGAGCCACACCGATACCAATACGGTGGGCGATGTCTGGGAGGACGGGTCTGGCAAGCGCTTCAAGGGCGGCGACAAAATTGCGACGGTGGCTGTGCCTTACGTTCTCAAGTATCTGGATTCAGAGCTGGCCGCCATGGGCATCAAGATGCGGTTTTCGGTGACCCCCAAGCCCGCTCACTAACGGAGGGGCCGGGTGCACGTTGGATTAGAAGTTTGTATAATTTGTTTTTTGTTTTGTTTTTTTGGCCAAGTATTCACAAGTTGAGGGGGAATACCAGATAAAGAAGTAACATACTGTTTATTATTACATATATATATATACTCTTGATTTGAGATTCAGCTATATAGATTTTTACTCAAACCAGTTCCTAAATGAAGGTTTTTATTGCCCAAATAGCGCGAAAAGCCGAGGCTTCTTTATTTTTTTGGGTCGCGTTTCCACGTGACTGATAGCCGTTCGATGTGTGACATTACAAAGTCTGAGTAGTAATAATAAACGTGGTCATTCTAAACGGTGCCTTTTTTTTATTTATTTATTTTTTTTTACCCTTCTAGCAAACATTTTGTCTCTTATTCCCCTTTCTTTTCTGTGAAAAATTTCTTATCATCAATCTAAACAAAAGACTCAGCTACTATATCCTCACCTTTCCATAAACACTTTGAGAATAAGGATTGCGATCTGAGATTTGTTTAGATTTTATACCCTCCCCCTTCCCTTTTAATTTACATACCAGCTTATTTTCGACTTGATTTTATCAATTATTCACATATCTTTTTATTTCGCTTATTAGACTTTTTTTTTTCCCCTTTGCAATTGCCTGGTAACAAGGTTTTAGCATAGCCTCCCTTCACTCCTTCATTCTCCGTTCAGTAAAAAAAAATGGATCTTCTTGCTGATAGAAGAGCTAGCTTGGACATGGGGCTCCAAGAAGCCCATGTTAATAGGAGTGCCAGTATTACAACAACACCTTCTGCCTTGTATGCCTCTTTAAGTACCCAGGAAACAGCAGCCCGTTTACACACATCGATTGAGCATGGCCTTGATTCTCCGCAAGACCTCAATTACCGCAGATCTCTGCATGGCCCCAACGAGCTCACCAAAGATGAAGAAGAATCTATGATCCGGAAGTTCATTGGGCAGCTCTCGGATCCCCTTATCATGCTTTTGCTTGGTTCTGCCGCCGTGTCGCTTGTAATGGGCAATCCCGACGATGCCATTTCGATTTCTCTTGCCATCATTATTGTTGTTACAGTGGGATTTGTACAGGAGTACAAATCGGAAAAATCCCTCGAAGCTTTAAATAAACTTGTTCCGAACCACGCCCATCTTACCCGCGGCCCAAAGAATACCCATACCGTTCTGGCATCCAACTTGGTTCCAGGCGATTTGGTTCACTTCGACGTGGGCGACCGAATCCCAGCAGACATTCGCTTGACTGAGGCGGTAAATCTCGAGATTGATGAATCTAATCTTACTGGTGAAACAGAGCCCGTTTTTAAGCACACGGAAGCCATTACTCCGGAAAATGGAAATGTTAATGCTCCATCTTCATCCTTTGCGATTCCTGTGGGTAAACGCAACAATATTGCCTACATGGGCACTCTTGTGCGCGGTGGTAAAGGCTCGGGTATCGTTGTTGGTACTGCCAAAGAAACCGAGTTTGGAACTGTTTTTGAAATGATGAAGGATGTTGAGGTGCCTAAAACGCCGCTGCAGACAGCCATGGACCAGTTGGGCAAGGAGCTTTCTATGATTTCGTTTGGTATTATTGGGTTTATTTTCTTGATTGGGATCATCCAGGGCCGGTCTTGGCTGGAGATGTTTACGATTTCAGTCTCTCTTGCTGTGGCTGCGATTCCCGAGGGTCTCCCCATCATTGTTACTGTAACCCTTGCCCTGGGAGTGTTGCGTATGGCTAAGGAAAGAGCCATTGTGCGCCGCCTACCCAGTGTTGAGACACTTGGTTCAGTTAGTGTGATTTGTTCCGACAAGACTGGAACGCTCACCAAAAATGAGCTTACACTTACCAAGATCTGGACAGTGAGCATGGGGCCAATCGCCGAGATTGATGATGAGACTAAAAGGGTCAAGCCTAGGGTGAAGCCTGACAGCAAGCCTTGGCTCGCGATTTCGGAAAACGCTGATAACATTTTGACTCCGACTGCCGACATTGCTGCCACTTTACAGGTGGCTAGTTTGTGTTCCCACGCCAGATTATCTTCGGAAACGGGCAAATATTTTGGCAACGCAACCGACGCCGCCATCATGGAGTCTCTGAAACGGTTTGATATTGAAGACGTGCGCAATACACGGACTATTTTCTCTCAGGTGCCCTTTTCTTCATCTCGCAAGTGGATGTGGGTTGCTTCAAGCGGCGGCGATAATAACCGCAAGGTTTACAGCAAGGGAGCCTTGGATCGCATCTTGCCATTGTGCACGACTTACTTGGGGTCTGATGGCAAGACTTTGCATGAAATTGATAACCAGATTCGCCAGAATGTGCTTGGAGTGGAGAAGGCTATGGCTCACGAAGGTGTGCGAGTTCTTGCCATTGCTTATGGTTCTGGCGATGAAGTTCCTGACGGGAAGAAGAAGTATTCGGAAAGCACCACGAGCTTTGATTCGCGGTCTGGGACTCCTGACGTGGACTATGAGCCGAAGAATTTGACATTTTGCGGCATCATTGGAATGTACGATCCCCCTAGACCCGGTGTCTACGCTAGCATTCAACGGCTGATGCATGGCGGAGTGCGGGTGATTATGATTACTGGAGATAATGAGACTACTGCGGAGACGATTGCCCGCAAGATTGGAATGCCGCTTTCTTCGGGGTCCGAGCGCTCAGTGCTGACGGGAGACCAGCTGTCGCAAATGTCGACGGAGGATCTTGCAGCAGTTATGGACTACGTGTCGGTGTTTGCGCGCACATTGCCTGAGCACAAGCTGCGAATTGTCAAGGCGCTGCAGGCGCGAGGCGAGATTGTGGCCATGACAGGAGATGGAGTAAATGATGCGCCTGCGCTGAAGCTTGCTGATATTGGTATCAGTATGGGCAAGAGCGGGACAGACGTTGCGAAGGAGGCGTCAGATATGATTTTGGTTGACGATGATTTTTCGACGATTTTGTCGTCGATTCGCGAGGGCAAGTCGATTTTTACCAACATTCAGTCGTTCTTAAAGTTCCAGTTGTCGACGTCGGCCGCGGCGTTGTCGCTGATTGCGATTGCGACGCTGTTTGGCGTTCCGAATCCTCTGAATGCGATGCAGATTCTGTGGATCAACATCATTATGGATGGGCCTCCCGCACAGTCGCTGGGGGTTGAGCCGGTGGACCCCAACGTGATGAGAAAGCCTCCTCGCTCGCGTTCAGACCGGGTGCTGACGATGGCGATCATCAAGCGGGTGGGGCAGTCTGCAGCGATTATTGTTATTGGGACGTTGCTTGTGTTTTTGTGGGAGATGAAGGACGGAGTTGTGACGGCGCGTGACACGACAATGACGTTTACGTGTTTTGTATTTTTCGACATGTTCAATGCGTTGGCGTGCCGGTCGGCGACTCGGTCGGTGTTTGAGATTGGGTTTTTCTCAAACAAGATGTTCAACATGGCGGTCGGCGGGTCGATTTTGGGGCAGCTTGCGGTGATTTATGTTCCGTTTTTGCAGCGGGTGTTTCAGACGGAGGCCTTGTCGTTTTCTGATTTGTTTTTGTTGACGGCGTTGACGTCGACTGTTTGGATTGTGGAGGAGATTCGTAAGAGGATTACACGGACGCCGCATGAACTTAGTTATGATAACCGGCCAGTTAAGTATTCTCATTATGTTTAAAAAAGGGAGAATTGCTGAAAGAAGGAAATATATATGTACATGTTTATAATAATGGATACAGATAATAATATTTTGGAGGGGGTTACTTTTCTATAATATATTGCGAGTCGACTTGGCGGAAAATGTGAGAGGCTGCTTTTGTGAGACGATTCATGATGGCGAGACCTTCGTTTGCCAGAGGCACGCCCTCGACGATGATTGCAGCGGCGCCGGAGGATTTTTCGAGGTCGCGGAGCTCGGAGAAGAGGTTGCGGGAGATATCTGGGCCTGTTGTGCCGAGGGATCGGGAGACAGTTTCGTGTGAGGCGAGGGCTTTTTCGATTGCAGAGTGGTCGAAGTGGTATGTGGTCAGGATTGCGATTTTTCCTTTGGGGAGCGGGGGGATGGCAGGGTTCTCGAGGAGGGATTTTGTGACGGCTTGGGCACCGTCTTGGCAGTCGACAAAGAGGTAGACGGGGCATGCTGGGGAGTAGTGTTTGTACTTCATGCCCGGGGTGCGCGGGGCCTGATCCGGGGCGAGGGAGTCTGGGGATTCGACGACGATGTTTTGCCAGAGGGGCCCGCCGGCGGCGCGGATCTGCTCGACGGAGATGCCGCCCGGGCGGAGAAGCTTGGGCGGGGAGACGGTGGCGTCGACGACGGTGCTTTCGACGCCGACGTGGCAGGGCCCGCCGTCGAGAATGAGGGGGATGCGGCCGTGGAGGTCTGCGTAGACGTGGGCGGCGGCGGTGGGGGAGGGCCGGGTGGAGAGGTTAGCGGAGGGCGCGGCGAGCGGGGTGTCTGCGAGGGCGATGAGGGCGCGGGCGACGGGGTGGTTGGGCATGCGGACGGCAAAGGTTTGCTGGTTGTGGGAGCAGAGCGGGGAGATGGGGGAGGCCGGGGGAGCGGGAGGATGATGGTGAGGGGCCCGGGCCAGAAGGCGGCGACGAGGGGCGCGTAGATTTGGGGAGGGGCGCGCGGGCGATGCGCTGGAGCTGGGGCAGGCTGGAGACGTGGACGATGAGGGGGTTGTCTGCGGGTCTGTTTTTGGCGGCGTAGATGGCGCGGACGGCGTCGTCGCGGAGGGCGTCTGCGCCGAGGCCGTAGACGGTTTCTGTGGGGAAGGCGACGACGGGGGGAGGGAGGGGAGGGGGACTTGAGGGTTGCGACGGCTTGTTGGAGGTGGGCGTAGGTTTGGGAGGAGGGGTCGATGGAGGGGGCGTGGGCGGCAGGGTCGTTGGGGGGAAGTGGATGGCGTCTGGGAGACAGCCAGGACTTGGGTGTGCATTGTGTGGGAGCGAGCCAGAAGCCGGCGGAGGATGGCCAGTCGAGGGGAGGGGGTAGTGAAGAAGAGCGACGTTTTGGAGGGTGGGGGGGGGGGGGGTGTTGATTAGATTTGAGATGGTGATAGGGGAGGGCAGGGAATGGAGGTTTTAGTAAATTTTTTTTTGGTGGGGGTAAGGGGAAGAGATGGGGAATGTGACTTGGGGTTTAGGAGTTAGGAGATACGACTTGGGTAGTGGGAGAGGTCACAAGTGCTGGAGGAGAGAAGGAGCAAATGGGAGCCCCACTTTAGCCGTGGAGACCTAATAACACCCGTCTATTAGCTCGGCTCGTATTGACGTCCTTTTCTATTCGGTTAGAGAGGGCGTGGCCGGAGTCGTTTCTTTTTGTTGTTATAGATGCAATATATGAAGAGGTTGTTGTTTTTTTTAAGCGGAAGGAGCCCGGATGGGGAATTTCCAACAGCAGCGCGCGAGGTGGTTCTTTTCTTGCAGGCTGGGAGGCTCGATCACTAATCAGGAGGGGTGGACAGAACGCTCATAACCAGGAGATATGGCGCTGGCGGACGGAGCGCCAGTTGGCGGCAGCGCAGGCCTGAAGAGACGAGCAGGCAAAAACATGGAGGAGGGGGAAGAGCGAGAGGTTTGGAGTCGTCCCAGGTCGCGGTGCTCAGGAGGGCTGTTGCTCATCCCAATAGCCCGCCCCTATGGCGGTCTGGGCGAGCGATGGTGTTATAACTTTGATGTATACACAAATGTCCTTTCTTCTCCCTCCTCCCCCCCAATATATCCTTTAAGTCCGGAGCCATTTATATAAAACCTCCAGACCTTCCTCTCTCCCTCAGAGAGATCTTTCTTGAGATTTAAACAAAAGACTTTTAATATATTATATATATATGTCCCTATTTGGATAAACATTTTACAGATCTAAATATATATAAATATAAATATACCCCGATATATTCGCAAAAAAAAACTTTCGCTCTCTATCCCCTTCATCCACACAATGCCATCTCCAAGCGCTTTGCCACCTTCGTCGTCCTCACAGATCTTCCGCAAACTAGAGTCCCAGCGCCAGCCCCCAGACCTGCCGCTGGAAACCCACGAGCGCCGCTTCAACCGCACCGCAGCCCCCCTGCTCCAGAACCCGCGCCACCAGCCCACCCTCATGGCCCTCTACACGCAGTCCCTCGCCTCCCGCGACCTGCGGCACGCTCTGGCCGCCCGCGCCGCCGCCGCGGAGATCTCCCCGCCCACCCTGACCGCCCTGCAGGCCGAGGCGCGCGGGCTGGCGCGCAAACACACCTCCATCGACGCCTTCTCCGAGCTCTACGCCATGCGCCAGGGCCCCGCCGTCTCCGCCGCCGCCCACGCCGCAAACATTGAGAAAAAACTGGCCCTCCTGGAAATGCCCCTCGACGACGACCTCCTCCAGGACCTCTACCGCCGCTCGCTGCGCCCGGAACTGGCGTCCAGGCTCCACGGCCTCCAATACCGCTCTTACGCGGACCTCAAGTCGGCCGCCATACGGATGTGTCCCTAACTTTAGTCTCCCTCGAGACGCCATTGTCCCCCCTTTTTTTAAAAGGAGACAGGTGGACGGGGTCCCGGTGTTTGTTGCTGGCGATGACGCCGCCGTCGACTGGGCCTATATACTTAGATATACGGAAACTTGGGAAAATAGGGTTGGCTTGAAAAATAAGGCCCTTTTGAGGGGTTTTCAATATACGTGTATTTATTTACATATAGCCAAGGAAAATAGACCTTTTAAAAACCCCCCTTTTGCATCTACACATCATTGCTCAATGCTAACATGGAAAGCGGACTTCTGGCGGCGCCGAGGCTTTCGGGACTGGCGCAGCAGCTCCAGCTCGTCCTGCTCTTGGTGCTCTGCTGCGTCCGCTCCGTGCGCGCGGCCCAGCAGCTTGCCCAGCTCGGAGTTGAGGTCCGGGGCCTCTCGCGAGGGCTGTGGAGGGGGCTGTTTGAAAGGCTGGTGCAGCTGTTTGAGCTCTTGCAAGTTGTTATCCAAAGAAGACGGATCAGACGACCGGGCGGAAGATGCCGCGGCAGGCCGGTCCTCGCGCGGAAGCTCCTCAAGACGCGTGCCTATCTTGGCCACGGCGCGGGCGTCCAGCCCGTAGTCCTGCGCCACGGTGCGCGCCTCGGGGCCGCTGGACGCCAGCGCGCGCACGACGGCCGTGAGCGTCTGCGGGTGGAGATACATTTTGGCGCGGGCCGTGGCGGGGGCCGCTGCGGCGACGTGTGGGGAGGACTCCTTGGCGGCCAGCTCGGTTTGGGCCGAGCGGTTGTGGAGGGCCGAGACGAGGTCGTTGTGCGGGCTGAAGGGGTGCTTGGGGGCGTCGGCGCGGGCCTCGCGCATGAGGCGGTCGATGAGGCCCGAGTCGAGCGCGGAGCCCAGCTGCTGGACGCGCTGGATGTGCTGGGGGTCCAGGCCGTCGTGGACAATGTCCTGGGGCTTGTTTGGGGGGAGGGGTTGTTGATCTGGGGTGGGCGTTGTTTGCGCGACCGGAGGCGGCGCGACTGGAGGCAAGCTGGCCGAGGCGCCTGCGCCTGATTTGGCAAGCTTACGAGCAGCCTTGTTGATGGATTGTTTGGAAGCCGCGGCGCCCATTGAGAGATACGGAGAGGGGTGAGTGGTGAGCCTTATGGGAAGGAAAATTTTTTATTTAAAGTCGATGTGGTTGGAGAGCTGGGGGAGAAGCCCTAACCCTTGAGACGGGTACCAGCTGGCGGAGCTGCCTGGATGTTTTCAAACGGCCATTTAAATCTTTGTGGTAACCATCACTCAGAGATCCCCCGTTTCTCTAATAAAACTGCCTGATCCGGACTTTAACGGTTGGAGGGTGCGCAGAAAGAGGCGTTTAATGTCAGCGACGTTCAAGACTTGTAGGCGTTATTTAGGTCTGCTGAAAAAACAATTGCGAAGAGGGGCCTTTTGCTCGGTAAGAGGTACTTGTTTTTTTCGCTAAAATATCCCATTGCTCGGTAATACATTCACACTTTCTTCCCCCAAAAATACCTCTCTGTCTGTTGGAAATTATTTTCACTCAAGGTCACAGCCCCTCTTAAAGGTCCTTTTTTTATTATTACATGACGACTAGAAAAAGAAATGTTTAGCTTTCAATCACATTCTGTCAAGATTAAGTCCGCCTGCCGATTTGTCTCGTTAACAGTTGACTTGGACCTGACAAACGCCCGGGGCACTCTGCATTTCTTTTTTTCTGTAATCAGGTTACAAAGGCGTGAAGCTTCGTGGATAAATAATTTTTAAAAGGTCCTCTCGTATTAAAGCTTTTGTTTGAAATTGCAACAATCTTGAGCATCTAAGGAAACACGGAGGAGATGTTAATGATCTTGTTAAGGGAATTTCCCAATATAAAGAAACTTAGTCGCTTTTAACCGCAGAATCTTCTATATATCGCATGAGTGTTTTTTTTAAGAAAGAAACCCTCTCGTCTTACAAGATGTTTCCTCAAGGATCCCACGGCACTATATTTTTCCTCCCGGGACTTTCTACTTTTTTTTTTTTGGCCTCCTCCAAATGCATCCAACCTACATTGATGATATGCGCCTCGTGAAGATCCAGCATGTGCAGTTAAAGGAATTTTTTTTGGAGATTACCTAGAGGAAAAAAGTTATCCGAAATCAATTGCAGTACGAGATCGATATTAACAATTAAGTAGTAATCTTGGGACCAGCCGTATAGATTGTAAAAAGACCTCATGGGAACTACCAAGAGGAATCTCGTCTAGTCATTAATCTTTTGTTGCAAGATCCAAGAGCGTAAGTATATTTGATTATTTCAATTGGTGGACTCAAACCCCACTCAGATCTTGGATCATTCAAGGGTCTTAAACCCTATGGTGAAAATCCCATCTTGTGCTCATATTCCAAAGTTTAAAAGGTTTGGACTCCATGAAAACATTAAACCTTTTCTTCCAAACTCTATTTGGTTTCCAGATGGAACTTCCAGCTGAGATGGAAGAGAGACCAGGAAAAAGAATCTAATTCCTTTTAACAAAGAGAAGCAAGAAGATTGCTGCATCTGTGGACCTTAATTTATCATTAAAACAGTTTAGGAAGCTGCGTATCTCTCCATGTATCTCTCTGTTTCCGTATTTTGATACTTTGATCAAGTACTGCCCTTCCCCTCCGACATCGTCACTTGAGAGGGCATTGACATCAACTTCCTTTTCAGACTCCAATGGATATCGCCAAGACACTTTCAATCAAGCAACTTGGAAAGTTGGTTAGTTCAAGATGACTAGGTCGTTTGACTCAGAATCGTCATTGCGATGCTTAGAGCAACGTCATTAAATGCGCTCCAGCGTTGCTTTTGTACAAAATTTTCAAAACTAGTTCATCTGGGCTTAATCCTTGATGATAAATATTTTAAACGATGGGCGGCGGGGAAGTAGACCCACTTCATCTCTTTCACAATATATCCTTTTTACATGACACATTGTTCATTGGAGAACATGGAAATATGTTTGTATTTTTTAAGAATTGTTTGCAAAAAAGGTTCTTGGTTAAGATAAACTCCGATCATTAGTTTTTCGACTTTAGTATTTTTTCCTAGTGCAGATAGTAACTGAACGGAGAAGATTCGGGGGAGTAGAAGTGGGCTATTTTATAAAAAAAATTTCATTTGACAAAGAGGAAATATACGGATCTCTTAAAAAGGCTAGCAAACTTCAAAACTTGATGAAAAATTTCTAGTTATACTTAGAAGATAAAAAAGATCTTCATAAGGGGTCCATCTTTTGGAGAATCCCATTGGCACGGCTTTTCAAGAGTTTTTTTGAGCTCCCAGTGGTTTGAAGATGGCAACACTTAAACGTATAGTTCCAGTGTTTTAAAAGATTCCCAATGTCGCATACAGATTTTAATCTCAATGGGGGGTATCCTATCTTCAAAGGGGGGAAGATTGTAACAAAGTTTTTCCAAGAGTATGGAGACTTGATATATAAGGGGTGTAGCCAATAAACAATACTGAATCACTATCGGAATCTGATTTTTTCAAATCTAACTACTTTTGACAATAGCCTTTTCTCTTTGAAATTGCATCAAAGTGGAAGGGATTTTAACCCAACAGGAACATAGCTATTAATTTAAGCCTTCCGAGATATCTTTGCGGATGGAATGTAACATCAAGAGTCCATCTGATTGTCAGATTATAAATTCTTAGGTAATACACCGTGCTATTTTGGTGGCTTTGTACCCAATATATCTCAAAAAGAAACGTGCATCTTTGAAACTGCTTGTACAAGAATCACTCTAGGGAGGCCCGAGTTCTGGACGAGTTAGATGGGCTGGCAGTCCATGGGGAAAGTCAAAGTCTCACTGGAAGAAAAGCCCGCCCTCCTTTTATCTGCTTTACTGCTTTCCGCTCCCCCTCAAACTTCCCCCCTCAACTTGAGGCTCCCTAGTCTCCTTCACGGTGCACCAGCGGGATTGACAAATCCCCTTCGGTCGTGTGCAGAACTGTTAAGGACCACTGCGTTTTTCGGTCGATATCAACTGATTTATTTTATTACTAAAGTCGGGTTTCAATTTTTTCAAAAAAAAAAAAAAAAAAGAAATAAACTGTCCCTACGGAATCTAACCCGTTGCTCCATAAAAAAAGTTAGCTGATCTTTTTTTTATACAAGAAAAAATGCAAACTCTTGCATTTGTGCCTACGCAACACGAGGGGAAAGCACACTGCTTAACCGTCCTCGAGAATTTTCAAGCTGGCCGGTGGTAAAAACAAAACCCGTTGTGATTCCACTTTTAGAAAAATTTTATGTTGCCATATAACCATTTTTGATGTTTTGTTCTCTCCATCTTTTTTATTTATCCTGTTTTTTCTAACTCCCCGCCTTTTGCTCCTCTACTTTCTCATTTAGGGCTGTCCTAATTCAATGGACCAGCTCGCTGTATCGTTACATTTTCCCCTTGGACAAATTCATCCCATTTTATCCTAAGCTTATGCTGCTTTTCTCGGATTTATCGGATATCAAGTCGTCCTTCAGCATTTAGGGCCCCTTCACAAAGAACAGGCTCTTGATATGGATAAAATACTTCCCATTCCTTATATACAAAATATCACAAAAAAATCAAACTAAATCGTTCTTGCATCTAGAGAAAAAAGACTTGTGGAATTAAGTGTAGAACAAAAAAAATGGTTCATCAATGTCAACAAAAGTCCCAAACAAAGAACTAGGTCGATCGGTTCAAACATTCCACACCCTCTTATATAATTTCCCATCACTTTTCATATAAACAAAGAATACCGCAATCGCTTCTTCAGCCTCCCCCCCTTTTTTTGCATGTCTGTACTGTACCAGCATTGTTAACAAACAAAACAATAGTATTCTATACATGACAATCCCCACATGCAAAATAACTAATATGGGTGTGCAGATAAAGAGAAGGGGCTTTTCAAAAAAGATTTTTGTTCTCTCTTCCATCACATGCGTAAACTTACACACTTGTTATTCCGAAATGACTAGTGCGCTGCTTTCTTGAAAGACATGGCTGAAATCTCTGTGAATTCAAATAGTACTCCATCAATCATCTCGTTTAACTCTCATCTGGTAGAAATTGCCATATAAAAAGACACTTATCTGTCTTTTGTCCTATTCCATGTGTTTTTTATCCTTTAACCAAAAAATATCTACATGTAATCAAATGCTTTGTGTATGCCTAATCTTAGCATCAGACTCGCTTCTAATTGTCTTGTTAAATCAAGGCTTTTCCACCTAGAGTTCCCACGTACCACTAAAAATTGAGTACATTGATGATACAAAAACAGACCCTTTTTAAATCTTGTGATTTATATCATAAGCGAGCCTTGAAAAAATCCTTCCCCCCCCCGATTCTTGCTATTTCCTTTTAGAGTCCGCTTAATTCTCGGAAACTTGAATATCCTTCCGTTTATCCAAAGTTATTCCGATATTATCTCGGCTAATAAACTCTACTTTTTCTTTTTTTTTTTTTAGCTCATGGGTCATGTAAATCTAATTCAGTGTTATCTCAGTATCACCCATTTCATTCATCCAAACAAACAAAATTGAGATATTTTATTTCCCTTTAAAAAACAAACTTTTGATGCACCTTTTCCTTATTCACGCCCAGATATCCAAAAAACTCACTAATGTCGATAAGCCAAACCCAAATGCTTTGATTTCAATCAGGAAATTTATACCGTCTAACATGAGTCAGGGTCCTTTAAAAATTATACACCTGTTAACAAAATTCTAAAGCAGATTCACATAAAAGCGTCCTTGTTCTCGTGAGTCCCGCTTGAATGTCTCATGAAAAAGGGACCTCCACGGAACTTGCAAAGACTTGGCATAAATATAACTCAAATGTTTTGAAAAAAAAAAAAAAATTCTCTCCAATGACGTTAATGCAGTTTTAATCAAATTAACCTAGTTAATGATCATTAGAACAAAATCTTTTTTAGTTTGAAATGCATTAATACCTCATCGTTTCATACTTGACCTCTTAACCTTTATTTATTTCTAGGTCCCCAACTATCCCCATCTCTTGGAAAAGCTTAAAGGTCTAAATGAGTTGTTTTCATCTATTATTTGAACAAAAGATTCCAAAACATTGTAGATTTTTCTTTTGGAAATAATAATAAAAAGAATACGAATCACCATGAAAGCCCTTCTTTACTATTTTTTATGTTATTTTTAGAAAAATGACTATTATTATTCTTTCGAGACTTAGATCTTTTCTTCATTTTTTAATTACATGGATCTTGAAAAATGCCCAAAGTCCTTGTTAAAGACCTCAAACTTCTTTACATCTTACCAATCTTGGTTTCTTCTTTTGAAATACTACTAAACCTAATATTATTATAGATTAAAAATAATATTTCTTTTTCTTTTCTTTTAAAAAAAACTTGAAGTATCTAACTTGAAACCTCATTACCTGTGGAAAACCAACATTTTTAATTCCCTTTTCAAAAGTCCATAACAATGTGTATATTCCAGCACAAAGTGTATTTCTGAGACTGTCACTTTTTCCTGATTAGTTACCACGTCGCTTGTAGGACCCTACCAAAGGGACCTTCATGTCTCCCCTCTTGCTTTCCCTCATTGTACTGTCTTTAAAAAGAAATCAAAAAGCACTGATCAGAATATTTAAAAAAAACGCGTAAAGAGAAAAATAACTAAATTTGTTTCTATTAATCTTTTTTTTAACAAAAGTTATCCACATAAGATTCTTTATTCGTCCTTTTAAACTATCTGAGCAACACTTGAAGTTTTAATCCAAAAAAAGCAAATAGGCGCATCACTTTTATAAACATTTTAAAAAAAGAAAAAACATCCCAAATTATTTTGGCTCTAAAAAAAAAGAAGCATCCGCCCCCGGAAAAAAGATTCTATTGGGATGTATATTCCCCCAAAATATTAGGTAAATATAGATGACTTGCTAATGTTGTTTCTAGTAGCTTTTGGAGATGATGCATTAGCGAAGTTTGACAAAAAAGAAAAAAAGCCTTCATACCAAAATATTTTCTTTTTTCAGTCGATTTGTGCTGGTCTTTTTCCGTAATCATAAAGTCACTTTAGCCATAGCCTCTGAATTATTCCTTTTAATCACAAAAATATAGACTTAATGGGACATGCTCACTGGGAAACAAAGTTCATTTAGATATTACATGTACCTAAAATAAAACGCCAAATAAGTAAGAGGCATTTTTTTCTTTTGGGTTAAGGCGATTTTAAATGTCGGGACAATTATACGTCTTTTGACTGTGGCTCTTAGTTACCTTTGAAATCGCAAAATAATAACAAGCTCTTTCCTTAGCAACCTAATGTATTAGGTCCAGCATCTACTACTTTCACTTATAGTTATCATTTAGGCTTGTTTTAAAAAAACCTAAACGTGGGATAGCAATTATAGCTTCAAACTTGGTCATTGACAAATAAAGTAGCCTCAATTATTTCCAACACAATGAAGAAAGCTTTGTAAACCCACTATGCCATTCAAATCTTGACATACTAAACGCCCTCAAGTAATTCAACTCTGTGTTATTCACAATACCTTTTTACTCTCCGTTCAATATACCATGACACTAGCGTTTAAGTCAAATATAATCAATTAGGAAATTTAGAAAGAGCCCCGGAAAAAAAAAAAAGACTTGAAAAAAATCAACTCATTGTTCAAAAATCGATATAATGTCTTTTTCTTCTTCATTCTTCTCCAAAATGAATATCTCAATGGTGGCTCATGTGGTCTAAAAATCTACAAAAACTAAACCTCTTACCACCCAACCTCTCCTTCTTCCCCTCCTCAACTAACCCAGAAACATTGCTACCCTTAAATAACGTCTCATTCAAATATTAGTTCATCCTACTCAATAGCCTATCACTAGAAATACCCCAATCATTACCCCCCCCCCTCCCTGGGACAAATGAGGCCAGAATCATCCTTGAGGCCAGACTACTTGTTACAACAAATCACCTGACATGTTACAACTTGAGTCCTCTCCCCAGTCTGCAACACAATTGCCACCGCTCAAAATCGCCACTCTTCTCACCTTATGTGCTGTTGACACAAAATATCCCCCCAGTCCTTCAGCTATACACTCAACAACAACCTACTCACCAACCAGATGCCTCCTAAAGACTCCAATAAGAAGAAGTTCGCAACCTTCGCCGACCTCAATGCTTCAAGCAGCGGACATGGCTCTGGCGGTTCGCGGGACCACTCGGGCTCCGGATCAGCCTCGCCTTTTGGCGGCCGCGACGAGCGTGATCCCAACGATCTATACACGGGCGGTGAAAAGTCTGGATTAGCCGTCATTAACCCCAACAACGACAATAACGGCTCATCCTCGGGTAGCAGTGGCAGCGACCCCTCCTCCATTGGCGCTCATCTGGTTAACGAAATCATGCGCCATGCTCGCGAAAACAGACAACGCCTACCCGCCGACGATGGCGACGATGACGAGGAATATGACCAAGACGACGAGGACTCGGCGCAGACCCGTAGACGACGCGCGTTCCAAGGCAGAGGCCACCAGCTTAAAGAAGCAGCCCCGTCGGCCGACGACATGGACGACGACGAGGAAGACAATAACTCGGACGACGTGTTTGCGCGACAGATGGAGGAATACGAACGCGCCCGCCATACCCGCGTCACCCGCCACCTGACCTTTTGGCGCAACGGCTTCACCGTCGAGGACTCGCAATTGTACCGCTACGACGACCCGGAAAACATACCCCACCTGCGTGCCCTGGACCAAGGCATGGCGCCTCTGGCATTGCTCAACGTCCTGCCGGGCCAGGCCGTCGACCTCAATGTCATACAGAAGAAGGACGAGGACTACGTCGCCCCCAAACCAAAACCCGGCGGCTACCATGGTGCCGGCCGCCGCCTGGGCTCGCCTGTGCCCGGTGAAGCCCACATTGTATCTGGTTCAGCATCTCCTCAACCCGCATCAGCTGCCGGATCTTCTGCTGCCGCCACCCCGGCACCCCCCGTGTCTAACGAAGGAGAGGGAGATGCCACGGTACAAATCCGTCTTGCTGATGGATCGCGTCACAAACACCGCTTCCAATCAAGCGGACCCATCCAGCAACTTTACACTTTTGTCGACCAATTACTCTCCCAATCTGACGGCAACTCTGCTGCCCGAACATGGACTCTTCAGACCACCTTCCCCAATAAAGAGCTCTCCGACCGCTCACAGGATCTCAAGGCTGCTGGTGTTATTGGAGCCGTTGTTGTTCAAAAGTGGACTTGACGGGTTTTCCTTAGAGGCCATCAAAAAAAAAAAAAAAAAAGAAGAAAAAAATCACTATCTTTGCTATCAATCATATAAATATTTAAATGGGTTTAAAATGTAATACAAGTTTTTGGCTTGCCGGGACCTGTTCGGGTCGGGCCGGTGGGCCCTGAGAGATCTCTTGTGCCTCTTTCCTGTCGTATTTCCAAAACCCGCAGCGAGTGATGGGAGGCAGCGGGAATTCACAATTCTCACTCACAAAAAAAAAAAACCTTTTCTTGCCACCACCACCACCAACCAAATTTTTTTTCCTTTTTTTTTTTCACTCTTCAATTCAATTCATTTACTTAGAGGCAGCTCCCCCCATCTCCTGGGACCCGACGACCGACACACAACTAAAGACACACCTCAGTTAACAAATACAATATGACTGTCCATACTCTGTCCGCCACGCCGGGTACTGCGCCCGGGCACGCCGGCCCCCCGCCACCTTCGGCCGGCCCGCCGACATCGGCTGCAGCCCCCCCCACGCACCTCGAGATGGTGGCCGCACCCGGAACAGGCTCGTCCTCCACCGCACCCGGCGCCACTCTCGGGGCCTCAGGCTCCAGCAGCAGCAGCAACGACAATAACAGCAACAATACCACCATCAATAAGGATACCCCTAATAGCCCCGAGGGCCTTGCTCAGGCGCTGGAGCATGCCGTCCAACACACAATCGAAGAAGAAGACGAGTACGAGTACGAGGCTCTTCCCGAAAACACGTCGCTTGCCGCCAACCTCATGGCCGGTGCAGCTGCCGGAATTATGGTATGTCGAGATGTCAAGCTACGTTTGGACGTTTTCTAACTTTGGACTATAGGAACACACAGTCATGTACCCTGTGGATGCCATCAAAGTAAGTACCCTTTCTCTCCCCCTCTCCCACCCTTTCCAATATATTTCCCGCGCAATCTACAGATATTCCATTCGAATATAAAAAAAAATACCCTGGATCTTTTTTCACGAAATGATTGCACCCTACTTTTCAGATCTCAAAGGACACAAGATCAATTGCAAGTTGTTGGGCACAATTCTCGTTTAGATCGGAAAATCTTGTGCTCCACTCGTGTGTCCCCCCCTCCCTTTCACCTAAAAATATTTTAATTGCTCCTATCATCTCTATCGACCGCCTACTAACCTAATTCTTTTTTTCTCCTCGTCAAGACACGAATGCAAGTGGCCTCCACTAAGGAGATTTACTCGGGTATCGTGTCGGCCGTGTCCCGCATCTCAGCAACCGAGGGTGCGTTCTCGCTCTGGCGCGGCATGACATCCGTCATCATGGGGGCTGGTCCCGCACACGCCGTGTACTTTGCAGTCTTTGAATCGGTAAAAAGCTCGCTGGGGGGCGACAATCCCTCCGGAAACAACCCACTCGTCTCTGCCGCCGCAGGCGCCTCTGCCACCATCTCCTCCGATGCCCTCATGAACCCGTTCGATGTCGTCAAGCAGCGCATGCAACTCAACTCGGCAAAGTATCCCTCGGTAACCTCCTGCATCCGCCAAACCTATGCTGCTGAAGGCCTCAAGGCCTTTTATGTCTCATACCCTACTACTCTTGTGATGAACATACCCTTTGCCGCATGCAATTTCTCCGTCTACGATACGGTCTCACATATGCTTAACCCGGAGCGCCGTTACGACCCATTGGGCCACTGCGTGGCCGGTGGCATTGCCGGCGCAGCTGCGGCCGCCATCACAACGCCTCTCGACGTGGTCAAAACCCTTCTCCAGACCAAGGGCCTGCACGCCTCTTCCGAGTCGGCCAGCAAAATCAATTCCTTTTACGACGGCGTCCGATACGTTTACCAGAACCATGGCGCCAAGGGCTTTTTGCGCGGCCTTAAGCCTCGCATTGTCGCAAACATGCCTTCGACCGCCATCTGCTGGACTTCGTACGAAATGGCTAAATTCTATCTTTATAAAACTGACATGATCAAGGGATCGTCAGCACCATCAGCATCCGCTTTCTAATGACTTGTTACGACTTACAAAAGATAAAGATGGGGGGGCACTGGGGAACAAAAGATTATAACTAGTTTAAAAAAATGAATAAATCGAACAAAAAAATTAAATCTCGTTAAAATATCCGACGAAAACCCCGAAAAAATAGGAGAAATCATTTTTTTGCTTGGTCTTTGTGGAATGGGCCTTTTATACGAAGAATAAGAGCCTGAATTGCTCCAAGCTTCCCCACAAAAATTACGCCAACACACTTTTTTTTTTTCATCCAAATTCTTTGGTTTTTTGCTAAGAATAATAATATAATACTAATATAATACTAATCAATGTAAATAGTAAAGAAATAAAAATTATAATATACACTTTTCTTCCACTCAAACCGTCATGGCCGTCACGGCCTTGCGCCATGCACACACACGTGCCCAAGCACACCCAGTGCACTTGGCATCGGCTTCACCAGCCGCCACACCCAATGGCGCTCGTTTCCCGAGCCAATACGCGGCAGCAAACTCCAGCATCTGCTCGGTCCGTGTTGCATCTGCGCGGTAAGCCACCGTTGCGATCTCCTGCGGCTGGGGCGACGACTTGACCCGCCGCACATACTGCACCTGCACGCGATCAGCTATCCCCCTGGCAAGCGCCCCCCTCACTGCCGTCCGCACCCACGCCTCGACGCTGCGCAGCGTCACCACCGGAAACCCGGGCTCGCCGCCCGCTATAATCGCGGCAATCTCACGCAGCCCCCCCGCCGTGCTAGTACTGGCAAACGGGGCTACCACCGACCAGGGCAAAGCGGCATCAGGGTCTGCGCCAGTGGCGCGGTACAGTGCGTCAAACGTCGAATCTGGCTGCGCCAGCCGTGTCAACAGCCTGTGGTAGATAAGAACCTGGTGGTACGCGTTACGCTGTTGCGACCAGGAGGGGAGCGTTGGGCCCCAGCGTGTTTTGGTGTCGGTGATGACAACCCCGCCTGCCGTCACTTTCAGCTCGTCAATGATGCCCGTGATGAACATGCCTTGGTATTCCCCAAACACATAGAGCTCCCGCGTGCGCCCGGTTCGCGCCAGCGCATGCGCCTTCATGGCCATTCTCAGCAGCTTCACTGCCCACACTTCTTCTGTGGCCGTGGAGGCGATCTCCACCGTCGGCACTACCGTGTTCGAGGCGGCATCTGCCTGCTCCTCAAGAAACTGGTGAACGGTTGAGCCGCGATCACGAGCCTCATTCAAGCGCAAGCTACTTTTAAGAGTCTGATAGTAATGCCGAAAGTTTTCCAGCAGCTCTTTCCCCTTAGTTATAGCATCTTTTTTGATATCGGGGGGTTCAGTCACATTGGCGCTGACTCGGCGAGTATTTGGAACCGTGTATCCAATCAGGTCCTTTACGATATTTACAATGTCGCGGCTGTCGTTGTCGTCGTCGTACTTATATATCTGAAATATGGTATCATACATGCTTTTCAGCTCACAGTACTGCGTCACCATGCTGGTCACCGACATTCGCGACGGCGAAAAAACCTTCTGGAGCGTCGATTTTGGTGCAAAGGACGCCAGTTCACGTGTCACTGTCTTATTCTGGCCAGACTTTGATCCGTAAAACGTCACCAACCGAGCGACAAACGCAGACCACGACAAGGGCAGCTCTGGATCCGAAGGGGTTTTGAAAAAAACGGGATCAAAGACCTTGGGGTCCACAGCATTGGGGAACGCAGCATCGTCATTGAATTTAGTTTCCGACTGGGTGTCTGATAACAAATCTAGAGACACCGGCACTCGTCGAGGAGGCCTAGGCCGTTCCTCCGGGGGTATCAATTGTGCCAGCGGTTGGCCGTTTTCATCTACTGGTACGTTCTGGGTCGGCGACTCCAGCGTCTCTGGTTCAAGAGGTCCGCCCATGAAGAGCTGGGGCATTTGCGGCGGCGGGTGGGTATATTTGGGGATCTGGAGGTTAAGTACTCTATGATTTGCATCGACCGCCAGCGAGCCCAGGGATCGGTAGCTCCTACAAGGGTATAGCATGCGCATGTTAATACGTTGGAGGCGGGAGGGCTTTGGACCCGGAAAACTTTTGGGCAACGAGGCTGAAAACAACGCAGGAACCGATGAAGCCGAGGAGATTAAAGAAAGCGATGCGCGAATACTGGCGTTCTTCTTCTTCAGTACGGAACGAGGAAAAAATGCGACGGATATTTGGGAATGCCATGAAGAATTTTTTATAAAGGGCTTGTTAAAACGTGGAGTTATGGTGGTTGGTTTTGTTTTTTTGAGGAGCGGGAGGGGGGGGAGAGAAAGGTTTTGAGTGTAGAAAAAGTGTAACAAAAGTGTAACAGAATCTGACATGAGGTTTAGTGGAAAATATTGCAACTGATGGATCAAGCAGTTAGAAAAAACTCGAAGCAAACTGTTAGAGCAGTATTGAAAGAGAGCTAATGATTCAATACGTGTAGAAATCAATTTTTTAATTTACTTCCTAAACTAGTCGATACAAATCGTTTAGAGCGGTCTTAATTGCAGCTAATACCGATTAAAAGACTCTCCTGAACCCATTCCAACCTTTCATCACCAATTTTGCTCAATCCAAGAGATCTCTGGACCGAAAACCAGGATATCGTCTTTAACAGGAAAGCTAAAAAAGAGGAGCTCATCACTTTATTAGTTAGAGCAGCCATTCTACTAATTATTTAAGTTACAACTACCCTATAGATTACTAGGCGACTAAAAAATTCAAACTAATTTCACACACGTCTCCCCCAGTTTTGTTGGACAATCTAAGGCAAAAATTAATCTTAAAGGTTAGATCTAAACTAGATAAAAACCGTTTAAACCGTTAACATTGGGACCATTTTATAAGTGAGTGAGTGCGTGGGTAATAATAAAGGTGACCAGCCAAAGAAATTGGAAAAAAAAAAATTCATAGCACTGCTTTCTTCTTTTGAAGATAGATACTAACCATTTTAACATCTAGCTGGGAAAAGAGTAGGTATGCATCATGGCTTTCTACATAAGTTTTTTAGATGTCAAAGAGGAAATTTGGTAAAAAATTTTTGCACTCTTCAAATGGATCTAAATTACTTCAAGTAGAGATTAGTTTAAAGGAGGTAAAGACAAGAGTCGCTGAATCAAAAAAAGTCAAATTTGACAAAAAGATGAATATACGTTTCTCTTTTCAAAGAAGCTAATACGTATTGTTGCATATTTTACAAGAGATTCACAAAAAAAGTAGTAGACGAAGATATATCTTTGGTACCAACATGTTGGCATAGGATACAAATATCTCTCAAGAAGATCATCTCTAATAGATGCCAACACGACATTGAGATGCCGACATCTCCTGGCATACATCATCATGTAAGGTTCTTGAAACGGAGGAGAAAAGGGAGCTGTTTCAGTCTTAAGTTGTAATATAGAGGCATTAAAAAAAGGACCTCTTGTCACCTAAGCTTATATTGGAGAAACATATAATTCTTATACCAGCAAGTGACAAATTTTCCACTTCGAGAAAAAAAACAGTTTCCGTAAGTTTGGGACTAATGGCTTGTATACTAAAGAAGTAAAAAAGGAGAATAAGAAAAAAAAAAGTGATTCTCATGTAGATGGTCAATGAAGACGAGTACTTGTAAAAAGTATAATAAGAAATTGATAATCGTAACTGTAAGGCCTTCCATTAACAATAGCTCCATGATGAAAAAGCTTGAAAGGGGGGCTTTTTCTTTTCTCAAACCCCGTGACTTAGAGATTTCTCACCAATAACGATGGCAAAAAAAAACGTCAAAACTGCAGGTTACTTTGATTCATTAGTGGTGATTATAAGTGGTTGGAAAGTTATCCCTTCTTCTTTCTCCAAAAAAATTAAAGGTTAGTTAACATGGCTCTGAATTTTAGTTGGCCATGTGTTTTAAGCGATGATCTTGCAAAAAAAAAGGATCCGTTATCCAGGTACTCAACTAGCCTTAGAAACATTTATAAAGCTGGATAAAGAAAATTTGGGAAAAGAAACCTCCAAATATATGGGTTTTGTCATCGTGCGAAATATGATCCCAAATAAGCGGTATTTTGCAAAATGGAAAAAAAAAATACTTAGGTCTCGGCACGATAGCTCATTGTTGGTCTCACGTGGAGGCTTTTTGGCGGAGGCGTGCTTGATATCCAGAAACAACAAATAAGGACTTTGCAGTTGAAGAGTTGACTGATCAAGTTTTAAGTCTTAGATGATCTAGTGATCGAATTCACCTTTGGGTTTTTTGCTTTGATTGCGATGACATCACCATCAAAAAAAATTTTCCTATATAAGGAAAAAACTCATTGGCCAAGTGAAAGAAACAGGAAAAAAAAAAAAAAAGTCAATTGTGTTTTTTAACGTTCAACTTCTTCCTTTTTTCTTTTTTTGTTAAATATTTACATGAAACCTCTTATGGGGATTTTCATCTTTTCAAACAACTAAACCGGTGGGTGATTGGTACGTGAGGATGCTACTCCTAAGCGATGGCGATACCGTAATCATTCCGAATGCCAGTATATTCAAGGGCCCCAGATTGGAAGTTGGATTCTTTAGTGGGCCAGTCATCTTATTGCTATATTGGTATTTTGCTATAATTTTTTTTTTTTGATAAATGTGGGTCAAATTTTTTTTTTTTTAAAATATCCTCATTTACGGTTCTAATCGAATTAATATCCACAAGTGATATCAATGGAGAATACCCAGGTGTTTGGCATATTTATACAAAAGCCATGGTTCTATATGGTTATGATGGAGGTTACTTATTTGACTAAATAATAAAAGTGGTTAAAACAGGGGGGAAGTGAGAAATAATTGAGTCGCGGAACATTGCTACAGTTTTTCAGAAATATTTAGCCACGTAAAGGTTTCTTTCGAAGTAAAAGATTCTAGAATACGGATAGCAACTATAATAAAACTTCCAACTTGAACTCATACATGTACTTTTCAGTGGGTATCTCTTTACAAGTCGAAAATTTTCAAAAAAAAGAAAATGAGCAAAATTAGCATAATGTGGGAGATTAAGATGATTGCTATGTTAATAATGTTTAGTAAGATATCAAATCTAATATAGGCAATTTGGTTGCTCTACAAGATTAAACAATAGACGGTCTTCTAAAGTCCTCATGGAACTGATACCCATGGTGACGATATTGGGAGAAATACCACATCAATCAACAATAGCCTAGATGGACGTTTAAAGTTCAAGATTGCAAATACCGAGCAAGCGACAGCTAGTACGTTGCGCTGTTAAGAACGAAAGCTTTTAAGAATGAATAAGAAACATGAAGATGAAATGAAAACCATTGACAGACACAAAACTTCTAAGAACTTATTTTGATATCCGAAAATATATTTTGCAGAAAGATGAATAGATTGATCAACTACAGGAAAGAACTGCAATATTTTCAAAATTTAAAGAAATAAAATCTATTGAATAAAAACGACAAAACTTTTAAGAAACTAAACAATTATAAAACAAAAAACAATGATCAAATCAACGGCCAAAGTACTTGAGCTCAATAGGTCTCAAAATGTTGTAAGCAACAATGGCAAACCCAAAGGCAAGCTCAAATCCAATGTCGCCGCCAAACTTGCCAATGGGCTTGGCCAAAGGTCCAGTCCACCAAACTTGAGCCATGCCCAAGCAGGTACCAGCGGCTCCGCAAGCAAACGCAATACCAGCGGCAATACCAGGAGGAAGCTTCTTAGCGTCGTCAAAGTCGTCGGGGTTGTAGCCCTTGAAGCCCTTTCTGTAGATGAAGTGCTCGGAAATGGCAATGGCCGTGTAGATGGCCAACCAGTAGCCAATCAGGTTCATGAAGTTGTGCATCACGCTGTCAAAGATGTAGTAGGCGGGGATGGCAATGGCAATGGAGACACCGGTACCGGCGAGTGTCCAGATAGCACGGGGCACCTTTCTAAGACCCTCCCAGAATGTTTGGGCAGTGAGACCAAGCGAGTAGAGGTTTGGAGTGTTGTTAGAAACGGTGGACAATGCAAGCAAGACGACGCAGAACTGGCCGAATCCGTGGAGTGAATCGTCAACAAGAACCATGAAGAAAAGACCACCAATGCTGTTGTTGTCGTAGGCTTCGGCCCAAGCAGGGTTCTTGACGGTGCCCATGGCTATGGCGGCACCAAGGATCATGGCAATCATAAGAGGGAAGTTGAGACCACCATAAACAGAGAGGAAGATCTTAATGCGCGATGTGCTCTTGGGCTTGTAAGCAGTGTAATCGGAAGCAAGAGAAGTCCAGCCAGTAGCGAAACCGTAGACGGTAGCACCAAATGAAAGAACATTGCCTGCTGTGGTCTCACCACCAACCATGGTTCCATAGGTGAATTGCTTGGACTTGCCCATGCGGATGGCCATGATGAGGAAGATGATGACGTTGGGGATCCAAGACCACTTTTCAAACTGGTGAACAACATGGTAACCAAAGAAAGTGATAACAAAGGTGATGAGGGAGATGATCAAGACACCGGCCCAGGGAGGGAGAGAGCCATCGTTGACAGTGTGCAGAAGCTGAGCTGAGACCATTGTGTTGACAGCAGTCCAACCAACACAAGCAACCAAGTTGATGAATGCGGGGATCTTAACAGTGTAAGCACCGAACCAGAAGCGCGAAAGAACCATTTGACGCAGACCAAAGTGAGGACCAAAGGTGGAGAAGAAGGCAACAGAGAGGGTTCCGAGCAGATTGAAGAAGACAATGGTGAGGAAGGCAGACCAGAAATCAAGGCCAAAGACGGTGATACCGAGACAGCCAAGTGAGACGGTGGCAACAACCATGTTGCAGCCAAAGAACATACTGGCAGTGTTCCACATGGAGACGTCGGTCTGTTCTTCTTCAGGGATGCGTTCGATACCGCGGACCTCGGCGTTCATGGAGTTCATGAACTTGTTGAACTTGCCAACCAAGGTTGTTGGTTTTTCGTCCTCGACGGATCCGATGGACTGGTCTGAGTAGGAGACCTCTGAGGCCTCCTTTGAGACCTCATAGATGGAGTTCTTTTCAAGATCGGCAGACATTTTTAAGGAATGGTATTTAGGTTGTTTTTAATGTGAAGTCAATTGTGAAGTTAAATGTCTTGAGTAGAAAAGAGATGATTGAGAGTGATGATGAGAAGAAAGAAGAGGTAAAACATTTCGAATCATTGTGGAAACAAGCTAGTTATATATACACAATTTTTTCCAGCCCTCCTCTTGCCCAACTATTGTATTTACAAAGCTGAAGAACGATCGTTTGGCGGGGTTAGCGAGGAATTGCCGGTGAAAGGGTAGCCACTGAGGAGGGTTTGTTACAAAGGGTTTTCGGGCAGTCCGGCGGGATATCCATGCGAGGACAACGCCAGCGGAAATATTCTGTTTTAGGACAGCCAGAGTTTGGTCGGTTTGGGGCTGGTCTGTGGCATACGTGGTTACAGCTAGTACTGGCCTCTCTCTTGGCTGCTGTTGTAATAAAAACGGAAATTTAGGGCTTGTTATTTCAGTTAGCTTATGCGCGCACGGTTGAAGGGGTCGGATATCCCGATGGGTGCAGCAGTGGCAGCAGCAGCAGTAGCTGCAGCCACTTTCACAAAGGATTTCTTTTTTTTTGAATACATTTGAAAGAAACGGAAAGGGTAAAGAGCGTCAGTAGTTTTGTTAGAGAAATGATCGGCTACGAATTCTAGAATTTCATTTTCGCTTGCCCCCTTAAAAGCAAATCCTTTGGGAACACCCGTCGCTTCTTGCCTTGGGTGTTTCCGAAGACGGGTCAAGTTAGCCAGCTTTGACGCTGCCAGGTCAGGTTCTTAAGCCTTCCGTTTTTGTCAAATAGGAACACAGTATAGTTGAAGCTATTCAAGAAAGAGAAAGAGAGGGTACTCGATGGTATCTGCCCCTCGGGTCGAGGTTATTGCTATCTTGATAACCTTAACTTGTTCCTTAATAACTTTAATAGCTGGAGTTTTTGAATTTATTTTTATTTGTACGGTAATGGTTTATTTTTTCTAGATCACAAAAAAAGAAGTTACTTTCTTTTTAAAGTTTTAAAAAGAAGATTGGAGTACCTATTATGCATGATAAGGGAAATCGGATCTTTTATCACGATAAAAAATTTGGATTATTTTGGGGAGGGGTTTGATGTATTGATTGAGATATGCACGGAGCGCCTTTGTTTTCAAGGTTTAGAAAAAAGATGATTAGTCATCTCTGACAAAAGATACGAGGTTAAATACTCGACGCTTACTGGTGATAAAAAGGCTGAAAGCTTTTTGCCCATGGCAGTCATCCCAAAGCGAAGAAGATTTGTGAGAAAAGCTAGTCATTTATATGGCCCATGATTTGGTATTTGAATAAGAGTTGTGATTTTTTTTTTTAAAACCGAAAAAATTATTAAGAAATGAATATTATTTGGGAGATTATGGGGTTTATTTTTTGAATAAAAAGGATATATGTTTTATCCGAATTAGAAATAGACGGAGAGATAATGGTTGAGATAATGACAATGTAGCGCCAAAAGTTATAATGGATGGAGTTGCTAAAGAAGCAAGACAAAACTAGAAATTGCAAATGATTAAATACTGTTCTATAATTTTTTTTTATAATGTTAGAAAAAGATATGGAATTGGTCTCTGGAGAAAAAAAAGAAAGAAAAAGGTTTAGTGATAGATAATATAAGGACCAATGAATGATTTGGATTAGTTTAGATTATGGTTGAGTAGAACGCAGTCTAATTGACAATTAAAGAATGAAACATTGTGTAAATGATTTCATAACACTGGTACTTGCTTTTATTTTTGAGGAAACAAAACAATCTATTGAAAGAAAACTATATTTTTTTAAAAAAAACAAACAAAATCAAAACAAAACTTTTTTAAAAAACAAAAAACAAACATTTAGAGACCATTTAGCGGCCAAAGTACTTGAGCTCAATAGGTCTCAAAATGTTGTAAGCAACAATGGCAAACCCAAAGGCAAGCTCAAATCCAATGTCGCCGCCAAACTTGCCAATGGGCTTGGCCAAAGGTCCAGTCCACCAAACTTGAGCCATGCCCAAGCAGGTACCAGCGGCTCCGCAAGCAAACGCAATACCAGCGGCAATACCAGGAGGAAGCTTCTTAGCATCGTCAAAGTCATCGGGGTTGTAGCCCTTGAAGCCCTTTCTGTAGATGAAGTGCTCCGAGATGGAAATGGCCGTGTAGATGGCCAACCAGTAGCCAATCAGGTTCATGAAGTTGTGCATCACGCTGTCAAAGATGTAGTAGGCGGGGATGGCAATGGCAATGGAGACACCGGTACCGGCGAGTGTCCAGATAGCACGGGGCACCTTTCTAAGACCCTCCCAGAATGTTTGGGCGGTGAGACCAAGCGAGTAGAGGTTTGGAGTGTTGTTAGAAACGGTGGACAATGCAAGCAAGACGACGCAGAACTGGCCGAATCCGTGGAGTGAATCGTCAACCAGAACCATGAAGAAAAGACCACCAATGCTGTTGTTGTCGTAAGCTTCGGCCCAAGCAGGGTTCTTGACGGTGCCCATGGCTATGGCGGCACCAAGGATCATGGCAATCATAAGAGGGAAGTTGAGACCACCATAAACAGAGAGGAAGATCTTAATGCGCGATGTGCTCTTGGGCTTGTAAGCAGTGTAATCGGAAGCAAGAGAAGTCCAGCCAGTAGCGAAACCGTAGACGGTAGCACCAAATGAAAGAACATTGCCTGCTGTGGTCTCACCACCAACCATGGTTCCATAGGTGAATTGCTTGGACTTGCCCATGCGGATGGCCATGATGAGGAAGATGATGACGTTGGGAATCCAGGACCACTTTTCGAACTGGTGAACAACATGGTAGCCAAAGAAAGTGATAACAAAGGTGATGAGGGAGATGATCAAGACACCGGCCCAGGGAGGAAGTGAGCCATCGTTGACAGTGTGCAGAAGCTGGGCTGAGACCATTGTGTTGACGGCAGTCCAACCAACACAAGCAACCAAGTTGATGAAGGCGGGGATCTTAACAGTGTAAGCACCGAACCAGAAGCGCGAAAGAACCATTTGACGCAGACCAAAGTGGGGACCAAAGGTGGAGAAGAAGGCAACAGAGAGGGTTCCGAGCAGATTGAAGAAGACAATGGTGAGGAAGGCAGACCAGAAATCAAGGCCAAAGACGGTGATACCGAGACAGCCAAGTGAGACGGTGGCAACAACCATGTTGCAGCCAAAGAACATACTGGCAGTGTTCCACATGGAGACGTCGGTCTGTTCTTCTTCAGGGATGCGCTCGATACCGCGGACCTCGGCGTTCATGGAGTTCATGAACTTGTTGAACTTGCCAACCAAGGTCGTTGGCTTTTCGTCCTCGACGGATCCGATAGACTGGTCGGAGTAGGAGACCTCTGAGGCCTCCTTTGAGACCTCATAGATGGAGTTCTTTTCAAGATCAGCAGACATTGTTGAGAAGATTTTTTTTGTTACCAGAGTGGGGCAGGGTAGATTGGATCAAGTAGAAACAGTGAGTGAGCTTGAATTGAGTTGGTTGAATTGAGTTGATTAGATTGAGTTGATTGAGTTGATTGGAATGAAAAAAAAATTGAGAACGACTGGAAATTTCATCTCTATTTATTTTCCAAAAAAACTCAATTGATCGGGTCAACTTGAGTGGGAAGCTCTCTCGGGTCACCCGACGGAACGGTGGTGGGGGGAGCATGTTTTTTTCTTTTTTAGTTTATTTTTTTTTTCAACGATTGACGTATTGTCGTCCACCAGTTTCCAACTCTTTTTCCTTTCTCCGCGCTCTGATCCATAGTGGAGGACAACCCCCCAACAACTAGGTGGGAAAAACTTACAAAGTGCAGCGTGGAGAACCGCCCGGCGGCATTTCCGAAAACGCAGGCCTGCGGTTATTGGCCCAGGGGGAAAAAAAAACTGCTATTGCATAACCCAGGCCCTTTGATTCGCAAACCGGCCCAGGTGTCTGGTTCACAACGGCGGAGTTAAGGTATAATGGCTTGGAAGGTGGGGGAGAGGATTTGTCAATATTTTTTTTTGCGCCTTTAGAGCTTTTTATTATTTTTACTTTAGAAATGGGATTGTTTGCAGGAGAGTGGAGATGGAAAAAGGTATTATAACCGTTTTTTTTCAGTCACCCATTTCTGTTCCAGTACAATTATAAGTTTGTTTGCTGTTTCTTTGGATGATCAAGCTGGATATTGTATTTTAATGCTTCATTCGAGTCTTTTGTTTAATCTAAACTCAATTCTCTATCTGTTATCGATAACAAACCTTTTTTTTAGGCAGCGTTTCGACGTGGCCAATGGCGGTGGTGCGGCGGATAACCCGCGGGACGTTCCGAGGAAACCGTTAGTGCCCACGCACGGAGAAGCCCCCGCCAAAAGGCCACCCACCCGGCTGGGTTGAGCGGAAGTTCCAAGGGCGACGCCACGAAAATGTGGGGATTTCCAGATCAACGCAAGAGGACTTTTTGAAGGTCAACGATGGAGAGGTGGAAAATTAAAAGGACGGAGTGGGTTTCAAAAAGTAGAACATGGGGAAAATATAATAATTGGAGACTAGTAGTTAAAATTTTTTTCAGGGTCTGTTAAAACCCCACCGGTACTTGGGCGTGAAAAAAAAGGTGCTACTTTAACCGAAGGCTCGGAACTCTGCCAGTTATGCTTAAAAGCTTTGTTATGTGGATCTCACACGATGGGATTGGCCGGTTTGTGTGATTAGATTTTGAACCAGGTGGAGCAAGTAACAGGGAAAGCCCTAGCTATTGGAACCCGCAGGCTAGCCCTAAGTGCTGCGATCTAAGTGTTTTCAAACAAGACTCGCCTTGATGAGCTTTTTGATCAGCCTGAGACCCCCCGTAAAAAGGCCTGTATAAGTTTTTTCTCAAACCACCAAAACCCTCTTCTTTACTTTGTTCACGTCAGCTCTCTGAACCGATCTCGTTTACTTCAATTCTACAAAATAGAACTCGTTTTACACTTTGTTGTAACTAATGCCATGCTCCAGCTACAATTAATCTATTAACTTCTTTTTTTTAGAGAAAAATGCACTCCACGTTCTTGGTGACCCTTTTAAACCTGCTCGTCCTGTCCGCAGCTGGCCCTGTGGCGGCCCCCAACCCCGTCTCCTACGACGACGGCTCCTACAAGCCCTGGCTCTACCCTGGCGACGACGGGTCGTACAAGCCGTGGCTGTATCCCGGGTACGAGGGCACTGCGACGGGGTCTGTGTCGTCGTCCTCGACGGCCGGGACCAGCGTCATTTACAGCAACGGCGGGCGTGCGCTCCCGGAGGAGGTGGGCTATGCCTTTATTGGCGTTGGCTTGGGTGTTTTTGTAATTGCCACTTTTTTTTGAAAGTACATATCTTTGTATACCAATATTAGGTGATTGGAATATTCATTTTTTTTTTCACGCTGCCTGAAATTTTCACTCATTTTTCCTCGGGTAATTTCAAGTTTGGGAGCCGTCGGATTATCCGGCGCACATGAAAAACGCATGGTCTCCCACCACCCCGGGCTCTTTCTTATCCCTACATACAGCAACGACTTTGTAAACACAAGCTGGGGGGAAAAAAAGAAGCACAGAAAATGTACGTCTGCAAATAATACGGAAGTAAACAAAACCTCCAAAACTCAACAAACAAAAGAGCATCACCAACTAGGGATTTCGGTTCGAGTCTTTCAACCGTACCAGGCCCTTGATTCACTGGTTGTACTTTTCTTAAGCTTCTCCCCTCTTTTGCATCCTCGTTGCTCTTATTTTCTTTTTCTCCTTTTTATCTGCCGCCTCTCTGGCTTGGCCCTCCGCGGCAGTGTTATCGGGCTTGGCACTGTTTTTTTTGTAACGTGGAGAGCCAAATGTTAGAAGCCTACTGACAAGGGCCTTTTTTTTCAGAAATTTATCTAAAGTTAAAGCACATTGTCCAAAAGATAAGACCTTCCATGGAACATTGGCATAAACCATTGGTCTAAAATGTAGCCAGATCGGTAAACCCACGACATGGATATAAATACCATCGAGAATCCTCTCCTGGGTTGACTTTTTTTTAAATCTTCTCTTTTATATCTATATCTATTCACTTCTCTTTCAAATCAACATCTTCTACCTTCCTTTGAGATATACTATCCAAAATGAACAGCGATTTGGAGAAATCAGCCGTCTACTCAGAATACCCCGTCAAGGAGTCCAACATCTCGGTCCGATCCTACGATGTAGGGGACTCAGAGCCTACCGACGCCCAGGCCACGGGGTTCTCGGCCAAGTTCAACAAAATGATGAACAAGCTGAATGCCGAAATCAGAGGTATCGAGCGTATCCCTGAAGAAGAACAGACCGATGTCTCCATGTGGAACACCGCCAGTATGTTCTTTGGCTGCAACATGGTCGTGGCTACCGTCTCGCTCGGATGTCTCGGTATCACCGTCTTTGGCCTTGATTTCTGGTCTGCCTTCCTCACCATTGTCTTCTTCAATCTGCTCGGAACCCTCTCTGTTGCCTTCTTCTCCACCTTTGGTCCCCACTTTGGTCTGCGTCAAATGGTGCTTTCGCGCTTCTGGTTCGGCGCCTATACCGTCAAAGTCCCCGCCTTTATCAACCTGGTTGCGTGCGTCGGCTGGACCGCCGTCAACACCATTGTCTCGGCCCAGCTCCTGCACACGGTCAATGACGGCGCGCTTCCTCCCTGGGCCGGCGTCTTGATCATCTCCGCAATCACCTTTGTCGTCACCTTCTTTGGCTACCACATTGTGCACCAGTTTGAAAAGTGGTCTTGGATCCCCAACGTCATCATCTTCCTCATCATGGCCATCCGCATGGGCAAGTCCAAGCAGTTTACCTATGGCACCATGGTTGGTGGCGAGACCACAGCAGGCAATGTTCTTTCGTTTGGTGCTACCGTCTACGGCTTTGCCACAGGGTGGACTTCTCTTGCTTCCGATTACACAGCCTACAAGCCCAAAAACACATCTCGCACCAAGATCTTTTTTGCCGTCTACGGAGGTCTTAATGCTCCTCTTATGATTGCCATGATTCTGGGAGCTGCCATGGCCATGGGCACCGTCAAGAATCCCGCCTGGGCCGAAGCTTACGACAGCAACAGCATTGGTGGTCTTTTCTTCATGGTTCTTGTTGACGATTCACTCCACGGCTTTGGCCAGTTCTGCGTTGTTTTGCTTGCTCTGTCGACCGTTTCCAACAACACCCCCAATCTCTACTCGCTTGGTCTCACCGCCCAAACCTTCTGGGAGTCGCTGAGAAAGGTGCCGCGCGCCATCTGGACGATGGTGGGCACGGCGGTTGCGATTGCGATTGCGATCCCCGCGTACTACAAGTTTGAGAGCGTGATGCACAACTTTATGAACCTGATTGGGTACTGGCTGGCCATCTACACGGCGATCTCGATTTCGGAGCACTTTTTCTACCGCAAGGGCTTTGCTGGCTACAACCCGGACGACTACGACAAGGCCGAGAAGCTGCCGCCCGGCATTGCGGCCGGCATTGCCTTTGCGTGCGGAGCAGCAGGCACCTGCTTGGGAATGGCCCAGGTGTGGTGGACGGGACCTCTGGCCAAGCCCATTGGCAAGTATGGCGGGGACATTGGGTTTGAGTTGGCCTTTGGGTTTTCGTTTGTTGTTTACAATATTCTGCGACCCTTTGAGTACAAGTACTTTGGACGTTAGAGGGAGGGCTGGTACTGAAGCTGATCTCCACTTTTTTTATCCTCTCCCCCACACATGATTATAAGTGCTTGAAACCTTTTATAAGTTTATAACTTTTGTTTTTTATCGTTTTTCATATACAAATTTAAAAGAAGACTTGAATCTTTTCCTTATCTTGTCGTGTGACTGGCCCGATGTTTGTATAGTGGCTGGCATAGTGGCTGGCTTGTTTTGGCACCCAACATGGCACGCACAAGATATTTTTTGTGGCGGACTTTAGGCGTGCATAAACTCCGTCTGGGTGCGTATTTGGTTGAGTTCGCTTAATTTATGTGCAGCCATGAAACGGGGAATTTTTTTTCTATTTTTTACACCAATGGCTGAAGGGAGTTCAAAAAGGAGGCCATGCTGAGAGTCTCTTGGACGGTTTATGGCAGACGACAAGAGTGCCCGGTCCTGCCAGATGAGATCTTCAACTTTAAAAGGGGAGGTCTGTCGATCATAACGGGAGGAGATTACTTGGTGCCAATTATTAAAATGTCTTAGATGGGACGCTTTTTTTGGAATAGGAAAAGAGAAGGCTGTTTGAACAGAAGCGAGAAGCGAGCGACAGAAAAGCTCCGAGCAGACAGAAACAAAACGCGAAAACCCTCTCCGTTCACAGAAGCAAAACGCGATAGAGCTTGGGACCTTTCCAAAATGGAGAACAAACCTCACAGATTTTCAAACAAAGAAGGACTTTGGCGAAAAAAATATTATCTACTTAATTGTTCAACCTGGTTTAGTGGAGCGTTGATGTCATTCAATTTGAAAAAAAAAAGATACACCAAGTTATGATTCGCAAGTAATAAGCAGGTAATATACCCTACCTGCCAGCCAAACCACCCCAAGCAATATCGGCTACGTGGAATAATGCCCCTGGAACAAAAACCACTGGCGAAATCAAGACTCCGGTCCCCTCTTTTCATCTTTTGAAAAAACACTTCCCCTGCTAATCCGAGTTGCGACGCATTTGGTTGGCTTAAAAAAATTTTTTTTTTTCGCGTCGATCGGCAATGCCGCGCTCTGGCCGCGGCTGCGCTGCTTATCGATAAGAAAAAGGTTGGTGCCCACCACGGCTTTCACCAAAAGCTTTTTAAGCTCTTGTTGTACTTGAGGATTGTACATACCTTAATTTGGTCATTAATCTTTGGCGTGTGGAAAAAAAGTACTACACTAAATCAATTAAAGATTGGGAGAGAAGTAAAGGCTTTCAGATATATTCAATGTATAATCTATAGTTTAAAAAATATATAAAAAGAGATGCATTTCTCCACTTCATTCCTCCTTTTTTTTTTCTTTCCTTCTATCTTCATTCTACATCTCTAATTACCTGGGTTCTACTCTGATATCTTTTGCTCACCTCTAACCTCTTTTTCTATCTTTATATTAATCCCCCTCTACTAATCACCCAAAATGGTCTCAGACTTGGAAAAAGACTACCCCTTCGATTACTCAAAAGAAGTCGCCCAGATCGACATCGACCAAACCGATGGCGAAGTCGAGGACGAAAAACCAACGACCTTGGTTGGCAAGTTCAACAAGTTCATGAACTCCATGAACGCCGAGGTCCGCGGTATCGAGCGCATCCCTGAAGAAGAACAGACCGACGTCTCCATGTGGAACACTGCCAGTATGTTCTTTGGCTGCAACATGGTTGTTGCCACCGTCTCACTTGGCTGTCTCGGTATCACCGTCTTTGGCCTTGATTTCTGGTCTGCCTTCCTCACCATTGTCTTCTTCAATCTGCTCGGAACCCTCTCTGTTGCCTTCTTCTCCACCTTTGGTCCCCACTTTGGTCTGCGTCAAATGGTTCTTTCGCGCTTCTGGTTCGGCGCCTACACCGTCAAAGTCCCCGCATTCATCAACTTGGTCTCTTGTGTCGGCTGGACTGCCGTCAACACAATGGTCTCAGCCCAGCTTCTGCACACTGTCAACAATGGCTCTCTCCCTCCCTGGGCCGGTGTCTTGATCATCTCCCTCATCACCTTTGTTGTCACTTTCTTCGGTTACCACATTGTGCACCAGTTCGAAAAGTGGTCCTGGATTCCCAACGTCACAATCTTCCTCATCATGGCCATCCGCATGGGCAAGTCCAAGCAGTTTACCTACGGCACCATGGTTGGTGGTGAGACCACGGCAGGCAATGTTCTTTCATTTGGTGCTACCGTCTACGGCTTTGCCACAGGGTGGACTTCTCTTGCTTCCGATTACACAGCCTACAAGCCCAAAAACACATCTCGCACCAAGATCTTTTTTGCCGTCTACGGAGGTCTTAATGTTCCCCTCATGATTGCCATGATTCTCGGAGCTGCCATGGCCATGGGCACCGTCAAGAATCCCGCCTGGGCCGAAGCTTACGACAGCAACAGCATTGGTGGTCTTTTCTTCATGGTTCTTGTTGACGATTCACTCCACGGATTCGGCCAGTTCTGCGTCGTCTTGCTTGCATTGTCTACCGTTTCTAACAACACTCCAAACCTCTACTCGCTTGGTCTCACCGCCCAAACATTCTGGGAGGGTCTTAAAAAGGTGCCCCGTGCTATCTGGACACTCGCAGGTACCGGCATCTCCATTGCCATTGCCATCCCCGCCTACTACACCTTCGACAGCGTGATGCACAACTTCATGAACCTGATTGGCTACTGGTTGGCCATCTACACGGCCATTTCCATCTCGGAGCACTTCTTCTACCGCAAGGGCTTCAAGGGCTACAACCCCGATGACTTTGACGATGCCAAGAAGCTCCCACCTGGCATCGCCGCCGGTTTTGCCTTTGCCTGTGGTGCGGCGGGAACCTGCTTGGGCATGGCCCAGGTTTGGTGGACCGGCCCTCTTGCCAAGCCCATTGGCAAATTTGGCGGCGACATTGGCTTCGAGCTTGCCTTTGGCTTTGCCTTTGTTGCTTTTAACATCTTGAGACCTTTGGAGATCAAGTACTTTGGTCGATAAGTGTTAAGCTGGAGATGAAAATATAAGGAAAAAAATAAAGCAGAGCTTTATTATATATTATGATCTTTATTTTTTTTGCTTTTATGGTTTTATTTTATTGTTTTTTATCGTTAATAGATGATTTGTTGTTTTCTTTAAGATGCTTCTTTCCACACTACTCGATCGAGGAGTCGCGGAAGATGTATTACCTAATATTGTAACCTCGTAAATGATTAATAATTAGTCATCTTCCACCAAAGCTTCCCACCTTCCACTCCTTTTTCTAAAAACCTCCCTCCTGTCACGTTCTTCTTCGCTTCATGAGCCTAATCGCAGCCAGGTAGCTAGCCATAAGCACCCCGGAAAACAGAATCGCGTACACCGCGGCCCCCATGAAATCCACCCTCAGCGCCCGGAACCGGTTGTTCAGGCGCTCCTCGGGCTTCTCCACCACCCGCGTCTTGAACTCCATCGGCGGCCCGCACCGCACCGTGTACTCCTGGCCCACCCCGGGATCAAAGATCTCGTAGACCTGGTCCGGCTCGCTGTCCTTGCACAGCTTCTTTGCCTTTTCCGCAAGCTCCTCCTCGTCCGTTATGTACATGGTCATCGCCATTGTTTTGGGCTTCCACGTCCCGGGTGGCTCCTTGGACTCCTTCTTTGCCGCGGTGAGGCCCAGCACCATCACAAGGATTAGAATTGCTTTGAATGAGGGGCGCATTGCTGTCGATAGGCCTTGGATTTGTTGCAAACTCGCTGGATAGTCTTTTTTTTCTTGTTTATTTAAATATCGATAACAGTAACAGAAGAAAAAAAAAGGTTCAAGTCGTAAGCCTGGGCGTTTTTTTGATACCAATTTCTCTTGTGGTGACGTAGCTTTCCTCTGTTTTCTTATCCCTCCAGCCCTTACCCATCTACTCCATTTAAGCTTTATTTTTATTTTTGAATATCATATCCGGTATGAAGTGAATTTCAACATTGCAATCTGTAAAAATATATTTTATCCTTTAACCTTCAAGGATCTACAATTTCTGGGCTCAAAGGCCACTTGCATCCCGTTTGTTTCTAATTTTATTTCTGTGAAAAAACACAAATCTTCCTCAGTTCCTATAGCTCAACGACTAAGTGCACACCGCAAACTTGAAGCTTTTCCTTGTCAACCCAATCAACTGGCCGTCTTTTGAAACGACCTCTCATGTAATGACCCAGCTTCCACTAGATGAAACTCCTTTTTCCCCTTGGTTTTTCAAGAGGGGAAAAAAATCGAACCATTTTTTTCAACTAGTGTCCCCTCTATCGATTCTACGACAATGGAAATAGATCTCCGTTATCTGCAGTTTCAACGTTCAACCAGCTAGTTTCCTCTAGACAAAGTTATTATACCCGTCGCCAAGAATGTTGGGCTTCTTTTTGTCAGAGTGTCGTTTTTGTTGAAAAATCAAAACATTTCTCCCCACAGTTTTCTACTCTATATTCCTATATAAGTAATTAAGGTCCAACCATTAAAAACACAAAAAAACTAATTCCAAGGTTTCGGATCCAATCTCAAATTCCGTGAAAAATAATCTGGAACCTAAAAAATAATCTCCTTTATCTTTGCAATCATTAGCCAGCTACGTGAGATCCTTGTTGGAAAAAATTTCACTCCCTCAAAAAATACTCAGGTCCAATCAATGGCTCTAATTGTAAAAAAAAGAAAAAACTAGTTTGGTTCCAACACTGACTTAAAAGTCTATTATGAATTGCCCTCCCCGCGGAACGATCCGATGGAAAGCCACTATAATTGTAGACTCACAGTTCTAGCCGTTGAGAATTCCCTAAAAAACTCAATTCATTATCGGTTTTGATATCAAAAAAAAGCCTCAATATTTTAATGTTTGAAAAAAAGAAAAACCCTTCCAGGACTTGCACTTCGGGTGCTATTTCTTTCTCCGTAGAAACCGTCTCGGTACTTGTGCTTGTATCTCAACTTCAATGGAAAAATAAAAGTTGTACTTTCTTCAATACCAAACTGGCTGCACACAATGCGTCTCCCCCCCTCCAGTAAACAAAGAAAAAAGCTGCTTTCTGGCTGCGCTAGCCCTCGATCTTACCGTGGATATCCCGCCGGAGAGGTACAAGACCCTTCTCTCTTAGATGCAAGTTCTATCTTCCCATCGGCTTATCCGTTGCACTCTACACCTTTTGATTTCAACAATACTGATTAAGCAATGGTTGAAAAAAAAAAAAAGAAAGACCAAAATCCAACAGTATATAACCCCAGAAAAATGCCAAGAAATTTCTATTTTTTTTTCCCCTTTCTCTTATCCTCATCAAACAATCAACCTTCCCAATCCATCCAAACCTAATCACCCCGCTTATCTCCACTGCTCAACAATGAACGCCGATCTCGAAAAAAACAGCATCTACGAAGTGTCTAAGGAGTATCCCGATGATGGCTCCGTGGATAGATCCAATGGCTCCATCGAGGACGCCCCTCTTACCCTCATGGGCAAGTTCAACAAGTTCATGAACTCCATGAACGCCGAGACAAGAGGCATCGAGCGCATCCCGGAAGAAGAACAAACTGATAATTCCATGTGGAACACCGCCAGTATGTTCTTCGGATGCAATATGGTCATTGCCACTGTATCCATCGGATGTCTTGGTATCACCGTTTTCGGCCTCGACTTCTGGTCTGCCTTCCTCACCATTGTTTTCTTCAATTTCCTCGGAACCCTCTCTGTGGCGTTCTTCTCCACATTTGGTCCCCACTTTGGTCTGCGTCAAATGGTTCTTTCTCGCTTCTGGTTCGGCGCCTACACTGTCAAAATCCCTGCCTTTATCAACTTGATTTCTTGTGTTGGTTGGACTGCCGTCAACACTATTGTCTCTGCCCAGCTTCTGCACACTGTCAACGATGGCTCTCTCCCTCCCTGGGCCGGTGTCTTGATCATCTCCCTCATCACCTTTGTCGTCACTTTCTTTGGTTACCACGTCGTTCACCAGTTTGAGAAGTACTCCTGGATCCCCAACGTCACCATCTTCCTCATCATTGCCATTCGCTTGGGCATGTCCAAGCAATTCACTTACGGCACCATGGTTGGCGGCAGAACCACCGCTGGAAATGTTCTTTCGTTTGGCGCCACTGTCTACGGATTCGCCACTGGCTGGACCGCCATTGCCTCCGATTATACCGCATACAAGCCCAAAACAACATCGCGCGTCAAAATCTTCTTCTCCGTCTATGGTGGCCTCAACTTTCCCCTTATGGTCGCTACGATTCTTGGCGCTGCCATGGCCACCGGTACCATCAGCAACTCCGAGTGGGCCCAAGCTTACGATGACAACAGCATCGGCGGTCTTTTCTACATGGTTCTTGTCCACGAATCTCTTCATGGCTTTGGTCAGTTCTGCCTTGTTCTCCTGGCTCTTTCTACCGTCTCCAACAACACCCCCAATCTCTACTCTCTTGGTCTCACCGCCCAAACCTTCTGGGAGGGTCTTAGAAAGGTTCCTCGTGGTGTCTGGACTCTCATTGGTACCGGTGTCTCCATTGCTATTTCCATTCCCGCTTACTACATTTTCGACAGCGTCATCAGCAACTTTATGAATCTTATTGGCTACTGGCTCGCCATTTACACTGCAATCTCAGTTTCCGAGCACTTCTTCTACAAAAAGGGCTTCAAGGGATACAACCCTGAAGACTTTGACAACGCTAAGAAGCTTCCTCCTGGTATTGTGGCTGCCTTTGCCTTTGCCTGCGGCGCTGCTGGTACTGCCGTCGGTATGGCCCAGGTTTGGTGGACCGGCCCTCTTGCCAAGCCCATTGGCAAGTTTGGAGGTGATATTGGCTTCGAGCTTGCCTTTGGCTTTGCCTTTGTTGCTTACAACGCTTTGAGACCTTTCGAGCTCAAGTACTTTGGTCGCTAAGTGCTTCTTTCATAAAAGTGGGGGTTTTTGATAGATTTTTGTATTGTTTTTTTAAAAGTTGTGTTTTTTTTAGAGTTTAGTTTAGTTTATTTGAATATATTTGATTATGGAAAAAAAATACTTGAATACTTAAATAATTATAGATATAGTTATACGACAGTAATTTACCAGCAATGTAATCACAGTATGTTGAATTATTAAACATAAGCTTCATGAAAACCTTAATGGGTCTTAGCATGGGTATTGGTGCGGAGCTGCACAGCAAGTTGGTTGAGACGAGTAGTGTCAACATTGTACTGCTTGGCAGTGTTAGCCAAGTTGCCCAAGGTGTTGGCAAAGTTAAGTCTCAAGCCCTGGGTGATAAAATCAAGGGGAGCTCCGACCAAGTTGGAGATAACAACCTCAGCGCCGTTGGTAACGGACTGAGCAAAGGGTCCAAGAAGAGCCTGGCCAACAGCAAGTGAGAGTCCTCCAGTCAAGGGTGCAAGGGTGTTGGCAATGGTGGCAATACCATTGTCGATCTGGGAGTCAAGACCCGTGATGACGGCAGAAATGATGTCGGAGGTGGGATGGCCATCGTTGGCGCGAAGCTGGCGAACCAAGGTGTCAATGGTCTGTTGGCTGTTGGTAACACCAGAGTGGAAGCCATCCATGATGGGAGAGTCGGCGGCCATGACCGTGGCAACAAGGGTGGCAACAGTGAGAATCTTGAAGGAAACCATTTTGATTATTGAAAAAAACGAGTGACTAAGGGTTAATAAGTAAACAGAAGCTGTTTAGAGAATTGGATAATATGATCAGTGATGAAGAGAAAAAAAGAAGAAAAAAAAATGAATGTTGAACAACAGAGATCCTTTTTATATAGTTTTTTTTATTCTAATATCTATGTTTTGGTTTTTCTATCTATCGCATAATCTCATTTTTGAAACCTTGTATATTGGATTAAAATATTTTCCCTTTAATATCAGTTAGGCAATGAAGAAAAAATCATTTGATTTATTTTTGACTTGGTTTATTTGTAGGGCAATCCCTTTAAAAGATTTTTTTTCATATTAAGTTTAAACAAAATAAAAATTGCCCATATTTTTTTCTTGATATACATCTTTGCATAAAATTCTCCAAATATGAAATCATGATATTAAGCTTTTCTTTCGCTTCTTTCGATATTACACAATGACTCACTTTTGGAGGGGACTGAAAAAAACATTAGATAATGATAATAGAATAAATTTCTTTTTGTATTGAAATACTGAAACCCTAATGTTAGAAGTTTTTTCCGGATTCCTTTCTTTTGGATATCCGAATTCATGCAATTGGGCGGGAAACGAGACCGGCCAAAAAATAACCCCTGACAGGTTTAATGAGAAAAAAAAGCCTTGGATAAAGATAAGATATATTGCGGAAGGACATTCATTATTAAGCGTCTCTTCAAAACCCGGATCTAGAATAATGATTTCGGTGAGTTTTCTCAAAATTTCATGGTAGGGTGTCCATAGAATAACCGAATAATTTAAATCATATTTTTATTTTTTATCTTTTCAGTAAACTTCAAAAAAAATCCGTTTTTTTTGATCAGGGGTATTTCGGGATCGTCAGCTCCAGTTCTTTTACTTCAGTTTATCAACTAATCATCAATGGCAGTAATCATCATTTGCATTTTTTAAGCTCACTTAATTGAACATTCTTCTCTAGCAAACGTCACCTTCATTTTTGGTATACATAATCTGGCCCGATTTTTAATATAATTACTTTTGATAAAATATGATGGCTTATTTTTATTTGAATGTTTCAGAGCAACATTTATTATTAAATATTCTACTTAGAATTCTTTCCTGGAATTTCCCTTTTTTTAATTTTTTTTCGATTAAATGTTTGAGATGTGATTTATGGTATATTTTAGATATAGATTACGCGGAAATTATATGGTATGGAGTAAAAATCAACAAAAATATATATATTAAGATCAACGACGACTTGAGTTAATTTCTGTTTGAGCCTTAATAAAACTCGTCTGAAGTTCCTCGGTTTTCTTCGCTTCGATATCTTCCAACTTTTGACAGGTATATATACAATCTAACACATATGCAAGCTGGATCAAATGAATTCGGTACAAAACTGATTTCTGACTTTGATTATAGCCATCATATGGCCCAATGGTATCCTTTTCATTCTTGGTAACCTTGCCTCTTTTGGGCTTCTTGTTATTGGCCAACGAATATTTATGGGCAGCCTTTAAAAGTTCGGCGGTTTTGAACTTGGGCTTGAAAGAGGCGTTACTTGCCTGCGGCTTACTAAAAGACGTATCATTATCACAATACCGCACAATAAACCGATCAATTTTGCTGTATTTTTTATGATACAGTGCTTCAATATCAGAAAGTTCCTCTTTCCAGGAATCAATAAGTCCTTGACGCTTTTTCATTAGTTCATCTACCTTCTTCTGTTGCTCCTCAAGCTCAGTAAATGACTTGATAGCTTTTTCCTGAAGCAAGGAGATGTGTGTTTCACACAATTTAATATCATTGACAAGTTTTTCTTCCACAAGCTTATGAGAAGTTTCACTAGAAGACCAAAAAATGTTAGAAACTTGGGACATGGCTATATTTACGTCATGGCTACTCTGGCACAGATAAATCAATTCTTTTTGTCAAAGACGAGTCGCCTAAAAACGACTTGACATTTTCCATCACGCGCTCTTGCTGGGCTGTAACAAAATCAAGAACTGTTTGAGCATGTGCATCGGCATTTCTTTTCACCAACTCCACTTGATTAATGCCTTGAACAATAGACAGTTTTTTTGTAGCTTCCATTAGAGTCATGTTTATAGTATTAAACCCGTAAATCCTTAAGGTATGTAGTCACTTTTATTCTATTCAATGGGAAAATATACTCAATACTGGGATTGTTGAGATATAGTTATAAGAATGAGCTTTTTGACAAAGTAAAATACATCACATAGGACTTATGATAGGTACCCTAACCCATATTGATTACATAAAACTTAATAAGCATGAAATATTTTTTTAAGGTTACCTGGGGTTAAAATTTCATCCCCCACATACTGAGGGGTAGCTTTAAGGTGGCTGGGGAAAAGTCTTCCATCCTAGTAAATATATAAACATCTATTAATTTTTCAAAATCAATAGTAAGAACAGGAAACGTTATCGTATATGCCATATATAATTATAATTTAATAATTTTTTCAACTCTTTGAAAAAAAAAGTAAAAATACAAAAGGGATACGTTTAAACGGCACCAAATAAGCTGATGTGAAAAATTGTCTTGGGAGGTCATGAATTAAGTCAAAACACCCCTAACCAAAAAATAAAAAAAATTTAATCTAAAACTCTGGAAAAAATATTTGGAAAAAGATTGAGCCATTAATCAAACAAAACCCACGGATTTCGCAGTGGTTAGGGCAAGTCTGTTTGTATCTGAATCCAATGGAAATCCAAGTCAATCTGTGTGCGGGTCCGTGGCTGCGGGTCTTTTCTCTCTCTCTTTAAGTGCTAAGTCTGAAAATTTGAAAACAGAAAAGAAAAGAAAAAAAAAAAGAAAAAGTAGATTTTTACATAGTTGTTATAGGAGGTTCGAGACGTTTATATTCTTTGATCACATCCATAACATGCTCACGGGCATCTTCAAACTCCGCAAGCCCATTCTCAAACATGGGTTGTCGACGGTAAGGTTCTAAGAATGCTTGTCGTTTGAGGAGACGATCAAATTGGTCGACTGTACGATTGAAAAGCGACGAGATTGCTGTGTGATTTGCCAGCATAAGCCCTGATATTCTTGTAGATGGGTCAATCGTTGCTGACTCAGAGTTAGTATTGTTATTACGATACAGGTATGGTGACCGACGAGAGAGTGAGATTTGAATAGAAGTAGGCGCGGAAGGAATAAAATTGGCAAGGTTTCGTTCACGAATACGCAACAACGCCTTGTGAATATCTGTAGGGTCAACATCGCCTTGGATAATGTTCAGGATAGAGAGATAGCACGCAGCTTTGGATTGGCCTGTAGACACCATTCTATTTTTAGGCTGAAGAAGACGACGCATGACATCTAAGACTGTGGTTTTGCGTACCAGCTTGGCCTGGTCAACGGTTTCATTACTAAAGGGGGTGTATGCTGTCATCAGGAAGTGACATCGAGGCAGAGGTATCAAAGACGCGAGAATAGACGCGAGATCATTGTGAAGGTATCCGGGATAACGGAGAGTGCTAGTTGATGCAGACATGACGGTAGATACAAGCTGGTTTGTTTGATCAAAGGTTGGGGATTGAACCTTAAGTGTTTCGGCAGCGATGCGTGCCAGTGCGCCGTTATCAAGTACAATGACGGAGTCGGCATACAGAGCAAGACGCTTAAGAGTAAGAACAGAGTTATATGGCTGAACCACGACATCCGAAACCTGTTGAGAATCTGGAAAGACGGAGTAAGTTTGGATAAGCTTTTTGGGGAATCGATCATTGATATGTTCCAGTAAAAATGAGCCAAGACCGGAGCCTGTACCGCCGGCAATGGAATGAAGAAGCATGAATCCCTCCAAAGAATCTGAACCCTCAGCTTCGCGGTCCAGCATATCCATTAGAGAGTCACTAATTTGTTCGCCGGCATGGTATCCTGCTGCCCAAATGTTGCCTGCGCCGCCTCCGTTTGGCGACACAAATATGTTTTCAGGGTTAAACATGCGGGCATGTGAGCCGGCCATGATAGAGTTAATAACACGAGGCTCAAGATCAATGAGAAGAGCCCGAGGAATGTAGCGCGTGTCATCGGACTGGTAAAAGAAGACGTCTTTACGGTCGCCGGCAATAGCAGTATTTGCGTAGGGCTGAAGAGTTCCGTCTGGCGAAATACCGTGCTCCAGGCACAGCTGCTGCCAGAACTGGGACCCAATTTGATTACCACATTGGCCTGCTTGGATTGTAATAAGTTCGCTGAAAAACAAAAAGATTAGTTAATAGATAGGCAGAAAATTGCATGTAAGCTTACCGAGGCATGGTTAAGGGAAGGAAGGAGAGTACTAGATGTAAACGCCTGGGTTGTGGTGGTTTTGGTGTTATATTTAAAATAAAAATAAAAAAAAGTTAAGAGTAACAACAACCTTCGACAGTTAGCTTACAAAACTCATACTTTGTCAGGTTTACACATCCTCAAGATTTCAATCTTGTTTTTATCTTGCCCATGAACAACCATTTGCAAACAGCTTTTGAATTTTTTTTTAAAATAAACGCAATCTCAGATTATTGCCATGTCGTCGCCCCCATCTTTTGCTGATGGAAGTAACTCACAGGAGCCACCGCAACAACAGGGTTCTTCACAAAGCTCAGAATCACTAACAGATAACAATACCATCAAATTTTACAACTACCATGAATACTTTCTCCAACCTGAAAACTATGCGGCTCAACTTGGATACTTGGAAAACCCAGCATTAAGTACTATTGTTCCAGCTACAGACTACCTACCGACGCCCCAGCCGCCAGACGACCAGTCCAGCCCAACCTTAATCAAGTCTGCAGATCCGCCGCAGCTTGAGATCCCTTCAAAGCCTGTTTTGATTGTGCATTTCCCAAACAGCTACTATCCAACGACACATCCACTGTATCGACGCACGCGTATTGTTCGTATCCCACGGGAGTATTCGAAATATGGAGATATAATACCTCAGTTTTCGACATATTTCCCAGGAACAGAGCCTGGCGCCCTACACTCGCGGACATCAAAACGACAGGAAAAGGCGAATGAAGCAAAAAACAACGAAAAAACTCCTTATACAAACGTAGAAAGCCCCCCCGGTGACGACAATAATGAGGAGGAAGAAGTAACATATCTAGTACCCAAGGTTAACCCGCTGGCGGGCTATCTTGGGCCTGCACAGTTTACAGAAATCGTGACGACTGTAAACTTGTTGCTGAAGCGTGCGCTATGGCCATATAGTGCAGTAAATGTGGTAGAACAGGTGCTTGGGTATGCGACATGTTGGACTTATGTATACTTGGTACAGGCTCTATTAATAATTGTTGCAGCCGTCCTATCTGTTGCAACACCTTTAAGTGCGAAGACGGGCGGGTGGGGTTTGCTTCCAGAACTGCGTGACGGATCATTATCTTATTTGGCGACACACACGAGTCGCGGACTTGTGCGACTGGAAAGATATATAGAACAAGTGAATCGGCAGCTGGAGACACAGGAACACCGAGTGCGGGTGATATCCCCACTTCGATCAGCATATCTATCTTTAGACATGGAGGTACCGAGCCCAGTTCCCGGCGAGCAATACGAAGAGTGATGAAATTTTAAGCCAACATTTTCGCCGTGTGTGCTGTGTGTTCCCTGCACCCCCCTTGCCTATTATATTACAAAAAATTTAAAACAGCTTTTAGTGATTACATGAAACAGTTTAGATAGAGAGGAAAAAAAAAATTTTTTTTATATCATTGTAAAATTTCATTTAAAAGTTAAAAAACTTTCTCATTTGAAGGAATAAAAGGAATATCGAAACAATAATGAGAATGATAGAAAAGGCCTTGGTAGCTTTGTAGCCAAACTTTTGGACAATAGCGCGCTGGTTCTTGCGCGAGACTTCGTCGACTGCAGCAATGTTTCTGCGAAAGATTTCTTCCGATTCTGCAATGATTTCCAGCTTTTGTTCTTCAGTAAGCGAGTTGCGGGTGGCAAGTTCGAATCGTCGCTTAAAGTCTAGGCGCAGCGCATCTTCGTCATCAGCCATTGGGAACTTGAAAAGATGAGTGCCATTATCGGAAACTTCCTCCTGGGTCTTTCCAGGAACGATGGGGAACAAGCCTGTAGACTTAGCGACTGAGGAGCGCATGATACGGCCGCCTGCAAAGAGGGCCAGATAGAGGGTGTGTGCGTAAGCGAGGATAAGGTAGGGCTTTTCGTGAAGCACCTTGTTCATGTGATCAAGCATAGATACCTGTTCTGACATGATCGGGTTTTGGTACTTTTGGGCAAAGGCCTTGGGCGACTCTGTGTGATAATAGAAACTCAGGTCGAGTTCCAAAGGTTCTGTGCGGGCCAAAGCCGGAGTCCAGACTTGTTGAAGAATATCATATATCTCTCGCTGATCTTCAGTGAGAGTTGTAGGGTCTTGTTCCAGGTACTCCAGCCATATGCGTTCAAATTCTCGGAAAACATAGTAAAAGGCAATGATACCTTGTCTGTAGATTTTGGGGTCGCGCAAGGCGAACACCATTTTTAGAGAAATGAGGTTATTTATTTTGTTGTGGATAGCATGTGTAGCTTTGTTGATACGGTTAGCTAGGGCACCAACATCGTTTGGAGCGGGAATCACCTCTTCTTGAGAGAACTTCTTCTTGGTGTCGTAAGAGCCTGCGTGGGGATCAAAAGCCATTTTAATATGATGATGTATATGAAAGTTTTTTGAAAAGACTTTTATAAATGTGTTTATATTCTAAGGAAAAAAGATACTGATGGTAGGGAGATTATCTATAATGGAATGTTCAGAGTAAATTTTTTGTGTGATAAGGGAGAGGGGGGGGGGAAAGAAAAAGGAAAGGAAGGATTCACAAAAAAAAAAGGAACTGTGGATTTTGTGCGGTTTAAATAAAAAAAAAAACTTGTTAGTACGCCTGTAAACCAACGTGACACCTAAGGTTGTTACCTACTTCCAAAACAGGAATAATTTATTAGATTGATTTGATTGTAACAAAAGTGGTCCGATTAGGAAATAATTGATCGTGGGCAGAGATTCTATTGGCCAGTGATGATGCCAAAGATCAGCTTCCGCCTGGCGCCTAGCCTCCTTTTCCATAATGATTCTTGGGTCACTGATTCTGAAAAGGAAACCAAGCGGAGACGACGGCAAAGTCTTTTTATGGCAACATGAAATCCAATCATTTTATTGCTTTTTTTAAAAGAGTGAAAGACGACTTTTTTTTTTTTTTGATTATCTTCGGATTGGGAGGAGTGTTGCTCGAGATTCAACTTTTTAAAAGGTGGAGACAAAGTAGGGACGACTAATGAAAAAAAAAATAAAATTTGACTGCAAGGCACATAATTATTTCCTATGATTATGGTTTAAAATACAATAGTTTCAAAGGGTTTAAAAGGATTCTAGCAGTTTATTGGATTTGATTTATTGATTGAGGTTTATGAAAAGAAGAGAGTTTTTTTGATTTTATTTTAACAAAAGTACTATCTCTACAAGAATTTGCTTTTACATTATGATTGATTATTGCCAAGATGGAAAAAAGAAATGCTCCAAAGAGCAGAGGACCCATTTAAAAGGATTAAAGGGAGCTTAATACGACATCGATCAGCTTCTTTCTTTTTAAATATAAATATTTTGTTTATTTACTTACAAAACTTTAAATGGTAAACACCAATAGACACAAATAAAGCCTTAACTTTTTAGGTTTAAAATGGAATTAAAAAAGTTCCATGTTGACAATCAGTTTCTCGTTCCCGTCTTTGGTTAGTGAAAGTCTCTAGACATATGAGTAATTATTAGATAATTTCACGTGACACAATTTTATAATCATTACAAACTTATTGAGAAAGCTTTAGCTTACCTGGTAATGGCGGTTTCTACCTGTGGTAATCTCAGCAAAACACACGATTTCTGTTGGCCATGATAGTCCTTCTGATTGTACTGACTGTTAAGTACTCCACGGCACATCTGTTGATAACATCGCCATCCTTGACGAACCTACAAATACCGGCATCCATGTATCCGATTTTATTTTTTTATACATATTTTTATTTTCTCCCTACATAAAACACTTTTCTACAAACTCTCACCTTAAAAAACGTGCTGATTTCTATGATTTTTTAACAACAAAAAAAAACAAAAGACAAAAGTAAGAAAAAACGTGGTTCAAATAGGCATTTTCCTTCTTTTGTCATGTTTTGAGCCGCACTTGCACCACCAATCCTTTTCTTAATTTTATATCGGCGCCCACATCCCCATCCACGCTCATAATCATCACAAGCACAAAGACAATAAAAGCTCACATAAATAAACAAAAATTGTCAATAATAAGCTGCTACCTTTTTTGCTCGCGTGAACTGGAATCAAGAAGTCATAAGCGATTTAACATTAGATTTTTTTCTTCTCCTCTTGATGAATTATTATAAGCAAATCACCTTAAAATAGAAAGATACCCAGCCCATTCAATCATATCCAATTGGCTTTTACGTCCAAAAGCCAGCGCACTTAAACAAAACATCACATATAGACCTACAATACTTTTACAATGATCACATCTTCTTCATCTTTTTTACAGAAAACCACCAGTGAAAAATCCTCGAGTAAACTGCTGGATTCATCCCAGTCTCAGGATGCGCTCCTACAGCTGCAACAGCCACAACAACCACAACAGCCTTTGGAGCCTACTTTATCCACAGAATACACTACATTGCGTGCGTCTCCCAGTAACGATCCATATACATCCCCCTCGACTCCAGTCAACAATATGGCTTCCACCCTGCGTACCCTCACGGAGCAAACTCATCAATTTTACATGAGCCCCCGTACTGCAGTAGGTGTCAGTGAGTCTGAACAAGAAAACTTTTCCGCGCACCCTCCCAAAGCGGCCGCCATTTTAAAAATCAATAGCGACTCTCCTACAGCTTCTTCCCGCAACTCACCCGATATTATGGAAGAAGAAGAGGAAGACGACGACGAAGATGGAATGGGAAATGAGTCCGGATACGCCGACGGTCGGGAAATTGATGAACGTACAGAACGACCCCTCTCAGAAGAGGTCCGAAAACATGTTCATCACCATCTAGCCGATGACATTCCTGCCGAGCCCAACGAGCTCAACGAGCTCACTCGGTTTTCCAGTGCAGTGGACTTGCTTTCAGCAAGCGACGACGAGGACCTACTTTCCCGTGGTAAACTTGATGAGCTGCAAGCGCTGTGCAAACAAGTTTTTAGTGGTGCTGCTGAGGTCCACCGGTTATATGGTATAGCCTCTGGAATAAAACCTCTTTCCATCATTACTCCTTCAGACTCCGAGATTCGCTCTCTTGTGGACTCGTATGTTTTTGACGATTTGCCTGCAGGTACTGATCTGGACAATGATTTGGAAGAAGATGAGTCTTCGACTCGCGCAACACAGTGCATGTCTGTTCTTCGCTCACAGCTTCTTCTTGAGTCAGAGTATCTGCAAGCTGTAGCAACTCAGCTTCAGGATCCTGCGAGGAAAGCAAACTTTAATGCCGCCACGGCAGCTGCTCCTTTGGCCGCAATTCTCTGTGGCGACATGCACACAATCGGCCCTGTTGTGTATCATCCAGCAGCTCTCCAGCAAGCTCCTCCTCCACCGTCTCCATCTCCTCTCGGTACACCGAAACCCGCTACAGAAACAAGCCAATCCAACACACTGCCTGTTTTCTCTCACATTCGAATCTCTCCCGAGGACATGCTACCTGCCCCAGAAAATTTTAGTATGGTGGTAAATGGTATCTACCGCTCTTCTTTCCCACGCGCAGACTGCTTTGAGTTTCTTAAAAAAATCAAACTCAAGTCGATTCTGTAAGTTTATAACTATTTTCTAATCTTCTCATCAGCTAACTTTTTTGTTTTTTAGGGTTCTTATTCCTGAACAATATCCAGATGAAAATATTGAGTTTCTCAAAGCTCAAGGCATTCAGTTTTTTCAAGTAGGCATGCCTGGTAATAAGGAGCCCTTTGTGCATGTCCCCCATTCTACAATCACCAAGGCTCTTGAGATTGCCATCAACCCGGAAAACCACCCAGTACTTATCCATTGTAACCGTGGTAAGCATCGAACTGGTTGTGTGGTTGGGTGCATCCGTCGTTTACAAAACTGGTCGCTTACTATGATTCTGGACGAGTACCGTCGATTCGCATTTCCCAAGGCCCGACCATTGGATCAACAGCTTATTGAACTGTACAATGATCACGAAATTTATAGCTCCGCTACGGAGCAAGGCTGGCTGCCGCTCCAGTGGTGATGGAAATATTTTTTTTTACAAAAAAAAGAAAAGCCATAAAGCATTAGAATAAGCATTTCATTTTTTTTTTTTTCATTTTAGTTTTTTTTTAGTTTTTTTTTTTTTTTTTGACAATAGATACATGAGGATTTATTTATGAAAATAAGTTATATGCAAATTTGTTAGTTTGGGACCAAGGATGGAGATCCGTGGAGAGGTGTACTAGCTGCAGAAGATGTACAAGAATCATCTCTAGGCCTTGAGCGGAGCTTATGCAACGTGTCATTGACACTTCCACCGTTTGGAGTCTGGCTTGGAATGCTTGAAAAACCAGTTTCTTCTGATCCTCCAAAGCCGCTCACACAAACATCACTGTCTCCATCTACATCGCCAAAAACATCTCCATCAACGTCTCTATCCCCATCTCCTTCGCCATCTCCTTCACCTTCGCCATCAGCCTCACCGTCACCTTGTTTGGACTTCTCGCGCTGGCGGACACGCTTGCGCTTAAAGCATTTGTTAGCCTTATGACCAGCGCGTCCACAGTAGTTGCAAATTGCAGGCACACCTCCAGCAGAAGCTGAGCCGAGCCCAGGGTCTGCGTCTGCATCTGGACCAACACCATCGTCCTCTGAACAGCTGCTCAGGGCAAGATGTGGTACATTGGATGGGGCTCCAGCAGGACCTGTTCCTGGACCAGATTCCTCGGCAGGACTCCCTCCCGTAGCATTACCGCCGCCGTTGCCCTTTGTGCTACTGCGGCAGAGTTTATTATGTGCCATAGTTCCAGAATCAGAGTCAGCGGCACCGTAATCACTGATGGAACCCATCTTGGGGTTACTGTAGACCCGAGTCTGCCTGTTGCGATAATGAGAAGTATCAGAATCAGCATTGTAATCATTGTAATTACCGTTGGCAGGCACATATTTCCGTGATTTAAAGGCGAACCCAGGATCCGAGTCAGGATCATTCTCGTTATTCCAAGTGGAACTACCTTTTTTGATCTTGGGGAATGCAGAATTGTTATGATGATGATGATTGTGATGATGGCGAGGATTGTTGAAGTTATTTTTGTTACTATAAGTTTGTTGCAAATGTTTTTTGACCACTTCATCTTTACAAATAAGAACAAAATCGCAGACTTCGTCAATGGTATTAAATGGCATTGTGGCGGTTTCTTCATAAACTGTATTGATTTTTTCAAGTACGAATGGCTTGCATTCGGGGAGAACCTGGAAAAGTAATACAAGACGTTCAGCCAAAGGAGTAGGAGACTCCATTTGGGTCTCAATGAGACGGAAGTGGGTAATGATTAATTCAATGGCAGCTCCATCAATAGTGAAGTTAGGCTGATCAGAAGAATTGGAGGATGAAGATGTAGAGGAAGTGGCAGATGATGAAGTGGCAGGGTAGCATGAGGAAGCAAGTCTATTTTTTTCAAGCTGGTCAATAAGCGTAGGACGCAAAAGCGACATGCGGTTGTGGAGGTACAGAGTGCGGGCGACTGGGTTATCTAGCTTGTAGAGCTCCCGCTTGACAGTGTTCCAGAGAACTGGGTAGTAGCGCTTCCTTTGTAGACCAAGCTGCTGCTGTTCTCCATCCGAGGTATTATTTTTTTCTTGCTGTTCCTGCTGGTTAGCTCTTTGAATAGATTTATAGAGATCAAGAGCACGGGAGGATAAAAGTCTGGGAATAAAATACTCAATGTCCGAGTTGCGAATATTAAACGTCTTGATAAAAGAGTCAATTTGGGAAGACCACCAGGAAAACGACTCAGAAACATGGCCCGAGTACTTTGGCAGACTCTTCATAAGATCCTCAATATCTTGCTTGGGTAGTAGGGTGTGTTTATTGTTGTTGCTATTGTAGTGGTTTTGATGGTTATTGTAGTGATTTTGATGATGATGATGATTGTTACTATGGGAAGAATCATTGCGATTGTTATTGTAGCGGTTATTATATCCAGAAGAATTGGAGTTGGGATTGAAGCTAGAGGACCTGGTACGATTATTGTTGTTGCTGGAAGAAGAATTGGGGCCACGACTAGGGCTCCCTGTGTTTTGTCGTCGATTTGCGGGATTAGTCTTTGGATTAGTCACAGCCTGTTGTTGTTGCTGCTGCTTTTCAACAATAGTTGTGGCAAGATTCTCAATTTGACTAGTGAGCAAGTCGAGCTGAGACTTGGGTACAAGGACCGCAGGTTCCACTGTATCAGTTACGATGGGATCGGTCTGGCCGTTGGTCTGGGTCCGCGCGGGGCTGGAAGTATTAACTGTCCTACGGGTGTCGCGAGATCCAGCAAGTTTTGCCGGTGAATTTGCGGCAGAGCTAGCAGAGTCCCTTGAAAGGACCATTATGAAAAAAAGTTATGAAAAGCGCTAAAAAAATGAGGGTGGGGAGTTGATGATGTATTAAAAGCAGATTGTGTTGTAAATATGGGTTCAAAGGGGAGATTTTAAAAAAAGTCTAGGGATGATGGGCAAAACTTTTAGTAGATTTTTTTTAAAAAAAAAAAAAAAAGTCATACAATAAATTTAAAATGATTATTAAGTATTAGTAAGCATTTACAAATATGACACCAAAAAAGGTTGTTTTATTTTTTATTTTAGCACTATTTTAAAAAAACACCAAAACGAGCCGCCTTCGCAAAAAATCTTATTTGCGCCATTGTTTTTTTTTTTATTTCCAACTCCACCATTCTAGTTCCGATTTTTTTATTTTTATTTTTTGATTTATTAATACACATAGAACATACAATTTACAACACCTTAGACTCATCCTTTCATAAAAAAAATCTTCATCTTATTTATTTTCTAGCTAAAAGCTTCTGAAATAATATATACAGCTAAAATTCTAAAATTAATAAATACACTTCTCGGATACTTTATAATTTTTTAAACGCCGACATCCCCAAATGGGCTCTCATCACAGCCCAGACCAAAAACGACCGTCGCCTGACGGCCAGGACTTGGATGGAACTCCAGACCATAGCTTTAGCTACGACTCATCTTTTGGAGACTTTAATACAGGAAATATTTCCAGATCGCCCTTAAACCCACCAACTGCCTCAAATAGCACTAATTTCAATGCGGTTTCCACGGGGTCTCCCGATCAAGCTGCTTCCGGTCCCAATCATCATGCTGCTTTTGTTCCACTCTCTGACCAACAACAGCAACAACAACAGCAACAGCTACACTTTCAAGAAGAAGCAACCAAAGTTGCTAACACAGAAGCTACATCAAACCTCCATTCTTCTTCCTATCACAACTATTCAATGAATCATCATAACGAAAAGGCTAACCCACCGCTTCCATACACCTCGCCAACAGCCGCGGCTCTTGCTGCGTTCCCGGAAATTGACCGAACCCGGTCACGAGCAAGTGAAGAGCTTCGACATCAGAACTTGATCAATGTACAATATGATGAACAAAGACTTTCTGAAGACGGGAAACAAGCACCTGGGCACCGCAAAGCACGTATACCCACCGGAAAAATTAAGAGAAATTTAAGCATCTCAGCCAGACTTCACAGAACAGAAAACTCCCTAAGAAGAATAAGTCGGCGAATCCCAATTGTTCAACAGTACGTCCACAAACCTGACGAAGACAATGCCAAGGAAATTGAAAAGGAAAGATCAGTCTACTTCAACCAGCCTTTACCCGAACACGAAAAGGATCCCGCCACAGGTAACATCTCGGTCGAGTATCCACGAAATAAAATTCGCACAACTAAATACACACCATTAAACTTCCTTCCGAAGAATATTTACCACCAGTTCCATAACATTGCAAACATTTATTTCTTGTTTATTGTTATTCTTGGTGCCTTTTCTATTTTCGGTGTGGAGAACCCAGGTCTTGCAGCCGTTCCAATTATCGCCATTGTGGCCATTACAGCTTTTAAGGACGCCATTGAGGATTATCGGCGCACCGTTTTGGACTTGGAAGTCAATAATACAATCACTCACCGTCTGATCAATATCGATAACCCAAACGTTGAAGATGATGTCATTAGCCCCTGGCGCAAGTTTAAAAAGGGCTCGACCAGAGTCTCTGTACGATTTATTCGTGCAATTGTTCGTGGCTTCAATAATGTATTTCGAAAAAAAGCCATGGAACGTAAGAGACAACTTGAGCGTAACCGCTCCAAGTCTAGTCTTGAGCTTGACACTGTTGCAACTCGCAACACAGTTTATTCGCAAATAAGCAACTCCATCTACGACGCATCACTCCATGGCAACTCGCTTGATTTAAATCGCTATGGTGCTACGTCCAAAAGAGCTCTTGAGAAGGACGGCACTGTCATTGATCGTTCTCGCTCTTGCCCCGGTAAAGCTGCCTTTAAGCGTGCTTACTGGAAAGAAATTAGTGTTGGAGACGTTGTCAAGATTTATAACAATGACGAAATCCCGGCCGATGTTATTATTCTGTCTACATCTGACCAGGACGCTGCTTGTTATATTGAAACGCGTAACCTGGATGGTGAAACTAATTTAAAAGTGAGACAAGGCCTCAATGCTACAAAGGCCATCCGCCATTCTCGTGACTTGGAACAGTGTGTTTTCCAAGTGGACTCTGAAGCTCCACACCTTGATCTTTATTCATACTCGGGGCTTTTAAAGTGGCAACAGCGCGAAAATCCGTTGGATTTGGCATCTCCTATTGTTGAACGTGCAGAAGCAATCACAATCTCCAATATGTTGTTACGTGGCTGCACAATTAGAAACACCAAATGGGTAATTGGCGTTGTAGTTTACACTGGTAACGACACTCGAATCATGAAAAACTCTGGTATCACGCCTACCAAACGCTCCCGTCTCACTCGTGAACTTAACATCAATGTCATCATTAACTTTCTTTTTGTGTTTATTTTGTCTTTTGTTTCTGGTGTTGTTAATGGCTGTTCCTTCCGATCTGATCATTCGTCCAAGCACTTTTTTGAATTTGGTTCCATTGGTCGCAACCCTCCAGTCAACGGTATCATCACTTTTTGGGCTGCTGTTATTTTACTCCAGAACTTGATTCCCATTTCTCTCTACATTACTATTGAGATTGTCAAAACATTCCAGGCCTTTTTCATTTACTCGGATTGCTTCATGTACTATGAACCCATTGATTATCCATGCACCCCGAAATCGTGGTCCATTTCAGACGATTTAGGGCAGATTGAATACATTTTTTCCGACAAGACAGGAACCCTGACCCAAAACGTTATGGAGTTCAAAAAGTGTACCATCAATGGGATTTCGTATGGTAAAGCTTTTACGGAGGCTATGGCGGGAATTATGAAACGAGAAGGGACTTTTACTGAGCAAGTAGCCATTAGCAAACGCCAAGAAATTGAAAACGACAAGGAAGTTATGATGGCTAAACTTCGCGCGATATATGACTCGCCCGAGGTCTTTGACAATGAAGTGACGTTTGTTTCTTCTAAACTGGTTGACCACATGCAGGGCCAATATGGTCCCGAGCAGTCTGAGGCCATCAATCACTTTTTACTTGTGCTGGCCTTGTGCCACTCGGTTCTTCCCGAAAGAACTAAGGACAGCGCCAACAAGCTAATGTACAAGGCCCAGTCGCCTGACGAGTCTGCGCTTGTCAACTTTGCACGTGACATGGGTTATGCTCTGCTGGAGCGTACCCGAAACGGTGTTATTATCAGCGAGCAGGGCCAGGAGCACGAATACGAGGTTTTGCACTCCCTTGAGTTCAACTCTGCACGTAAACGTATGAGTGTGATTGTTCGAATGCGCAAGACGGGCAAGATATTTTTGTTTTGCAAAGGTGCCGACAATATCATTTATTCTCGGTTGGCTCCTGGCGTCCAAGGAGAATTGCGCCAGACTACTGCTGATGAGCTGGGAGAGTTTGCGCGGGAGGGTTTACGTACTCTGTGTCTCGCTGAAAAGGAGATTCCAGAGAAAGAATACCAGATTTGGGCTGCGCGCCATGAGCTTGCGTCACAGGCGTTGCAGAACCGTGAGGATCAGATGGAGCAGGTTGCCGATGAGATTGAGCGCGATCTTTATTTGATTGGTGGTACTGCTATTGAGGATCGTTTGCAAGAAGGTGTGCCCGAGACGATTGAGTTGTTAAGTCAGGCTGGTATCAAGCTTTGGGTTTTGACTGGTGATAAGGTGGAGACTGCCATTAATATTGGTTACAGTTGTAACTTGCTTGACAATGGTATGGAATTGCTTTTGTTGCAGCTTAACGAAAAGACAGTGGAGTCAGCCAATGCTTTGCTGGATTCTCTGTTGCAATCAAAGTTTGGCCTCATGTATAGTCCCGAAGTGATGAAGGCTGCGCGCAATGATCACACAGTGCCTTCACGCCAGTATGCTGTTGTCATTGACGGCGAGTCTTTGGATCTTGTGGTTTCGCCCGATGTAAAGGAGCGCTTTGTGTTACTGTGTAAGCAATGCCGTTCTGTTTTGTGCTGCCGTGTGTCACCCTCGCAAAAGGCCTTGGTTGTTGCTGCTGTGAAAACCACGTTGGATGTGACGACGTTATCGATTGGTGATGGTGCCAACGACGTGGCTATGATTCAGGAAGCAGATGTGGGCGTTGGTATTGCTGGGTTGGAAGGTCGCCAGGCGGTCATGTCGTCTGATTACGGCGTTGGCCAGTTTAGATTCTTAGGCCGGTTGCTGTTGGTGCATGGCCGATGGGCGTACCGCCGATTATGCGAAATGATTGCCAATATGTTTTACAAGAACGTTGTTTTCACGCTGACTCTGTTTTGGTACAATTTCAACAACTCTTTTGATGGCTCTTATCTATTCGATTATACCTACATTACTCTGTTCAATCTGGCATTCACGTCTCTGCCAGTTATCTTTATGGGCTTTTTAGACCAGGATGTCACCGACAAGATTTCGATGGCAGTTCCCGCACTTTATAGACGGGGTATTTTGCGGTTGGAGTGGAACCAGCTTAAGTTTTGGATTTATATGATTGATGGTCTATATCAGTCTGCTGTGTGCTATTGGCTTGCCTTTTCCATGTTTTATGACGGCGGGTTCATTAGTCCCAATGGTCGCCAAAATAACTTCCGCGAAGGTTATGGTGCACTTGTTGCCACCTCTGCCATTATTGCCTGTAATCTCTACATTTTGATTAACGAATACATGTGGGACTGGCTCTTTTTGCTTATTGTGGCGATTAGTATTTTGCTTGTCTTTTTCTGGACCGGTATTTACACACTGTTTACAGCATCGCGGTTTTTCTACAAGGCGGCGCCGCAGATTTATGGCTCTTTGGCATTTTGGGCATACTTGCTACTAGCCTCGATTGCTTGCCTTTTGCCGCGATGGGCAGCGAAATGCTATCAAAAAATGTTTATGCCGCGCGACATTGATATTGTTCGAGAGCAGTGGCGCGTGCTGGGGATGTTTAATCACCTACGACATGAAGGTGATACGGAGGATATGTGGGCCACTCACTCTACTACATCGACTGAAGAAAACGAGATGCCTGTGCTATATCATGAAGGTGCATCGGATGGCACGGTAGTTGGAGGGGCCACTAGAGGGCCTGGGAATGGGATGATGATGGATGAAGAGCTGGGAGAGGTGCCCAGTAAGAAGGAGAAAAGACACCTGAACTTGCCTCATCGACATCATGCTTCAGAGTCTTCATCTTCAGACAGCGGGAAGGTAGCTGTCTAATCTTTGTTGTGGTTTGTGTGTTGATCGATTTTGAATCCAGCAAATAATGCGCAATGATGTTTCTTTTTGAATGTTTCTAATTTTCTTTTTGTTTTTCATTCTTATTTTGTTAATAATATATATAACCCTCTATACATACCTAATAATTCTATAACTGTACTACATCTAGCCGTCGTATAATTATATATCTTTTGTAGATACATGGCTGATTCCACTGATGTAGGCGATTTTGTACGGCAGCAGCCCCGCAAAACTCAGCCTCGAAGGATTAAAAATTGGTGACCTGGTGGGTGGCTGGCTGCCTACGCCCATTAAGGCGGCTTACTCAGCATGAGGGTATCCACCTGGTAGACTAAAAAAAAGCCTGCCATACACTCAACAACATCCACACAACTTGGCGCTGACTTTGCCAAGTTTACGTTTATTTGAATTTAAAATTTAAAAAAAAATATATAAAAGGCCAAAAGATTCCTTAACCCTTTTTGTTTAATTTTAATACACATTTACCAGCTTATCGAATAACATTTGTTACTTTTTCATTCCTTTTTCAATTCTTACATTTAATATTCACATATATATACCTTAGACATGCCTGCTGTTCCGTTCACAGAAACAGTCCATTCTTTAATACAGAGAGATAGTATGTTGGCCGTCTCAGAGGCGTTGGTCTGCCACCAAACCAGCACTTGCCGATTTATTCACGATAAATTGAAAAGAAAATTAGGAAACTATATTGACAGATTGGGGAAATTTAGGTTGCGATATATGGGGAAACTGTGACTATAACGGCGGATGGTACTACTGGTATGTTTTAACTTAGGTTCCCATGAACTTGCAAACAAGTACTAACACAAGAATAAAGGGGTCGTTGGATTCTTGCCGGTGTCTTAATCTTCATCTTCTTTCTATGTCTAGGCCTGATCTTTACCAACTCCAAAAAGAGGGTTCGTACAGGAGGCACGCCAATCTACGGCACAGGCTGGCTCGTTCTACCAACCTACCAGCAATCACAACACGCCTACGGCTTGGACGGCAGCGTTCCTCCGCCTCAGTATCAACCATCAGCAGCGCCCATGCCTCCAAATGGAATGCCAGTCCATCAGAACTATGGTCAACCCCCACCGCCCATGGAGTCTGGGTATATGGGTCCTCCGCCAAACTCCACCTTTGCTGGGACTTCCTCCAACTACAATAACAATGAGTTTTACACACCACCTACACACCTACCACAAGCCTATGTCAAGAATTAAGAGCTTTTGGAGGACGGAAAACAAAGACGAGTGTATGTCGTAACTGGGGGAAAACCATACACAAATTTCACGTAAGCTGGGAAAGACTAACAACAATATGCACACCCGATTATTTGATTGCGACCCGGATTACGTTTCAGCACTAATTTTAGAGAAAAAAATAGCTACCAGTTTTCAATTTTTTTTTTTTTGGGAGAGAGGGGTAGAGAGAATCTTACATTCTAGTTTAGGGATTCACTTTTTTTTTATTAATAGATATTTTTTATGGAGTTAACGATTTTTTTTTGTTTTCATGAATATAATAAACATTTTTAAAGGATATTTCAAGGATTCCAAATTTTATCGAATATTTCCTTTAAAGATCGATGGTTTAGAAGCTTGTTACATTACAACTATCGATTTTTTCCTTGTGTTGCTGAAACCCCCATTTGGAAACCTACGGGGAAAAGTCCTAGCGCTGAAGGGCTCTCGACCCTGTGGTGATTTGGCTTCAGAGAGTTGATATAACAACTCGACGTTGCTCAGCCTTCAGTCGACGTAAGAAGCCGGCAAACCGCACTAGATAGTTTTGGCTCTTTACTGTTCTTTGTTTTTTTTTTAAGCAATGATTACTAGGCTAGCACACATGCGCCTCCTCCATAATATTTATACCGTGATATTTCAAGTGTCTTTTAAAAAAAAAAGAAAATATTGTGCCCTCCATATACTATTCGCTTTGAATTGGAAACTGCGAGAAGTTTTTTTTAAACCGTGTAGTAATGGTGATCTTGGTTCGTTGCCACAAATGTCGGCAACATATCTTATAGGAAAATTTTTTTTTTTTTCATCTATGTAATTTACAATTTTTTTATTCTCTAGTTGTAATGTCTATAATTATAAGTGTATCTTTTACAATAAAAATAATTAATGATTGCCATCATCTTCTTCTTTTGGTTTGGATTTATCAAAAGAAGTCTCATCATCTTGGATCCATCGACACCAGATGATCCCCAATCGCTTTCCTGACTCTGTGGATCAGATTCATGCTTATTTTTGGTCTAACTGGACTTTATCATCATCATTAGAACTTTATTCTTCTTCTTCTTCTCTGTAATCATATCCGCTGGTCCCGTCTCCAGAGCTTTCATCCTCACTTGTTGCTTCGGAACTGCTTTCATCATCACTTTCATTCTCGGAAACACGCCCAGAATCATCGTTTTTCTTTTCCTGTTCAGAGCTGCTATCTTCTTCTTCAGACTCAGAGCTACTTGATTCATCACTAGAATCACTCTCGTTTATAGCCTCCTTTTGTTTATTTCCCATATCTTTCAAACTCTCATCACTACTACTGTCACCCGTAGATTCATGGGCCTCTGTACCCACCTCTACTTCACTAGCCTCTTGCTTTTCTTGTTCCCGTCGATGAATGGCCATGTCTTCTAGATACTCTTCCATCTCGCTCTTTTCCCGCTCAGCATACATCCGATGCCCCTCGCGTCCGACAAGGCTCTTCATATACTCTTCCACAACAACACCAAGCCCAAGAAGCGCAGTCTCATCCATAGACATGAATGCTTGCTTGTACCCCAAGGCCTCGTACAACTCGGCGGCATACAAGTGAAGTGTTTGCAACAAGTCAGGAACGTTATTTCCAGTGTTGCTTCCACTCGCAAATGAAGCTGCACGGAAAAGAAGCTCATCTACAGTCTCCTCTTCTTTGGGAAGTGGATCGTGTCGTGACAAAAATCGTGCACCATATAGGGCATCACACAGTCCAGCACGAAACGGTAACTCAGGATGGTTGTAGTATATGGGACCCCATACCTTGGGCCCATTATTGCTTGAAGTTTCAAGTTGTGAATCTGGAGTGGCCACAGTATGCTGACGGGTTTCTGTGTGTGTACCTAAATCAATAGTCATGTTGCGTGTCAATTCGTGTTTTAAAACAGACCTGTTAACATTGGTTTGCTTCTTGTCTTCATTCAATTCGTTTTCGTAGATTTCGTCTTCATCTGGGGTTTCGTCTTCATCTTGCGTTTCTTCATCGTCTTCATCATCATAACCAAAAAATTTGGTTGTAACACCCTCTTTCTTTTTCTTCATAATAAGCTCAAATGGATTCTTGTAAATTGTCAAAGGCCGAGGTTTGGGTTCATCCACAGAAAATAAATAATCTCTTCTGGGGCCATTTCCAGCTGCAAATGCCTGGTAGGAAGTGTACAAGGAATCAAGTTGTTCCAGACGTGTCACTGCTTTTTTCACAGAACGAAATGCACCCTTTTTCTCTTTTGAGTTTCTTTCAAGTTGGCTTTGCGGCCCAAAATCATCATCTCCCTCGATCGGCTGGGTAGACTGGTCCTCAGACTCGTTTATTTTGGGTCGTTTGTAACTAGGTGTTGCTTCATCATTAGAACTGTCTTCCTCGGTAAACTCTCTTGAGCGCTTTGACTTGTTGCTAATTTCAAATTTTTTGGCAATAAGATCCATATCAGCCGCAGATAAATTCATTCCAAGGTGGTCCCTGGCAAATTGAATAAACTCTGCCATATTTTCTCTAGGAGTGGGTTTGTAGGAAATCTCATCTGCAGCTTCATTACAACTATCATCTTCATCCGGGTGTTGACCAAGCCTAGTTTCGCGAACAAGTCGTCGCTTTAGGGTCTTGAATTGAAGAGGAAGAGAAAATAGCTGAGCAGATGATGCATGGAAGACAGTAGGAACGTCTTGACCACTAGGCTGTAAAAACTGATTCGAGCTACGCTGAATAAGATTGGGAGAATGGTCACTTGATGAAGATAACGGGTGTAAGAACCATCGGCGGGCAGCGCGGCTGGTAAACCCACTACCAAATCCTGTTTCGGTCGAACTAGAAACACCTCCAGCTGTAGCATTAAGAGCAGCAAGTTGTTGGCGCAAATGTGGGCCGCGCGGTTCGTGCAGATATTCAGAATGCTCCGGAGTCAACCCAGGGTAATTAAGTAATTCTTCGCCTTCATCATCTCCATCTTCGCTTTCGTCAGAGTCCACACGAAAATCTTCTATGGCTTTTTTAAGCTTGTTTTTATATGTTTTCCAATCTGTACCCGATGGATTCTCTTCGTCCAGCTTATCATTGGTATTATCAAAAAGTTGCTGTTGCTTCAGTCGCTTTTCTTCTTGCTCTTGCTGAGCATGCCGTTTCTTTTGCTGCAAAACACGCAATTTCTGAAGCTTCTTTTTGCTTAGTTTCTTTGACACTTTCTTCCAGCGACCATTCAAACTCCGGCCTCCCACAGGAAGTCTGTACATGGTATTATACATGTGATTGGAATGTCCACCATGTTTAAACATGTAAAAATTCTGCGATGAAGGTGTGTTATCGGGTAATGAGTGAGAAAAATACCGGGTCTGAGGCCCCATGGAAGGGTACACTTGTTCGTCAAGATTCCCCTGAGGCATTCCCAAAACACCAGATTTATGAAACTTTTTAGAGCGGTGAACAGAAGAAAAGGGAAAATGAAGGCGATAAATTTGGGGTAGCTGGTAGTACGATTTTTTGGAAAACGAGGGTCGAGCAAAACTGGAATTTCGATCAAGTAATTGGTTTGCAGAAACGTATGAAATGTCGGTGGAATGCCGAAACCTACGAGAAGATTCATTTTCGTCATTGGCATGGTCAGATTGTTTATTTATCATATCAATGACTTCAGGATGATACTGCTCCTTACGGGATATTTCAACGTTAGATTTATTGGGCCTTGAAGAGAGTTTACCAATCGTATTGGCTTTAAACAATATGTTATCACTGACTGTTGATGGCCGAAGCGTTTCCGGACGCAAAGGTTCGCCTGGTGCCATAGCTCTGTTAATGGTAACGCTTAATGTTTCTTCTTTGTGATCTGGGTAAGTTTCGGGAGTAATCTTGATAAGTCCTTCTTCATCTTCAGGAACAATATTAGGTTTTCCATCCAAACCAGTAACATATCGCGTCGTTCGTTTCAGTTGACTAGGGTATCCATAAATATTTTTAACGCTGCGTTTATTCTTTTTGGGTTTGTCTTTAGGTATAGTGGCAGGTTTCTGAGGGGGTGGAATTTTTGGAGCTAAAATATCACAATGACTTTGTAACGCGTCTATAGCACTGTCAAATATATGTGGCGTAAATCGCGGTAAAGGATAATTTAAATTATGGACCAAAGGGCTAGGCTGTGAGTGAAGATGATCGGAAGAATTTTGTACCATTTGCAAGGTCCCAGTTCCCGAGGAAAGTTCAATGTCGGATGAAGGTTGAAACCCTAGCGTTTGTTGAAAGTTTAATGGAGATCTAAAACTAGAGGAAGCATATTCAGGTGTAGGAGATGGCGGCTGCGGGCTTGATATAGAAGATTCAGAAGCAGGACTTCGAGGGTGGGATATTTCTGGAGATGGTGATGGTGATTTTTGTAGAAACGGCTTGTGTCTTTGAGCATATCGCCGGTGACTTTTAGAGGGTCTTTTGACAGGGCTGACAGACTCCTGTTTAATAGTGGCTTCCTTGGACAAAGACTGAGAAATGGGAGCAGACGTATCTTGTGGAATTTGTGAAAATAAATGTGAGGAAGACTGGGAAACCAACTGGGGCGGTGATGGTGATTTTTGTTTAATAGGTGGTGACGAGGGTTTCGCAAAAGGCAATGGCGATGGAGATAATGATTTTTGCTTTATAATTTCCAAAGAGCGCCTGTTTAAAGATGATGAAGACGGAGATGGAGATCTCTGCTTTATATCATTAAGAGAAGTTTCCTTTGAGGGTGAAGCTTGATCCTGATCTGACAACTGTGGCGATGTTTGAACGAGATGATTAGTTTGAGGAGCCCAAGAATTAATGTGTGTAAACCGTATAGGTGGAGGAGGTGCTGTATTAGTCGAGTTGTCTTGAACTTCTTGTTCACTCTGAAGAAAGTGTTCCTTGGGGTTATTTTGTTCTTGTTGGTAGAATGCTTTTCTTGGGTCTTCAAACTGTGGCATCGGACGCTGTGACTGGAGTTCTGCTTGAGGATTGGCCTCGATATCTCCATTATCGCCGGTTTTCCGAGCCAGAGGAATCTGGAGCCTGATCTTTGTGGGAGACGTTTGGTTCCGTGGGGAAGTACCCACAGGTACGCGCAGCTGGATGCGCGTGCGCGGAATAGAGATGCTAAGAGGGGTGGACGAACAAAGGGGAGTACCTGGTAGATCGTGGGAGTTTGGATATACCTGGGAAAGCGGGGAGTTTGGATAGCTGCGTAGAGGGAAGTGGTGGCCATTTGGCGATATGCGGTGAGCTGGATTGTTGTTGTATGGGGTTCTATTTAAGGGAGAATGCAAAGAAAGATAAGTGTTTGGGAGAATGCTATTGGAAGGTATGGGATTGGTAGTAGATGCGAGAGTATGCTGAGGAGGTTGGATCAAACCCGAGTTTGTGGTTTGCGACAAATCAGATATGGGAGCAGGCTGGTTTGAAGGCGGCCGTGGACCATGTTCAGAGGAAGCCGAATCCAAAGCCTGATTCAAGGGTATAGAAGTATTATTGTTTAAATCCTGGTAAGATATTTCTTTTTGCTTGAAACTAGGCTGGAGATGTAGTTGCCTGTCTTGTTGTTGCTGCTGCGACCCATGTTTGGGCTCGCTGATAATGGGTTTTGGGTTAAGCGAAGAGGACTCATTTAACCTCGATTGGGAGGGTTGGGAAGGTTTGCGAGTCGATTTTAAACGAGTGGATGATTCAGTCTCCAAAGAGACTATAGGACTAGAAGCCTCGGTGCTAGAAGCGACAGTGGTAGTCGTGTTTTTCTGAGGGTTAAGAGAAGAACCTGGAGAGCCGCTGCGCCGAGTCTTGTGCATCTTTACCGGTCCAACATTCAAGCTGCTGCTCATGGATACGGCAAGATGTTTTGACCGGAGTTAAAATTTATATTATTTTTTTAATTTTTTTTAATTTTTTTATTTTATTTTGGCTATAATGCCAGGCCGTTTTGTATTTTGTGTAACGAGCCTTTTATGATTTTTGGAAATCTTTGGAGTGTTAGTGATGATAGTTGTTTATTTTTTTAATTTTTTTTTTTTGAACTTTTCAAAAGAGGAAAAGAAAATATTTTTCTTATGTATTACATTTTTGTTACAAATAAGTGTAACAGACCGTTGGATTTAGAGGCTAAATAGCATGTAAAAATTATCTAAGCATCTATGACGTAAAATCAATATTTTGTCCAGACAAGTTTTATGAGACCAAATTCAAAGTACGGACGGTTTATTTCTAGTTTCTGGTAGATAAAATTTCTATAAATACTATGTTTATAATAAAAATACAAAGGCGTTATAAATAGTTGGCCTGATCAACTAATGATAAAAAAATAGTTATGTTAGAGTCTCTGGTGTAACGTTAAGGAAGAGGGGATAAAAATAAAGAGAGAAAAAAAAGATAGAATTCAACGCAAATACCATGGCCCGCAAGGATTTGATGAATTGTTTTACTACCATTTAATTCCTCTTTTTTTTCGTTGTTTGATAGTTTGTTCCCCCTTAAGTTTGAAAGTTCTCTAGAATTGTGACAAATCCCTTTTTTTTTAAAAAAGGCTCGTTGTGTGCCTGAAAAAAAAAAAAAAGATCCTTTGTTCTGTCGCAGCATCACTCCAGTATTTGTTATTTTAGAGTGCGTCTAATTCGAAGAACCAGAAAAATAAAGGGAGGAAGGATGGAAACCTTTTCTCCAACTGATTGGGATACTGTTGCTTTATTAAAAAAAAAATTATCCCCAGGGAAAAAAAAACAAAAAAGAAAGGGGTGTTGTAAGAGAGTTGAAAGGTGTTTTGAAAGTGTCAAGATACCGTGCTTTGTTCTGTCGCAGCATCACTCAACAAAAGTGCGTCTAAATCGAAAAACAAAAAACTCACATGTACCATTTTCTAAACCCTAGTTCGTGTAATGAGAGTAAGGGTTATCGGGGGGTTGTTGCTGATTCATCGTGTATTGCTGGTAACCTTGAGCAGCTGGGATGTAATATTGGGGCGCTACTGGGGGGATAGCCACTCCCTCGCGAGGGGGAGCGTGGTTTGTATTATTATTGTTGCTGTTGCTCCCCCCTAGGCCAAAGACTTTAAAGATAACAACCAGTATTAACGCAAGCTGGATCAAAGGCTGAATCCAAGAACGAAGAAAGCCAAAGACAAATTTGAAACTAATGTAGATGGCTAAGATGACAAAAGTCCAGGCTAGGAACTTAACCTCAGCACCAATATCATGCGCATGAGGACCTCCCATAATCTCGGCCATGTAGAGATTCATCTGGGTGAATGTATCGGGAGGCGGAGATCTTTTGCTTGATGGTCGGACCATGGAAACCATGGGTTGGTTATAGACTTGGGGGTTAGGCTGAGGATAGTAGTAGCTGTTAGTGTTGGGATTAAAGGTAGCAGTATCATAGGCAGACTGTGGAATGGGCATAGGGCCCTGTCCCAATAGCGACGAAGAATCATTAACTGAGGTTGATGATCTGGATTTGCGTAGCTTGTGATGATGATGACTTCTTCTATGATGCGTAGTTGAATCAACATCCGCCACCGACTGATTCCTCTGCAAGCGCTGCTGCTGCTGTCGTTGCTGTTCAGCTAGTAAAGCATGAGCTCTTGATGGAGAGTGGGATAAGGAGCGAGGCTGGCTCGAAGTAGTGGGAGTATAAGATTGCTCTGGTTGCTGTTGGTTGTTTGCCAGGAATGAGGGGTCTGTAGGCGAGCGCCCGTTAACGCCCTTTTTGATGTACAGGCCGTGAGTTGAAAACCGAATATGAGCATTTTGATCAGTAGGGATGGAGACAGAGTCTTCCTGGTTATTACTGGGGATCTGAATGGAAGCCACTTTGTCTCTGGGGTGGGAGTTAAAAGAAGAAGAAGAAGAAGAAGACTTCAACGCGGATTTTTTAGGCAGAGCAGTACTATGATAAGATTGCTTGACGACAGTACTGGTAGAAGCAATGTTTGGGTCTGAGGTGTTTTCGAATTTAACAAACTTAACGCGAGGAGGATTAGGGGAGGAGTGAGACCTCATAGTTTTGACGCTAGATGATGCCGGTTGTGTGACCAACTCATTATAAGTTGCAGCGCCTGTCTTAGGGCGCGGTCTGTGGGATGAGGCAGTAGGTCTTAAGGCATAGGGGTTATTTATGGCAGCCAGATCCGCTTCAGGTCTTTTGGGAGGCACATCTGGGTCCGACTCCGAGTCGTCGCTGACGACAGCAACCTGAAGGTTTGTTTCTTGGTGGTGTTTGCGGCGCTGCTCGCGCAGCTGCATTGGATCCAGGTGGGTGTAGTTAGATTCGTATGGGTGGGGGTTGGTAATGGTGCTAGGTATACTTCTGCCGCTACGGTAGCTAGCAGTGTCGGCAGCAATACCAAGGCTGGATTGGTCTGATAAGGTGTAGATGCTGCTGTTGAAGGTCCTGGCATCGCTCCAGTCCGGCTGAAATTCGTAGGAAGGACGGTGAGAAAACTTGGATTTGATTGAGCGGAGAATCTTCTTTTCAATGGATTCTCCGTAGACATCATCCCTGGTATAATGGTGAGAACCAGAATACTTGCCTTTGTGCTTTCTTCTTCTTGATGTAGAAGAAGAGGATGCTTCTGGTAGTATGGCCGCCACGACAGAGGCACTAGGCATAGCAGCATATCGTGGTTGGCTTGGAGGGTGGGATGAATTGTTGTTAGGGTAAAAGTCGTTCGAGGCCATAGAGAGTGGATTTAGTTCAGTGATAATGCAATGGAAATTATAGATGAAGGCAAGAAAAGTTTACAGATATGATGATGAGAAGAAAAAAAAAAGGTTATAATTATTAAAAATTGAATTACTTTTATTTCTATTTTAAATTTTTCCAAGGAATCATTGAGATATTTATATTTTAAAGAAAGAAGGTCTTTGTGTTCATAAGGTCTTTTAATAATGAAAAGTCATAACCGGTATTTATTTTCTTCCCCCACTGCCTCTCTCTCCGAACCAAACAACCATAGTGTGGCACACCAAAAAATAAAACTCTTTTTCCTAAAATTTTAAAATATTTTTATTCTTTTTTTTATTTTTTATAATGCCCTGATACTGAAAGAACAAGTGATCAAGATTTTAGTTGTCGGTAAAGAGGTTGAGTGGATTCGTTCAGATTACCAGCTGAACCCAAAGACAATCCCACACTCATCAACTTGGTTTTTTTTCTCCACAGTTCCCACATTGGACTTGTGGGTAAGTACAAACTTTCCTTTCCACGGTTCTGCCGAGCGGTAAGATGCAGACGGGACCTTTTTATTTTTATGTTTATTGATTTTTTAGTTTGTTAACCTTTTTTTTTTAGAAAAAGTCTTTTGGTCTTGTCCCAGACATTAAAGGGGAAGACAAAGATAAAACTCGCACCCAACGCTTGTTATTTTTTAGGCTTAATTTCTTCATTCAAAAAAAGGCAACCACTTCTCGGGGAATTTTCCTTGATCGAAATAATAACAAAAAAAACCCCATTTGATGCTATCCGGAACATCCGATTTTGGATGGAAGAAACCAAAAACAAGACTATTAAATCTATCTTTTGTTATTGGGGTATATAAAACCAAAGATTTGCTGCATAGGCAAACAAAAAAAAGCACTTCATGAGAATGATATGAGGCCTGTACTGTCTTCTTTCGTTTTAAATGAGGATTTTCGCTCAAAAGGTCTTTGAAGGCTTTTATTTTTCCATACGAAAATGGATCAACAGACCTATATAACGGTCTGCTGGGGTTCTGGGTGATGTGTTGTCAAAGACTTAAAATATGAGCCATATTGCAAGTACGCAGCTCCTGCGCATGATCATCTGAAGCGATTGGTTCAATATTGAATGATCTACTTACTGGATAGTTTCTTTATTATCTGATCATTCAAATGAGGTAAGTGTCGATATTTTTTTTTGACGAGCATCTTGGTCGTTTTTGCCAACATTAAACAAAACAGCCAACGCGGATAAGCCGTTGGCGAGTGGAATTCATGTGAGCAAATCTTGCATATCCATATGTGCTAGCTTCCAATTGACTCTTAGAAAAAGAAATAAACGCTTACACCCGCTAATGAGGCGCGGCTACAAGCCCATTTTTAGAAGAGCAAATCTCAATAAGCCCATTTGATCAAACACGCGCGAAATAGCATCAAATCAGAAAAAAAAAGGCGTAGAGCTAGCCATGATCAAGGACGTGTTGGGCGTAGTTGGATTGAAAATAGCGATATACTCAATAAAAAGGAAAAATAAAAAAAAATCATTTTTACTACTAAAAACTTTAAAAAAACGCTTTCAATCATAATGATGATGATTTCTTGTCCATTTAAGTGTTGATTAATATTACGCATGCTCAGATGACTGGACCCTTTGAGTTGCTACCAAGTGCTTAAAAATAGTCCTGCGCAAAAATCAATGAAATTATCACTTTGGCACCGTTTTTTTTTCTCTCAGCTCTCATACTAACAACTCGCAATACATCATCGATACTCCTCCAGTGATTACCCAGCTCTAAGCTCCATTACTCAACAATATTATAATACCAGTGACATCACATAGGTTCAAGCTATATCTTTCGACTAGCAATTGTTATTGCAAAAATGATAAAACGTATACGTGACTCCGTATTAAGCAACTTTTGCTTTAATCAAAGTACAAACAACAATGCAATTCTCCAATAAACAAATTAATTATCTTCACTTAAATATATAACGTAGAATCATCAACGTAGTAGAGCTATTAGTCCTTTTTTTTTCTCTTCTCCTTTTATTTAATCTGCTTTTAAAACAAAAAAAAACACGACATGCTCTTTCCTTGCTTTCGTCATGTCTTAAACAAAAGAGCAGTGGAACCTCAAAAAGTCATCCCTACTTTTTTAGGATCAAATGTAGTAGTTCGATATAGAAAGCGAATAAAAGGCTAAATACATTTATGACCTAATAATTTTTCTAGTTGTTTATGTCATAAGAAAAAAAAGTCCGCACAATACTAAAATTTAAAAGGAAATTGTTAAAATAAAAATTAACTATACATTAGGATGTTAAAGTGGATATGACTGCATAGATGTTTTTGCAGCTCCTTTCGCTTCAATTCTGTTCCAGATAACCTCGTAAATAATGGCACTACTCCGTAATCCAAATCTACCAATTTATGTTTGTTTTTGATTCTTCTTTTTTTGCTGTCTTCCTTCTCCTAGGAAACAATACCTTTTTATCTTTTTACTTATGATAAAACAAACATACAGGATGTCTAAAAGAGAAGCCAATATGGCAAGAGAAAAAAAAACCAATTTGTCAAATTGACTTAAAAAACCTTCACAAGGTAAATAAAACTTATTATTTACTTTTATTTAAAATATGGGGAATAAAAAAAGCATTTTTTTGTAGTTCGTTTAAATTAACTTTTTTTAAAAAAAAAACGGAGAAAGAAAACAAAATTTCTGATCTTCAAAAATTATCTCAAATACTTCTTCAACATAATCCTGTTTTTTTTAATCCTGACATTATTGACATTCACTACTTTATCAAATACATTTAGATATTCATACAAATCAATTGATTTTTACTTCTCAACCCTTTGAGCACATGTCGTACTTTATTTTCTTCCATCAACACAATTTTTTGCATCTCGTGAATAACCTAAATACTACTGTACCAAACCTTATACATAATCTTATTGAAAGAAAAAGCTCTGAGTAAAAAAAAATTAAAATTTGTCTATCCATGTGTTAAAGCAATATAATTCTAACTTTGTTTAAAGAACCCCATAAGAGATGAGAGTCATAACTTTTTGGATATTAAATAATTTTCAGTTAAAAAGTTTGATCTGGTACTTCTTACCGTTATTGGTACACATCCGAGTTCACTTACCTATTCACGAGATTATTAATACAAATACGGAGAGCAAGATAAAAAATTGAATAAAAAAGTAGGAGGAGGAGAAGGAAAGAAGTTTTGTAGAAAAGAAAACATTATTTTAAAAGCACTCAAGAAGATGAGGCACCAAGGAACAGAGCAATCTAAACAGGTTTTTTTCCCTTGTACTAAGAAAAATATTAATATGGCAATTATCTTGTACCCTTGTTGATTAGGTAGCGGCCCTTAAGTGGTACTGTTGTGGATTTAAGCTCTTATATTACAACGCTAGGCTCAGCGGTTGCTATTGTCATTTGTTGCCATGTGGGTCGCTATATTGGAGTCTTTTCTATTCAACCCGTTTTTTCAGAAAAAAGGCCTCCTGGAGCTTTACTTTTGTTCCTTTTCTTTCTGGGGAAGGGGGAGAGAGATCTCATCAAGTTTAAGATAAACAGATAACATCACCTTCTATTTATTACTAAATTAACGTAAACCAAATATTAACCTTGAAATGTTATTTTCTTCTGCTTTCAGATGTCTTCCCATGGAAAGGCTATTTTACGTTATACTTCTCTTCCTATTCTTACAGTCAGTACAAATACCACCCCGTGGCATCAAGTTTTGTTAGGCGACGTATGAATGAATTCAACAACTTTTTATCACAGCCACTTTCTCATAATCTTATAAATTTTCTGTAGCATTAAATAATATATTTTATACCTTTTATACTCAGGATTTTTGCCGAGACTGACCATCAATTGATTTTTCCCCAGTATACCAACCTGTTTTCTTATTTCTAATTATTTGCTTATGCCCAAAGGTTTGGGTTTTCCATGCATGCAGGGCACATGGAAACAAAGGGGGAAATTTTTCTGATTATAAACTATCTCCACCCCCACTTGATTCCTTTAGGGCTGGAAATTCGGATAGAAAAAGAGGTTCGTCTTTCGGCACCATGGCATCAAGAAGAGGAGGCGGGCAAAGAATTTGTTGTTTCTGGAGATCTTGGCTAACTAATAATATTTATTATATTGATGCCGAAGATTTTAAAGGTCTTGATGATAATATTTTTTCTTTAATGTCTCGTACATTACTCATATTAGCAACTCTTGAAGCAGTGCGTTTGAAAATATTTTTAAAAGAGGCTCTCAAGTTTATTCCTTTTACTTAAATAAAAATAAAAGTAAAAGACATATGGTCAATAATTCATTCCCGTTTTTAAGGGTTTTCAAATAAAATACATGAGAAGGTCGAGTTTTACTTTTTCTTTTCAAAGAAATTCAATTCTTATCTTGATTTAGTTAAACTAAACGGTATTTGCAACAAATTTTGGTTATATTTTTCGAACAAAAAAATGCAAAGAAAAATCAATAGAAGATGAAGAAGAGAAAATAACTTTACTAGCATGCGACATTGTTACATTTGTAAACTCTATCCGGTAACGAGATGCCTCCATCTTTGAAAACATGAAATGCGATTATTTGATTTTCTTCCTTCGTTTTTTAACTGTGGCTTCTTCTTTTGTTTTTGGCCCTTTTCTTATAATAATGCTCTTTTAATTATTATTTCAACTAAAATCATTTCAAAAGGCTATGTGTACACTGCCTGAATACTAGATAATGCCAACCCAAATACTTATTCTCACAGCGATGGAAACTCTAATACTTCTCAAATGGTTGAAACAACCAGAGATTTGTCTACACGTTTTGTATATCATAACAAAAGAGGCTTATGAATATTACATTCAATATAATCTCCAAGAACAATGTATATAAATATATTTTCTTTTCCTTAAAATAATTACTGGATCTCCTTAATTGCGTGACAACTTTTGTTCAAATATCTTTATTTGTTAATGATTAGAACAGAAACCCAAAAGCTTGTTTCATTTAAATATCTGCTTTAGTTTTTTTTTTCACTCCTTTAAAGTCCGTTTCTCCTTCTTTCCCGGAATATTCTTAATATCATGATGCACAGGACTGTAACATTCTCATCTTGGAAAATAATGTTTTATTCCCAATCTATGCAGTATGAGTTGCTTACTTAAATGAAAAAGCCAGTGAAAAAAAGGCTCATAGCACTGTTAAACAGCTGGTAAGTTAATTACGCTTCATGTCTTGCTAACCTTCTTTTTGGTCAATTTTTTCTCATCATATTGATTAAATAATATCTTTCATGACGGAAAGTTTTCACCTTTGATTTTTAATTTTTTTTCCCTTATCTTTTTCGTGTTTTTTGCAAAAAATTTAAAGTCTTATTTAGTCAAAAATGGGTTTCTTTTAAAAAAATATATATCCCCTCAAATTTTTTTCTTTTAAAAAAACACTTCTTCAAATTTTTTTTTTGATTTATATTAAAAAATATGTTTCAAAAGAAAAACCACACCTCACTTTCTCTCGTCTTTCTTTTTATTTTTCAAAATCTCCTGTTTTCATTTTCCAGTGTTGCTTGAGAATGACGAAGATGATGATTCTGCAGGATTCAAGCTTTTTATTGTCTCATCAGTTTTACACTGCTCTCTTCGCCCCGGTTTAAACTTTTTTTTTCACACCATCACATTCCGCGTATAAGTTTATATACGAGGAAAAGGAAGAAATATATAAATTTAGTTTTTCTATTTATTTTTTTTCTCATTCTTTTTTAAATATCAATGTTGAATAGTTCTGTTGTCTCTCTTCCCCGTTTTGTTTTTCTTTATTTTTAAAAGATGAGATGAGATGAGATGACCCGCAATCTTATGCAAAACAAAAAGCCTACATTATGAATTTTAAAAAGATTTTTTTATTCAGTTATAATTTATAATAAGATCTTTTAATTTAAATGAAAAATTGAGTTCAGACCTATTAGAATCATACATAAATATTGCATTGCCTTTTTTTTTTTCAAGTCGTCCTCTCCTTTATTCAAATGGATTAAAAGTTTACGAAATAATCATTGGTGTTTCATTTCTTCATCCACGCAGTCTCTTCACGTATATTTTTTTTACACGATTTCGTGTTTATATATATCCGAAAAGAAACCGAATTAGACATTCAAGTAACTTTTCTGGTATTTTTGTATTTTGTTTAAAAAAAATTATAATAAAACATATATTAACCATTATAAATATTCAACTTAAAATTACTTTTACTAACATGAAAAAATACGCATATACAAAATTATTGCCTCAATAATCCGCTACTAGTTTAATTCATGAGCATCATGTTTGTATCGTGCAATCATTTCCTTTTGATGCCTCATTTCCCAGTCCTTTATGAAAAACGCCCAAACGGTGCTTGCAATCACAATATTGATTACAAGCAAATTCATGGAAGGTAAGAAACCAAACTTTACAAACACGTTGACTAAAAAGTCAAGCAAAATGAAAAAAACCACAAACTGAACTGCCACCTGCAACAGGGGGGGCGCATTGTTGAGCGCAGCATACTGCGAAGAGACTTGTAAGGCAATATTTTCCACTTTGGAAAAAAGCGAGCTAGCAACATCAGCACTAACAGTTTTTGAGGCTGTTGGCGGATTACCACCCAAAAAGTGAGTTTCTGGGATTCTCCGACACAGCAACACCTGTTGACTTGAATGCTGATTGCGTTGCAATTGTGATTGAGGCATAACACTCAGCTGCTGCTTTTGAGGCTGCCACATGTCTTCCTGAGTCTTTTTTTCTTCGTTTTGCCCGTTTCTGGCAAAAGACAAGTGCTCTCCGGATCTGTTTTCCGTTTGCAAAATATCCGAAGCAGACACTGTGTTGGATGAGTTGCTGATTTGACGGGGTGAAAAAATATGAACTGTTCCCAGTTCAATATTATCTTCCGTAGCTCCGGATGAAGCTGGTAAATGTACTCGGTGTTGCTGAGCTTTAATTCTACCAGCACGCATTCTCAAAGGAATTTTTGGTTGCTCTAAAGCAAAGCTTGTTCCACTGCTGTTGCTGCTACTGCTACTTCCGCCTCCATTAGTGCTGCTGCTACTACTTTCACTGCTGCTACTTTCACTACTACTGCTGCTGCTATGGCTGCTGCCCGCCGAAACACTTCCAGAATTGCTAACGCGACGCTTTGGATAAGTAGAGTAGAGGTTGGACATTTCTTGGTTGCTTGCAGTAGAGCTAGGAACACGCGATGAGATGGGGGGTAGGGGGTATGGTTGCCAGGTACCGCCATAAACAGGCAAAGCTGGCGACTGGGGTGTGGAAGCCATGGGGGCTCCATAAAAGGTTGGCGCGGAGTAAGATTTATAAAGACATGGGTTTTGTTGCATGGGTTGTGGAGCGAAATATGAACTGGGGCTGCCATAGACATAACTGGCATTAGTATTGTTTGTTTGGATTGGATGCAGGTACGACTGTTGGTGGGGTTGTTGGGGTTGCTGAAATGGCTGTTGCTGGTGAGGATAAAGACAGGGCTGTCTATTGTCTTGTAAATATGGAGACAATGGAGCCATTTTGGGCGGAGAGAAGGTTTGTGTGAATGCATTTTGATGTAAGGAAGATGCAGAAGGAGACGGTGCAGGGCTAGGTATTCCTGACTGGCGTTTTTTTCTATCCAACGTTTCTTCGGAAAACTCTTTTGAAGGGAACAATGCGGAGCTCTGGCGAAGAGAGGGTTTTATTTCCGAAGGCGAGACAGCAATTGAGTGGCGGTTTCTTTTAGCGCGTGCTTTGTCGGCATTAGTTGACTCAAAATGGACTGTTTTGCTCGGTCTTCTATTAGAAGAAGAAGAGGAAGAGGAAGAAGCTATGGAAGAACTTGCACTACGAGGAGACTCGAATGGTGTTTTCAGGCTGGGATATGAGTAGTAGTTATGGGCATTTTTAAGAAGAACAGTGCCTAAAGAGCTGGACCGTTTATGCTGGAGAATCTGAGGAGCAGATACAGTGCGTCCTGGTGAGTAAGGAGAGAAGAAATGTTTATTAGAAAAATCAGTTGATTTAGCGCTGCGTTTATGATGTTGATGTAGCTGGCGTTTAAGTTCGGGGCCTATATTTAGTGGGAAAAAAAATTAGAGGTGATTCCAATTAAAATAAATCCTCAGTCTAAGCTATGGTTATGACAATCGTGGACTATAGTATTTTATATATCTTTGAAAAAAAGATAATATATACAATCTTTTTTTCATGAAAACAAATGGAGAATGATGGCTGTTTTTTCAACGATTTCTTCTATAGCACGATATATAATTATATGTAGTCACGTTACGTAGGTACACAATAACTTACCATTAGATGGATCTGTAAGGGGCATGTATGTAGGAGTGGTGGGAGATGGCAGGTCGGTGTGATTTCTGGAAGCAAGTTTATGTCCTGACCAACGTCTCGAGGACGTTTCTACATAGCCTCGAGGGTCCATTTAACACAATTGTAGACTGGTAGCTTTCAGGGTGTTTTAAGAATGGCGATTATTAACGAGAATATAGATATCTCGAAATTCTTGTTGGGAAGGGAAAAAGGAAGGATGGAGGTATATGTAGAAAAGATGTATATGTGTTTCCTTATGAGCTCTTTTTTTTCTCTAAAAAACTAAAAAACCGTATATAACTATAAAGAAAGTAAAAAAAGAATAAGACCGCAAGATTTATTGTGTGAGATTTTTCTTTGGTCCTTGTACTACATTATTTACTTGGCTATTTACCACATGTGAAAGCTAGTAGTATGTACATTCCTAGTGCAGATAGAGATAGTTTCTCAAACAAACAGATTTAGCTGGACCTTTGCTTTTTTTTCCCCCTAGTAGCTTATTTTTTTGTTCTCTTTCCATGGTAAAATAGAATTTCTTTATCTTTTCTTATTCGTCAATTCCTAAAGAACTAGAGACATGTTTCTTTTTTGATAATTTAAATTCAAACCGTGCAACTATACTTTGAACAATCTTCTGTTTTTTTATCTCTCTTTCTGTCTCTGTCTTGTTGTTCTCTTATCTCCATTTGTGGATTTCTATTGATGTGTTCCTTGTTTTAAATATCGCTCATAAAGATCCAAAAGTGCGGCATCAGCAGTAGCATCATCTGTGGTAGTGGTAACATTACTGGCGAAAAGATCTTCGGTGAAAAAGGTCCATATATCGTTCCAAAAGCTTAACTGTTTTAGGATTCCGCCTTGCCCAGAAGTAAAAATAGAAACCAGGGCCTTTTTATATTATATTTTGTATTGTTTTTTCTCCATATTTCTTCCATGGTGTAGGAATGATTTAAACATTAATGTCATGAAGAGTTAAACAACAAGATGGCTAGATGACAATTTTATCAGTTTAAAAAAATTTAAACAGAATTGACGTTGAAAGTCGTTTTATGAGATTTAATGTTATCGTTTGATCTTGAAAAAATATAGATTTAACTCATAATTTGAATCTCTGGTATATCATGTCAGTGCATACACATCGCTCCTGAAAAAAAAACTATATATTAAAGAAAAAGAAGAAATACACCTAAAAACTTTAATGGCGAAGAAAAAAAAAGAAAAAAAAGAAGAAACTAAGTGCACGCGTCAGACGCGTAGAAGAAACGCGAAAAAATAAATAGTAACGGATATAAGAAAGAGCTTCCTTAATGGGATAGAAGAGGGCAGGCAAGGTATCATGTAAGGGAGAATACAAACTGTTTCAAAAGCAGGTTCGTTTAAGTTTAGACAACGTGCATACAGATGGTATTTTATTGAAATCAGGCAGCATTTTTGTCATTTAGGTAATCAGTAAATAGTATTATATTTGGGATTAGCGTTTGTTTTTGGGAAAAAAAAAAATTTATCACGATGTCTCGGAAAAGCCAAAAATATTAAAAGGCTGCTAGTTCTGAGTGGAGGTTTGTTTGTTTTTTAAGAGAGAAGAAAAGGTTTGATTTTTAGTGAATGCTATGTAATATGTTATGTAATAATGACTAATCATGATGTCATTAAAGCTTGGAGTAACCATTAAAAAAATATTTATATAAAAATATCTACAAGGCCCATTTTTTTTAGCAGTGATATGGACATAAATAAACCAAGCTCAGATCCGCATTAGTTTGTGTTTTGCGTAGTAAAGATTTAGCGATATTCACAATATATTTGAACAACTTTTTAACGGATGATTGAATCACTTGATTCATCTGTTTTTTGTTGTTAACAGTATAATTTTAGTATGATTTGTAATAAATTTGCACCAGTTGTTGTTATTGCTATCATTGACAACACCCCTCCCAACACTTCTTATCCTTGCTGTGACAGTCAAAGAGAAGAGCGGTAACTTTAAAAACCAACAAACTGCATCTAAATTGTTTCCTCTTTCTTTATCTTTTTTTATCATCATTATCTTTTTGCGTGTGTTTTTTTATTCTTTTCATTGGATTTCTTCATCTACGATATTCTGAAAAAGTCATTCTTAAATATAAAAAATGAGCCAAAGCCAAAATAACCCCACAAATACAAATACCACTGAGTCAACTGTCGTAAAGACCATGTGGGGTCAAGCAGTTGCAAGTGCTGAAACACCAATTCCCGCATGGACCTTTGCCGTAGGCTGTAAGTAAAGGTTGATTAACTTGACTGGACTTTGCTGACTGGAAACAAAAATTGATCAGTATGGCTGGCATTCCCCAAAGCGGCCCAAAACAAGGCTTTTAGACCAGGAACAAAAGGCATTATAGGGTTCAGTTTGACTCAGATATTGGGAGGTTAGTAGTGCATCAAACCAGTTTTAATTTCGGATATATCTTTAACTGGAATGTTTAGGATACATGATTTATGATAACGATTTGATCAACGGTGCTGGATTTTCTTCAGGTATTATATTTTGCTTTATTTTGTCTTGTTATATTGAAAACTAACTTAACCGAAAAAAAAGTCTGGAGCGCATTATATTTGCTGGCTTATGGCCGACGAGCCATTAAGAGCGTGAGACCATTCCCGCTCGGTCTTGCAACAATGGCCGGATTCAACGCGGTGTATTATGGCCGCCACTTCTTTTTCCCTAAGAACCGGGCATCTTTACCAGAGAATGGTGGGATCTAAAGTGATTTAAACAAAAAGGACTTTATCATTAATAGCATAGTAACAAATATATTATATATGAAATAATTAAAAAAGTGGGAAAGTAATTGATGAAAATAAATCAACTGTTTATATTTGTTTTGTGCGGCTTGAATTCTTATGTTGACGTAAACGACAGACCTGGTGGTCGCACCTTATTTTGCTGTGCTGTATTGTACGATGCTGCTTGAGTCAACCTGACAGCTTTTTTTTAAACACTGCCACCCAAACAAATATTTAAGTTTTTTACAGCCCTCCGAATAAAGAAAGAGTCCAGCGGGATTTTCTTTTTTCTTCATTTTTATACTTTGTTGGAATTTTTTTTTGCTTATTTTCATTCTTATAAATTAATCTGAGTAACTAGTTCAACAAGAAGAATTTTCATATTCTGCCTATCACTCTATTTCTATTCGTTTTTTTTGTAAATAATGTCGGGGAAAATTGATTGTAAGTATCAAGAATAAAAGTTATTGAATATTTCAATAAACTAACAATTTTTATTTCATATAGTGGGAAGTCTTACAAACGCCACATTCACATCAGGAGACACCATCAAAGGTGTATTGAAACTCCGGTTTGAGTCTGCAGAAACAGTTCGCAACATTCAACTCAAGTTAGAGGGTGTTGCTTTTTCAAGAACACCCGTCATTGAGAACCAGAAGGACTCGCGAGACTCAAACAAAGAGTCCTTTGCGATCGAAATCCATAAGTTCTTGTACCTCACACAAACCGTGTTCCCACCACGCGCTGTCGATCAGGCCTCCACTACGCATCAGTTCACTTTGCCCGCAGGCGAACACCAGTACCCGTTTTCTTTCAAGATTCCCAATAACACGGACTGCGAACTGATCAAGCAGCCAGCTCCACTGTCGCTGTCGCGATTTGTGATTGATAACAAATCCATTGACTATGCGCGGGAGACCTCGAGACATGTGCGCGGCCCGCTCCCGCCAGCGCTTTCCGACATGTCGCAGATTGCATCTGTTCGGTACTTTTTAAAGGCAACCGTTAATAGAACGTCTTTTCTTCGAGTCAACCTCCGTATATACCAGCCGTTTATTTACATTTCGCCTGATCGAATCGACCCCAACGTTGGCATGAATGAAATTCGTTATGCGCGCAGACAAATCTCGCTGCCGATGGACCGAGCAGCCGCGCTGGCTATGCAGAAGCAGCAGCAGTCGCAATCTCAGCAGCAGCAGCAAAAGGGGTTTTTCAAGTCTCTCTTTTCATCTGGACAAAATGCTAGTGCGGCCCCCAGCCTTAACATTATGTTTGACATGAGGTATCCGACGTACATAAATCCGACGCAGGAACTGCCGCTGCGGCTGTTTGTGATTCACCTGAAGGACCCCCGCACGACTGGATCCGAAAACGCCCCGACGGTGTATATGGATGATCTCATTATTAAGCTCTATGCTGTCACGGAAACACGATCACAGGAATACTCCAAGAGACACACGCATTCCATCACACTGATGAACCAAACTAACATGAGGATTGCACTGCCTGGATCTGAGTTTGCGCCTGCTACGGTGCCCAAGCTCGGGCAGGTTTGGGAGGCCGAAATACCCTCTGCAATTTGGGAGAAGGTTCGGATTCCTGACTCAGTTGCTCCGAGCTTTATGACGTGCAACATCATTCGGAGTTATTCCGTGGAGATTGTTGCCGGATTTTCTCTCAGAAGCAGTTACTCGACAAATTCTCAGTCATCCCCGATTCAGTACGCTTCAGTGGTTGGAGACATTACGATTTTGTCTGGCATCAAAAAGAAGGACTTGTCTGCGCCACCACCCAAGCCCCCACGACCAGCTGTTCCGGCTGGTAACGTAAATGTGGATCCTGAAGCAGGGATTGATGCGCCGCCGCCTTCGTACAATGAGGTCATTCAGGATGAGTTGGCGAATCCATCTGATCGCCGTACATTCCAGCAATCTTCAGAATATTATTCTAATCTGGAGTCATTAGATACAGATAGAAAGCATTAAATTAACATTTTAAAAATTGTTTATTTTTTTATTTTTTGGTTTAAAATACAAGATAGAAGACAAAACAATGATCGTAAAACAGAATAGTATATATATATTAGGCCAAACAAAAATTAATCGGTTGCTGGGGGAGTAGATGGCTTAGACACAGAGGGTGATGGGGGCTTGGAAACGTCAGGCGTTGAAGGCTTTGAAAAATGGCCGTTATCAATCTTGGCGACCCATCTGGGCTCAATGACGAGAGCCTCACCAGAAACACACGTCTTGACTGTATATGGAGTATCTGTGGATCCGTTTTGGGTCTCGACCACGGAGATAGTACCTCTGATGGTAGCCTTACGGCCGTCGACCTTGATGCAGCGAGCATGGAGGGCGACAATGGAGTTTGCAGGGGTAGGGGCGAGATACTTGATATTGAGGGAGCCAGTGACACCGAGGCCATGGGGGAGGCATGGGAAGCCGCATCTGCAGAGACTCTCGTCCATGAGGGTTGCCAGCAGGCCTCCGTGGATAAGGCCCTGGTGACCACAGAGCTTACCTCCAAGGTGGTAAAAGACAATGATTTCGTTGAGTAGCTGGTCATCTTTTTCGTCTTCTTGGACGGGGCCGTCGTTGTAACCGGGGATCACGGGGGATGCTGGGCGTGGGGGGAGGGCCTTTTCGCCTGGCGTGCGCCGCGCGACCAGGGTGAGGGGTGTGTGGGCAATCATGTTGGGGCCAGCCAGAGTGCCGGCCGTCAGAGAGTATTCGGCTTGTTCGTCGGGGAGGTCGTAAGGATGTTCAATGTCGAACCGGTCCAGGGCCAGAAGAGCCTTTGTGAAAGGGTGAGAGACAATGGAGTCATACTCGTCCGAGTAGGTTGCTTGGAAAGCTGGTTTGATTGAGTCTGTGGAGGGGCCTTTGTTGAGGTGGTCGTGAGTGGTGGGAGGGGTCATTGGGATGGCTGAAGTCATTTTTATGCAGTAGTGGGATGTGTGGGGTATGTATATGGATGATTTGGAGAATAGACAGAATAGTATGGATCTGGTTTAGATGGTATGAAGATTTTGAGATATAGTTTGATAAAGTATATGATAATGCAGACAATAATAATAATAATAAAGAAAAAAAAAAAGAGAAAAAAAAAGCCAATTCTGGGGAAAAGTCTTGAGTATTTATATGAGATGCTCTGTTGAAACAAAAAAAACGACGAGGTCCTTAGTTCTTTGATATTAAAAAGATTGATGGAATCAGTGCTTATTGTGTGTACCCTAATAATAGTCCGTAACTCAAATCCCAACAAAATCAACAAAAAAAAAGCTACCTGGAGTATATAATTTTCCGTATTCGGCGACCGGACACCGGTCCTGAGTGTTTTTTGTTAAATATAGGTGAGGGGTGTGAGGATGGCTGGGTATATACTTGTATACATATTGATTCAGGATAATCATGATTCGGGGTTTTTTATATACTGAGTAATCTATAATTCGGAGACTCTGCTAATTTTTTTTTTTAATGATATAAGACTCACTCATCTTCTTCTTCTTTTTTTTGTTGAGAAAAAGTCTCCAGCAAAAATCCTGTAAATCAAACTGAGTAGCTTCGAGGCGTGGTTGTTTGTAGGCAGCAGCTTTTGACTCGAAAAATCGGAGGACCCAGTGAAGGAGCCCGGCTGACATTTAGGACATAGCAGGGCCGCTTGGGACGAGCTACGGCTGGGACGGTCGAGTTTCTGCGGGAAAGTGCAACGCTAGCCGTGCGCACCGTCAGCAGTTACGTAAGAATACGTGGCATTTTCCAGGGCAAAATGGCCGGCGTGGGGTGCTAGCAGCTCCGAAACAGAACAACGCGAGTGGAGGCCATCAGCCAAAAAAAAGGGGGAAGCTTAGGAGAGGGGACAAAAAGATAGACTTCAGATAGACTTTAGGAGTCTCTTTTTTTTTATCAATGATAGCATGAAACGACTGACATTCATAGAATATATTTCGCTTTAACTTGGTTTAGTTTAACTACATTTAACAGCAATATAACGACGAGATTAAACCCTCCAGATCGCTTCATTTCTCTGCGTGTCGAGAGCTACAGAAAAAAAAATTTTCCTAAGAGCCCTCAGCCCTTCCCTCTGCCCGTGGATATTTTTTTTCTGCACATAGTTTTTTGCGCCGCACAAGCCTTTAAGAGGGAATTTTTTAAGGTTTTTCTTTTTTTTTTCGCCACACACTAGCACGTCGGGAATAAAAATGAGTACGTTGGCATACCGTATGAGCGCCAACGGGATAATTTTAAAAGCGAATTAACGAAGGTATTGGAAACAAAAAAAAACGGCAAAAGAAAAGAAAAAAGCCAATGTTGTATGAAATCAAAGTCTATCGCTGAAATCTTCCTTGTGTAGTCCGTAGATCGGCCCAAGACTTATTTCTTTTTAGTTAATCCTACAAAAACGTTTATACTACTATCTGGACATTGGCCATGGCGTTTGGCCCAACGTGTGAGTTTATTTCTCTTGTTTCGTCAACGCTGATTAAAAAAATCGGACGCAGTTTCGGCCTTTTGTTAGGCGCGCGGGTCTTGCACATAACAACTTTTGGTCTGTGTATAACGTAATTTTTTTCTTCAGACTCACATGTCCACGCCCCACGTACCCCGGGGCGTATATGCTGGTCTGCTTCCCGCCCTCTTTTTCTCGGCCCACCCCCAGGCTCTGCAGAAGCGGTTTGTCCGAGCACTGAAAGAGAGGGGGAGGGACAGCGTGTGGGGATGTTTTTCCGAGACTCCCGAGCGAGAAAAAAAATGTGGTTGAGATATGATTTCAATGAAGAAGCTCATGGAAAAACGATAACCAGAGGCCTTTTTTTTAGGTAAAAATAAAAAAAATTGCTCACGAAGATACTTGACAAGAAATCATTTTCGTATCTTCATGGAATACTGGCACTCTATATATATGATGATATTCAGATATCATGGAACTTAGTTGAAAAAAAAGGTATGAAAACTGCTACCACCCCCTCCACCCCATTCTTTTGTTCTCGATCTACAGGTATAATGCCGACTTAGGCCCTATCTATATGCCTTCATATCTGGTCCAATTTATCTTTATTTTTGAAACCGTTCATTTATCTCACCCCTCTTTTTTGACGTTCGGCACGTTTGTGAAGCTTTTTATTTGCTGTTTAAAAAAAATTCAACTTAATTAGGGCTGAGTTGTTATCTTTAACGTGATATACATTTAGGTCCTTGTAAACAAATCAACCTCATCGGGTTACACTCGGTCTATGCCACAGAACTGTGGAAAATCCCAAGGAGAAAGAAACCCGAGAATCCCATAAGAGCGTTTTTTTTCAAAACATACATATCGAAAGACTTAAAACTCGTTATGTCAAATGCGGGGATGGAGGGAATATTTGATGAAACATGTAGATACCATATGAGATACTTGAACAAAAAAATGGGAAATAATTCCGATGGAAACTATTATCTTCTTTAAATGTTGGGGTCATAACTTGATTGAAAATCAATTAAAAAGAACCTTGGACTCAATTCAATCTTTTACAATAGTCGTCTTCATATATATGGGCACACTCTACTACTGTTATTCAAAAAAAAACTGTGAAACCTATTTATTTCTCCATTTTTTTTTTCAGGTCTCAATTGCAACTTCCGCTTTGCTGTGAACCTTTTTTTTCATCCGTGTAGAAGGCCTCTCTGTCCAGTCGTACTCTGGTCTTCTCTGCCTACCTCTTTCTTCGGACCTTGCAAAGCCTTGCCCCGACGCAATCTCTAAGAAACTGAAAATGCGGGCTGATGTCACTTTTTGGGGAGCACGGCTGTGTCCCATCATGTGACTCGATTTGTCCTAACTTGACAGGAATCGTAAAAAAACTTAAAACCCCAACTGTAGGAAATTCAAGTAAAACCAACGCAATTTCTTTTTTTCTCAAACATCTATTGTCAGTTTGAAATATATTTATGTTTATCGTATAGGTCTTTTTCAAATTATCTTTAAACATCAGGTGTAATAAAGCCAAAGCCCTTGGAGGTTTCTCTTAACAAAATAAACGCCACTTTTTTTAAAAAAAATTCTCCAAAATATAAATAGCTGATACTTTTCATACTTTGGATTTTTTTTCTTCTCTACCCAGAAATCCACCTCTGGGTCACTCTGACATCATTCAGAGTAAGTTGAAAACTTCAATTTGTTCCATCAAATTGAGTTGACAGTGAGAAACATCTACTTAAAAAGTTTTAATGAGAGAAAAAGAATAATGGGTAAATGAATTTTTAACCTTCAGTTATTGAAATAGTCGCTTTCATGAAATTTATTCACATTGCTTTTCTTTTGATTCTCTTTTTCTCTAATTAAAGCTAATTACTATTACGCTTATTATCATTGCGTTTTATTCATTGCTTTTTTGGTTTTTGTTTTTTTATTTAAAAAATTTTAATATAAGAAAAAATTATTTTTTATCATCCAAAGAAATCGGTCTGAGGAACCCAATAGTAAATTGAATGGACTTATAGAACCCTAATTAAGGCTTTCCAATTGTGAAATGTAGATAGATAACGATCAACACCATTCACGATTTCTACCCAAAGATTCCCCATCGTCTTAAATATACCATGAGCATGTCTTTTCTGTACGTCTTTAAATTTTAATATAAACAACATATAGCGTATCCAACTTAAAGAAGGTAGAAAACCTTTTAAAGAATACGTTGATTTATGAAACTTTCAAGCATAAAACCGAAAGAAAAAGAGAAAACGGATTTTCATGTTTGTATTAAACCTGCAAAACTATATTCTCTTTACATCGAATCACCCATCAGAAGAGTCTGTTAGATATCAACATATTAGATAACTAATATCAATTAAGTGTCTTAACTCAATCCACTCTTTAATAATTTTCAAAGACTATCCTAAAATTCCAATTAATAACGTCTTTTAATTTCGTACGATTTTTATTTAGTGGGAAATCCACTCCGTTGTTTTTCCTCCAAATTATGCTGGTAGTTTAATTGTCACACAATAACCCCCCTAACTTAACTAGGTGGTTAGGGTTTACAATAACAACAAAATCCCATCTCTCTTTCATTTACTGCAATAGAATGCTCCACCTCTTGTTCAAAGAGTACCTATCAAGGTTTAAATCTGCAGTATTTAAAGCGTTTTCCAAATCGTGGATAAAATATGTTTCTGCAGACATTTGCACTATATCTTTACTAAGGTTCTAAGTTGTATTCCCACAGGGTTTGATTACCTAAAATGGATACTCAGACGTCACTTGACGTCTCGTAAATGCTCTGAGATACACTTTGCCACTCGTGTCTATCTTTCATTCATCAAGCCAAGTGCTTTTCGCAATATCAGAATTAATATTTTAACGATATTAATACTTTTCTAATATTGAATAGAGCTTAAACGTTTACCGTTTCTATATTGTAGTCCAACGTCACTTTTACATTATTTCCTTTCGGTTGTGATGAGAATGAACAACACTCTTTAAATCGCATCACTGTCAAAATGTTGCTGAACAAAACACAAAAATAAAGAAAAAAATAACTAAAAAATTTACCAAATGATCTTGTGAACCCATGGATACAATGTTGGTTTCTCAGTTAACCATTTAGAATTCATAAACATCTGACTCAAATGGCTATTAATTTTGACAAATATACATCCCTTCAACGCAACATGACCTTTGTTGAGCCTCAAATTGCCACCATACACTTTCCCTTATTTTTTTAACATAAAAGCAGTAAAATCCCCTTCTTTTTTTGAAAGGTTTTTTTCTTCTTTTCTTCTTTGCCCTTCGGGGTCAGGATATGCTTTCATGAACTTTTTAATTGGTTATGACTTTTTATAATTTTTTTAGAGAAAAAAAATCCAATTAAAAGATGCATGTCTTATAACTTTTCTTTATACTTTATTAATATAACTTCAAAAGTTATTGTTATCTGGAATTATTTACAATCCATTCCTATTGTTTTAATCTGAATTTATATCTTTTGATGCATATATATATCTAGAAACTTGGTTTGTCGGTCCTTTTTTGTTGTTATTTGTTTCATTAAGTTGTACATTTTTCTGGTTCTGGTTTAATATCTCAAAAAATTTGTGTTTATCTTTTTTATTTCTACCGTCTATCAATTGAATTCATTACATACAATTTCATTAATCGATAATGAAATAACTTTTATCACTATCTTTATTATCACGACGTTTGGGTACTGATAATAGTCTCAATACTTTTTTGTCATTATGAATGTTATACACTCAACCTTGATGCCTTGATTGCTTGTTGTTGCATTAAGTAATATATTTTTTATGTTTTTATCTTTTATATTATATGTTTGGCCAAAAGATGTTTATATTTGTCTATGTATAATATATATAAGATTTTTTTTTTTTTAAAAAGTGTCCCGACCGGGTGGTGTCCCGACTAAGCCTTGTAAAAAAATGTGAGTGCGCGGCTGTACAAAAGAGTTCATTCGTTGCCTGGACGTGTCGCGTAGCCAACGCGATATTTTGAAATTGTTGTTTCCCATGTAAATAAAAAAAACAGTCTACACACCTGCCTGTACACGTACAAATAATAAACAAACAATAGCAAATAAAAAAAACTCTCCAGTTCTCTAAACACTTTTCATTTTTCCTTCTCTTCAAAGGTCCAAATAATTTAAAAATGCCGGATTTGGAATCTAAGGAGGATTTGCAGGCTAAGATTGCGAGGCTAGAAAAAGAGCTGGCTGAAACCAAAGCTCGAGAAAAGTCTCAAGCATCCAGTATACCAAACAAAAATCAAGATCAAGACGACGAGCGGATCCCTACCACACCTCCACGTCGGCGGTCTCAAGAGAAGGAAATCATTATACCAAGCACGCCACCTGAATACCTAGAACGACCGTCTACTGCACAAGCAACACAAAGTCGTAAACATTACTGCGAGAGCGACGAAGAGCATGAAGAGCGGGTGCTTGCACGACTTCAAAAGGATATTCACCCTGAAATGCCGCGAGAATCGATTTTTCGAAGCATGTCCCAGGTTAAGGCCGCTAAGGTAAGGTCTGAAAAGGAGCGGGAGGCTCGGGTTAAACAAAAGAAAAGGGGCTTTGGAGAAATCGTAAGCACACAACCTAAAGAACCAGCAGCTACAGCACCAAAAGCAAGACCGGAGCGCGACCTGAGAAACAAAACTCTTCCAAGAGAGAACCCGGAATACTTTGCTACAAAAAATCATGGAATACCCGTGGCCAAGGACATTGGCCAAACTACCGACCCCAAAACAGGGAAGGGCGTTGTCGAGCCGTTTTTCAAGTACAAGCTGTCATCCCAATACCTATCGTTCGAAGACCTTCACCAGCAATTCTCCCAAGAACTCGCAGACTGCCGTCTTTACAATCTTTCGCGGTTATGTGCCACCGTATCTCCACCCACCTTTGATGCACCGACGGACGCTAACTGGGTGGTTTTTGCGGTGGTTGCGCACAAGTCCAAGGTGATGCACGCCGCCCTTCCGTCAGGCAGAAAGAAACCAGGAGCTGCCGCCGAAAAACCCCAGCCATTCATGATGCTCACACTCACCGATCTTGGCGCCATCGAGCTGTCTCTTGCATTGCAGGGCGCCGCGTTCGAGCGGTACTGGAAGCTGCGCGAAGGTTCGCTGGTCGCACTCTTAAATCCAGCAGTCTACGTGACTCGCGCGCGCCAAGCCCGCGACGCTCAGATGGCCGGAGTATCACTCCATGACCCCGCCTCCATCGCCGGCAAACAACAGCCGTCAGGTGCAGGTGGCGCCCCACCTGGGCCGGCTTTTGCGCTGCGCGTGTCCCACGCTGACAACTGCATTCTGGAAATAGGCCGAGCCCAGGACTTTGCGCGGTGTGCAGCCACCACCGCCCGCAACACGCAGTGCCAGCGATGGGTCAACGCTTCGCTGGCCACCTATTGCGATTACCACACCGAGCAGCGAACCAAGGCCGCGCGTGCGCAGCGCTTGGAGATGAACTCGGTGGGCCAGGGCGGCGCGGGGGGTGGTGGGCGCACAATGTACGCGACGATGCGCGTGGGTCGGGGCGGACGGTTATCACTCAACTCCAGTGGGTACGATTCTGTGCGGAAACAAGGGCTGCTGCCCGATGCAACACGGGGCCCGCAGCATGTCCGAGACCCCGCGGGCAGTGGCGCAGGGTACTCAACCGTGTATGTAGCGCCGCCGGCGGCGTTGCGGCCGTTTGATGCATCGTACGCAGATAGCATGCCAGCTCAGCTGGAGGCCGGGATGAGGGCGCATGCGGGGGCCGCACGGCAGGCCCTTAACCGGGCGCGGGACAGCGAGCTTGTTGCACGGCTTCAAATGGTGCCTGGACCTGCAGGGGATGTGGTACGGAGTTATCTTGGTGTGACTTTGGATAGCCCGCAAGGCCCAGCGTCGAGTGATGGTAAGAAAAAGGGAGGGAAAGAAAATGATGATAGCGCCCAAGGCGGAGAGAAGCTCGGGCCGTTCAAAACCCAGCATATCCGACGGATCGGGTTTGATCCCATGGTGCGGCCTGGGGCATTTGCAAATAATCGCGAGGACGGGCCTTCTAAAGACTCGCAGCAACTTGCAACCAAGTTACGCCGCATTGCTGCCCGCAAGGAAATCGACTTGTCCATGGGGTCTCGGCGCAAACATAAGCGGCCAAGAGTGGATGAGGAGAAAGGTTCTAAAGGAATTAAACCTAGTAGTGTGGAGGTTCCCATGGACATTGAGATTGAAATTGATTAAAGATACGGAAAAAAAACGCCTATGTGTGTATTAATAAAAAACAAAAAAACAAAACAAAAGCAATTAGGAAAGAAATTAGAAGCTTTACAAAATGTACAACATAAAATCAAGTGACTATGTTAAGAGTCCATCCGCGCGCAACATAGGTTGGCAAGTGAATCTTGACAGGTCCTGCGTTTGCTGGAACATTGACTGTTAGGCCGTCGAGACACCAGCGCTGGTACAACGGGTTTGTTTCACTGGGCCACACTTGAGCCGCCAGCGGCCCAGGCTGCAAGTCTTTTGTGGGGGTGTCATCTTTGGTAAGGGTTGTGTTTGATTTATAACCAAGGTTATAATACTGAACGTTATCGCCGAGCTTTAGCAAGGCGCCATCTGTGTAAGGGGCCATCATCATGGCCAATAGATCCTCGTTGGAAGTATAGTCTGTGTGCACCACGTGAAGCTCGCGCGCCGAAGGCGGCCGCGAGTGCGGCGAGATGGTGTAGGTTTTCTCAATTTTGGATACGAGGGAAAACAAAAGATATGCATGATCGTGGTTGAGCGTGTAAGGCACCTTGACTTGATTGTTGATGGATGAGGAAGCCGGCTTGATTATGTCCAAAGTAGAGTCCACACCCAGGGTGACTGTGCCGCGATAACGCTGGGGGCGCGCGAGGTTTTCTTCAGCAGCTTTTTGGAACCGTGCAGCACCGAGGGTTCTGTAGGCGGGAGAGTCCGAGTCCGCGACAAGGGAGGCATGGACGGCCCATGAGACTATGGCTATGGCGTAAAAGGTGAGAGAAGAGGATAAAGGAGACTCGAGATCGGCAACGGCCGTATCAGACGATCCTGCCGATCCGCTGCGGTCGACCACGGTGCTGCACGAGGACGGAGGTCGGTCATTGTTGGTCAAGGACTCGTTAGGATCCGAGCCAATGTGACTTCCTGGAGGGAACTCGACAAAAAAGTTAGCCAGAGGTTTGGGGTCTCCCAAAAACAGCCGCGAGATTGCAATGGGGACCGAGGAGAGTCCACAGGAGTTGGCAAGGGCGTTTCCGGTGCCTGTGGGGATCACGACGAGACACAAGGGCTGGAGCTGGTGTTCCGGGGGGCCCAGGTAGTTGACAAACTCCGAGACGGAGGTGTCGCCGGAGAGCAGTACAACGGTACTTGGGTCTGTGAAGGAGTGGGCGTGGGTCTGGACGGAGGTTTTTGAGGAGGTTGCGACGTAGACGTGGGACACGCCAAAGCGATTGAGCAAGGGGGCGAGAATGGCAAAGTAGATTTCCGAGGACCGGTGGGTTCCGGAGGTGGTTGAGTTTATAATAGTCAAGTATTTCAAATGGCGAGGAAGGGCATCTGTGTCTGTGTCAAGGGTAGTAGGGAGGGATTGCGCTGGGTGGCTGAGAGATGACGTGCTGGGATCTTGTTGGTGATGCTTCTGCGACGCGGTTGATTCTGGCGGGGGTAGGACCGGGTATGGAACGAGATATTGTTGGAGGTTCTGGGGGACCGAGGAGAATAGTTTTTCAAAGAGATAGGGGATGGTATCTGGGGTGGATGATTGTTGAGATTGCGGTTCAGGCTGAGCGCGCTGTTTTTCGGCGTAGGCAAAAAGAATGTATTGTGGAGGGGGTGCTGATGAGAAAGAAGGGGGCGAAGAGGGCACTGCGACCGGTGCAATGACGAGAGGAACGGCGCCAGGAGGTAGGCCAAGGGGTTCTAAGGAGGACATGAAATGGTAAGAAAAGAAGAGACGAGTGTTGATGTGGATGTAGTAGCTTAGGGGGGGGGGTGAGTTTAGGAAGAGGGCTTTTTTTTTTATGTTGGCTGGTTAACTGGCTGATAAGGAAAAGGCAAGAGGAAGAAAATTAAAAAAAAAAGCGTGCGCGTGGATTTTAAAAACTAAGTTAAACAAACGATGGTTAAAGTTAAATGTAGTTAGTTTACGTGTGAGGGCAAAAGCTTTTTTTTTTTTGCTTCCAAGATATGCAAGACAGACACGCATCAGAACGGAGTATTTTTTTTCAATCACACATACAGATCTAAGTTTTATCTTTTTCTCTTTTTAGTAAAATCATATAAAAATAACTATTGAAGAATGGATTTTGGTTTTTGCTAAAAAGAGTTTACTAAACTTTCTATCCTCAAGTTGAGGGCCTCAAGTTTGGTATCCACAAAGGAAAAAAGAAAATTAATCGCTCTCAAGTGAATTTTCCCCTCAGAGCAAACAATTTGAGTTTTTTTTTTTGGTCAAACAAAATAAAACCTAAAAGATTTTTTAATTCCCTTTCTTTTTTATTCTTTCTATCATTTTCTCTAAAATACTCTTCACTTCTACTATTTTCCCCCTCTGCTCTTTTTTCCATAAACATTCCTCGAATATCATGGGCTTTTGGCATTCACGAAAACATAAAAAACACTCGAAAACCACCGATGATCCCGACCAAAAATCCAGCGACACGAGCGGCCACCATGCAGGTCTTTTCCGCAACCACTCCTTAAAAAAGCTTCACCACAGATGGAGCTCCGATGCCATAATTGGGGGCCACAGCCATAAGCGCGAAAACACATTTGGTTCCGAAAACCGCAAGATCCGAGGTGGTCCGGATCAAGAAAAAGAAAAAGAAGAAGACAATGGAACAACTGCAGATGCAACATTTGATAACAAAAGCCTCCGAGCAACCACCAACCACACAACCCACCACCATCGCCCACCGTCTCCAGAAAGTAGCGGCAGCACCAGCAGCGGAGTTAACCAACCTCTGGGCCATCACCCCACCCGCATTTTGTCCTTTAAAAGACACCTTTCCCTTAACCACCACCACAACGCAGCAGGCGTCCACAGACATTCTTCGGTAAGAAGCGCTCGGGACGGAAACTCTTCGCCAATATCCGCAAACGCCCACAACAAGAGTCACCCACATGAATTTGGGTCCGATTACAATGGTGATGACGATGATGACGACGGCTTGGAAAACCAAGAAACCCCAGAGCCATTGCTCTCAGGTGAAGCCCTTATCTACCAAAAGGCTCGGGGAATGAGCATAGTCCCCCCAGACACCCTCCCCGGCTTGACCATCCCTAAGATTTCAACTACTCGCCCAGGCTCCATAGCAGACGAAAGCCGGCCAGCCAGCGTGAAGGAAGAGTCGCTGGTTTTTGAAGATTTCCAAAAAGAAGACGACACGAAGGAGTTGGAACGTATGGAACGAGCCAAAACGCGAGAACAGCACCACCATGATCTGGAAGAAGAATATAAACTCGACCAAACAAACACAACCTACCACCGCCTCGACCCAGAGGATTTACCCAAAGTCACAGCCCACCCCTCCACCGACAAAAAACGCCACGGCTTGTTCCCGACACGCGTGCTCTCCAATGACTCGTCATCCCACTTCAGTATCTCCTCGGCAAACTCGTCCAGCTTGGGTAACAAGCTGCGCAGCCTTCGAGGGTCGAAGGACTCGGCTGCATCAGGTGAGGGTCCTCACTACAACATGCATCAGCAGCTACTTTCCAGGCTTAGCGGCGGCGGGCCCAGCGGCAGCCACTCTGGGCTCTCACGGAACGGCAGCTGGGGGTCTGGCACCTTTCACCGCAGCCATAGCTTTGGGCACACCGACCAATCCAAAGCGCCGGAACCCAACAAACGCTCCATTACGCTCGAGGACGTCAAAACCCCCCGGCCTTTAAGTTTCATGGATAAATCGCATGCCCGCCACAAGAGTTTTGAGCATGAAAAGCGCGCGTGGAATAAAGACGATGCTAGTACGCCTCAGCCCTCGTCGGCTAATGCCACGGCTGCTGCGGCCGCCGCCGCTGCCTTCCACGAAACTGCGGTCGTATCCTCCGACGAGTTTTCAGATAGCCCTGTAGGGCTGTCTGATGAAGAAGATGAGGACCTTGAAGATGAAGACGACGAGGAAGAAGATGACGAAGAGGGTGGTAGTGGAGAGAACGTGAGCAAGGATTGGAAAAGCCGGATGGCGGCTCGACGAGCGCGGCGGCGAGCAAGAATACGCCGGCATAAAATGATGCTTCTTGGGCTGCTGGACGGAAATGGGAGTGAGAGCGGCAGCGGGACCGTGGCCGTCCCCCCAGACTCGGCCTCCGGAGTCGTGTCGCTGTCGGACGAGCGGTGCAACGGGTTCCGCGACGGCAGCAAGCAGCTCATGCGACGCGTCAAGGATAAGGTGGTGGATCCGGGCGAAATGCTTTTGACGGCGCCGGGCAGACAGCTGGTCAACCTGCACAACCACATTGTACAAGCCGCAGGTCAGATGCCCGCCCTGCTAAAGGATGGCTGCGAGATGTCGTCTGCCCGGTCGCTTGAGCGGGTACCGGCTCAGACTACAGCCAAGCCCAAGGAGGCCGCGATAGCTGAGGTGCCTACGATCAATGACAAGCATGCATTTTTGATTACCGACGAGGAGATTGCCATTCCCGATTTGTCGCCGGAGATATCGGATAAACTTGACCACGACGACGAGAGCGTGGACGAGCTCAGCGACGTTTACAGCGACGCCGAAGGAATTGCGAGCATTCCCGTGGTGGATCTGGATGACCATACGAGCAAGTCGGCGGCCCAGGTGAAGCCTGGGACCCGAGCGTTACTTGTGGCGCGGTCGCCGCCCCAGCAGCCCGAATACGTTTACAACGGCGCGAACCAGGAAGACGCGGCTACAGGCGGTGGCGGGCAGGCCCCGAAAGACGCGTCGCCGGGGATCCTGCGGTCGTGGCTGACCATGTTTGCGGGGTCTCCTGCGCCGCCTGGGGAGCTGTCTGAGCCGTCGTCGAGTGGAGGCGACAGCGACAAGTCACGCTTAGAGTCTGGGCAGGGGGTGTCCCCGGGCAGCGACAAGCCTGGGAAGGCGGCTGAGCAAGCGGTTATTATAGATTCCAAATTAGACTCGGCCTTTGGCTTTTAAAAAATACAATGGCATATGATGAAGATTCGCGGGAATTTTTTTTCAAACAAGTCTTATCTATTTGTTTTTTGCAAATGTTTAAAAAGTACCTCGTGATGTGTATATTCAAAACTAGCAGTGACGTACAAAAAATAAAATGAAAAGTGTGCAACCGAGTAAGGCTGTAAAGATTGCAAGAGTTTATGAAAAAAGGAATAAGCTTACTCCAAGCGATGGCGTTCTCTTCGTTTGATGCCGGCACTCCAACCTAAAGCTGAATGTATTGGCTTCAAGATTAGAGCATCAAACAATACTGTTGAAGAAAAGTCTGGCTTTTTAAACGATGATCATCTTTGAGCGTCACTTGTCGATCGACAATCACTGTTCTACAGAACCTAAATAGTAAAACAAAGGGAAACACTAGGATATTTTTGATTTGCTAATAGTTATCCCATTTTTTTTCTAACTTGTCTTTTATTACCAGTCTTTTTAACTAAAGCCCCCAGATTTCTATCCAAAAGTTTTTTTTCTATTGTTAATTGAAGAGATTTTTTTAAATGTCCTAGAAATCACTTAAAATAGGAAAGTTTAACCTAATAACGTTTTTTTTGCAGTACCAGTCAATTAAACGCACCATCTAATTGAAGTCCCCAGATCCTCAGCTTTTAAACTCAGAAAACAAGTGCAGATTAAAGTTCTCGAGGCTTTTATGGAGCAACGTTAAACAGACTTAAAATTTAAGTGCTATGTCGTAAGTGCTATACAAAATTGTGGGGAAAAAGGGAAAACCCTGCGAGCTTACGTAACAGGTTATTATTTTTTTAGGCTCAAAACAAAAAAATTACGTCGAGGGCCTTGACAACCCCTTGCCGCCAAAACTAGGCAAAACTAGCCTGATAATCAGTTTACTTCACGGACAAGTAGAGCCAACTCTTGTCGTTAATACCATGTTTTTTTGTGAATGTTTAAGAGATAAATGTATATGCCAAATGATATTTTATATATATGTTTTCTAGTATTTTTATTTTTTTTTATTTTCCCGCCATTTTCAAAATACAAAAAATCTGGTTTTATTTTTGTTTCTTTTGAATCAGCGAAAGAGCGAGAATGTAAAATTACATGTGTAAATGGGTCGGAATTGACCACGTGAGAGACGAAGAGGTTTGACGAGCAGCTGACGAGTGATCGTCCTCACCTTGTCCACTCAGAGCGATTTCACCGCTATCATCGTTCGCATCTGTCAACGTTGTAGTGGTGGTGGTGGTTGTCGTTGTTGTTGTGGTAGTCGTAGTCGTGGTAGTTCTCAAAGACGAGGACGAAGAAGACGATGACGACTTCGATGACGACGACGACAAGGAAGCATCGACGGGCGATGGCTTGTCAATGTTTATTTTAATATCGAGATTAATGTTAATCTTGTCTTCCTTGTCGTTGCCTGCAATTGCACACAAAAGCTGCTGAGCATGCTGGGCCTTGGTTGCAGATCGTTTCAAAAACACGGGGTGTGGGGCACTAGCTGACCCATTACCAATTCCAGATCCGTGGGCAGTTCCATTTGTATGGACGTTACAGCTGCTACCATCGGTGGTAGCCGCGTTGGGGGTCGTGGAGGTGGTGGTAGTGGTGGTGGAGCTATTATTATTTGCAGCAAATGCAGCCATGTGAGTAAAATTAACCGGGGGTGACGAAGACAGCGCTGGAGCCGCAATCGAAAGCGGCGAACATGATACCACGGGGGAAGGGGTGGATGTACGATCTGGGAAAAACGCGCTTTGAGTTGAGCCCGAAACTGCAGCAACTGCAGCCTTGCAAGAAGACGAGGAGCTGCTGAAGAACGGAGAAGAGGGTGGGCTATTCAGTCGAGCAGAAGAAGCTGGGGAGTATGGGAATGGTGATGGGTTAGAAGGCGAGCAAGTTGAGGACGAGGAGGATGAGGCGAGTGAAATGGTACCGCCCATGGCAGGTGACGACCGTGCAAAGGGATACAATTGGTGGGAACCCATTTGGATCGCGCCACTGGAAATCGGAACGGAGGGAGTTGTAAGAGTAGGTGACGGAACGGAAAGCGGTTGGGGCTGAAGCTGAGGGCTAGCGGTGAGCGAGTGAGACTGGAAGGGCGAGAAATTGTGAGAGAGCTGTGGATGAGGGAGCAAGGGAGAAGCTGAGTGAAGAGCAGGTGGAGATAGCGGTGAAGAGGCCATGTTGTTGGGGATGGCAGGAGAATAAAACTGGGGCTGGGAAGAAATGGGTATAGGGCCCACACCAAGCTGAGAAGGTGCCCATTCTTCGGAGCCAAAGGCGGTGGAGCGGTAGTGTCTATTGAGAGAAGCGGAGCGAGTTAATGGAGAGTGGGAGTTTCCCCAAACATCTGAGTATAGGGTCATGACTGAAGAAGAGGACGAGGAAGAGGGGTTTGAATGGCTTGAGAAGGAAGGTCTATCAGGGGAGGTGACATTGGAGGAAGAATTGAAGTTTGCCAAAACAGCGTTGACAATGCCGGTAGGGTCTGAGTGATCAATGGAATCAAAAGGGAGATACGAGTCGAGACTGGCGGCCAGACGATGGGTTGGTCTCTGCGGAGAGGTAAGTAGTTTCGGGGTAGACAAGGAGGAGGAGGGAGAAGAGGTAGAAGATGAAGAGGAGGATGAAGAGGAAGAAGAGGATGGAGAGGGAGAGGAAGAAGACAAGCTTGAAGACAAAGAAGAGGACGAGGAAGGGAGCTGATGGTCCGAAAAAAGATTGAGGTTTTTGACGCCCCATGCGCTGGGTGCTGGGGTGTCAATGCTAGAGAGGCTGCGGTAATGAAGGGGGACTTTTGGTCTTGTTTGTTTTGCTTGTTGCTGGTGGTGATGCGCAGGTTTTTGGCCTCTTTGGGGGCGGGCATTGAGTTGTTTTGGAGAGAGTGGGGTTTGTGTGGAAGGTTTTACCGAGTTTGAGTTAGAGGAAGGAGTGGAGCTTGGATGTTTTTGTTTTGATTGGCAGGCGTTTTGCTGAGATTTGTGATTCTGTGGCTGGCTAGAAGGAGGTGGGAAAGGAGTCTTTTTGCGTCGAGAGGCCGAGCCGGACTTGCGGTGTTTAGAGGGAGCCGAAGCAACTGAATCCTGGGAAGCTTTTCTGGTGAGAGATTGCTGAGTGGTGGTTGCTGGGCCTAAAGGTAGTGATTTGGGAGTAGACGAGGGGACAGGAGATATTGGGGAGGGGGGAGGAATTGGGATGGATGTTGGCGTGCATGTGGAGACCGAGGAGGAAGCAGAAATAACTCCGGTGTCTTTTTGGACCAAGGGTTTGCGGACGTGTGTAGGAGCAGGGTGGGTGGAATGCAAAGATGGGTTGAGGGAGGGGGGTTCGGAGGGAAGAAACGAGGAGGGATGAGCTGAAGAGATATCTGAATCTGCTCTTATAGTAGCTGATGATTTAGAATTGGATACTATTACTTGTTGAGAGGTGGTAGTGGTAGTAGTTGTTGTTGTGGTGGTGGTAGAATTGGACGGTTTAATAGGCACGTGAACAGTTTGATCTTCATCGGAATCTTGGATGGAATCCGCATCATTGTCCTCATGATCCTGGGGAAGAAGCTTGTGTTTGGGCAGCGAGTCAAGTGTAGCGATTTTCTTGGGGGGTATTATGCTTGAGACGACGGAGGAGTAGTCCGGGAGGGTGTCATCAAAGTCGATGGGATCATCTGTTGGGGGTATCACGAAGGAGCTGCATGGCCCCGAGGAGTCTGAGTCTAAGACAGCCAGGGAGATTTCAATTTCTTCCGAGAGTGGCGAGCTGTAGTCGTATGGGGGAGGGCTGGAGCAGAGTCTCGGGGAGGCTGGGGTCGAGAGGGACTTGGGGATGAGGGAGGAGAAGGGGGTGGAGGAGGGGTCGATGCCGGAGTAATCTGGGGAGAGGAAGATCTGGAGATAGTCGATGATTGCAGGGATGCAGAGGAACTCTGCGGCTGCGGAAAATGCGGCTACGACCTTTGGGTAGATGGAGCAGGCGATGGAGACCAACAGCAGAACGATGAGTTTTGCGAGGAGGTAGAGCTGGTTGATCCATAGGTAGAGGAGGGTAGCGATGTTTAGGCGGGCCAGAGACTGAGAGGAGTAGGTTGGGTTGTCGAGAGAGGAGGGGTGTGACGAGGCGAGGTGGGAGGGCTGTGAGGGTTGTTGGGTGTGTGTTTGGGATCCAGGCTGTGTGTGGGACGAGGCGGAGGACTGGGAGGGTTTTTTAGAGGCGAGCGTGGCATTCGAGCGTTTGGCGTGTAGTTGGTGGTGGTGATGGTGGAGGTGTTTTCTAGGCAGCGGCATGGCTGGTGTTGAAAGGAAGTTGTTAGAGACGGGTGGTGAGTATAGGAGGGATAAATGAAAAAAAAAAAAAAGATGTGATACTTTTGAAGTCTGTTGAGTGGAGTTTTTGTGTTTTTAAAAAAAAAAGGGCCTCCCAGCCCAAGGAGCGAGCGCCTGAGGGAAAATTTTCTGTCACGTGCGCGTTAGTCAGTGGTTACATAATTGTAATAAATGTGACTAATCGTAATAATTAATTTGGTAAACCAATTAATATGATTACGTAACTGTCACGTGCCGGCGTCTTAGTCATTGCCCGCGTGCGCGTCTGCACGCACAAAATTTTTCTGCGAGCCCCAAAAGCCCCAATCTGGTCTTCCTGGCCCGCAGGCTAGCAGCCACCCACGCAGAGCGCTAAAATAGTTTGCCTGGTGCTGCCTAAAATCTGCCGCAAGCCGAAGGGCCTCCCTGCAGCCGCCAATAAAAAAAAATTAAAAAAATCTCCCCTTTTTTTTAAACCATCAAAATTTAGCAGTCCGGCGTACACATCACCACAAAAAGTGTGGACATAAACAACAGGTATAAATATATATACATGTGTGTATTTATATCTATATATCTATATAGCACATGTATATAACACTCGCCAGATATAGCTCTCTGTCTCTTGTTACTTAAAAAATTTTATCACCATCCTGCTCAACACCTCCCAAAAGGCCCTGTTGAAACCCCATGACACCGCCAGTGCACCATACCATCTCAGCGGCGGCCGCGGTCGCAGCTGCTAACATAGCAACGTCCATCCAAAGCGATCCGGACGAGGCTGGATCTTTCCAAGAGCCTCTCCACAGCAAGCAGCAACTCGCCAACCCGCCGACCCGTAACAACACCACCACAGAACGAAGAATCTCGTCTTCGTCCTCCGCCTCGTCTTCCCCCTCGTCGATGGACCCGGTAGCAACTCCCCCCATATCCTCGTCTTCAACCGCTAACTCGGACACTTCGACCAAAACTTCGGAAACATCGCCCCCATCTTCAGCCAGTGGCCCCTCCGCAGACAGGAAGCAAGACCCTTCCTCGAGGATCCAATCAAGTCGCCCCGCCTCCTCTAGTGCCCTAGTAGCCACTACTGCTAATAAGACTTCTGCCGTTAGTAACCCGGCTGAGGCGCCCACTGCTGCGCCCACCACCCCCTCTGCTGCGGACTCTGCCGATCCCACAACATCAAATAACACAAAGCCTCCGCCATCAGCGCCAGATTCATCGCGCCTACTCTTCACCAAGGTGGCAATCGCCCCTCGCAGGTGCACCTCCCAAGGGAAATCCGCCCTCTCCTCCGGCCCTGCCAGCCCCAAGTGCCCCGTCCATGGGACGGCCCGCATGCCGTCGCCTCAAGAAGCCTCGTGTCCTCATTGCGCCGCCCTCTTATCTCAGCAACAATTTCCCTCAAATAACACCTCTTCCAATTCAAACCCCCCCAGCCACCGCAGATCCATCTCGGCTGCCGTCCCGAAACACAAAACCGAGGACCCCCTACGGTTCGTCAAGGACATGCCCATGTCCGTCGAAATCGGAACCCATCTGGCCTTTGCTGCAGCAAACGTCGCTCGGACAGGCGCCCGAGTCCCAACCCCTCCCCTCCCCGCGTCTTCGTTCCCAAAAGACCAGCAAGCAACCCTCCTGCCCGCGTCCCCGGACAAGCCCGCAACCGACTCCCCAGATACCACCCCCATCCAGCGCCCCGTCGCTTCCCCCCCAGAATCCCAACCGGGCTCGCGCCACGCGTCCCGGCCTGGGTCGCCCGGCTCCGCGGCGTCCTCCGTCACCTCCGTCAACACCCTCTCCACAGCAGTCCTCGCCCCAGGCCCCACGTCGGCTCAACCAACAGCCACCAAAAAGTCCTCGTTAACCACCCCTGCCTCGGCCCGCTCAAATAAACTCGCAAAGCGGGCATCCGAGCGCGTGCTGCCGGCGCTATGCGTCAAGCCGCCGCCTAAACTCAACATTTCGCTCTCAGGGCCACGGTACCCAGCCACCGATCCAAAGTCCCGCAGCAACAACCCCGGTAATGGATCTTCAACGCCCTCTGCATCAGCTTCGTCATCTGCCTCCAAGTCCCCGACGTCTGTCACCGCGTCGCCACAAACGCCGCCACAGCTCGCCCCGGCGGCCACCGCAGCTTACCCCAGCTCCCTAGCCTCAACCGCTAGCGCAGCCGTCCCCCAGACGCAGGCTGGCTTATCTTCCTTATCGCTCCCAACGTCCCCCGTTGGCAGAGGCCCGCCCAGCACAATCCCCGCCTCCTACACAACGCCTCCCGTCAAACAGCTGCGCACCCCCAAGAAGTTCCTCTACGTGCCCTCCGTCCTGCGCAGAACAATGACCGTCGACCGTCTCATGGAAATCAACAAACCCAACCAGCCCCTCCAAGCATACCAGCACCCGCCACCCAACCAACCTCTCTCGGCCTCATACCAACCGTACCACCACCAACTGCTGCCCTCCTCCTCCCATCGGAAATCAATCTCATCTGCATCCTCCTCGTCAACCATATCGGACGCACCCTCCGCAATCCCGTCCTCCTTCTCGTCATCCTCCCTCGCCTCCCTCACGCCCTCGTCCCCAGGCTTCTCCTTCTCCCGCTCGGCATCCTCCGCCTCTCTCTTCCAGGAACCCTCTCACGCCCACTGGCGCCCGGACTCGGCCCGCACCGCCTGCGCCGCCTGCGCCGCCCCCTTCTCCCTCTTCACCCGCCGCCACCACTGCCGCAAGTGCGGCGACCTGTTTTGCGACCGCTGCTCCACCCACACCGCCCGCCTGGGCCCCGATGGCTCGTTCCATCTCCTCGGCACAAAAACACGGGCCTGCGACGCTTGCCACAAGGCCTACCTCGACTTTGTCGACCACGCAGATGTCGCAGGCACCCTCTCCCAGCAACCAAACAACCCCCAGCTGCAGCTCTCCCAAAGCTACCACGCAGGCCACAGCCTCCTACCCTCCGACCTACCCGAATCGCCCTTTGACGACCAGCCAAACCCGGCCCGCTTCTCAATCTCCCCAGACTCCCCCATGTCCAGCTCCGGAGGCAGCAGCGTCGCGACCTCCCCCCTCAGACCCTCCTACCTCCCCGTCGCATCTCCTCCCCGCGCTCCTAGCCAGCAACAGCTCGCCCCATCCTCCCAAGCCATTCGTGGCCGCCAGAAATCCTTGCATGCCTTTTCTAATGACATTTCTGTCGTCGGCTCCATTCCTGCCAATTGGAACTGGTCCACCTTTTGAACGTTTTTCATGTCTTTTTGCTTTTGTTTTCATATATAGATTTTTTTATATAACCCTACGTACTAATCTCACACTCATTTAATCTATTCTTCTAACCTCTCCAAAACTTCTAATGCTTGTTTGGCATGTCGGCCAAGCTCCCCACCCTCTTTGAGTAGCGTATTCAACCCAAGCTCAAACGCAGGCTTGTAGTACGTCACTAGCTGTCTTCGTGACTCGCAGTCCTCTGTAACGGTAACGTTGGCAGGGTCTAAACCAGCCACATCCCCCGTTGACAGTGCTTGGCTGGCAATCCCGCTGCTGCTACCTCCGTTCGTCTTCTCTCCCGCCGTCCCAGTACTAGAAGACTTCGAGAAATTGGGCCGGTTGGAAGACAAGGACGTTTTTTCGCCAGAAAACAAGTCCAACGAAAGATACGGCACCGACGTGCTGGGAACAACAAACTTGGCCATCGCAACCTGGACAAACGACAACCGACTAGAGCTCTCCACAATATCCACGCCATCGTCCTGGCTCAAGCGATTTCCTTCTTCGTCATCTTCATTATCTGCATCCTCTTCTTCTTCTCCGTTCCACACTTTCTCTGCGTACGCATCCATCTGCGCATCATCCATTAACCCAATCTTCAACAGCCCCGCCAGCGACTTCACATGGGCCGTGCGCGCCTTGATGACATCTCGATTCAGCTCCAGCGCAGCCCCTGCAATAATGCTATTTGTGTTTGTGTTCAACGCGGTCTTCTCGTACTGCCCGCCATCTCCACCGCTCTTGTTGCCCCTGGCTCTATCGCGAGCGCTCGCGGCCTCCTTTGCTCGCGCAATCGCCGTGCTTTTCACCACGTCCTGCCACCCGAGCAACGTCACAAAACACCGCAGCGACGCCGCAAACGCCACCCGACACACCTGCCGCGGCACGCGCTCCACCAGCACGTCCAGCGCGCGCGTCGAAGTGTCTCGGATCTCCGGCCGAATGTGCGTCATCGCCATGTTCAAGTAGAGCGCAATGTGCGCCGTGCTGGTGTCGAGCACCGCCGGCGAAACCTCCGCCAGGGCGCTTGATGCCGCCGAGCGCACGCTGGCCGACTCGTCCAAGAGCAGCGGACATGTTTTTTGGACAATCTGCTGCAGATCAGCCACCGAGGCCGCAGAGGACGAGGAAATGTATGTCCGCTGGATATGAGCAAGAGCCTCCCGACGAGTCGTCCGGTTCTGATGACGAAGAAGAGGCAGGTAAAACGCCAAAGGCTTGTCGGACTGTACAAGGATTTGGGACGGCAGAGAAATTGCGCGCGAGCGGAAAGAGGTGTCTGTGTGGGTGGTGGATTTGGGTTTAGTCTTACCCACCCGCAGTTTTTGTTTCTAATAATCAGATAATTAGAACGACACTCCAATGAGATTCCATCGATTCACACGTATATACTCACAATAAAATCCCTCTTCTTTTCTTTCTTCTTCTTTGACGATGCCATTGTTGATTTCAATCTTAGAAGCTGGTGGAGCTGCTGACCGGCGTAACAGAGAAAATTCTCCTTTTTTTTTTAAGCCGCAGACAAACCCTAACCCGTAACGCGTCCTCGCTACCTTCCAGCAAACCGCCCTTGAGGCCAACATCACCACCAAAACTTTTCAGGTTTTTTTAGGGCAAACCAAATCATCCACTTTAATTCTGTACATATCTTTTTTCTTCAGCCAAAAAAAACACTCCCCATCATAATGCCCACTCTTGAAGAAATCTCCGACGATGAAATGGACCTCGAGTTCGATGAGGGCGACTTCGACGACCATACCCCTTTCCAATCCTCGGCACATGACGATAACACCGGCGGGCCTGCCCGTCTGATCCCCACCAAGCCAAAACCAAAGCAAACCCCCCCAACCTCCTCTTACACCCCCTCAACCTCCAAACCTACTGCCGCCTCCGTCTCCTCAGGCCTCCCCCCTTATATCAACCCAAATCCATCCGCGACCCCAGACCCTTACGCCGGGCTCACTGCCGACGGCCTGCCCATCAACGTAATTGAGGACACGGAGGAAAACCTTGCCCAGTTCAAGAGCTGGGACGTTCTCTACCCCGTTTACTTTGACAAGAACCGCTCCCACACCCAGGGTCGCCGCGTGCCCACCTGCTATGCCGTCGAAAACCCCCTCGTCTCCACCATCCTCTCCGCTCTCCGCTCCCTGCTCATCCCATGCATCCTGGAGCCCGAAAAAACCCACCCCAAGGACTGGGCCAACCCGGGCCGCATCCGGTACCTGGTGCGCGACGCCGATGTCGAGGAGGAGCGCCGCAGACAAAACCCCCGCGCCCCGGTCATTTCCAACCGCAGGGTTCTCTATAAGCTCATTGGCGAGTACCTCATCAAGCACCCCACCACCAAAGACACTCCCAAGGAGTCTCCGCTCTACCGCCAAGTCCACATGTCTCTTGTCCAGCAACAGTCGCAGCTGCCGCCCGCAAACCGCAAGCGCCCAGAAGCCATCAACATCCCCTCAGGACCAAAAGCCTTCCCGCGTGGCTGGAAAAACCACGCGGTCGGCTCCGTTCTGCCGGCTAACTCCCCTGCCCTCTCGTTTTCCGAGTTTACCGACGATCTCATGGAGGCCATGACCAAGCAAATGCTTGGAAACATGGGCGGCCTCATTCCCGGCGCCGGCGGTGCTGCTGGCGCTGGCGGTGCTGGCGGCGTTCCTGGTGTTCCTCCCGGCATGAACCCGAACCAAAAACCCAAAAAGATTTTTGTGAGACGGTAAAGTGTGATGTATGTGCGATGTGATCATGTGACTTTCAGCCCTGCGTCTGAAATTTTTTTTTTGTAAAAAGTGTAATGAAAAAAAAAAAATTAATAATAGTAATAATCATTTGGAAATCAAGACTCCTAATCTCTATTCCTCAAGCTAAATAACCACAATGGCGTTCTTTTCCTATACAGAGTACATAAAAGAAGGCGATCTGGTGTTGGCCTGGATGAACCGCGCCAATATCAGGCCTTTCACGGTGACCTGTGGCGAAATATTGCACACGCAGTATGGCTCATTCCCTCATGATACTCTCATCGGCGTCAAGTACGGCACCCAGGTCGGCAGCACGGCCGGAGCCTCTGGCGGCCACGACGCCAAGCGTGGGCCCTCGTCGCGCGGCCACGGATCAGCCACCGGGTTCATTCATGTTCTGGCGCCTACTCCCGAGCTCTGGTCGCTGTCATTGCGCCATCGCACCCAGATTGTCTACACCCCTGATGCATCCTACATTGTGCAGAGACTGCGCATCCGCCCTGGGTCTCGCGTGCTCGAGGCCGGAACGGGCTCCGGCTCTTTCACTCACGCTCTGTCGCGTACCGTCGGAACCTCAGGCCAGCTGTTCACGTACGAGTTCCATGGCCCCCGCTACGAGGAGGCGCTCCAGGAAGTAGCCGCCGACGGAATCAACCTCAACACAGTCATCACTCACCGCGACGTGTGTGCCGAGGGCTTCGACAACCCCACCATTGCCAACTCGCAGCGCCCGGACCATGTGACCTCTCAGCTGCGCGCGCTGAACGGCGTCGCCGCAGAGGCACCTGTGACCGGGCTCAACTTGCATGCCAACGCCGTGTTTTTGGATTTGCCCTCGCCATGGCTCGCCATCCCGCACCTGTCGCGGGTTTTGGATACCACCAAGCAGGCCCATATTTGCTGTTTTTCGCCGTGCATCGAGCAGGTGGCGCGCGCCGTCGAGACCCTCAAGAAGCATGGCTGGAAAAAAATCGAGATGGTCGAGGTCAGCTCCAAGCGCTGGGAGGGCCACAAGGAAATGGTCAAGAGTGTTGGCGACGCGGTCGAGCGGTTACGCGACATTAAGCGCAGACGCGTCCTTGGCCTTCGCAAGCGTAATGAGCGTATTGCGCGCGAGCGATTACAAAACAAGCTCAAGTCGGAGGAGGATCAAGAAACGTCTGTGGCTGCAAGTGAATCCACCCCCGCGGCGGAAGACGACGAGGAAGATGAAAACGAGTCTTCAGAACTTAAGCACAAAAACGAATCCGCCCAAAAGTACCGCGGGTTCAATCCATGGGGCAAAGGCCAGCGAATTCGCGAGGGTGATGAACGTTTTGAGTGGCTCGATGTGTCTCGCGTGGAGCTTGAAATAAAAAGTCATACATCCTACTTGACTTTTGCTATTCTTCCTCCAGTCATGCCCGCAAATCTTGTCAACTCTGAGGGAATTATTCTTTCTTCATTGCCTGCTTCTACAGATCTGTAACAAATTCCAGTGTCTGTTCTCACTGTTTCGGTTGCCGCTATGGACCCGGTTTCAAATGAAACTGTTGATAGAGTTATCGCTGAAACTACAATCTCTACATAAACCTCTTTTTTTCTTCTCCAGATCCCTCCCTTCTAGTACCCCGATATAGATCCATGTTCCTTAATATTGTCCTTGAGAAACTTTCGCATGGCCGTTACAACTTTTTCAAGCGCTAGCTCAAGCGCAAAATGGCCTGCATTGTCCAATTTTTCCACCGTACAGTTGCGTGCGTCTCGCCGGTACGACTCGCAAATAGATTCGTCATTCCCGGACGTCAAGGTGTCACCCATCCCCCATAACACCAGAATGGGCATGTTGTTTGTCCGTAGCCACACCGAGGCGTCTGTGTGTAGTTTCTTGCGCAGTTCAAGGTAGTTGGTATATAGAGCGTCGTGCACGTGCGCGTTTGTAGTGTGGCGATGTTGTAATAGCGCATAGTCCAGCGTATACAGCAGTGGATCAATAACCGCTGGCTCATCCGAAGAGAAAGAGTAAAACGAGGCTGGGGGCCGCGACGCGGATAATGGCGTGAGAAATTTGTTGGACGGGAAATAAATTTTCTTAAACTCGTCAAAAGGCACCAGTGTGTAGGACAGTCGTTTGGCTTCTGTGAGAACCACTTCGGTTGACCCCTCCGGATCAAACACCATTGTGTGGCTTTCCTCCTCGCCCGGCGACCCAGAAAGCTCCGAGGAGTAAGTCGTAGTAACCGACAAATTGTTGAGCTTATCAAACGTGAACTCGTTCACAACCCCACTAAATGATACACGAGAGTGCGTGCGGGAGATTGGCTCGCCAAACGCACTGCTCCCATTACTGCTCTCCGACGCCAAGCTGGAAGAGCTGTTGCTGCGGCTACCCTTGAAACACGATTTTAAAGAGTGGCCAGTTTGGTATGATGATGATGTTGGCAGATGAAGGGCACAGTGCTCCTGTCGTTTACTGTCTTGAAACAAGTCCAATGCTTTTGTGTCTGTGCGGTCATCATAAAACATGGATGCATTTTGAATCACTAGCCCCAAGATTTTCCCTTGTTTAAATGGCAATAGTCGCAGAGCAAGCATGGTGCCGTACTCGCCCGCTCCATAGACAACAAACGACGAGACCCCCAGGGCTTCTAGGAAAAGCACCAGTGTTTCGGCAATCTTATCGAATGTGAAAGTGTACCCTTCTGGTGTTTCAGTCGCCCCAAACCCAGGCAAATCTGGAGCGAGCACGTGCAGGGCCGGACTCTCGTGCTCAGGTCCATTAGACAAAGACGGCGATCCGCCAGGTCTGCTGGCTAAGGCTGGCAGCAGATTCCGGAAGGAATGGCTGCTGCTTGGTGTCTCGTGTAGCAGCAGGACTGTTGTTGATCCGTTATCATGGGCGGTGCTGGCTCCGGCCTCCTTGTAATGGATGCGAACCTTGTTGTGCAGCGTGCGGTACTTTGATACTGGGATAAAGTCCAGCGGTGGTGCTCCATTTCCATTGTATAACGATGAATTCGATGATGACAAAGAAGAAGAATAGTGATACGAAAGCATAGTGAACCTATTATATATGAATAACTTTAATGAGAATTTTATTACGATGTGAAATAGAATATATAGAAAAGAGTAAATACTTGGGGTTTCTTTTTTTTTTTTTAGCCCAGGATAAGGTTACTTTAAGTCCCTCTCTGAAAAAATGGGTAGCACGTCATGCGGCGAGTAGCTTGGGCAACAATCGTGTGTACACCTAGAGTACCGTTTTGCAAGAATAGGGCCAATCAACGTGTGATATTTCAGCACCGGACGGACGCAACAGTAGTTGCATAACCCGACCTTACAAAAAAAAGGTGTTTGAATATGCGGTGTTTGATATTCCATACGAGCAATGTGAAAAGGACCTGCTGAAGGTGGTTGCATGGCGACTCAACCCCCCGCATTACTAAAACCTTTGCGCACAAGACAAAGTCAAAACTTGTCGCAGCACATGTCAGGTGTCACATGATAATTATGTCACGTGATATCATTGCCCTAACCCTTGTGTGTTATTTTTTAATTTTTCATGGATTTACTACGGCTTTATTTTTTTTATAACTCACCAGCCATTAAAGTAGCTCTTATTGTCCAAAAAACACACCTAGTCTGCAACCCGTACTTGCTGCTACTGCCGCCCCCCAACCTCCCAATGAAACCTACCCGGATCCCGCTTTCGATCTCAGCAATTGGGCTTAGACCATTTGGTTTGGCTCGTGCTCAAGCATTTATAACCCCGTCGTCGTTGCTTCTGCGATCGCTTGCTATACCCAGGAAGACCCCCCAATTACCCCAGTCTTTCTCGACTTCGTCAAAGTACCCGGCGGCCGGCCTCAATGCACTTTTTGGCTCGCGGCCTCGCAGACCGCGAAACCCATACTCCTCACCTTCAAACTCCGCATTCCCCTTTTCCGTTTTTAATAACCTGCCCACCCCAATTCAGTCGATTTTGCCCATCGCAGGTATTGCCGGTTTGCTGTTTCTCGTCGCTGCTCCATTACTCCTGATCATTCTCCCCCCAGTTTTCCTCGCAAGCTATATCTACGTCCGAAGGCTACGCTCCAAACGTCAAGATCTGTTTGAAAAAAGATGGTCTGATATGGCGTCTTACCACATGGTGACACAGAATGAGCGGGCGGCGCTTAACGAACAAGAAGCCCTCAAAAAGCTTGTCATGCGCCGCGTGGTTGAAGCCATTCAAGATAATGAGCATGGTATTGCCAAAAAGCTAGGTTTCAAGGTTTCCACTGATGAAGCCAATGAGGGCAAGGTCAGTGACCGTGAGCTATTTAATCGCTCTCACCTCGCCCTTACTGATATCCACTCTATTGAGGAAGACTGGCGAGTCTCTCCACAAGGAATCGCCCAAAACATGACTGTGTACTCTCTGGGTCTTGTTGACAAGAACAGAGACAATTTGGGCGTGGCAGACATTAATATTGTAGTCCGCACGCGCACCCCTAAAAACGCTTTTGGAGCGCCTGCTCGTGGAAATAGAACCCAAGATGTGCGTATTGAGCTGGTTTCGACAATTGGTGGCGTCGCCAAAAAACTTTTTGTTTTGGATGGCGGCTCTCCCAACAGCGGGAAAGGAGGGTCTTCTTCAGGCGATTCAAGCGATGAGGTTATTGATGTCAAGGCAAGAAACGTCAGACAACAATGATTCCATTATTTTTATGATATTATGACATATGTATATATATATTATGTAAGCGCAACGCTCAGATAAATTTTAAAACTTTTAATTTGAAGAAAATAAAAAAAGGGTAATGACGACCCCCCACATAAACAAGCAGACGAATTGATCGACATATTTCTTAATCAGTAGATTACAGGGAAACTGATTGCAAATCCTTTGGAAAAGACATCGAGCCTCAAATTTTTGTGTTTTATTGAAATAATAATCAAAACAGTCACCCCCCAAATCCGTCAATCAGCTGTCAAAGTGCTCAAACGAAATTCGCTCTTAAGAAAAACAAAGCTTATAGCATGAAAAGAATAATTTAAGATCTAAGGGCTTCTAGAAGATCGAAAAAATTGGCTATATGTTTTCAAAAAATAATGACCAGATCTCTGTCGATCTTTAATAAGTTGGAGGTTTTTATGAGTCTTTTAAACGTCCTTTAAAACTTGTTGCTTTTTTTTTAAACACTTGTGCTTTTACCAAACTTGAGGGCTATTTCACATGTTTTTTTTTTAGTTTTTTTTCTTTGCTTGCATCAATCTGGCTATCACTCTGAAAATGCTTCCATTAATGCAAATAGAATGATTCCATTCTTCTAGAACTATGCAAAAGAAGAAACTCTAATTTCCGAAAGAATATCTCGGGAAAGCAAGTTTACTAAATGAACTGGAAAATATAATAACTTCTCTTGTTTGTCCTTCGTGTATTCTCGGCCTAGTTTTTACAGATAAAAGCCATCGTCATCATCAGATGTGAATGGGAATTACGCTCCCACTAGACTGAAATAAAAATACTTTTTTTTTACATTTTTTATCATTTTATTTGACGGAACAGAAAATATTTCATTTTTGTTCAGGGAACACACATGATACTGGAACGACAAAAGGCATTGTTGTCTCTAACATAAGACTATTGACCGAAAGGTTGAGTGCATGAATCATTTATGAAAAAAAAAAAATATTCAATAAACTCCATCATCATTTAATATTCTTAGCCCTTTACTCAATTTCTATAAAAAGAAACTTAGTAGGTTTATGAGAACAAAATGCGCAAAAAAAACTGGGGAGAAATGAATTAAGTGAGAAAAAAAAGAATGAAAGGGGCAAGAAAAAATCGTACGATTAATTCTAAAGCGAACGCCCTTATTTTTAATGAAACTCTTGCAAATTTCACAAATAAACAATACTCTTTTTTTGCTTTTTTCCCCATTGAATAAAGCGCTAAAATCTCAGACGACTGTTTCAAGAAAAAATAGAAGCACCGGAGATACACCGCAAGATAGAATGTTTTTTCTGAGACAAGAGACTCAAAGAAGAAACCTGATCCCTTGAGTGTTAACCGTTTGAATATTCTTTTGAGAATGACGTATAGAAGCACCCGGCCGGAAAGGTATTTAAAATAAAGCATTTTTATATTCAAATTTTAATTATAAAGGGCTTTAATTCTGGCTGATTCATATGTAGTTTTTTAACTGAATGAAAAAGGTTTAACTGAATCGATCCATTAGATGAGTTATTTCATCTAACCCGTAATCGTTACCTTGTCGTAGCTTTTAGTTTCAACAGTTTTTACTTTTGAAATTAAAAAAATAAAAATAAAGAAAACAAGGGGAATTTTATCTTGTTTTTTTTCACACATGTACTTTTTATGGTAGACTTGATATCTGTCCCATAGTCAAACTTGCAACAACTTTAATGCAACGGATACTCACCCTTCGGATAAGTTTTCTTTTTTAAATATCACACTAAAGGAAATTACGTTAACTTATACTTTTCTTAAAATATATTTTTTCACTTAGCTGTTAAATAATTACCGAGTATCAAAATGTGTAAGTTGCAAATTGATTGCAAGGTTTCTTTTTAATATCATCAACATCGTCCCCTCAAGCCCCTCCTTTAATCATTGCCCCTCTCTCGTTCTATTTCTATCTTTCTTTATTTCTATTTATCCCGCCTCATACTAAATTGGCAATGAAGCTCCGCTTTAGCGCTATAAAACTTTAAGTTGTTGTTTTTTTACACGCGCTTTCGATGGTACTGGGAAATAAAAAATATTTGCCGTGGGAGAAAAAGAAAAAATAAAGTAACATCAACTTCATTTCCTCAACGCCACACTGGATATAATACACTGTTTGAAAATGGATAAGAAATATGAAAATCTTAATGATTTAATTTGTATATATATGGCCCGTGCTCCCTCCTTTAAAAAAAATTAGGTGACTTTTTACCTTTTCATCTTTATTCATTTTCAGACTATTGATGCCTTGCCTTATGCTTATTTTATTTCATGACAAAGCATATTTCCATTTCAGCTTTCTAGAAAACTTAGTATTGGTATTCACACTACAAAATTTATAAGCTTGGCTGCGTCATTAGTTTTTATAGCCCTAGAGTTTACCTATTTCTTTTTATATTTATGGGTTTCCCCTCCTTTGGTTTGTCTTTTTTTTCCATTTTTTTTCTGGCCAAAGAGTAGATTTTCTTTATTTATTTTTTCTCATACTTTAACATCTTCTCTGTGTTAATATGAACTTTCAAAACATTTCCTCTGAGTATCCTCGGGGTTCTCCAGGTCCAAATTCTTCATCCAACTCTGGTTCGTCAAGTCCGAAAATAGATGCAACTATAGACGGCACTCATAGAAAGTTAACCCGCTTTAAAATCAATGATCTACTGAGCTCAGAATCAGAAGGTTATCAACAATCCGATGAGTACACATATCATCAAACTATGGAATTGAGCCAGAAACAAAGAATTGACAACCATGATGTTATCAGTATTAGACAAAATAGTAATTCATTTGAAAGCAGCAGTGAAACAAGTGATGCAGAAGTACCAAGTGCTTCTTCAAGTCCTCAAAGCAAAAATAAAACAAAAACTGGTAAAACAACTAGGTTGTTGAGGGGAACGGACCCATTATCAAAAAAGCATCACGAGTTAGATCTTAAGCGGTCAATGGCTTTGGTAATATTAAGTGGATATAGTCTACGTCAAGCTGCATCAGCTACCGGTGTGTCTCATGAGACTCTAAGACGAAGACTGAGAAGCTTGAAGCAAAAAACAGATAAATCTGTTGGGTCTCCTATGAGACCTTTACTTCCAGCTGAAAATTTGGAATATCATGCATCTTTAAGTCATCAAAAAATACATAATCATATTCATTCACAGCCACTAAATTCACAAAACCAGCGTGTAAACATGGCCGGTTGTCAGTTCCAAGAATGCTTCAATAATCAACTTACGACGAAAGTTTTGAAGCGAACTTTGTCTGGGCCATTGTCAGTAAAAGACTACGAAAACAATGCGCCAGTATCAGAAACATCTTTAGCTGAAGGAAGCAAAAAATCAAGGCTTAATGATTTGAGTCTCGATGGGAAGCGTACAACAAAACTTAAGAATGAGCTTGATGCTTTTGGGCGGTTGCTTAGACGTGAGTTAATCCAAAAAGCACCAGAACTGCAAAACCGCTTAACAGATGAATATGAAAAAATTAAACAGCATATTTATGATTACACTTTTCACACTACGGATTCTTTGCAAATGGCCAAAGCAATGATTTTTGACGACATTAAGCAATATGAATGGAGATACTGCCATTCAAAAAACGTCATGGATTTAAGTGAAGCAGATCTCTCATCTGTTATGTCTTCAGAAGACCAAAGTCCTCTGGTAACTGAAGAACTTCCTATCATCAATACTTCATTTCACCAAGATTATTTTTCCGACTCTCAACAAAGTTTGAATGAGAGTGAGGCCTCACAGCAATTCTTCGGCGCAAGCCCAGAAATAAACAGTCGAGAAAACGATGAAGTGAGAAGAGTCACTAGTATTAGTAACATTATAAATAAAGTTGATTATTAGATTTTTATTATTAAAGTCTGTCCTTTTTTTTATCCTCCTCTTTGTTATTTAATTATTAAATGTACAAATAGTTTGTTATGAGCTCGGGTATCTCATATCTACCCCCATTGTGCAGCTGTGAACCAAAATGTTACAACTTGTATGACATTTTAATGTAACTTCTTGCGCCTCGCCCAAAAACCCTCCCCGCGTCCCAACCATCGTTTAAACCCTCAACCACCGAACCAACCGGCCAGCTCACCACCACCTTTTTTTTTATTCATACACCCACACAAACACCCACACATTCACACTGCCACTGACAAAAAAAATTGTCGCAGTTGCTCTTTTTCCCTTTTTTTTTTCTTTTCACAACAAACTTTTCAATATACATACGTCGGCAATTGCCCATTCGTATAGAGCTTTTTACTACCCGGACCTGCTTATTGTGTGGATACTTTAAACAAGTTTTATATACAGAGGCGGACAAACCAAATATATCTTTAAAAAATAACGCGATAAAGGACCCGCTATATTCTTTTTTTTCAGTTTATTGACCAAATAATTGCAAAATGGCCGACCAAGCACCCATTGTTTTAGACCAAGGTACCGGTTTCGTCAAGATTGGACGTGCTGGCACTAACTTCCCTGACCATACTTTCCCGTCAATTGTGGGTCGCCCTATCTTACGAGCAGAAGAGCGCAGTACCGACCTGGCTGGCACGGGCTTCGAAGGTATTGAAATCAAAGATATTATGTGTGGTGACGAGGCGTCTGCCGTTCGTTCTCTGCTTCAGATCTCATACCCTATGGAAAACGGTATTATTCGCAACTGGGAGGATATGACCCATCTGTGGGATTACTCCTTCTACGATCGCATGAAGATAGATACCCGCGGCCGCAAAGTCTTGCTCACAGAGCCTCCAATGAACCCGCTTGCCAACCGCGAAAAGATGGTTGAAGTTATGTTTGAAAGATACGGTTTCGGTGGCGTTTACGTTGCCATCCAAGCCGTTCTGGCGCTTTATGCCCAGGGTCTGACCTCGGGTGTTGTTGTCGACTCGGGTGATGGTGTTACCCACATTGTTCCTGTCTACGAATCTGTTGTCCTCAACCACTTAACCCGCCGTCTGGACGTTGCGGGCCGTGACGTGACCCGTCAACTCATTGCCCTTTTACTCCGCCGTGGATACGCCTTCAACAGAACAGCTGACTTCGAGACAGTTCGCCAAATTAAAGAAAAGTTCTGCTATATTTCATACGACCTGAACCATGACACAAAGCTTGCTGAGGAGACCACTGTTCTTGTTGAAAAGTACGAGCTTCCTGACGGACGTGTCATCAAGATTGGCCCTGAGAGATTCCAAGCCCCAGAATGTCTGTTCCAGCCCCAGCTCGTTGACTGTGAACAACCCGGTATAGCCGAATATCTTTTCAACACCATCCAGTCTGCTGACCTTGACGTCCGATCCAGTTTGTACAAGGCCATTGTTCTGAGTGGTGGCTCTTCCATGTACCCAGGTCTTCCTTCACGCTTAGAAAAGGAGCTTAAACAGTTGTGGCTCACAAAAGTGCTGCATGGCAACCCGGAGCGACTGGAAAAGTTCAAGGTCAGAATCGAAGATCCTCCCAGAAGAAGACATATGGTATTTATTGGTGGTGCAGTTCTCGCAAACATTATGAAGGACAAGGACCACTTGTGGATTAACAAGCAAGAATGGGAAGAGCATGGCCCATCCATTTTGTCCAAGTTGGGCCCTAGATAAAGAGGGAATAAAATAAGAATAAAATTAATAAAGTCTCTTGATACGTAAATATACAAATTTATATATATATACTGTTTGTCTCTTTTCCCCTTTTTATTCATCAACTTTGTTGTAAGGGAATGGTGAGTTCGGTACCTGTGAGTTTTTGCATATACTTGATGTAGTCCAGACCCTTTCCCTCTCTCTGAAGAGTCGTGTCCGATTCTTGTTCATGAGTGAATTCCTCATGAAGAGGCATAGAGTTTACCAGGACATCAATCATTGAATCTGGAACTAACGAGTTTTGCAAATCGAGTTCTGTGACATAAGGCTTTCCCTCAGCAATATCGACAAAGGATTGAAAAACCTGGTCTGCTGTCTGTTGATCTTCAGTGACTTCAACCATGAATTTAATAAATTGCTCAAACGACACCGATGGAAGTGTCTGCTCAAGCGAATGGGTCGAGCTCCGTTGGTTTGCATGTCGTTGGTCTATAGACTTTGGATGTAGAAGGGAAGATGAAGAGGTATTACTATCCTTGTCGTGTTTGGAAAATACTGTAGTGTTTGAAGCAGAAGATGATGATGATGAGCGTGAAAAGGTAGAAGAATCAGTTGAAGAGGATGATGATTCAGTGGATTCGCGTGTATTATGTGATTGGGCAATGCCGGCAGCAAGCTCAAAAACATCATGCATTTCTTCTTCCGTGTAGATAAGCCCCAGCGACGCCAGCGCACCGGAAAACTCGCTTTCAAGAAGAGCATTGCGGTGTCCCTTGTCAAAAAATCGAAAGACAGACTCAAATTCTTCAAGTTGGATGGGAGTCAAATTTGTCATGCTGCGAGCTACAATTTGATTTTCGATAAAGGCTAGTTTCTTAACTACACTTTGTTTTGCCAACCCTAATTCATACTCTAACTCATCATAGGTGTAGACCGTGTAATCATTTTCTTCGACACCAGCCTCCTGACATTGTGCGTCAAGATCCCGTAGCTTGCAGAGTGTTTCGTCAAGTGGCTTGATTTTTTCACTGAGATCGGTAATCCCCAGAAGTTGTTTTTCAAGCTCACCATCGAGGTCACTAATTCGCAGTGATACCATATCTAATGAAAGTGAAAAGTCGTTTGCAATGTCAGCAAACCTCTTTCGCAGCAGCTCCTTGATTTCGCCAAGTTTGTTGTTGATAAGTTTTGCTTGAGATGCTTCAGCGGCAAGTAGAGCGCGCCAGGCTGCCTCTAAATCGACGAGCCGCAGACCCTCTGGGGGGTGGTATTCGCAAAGACCATATGTCGCCAGCTTGGTGCGAATGTTTCCAAGTAAAGATGTAAGCTCAGATTTTTCTGTGATCCATTGGCGCTTAGTAGTGCGTTTATAATTGAGAAATTCTGTGCGATGGGCCTTGGCGTCAGCATATGTATCGTCAAACGGCGCGTTAAGCCAGGCTGTTTGCTTTGCTTCCATGGCCGCAAGCAGCGCTCGCATGCGTTTTTCATAAGAGTGTTGCATTTCCAGAGCAGAGCCAGTGACTTCGACAAACTTTTCTACGCGGCGGCCGGCTGTCTCAATTCGATCTAAAGAGGAAAAGGCGTGGAACCAGTAAGCGACATATGTCATGACTGAACGCTCATCGGGCTTGGCCACATCACAAATGTCCTCCACGTCGAGTAGTTGGGGGATACCGATTTCTTCAGATGCGATTTTGAACGCAAGTTCCATGTTTCCTCTATGGTCATCAGGATCTAGTTTGTTATAATCGATAAGATCTGGTCGGTGTCGGTCTAGCAGTGCACAAAATGCGAGGCCGTCAGTCCACGAGGTTGAAAAGTTTTGAATATCGACACGATCATAGCCGGCAGTTTTGCGCTGACACCATAACAATAAACCCTCTTTTGCCGAAAGACCTTCTTCGTTAATGTCTGAGATGGTGAACCGGAGAATAAGAACCCAAAGTAAACCCAGCACAAGCTTGAGATTGGCGTCGATAATATCCTCGGCGCCAATGTTGTAGACCATGACACCGCGATGTTTGATGAAATCAAGAGCAGTATTTACATTTTCAGCTTTTTGGACACGGAGCTTAGGATTATGATAGTAACGTCCTAGAGACTCTCCGCCAATAATTTCAAGGAGTTGGATCAAGCGCACACCGTTCGAGAGGTCTGGTGCAAGATTTTCGAGAGGGGGAATGGCTTGTGATTGCAAATAAGTGTTTGCCCAGCGCATAAACGCCTTTTGCTGAGTTGCGACCCAAGCGGGTATTTCCCTATTTGCTGGTTTGGAAGATCTGTATGAATATGAGGACATGATTGCAGGTGTTCAGGGGATTAGGTATGATAGTGTGGAGTATGGAATGTAAGGAAGAAGAAAGGGTTTTTTGGTGAAAAGTTATTGAAAAAAGATCTTTCTTAAAGGTCCTATCTAAACCAATTATTTGGGCAGATCAGTTATGTCCATAAATATATATCAAATTCCAGCAAAGAAAAAAAAAGCTCAAAATTTTTTAAAAAACCCAGGGGAAAAAAAACTGATGAATAAACGGGGGGGGTGTATTGAATTGGAGGTCGTTTTGAACCCCTGGTGTTATGCTCTTCCCCAAAACAGAAAGGTAGGTAATGAGATGCAAGTTTAAAACATTATTGATTGTACTAAGCTTTAAGTTTTATGTTTTAAGTCACGTTTTTAAAAATCAGCCGCATATCTACAAATTTTTGTTTACCTGGCCTCGAGTGGCTTTGATTTAAAAATAAGCACTCAGGTATTACAACCGCCTCAGATTTGTTCAAAGGCTTTGGATGAAAGCAAACTGCTCAATCGATGAAATATGAAGAAAAAAGTAGCTATTTGAAAATATTTCAGAAGATTCATTTTTAAGCTTCCTTTTTATTTTTTTCTATTCATCGTCAAGATTTAAAAAAACCAAGGAGCAAATGAGCTTGTTGCAAGTATCAACCATCAATCAGCCAACAGATTGACCGCACCTTTGAGTGGTTTTTGATTTTATGGGCGCTATTTCTGCTTATTATGGTATATATGACTAATCTATACATAATCATACAGTTTTGTGTTTTTCCAGTATGTGCCTGCCAAAAAATACATCGCAGAAGGCCATGGAATGTTCCAGCGCGCCGGCGGAACCCATTGGAATGTCACGGAACGTCCAAGTCACGTGTACCAACACTGAAAATTTCACCTTGTTGTTGTTTTTTTTGGCGAGGCACTGCGGGGTGGCAACTTGTATGGCTGGCTGGCTGGTTGGCGCTGGAAAAAAAAATTCCTACGTAGGTGGTTCCAGAGATTTCCATGGAATCTGCTAGAACCTCCACAACGAGACCTTGCCAGCTAAACCCAAAAATTATATAAATAATCGAATCAGCCCCCTTGCTCTTCTCTCTTTCTTTTCCCTTTTTTTTTTTTTTTTAAACCATCAACAAAAAAAAATAATTTTAATTTCTATTTCAATTCATCACAAAACATACATTCACTATGAGTGCCCCTGTTAAGTCTGAATCCTACGAGTTCCAGGCTGAGATTTCTCAGCTGATGAGCTTGATCATCAACACTGTCTACTCTAACAAGGAGATCTTCCTTAGAGAGTTGATTTCTAACGCCTCTGATGCCATTGACAAGATCAGATACGAAGCCCTTTCTGATCCTTCCAAGCTTGAGACTGAGCCCGAGCTTTTCATTAGAATCACACCCAAGAAGGAGCAGAAGGTTCTCGAGATCCGTGACTCTGGTATCGGTATGACCAAGGCTGATCTTGTCAACAACCTTGGTACCATTGCCAAGTCTGGCACTAAGGCTTTCATGGAGGCCCTCTCCGCTGGCGCTGATGTCTCCATGATTGGCCAATTCGGTGTCGGTTTCTACTCGCTTTTCCTTGTCGCTGACCGTGTCCAGGTCATCTCCAAGAACAATGATGACGAGCAATACATTTGGGAGTCTTCTGCTGGCGGCAAGTTCACCATCACTCTTGATGAGGAGAACGAGAGAATCTCTCGTGGTACCGTCATCCGTCTCTTCCTGAAGGACGATCAGCTTGAGTACCTTGAGGAGAAGAGAATCAAGGATGTCGTCAAGCGTCACTCTGAGTTCGTCTCCTACCCTATTCAGCTCGTTGTCACCAAGGAGATTGAGAAGGAGGTTCCCGTCGAGGAGTCTGAGGAGAAGACTGAAGAGGAGTCTGACGAGAAGAAGCCCAAGATTGAAGAGGTTGACGACGAGGAAGACAAGAAGGACGAGAAGAAGGTCAAGAAGATTAAGGAGACTGTTACTGAGAACGAAGAGCTTAACAAGACCAAGCCTCTTTGGACCAGAAACCCTGCCGATATCACCAAGGAGGAGTATGCTGCCTTCTACAAGTCTATCTCCAATGACTGGGAGGACCATCTCGCTGTCAAGCATTTCAGCGTTGAGGGTCAGCTCGAGTTCCGTGCCATTCTTTTCATTCCCTCGCGTGCTCCCTTCGATCTCTTCGAGACCCGCAAGAAGAAGAACAACATCAAGCTTTACGTCAGACGTGTTTTCATCACTGATGACGCTGAGGAGCTGATCCCTGAGTGGCTCTCTTTTGTCAAGGGTGTTGTGGACTCTGAGGACTTGCCTCTTACCCTTTCTCGTGAAATGCTCCAGCAGAACAAGATTCTTAAGGTCATCAAGAAGAACATTGTCAAGAAGCTTATCGAGACTTTCAATGAAATCGCCGAGGACCGTGAGCTTTTCGAGAAGTTCTACTCTGCCTTTGGCAAGAACATCAAGCTTGGTGTTCACGAGGACTCCACCAACCGTGCTGCCCTTGCCAAGCTTCTTAGATACAACTCTACCAAGTCCCCTGAGGAGCTTACCTCCTTCCAGGACTACATTACTCGCATGCCCGCCCACCAGAAGAACATCTACTACATCACTGGTGAGTCTATCAAGGCCGTTGAGAAGTCTCCCTTCCTCGACGCCCTCAAGGCCAAGGACTTCGAAGTCCTCTACATGGTTGACCCCATTGATGAGTACGCCATGGCTCAGCTCAAGGAGTTTGAGGACAAGAAGCTTGTCAACATCACTAAGGACTTTGAGCTCGAGGAGACCGAAGAGGAGAAGAAGCAGCGTGAGGAGGAGATCAAGGAGTTTGAGCCCCTCACCAAGGCCCTCAAGGAGATCTTGGGTGACCAGGTTGAGAAGGTTGTTGTTTCCCACAAGCTTATTGACGCCCCTGCTGCTATCAGAACTGGCCAGTTTGGCTGGTCCGCTAACATGGAGCGCATTATGAAGGCTCAGGCTCTTCGTGACTCTTCCATGTCTGCTTACATGGCTTCTAAGAAGACTTTTGAGATTTCTCCCAAGTCTCCTATCATCAAGGAGCTCAAGCACAAGGTTGAAGAGGATGGTACTCAGGACAGAACCGTCCGTGACTTGACCACTCTCCTTTACGAGACTGCTCTTCTCACCTCTGGTTTCACTCTTGACGAGCCTAACTCTTTTGCTAGCAGAATCAACAGACTTATCTCTCTTGGTCTCAACATTGATGAGTCTGAGGAGACTACTGCTGCTGCTCCTGTCGCCGAGGCTGTTCCCGCTGAGTCTGCTGCTGAGTCTGCTATGGAGGAGGTTGATTAAACTTTTCGACATTGTGCTTTTAACGAACTCCAAAAAATTCTAAAAGTTTGATGATTTTTTTCTTGTGTATATTACTTGTTCTCTATAGTTTATAATTGGTTTAAAAAAAACTTGGTTTTACAATTATTGTCTTGATTTTTTCTATTATTGAATTTTCTGTTGAAAATTTGTGTAGAGAGCTTTGTTAATTTTGTGTGGATACATATTTCCTTAAGCTAAGTTTTGCCTGATAATTCAAGGTACTTGTATTAATACAACCCTGTTTATCCATAAAAGTTACTGTATCAACATCACAATAGTTTAGCTTTGGTGAACCAAATAGCAACAGAACAAATTCACTAATAATGTAAAGTGTATTTCCTAATTTTATTTTAAACTACGTTCTTGATATTTATGATTATTAGCAATATCCTTATCCTAATATTTCGATTCAATACAGATGCAACGTTTTAACGAATTTAATCATCAGGGGTTAAGTTATTAACGATAAATTCATGTTAATACTCTTCGTTAATCTTTCACCTGAGAGTTTTCAAAATCACATTAATATTTGGTGACCACCAAAAGTACTCTGAGATCCTTCTTTATTTTCAAACTAAAACCATTTTCGATGTTTCGACTCTTTAGACTTTAACATCGAAATGTTTTATCGCATAATCGATGCAAGCAAAAATAAAACATCAAATTCTTTACAAACGAGAGACTGTAAATTGTCCCTTCATATCAAATGCTTTGGAACCATGCTTCAAGGTTACCTGGGTCTTCTTGAGGTAGCCTAAAATCCGTAGTATCCCCTGGTCGTTTTAAAACAGATTTTCGTTTCTCTTGTATTTACTATGATATTCTGATGATATTGACTCTCTTTTACCACTATTCAACTGCCTTTTTCTTGAACATCATCACAAGTTTGTACTTGTAATTGATATAGCACCTTGAGAAAGTTTAGACTGAGCAGAAAACCTTTTTCAATGATCTACCGAGTTGCTAAATTAAAATTTTTACCTACTTGACTTGAATCACTATCCGGAATCGAAAGTTTAAAATATTATTTTTAACAATTCCCATCAATTATACATTTCTTTGAAGTTTAAAGCAGTTTTTTTTGCTGATTGAGTAATCCATTTTATTGAATGATTAGAGAAAGATAAAAAATATTATTATTTGTCTAGTTATTTAACTGTTACGCCTCATTGAACCTTGTATTTTTTTTTTAATAAAGGCTTCTCTAATAGTCCCAAATTAGGGTCCAACGCCAGGCTACAAGGAAAAGCAAGCTAAGGACAAAACTCTTCCAGTTTATTTTATTTATTTCCATCAAAGTTAAACTTTCAACAAAGATAAAAACTTGCATTCTGAAGTTGTATATGTAATTGGTCCAACATCTGATTGTTTCTTTGTCCTTATTAGGTTTTTGAATATCATCTTTCCACATTCTTCTGTCAGTAAAATAAATTGCCTCCAACTTCGTGACAGGATATCACACTTTTAGCTCCAGAAATTGTTTCTTAATAGCATTGATGTCACATATATTTAGGTTTAAACGAAAAATATTTTGCACGATAATTACTTTTATCTTGATTCCATGAAGCATAAAACGCGCTTTTTTTGCAGGTATGTAATAGTATGGGCTGTGTAAAAAAATGCGGGAAACATTTTTCAAAGACATATTTTTCTTGATTTCCTAATTTTTTTTAACATCATTGTTACTGAGTTCCTCCGAAAACTCCACTTAATGACAAGTCTGAATTCAAAAGTTGTTTACTATTATTTAAAACTTTAAACTGAGGTCTTTTCGCGTTTTTATCAAATTATTTATGAATATATGATTCTTAAGTCAAGCCGCTCTAACATTTTATAAGTGTTTAAATTTCTTATTATTTCCTTTTATGATCGTTAATTAACATTCCTCATTTATTTATAATTATTTTTTAAAAAATTCAATACCTGGATCTTTGTTAATAATTCTATTAAAAACTTATTGTTTCCTTTAGTAGCTTAGAGTTATGTAAATTGAAATAATGGGTAAATATAAACAAACATTTATGGAAACCATTAACTTCAAATAGTGCTTAAATGACAAATTATTTATCGAAAATTTTTTGGATACCGACTTTTGTTTTTGAAATTTTATTATATATTTATCAACTACCCATGATATTGTTTGAGATAAAAACATGTAAAATTCAAATGATACTACTGCAGTGGATACTCTCTTCCAAAATATTAAGCACTTTTTTGGTTGTTTTAATATAAGTAAAAATGACACCACGGTTATTCATCTTATAAAATTTACCTTAATAACTAATCGTTTTTTTAACCCCAGCTATTTTTTTTATTCAAGTAGTCTTGTTGTTTGTTAAGATTTATGCAAATTCATATAGTCCTCACCAAAATATTTAATCACGTGTTATCTCTAACAGAAGCAATTTAAATTTACCTGAAAGTGTAAATAGTCAAAAAACAGCCTTGATGGCCAAGTTGGTAAGGCGCGTCACTAGTAATGACGAGATCGTCGGTTCGAATCCGGCTCGAGGCATCGCACATATTTTTTTGTTTTTTTAAACATTGGTTTTAGAAAGTGGGTGATGAAATGGAAATGCTCTAATTTATCTTCTCTTCATACACCTTTGAATTTACAATTAATTTTTTTAATGATAAACTCTAAATTTTAGGTTCTAAATGTATTAAACATTAAAACATTAAACATTATATAATATCAAGGCCTGCCTACCATTTCAGACGACTGTAACAACTGCCATTAAACCAGTAGGGTAATTTTCCAAGATTGGTAATTATTTTATCCATCATTAAGCTTACTAGGGATTCTCTAAGAAACATTTGATAGACTAAATGCCTTAAAAATATTAACAGTAAACTTTAAGAGCCTGTTTTGACAACTTTGGCATTAATTTTACTACTCAAACTTTTTTCATAATCACGCTGATGCTGCCTTATCAAATATACGACTAAAAAGTTTACTAATATATAGAAGTATTTCAAAGAAGTAATAACTTTTAAGATATTAGATTGTGTACGATAACTGGAGGCTTATTGTATAAATAAATATATTAATACACCTTTCAAACTATTTTAATTTTTTGCTTTTATTTAAACTTTATAGAAATATACCTAATTAAAACTGCCTCTTGTTTTGTTTGTTTTGTTGTTATTCCAGGGATAAGATAAAACTGCCTCTTTCCGTTTGTTTGTTTGTTTGTTTTTATTCAAGGGTTATAGAAATATATAACATCAGCGTCAACGCTATCCTTCTTGTTCTACCTATATAAGTATCCATCATTCTTTGAACTTTTCATTCAGTTTCAAACATGCTTCTCCAACAGCCCGAAAATAAATCCTGATGCCAGCTTACGAGGAACAGGGAGCCTAAGCCAAACCTCCCCAATCTATTTCCACTTGTCTTCATCAACGCTTTTAAAGTTTATTTCTTATTCTCTCCAAACAGAGATAAAGCGTGCAATCTCTTGCAAGCCAGTTAGACTGTTTAAGAGGGTCGACATGTCCATTTCAGGAGATATCCTTCTGAGTCCTTTTCTTTTTTCTTCCAACAGAGGGCACTCAACCAGAATGTGTCTAACTGTTTCCAGCTCGCCACATTCACAGTCGTAGCTATCCTTTTGAATGCCGAACTTTTTGAACCATGCGCCAAAATTGCCATGGCCCGTGCGGAATTGAGTAATAAAGCTCAAGGTTCTGCGACTATCTTTCTTCATAACCACTCCCGTGGTCATTTTAGAAAGATTATCAGAACAAGGTGTTTCTGCCGTAATATCATGGTACCATTGATCTTTCTTGCTATGCCAATACGCGTCTCGCCATTTTTCTATCGCTTGCTTCTTGAGAATCGCAATAAGCTGACTCTGAAGTAGCTCACGAGTAACCGGTCCAAAAACTGGTTTCTTTCTCGTTTTCATCAAATTCTTTATTACCACTTTTCTGTCTTCTTCTGCCTCTAAATAAACCAAGGTTAATTTAGCGATAGGAGAATTCTCAATTAAGGTCAACAAATGTTCCTTTATTGGATTAGTGTTAGCCTCTTTCCCCAAAAATGATTATTTTATTTTTATTATTAATGATAGTATATATATGTCCAAATGACTTAACAATCACGTGGTTGTATAGTGTAGTGGTGAGCACATCGGATTTTGATTCCGGTAACCCCGGTTCGATCCCGGGTACGATCTAATTTTTTATTTTGAATATTTTTGTGACAAACACGAAAAAAAACTAGGAAATTTTTTTTCACCACCACCATCATCATTTTCTTATTACACAATTATTTTGTTTATTTGTTTTTCACAACTTTGCTTCGCGACTCTAAAAAACAATTTTTTTTATATTTTTTGAAAGCTGAAAACTACAGTACCTAACGTTTCACCTTTTTGATTTCTTATTCCCAAATTTTAGACCTTGATCTGAAAACATTGCTCTGGTCAAGTTTCTTGCCACCGATTTTTCTGAAGCTGAAATCAGAACAATGTCCGAGCAAAAGAAGGAAAGCTCACCCGAGCTGAATCCTCCTGCTCCATCTCCTACTAATGTCCCCTCTGAGACTGTTCCTCTTGTAGTTAGTGAACCGTCAGTTAACAACACCTTACCAGCACCGAATGCTACTTCTGAGGAAGATTCTGCCTCTCAACCAGTCGCGGCGCTACCTATAGAAGAGCATACTGCACCGGATGCTGTTGTCGAATCAATTCCTACTAATCAAGAGAAAACTATAATTATCAATGAGCAACACACTCAGGAAGCATCTGTTGTTGAAAGTTCCTCTGCTGAACCACCAGCTACTACCCAGCCACCAGTTGACAATTCATCTATTTCTAATGCTGTCGATGTTGTCGCTGATACTCCCAAAATACCAGATCTTCCTGCATCAGCTCCAGAAACCTTACTACAAAATATTCACACAATCCCTCAAAAAGTGGATCCTATTGTTGAACCTGTGAAAGCTGAACTCAGTACGGCTCCGACTGAAGTCAACGACATCGTTTCACCTGAAGCCAATACTGTGCCTACTGAATTGGCTCTCGCATCAACTAACATCGTTCCTGTTTCAGTCGAACCTGCATCGGCAATTGTTGAGTCTGATTCTACAACAACTGCAGTTAGTTCTGCACAAATTGATATCACCCCTTTACAAACTGAAACTACTAATGTACCCGCTGAAGTCAATCCTCAGCCAACTGTAGTCGAACCTGTGTCAGCAATCGTTTCTGTGCCTCCCGAAACCCACCCAGAGCCCATGGAAATTGACAATGATATTGATGCTGTTACTACACTAGAGAATGTTGATCCTAACTTGATGGAGGTCGACTCTTTGCCAGCTAGCGCTTCATCTGTACCGGCTGAAGCTACTCATTTACCAGCAGAAGTCATTCCTACACCCACGTTAGCCAACCCTGAACCAATTGAAGTTGATCCTACACCAAATGAAGTGCCAATCAAGCAAATTGAAAATGAGACTGATTTAACCCAGCAAAACGCTGTTCCAATTCAAGCTGAGCCCCAAAAAGTGGAAGATGATAATGAACCTGCCGAAGTTTCCGCTGCTCCAACAGAAGTTCACACCACCCAGACAACACTTAATACAGTTCTTCCTGAGGCTGTTGAATCATCATCACAGCCTCTTGCATCTCAAACCGAAGTTTCTGAATCGAGATTGTCTTTACCTCAAGTTTCCACAGATAATGAAGCACCTAGTGTATGCTCTTATGATTACCTCTTTTTTTTTTAAAAAAAAAAAACTAACATTATTTTTTAGACTGCTTCTAAACTCAGTGAAACACCAAACGCACACATAGAGTTAAACAAATCCTCTTCTTCCGAATTGCCCATCGATGAAAACAAATTAGTAACTCTTCAAACAGCCGGACGGTTTCTTTCAGTGGACCCATTGCTTCTTAGGGATCTACCAGAATCCATTGTTGAATCAATTATTTCCCAGGCAACCAAGTTTGAAACTCTTAAGAGCCAACAGAAGATTGCCGAAATTTCATACGAGCAAAATATCAATGCCAATAAAAACAAGCTTATTTTACTTCGAAAGCAATTAGATTCAGCAGCTGCTGAGTCAACGTCTCTCCGCACACGACTTTTAGACGCTCAAAACATTAAATCAACAATAGAACGTGACTTTTTAACTGTTAAAAGCTCATCAAGCACTCTTTCTGATGAACTGACGTCTTTGCGGACTAGACTTTCTACATATTCTGATGAAAAGCGCCAATTTTTGGAAAACATCAGCCAAAAGACCTCGGAAATTAAGGATCTTCAGTCTGATCGCGAAAGGCTTAGAAAAGGTGAAGTTGAAGCTCGCAAATCTATCATCAACCTTGAAACACAGCTTCAAAAATTTCAATCTTCTCAAATTTCAGTCCAAATGCGGGAGCAGAGCCAACAGCAGGAAATTTCTTTATTAAAAAAGAATAACGAATGGCTTGACAAGGAACTTAAGACTAAATTAGATGAGTTTAACAAGTTTAGAACCGAAAAAAATTCAGCCATTTCCACAATGCAAGCCGATCTTTCTTCTTTGCAATCTTCTTATCAATCTTTAAAGAAATCACACGACACTCTTAAGACTCAATACGACCACACTTCGAAGCAACTCAATGATGCTTTGATTAAGGTGAAAGACCTTCAAGATTCACAAGCGACCAATGAAGAAACTTTTAGAGTTGAAATGTCCTCGCAAAAGCGATTGGCAGATCTTTGGGAGCGCTCTGCAAAAGATGCTAAAAAACGTGTGGAAGAAGTCGAGATTCTTCTTGACTCCATCCGCCAAGGTGAATCTCAAAACGTTAGTCAGTGGAAGGAGCTTGCTCAAAAGGAAAAACTTCGTGCTGATTCATTAGCTAAACAAATATCTTCCTTGGAAAACCAACTTGAAACTACGATTGTCAACTCCGAACAGATAAACGGATCTGAAACTCCAGCATCTAACAAGGATCGTGGTTCTTCATCTACTGTTGTTTTCTCTCCATCAGCAAAAATTATTGCCGATATTCAAAAAGGTGGTGGGTCTCTCGTTCAACTATACACTGATTTCCAGGAAGCTCAAAACAGACTTGCAAGAGAACGTCACAAGAATAATGCTTTGCGTGAACAGATGAATCAAATCATGGAAGAGATGGAACAGCATGCTCCTGCCATAATTGCTGAGCGTGAAGAAAATAAACGCCTTGAGCATGAGCTTACCGAAATGTCTATTCAATTAGAGACAGCTCTTTCCACAGCTGATACTGCTTCTGAAAAACTCAAAACAACTGAAATTAAGGTGCAGGATTACGAAAAGGAAACCAAAATTCTTTCTCAGCAGCTGAATGATCTTTCACGTCAAGTTCAAAATCTGATCATCCAGAATGATATTTTGTCTCATCCTAATCAACCAATTACTCCTGAAGAGCACACTGCACTTCAAAAAATTCTTAATGGAGGCTCCCTTGACGATTCCGATACCGATAAGCTAATCACTCAAAGGTTAGTTTTGTTTAAAAATTCTTTGGACTTGCAGCGCCAAAATGCCAATCTTTTGAAAATTACTCGGGAACTTGGAAAGAAGATGGAAGAGAAAGAGAAGGAGATGCAGTTAAAGCTTGAAGACGTCGAATCAACTGCTGTTTCAGATGCCAAAAAAGCCATTGAAAGTCTTCAAGCTGAGATTGGATCTATTAATACTAAGCTTGGTGCTGTCACTCGTGAGCGTGACATGTTCCGACGTATGCTTGCTACTAAATCTGAAAATGGTGTTTCTCTTGCCGCTGTTGCCGAAAACTCATCTGAGGGCCAAGCTACAGCTCAGACTCAGCACCTTATCAAACAAAACGAAACTCTTACAGCTAATATCAAGAATCTCGAAACTGAGATAATCAATGTACGAACTGACACAGCAGCCACAATCAAGGAACTCGATGCTAAGGCTGTCGCCTTGATGAATGAGAGATCTAATTTGCAACTCCAGTTAGCTAAAACTGAAAGTCAATTAGAGCTTTCTAATGAACGTCAAAAGCATCTTAGTAGTAACCTTGAAATTGTTCGATCAGAAAATGAAGATTTCAAGAAGAGATATCGGTCAATGGAAGATACTTTGAGTAAGCAAGAGCTTCGTACACAGAAACTTTCTGAAGACCTTATAACATCATCCTCTTCTATGGAATCAATCAAGAACGAGGTTGTAAATCTCAGAGCTGAGCGATCTATCTGGAAGTCAATTGAGGAGCGACTTAATAAGGAGAACTCCGAGCTAATTGAAGAACGTGGACGTCTTAGCGGTCTTCTTGCTAACTCTAAATCTCTCGAGACTGAGAGATCTAACGCTAATGCAGAAACTATCAATCGTCTTAATTCCCAGATTGCTAAACTTGAGTCGGAGATTGTCATTTTGCGCAAGAAGCTTGATATACAGGTAGAAGATATCAAAAATATCTCTCTTCTTAAGGAAACCGAAGCCAAAAACCACCTTAAGCGTATTGAACACCTTACCACAGATCTCATATCTGCTCGTCAGTCACTTTCCGAGCAGTGCAGCAATAATGAGAAACTTAAGACTGCTCACGATCTTGTTAAGACCCAGATTGCCTCCGCTCAAGAAAAGATCAAAGCGCTGGAAGCTGCCTCTACACCAGATCCTAAATCGCGCGAATTTGCTCTTACACAACAAGTTAATTCTCTTAAGAAAAATGTTGAGCTTTTGCAATCTGAACTTAATCTTTCCAATAAGAATTTAGAGCAACTTCGTGAGGTTGCCAAGGCTGCAGAAACCGCTTTAGGAGACATGAATAACACACATGACAAATATAAGGAATCTACGGACAAGCAACTTACTATGAAAGAGGTATGAGAAAAGTGTTTTTTTAGTTAACTTTTTGCTAACGATTTTAGACTGAGCTTGCTTCTCTTAAGAAGAAATTAGAGGTTACTACCCAAATTTTGAATAATACTAAAGATACCTATTCCAAGCTTGATACACAGCGTACTAAACGTATTCAAGAGCTTACTGAAGAACAAAAACGTTTACAAGGCATTGTTGATGTTCTGCAAAACAGCGAATCCAAGTTTAACGCCAATCTTCAAAGCATCAAGGCAGATTTGGCTCAACAAGTATTAATTGCCAATGAGGCCCGTCAGAATTACGAGCAAGAATTGGTTAAGCATGCTGAGGCTGCAAATGCTCTTAAAGCCCTTCGCGAAGAAGTTGCTAATTCTAAGTCTTCTGAAGAAGAACTTAAGCGAGCAGCACAAACAGCTATTGAGAAGTTGGCTGTTTCAGAAACTAGCTGGGAATCGCAAAAGTTTTCCTATGAGCATGAAATTGAGCAGCTCAAGTCAAGGTATGAATTTTATGAAGATAAATATTGGACTTTATTAACGTTTTTTTTAAGATTCGATGAAACAACTTGTCAAAACAAACTTTTGCTTGATCAACTGGAAAGTGCTAATAACCGCATCAACAAGAATCCACCATCATATGAAGATGCTACAGCATCTGACGCTCAGCTTCGAGAGCTTGTGAACTTTTTGAAGAGGGAGAAGGAGATTGTAGAGGTCAAGTATGAGCTTAATTTGCAGGAAACCAAGCGTCTGAGGCAAAAACTTGAACAAACCACTGCTTCACTTGATGATACTCGCTTAAAACTTGAACGGCTAACTGAAGAACAAAAGAAGAAAGAAAACTTGGATGACCAAAAGAAATTACAAGATCAACTTAACGATATTAGTATTTTACGTGAGAGTAATGCTACCCTGCGCCAGCAAAGCAACATGTATGCTGGCAAAATTAAAACTGCTGAGGGCGAAATTCAAAAACTTCGTGCTCGTATTGAGCCTTTAGAGGCTCGACTTCGTGAGTCGAAGGTTGAAATCGAAGCCAAAGAAGCCCAGATTAAGCTTGTGGAACAGGAAGCAAATGACTGGAAGACTAGAACGCAAAATATTTTGCATAAATATGAGGTGAGAAAAAATGGTACTGATTTTTTTTTAGAGACTAACTTTTTTTGAAGCGTATTGATCCCAAGGTTGTGGCTGATCTTAAGGAGGAAAATGAAAAGATCAAGAAAGATGTGGCCAACGCCACTCAATCATTGACTGTTCTTACAGCCCAGATACCTTTGAAAGACCAGGAGATTTCTAAAAAGACTTTGGAGCTTCAAAAAGCTACTGGTGATCTTGCCAAGGTTAATGAAGAACTGAAAACTGTGGTTGCTGAGCAAACAAAGAGTAAGGGGGAGATAGAGCAGCTCAAGGAACAAGTTAAATTTCACCAAAACAGGTTTACTCGTGTTAGGGAAGAGTTTCTTGAGAAGCTTAAAAAGAACCGAGCTAGCTCCAAGGCTCAGATTGATGCTCAGGAAGCTGAAAAGAGTACCCTCAGAACAGAAGTTACTAATCTTAAAGCTGAGCTTGAGAAGAGAAGCAACGATACCAAGGCTGGTAATGATGAAGTGTCTTCTCTTAAAACGGAACTTGCTCAAGTTAAAGAAACTCTGAGTGCCAAGGAGGCGGAATTAGTAAAGAGCACGGAGTCAAAGCCAGTGAATGAAGTGATATTGGAAAAGAACAATCGTATCAAGGTTCTTGAGGAGGAAGTCAATAAGTTGAGTGACCAGATCCTTGAACTTCAGCGTAATAAGCCCAAACAACAACCCAATGCTGAGATTGCATCTTTGAAAAAACAAAATGCCGAAATTCAAGATAAGTTAGCCAAGGTTTCTGAGGAATCCCAGAAGAATGTTGAAAGCGAGTTGATTCGTAAAACAGAAGAAATTCGAAACGCTGCACAGGAACAGGTTAAAATTGCTGTGCAAAACTACAAAAAGCTTGTTGAAGAACAGATGAAGGAAAACAGCAACAAGGACAACAGTGGTAATGCTTCAGGTGGTGACGAAGCCATTAAGAAGATTAGAGAAGAACATGAGGAGGCTATCAAGACACTTAAGGATGAAGCTGTAGCTGAAAAGAAAAAGGCTCGAGAAATGGCGTTGAAGGAAAGCGAAATGCGAATCAAGCTTTTGCAATCCAAATCTGAAAAGTTTGAGCGTGAGAAAAATTCGCTTATGGAACAGGTCACTGAACTGAATAAGAAGCTGGAAAGGCAGCAAACCCTTTCAGTGTCTCCATTTTTTTCACCAGTGCAAAATCCAATGATGCCTTTTGGTAACCCCTTTGTTCCTAAACAGCAACCTCAACAAGAAAACGGAGCCGGCGCCCAGCAATTATCAGAGGCACCTGCATTGTCTACTGCACCCAGTGGTTTTCAAACTGCACGTAATGCCAATAACTCGCGGTTGCCGATTCGTACGACTGGCGCTTCAGAAGTGCCAATACCAACGACTTCTTCAGCTGCGCCAATTGTTGCAGGGGCATCAGTTGCTAAGCGAGGCCCGGGGATGAGTGAAACCCCTGCATTTGCGGGAAACACGCCCGGCGGAGGAACTGTGATCAACTTAACATCGATTGAACCAGGACAAATGGTCAAGCCTGTATCACAACCGATTGTCAGGGCTCTCACACCACAGCCTCCAGTGGCCAACAAAGTCGTTACGCCGTCTTCTGATTTGGTAGTGATTGCTCCTGCGCCAGCCACTTCACTTACTGGTTCCTCAAATGCCACGACTGTACCTACCTCGACCACTTGTCAAACTGCACCCGCCGCATCTAACGTTTCACCATTTTCAGGTATTCCATCTGGGCCTTCAGTCGTCAACAACAGCACAAATACAGGACTGAAGCGATCCAGTGATAGTGTTGAGACTGGAGGGAAAAACAAGGATACGGGTGGAAATAATGGTCAACCTGACATAAAAAGACGTCGTGAGGGTGATGAGGGAGGTACAGAGGTTGAGTCTGGACCTACTAATAACAACAACGGCAATAACAATAACAACCACAATCATCATCAAAACGTAAGTATCGTTTTTCTTCCTGAGTGATTTTTTAATGGATACCTCTTTATTTTCAGAAAGCAGTGATTTTCGATTTTCTTTCGATTTTTTTATTTTGCTCCTGTTCTAATGATATTTTTTTTAAAGTGAGAGAATTATGAATTCTAACATTAGGTTTTTTTTTTTCTTTTTTCGGTTCTTAATTATCGGCAAATCTTTTTCTTTCTTTCTTTTAATAGAGGTTTAAAAAGAAGAACCAAAAGAAACAAAAAGGTGGTAGATAATAATGGGAATGATGAAGAGTGTTGGTAAAGAGATGAAAAATTTAGATTAGTTTTAATTGTTTATAATTATTATGAGATTATATTGTACAGATGAGAAAATATTACAGAATTATCCATTAAATTTTATTATTATTCCCTTTTTTTTCTTTCCTCCATTTCTTCTATTTTTCTTTTTCAAAATCGGTATCAATGACGAGACCTTCTACTAGGACGCCACTTAGGTACTCGAGAACAATCATAAACAAGCCCAACAGACTTGAGATTGAAAAATGGGAGATTCCTGTGCCGATATCGAGCCAGGAGCCCTCATCCACGACGAGATAAAAGAAGTTGAGTGTGAGCACGTCACAGAAGGCCAAGACTGCAGAGAAAAGAGCGGACTGGGGGACACCTAGTTTGTGGTTAAGGATGCCGAGGGTGCATGAGATGATGGCAAAGGGGACGAGGATTTTAAAGAGTAGCAGAGCGCCGATCGAAAAGGGCTCGAAGATAGGGATGAGGCGATAGACGGAATCGAGAGAGAATGATGAGATGGAAGCGATATTGCCGGTGCCAAAAAAGCCGACTTGTGAGAGGTAAAAGAAAAAGATAGCGAGTCTAATTTCATTGATGGTAATGTGTTTTTTCTTGGTATCTGGGGCTTGATTTTGAGCGTCGTCCTTTGTGGAGGCAATACGGTCTGAGTGGGCTTGTAAGGAAAACTCGCGCTCAAGGTGGAGCCAAACGGTGAGGATTGCGAAAAAGCAAATGTAAAAGAGGCCTTCGTAAGAAATGGTGAGAATGATAAATGTAGGAGCAAAAGCCAGGAAGATGGTAAAGAGGCGCCAGCGGTAGTCTGCAATGGGGGTAAACCATTGTAAAAACGGGACGGTGATGGAGCCAACAAGAGCAAGCCAGCCTACCACTTGGGCCCCAAGAGGGAGACCCTGGCGGTCGGCGAGGGAGATGACGGCCACGCGGGTGGAGAGGGTTGAGATGGGGATGAGAGAGAGTTGGGTAGCGGCAATGACCTTGGCGGGTGTAGGGAGAAGGGAGATGGTAGTAGTGAGGTGGCGGAAAATGCAGGCGCCAATTAGGAACATTGCGGCACCTGCAATTTGGATTTGGGTGAGACTTTCTACCTTGATGGCTGGGAGCAAGGTGAAGGAGGCCATTGCGGCGCAGAGGAGGGCCCAGAGGGTGGATAAAGTCAGGTTGCGCTTAGCGACGGCGGTGTTTTGGATCCAGGGCCAGAAGACTGCAATGCCGAAGCAGATGGAAAAGACCTTACGGTCAAAGTAGCCGAGGACAATAGCCTCCATGATTCCGATACAGAGCACGAGGTTGAAGAGGGCAAAGGTGACAGGGTGAGAGGAATGGGATCTGCGGATGAGGGTGCGGACGCCGAGGAAAACGGTTTTGCGGTTGACGAGGATCTGCTCCCAGAAAAAGACTGGGAAGAGGCAGTAGAGGTAGTAGTTTGGAGGGGAGTTTTGTTTGTAAAAGAGGGCGCAGAGGATGGCGAAGATGGCGAAAAAGGCTGAGCGGACAATGGGGTGGGCCGGTTCAGAGACTGCGCCCACCACAAAGACCTTGAGGAAGGAGGTTGTTGCGTAACCGATCCAGCCAATGTATCCGAGAGTAACCAGTGTGCGGAGAAGAAGCCAGTTGTATGTCTGGAGGTATCTGAGGCCTTTGATTCCTAGCTTCATGAGGTTCTCTGACTTTTCAATTGAGAGGGTATATTGTTCTGAGTCGATGAGGGAATTGATTTCGCGGACGCGGTCCTCGATGGTCTGGCCTGGGTCTGAGAGGGGAGCAAAGGGCTTGTAATTGATGTGTGATTTTTGGTTTGATACTTCCTTGACGCGGTACTGTTCAATGATGGTCATTGCGTTTGCGAAAAGGGCCTTTGCCTTGACGTCGCTGGGGGCATCCAAGAAGGCGAGGGGGAGTTCACCGACAGAGTTTGCCGGGTAGTTGACGCCGACAAGATAAGCCATGAGAGAGGCCACGTCAGCCTGGTTGATGTCGTTGCGTTTGACGGAATTGAGGTTCCAAGGGGCGGAGAAGTCGTCATGGTCACCAGGCTGGTTTTTGACAGGAGGGGCGACGCCTGCGCCCCAGGCAATGATAGGGGTACGGGTATTATCAGGGTGACCATCGCCATGGCTGCCCCAGTCACTCATGCCGTGGTCTGCGGTGAAGACCCAAGCCGTTTTGTCGTCAGCGTAGAAATCATTGACGATTTTCTCGAGCTCTTTGATTTTGGAGTCAATGTATTTGATATTGTCGTAGTACTCAGCCGAGTACGGGCGGTAACTGTGGCCGGCGGTGTCGATTCCGAGGAGGTGGAGAAAAAAGACGGTTTTGTCTTGACGGAGGGAGTTGGCAAGGGACTGGTTCTGGGCGGCATTTGCAAAGAGATCAAAGACATGGTCGAACACAAAGCGGTCGAGTTCAATGGAGGATTTCGTAAAGTCTTCGTCCTCGTGCTCATACATGATTGCGTCGACGCGGTTGGCATCGGAGGCTCCGCGCGAAAACATGGGCAGGATGTCCGGGGAGCCGTAGGAGTATGTGTGGCGGGATTGGTTAAAGACGGAATCGAAATCGACGGGGTTTTCTTTCCAGCCCTTTGTGACGGCGGACACGTCTTCGTAGAAGCCGGCGATGAGGGCGACGTGGCCGGGACGCGACTCGGTGGGCATGCGGGTGTGGGAGACACCGAAGGTACCATTGTGAAGGACTCTGGAGCGCAGGTGAGGAGCGAGGTAGTCGGTGATACCAGTGGAGGGATGAGTTACGGCGTCAAAGCACTTATCAGCGCGTAATCCGTCACCTGGAGAAGGTGGGATAAGTTAGGAGGGAGGGGAGATTGGAGAGTGTTTTTTTGAGGAGGGGAGTTCTGTAGAGAGGAAGATTCTGGGTTAAAACATACCGACAATGAGGAAAAGACGTTTTGCCGGGGCTGATTCGGTAGATTGCCAATGGTCCATGCCATGGACTAGGGGAGAGACAAAGTAGATGTCAAAGATGGACATGAGAAAAGCGACATGGAAGAGGACGCCCACAAAGAGCACGACTCTCTTACTAAGAAAGTCCATTGTGGAGCTGCTGGATGAGGAGGGGCGGGGGTGTATGAGGGTTGAGAAGGGACTGAAAAAAGATGGTGATTTGAAAAAAAAGGAATTTAAAAGGAGGTGAGAATTAAAAAAAAAAAAGGCCAGCAGGCAGACGGGTTGCGTGGAGGGCTGACGGCCAAGGTACGCGTCACGTGGCTGGCGTTGAGCGCGGGTCGTAATTATAGGGAGGGAGGTCAAGGGGAGGGGGGGGGGGGGGGGGGTCGGAACTCGGAGCTTGAAAAAACAGGGAGAAACCCGCGGGGAGGAATGACAGATGGGGGATGACGCGATAAAGGAAAGGCCGGTAGATATGAGAAGTTTATTCAGGGAGTTTTGATATTTGTCAATGTGTGTTTTTTTGTGAAAAAGGTTGAATATTATTTCTGAGGGAGCCTTTTCCCGTTAAATTCAACATTTGGGTCAAGATATTTTTAATCATAACTTTTAACCGAGACTTTATTTTTTTAAAGACAGGAGGTTAGTGTTGAAATAATGCTGTAAGGCTTTCTTATAAGAATGAAGACGGCAACGCTTGGTGTTCTTTGTATTTAGTAAAAAACCAAAATAGTACTACATGAAAAAAGAGACTAAGCAGCGATCAAAGGTAAAAATGCTTGCTCTGGAAAGTGTACAAGATCTAGGGAGCTGTTACCAAGATCTGTGGGCTTTCGGGGGGACCGGAGTACCGCACGTCTACACGAGCAATTGGCGTTATTAGTGGTGATTTTGCGCCCACCAGGCCTAGGGGTTGCGGTTTAGGTTGTGGGAGGACGTGAAAAGTGCAATTTTTCACGATACTGAGGCCATTTAGATGAGACCATTTATAAGACCACAATCCCCAGGAAGAATTGTGGGTTTTATTATTTTCCAATGAAGGGTCTCTGGGTTATTTTTTTTCAACTGGGTCGTTTCTTTTTGGGAGGGCCATTTAAGGGTTTGTTCGGACCATGGCACAAATAGTATTGGGTCTGGTTCCACGGTATTATTCTACAGATAATTTTGGTCCAAAGCAGCGCTGACGAAAACTAGTTTTGCTTTTCAAAAGAAAATTGGGATTTATTAGTGGGTCTTTTGAACCTTTTTCGTCGAAAAGCTGGCACGCGCGCGAGAAAGCCCCGAACGCGTCCCGGGCGCGTTTTCTGCGACTCCAACAAACGCGTGGGGGAAAAGCTTAACTTGCGTTAAAAACTTCCCCAAATGAAAAAAAAAGGCGCGTTTCTGGCTTTGATGGCTGTTTTGTATTCCAGCCTTGTTTGAAAAAAAACTCGTCTCTAAGGCTTAGAAACACAATTGACACACGTTGGTCGTTGAAAAAGGCATGGAACGAGCAACCATGCGATGGACGTTTGGGGACTCGGCCAAGCCTCCTTGCTACTCTTTCATTGGACATGTGTGTTTCTTTTATGAAAACCTTGTAGAAACGCCATAAGAACATCCCGCCGATCGTCCAATGTCGTTGTAATTCCTCCTCATGTTAAATTTTTTCAGCACCCCCTTCGCTTAATGTGGGTCTTCCCCGTTTTCACCGATCGGTAGAAAGTTTGATGAGGTTGTCCTCCCCCATTCTCGACCACGGTATCGTGTAGGTTTGTACGTTTACCTCGGATTGCCTTTTTCTTCCTCTCGGTGGGTGATTTAGCAAGTTAAAAAATATACAGCCTGTATAAAATATGGCAGCCTTAGTACACAAGGTGCCAAATAGCTCCACCCTTTTTCTATCTTGCCCGTGGGATTTATCCAGACAGCTTGCGAAATAATAATAAGCCTTTTTGTCCCGCCTTAACTGCCAATGGGATTTAATAAGCACCACAGGGCTATTAGAAGAACTGGTGAAAAAGAAAGAAAAAGCTGTACAAGATAAAAAAGTGACAAGCCATGAGTCTTTGGGGATTCCACTAAAGTGTCAAAAAAAAAATCAAGCCATTTCCACAAGGAAACGTGACAACCACTCAGCAGTCATCATGATGCTCATCACCATGAGGCGAAGTGAGAGTTGGCTGTGGGTTTGAGGCTGTTTGGTGATGGAGTATGGCATAAACGTGCCTTTTTCAGGGGAACATCAAAGGGAATTAGCAAAAAACGGATTTTGTCTAGACGGCGGCTATTATTCTTGACCAGGCAAAAAGCAGCTAATGATCTGATAGTAAAAATCAGGGGGGGGGGGGGAGAAAGAAGGTAGCATAAGGGATGGAAGTACCTTGAGCTATACCAGAGGTTATAACAAGCCTTGACCCTAGTCGATGCCTGCAGAAACCCACGGGCTTTTTCTTTGAGAATTTCAAAAGGACAAGCAGCCATGGCCGTCCAGTGTGATTTACTGGGTTTTTTTTCATGGAACGTATTTTTGGCACTAAATTCGGGGTCTTTTTAGTGTGACGTTAAAGGCGCGCGTACCCCCCCTCTTGTTTCTCCCTAATTGCCTGTGCATGAGTGGTAACGTTGCAGTCGGGACTCCGCCAAGGTGCTGATAAGACTCACCGGTGCCGTGGAGCGCTGGCGAGCAGACCCAATTGGGACTTAGCCTGAGAAGCCTGGTGGTGGGGGAAGCTCCAAAACGACGAGGTTTAGTTTCTCGTGTGCCATCTTTGAACATAAACTTTTCATGAGGATGGAGATATTTTATTTTTTGAGTTTTCACAAAAAGTGTCACTTTCCATGTGCGACCCCAAATGCACCGAAATTCAAAGAGGGAGGATCGTTATTTATGAAAACGAAAAAGGAAAGACGACGAAAGGGGTGCCGTAAAACATGGAAATAGCATCTTTGGGTACTACATGAGAGAGAGACGCAGGAAAAGAGTAATGAGACGAGAAAAGGTGGTGATGAAGAAGCTTATGATAGTAACGGGGGGAGGCTTTTACTAGGATTACATCAACTAAGTCACGATATGAAAAGAATCACATGTGTGTTTCAGGGAGGACATTGAAGGGAATCGTATCAAAAGGTTTCTGGAGGCCTGGATAATGGGATTGTCGATTGAATGGATGGTTTTGTGAGTGGGTTCAGATGCCAACGAAGTTTAATACTTTTAAAGTTATTCTTTAGCTGCAGATGGGACAAAATGAAAGAGGACTTTTTGAAAAAGGAAGGTTTTTTATTGGTACGGATATTTTTATAAAAAACATCAGAGTTGAAGAAATCTTCTTATTTCCTCTCCCCCCCTTTTTTTAGGAAGGTTGCTACTATTCTGCATACGGATAGGCCCAACTATTTATCATTCATCCAAGAGAATCAAAGCCGTGAAACTTAAAGGCGGGCGATGGCGAATACCCCGGGGCTGGAGGTATCTATATACGGGAAGAAATCGAGGGTAATTAGAAAAGGGGCGTTGGTCAAAAAAAATCGTTCAATTGAACAAGAGGGTTAGGTTGGAAAACTCTGGCCACGAAACGCGACATCTCTGCGAAAGAAATCGGCGGAAAAGAAGGTTTTGGGTCTGAAAAAGTTTTCCAGGGAGAAGAAAACCTTAATACTGGAGGAAAGCCAGAAAAATCTGCTGGAAACCCGGCCTTGTTGAAAGCCCAAGGCCCAAACGTCGAGAATCCAAAAAGCCAGGAATATGCCACTGTTCGTTTCTACTCAAGTCACCTGTTTTTATTCTTTTAGAAAAAAGAACTTTCTTTTTTTCTGTAAAGATCAAAAGAAGAACCGATTTCTATTCTAGAATCATTCAAGTTAACCGGCCTTGTTTTCCGGCATTTGAAAAAAAATTCTCAAATATACGTCCTTTCCTCTCCCTAGTTCTTGGGCTTTTTTTGTGTTTTAAAATACTTTTTTTATTTATTCCAGAGAGAACGAGGACACATGGGACATTTGCTTAGACACGCAACATTACTCAAGTCATTGGACTTGTGATGGTCTGTACGAACACATGCGTTAAGGTTTGTCGTAGATACAACCCAAGAAATTGGATGGTTTTGAGAAACCAGTTTTTCTTTGAAAACCAGTCTTTTTTCGTAAGCCATTCTGCATTGGGTGCTCGACTGGAGGTTGCAAAAAAGACGCACGCTGGTTAAGCTCTGTGCAAACTTCTCAATGGACTTTGAGAAGGTTCGATCATTTGGTAGAATTTTCAAGACTTGCAAAAAAACGAAATAAGCTTAAAGAGAAATATTATTTGAAAAAAAAAGAAACAAACAGCCTAGTTTGGTAGAAAAATAAACATTGAAAACCTTCATCTTTGGGTATTAAAATTTGGATGGCTCTGAGGTATTGTAATAATAGATTGAGGTCTTTTTTTCATGGAGAGGCGACGAGAATCTCGGTGAGAAACAAATCTATAGATTTGGTCATTGTATTTTTAAACCGCCCAGCTTGACTGGCACCAAAAAATTTTTTGTAGCTTTCAAAAGTCAGAGCAAGAACTTAAGGTGATTAAAAATCGAGCAACAGCCCTTTGGTTCGACTTGTGAAAATGGCTAACGCTTGGTTATCTATTCAGCGTCCTGCCGCTCAAGGTCCAGTCAATTGGGTTTTTTCGTCTTCTGCCTCCGTAACAAGCGCGTTCAATAAAAGCACTTGAAGGAATCTTCCTATTACCGCGTGATGTTTGTATAAAAACGGTTTGGTTATTCCGAAAGGTCTTAAAGGCTCTGGCTGCCTGGTGGGATCCAGAAAAATACAAGCTGGTACACAACGAGCATTTAAAAGCCCTCCCCATCACGATAAGTGGTCGCTTTTTTTTCTGGGTAATTTGAACTGAAGCACATTGAAATTCCTAGTTATCTTACTATCGCAGACACTTTTTTTCTCCTACCTCGCCTTTCTCCATTCCCAGGCGTTATCTTGTTAGCACCATGGGTGATTTCTCCATTGAAAAGCCAAATAATTAAAATAATTATATTTAAAATAATTGCAACCCGTCTAGCCCAGCCCCAGGCCAGCCATTTTAACAAAATTATTTTCAATTAAAAAGTTGTTTAATGAGAAAAAAAAAGAAACGTTTAACTGCCTTCCGTGGCCTCTTTGTATTCCAGTTTATCAACTTCAGAACCTTTTATAACCTTATAGGCCTGGGAATGAAACGCAATCTCTAAATCGCCATCGGAAATAGTTTCATTCCAATCAAAATGTAAACAAACCCGATATAATGGACAACAACTCAGATGTAAACACTGCACCAAAATATTCAAAACAAAAATTTATTCATATATTTATATATAGAGGTGGTCATAACGTCGTTATACATTCATCAGTAATCATAAGAACCTTTTTCATAGTTCATAAAAAAATCATAAAAAACACTTTTAAAAAACAATCGTTCAATGGTTCAACCATTGGTTTTTTTTTACTCCTCTCCCACTAACAAATCACACAGTCCTTCTCCTTTTCACGGCCCGATAACAAGCTCGTCTTCTTGGACTTGCGTAGCGCAGGCATCGACTTGGAGGGCTGGGGCTGCTTCTTGAACTGGCGAGACATCTTCGAAGTCAGCCGGTGCTCCGTCTCCGCAATCTGGACCCGCTGCTGCTGTAGATGCTGCTGCTGTTCCATATGCCGCAGCTGTTGCATCTGGGAAGACGACAGATCCTGCTGCTGGTGAAACCGCGGCAATTGTTCCTTCGATCGAGTCTTAGACTTGAGCTTAAACATGGAGGATGCGTGGTGAAGTGTATTAGAGTTGGGCGAAGTGATGTTGTAGTTGTTGTTGTTGTTGTTGTGTGTGTTGGAGTTGGCAGCCAGATTCGCGTAAACAGTGTTGGTACTAATCCCCGAGACTGACGAGTGGTTGGAAGATGCTGAGATACGCTTGTTGTGGCCATAGTAATAGGCCTCGTCAATGGAGCTGTGGAACGAGTGCCCCCGCAAAGAGGGCGCTACAGACCCGCCAAACGCCGAATCGCGGCGCATGATTTGGCGCACGAGATCCGTAAAGACCTCATCCACATTGAGCCGGTACTTGGCCGAGGTCTCGTAAAAGGGCGTGCGGCCCCACGAGTTGGCCACCTGGACGCCCATCTCGGGCGACACCTGGCGCTCCGACTCCAGGTCGGACTTGTTTGCCACCAGAACCATGGGGACGTTGGCATTGTCCTTGATCCGGATGATTTGCTCGCGAAGTTCGTAGAGCTCCCGCAAGGAGGACTGGTTTGTGACCGAGTAGACCAGAATGAAGCCCTGGCCATTCTTAATGTAAAGCTCCCGCATGGCGGTGAACTGCTCGACTCCGGCCGTGTCTAGAATCTCGAGCGTGCATGGTCGAGTGTCTATCTCGGTGACTTTGCGATATGAGTCTTCAATGGTAGGGTCGTAAGATTCGATATAAACCCCCTGGACAAATTGTACTAACAAAAATGTTAGAAAAGTTTTTTCCTCCAAAGTGTCTTGTTTGGATAAATAAGCTTACCTGTGAGTGCTGACTTTCCGACGCCTCCTGCTCCCAGGACAACAATTTTATAATCTAATATTGCAAGTTAGAAAATGGAAGGATTCAATTGGGGGAGGGGTTTGCGAAGCTTACCTCTCATTGTTTGGAGTTGAAATCACAGGTTGATATAAAGCGAGATATGATTTGCTGGATATATGTCTATGAAGGATTGGTGGTTTCGCAGTAGGAATAGATGATGAATTGGAAATGGCACAGGTTGAATGGTATTTTAGTTGGATAGTCTTTTTTTCGACGAGACCTTAATGTCTTGGATGCAAAAACTTTAGGGGGGGGGGGGAGTTGATGGGTCGTCAAAAGCAGGATTGAAAGATGGTGATATGGCTATTGGAGGTAATGTATAAGCACACTTTCTATATTTCTATCTAGTCGAACAGGGTTATATATATACGATATATAAAGTTGAAAATAATGAAGGGAAAAAAAAAGGGGAAAGGGAAAAGGCAGAAAAAAGTTGTAAAAAAAAGGGAGGATTTGAAAAAGTATTTATACGGAGGACACCACCTCCTCCTCGCCTCCCCCCTCTAAAAAATAACAACACATATGTTGAAAATAATAATTTGTGCGCTCCCCTTACGCGTTGTTAGGAGGAGGACGGGAAAAAGTCCTGCCAATTCAGCCTGCGCGTGTAAAAAATAAATAAATAAGCCAGAGTTATATGTGTTTCCTTAGAAACAGGCCGGGTGGGCCATAACTCCAAGTTATGAAGCTGAAAAAAAAAAGCTTAAAAATATTTTCTTTTTGTGTGGTTTTCCCTTTATGCTGCGCCCATGCAGGCCTCCCCTTTGGGCGAGCGACCCATGGCGCGCGTGGCCCAGCCAAGACGACGGCGTCGGGTTTCCATGGATGCAGGGGTGAAGGGAGCGAAAGAAGCCAAAAACAAAACATAGGGTTAGGGTGCGGTCCTGCCGGCAGAGAGGGTAACTCGTTTGGTCATGTGATCTGTGTCAAGCTGCGTCCCGCCCACAACAACCGCCTGCTCTCCGTCCCCCCCCCCCCCAAAAAATCAAACAGCCAGCTGTTGTGAGGGTGATGGAGACCGGAGGTAACTTGATTTTTCATACAGAAGAAAAAGATCTCTCCATTCACAAAAAATAACGCGTGGAGATGCTGGTTCCGATTTGAATCAAAAAAGGCCCTTTTCGACACATTCAGAGACATGCGGGTACCTCCTCTCCAGCAAAAGGTCTCGAAGTTGTGGCATCTAAATCCTGGTTCCACTTCTTTTCGTGCGCCCCTCGATTGGCTTGTAACTGTCTCCCCACAGACCTTAAAATTAATCCCCGGGTAGATTTATAGATTGCTATATTAAACATTAAAAAATAACACAAAACGTTTCATTTCCCCTCATCTCAGTCATGTTGATCTTCCCAGACTTATAACCTTCAAAATAAACAAACATCTCCCCCTTGGCCATGTTTTGTTTCATCTAATCCTGATAAAACAATCAACCCTCTTTCTCTCTTTTGCAACCTCTTTAAAAAAAACACAAAAAACTCTCTTTAACGTTCTATCATTCATTCATTAATTCATTCATTCATGTACATAATATCCCTGTTTTTTTCCCTCTTTGGCTCTTGTCATAACGATCTCACCCCATCAGCTTCGACTCACATGGTGGCCGGCTTGAGTCGTTCCCGATAACGTGTGACGATTGGAGCCCCCACGCCGGTTCCTCGGCCCAGCAACCGTGATATGTGCTCCCTTATACACGATCCGGCGCGCCCCTTGTTGCGCCGACGACGACGACAGCGAAGATGTCCCATGCTGCTCCACACGAACCCGTTTCACATTCTCCTCGTGGTCCCCGGGCTCCATCCCTCCATGGGATTCTCCTGTGCTCTCGTCGTTCCCCCCTCCACGTAAACTGTCTTCTCCATCCCCCTCCCCATCATTCACTCCTTCTCCATCCCCACCACTCTTACTAACACCTTCTCCCGTAGCCTTTTCTCCTTCCTCATCTTGTCCACCACCACCAATACCTGACACCCCTCCAGAACCTCCTCCACTGTCCCCAAATAATGGTCGCGTCAACGAATCAATCCCCGTAGTCACCACATTCACATCATCCATCTCATCCTCCTTCTGCATGTGTTCAAGTAATAACTGCTGCTCAGGCGCTCCTCCCCCTCCACCTGGCCCTCCCCCCATTAGCCCAAGAACACCTCGTCCCTCTTCATCCTCTTCTTCTCCATTAACTCCTTCTCTGGAATGGCTCTCGTCTGCTTCTCCCCTGTCTTCTCCCTCATTCTTAAGTGTCCCATCATACGATCGTTTGCGTAATCCGCCCCCTCCCTCTTCTTGTTTAACTGAATTCGTCCCTTCTCCAGACTCATCTCCACCATAATCATATCCATAACCATCCTCATGTGTCTCATATCCATCCCCTCCACTATTACCCCCAATCACTCCTGTCTCTCCACTACTGTTTGATGTCGACTGCAAACCTCCTCCACCCAGGCTACTCATCTGACCTGCTCCAGTTGCCTCCCCAAATCCTGAAACTTCCAGACTTCCCCTTGCTCCATATTCTGAATCAATCACATTTGGGTTTGGATATTGCAGTTGCTGCTGATGATGATCAGACTGTGACTGATCATGCTGCCCAGCAATCTTGCTGCTCCCCATTATAACTCCCCGAGATGCAGCCCCAGACCCCCCGGCTCCGCTCGCTGACCGTAATGAAGCACTCTTGGCCGTCTCCTTCATCGTGAACGCAGAAAGCGTCGATGTCGAGCCTTTGACTCCAGCTGACGCAATCGCATTGGCCGCCGCCTCCGCTTCACGTTCCGCTGCTTGGGAATCATACTGCTTCCGCACTCGCGTACGCGTCACCCGTGGCCGCATGTCACTGGGCAGTGGCGCCGCTCCATTAACTGTAGGCATAGTGAATGACGACCGCGGCCGAGGCCCTCCCCGACCACGGTTAGGTGGAAACCCCATCGTAGTCCCAGACGCGGCTGCTACCGTAGCTGCAGCTGCTGCCGCCGCAGAAACAACAGCCTTTTCGTTCGAATCACCAGATGCCCCACCTTGTAACGACCCATCGATTCTTTCTGCCCCGTTATTCCCTGCGTTTGTCATCATCTGCTCCATAATCGCACTATCGGTACCAACAATCTTGTCATGAGGCCGCGCAAGCTCCGCACACTTCTCGCAATGCTCTACAAAATGTTTCGGTGTGTTGAATATCTTTTCACAGGTCCGGCACCAGCCGCTTTCAGACTGCTTGAATTGGACAAAGTGAACAAGCTTCAGGTGTCGCTTGAGAACGTCCAGACGATTAAAAGACCCACCATTGCGATGACACGTCGGATCTGATTGCCAGTACGGACAATGAAAGGTGGGCTTTTCGTGTGATCTCAAATGCCGCCGCTGGTCCGATTTCCGAGCAAATGCCCAGATACATCCCTCAAATTTACACGCATATGGTTTTGCTGCTGTAGCTGTAGCTTGTCCCACTAAGGTTGCCGGTGGAGAAGAAGATGATGTAGGAGGAGGAGCTTGCTGTAGATTCATATGAGAATTTATTTGCTGCTGCTGTTGCTGCTGCTGTTGTTGCTGTTGAAGATTATTTTCACGTACAGTCATATAAGAATTGACCTTAGATGAATCTGCACCACGAGGAGTTGACATGGATGTCAAAATACGAGAAGGATGGGAATCTACAATCCCCGACATATGACTGTGATCGGCAGTAATGTCAAGCACCGACGACGATAAAAGCCCAATTCCATTGGTTGCGCTAGCCAGCGCGTTATTGTGATGATGATGGTGGTGACTAAGTTGATTGTGATTAGCCACAGCGGCAGCAGCGGCGGCAGCAGCAGCAGCAGCAGCGGCAGCCACTGCAACCGCCGAGGGATGGTGTTGAACTTGCCCGCTTGCCGAGTTATCGTCACCCGCGGGGGGACCCAAATCTTGGGTTCCATCAGGTTGCTGCGCACGTGACAGATACACAGAGCCTTCTTCATCCGATTCTGGAGTGCCAATCCCAAATCCCATGCTATCAACGCTAATATTGGGCATGTTAAAAGTCACCGAATGGGCCGAAGATAATCCATTTGACCCTTGAGACGACCCGGAAGCAGAAGCTATAGATTCCGAGCGGCTTGAGGAGCTATAAGGCTTGGGCAACAGCCGTTCTCCACGCACGTTGCTTTCTTTGGGCTCGCTTTCGCCAATTGAATACGAATCGGTACCGTAGGAAACAGACGACGAAAGCGCTCTTTTGAGCTTCCCGCGAGTTGACGAAGAGCTTATAGAATTGCTCACCGATTGCGAGAGTGACCGGGACTTGGATAAAATGATGTTTGAGTGGAGGTCGTCCATGTCGTACGAGGGCGACGAAGATGATAGTGATACAGGGCCAGCGGTGGACCCGGTGTGATTGCTATTTGTGGCTGTAGTGATTGCCGAGTTCCCAGAAGAGTATTGCTGGGTATAGTATCCCGATTGGCGATACGACGGGTATTCCTGCGGTTTTTGCAGACCTGCGTTGTAGGTGTTTGAGTAAATGTCTCCGGAGCTACTTGTGGTTGCTTGCGAGGAGCCCGCAGTGGTAGAGTAGTATGGACTATAATATGAAGACGTTGTAGGGGCATTTGTTTGCGGGATCGAAGAAATTTGCTGGGGTTGGGAGGACCCCGAATTAGAACCAGAGGAAGATCCGGTAGGTCCCGAAGTTAGAGCCGTGGCTGCGGCGGTCGCAGCTGCCACTGCGGCTGCAAGACTCGAGGTTCCGGCGTTATTTGAACTGTTACTCCCATTAATAGTGTTTGCTGTCGTAGTTGTTGCAGCAGCAGCAGTATTTTTGGAGCTGCCCACAGAGACTCCTTGGGCGTGGGCTAGGGTTGGCGCCGCGTGAGCCGCTGTAGCTGCCGCTTGAGGAGCTGGCGCCGCAGTAGACACCGCGCCGCTCTCCGTGGGGAGTCCTGCAGACGAGGCAGATGAAGACGCAGAAGGAGGAGGTGATTGGCTCTCATTTTGCAAAGATTTCGAATTAGCAGTAGTTGCAGCATTATTAGCAGCTGTAGGGGATTGGACCACGTCCCGATTGATTACAGATGATGTGGAGCCTTTTGATAATGCAACAGAACCTGCTGTTGCTGTTGCAGCAGTTACTCCCTTGGTTGCGGCTTCCAGGAGATTGGCGATAGAGGACCGACGGACCGACGCGTCCGGGGCAAAGATTTTCGACGATAGCAAAGCCATGGTCGGTGCCGAAACGGCCAAAGAAGAAGCCACTGAGGGCGGAACCGACTTTGAAGTTGTTGAGTTGACTGAGGCCGGGGCTGTGGAGGAAGACGTGTTTGCAGAACCCGCGGAGGCCGGGGCAGTTGCTGGAGTGGTGGATGCGGCGTTCATGGACGCGACTGCCTCGGCAGCTTCAGTTTCAGCTTGCGTGGTTGGCAGCTTGGTGGTCTGCGGCGGTGGAGATATGGTCATTGCTGAGGATTTTTAGAAGCGAAATTTCTGCAGAGAAAGAGAGAGATAAGATTTTGAATCAATCGCAATATCTTTTTATTTTTTTTTAAAATAAAAAAAAAAATTCCCCTCAATCTCTTGTTATTTTTTTTTCCCCCCCAAAACTTTGTAAATTTTGCTATTTCAAAAAAGGTATTATCTCACACCCTTTCTCAAAAAAATGTTTCTGGTGGTGAAGAAGGGAAAGGGAGACCGGCCGTGCGGCGGCGGCGGCTCAAAAAAAATTTTATGTTTTGGTGGTGGTGGATGGCGATAGACCAGAATTAGGTAATATTTGACTAATATATCCTTTTTTGACCATCGCCTCATTGGCCGCACGCCACATTATATTACCAAGTATTGACTCATCATTAATAACGGAGTTAGTAATCACGCATTCAAAAGTCTAACACCGACCGCAAACTCAACCAACGGCAAGCAGCCCCACGCTAGACACTTCCTTCCAGGTATCCCCTGGGAGAAAACTCATCTTTTGAACAGAGCTGAATATACAAAAATATGAAACCATATACCATGACAATCTTCAGTTGAGATCTAACCGATGTTGCCACTGATATTCCACTTAAATAGTACCTGAGCAGATTATACCGTAAGCACGCGTCACCCAGCATATACCCCAAAAAAGTCACTTAAAGAGATTTGACATTTAGCCCATTTTCGTTATACCTGGGAGTCCTCTCGATTCCTGTTACGATACCGTTTCCTAAATGATACTATAAAACACATAAGATGCACTTGGATAACCAAATTTAATGGACAGGATAGGCTATCTCCAGCAAATGGCGGTTTAAATTATCCATGGAGCTAAATGACTGACAAAGCATAACAAGAAATATTCCCAATGAAATAATAAAATAGAAGTTTATAGAATTTGAAACATACGAGATATAAAAAATACAATAAAATTTCCAAAAGTGACCGTCAAATTACTATAACTCAGCTCTGAATAAACTGACTCATTAGTCTTAAAATGGAGTTTTTTCCGGCCAAATAAACTGATAGTTCTCTAATAAGTTTTTATTTATTATATAATTTATATACCTTTACTATTCCCACTCCTCTTTTATTTCTTTTTAATGAATCTAATCATTTCGTCAATTCTTTCAAAACTTCGCGGGCCTCCTCTCGGACCGCAAGCCGCACCCGGAAGGCCGGGGGCTCAACAACCAACGAATCCACTTCCTTAAAGCGAGCCCATACATTGGTCTCCATTGCGTTCCCCCCATCGCTCGGCATTGAAACATGGAAACAAGCAATAATTTTCATTAAAGCAACGTACATTTCACGCTCAGCTAACCGGGACCCTGCACAGATTCGCGACCCTGCACCAAAAGACATGTGGGGCAATCCAGCACCCCCCTGAGCACGAATGCGCCACCGTAAACCATTATTGCTGCATTCATCATCCTCTTCAACACGCTCTAGATACCGCTCAGGGTCAAACCGGAACGGGTCGGGGAACCGGGTTGAATCAAAGTTTGCTGCCAACGTGTTCATCACAAGCATGGTACCTGCTTCAATGTGAATTGGCACACAGTCACCATGTTCGTCTTCAGTAAAGTCGTCAATTGGTGCCACTGTTTCTCGGGCCAAATTGATGGGCTGTGCGCTTGTATGACGCATACTTTCCCAAAGAAGAGCGGTAAGGTATGGTAATGCAGTACGATACTCTTTAATTTCAACATCAACACCAGGAGGCCTGTTTTGGGTATCTAAGGATAACATTCCCCAGGCGGCCCACATGGTATGCGCCCCACCACGTTTGGCCCACATGCTCTGGATTTCTGAGTGCACCTCGGCCTGAATACGCTGCCCATACTCCGTAGCCAAATGCCCAACCACACTCACAATGTTAACTGGTATCGTATCCAAACCTGCAGAAACCATAGTTAGACACACAGATTGGAGCTGAGACGGCGTTAAAGCTGGGGTTCCGTTTAGTACAGACCCCAAAATACAAGCAGGATAGGAACTGCCTTTATCTGCCAAACCTTGGCGTAACCGCATGTTAAGGGTATCCATATATTTTGCACGACGTGCCCGAACCGATACTACCATCTCGCGATCAATTGGTATAGCCCCAGCTTTAACAGAGGGATTTAATGCGTTAAGTATGCTTTTAGAAAGCTTACCAATACCTCCAGCGACTCGCGTGAGTGGGACATAATCTTCTAGGGAATGCAGCGCTGCCCGAATTTTGTTAATCTGTTTTTCTACATCTATAATTTCTTCAAGTATGCCATCACCGTCCTTTGGAGGGATTCCATATGCAACTGCCAACGAAACCTTTAGAGCATAAGTTTCAAAAAGGGGGCTCAGTTCAACATCACTGCATCCATCGTTCGATTTATTGAGCACCTCACGGGCTACGCGGACTAAACAAGTGCTCGACTCGCGTTCAATAATGGGCATGTATGCCGCTATCGCAGGGGAATTTAGAGCACGTGCTGCCACGCTCTTCATGCGCTGCCAATCTGGGCCATATGGAGTTGTGCCGATGGTTGTTCCTTGACCTTGTGCAGCTAGTACTGCGTGAAATGTGTGGAGTACGGGTCGTGAACAGTTGCGAGCCCAGTGGGTGGCCCAAAGCCGGCGTGCGGCAGCATATGAGTTTACAACAACGACGCGGCGGGCACCTAATCTGAGCTGGAGTATAGGGACAGGACGCGGACCTGTGACTGTTTTTGAGTTTTCTAGGGAGGCGACGACTCGAGGATCGGCAAGATGTGCTGTTTGGGTATCATAAGGGGTAGTGATAGCGACAGTAGAATCTGCACCAAAAGGGTATTTCCAGGTCCAGTAGGTAAGCGGAGCACTGGGGCCTAGCTGGAAAAGGTTCCCAATGAGTGGCAATGCCTTAGGGCCTGATGGGAACCCATCAAAGACTGGGATATTTTTGATGACTTTCTGTGTGCAGTAGATGTTAGTTGTCAAATCCAGAGCTAGATACATGACGATAAAGACTAGGAGAATGGGAGGGAAAAAGGAAGCTGATTTTAAAAGAGTATCATTGGAAATTTGGAGGGTCTGGATGGCGAGGTTGAGGGTGGGCCGAAGAAGGAGTTTCCATACAAGAAATACAGGTATGGAATAAAGGGTCGGACGCACAAGAGAGACAGGTATCAGTGAGACATGCTTCAAGAGAGGGTGGTTCAAGTGGGTATTCAAACAAGCTGGAATCATTGAAATCAAAAAGGTTATTTTTTATTTTTTTTTATTATTTTTTAAAATAAGTATCTTGTTTCAAAACAAGTTCCAACCCAATGAGAAAATTTCCAAAAATACCAATAAAGTAGTCCTCGTAGATATTAAACGAACTATCACAATTTCTGAGTCACGTAAACCCCGCTCTTTAACAAAAACATGGTTTGAGTCGCTTCAACTGCATGAATTATTCTTTAGTTTTAGCATCCCATTTAACCTCATAACCTTACCACTTAATCTTAAAGAAGACTCAAAGGGAATTAGAATACAGGGACCAGAGGGATTAACTGGAGGAAATAAGAAAATCCCCTCATCATTCCGTACAAAACAAAGGGGCCTTAGGATATTGTGGCAACGTTACTGCTATCCGAATAGTTATATACAAATTTCTAGGATTTCTTATTTTTTATATTTTTCAATTCTATTTAAAATTAGTAATTACGCATGAAACAAATTATAAAAGAAATCGCCCGATATTACAAGAAACGAAAAGAAAGGAAAGGACGAAGAGAAAGAGACAGAAATAATAAAAGTAGATAGAAAAAAAAGGTATCCTGTTGTAATTATTAGTTTTTTTTTAAAATTGCTGGTTCTTAAATTCAAAACGAGTCAAAAGACAAACATGATCCGAAGGATAGGTAGTAGGACCTTGTGCTAAACGTTCTTGTTGAATGTGTTTGGTTTCATGACCTTTACCTTTGACCGTCTCAGTTTTATTTGTATAGTTATTGCCATTGTTGCCATTACTTCCCGACCCAGCAGTAGTACTGTTAACTCTCTTATCATTCCAAACATACTCGTCAGTGTTGTCCTCGCCCTCCTCAATCAATCGCTTGCGCTGATTGGGGTCTGGACCAAGCACCTCGGCCACGGCCAGCGTAGACGTCGAGTACCAAATGTAATCGGAAAGAGTACCTTCCCCTGCCGCAGTACTCATCTTGGTATACGGCAAAATATGTCTGCGTTTGGGATGTATTGTTGTGGTAGGAGAATTGTCCTCTTCTTCTTTTTCTACAACCTCAATAGGTGCAGATAAAGGAAGAACAGGGGGAGGTGTAGGCGATGGTGTGACATAACTACTAAAGGGATTATTGCTCATCAGGTGTATTTCGGTAGCCAGTAAAGGAGAAGGAGGAGGAGGAGTCGCCACAACAATTGGATTTTTCTTCTTTTTCTTCTTAACTAACTCGTCTTCCCCCCATACCAAATACGACGAGCGCAATCCCAGACGCTCGCCTGTGTGCCAAGGATGCAGGCCATCCGTGAATCGTGCGTAACTGCGGCCTTGCCAGTCGTTTAGCTTTGACACGGGTCCGCCGCGTGCCGCCAGAAGATCGTAAACACCCGAGGTAGCGGCCGAGTTCAAGTCACCGCAAAGGACTACCGGAACCTTATTGCCGTTATCATCCGAGGATCTTGGTGCAGCCGACGTATACTTGAGTGTAAAGTACTCAATTTGCTCCAAGCAGAGCGCTGCTTGTACCATGCGTACATCAGCAAGAGAGTTTGAAGTGGTAGAGGCGATAGTAGACCCCAGTTTTGTAGGAGGCATTTTGGCATCAGGTACAAGCTGTGTATTGGCAACAATGATAATCTGTCCACTGGGAACATGGCGCAGAACAGCCACAATACCTACATTGGAGCGGCCTGCAACGCGCTCACGGACATCTCGCTCGGCTGCAAACGCTTCGAGCCCAGCTTCATCCACAAGGGTTTCGGTTTCAGGCTTGGATGCAGCACTGGCAGACTTGTAATAAAGGGTCAGGTCAGCGTAGTTGAAGATACGCTTTTCGAGTAATCGGAACCGATCCATCTTGTAAAAAATAGCAGGGCCTTCAATGGGCAAAGAGTTCTTGGCAGCCGAGCCAACCAATGGCTGGATCGACGTGGATCCAAGACCAGGACCACCTCCAGACGAGTGACTGGGAGATGATGACGACGAGAGAAGCATTGAGTGTGGGCGATTACCGCCGCTCGTGTAATGGGAGTGCTTGGGAGCATAGATGCTGTCATAGTCAGCAAGGTCATAATGCATCTGGCCATAGTACTCTTGAGCGTCTACCTCTTGCAAGCACAAAATGTCTGGAGTGTAGTACTTAATTTCCTTCATGATAAGGGCCATGCGTTCACGGCGAGATCGCATAGCTTGCTGCGATGCCAAGGACGAAGGAGAGGAGGAAAAACTAGAGGAGGTTCCTACTTTTCGAGCAATGGTATTTTCGAGCCGGTTTGTGTAAAGACTACTGAGAATGTTGTAGGACATGACTGAGAACCCCTGCAGCTTGTGAATAATCGTTCCCTCTTCGTCACCATTGGGAGTAAGAGGGTGATGGGATAACCTTGATGCAGCATAGTCATTGTAAAGGGTCTCATTGACGGGAACCCATGGGCGGAGTGGCGGCCACGAATCTGACGTGGGATCGGATTTATCAGATTTATCTATAGAGGTCGATAGTAATGAAGAAGCGCCAGCGGAACCGGCACTTGGAGAAAATGTTGAAGAAGTTGCAGAGAACGATGAAAGGGTATTAAAGCCTGCAGCCGCGGCCGGCGCGGGGGCAGCGGAAACTGAAGAGGACGAGGCAGTGGTGCGAGTAACACCAGACGTGACACCCTGTGCGCGGGAAATTAGGTCCGGACCAAAAGTAGATGCACGTTTTTTAATGTGTGCGGAGATTGAAGAAAAGGTGGCTTGGCTGTGTTGCTGATTCTGCTGCTGTTGGGGTTGATTGGAAGAGGTGTTATAATGTGCCGAAGATAATACATCTGTTTTTTTTGATTTGAAAAAATACTTGCTAGTGCGGTTTGATGAAGTATTGGGGGGACTGGTTGTTCTATGTGGAACCGAAGCCACAGAATGGGTGGTGTTGGCGGGAATAGAATTAAGGGTATTGGCAGAAGCGGAGTTCGATGTAGTGGCAGAAGCCGGCCGGTCAGTTTCCAAGCTGTGGCGACCTGCACGAGAGTTTCTCAGATACTGAGATTTAGGGAATGCCAGAAAGCTTTTGCTGTTGCTATTAGTTTGAGATTGGGGTTGTTGTTGCTGTTGTTGTTTAGGAGGGTCGTGAATATTTATTGGTAATAACGAAGGCACTATAGGAAATGTGGGCTGCGGCTGCTGCAGAGGAATTTCGTAAGAGTTTGAAAACGGATTTGAGCTTTGTGGCAGTGGATGATCATTGTGGCCTGATGTTGTTATTACAGAAGCATTTGTCTGCTGTGAAGTTTTGAAAGGAGAAGGAGGGTTTGTCGACGCAAAAGAGGTTGGTGCAGAGAATTGAGAAGAGTGGGCGGAGTTTGAAGATACGGACGACGATGCCGATGAGGAAGAGGCTGAGGAGGAGGATTGTCGAGGCAGTTGCTGTGGCTGCAAAGATAGCGGGCGTGCTGAGGGAGTAGTAGAGATAGGGGTTCCATGATGAGTCGATGGAGGGATAGGCGGCATTTGCAATGGTGGTAATGAGGAGGGGGTTGATGCTGAGGGTAATGTGGATGGCAATGAAGTTGCTGGCAGATGATGTTGAACTTGGGCGTAACAGACACTGCTGCTAGGTCTATGAGAGACCACATGAGGGGGTGAAGAAAGAGAGGCTTTCTGGTGATCGACAGAGGTAACAGTAGCTGCGGTCGAGGACGAGCTAGTGGCAGAATCCGATCCGGAGGAGCGAGCAGAGAAAGAGGCGAGAGTGTCTGAATCGTCTTGGAAGGGGGATGTCGACGACTCTGGCGAGGGGGATTGGTATGAAGAGGAGTCGATGATGACAACCGGGGACCCTGAGTTTTCTTGTTTTTTCTTGAAAATATTCCTGATTTTCATGGTGACGAGAGGTGGTTGTTGGATATTAATCCCTATGATAATAACGTGTGCAAAAATAAGGATAAATGTTTTAATGATAAGCTTCAGAAGGATTTTGGCTTTGAATTTTTTTTAAAAAAAAGAAAAAAGATAAAAAGAAGAAGGAGGTTTTGTCAAGAAAAAAAAAGCTGAAATATAAAAATATATACAAATATATATTTCTTCTTCAATCAATTTAATGCGCGCGGACCAAATGACAAAAAAACACTTAAAAATAAGAAAAAAATAATTTTAATTTTTTTATTTTTTAAAATCAACAATTCTGGATGTTTTTGCCTTTTTTTCGTATTCTCTTCTTCTAGTTTTTGTAGACCAGAAAGTAAAAAAACACAACATTCCCCGCATAGAGAGAATTTTTTATTTCCCTCTGATTCTTAAAAAATTCTCACTGATGTAATTTTTTTCACACCGTCACTTACCAAATCTTTCATGTGAGACCTTTTCGTTTAACTGGCGTGCGTCTTTCTCGCTGCTGCTTCTGCTGCTGCTTCTGCTGCTGCTGTTACATGGACGGGCTGGCGCAGTTGGCTGCTAGTTGGTTGGCTGGTACCTTAGTATGGGTATCTCTCATATGGGATCTTTTAGTGTCATAATATTTCTCTCTCTCAATAACATCGTCATCCTTTTTTTTTTTTTCGCCGCTCAGTAAAAAAATTTGGTCGGTACTTTCCCTTTTACTCACATCAACACGGAGTTCCGGGCTTCGGACATTTGAAAAAAAAATTATAATAGTAATAACGATAATAATAAAAAAAAGATCTCTCCCTCTCTCTCACTTTGTGTAAACAACTCTCTTATCGAATTATTAATCCTTTAAGCCTTCTTTTGACCATTTGTCCTCTTCTTTCTCACGTCATCCCCGGTATCCGCTCGACAAAGTCCGCTCCCAGAAATCAAACAATCCCCACACCTTTTGCCCCTTGATGGACACAATGTTTGCCCAAACCCAACCAACTGTGGGTTAATATCAAGCCATAAATCTTGCGGCAACCACTCTTCGAGCCCAGCCCGGGTCGCCTCCGGATCTCCATCGTTATCCTCCTCTCCTTTTTTTTTTTTTTTCACCCAGCCCCACTGTCGGCTTAACCTGTGTACATGCACGTCCACACCAATCCCTTCTACCCGACCCCATGCTCGCTGTACAAGCAAATGTCCCATCTTAGGACCAATCCCAGGTAACCCCACAATCTCCCTGAGCGTCTCGGGGATGTCGTCTCCATACTTTTCTCGTAGTTGCTGTGCAACCCGTAACAAATACCCGGCTTTGCGTCTGTGAAATCCCACCTTGCCAATCAGTTCATCAATCTCATTTTCCGGAGTTGCAAGAACTGTCCCCACCGTTAGGCCTCCTCTCCCAGTTATTGGATCTACCCTTAATCCTGAGCGCAGAGCTGCAACTGCAGCTGCTGTTACTGCATCCTTGGTTTGCGAAGAAAGAAGCAGTGAAACCAATAACTGGAATCGGTGTACAGTAGGATGAACACCCTCATTCGATGCTTCCTCATACATCTTTTCAGGAAGTCGTTCACACCCCATAGTATCTACGGGTGCTATTGTGTGTGCACGCATCTCTTTGACTCGCGCATAAATTTCCCGCCACCCTGCTGGCCCAGGACTATCATTTTGATACTTTTGGAAAAACTTGATTCGGCTAAAAGCTGGCACATAGGGATTAGCAGGCCGTTGCGCATATTCACCTGCCAGAGGACTATCACAAAGCTCGTATTTTTCTTCTTCTTGTTTGATTTCATTTCCTGCTATTTCTGTTTTGACCTTGATCTCTGTGTTAACAACACTAGGTAAATCATTATATTCAGAATTGTCTTCCATTTTAATTTCGACATGCTGTACCGGCTCCTTCTTAACTTTATGCTCTTCCTCCAATTTTATCCCAACACTTTTATTTAAAAATTCTGTTTTAACCGTAGGCAAATCAACTGTTTTTTTGCTTTCCTTTTTTTTCTTCTTGTTTGGCTGTCGAGAAAAATATTCACTTTCTTCATCCTCATTATTAACATCCCCAGACCCATTGCGTTCGCTGCGTGCTCGGATCCGGGCAGATTTCCGAAGAGAAACAATCTCTGATGTCATCTTTTTACAAATTGCTGTTCTTCTAAAGACATTTAAATGTGATAAAAGACAATATATTGATGTAATTTTTTTAGGTGCAAAAGTAAATGGTAATTGTAGTGGTATGTAAGAATGTGACTTTTGACAAGTAAAGGTTTTTTTTTTTTACTTTTTTCAATTTGATTTCCAGAAAAAGCAATCAAAATCACGTGATATCACCAATAGGAAATATGATTATATAAATGGATTTTTTTAAACATAAAATCAAAAACTGGCATTCTATTATTTTTTCATTTTTTTTTATTTTTTTCTCTTTATGTCTTACGAGACATAGAACTAAAATTTACAGGTGGGTGGGATTGTGTCTTTTCCCGCAGCTTTTTAAACGCAAACTCGGCCATAATGGGAATGTGGTCTGACGGATGTGAGGCATCTGGAATCGCAACATGCGTCGAGCTATAAGCAGTGTCCATTGGCCCCAATGCACCCTTTACTTCTAAAGCCTGGTCTGCAAAAAAGATGTAATCAATAACCTCCACAAAATTCGGCGTGAAGTTAGTAAACTTAAGCTCATCTTTAAGCCCTTCGTATGAGCTCTTGAAAGAAAAGTCGTGTGACGTGCCTTCAGAGGAGTACCGACCATAGGATCGGCCCGCAAGATCCTCGTGATCCCGAATATGACCGCTCAACAACAGTGAGCATACACCTGAATCTGCAGTACTATTAAAATCACCGCAAATAATCGCCGGCACATTCTTAATATCTGAATGTCTTTTACTGCTGTTACTGGCACTGCTATTGCTTTCACGACCACTTCCAGCATAACGTTTTACTACCTTGGCTAGTTCCTCCAGCAAAATGACAATTTGCATCACTTTGACATCCTTATATGCCGGATCCCAGTGCAAATGTGTGTTGGTAGCAACAAGTAGCCGGCCACTCGCAATATGTTCAAGCACCAAAATCATAGCCACATTGTCGCGGTTCAAAAATCGATTGAAGGTGTCTTGGCCTTTTCTAAGATCTTCATTTTCTCGTGCTGCTTGCGCAAACTCCACACCAGCGCGCTCAATAAGCTTGAACTTATCAGAACGGTAAAATGTTGCACAGCCATCCACTCGAGTTTCATCCACGTCACTGTGCTTGCTGCGAGTTTTTTGCATATAGTGAGCCTCATAGCCCCGTTCGCGCATTGTTGGCGCAAACAAAGCCTCGTAATTGTACCGGTCAACTTCCTGCAAGCATATAATGTCCGGACTATAGTATTCTAGTTCATGAAGAAGATGCTTGGACCGATACGACCATTCAATTGCCCACGAAGGAGTATAAGAATACATAGATGGGGTGGCATAAGTGTCACACAGAATGTTGTAACTAAGCACGGTAAACGATTCCAAAGAAGTATTTGTGGAAGTGGCTAATGCGTTACTGCTATTGTTATGATTGTTATTATTGCTTTCAGTGTCCTTGAAACTGTTTAAAATCGAATTCTTCGGACTTGATGAGGTAGGAAGTGTGCCTACAGAGACAACATTGCCTTCAAATACACGCCATTCACGAGGGGGAGGATCAATATCACGTGGAGCCTTATCACGTAAATTAAAAATGACAGCACGCGTACCTTCTGTTGCCATGATAGTACGTGTTTCATTATCGAGAGGATTGCCTTCAATTCCCATAAAGTCGAGCTGAAAAAGAGAGCCAAACTGCAGGGGAAGCTGTTGAATTTGATTGTCAAAGAAAAACAAATAACGAAGATGATACAACAAGCCTAATTCATCTGGAAGTGAAGTAAGACGGTTTGACGATACATCAAGAATCTTAAGTTGCGAAAGTTGCTTGATAGAGGAGGGCAGATACTCGAGATTATTATGAGCCAGATAAAGCTTTTGCAAGAAGTCATAATTGAAAAGTTTAGGAGAAATCTTTGGAAGACTCAAACCAGAAAGATCAATCGCAGTCCAAAATTGCTTCTTAACCTGCTCATTAATTTGACGTTGACGTTCATCCTCCATCTGCTCCTTGCGTTGATTCATGTGATGGATACCAGTGAGGGAAGCAGACATTCTAGAAGATTTACTCGGGGTCGAGGGAGCGCCAGTACCGGAGGAAGAAGATTCGTTAGCAGAAGAAGTAGTGGTTGTCGTCGTTGATGTAACTGTAGTTGATGTTGTCGTTGTTGATGCAGTTGGAGTAGAACCGGCGGCGACACTAGCAGAAGTAGCAGCTGTTGTAACCGAATTTCCACTATTAGAAGTTGGAGCCGTAGGATTAGTACCACTGGAGCTAGAATTATTGTTGCCGTTATTACTATTTACAGTAGACTGGGTATTTGGATTTGTCGCTATTGTATTACCTGAGGCTGTGTTATTTGTTGAGGATGATGACGAGCTAGGACCTGTGGCATGAGCAGCATGAGCAGCTTGGGCTGCAAAATGATGGGCATGGAAGTTTTGAGCAACAAATTGCATGGCTTGTTCATAGATTGTGAGAGGAACCTGAACCTGGGAGCCTTGGGGAGCGTGAGATGCCCGAGAAGCCAATGCAGCGTTGCGTGCATAAGTATGAGGCTGAGTAGCCTTTGACGAGGCAATGGCAAGCTGGGTTTGTTGTTGCCAAAACTGAGAGTTAGCAAGAGCAGGGTCCAATGGTTCGGGAGCAAGCAGGCTTTGTGGTTGTTGTTCAGAAGATTTCCCTGTTGGATTGGTCGCTGCAGTTGTGGTAGTCGAAAGGGTAGTAGAGTTTGGAGAAGTTACAGATGGTGCAGTGGCAATTACTGGAGAAGAAGTAGCAACACCTAGGCCAGCAGCTTGTCGCAGTTGAAGATTTGCAAGATTGACATTTTGTTGTTGTTGCTGGGAAAAGTACAGCTGCGAAGAATGCTGCTGAGGCTGCTGAGGCTGCTGCTGCTGCTGCTGCTGTTGCTGTTGTTGTTGTTGCTGTTGCTGTTGCTGCTGCTGCTGCTGCTGCTGCTGTTGTTGTTGTCGTTGTTGCTGCTGCTGCTGTTGCTGCTGCTGCTGCTGCTGCTGCTGTTGTTGTTGTTGTTGCTGCTGTTGCTGCTGCTGCTGCTGCTGCTGCTGTTGTTGTTGTTGTTGTTGTTGTTGTTGTTGTTGCTGCTGCTGCTGTTGCTGTTGTTGTTGCTGCTGCTGAGACTTTTGAAACTGAAGAGGATACATAGCCTGAGCATTAATAGGACCACCCATTTGCAATTGTTGGAGCGGAGAAGCGTCCGGCATAGCCTGATGATAGTTGTTTGCAGACTGGGACGAGTTCATGAGAAGACGGACAAACAAAAAAAGGAACGAAACAAAAAGAGTCAACCTATAATAAGTGAGTGGCGGTAGTTATATAGTGTTGAAAACCGATGCCAACCCTCTCATTGAGAGACCGAGAAAAAAAGAGAAGGCAAAAAAAAAAAGAAAAGGATTAGTATTGCCAATGAAAGAACAATACTTTCCTAATGTAAACCTATTAGATAAGTATTCTATCGAAATTTAAAACAAAAAGAGAAGGTAATGATTGATAAATGTAGGAAGAGGATGTCGTGGCGGGAATAAAAAAAAAAGGTGGTAGTGACGCGCCAAAAGTGGTGGTTGTGAAAAAATGTCATGTGATTAATTAAAAATTTTTGATGGTTTACGCGGTTCGGTCCTGGTTCGTTTTAAGACACAAGTGGAAATGTTTTTTTTAAAAATCCGGGTAACAAAAGGTCTAGAATCTTATATTTTTAATTGTCTAGATTGTTAATTCTAGACCAAAATGTGCTTAATCATATTCACGTGATATAACAAAACGGAACCGACGCTTCAGGAACATGTTTGTAGTGTGTTTAGTTATAACTAAGCACTTTCCCCCACAAAGACAGAGACCCGCACACTTCATGATGTGATCTCATCTACGAGCGCTTAATATCAACGTCAGCCAATTAACTCATAGCTTAAACTGTATATATAGGATTCCAGCCTGTGATTTGAATTTTTCAGAATAGTGATTAAAAGTCACACTTCGCAGCTTGCAATCAGTGTTTTTTTTTTTTTTAATAGTTGTCAAACCTAAAGGTCTAGCATGTAATGTCTAAACAAACACACAACCGATGAAGGACCGTAAGCCGTCGTTTGTGCATGTCTTAGAGAGTAAACGTAGATCAAACCTTTATACTTTGTTTAGTATAAAAATATCAGCCAGTATCAATTGAGTTTTCATTCTAACGAAAAAACGACTCGATCGTATATAAACTATGGCTAGCTTTCAAATTTGGACGGATGAATTTTGCAATTCTTCCTGGAGCCATTTCTATTAGACATAAAACACCCGAAGATCTGAGCTTTTTTCAAAGCCCATAATCATCATCCTGTCTTATTCAAGGAAGTTTTGTAAACGATGCACAGCTCTACAACCTTGCAAAGGTGGGAGACTTTCTTTAACCTTTCTATTTTGTTTCTTTCTCCGTGTTGACCTGCCGTTTTTTTCTTAAGTAAGCTTACTTGTAAGGTGTTTTTTTTCCTCAAGTATAAAAAGGCCACCAAATCCTACAATTTCTTACCTCCTTTTTTATTTTTCCTTCTTCTTTTTTCTATTTTATTCTACAACCAATTTCATATATACCAAAAATCCCTCTTTTTTAAACCCTTCTTTAAACTTCAATCAAATAAAAATGGTCGCCACCGTCAGACACCCTGCTCCCGCCTTCAAGAAGACCGCTGTTGTTAACGGTCTCTTTGAGGAAGTTTCTCTCGAGCAATACAAGGGCAAGTGGGTTGTCCTTGGCTTCTTCCCTCTCGCTTTCACTTTTGTTTGCCCCACTGAGATTATCGCCTTCTCTGAGGCTGCTGCTCAGTTCAAGGAGCGCAATGCTGAGGTCCTCCTCGCTTCTACCGACTCTGAGTACTCTCTCCTTGCCTGGACTAATGTCGCTCGTAAGGAGGGTGGTCTCGGTCAGATCGACATTCCTCTTGTTGCCGACACTAACCACACCCTTTCTCGCGACTACGGTGTCCTCATTGAGGAGGATGGCGTTGCTCTCCGTGGTCTTTTCATCATTGACCCCAAGGGTACCGTCAGACAGATCACCATCAACGATCTGCCCGTTGGTCGCTCTGTTGATGAGACTCTTCGTCTCATTGATGCCTTCCAGTTCACTGAGGAGCACGGTGAAGTCTGCCCTGCCAACTGGCACAAGGGTGATGCTACTTTGATTGCTGATCCTGTTAAGTCTAAGGAGTACTTCTCCAAGGCCAACTAAATTTGCTTTGTGTAAAATAAAAATAAAAGTAAATTTTTTAGAATCTTGTGAATATATTTTTTTTATAAAATAAAACTTTTGATTTAAACCTTTGAAAAACCATCGTCGTTGTCGTCATCACCATCATCATCGCTATCAGAAGGATCAATCTGAACAACTTTGGTGATAGGAGCAACTCGCGGAACTCTGTCTAGCACTAGCTGATACCTGACAACTCCCCGCAAAATCAATTCAAATGGGTGCACGTTAACTCGAGACCATCTCTTTTGTCCAGAATCAAAGTGCTTCTTTGTAGTTTCAAGGTTGATCTTGTTCTGTTTGTAACGGACTCTTTCGGTTCCAATACCCATTCCGTTACCACCATATTCTCGATTGTTAAAATCATCGTCATCATCATCATCTCCATTGTTGCCTTTATTATCTCCGCCACTTCCTTCACCTTCTCCTCCCTTCTCGGGGATTGTGGAATTAAATCCTGGATTCACGAGACGTAATTGACCAACTGCTTGCTGCATCTCATGTGTAAATATGCTTCCTCCAAAAACTAAAGGCACCTCAAAATGTTCGATGTTTCCCAAAAGCATTGCGTAATTGCTATTACCTGGAGTAGGTTTTTGAGGAGAACCACTAGAATTACGTATTCCAGCGAGATCGTTATCAATTTTTTTCATTTCGTTGGTATTTCCATTATCACCTTCATTCCCATCCCCATCATTGTTACCATTATCATCATCCCCCTTAACATATGGTGATCGTGCAAATACATCCAAATCTAAATCATAAATCTCGATATCCAAATACCCGGGATTCACGCCTTGAACAACAACATCAAACACAAGCTCCTCATCACTAACAAGCACGTCAAAAACACTAGCAAGTCCCACACGGTGTAACGGTTTTGACGACGCCAAAACAAACCCAAGCACAAATCCAATTACCAGAAAAATACATAGACCAAGTAAAACCCATACTATACGAGGACATCCAAAACAAATCCTGGATCTTCGAGACCCTCGATTTGTGTAATTATGAGGACTGTAGGTGCGGTACCCTCCTGGTCCTTGTATTCGCATTCGACGACCTAGAGAATTTCCATGACCATGGATACCCAATTCCCCTCCAAACTCACCACCGCGTGTACTTGATCCCAATTCTCCACCAGCACCCAAATCCCCTCCCCCGCCGCCTGAGCCGTCCCCAGCTCCTTCATATAATCCTTTGCGCAAAGGGCCGACATCTGAATAATCGTAATAATCATCTTCGTTTGATGAATTTTCATCAAAATCATATGCATCTTCGCCAACAAACTCAGGATCATCATATGGAATAAGCCATCGTGGACCTCCTCCGTTACGTACTCCAGGACCAACGTGATGGTAATGATGATGATAGTGGCCTTTATAAGGTGTAGTGTTATTGTTATTGCTGCCATTGCCACTACCGCTATTATTATTATTGCTTATAGCGTCATAACCAATTTTACCAGACCCTTGAAGTAACGGTTGATGATGCGACGATAAACCTCTTGTGTTGCTCCCACTATAACGTGAAGAAAGAGGAGGGGCTCCTCCTCGCGCCGCCGCCGCCGCAGCTGCAGCCGCAGCAGCCGCCGCAGTTGCAGCCGCACCACCGACTCCATTAATACGTCGCGGACTTTCTGAGTGATAACTGGAGGAGTTGGAAACTGTGCGCATATACGACGGTTTCTTGCGTAGAGTTCGAAAATCTTCTTTATCTAACCGCATCCCTGAGCCGCTGCTAGGTGCATCCTCCGAAGTAGGTGTGTAGGGTGTATTATTATCATTACCATTGGCAGCTGCTGTTCCAGATGCTGCTGCTGATGTTCCTCCATAAGCATCACTTAAAGAATGCATAATCAATGGAGGAGAAATCTGTTTAGTAGAGGGAAAATACCCACTTTGCCCTGAATAATTGGCCGTCTCTGCCCGATTGCCCAATCCACTCAGCTGATGTTGGAGAAGCATCTGCTGAGCCTGCTGCAACTGCAACAATTGAGCATGAGCCTGGGACTGCTGTTGAGATTGTTGTGGTTGTGCTTGAACCGGAGGTTGTTGAGCCTGATGCAGATTGTACAATTGCTGCTGATATTGTTTTTGCATAACGTTATTTCGTCGCGAACTAGAAGTCATTGCTTGATAAGAATCAACTTGAGAACCTGCTGCAACACTAGTAGAAGGGCCGGTCGGCGCCAAACCGTGATGATTGCCATGGTGATGATGATTATGGCTGTAAGGGGGTCCCCCAGAAGTTACGGGAGGAGTAGTAGGAGTAGATGCAGAGTTACCATTGACGGTGCCCATAGACATTGCCATAGCCATACTACTAGGCCCAGCCCCTCCTGTGCTACCATTACTAACGCTACTGGCAAGGCTTGTGCTACCATTGCTGCCACTTCCATTAACTGTATTATTTGACACAGAATTAGGTGTTGTGGAGCCACTAGCCACACTGTATAGAGATGACAGCGATGGAATGTTAGATAACGAAGGAATCTGGGGTGTTGCCACGGTGGAAGCTACATTTGACGAGGATATTCCGGTTACCAAAGAAGGACCCGAAGATCCGGATCCTGATGGCCCTGATGGCCCAGACGCATTTCCCACGACACTTGTATTTTGACTGCTTCCACCAGCTACTGTCATGGGGACTCCAGAAGCACTATTAATGCTGCCATTGGAGGTAATACCGTTGCCGCTACCACTACCTCCAGCACTTGCTACTGATGAGTACTGACTCCCACGATGACGTTCTGTCGGATTGGACTCATAAACAAAAGTCTCATCGGAATCAGATGACTGAACCTCGTCGACTGCGCTTGCGATTTTCGCAGCAAAAAAATCAGCTTTAGTTGTTCCGTGGTTTCCAGGTCGTGGAGCCCGTTTTTTCTTCGTCCGAGTAGAATTTTTCCCATGGGTTCCGTCGGAATTTTTCTTTAGTTTAATGCTCGATCCACCAGGATTAACACTAGTTGTTGCTACACCCAAAAGTGGGACTGCAGAAACCGTTTCAGTTTCCACTGTCATTGTGTTGCATTCAGCCTTCTTTTCCTTCTTAAGAGTTGAATATTCCGAAGAGGTGGTCGACACTGAGTTCTGTGACAAATTCGAAAGCAATGGGGGTGGAAGCGCAGGTTTCGACAAAGTTGACGCACCCGGTAAAGGAGTTGGAGGTGGCGCCACTGGTGTTTGGAGTTGCAAGGTTGATGTTCCTTGGGTTTCAGGGGCAGCGGTGTTGACAGTAGTTAAAGTACTAGTCCGATTGATGCTACTAATGGTGGCGTCAGATGCGCTCGGAGATTCTGCCTCACTAACCGCCCCTGTCGAAGAGTTTATAAGAGAAGGTATCTGTTGCTGCTGCTGTTGCCTCACCATTGATGATGATGACGGTGCTGTAACTGATGAGTTTCGATGAATGTTTTTATTCTTTCCGTAAAGTACAGAAAGTCCTGGATCGTTTGGCGTTGGTGTCGTAGAAAGAGATGACCCGCTAGATGGACTTTTGGGGCCCGTAGATTCAGTTGATTTGTTTTTAGGATATTTTGGAGTCACAAAAGGTTTGGGTCGTGACACTCCCCAGCCTTGAAGTTGCTGCTGCTGTGATCCAGAAATAGTGCTATTACTCGATCCAAATGAGTTACGATCATCGCGCGATACGGTGCTAAAGCGTTTCTTGCGACCTTGAGAACTATGAATAGATGAGGCATCACTAGACTGTAAATCATCGTTATCGTAATCCTCCGACTCATACTGATCTTCGGATGTTGTGAAAGAATATTCAGATGTGGCTGTGGGATGTCTTGTCAGAGTGAGAGACGAGCGAGGATTAAAGGTAGACATTGAAAGCGCTGTTGTATCATTATTATTATCGTTAATACTTCCAGACTGATGTAAAGACGAAGTAGAATTTAAAAGGGCCAGCTGTTTTGTTGAGTCGGGGCTTGTTGTTCTAGAGGGACCAGAGTTCCTTGAAGACTTCATATTAGGGTCGATTTTTTTTCAGGTACAGATACCAGATAATTGAACGGTACTTGAGCCAAAAAATAAAAATAAAAAAATAAAAAAAGAGAGAATAAAAAACAACTAAAAAGATAGTAAAAAAATAACTGTTGCTTAGACGTATATGGAATATACGAATAACTTGGGTTCTTGCATGAACCCTCGAACAATGGTTCTCCTGAGAAACACCTATTAGAGAAACGAGTGAAATGCCCAAAAAGGGGAAAGGAAATGGTTTTTTGCCCTATTTTTTTTTAAAAAAAAATAAAAGATAGTAAACGTATTTGAGATATAAACGCAGTAGTCCCAGATATAATTATGTTAAAAATGGAAGAGTAGGAAATTTAAAAGCCCACAGTGTCAATAAAAATGTAGATAAAATACTTGAGTGGAAAACGAGAGATCCATGAAGTTGATGGCAAAAGTTTTGGTGGTTTGCTTGATTCAACATTTGTTGGAATTACATAATCTATATATAAATGCTGACAAATCACGCGTAACATCTATATGATAATTAGCACTTGTGATTTATGACTTAAAAATTAAATATCAATTGACCATGATTTCTCTATCTTTTCTTTTTCAAAATCCCTAAACACTAAAACACCTCGCCCAGTTTCAACCGCGGAGCAATGTTCATTGAAATAAGCTCTTGGAATAACAACTTAGCTGCATAAGGAATTGTCATCTTCACAACACCTTCAGTCACTTGGCAAGTTGGACACCAGCCTTGGTAGCCCATTAAACCACACTTCTGGCAGACATCTACTTCAAACGCATCTGATGAAAGCATTAATCGCTCAAGCAGCAGCTGAGAAGCACCGTATGCAATAACACAGTCACGCTCCATTTCACCCAAACGCAAACCACCATCGCGCGAACGACCTTCAGTTGGTTGTCGCGTTAATACTGCGCGAGGACCACGAGCACGTGCATGCATTTTGTCCATAACCATATGCTTAAGCTTTTGATAATAAATTGGCCCAAAGAAAATGTAAGCCTGTAAGCACTCACCAGTAATACCGCTGTATAACATATCTTTGCCAGAATAGTTAAATCCCTTTTCCACAAGAATTCGTGACATATCTTCCAACTTAGAACCCCCAAAGCAGGTACCATATTGCAAAGAACCGTCTAACACACCAGCTTTTCCTGATACAAGTTCTATCATCTTACCAACAGTCATTCGTGACGGGAAACCATGTGGATTCATAATAATATCGGGATTGATACCTTGGTCATTAAACGGCATGTCTTCCTGTTGCACAATAATACCACAGACACCTTTCTGTCCGTGGCGTGACGAAAATTTATCGCCAAGTTCGGGTCGTCGTGTTTGACGCAACAGGACCTTAATAATAGGTTCTTCGCTTTCAGATGACGACAACATCACCTTGTCAATGTAGCTTCCTTCCGGACCCTTGTAAACAACAGGAGTTTCCCGATATTCAGTAGTGGTACTACCATTAATCACAGCAGTTGGGTTATCACCCGTATCTATAGGCACTGCCTTGTTAATGTAAACCTTGCCACTTTCAACCTTGACACCAACCTGAACAAGACCATCCACGTCTAATTCGCTATGTTGTGGAATAGGAACCGGTGTTTGGTTTTTATGAACTTGCTCATAGTTAATACCATTCAAACGATCAGCAACACGAGCATAACGACGCAAAACCGTTGTATTTTTCTTCATTACCTGACACCGGCCAAACCCACGATCCAAAGAACCCTTGTTAATAACTAGAGCATCCTCAATATCATAACCAGAGTATGACATAACAGCAACAACGGCATTCTGACCAGCGGGCAGTTTGTCGTAATTAATAAGCTCAATTGTGCGAGATTTAACCATCGGTTGCTGGGGGTATACCATAAAGTATAACAGCGTATCAATACGATTAAGCTGATTATAAGCAATAGATCCAATGGCCTGCTTACCCATGGCACATTGATATGTGTTTCTGGGTGATTGATTATGGTGAGGATATGGAATGAGACCCGCAACAGCACCTAAAACAGTAAATGGCTCAATTTCAAGGTGTGTAGTTTCGTAAATAATGTCCTTTTCGTAAATGGCAATGTAACTATCGTTTTCTTCATTACAGTCGAGGTATTCAACAATACCCAGCCTAAGGAAATCGTCAAAAACCATTTGACCGGTTCTGAGCTTATAAAGGTGTTCTGCCGTCACCTTGGATTTTTTGTTTTCAACAATAATTAAAGGTCGACAAATGCGTCCACCGTCAGTGGCAATATGTACGGCATTATGATGGTGGTTGCAGTAAATGCTAATGAATTCTGAAACCTTGCCACGGCGGCGCATATACCGAAAATTACTGATAAACTTGAGTGGGAATCGAGTCACACCAATAATGGTACCATTGATGTAAATACCATAGACACCAGGCAAATGTAATTCCAACCCCCCAATAACTGAAATATCTTCTGCGCCGAGGACAAAAGATAATTTTTTGATAGGCTCTTCGTCATCATCAGTGGTAATATGTGTCATTAATGCCAAATTTTTGACAAGACCACAAGCTTCACCTTCTGGTGTATCTGAAGTACATAACATACCAAACTGTGATGGCTGTAGAGCTCTGGGGCCAGAGACTTTGCGTGACTTTTCAAACTGTGATGAAATACGCGTCATCATACCAAGTGCGGAGATGTAAGAAAGTCGGCTTAAAACGTGAGTAACACCAGCACGCTCCATCTTGAAACGCTTTAATGACCAATTACCAGTAGAGATTGCACGGTTCAATCCCGATGTGATAAAACGGCCATGAGAAACAATGTGTTGAACAGCATCAAATTCAGAAGCCAGGTTACGCTTACGCAAAGTTTTGTCCATAAGCTCTTTAAAAGATGAGTTGAGAGTTTTAAACAAATCCTCGAATAATAAAGACATGAGCTGTCCAGCTAATTCAAGACGTTTGTTACCGACGTAATCTCTATCATCAACCATTTTAGGGTTATCCATGGTTTGAACCACACGCCTAGTCATAATGGCCATGTAGACAGCTTTTTCACGGAAATCAAGACCGTCAACATTGATGTGTGCAATAATTGTCGTTGCAATGGCCTCTATACCTTCTTGAATTGGGGTAAGCTTTTGGGATGAGGCTCTTCTAACGGTTCTAATCTTAGTTCCGAGATATTCCAAAGCTTGATGTTGAGTGTAAACACCGTAACGAGTAGCCTCTTCAAAGTTAATTGCAAAAAGATCTTGGTATTTGGGGTTGGAACCACAGACAAGCTGCAGAATTTCTTGGTCGCTGACAATACCGGCCGCCTTAAGCATAATTACGATTGGTACATCTTCACTAATAGAGTTGTGCTTCAAGTAAATCTTGTCGTTTTTAGTAAGAACATATGTTTTAGATTTTCGTTCATGGGTTGAAGATGTAACAGATGCTTGAACAATTCCCTTCTTTTCATCAGCTTCAACAATAATACGATTCTTGCTAAGTTGCTCTTGAATGAGAATGACCTTTTCAGTGCCATTGACAATAAAATATCCGCCGGGGTCTAAAGGGCATTCTTTCATATCAGCCATTTGCATCTCGTCTTTTTCAAACAAAACACATTTAGAACTTCTAAGCATAATAGGCATTCTAGCAAGTTCAAGACCTCTGTTGATAATAATTTTGTTTCCGCGTGTGTACTCAACATCAACAAAGATTGGAGCAGCATAAGTTAAGTCACGTAACCGGCACTCATGAGGTGTAAAAATATCATCACGAGCAGCTTCCTCTTGACGTTGAGGTCTACCAACGCGAATATCTTTGTATACGAGGTAGAATTGTGGATCGACATCACTGACAACCTTTTCATTGGCCTTGATAATTTTCTTAATGTCAACGTCAACAAAGTAATTGAATGAATCTAAATGCTGTTTAACAAGACCCTTAACTTTTAAAAATGCAGGAAGAAGATTCCATTTATCTCTTGCTGTGTCAATTTTGTCAGTAAGCTCTTTTCCCATGTACATAGGCTGAAGTAGCTGGTTGAACGCCTGGTCAGTTCCAGCTGTTGAAAGATCATGATCATGATCATGATCATGATCATGACTTTGTTTATGATCCTTTAGACCTGTCAGAATAGTAAATATAAATTGATTAATAAAAAAACATACAGTTTTTGAAATAGGCATCTTGTCTAATGTCATCTGAAACGAATATAGATGACAAATAGAGCTGAGTTAATTTACAGTAGCCAAAAACTAAAAGTTGGACAACTTTTGATAACTTTCAGAGGAAATCAAAAAAAAAAAGTATTGATGGCGAGAAAAAAAATTTCTAGCTAATATTTGTCATGTGCTGACTAATTCGTAACAAACTATTTAAGACTTAGAGCTTAGATATTAAGCAATTTATATATGTGCTAGGTTACCTAAATCTTCTACCTTGAACATTTAAATACTTGAACACTTGAGCATCAAGATCATCTTGTGTTTTTCCTATATTACATTATTCTATTATTATTTTTATTCCAAATAGTATTTATACTGTGCCAATTATGACGGAAATTTATGAGAACGCCAAAAAAGGTGCCGATTTTATTGTCAGCAAATATCCCGAAAATTTTACTACACCTAGAGTTGCTATCATTTGTGGCACTGGTCTAGGTGGCATTGCCAACATTCTCCATTCCGATAGTAAGGTGGAGATTCCATATGGAGAAATCCCAGGATTCATGAAATCAACTGGTATGACCTTGAATACTATAATAAAAAAACGTATATTCACATAAACCAACTTTAGTTCAGGGGCATGCTGGAAAACTGATTTTGGGCTATATTGGTTTAAATAAAGTTCCTGTAGTTTGCATGGTAGGAAGATTTCAGTAAGTGCGACTGTTAGCTGTTTTTTTTGAAAATATAACTAACTCCAATTTAGCTCTTATGAAGGCTATGACATTAAAGACACTGTGTTTCCAGTTCGTGTTTTTACTGTTCTTGGGGTTTCAGTTCTTATTGGTATGTTGAATCGGTTAAGCTTATCAAAAAAATCAATATTTCTAACCAACTGATAAGCTACCAATGCTGCTGGAGGCCTTAATCAATCATTCTCTATTGGAGATATCATGGTAATTGACGATGTAAGTTATTTTAATTTACTTTAAACTTAAATCTAATTGATGTAGCACATTAATATTCCTGGTTTAGCTGGCCTTCATCCATTAAAGGGCTACAACGATGAACGATTTGGAACAAGATTTCAGCCTTTGAGTGATGCTTACGATCATGAGTTAAGATCTTTAGTTTATGAAGGCGCAGAGTCTCTTAAAATTTCTAGGTCTATTCACGAAGGAACTTATGCTTTTGTTTCGGGTCCAACGTTTGAAACTCGTGCTGAATGCAGATATTTACAAACAATCGGTGCTGATGTTGTAGGCATGAGTACTGTTCCCGAAATTATCGTTGCTAGACATGGTGGTCTAAGAACATTGGCGATGAGCTTAGTTACAAACGTTGCAGTCATTGACAAACCTCCCACTGGAAAAGAAAAGCTTCCTGAAAAGAAAATGGACGATGGTATTGCCAGTCATGAAGAAGTTCTAGAAGCAGGAAAAGCTGCATCCAAAGATATTGAGCAAATTGTTAAATACGTTGTGAACAGCCTTTAAATTATACAACTTAAAAAGGATAATAATATATTATTAGATTTCATATTTTTAAATATTCACAGATACTATTTTTGGCTCTTATCAGAAAAAAAAGCAACTTATTCATCAATAACGCCAGCAGATTCCCATTCACCCTTCAGATTCTCCTTCCACAAAGTGACTTTGTTATCACCTCCACTAACAGCAAGAACGTTTCCAGAAAGAGACCAGCTGACTCTCCAGACAACATCAGGAAATCTTTCGCTTCTAAGAAGTTTCATAGTCCATGGACCATCACCCTCTTGAGTCCAAATGATGACAGTCTTATCTTGAGAAGCAGAAGCAATGTAGGATTTGGACAAAACAGAGGGCGACCAAGCCACGTCACGGACCCAGTCGGTATGACCAGTCAAAGTAGTCTCGACAACATAAGTGTTAGCAGCTGGATCAAATTTCCAAATTTTGACATTGTTATCGGAACCGCCACTGACAAATCGTCGCGAATCTTGAGTTAGCTGTTGCTGGCCGCTAGATTGAATAAGAGATCCTGAAACACTTGGAGGCGCCCAAGAAACAGCATTGACACCATAACTATGAGCGGAAACAATGATGTGGTCGTATTTTCCTTCGTCCTTGAACTCAACAACTGAGATAAATCCATCAGAAGAAGCACATAATAACAATGCGCCATATTCTTGTGGTGCCCAAGAGATAGAGTTGACAGATGCTTTGTGGACCGCATGTTGATGAATATTGTTCCAATGTCTGTTTTCTTCGCGCCAAATCAAAACCTTTCCATCGTAAGAAGCACTAGCTAGAATAACACCAAACTTAGGGTGAGCCCAGCTTACTTGCCAAACAGGGCCTTCATGCTTCTTTAAAGTATCGACAAGTTTTTGAGTCTCGCCGTCAATTTCAAAAATTTTAATTGTCTTGTCAGAAGAAGCTGTTGCAAGGCGTTTTCCATAGTAATCAAGAACAGCATCATGCTAAGAATGTCGTTAAAAGCTAATCTCATATTCGTCTTGACGTAATAGTACTTACAATTAAATCATTGTGCGCATTTCGAATTGACACCTTCAAAAAAAGTTAGTGATTTTGTTTTGTTTAGCCACAAACCCACGCACCATTGTTAATATATGTTTACAAATTTAAAAAAAATGAATAAATATTATAGATATTAGTGATGAATGCTGGTAATAAAAAGGTATAATATGGTCCCAATAAAGAAGGGAGTTATGGTGATATTTCCAATGTCGAACAGTGCCCTTTGAAAAAATAAAAAATATTAAAAAGGGTGTTGTGGACGTGTTAAGAATGAAAAATAAAAACTGACTAAGCATGTGAACCGGGTTCACAAAGTCCTCTCTTTACTCATTCACTGTAGTTTTCAGAACAACGAAATCCTTAATTATTTTTTGTCATATTTCATGACCTCATTGAACTTTCTTAAATTTATTCTCCTGCACTTTTCAATACCCACTGATTCAATATAGTTCATGATAAATTAAATTTGATATAAAAGATAATTTAATGTTGGAACTGAATTCTAGTGTCAATGATTACCTTGAGCGCCTTCCCGAGGCTGTACTCACACGACTGTTTCAATCTCCTGCAACATGTTTAGCTATTTTCCGACTGCTACCAAAGCTAGCGAAAACCATAGTTTTATCGATGCTATATCGAGATGAACCTTTACCTATTGAGTTTGTAGATACTCTGGTAAATAATCAGAGTCAAAGAATACAGGGCGAAGCATTAAAAAAATTAAAAGGTCTTCATGTGGTAAAGGAACGACATCAAATGCTCACGTTAAATCCAACTTTAAGACAGAATTTTAAGAATGCGCTGACAGGAAGTGACGGTACTAGCTCTTTTGGTGTACCATGTGAAATCGAAGATAGATATAAGGTGGATATTCCATTTTTAGATCAGCGAGCCCAGCAAAAATGGGAAGCTATTTTGCATTATATGGTCGGAACAGACACCTCGGGTTTACCAAGGAGCGTTTTATTATTACTGGAGCACAGTGGACTCATGGGTGGAGACGACCTTGAAAATATGAAAATTACCAACGTTGGATTTCAGTTCCTTTTGCAGGATATCAATGCACAAATATGGACTCTGCTTCTTCAGTATCTAAGTATGTCAGACAAATTATGTATGGATCATGTTGACATTCTTAACTTCATTTTTATGTTGGGTTCATTAGAGCTTGGAAGAGATTATTCATCTGCTAGCTTGAGTCTCACACAAACCCAGATGCTGCAAGACTTGCGAGAATATGGTATTGTTTATCAACGCAAGTCGTCATCCAGACGATTTTACCCTACTAGACTAGCAACGACATTAACGTCAGATGCTTCAGCTATCCGATCAGCTTCAAAGTCTATGGAAATTGCGATTTCAGCTGCATCTGGAGAATCAAGATCATCAGCGACTTCAGCCTCGTCAAACAGTACATCAAGGCCAGGAACAGCAGATGCTGATAGTTCGCTTACAACTTTTAGTTCAGTTTCGTCTGGTTTTATCATTATTGAAACAAACTTTAGACTTTATGCATATACTAATTCGCCATTACAGATCGCTGTTTTAAATTTATTCGTGCATTTAAAAAGTCGTTTTGCCAATATGGTTGCAGGAAACATTACCCGTGAAAGTGTACGCTCAGCATTTGCAAATGGTATTAAAGCAGATCAAATCATTCAGTATTTAACAGTGCATGCGCATCCTCAAATGGCAAAAAATGAGCCAATTCTTCCTCCTACTATCGTCGACCAAATCAAACTCTGGCAGATTGAAATGGATCGTATCAGAGCTACGGAGGGATACCTCTTTACAAATTTTTCGGATTTTAACGAATATAATACCATTGTAAATTATGCCAACCAACTAGGTGTCGTGGTTTGGCAGAACGCTAAAATGTCGAAGTTCTTTGTTACAAAAGAAGGAAACTCTCAAGTCATTGAATATGTAAATAGAAGAATGCAACAGCAACGAAACATACCGTCTGCTTCATAAAAAAACTAGATTAAAAAAATGTATTAAATCTGGTTCGTTAGGTTTTTAATACAAGACGGACAAGATGGACGCTAAACGCTAGATAGTCGATGAAATTTTCCTGCGTCTGTGTTCTTGACAATTGCTGATGTAATTTGATACCTATTTTTGTATGAAAATCTAATGTAATTAATGTTGATGTTATTTTATATTTTGTATTTTCAATACAATTAAATTTCCTTACTAGATTTGAAACCATTTTTAAAATTAATGTTTTCAATATAATAAAAAATAAGTTTTTTGAATTCTTATTGTATGAATTATAGAAATTTAGGTCATCATTCTCAGTTGTCAAGGTAGGGTTTGTTTTCTTAGACAATTGAATGAAAAAAAACTCAGGTAGTGGTTGAATGAAAAAATCCCTGCAAAGATTAACATAACATGCTAGGAAATATTAAATAATTAGTTGTTTTAAAGTTTTTATTTTATAATATACTCCATCAAATGTTGTGTACCAAACTCTCACTTTTTTTATTAGTTTGTTAATAGTTTGTTAATTATACCTTTTCGTATATTTTCTATATTTAAGCAAGCATTAGAGTAGCTTGTTATTTCATGGTGTTTACATTACTGTACTTTACTATTACGTTGAAAACCTTCAATCCTTTTTAATTTGTTAAATTTTTGAAATATATAATCATTTGTTTATAATTTTTAGATTTTTTATATATTTTGATATATGATATATTTTAAATATATTCTGTAAGAATATATTTCGCATTTTAACCTAAGTATAGTAATTTATTACATGTTTGTTTTAAATGATGGCCCTAGGGGCAGTAAAGTAATATATTTTGGCAAAAACTTGAAAAAAACCAAGATTATTTTATGTATGTTTTAACATGTTGATGGATTTCTCATTTTATAACAAACTAAACCAAATATAAGGGTTTTGAAAGATACCTCAAAGCGCGTTTATTTTAGTGTTCTGGGTGTTCATTTCTCTTTTTTGAATCATCTAAGGCATCATGTCGCGCAACATTGTGCTGGACCCATACTGGAAACAATGGTTGCACCTGAGAATACTTAATAATGTACGAGAAGGTGGAGTGGGTAAAAAATTTTGGTATTTGTTTTAATGATGTCCCAAATTTTCAATAGGAATCGGACCTGGTGCATCAAGATGATTACCGTTTTCATTCTGGTTTGGATTCTGATTTTCATTTTGATCCTCATTTGGATTTTCATTTGGGTTCTCATTTGGATTTTCATTTGGATTCTCATTTGGATTCTCATTTGGATTCTCATTTGGATTCTCATTTGGATTTTCATTTAAATTTTCATGTGGATTTGGGTTGGGATTTGGATTCAGATTTGGATTTGGATTTGGGTTCGGGTTCGGGTTCGGGTTCGGGTTCGGATTTGGATTTGGATTCTGACCTAATCCAAGTCTGTTGCGAGCACCTTGGAACTGCCGTATTCTTTCACGAATACCTTGAATATTACCTCCCCGATTTTGCCAGTGACGAAACATATAACTAAGAATGACAAATATGAGAATGAAAATCAGATACTTATCAATAAACTCAACTGCATCTACAGCGTCCACAAATGTTTCAAGAACCTCTTCTTCATCATCTTCATCGTCCTCTAACTCTGGATTAAACCCACCACGCTCATTCCATTTTTTCCAAAATAATTTTATAGCTTCAACAAAACTCTTTGGTTTTTCTCCTTGTTCTGACGACCCTCCTTCTACTTTATCCAAAATGTTTTTTTCATCATTAGAGATAGGCTCGTTAAAAGTATTATGGCGATGATCTGCCGGATTTCTTCGCCATGAGTTCCAATAGCTCCGTGCTCGTAATTTAAAAAGAGAAAGAGTAACCGGAAAATATGCATCTCGGCTGACCAATGCGGCGTTGTCATAATACCTCTTTGCTAGATGAAAATCTTGCTCAACTCCAATGCCGTTTTCATACATCCAGCCAAGATTCCATCTTGCTATCGCACTAAAGTACTCTGCAGCAACTTGGTATTGAGAGGCCGCTTTCGAAGGGTTGGATTTCACACCGATACCGTTAAGGAAGTAATCACCAACTTTGACAATGGCATCCACATTATAATCATTCGCAAGGCGAGACCAATATGTAAAAGAAGTGAGATCACGTTCACGTGTCCATGTCGCGTAGTCCGAAGGGTCTCTGTAAATGAACTGACCAATATCGCAATGCTCTCCTTGAATGGCTTTATTGTGAAGTGGATTAAGTGGCTGTGTCGTAAACCCATCATTGTTTTGCTTAAAAGAGAAAAAAGAAAGAATGCGATGGATATCTAAAACATTTCGCTGATCATCGAGCATATAAGCGAGATTTATTTGAGCCTCGTTATATCCTTCTTCAGCGGCAATCAAAAAACCCAGTAAAGCTGAGCCAAAGTCACCTTCGGAGTATTGTTTATGAGCCCAACGGAGAGGGCTATGAAACTCATGAATTCTTTCTGAAACAATTTGGAAATAAGGAACAGGATCTGAAACAATTTGAAAGTATGGTGTTTTAGAATCCTTTTTGCGAGCTCCGTTTGATAAAAGCATTCCGATATGATAAATTGCAAATGTGTTGCTTCGTTTAACAGCTTTATCAAACTGCATATAAGCAGCGTTAATATCACCTTGTCCCAAAAAAATTTCACCCAAGTAAAGATGAGCCGCTCCATTATTATCCGCCTTTTTAAATAAATCAATAGCTTTTTTTTCATCACGTTCAACTCCAATTCCCTTCCAATACATGAGACCCAGACCAGTGGCCGAAAGCTCGTCATCTGCTCTAATACCGATTTCAAAAAGCTGCTTGGCAAAATCATAGTTTTTATCTGTTCCTTCACCACGGAGATAACGGAATCCCAAAAATCCCAAACAGGCTCCTTCGGTTGATTTATGAGAATCACTAGCTTGAGCCTCTCTAATACATTCACTAGCATATTCGCCTGCTGTTTTATAATCAGGATCAATAATAATATCACCATCATAGTAAAGACGTGCTAAAGCGTAATACGCTGGGGCAGCAGTATCATCAAGTAAAGACAAATAGTTTAAATAACGTACAGCCATATCAAAAGACTGCGTTGACGAAGATGGAAGAAGGGGATAATGACGAACAGGAGCAACCCTGCTTGCGCCCTCGCCAAATATTCCACCATCTTTATCTGAGAGCAGCCAACCATACTGAGGCAAATGTCTTCCCCCAGGTGGGCCGTTTATAGCATACTCATAAGCAATTGTTGCTGTTTCTTTGTAAATTTCTGCAGCCAATTTGGCGTTTTTAGGTGTTGCAATTCCGTGATAATGACGATAAGCCATAGCCATTTTGGCTCGATAGTCACCATTTTTAGCAGCAAAGGTATAGTAAAGATTAGCTCTAGCTTGGTCCTGAGGAGTACTTCCAAACATTCCAGTGGAGTACATAATGCCAATCATGAATTGAGCTGAGGAGTTACCTGTTTTTTGAGCAACCTGTTTATAAAATCGAAGAGATTTATAAAAGTCTTGAGGATGTGTATAGTTTCCATAAAAATAGAGCTCGGCTCTTGTATAAGTGGCATCAATGTCCCCAAGAGAGCTAGCATCAGTCAAAAGTTCAAATGCACGCTTAAGTTCAAGCTTTTTTGATTCAAGTTTTTTGAGTTTTTCAAGGCGCTCTGGTGATAAAGAAGTTTTAGTGTTTTTAAATATTGGTGGAGGTGCTGATGTTGTTTTCGACGGCGTTGATAATACCTCTGGTGGATTTGTCGGGACTGAATTTTCAAAGGATAGTTTAGCACATAATCGTGTTCTTGATGACTCTGGAATGGGAAAAAGTAGAGTATTACATATCGATTGGACGCCGCTGTCAAGCAAAAGACTCCATATCGAACAGCGTGGTCTGTAGTAGCGACCAATATTGTCTGGATTTGTCACATCTGGAAGAGCATTGAGAATGGAGCGAGCTTCCATATAAAGAATTCTTCCCCGTGAGCGATCAATTTCTGGGTCACCAGTAGCATATTCAGATATATGTTTTTGTGATGGAGGACTTTGGAAAGTAATCTGTGAGTCTTCAGTCTGCTGTGAGGGAGTCCGCAATGCTACTGGGTTTTCAGGCTCAGTGGTTTGCAGATACGAGAGGTAAGCCACAGAGCAGAAAAGACCAGCTACCAGCACAATAAAATATATTCTGAAATTGTTAATTTGCTGGATGGTGAGCATTTTAAATTAAGAAGTTCATGAGAAAAATTTAAATACAGTGATAAGACCGTTAATGGAGTGAAAAAAAAATTGAAATTTTTTGAACTAGTCTAGGAGCTCCTGTGGCAAATACCAAAGGATTTTTATCTTTATTTTTCTATTACTAGTATTATTCTTATAATAGCAAGTAGGTGAGAAAGTAGGACTGATTCTGGTGGTGAATGGAATAATTAGAATAACTATGGAGAAAAACAAACCCACCGTTTGTAAGCACGTAACTGTCTGCACACGTACTTCGTAACACGCGTATGTAACTGATGCTTGTAACATCATACTTAAGCCCAATTCACCACCATTCTTATTCATGCCCCAGCGCCGGCGTTTCCCATGGGTAGACATTGTCTGTCCTTGTCACGATGATGATCTCGTATCACTAGATGGCGTCTTTATTTCTGATCTTCATCAAAGTGCTCCAGGTCTAAATGAGAGTACACCTCGAACCCCCCAAAAATCTCATATGCATGCCCATACACCCAAGCGGCCCCGCTCGGCGATCCCGGCATCCATTTGGGACCCGTTTTCGCGACACAAAGTCGAAACACTTTACTTTTGCGAGTTATGTCAGGAAATTCGCTGTCCACGGTGTGTGGATGAAGAAATTCTTTGTCTTTACTGTCCTGTGTGTTTATTTGAAGTTACACCGAGCACCGCACGTGCTGAGGGCAACAGATGCCCACGAAACTGCTTCAAATGTCCTAAATGTGCTACTTCAGTCAATCCAAGACCTATCACAGGGACTGTATCTAATAGCTCTCTATCTAGTGGTGATTATGCATCACAAGGTTTGGCACCTGCCTATTCATTAGCATGTACATATTGTTCATGGACATCTGATATGTCAGAGCTCGTTACTACAGAAAAAAATGTAAAGGGTGTTGTGTTTCATCGAGGAAAAACTGTTCGACAGCAGCTTTTGGGTGCTGAAGGTCGTTTTCAGTCGGATATTACTAAACGCTTCCAAGATTTGCGTAACTTTTACTTTCAAAAAAGTTTAGAAGAAGGTACAAGAGCTGCAATTATTGACGACGAATTATTTAATGGAGGTAGACTCAGAAGTATTGTTCGTTCGAAAGAAATTTCTGAGGATTCAAACGGATCTCCTACTCGTGCAAGTTTTCGAAATACCAGCTTAGGTGGTAATAGCACTAGTTTGTTGGCAGTTAGTGCGACGAAAGCTCGATCATTCGCAGAAGTTTTGGAAAAGAGAATTCAGGAAAGAAATCAGATCGATAATAGTGCAGAAATCTATGGTAATCTGGAAGAAGTTGATGAATCAACGGACCGATACAATGCGTCGGTTTGTAGCTCGCAAGTCACAAATGCATTTAATGAGTACCGTCGGCTCCAGCTAGATCAAGATGGTGAAAACAGTATAGGAGTAAGCCCAAATATACCAGCAAATCAAATAAAAGGCATCAAAGATGTTTCACAGTCCCCCGGTATTACACGCGATCTACTTGATATTAAACAAGGCCTACCTGTTCCACAACCGTTGCGTGCTAAAAAAATAAAATTATGCACCGCTTGTCGGCGTGTATTGGTAAAGCCTGATCTCAAGCCGGCCTCAGTACGATTTAAAAAGCGGTTTATGGCTTATGACTACATTCCGGGATTACGCATTTCTGAATATCCACCTAAGAGTGGATTTCCTAAATCACTTATTTCAGAGAAGCCTTATACCTTTTTGTTGACAATTACAAATTCCATGAAAGTTGATATCAAAGTTTCATTGGCAACCATCTCACGCAGTACAAACACTGCAGACTCGGATGAAGACTTATTTTCAAACACTCCACCACCTGTTAACTTTCAACTTGGTGCCATGCCGGTGAACCCAAAACAAAAGGATGTCGCTGCATCTACAGCCTCTACATCATCTTCATCATCTAACTCCTGGAATACTGTAAATAAATCTATGCCGTATCCGCACCGTGTCACATTAGTTACACCAACGGTAGAGCTAGGCGCTGATACAGGCGAATGCGACGAAATATCGCTGCTACGAGGTGTTCCTGGGGCGTTAATTGCTCGCGAATCAGAATTGTCTAAACGCGTAGAAGTTGAAAGAACTAGCCGTGCTGCTGGTGTTTCTGGTGCAACTCTTACAGGTATTTATCAAACAGGTTGTAATTGGAGCACTGTCGGTATTGAGGTTGTGCCATCAGCCCTTACAAAATTTTTAGAAATCCCTCTGTTCATTAGTTTTACATTTCAAGTGCCAGAAGATGATAAGCCTTTAGAGGAAAATTTATCTGAATCTCTAAAGGAACCTCAATTTATGTCTTTTGGATACTGGTCGGTTCTCGGAATTGCACCCATAGAAAGATGATATTATGCAGGTTATTTGGGTGCTGGATAGTTAACATCTTTAAATAGTTTAGCTTGTAATATAATCCTTATATTTTTCACCACAAAAATTTTTATTGATTCACTCATGAATACCACCGACTTAATACCTATTACTGAAAGTGACGTTGAAGAACATGTTTTTGATATTTTTGTGAATCATGCACCCTTGGAAAAAGTCGGTTTAGGCGTTTACGAACGTACAAATGGAAGAATCACGGTAGATTTGCGTGTTCCATCTACTTATTCTACCCGAGGGTTTCACACATCGGCAGATTCGACTACTGCTTCCTCATCTAAGGCGCGCCGTAAATTAAAAAAGAAGGCTAATATGAAGATTAAAGGGCCTAAGTATGATATTTTACAATTTGATATTGACCAAAGTATTTCGCTATTCACATCAAGTACAGAAAGTTCAACTACTGGGGCCATGCTTTGGCGAGTGTCAGTAAATTTCACTGAATGGTTGCTTAACATATCACAAGGTCATGTTATTAACAGGATTCAAAAACCATCAGATTTTGAGAAAACAAGAGAAGCAGACACTATGGAGGATACTAGTACCAGATTACTGAAATACCCTTTAGAAGAATGGGATGTTGTTGAAATGGGATGTGGCTCGAGCGGGTTGGTTGCCGCAGCCTTAGGTCCAGTTGTACATAAATATCTTGCTACAGATCATCTTAAACAAATTCTACAACAATCTGAGAATAATATATTGATAAATATTCCACGCAGACTTGTTTCAATCATTTATAACGAAACAAATGATGTGGAAGCAACAGAGGATAACGATAGTGATAACAATGATGATTTAATATCAACTCATAAGGCAATTTTTAAGGAGAATGAAAAAAAAATTCAGTGCGTTGAATTTGACTGGGAAGACATGGACTCTGGAATTGTTAACATTTCAACAACACTCAGGGGATATACCGATAAGTTAAATAGATCACCGAAATTCAAGCTCCAGAATCTGAGCGCCGAAGATGATTTAAGATCTACGGATTACACAGAGAAAATCGACGATCGACCACTTGTAGTTTTGGCTTGTGATACTGTTTACAATGAATACTTGATTCCGCACCAGTTGGATGCAATAGCTGCATTATGTAGCCGTGTGAGACCACAAAACGCTCATGTCATTATTGCACAACAAGTACGCGACCCACAAGTTATGTCATCTTTTATGGATCAATTTGTTTTGCATAAGGCTGATAATTCTGATCATATGAGCTTTGAAGTGTATACGATACCTGACCAATTACTTTCTCAAGAACTAGTTAATGGATACACAGTTCATTATGCACGCTATTCTGGAATTTAATATGAAACTATGCAGATTCTTAATAAGTATAGGCCTTTTATATACTTATGCGGAGATAAAATTAAAATTTTATTTTATATCAATTAAAGATAAATTTTTTTGTTAGTTCCGTAAGGTTGAGAATTTAAATTAATTATGAATTTATAATTAATTTATTTAATTTATTTAAAAGGCTACGTTATAAGTCATGATACAAGTTTTATATAAACAATAAAAATAAGGGGTCATTAAACAAAAAAAAACTAAGCTTAAAGCTAATCATAATGCAAAGTGTAAAAGAAAACCAAAAAAAACATATGGGTGCATAAAAATGAAGAGAGGTTTACCGTAAAAACTCAAGGATATCCATTTCACCTTCACTTTCGTCGTCATCTCCATTACTTTTTTTCTTATCAAGATCCACTCGTCGAGCTGTCGTACTTGTGAAAGGAGCATCTAATATAGGGGCTGTAGACCTGCTGAGAGGTGAGGGATCTGCTGGGGATGCTCCACGCCGATGACCGATATGCAGGAATGATTTGAAATGTGGCGATGATGAGCGTGGTCGTCTAACTTCTCCTGAAGACCTTGGTGAGGTCGATGGAAGTGTGCGGTGATGATTGTGGGGATGACCCTTTGTAGGGAAAAATATAGGTGGTGCTAAAGGTTTGTAAACCAAAGCTTGAGGTTGATTTCCATGGGGATAAGTTAATTCGGTTGAATTAGATAAATTGGAGCCCAGAGAAGTTTGGCGCCCCTTTATTACTGCAGCCTCTGGTTGCAGAATGTGCGATGCTGATGCACAATTATAATGTTTAATCATATGAGATTGTGTTGAAGTAGCAGCTGTATCGTTATGATCATAATCCAGAGTACTCTTTTTGTCAGAGTATGAAAGCATTGTTTGGTGTAGACTATTTTTATTGCCGGATTTTGTATGCAGATGGCCTGGTAGATGAGTTGTGTCTTGTGCTCTAGTCAAGCTATTGACATCAGAAAAGTCAGTTCTATTTAAATGTTTATTTTTGATTGTATTTGCCCTCATTATGCCTTCTCCATAATAAATTTCCTTAGCCAATTCCATATCTGATTCTTGATCGTAAAACTTGTCTTTGAAAAGACAGGGACATATATATGCTGCGTTTTCCCTGGTAAAAATGACTTCTTTACGATCTATCCATGGTTTTTCTCTAATGCAAAAAGCAATCGTATCGACAACACAGTTAAATGGTTGCATGAATGCTGCAATGGCTCCAATCCAAAAAACACCACCATGATTTGTCATTGTTTTGTATTGTAAAACATGAACGGCAAATGGAGCCATCCACAGGAAAATGTATGCAACAGGGTATACGAAAATGGATCGTATTTGACGCTCAATAGCGTTACGACGCATTTGAAAATTTGCCATACTTTCCCTTTGAAATGCTCGAACGGCAATCATGGTTGGGTCCATATCGCCCTCGTCATCGTCGCCTTCATCATACCTGCGTGGCATTAAGAATCCAAAGCCTGGAAAATATGAGATGAAAGTAAGAAGCGATCGGCAAATCGCTTTATTCCACTTTTTCAATTTCAACTTTATTTTTGATTGATTTATGCGGGAGTTGGCGGAGGGTTGTGTATTAGAATGAGAGTGGGCATTATGATTATGACTACTACCTGAGCTCATTTCTTTTTTGCTACTTATACCGTTGCCATCGTCCATCCATGAATGAGATTGAATTTCGAGATCTGAGGTATCTAATATATATGCTGTATAGTCGTGTCCTGTTAGTTCTGGGTCTACTGAGTCAGAACCAGAACCCACAATAGGAGGAATTTCAGAACTGTGTACTGTCTGTGTTGATTTGAAGTCTTTGACCACCTTACGGTACTCAAGTTTAACATAGATGTAGATGGCCATATAAATGGCCAAAATTGAAACAATGATTATGTACCGGGGGGCCCAAGATAGTAAAATATGGGACCATAAAGGTCGAACTGGAATGTAGCACCATGTAACCATGGGTGCGAAAGAGCGACGGCCATCGTTGATAAAAACAAGAGAGGCCATCCCTAAAGGAATTAAAACATGGGCCGAATAGACCACATTTCTGTATGGGTAGAGACCGCCCTCAGGTCCTGAATTTGATGTGAAGACGAGTAGAGCTGTATGTATTGCAAGTGACAAGACTGCAAAGTCAGCGGCTTCAATGAAGGCCGATGTGAGAAACCCGACAATATCGCAAAAGTTGACATTATCGTAAGCTGAAGGTACATTAAGGACTCGAGCAGGATACCAGAGAAGCACAACAGCCTTTCCAAAATCAAAAAGCAGCAACAGCAAAATTAGATGGTGCCTGAAGACTTTGACGCGCATAGATATATAAAGGTACAATGCCAACAGACCAGAAGCAATGGAAACCGACGAAGCGGCCACCGAGAGCACGCGCATGACGTACTCCTGATGCGCGGTAAAATATAGGCCCGGGATAGAGTCCGGAGACGTCATGGGTAGAAAACAAAAACGGAGATGTTGTGCTAGCTAGCTAACGAATTATGATGAAAAAAATCTTCGTTTTAGCAGAAATCTTGTTGTTGTTGCTGGTGGTGGTGGTAGTAATAATGATGTGAATGGGTAAAGAAAAAAAGGGGAAGAAAGGGAGTCGGAAGAGGCGAGAAAGGTGAACGCAAAAGAAAGTTTCAAAAACGGAAAGTAGTATAACTAAAAGCAGATTAAATCCCAAGGCAACATCAAATCAAAGTTAAATAAGTGACAAAATTGTATGCTGTACTAATCAAAGGTCAACGACGAGACTGGCTTTAGAAGTTTTAAGGATTTTGTTCAAATTTATATGGAAGGATTTTTGTTGCAATAATTTTTTTTAAATACTTCTCACGTACCCGGAATCGTGGGAAAAAAAAAACAACCATAACCAGTTAGTTCTAGCAGCTTATGTAGCACTCAAGAAGTGATACAAAAAATTTAACATGAGGTCGTTCTAGTCCATTAGATTTCAAACTATCTATGATCAGCAAAATCTAAATCATTTTTTTTCTCTCAGCTAATTGGACTTTCCCCATCTGATGTCTTGGTGTTTACCGGGGCCTTGTCGGGACCCTGTTAAAGAGCGGCTTATTAAGATTCTTCCAGCACAGGTGTGAGGGAGAACAAAAAAAATTGTTTCCAACATGCACAATTGAAGCCTTGCGTGGCTGAAATTAGGGATCAGAAGAAGCTAATATTAATAATATGTTACACAAAGTTGTAACAAAAGTTGTAACAAGAGGTTATCAAGCATGAAAACTATCACCACCACCATTAAAACATATCACAACATCTTTTCTCGTACCCTTTGTCTGACGAAAACCTTTATAAAGTATGTTTTCTCAGACTGGGAACTTCCAGCAACAGGGATCAGGGGGGTTTGTTGGCTCTGGTAATGGTGACTCTGCGGGCTTTGGATTTAACAAAAACCAAAGTTTTAACAGCAGACCTACTGGAGGCTCGAACTCTCTCCCATTTTCGTCTTATAACCCATTTCAAACTGCAAGGCAGCAGCAACAGCAACAACAACAACCAAACACAAATTCTACAGGTCCTATAAATCCATTTGGTAAAAATACTGGAACTGTATCATCAGCTGGTTATTCTAATGATAATAATAACAAAAGTAATAATACAAGACAAAATAAATCTCGGCGATCAAAAAATATGTCCATGACATTTACCAATGGCGTTCCCAACGCTCCAAACAACAACATTTTCGCTACTAACAATATCAATAAAAACAACATCAATAGCAGTGCTAATAATAATAATAACAACACTTTTATAAATAAAAACAACAACCCATTTACTCAGCCGAGATTCGTCAATAACAATAACAATAGCAACAACAACAACAATAATAATAATAACAACTTTCAAGGAAGAAGACGTGGTGGAGGTCGTGGAGGTCGTGGGCGTGGAAATAATCAGAATTTTTCTCCATTCACCCATATTAATACCCAACAGTCTTCAGTGTCTACTTCACAAACTCAGCCAAACCCTTTTGCCCCCACACCACAAACTCCGCAGACTCCGTTTTCATCATCACATTCTCAGATTCTTGATTCAACACCAACCCTTCCAACACATTCAGGGTTTAAACCGCATCAAAGAAATCTTAAAGTTCCACCAGCATATCTTGAAGAAGAGTCTGCTTCATATACATCTATCAACCGTCAGCCTGATCCATGGGATGTGAGCAATCAACAAGAGCTCCTTAGAATTGAGCAACTTCAGTATTCTGGTGTCGATCTTGAAACTCTGTACAAAAAAGTAAATGTCAACTTTCAAATCGTGCTAAACACAGTCATCGCCGTATTATTTTCATTTTAGAGGTGTGTTAGTTACTAACAATTTTTTTTTAGATGCAAGAAATGCGAGAGTTTGAGCGCAAACAAATGGAGGATAAAGGTCTTGTTGACAAACAAAATGTCCGAAAAAACTTGAAAGATGCGATTGCCTTTATTGGTACCTGCAATGACATGTGCCCTACCTTTGAACGTGTTCGAAGATCTTATGAACTTGATACAAAACCGCAAGAACGTGTAAGTATAAATCTTCCTACTTATAAATATTATTAACAAAACCTAGGGATCCAATGGCTACGCAACACGAGAGCTCGCAGTAAAAGCCTTTTCTCGACCTGCTGCTGGCCAACCGCCACCTCTTCCATCGGACGTTCGACCACCAAAGGTTCTAGTATCTACCTTGAACTATCTTATAGAAAATGTTGTTCCTCAATTACCTAAAAGTCATACTTTTCTTTGGGACAGAACTCGCTCAATTCGCCAAGACTTTACTTATCAAAACTACATAGGCCCTGAGGCTATATTATGCAATGAACTTATCGCAAGAATTCATATTGTATCTCTTCACATTATGCTCACTTCTGATGTGGAATATTCAAAGCAGCAAGAGCTTGAACAATTTAATAAAACATTACAAACTCTTTCCGAGCTTTATGCTGCTAATAGAAAGCTTGATCCGAGTTTTCGATCGTCAAACGAACCAGAGTTTCGTGCCTACCAGCTACTAAGTCACATAGATGATACCGAAACCTTGATGCATATCCAGGCTCTTCCTCTTGACGTTTTAAAGGATTCTCGATTACAGCTTGCTCTAACTTTACGTTCTTTGGTTCAACATACATCGAGAAACAATCAAGATAATGCTCTTAATCTTTTTGCATCATTTTTCAATTCATTAGTCAAAAATATCTCAATACCCTATCTTTGTCTTTGTCTTTTGGAAACAAATTTTGGTGACATCCGATCAAATGCTCTGGCTTCCATGGCGCATGCATATCATTCTCGTGGAAATCCTTATATTGTTTCTCGTTTAACTTCAATGCTTGGATTCGACAATGATTTAGACACAGTCAGTTTTTGTACAGATTATGGTTTGAAGGTAGTTGATGATGCACAAGCAGGCCAGTGCATTGTTGTTACTATTGATCCAAAAAACCTTACACCTTCAGTTTCCTCAGTAAAGACGTATAAATCTGTTTTCATAGACGCTAGAAAGGGTTCAAAGAAATGGTCAGCTTGCATTTACAATGCCACTGATATACCTACTAATTCTACAAAACCTTTTGTTTCTTTAAAAGCAGCACAGGCTATGCAAGAGTTGAAACCTATTGGTACTGGATTTTCAAACAATACTGTCATAGGTAATATTGCAGCTTCGACATCTTTAAAATTTTCTGCTCCACAATCAACTGTTCAACTTGGGAATCAAAACCAATCTACATCTCTGTTTGGTGGATTTAACCCTACTTATGTTTCCTCAACACAAAAGAATATCTTGAGTTCACAAAAGCAACCTAACATATCTCAAATACAATCAGTTACTCCTGAAGTATCTACACTTGAAAAACCACCTCCAACTCAACAAACCTCATTTTCATTTGAACGGGCTAATTCAAATGCGCCTGAAAAAACGACTCCTGCTTTATCTTTTTCTGCGCCAAGCTCTTCAGCTACGTTTTCAAATCAACCGTCTTATAACTTTAATCCATCTACAACACCGTTTATTTCTACGAAGCCCATTGCATCTTCTTTATTTCAAAATAAAACACCAGAAACCTCAACTTTATCCTTAGAGGAACCTCAGAAGCAAATTAAATCGCTTTTTTCTGGTTCCTCTAAGTTAAACATCAATTTTGACAAAACAAAAGAAGATGTGACACAAATATCAAATAAACTCCCTCAACCTCCCATCGTCATTAAAAAGCCTAAACCCAAATACACTTACGATGATAATGATGTTAATACTGAGACTAAAAAGCTTTTGAGAGCATTTGTTGTTAGAGCCCTCAGAGAGAATGTTGTACCTAAAGCATGGAAACAAGTTCAAGAAGAGCGTGCTGACAACATCATGCGCAAAAACGAGGCTTGCAAAAGTGAAATGAAAGATATGGTTCATGAGCTATTGGTGGAAGAAGCAATGACTGCTAAGGCAAAACAACTAAATACTGTACGCCTTAAACGTTTAGCAATAACGTGTATTTCAAAAGCTGCATACCAATCAGTCCTTAGAGTAGAAGAAAAGAAACGGAGGAAAGAGGAGTACTTGCGTATTAAAAATCAACTAGGACGCCCGCGAATATTTTCATCACCGACCTCAGTTTCCAATGGCCTTTCCAAGACACATGTAACTGGTTTTGGTACTAAGGAAACTGGTAACGTTGACGATAGTACAAAGCTGCGAATTTCTGATAGATTGAACAATTCAATACCTTCAGAAAAACAAATTACGGAAAAAATAAACCAAGCACAACAGATTTCTAATCGTTTATGGACACCATTAGACTTGGCCACATTAAGTCTTCCAAAATTGGAACGCACATTAAAATCACAGGTTCATCTCTATGGAACAAAAAAAGTGTCTCTTTCTTGTTTTTGCCGTGATTGGGACTCAATAGTTGGGAAATGGATAAAAACAAAATTTCAGCTTGAGGGACCTGGGATTTGTAGTAAGTCAGGAACTACAGTGTTGGAAATGCAGCAACTTCGAGATGACGATTTTTCTTATCGGAATTTAATACAGTTGGCTTTTGTCTGTGGATTAGACGATGATGGTCGGCCATTGGAAAGAAATTCTGAAGAATGCGTTTCTCAGTATGATGCAGCTGCATTAAAAGCAATTTTAAAACGTGTGATTCCAAACTCTCTTTTTAAAGTACAACTATTGATTATTTCATGGACTGATCTTTCTGAATTACAAATGTTAAATCTTTTAAAGATCAACGATTTGAAGAAGGATCTTGCATCAATAAACTTCTGTTCTATTCCAAATACATCTCCTGACAGTCAAGGAAGAATGATTGATCCGAGTCAGAAGCTTGAAGATGCAATTGAGTCTATGGTGGCACAGTTTTCTGCTCTTCCTTCTATTCGAGGTCAACAATCTCGAGATCGAGACAGAATTGAAAGACAAGAGTTACGCAAAGAGCGCCACAATCAGGAACTCTTAAAGAATCAGAAGTTATTGGATTCCGCTCAGGAACAGCGATTTCAACATATTCAAAGTATGGGATGGCTCAACCAGTTTAGCTCACCACAGCTTGGTGTAAGGAATAAGCGCAAACGGATTGTAGCCAACGATGATACTGTCAACCGGTTTCCTGACCAACCACTTTCATTTCAGCGTGCAGATCATGAACATATTGAAACTTCTCGCCCAAATAAAGAAACTCAACTTCTAGCCACCCTTGCTAAACCATCACAAATATTTACTGAGTTATCTTCTTCCCAGCAGCTTTTGTCGAAAACACCTTCATCATCGTCACAGTTTCATAGCGATTTTGAAGATATCAAAGTACCCAAGAGCGTACGGGAACTGCAGGAACTCACAGCTTCTGTGCTTAAACGACCAAAAGTCAATCAAGTATAAGGAGACGAAAGAAAAATAGAAAAGAAAAATATTTTTTTGTATTTAATAAATTTTAATGACATTTGTCTGGATATATTTTGTTAATACTTATTGTACATTATTTTTTTAATGCTAAAAAGAACCAGAGACTATTTTAGTGATGACAACCCTTAACGATAAAATTTCTTGTGATTTTACTTTTTAACGAAATCCTGGCAACTTTACAATGGCCAAAAAACCCCCCAAAAATGCTCCAAAACAGAATTCAAAAGTCAAACAAAAGCCAAGTTTAGTATCAATAGATTGGCCGAAATCAGTTTCAGATTTCAAAATCAATCCATATCAACAAATCGAAACTATAGTTCCCGGTATGATATATATTTTGCCGCGCTTTTTCTCTCCAAAACTTTGCGATGAGCTTATTCGGTTTTTTGAAACGACAAGCAACCTAAATGAAAACTCCAGGACTCCCGATAAAAATAGACTTAACTTTACAACAACAGAAATGCCTCCTAAAAAAGATTACGCAGCGCGAGTAAATGACCGTGCCTTAGTCGAGGATGCACGTTTGGCGCGTTCGCTATGGATTCAGCTGAAATCATGTCTTTTGTCCGAGAATAAATCTGAATATTTTAATGATGAAGAAGCAGAGTTTTCAGATGAATCACGGGAGCTAAGAGACTACTTTCAAGATTGCATTGGGCTTAACGACAACTTACGAATTTACAGATACATTCCCGGGCATTATTTTGGTCAACACTACGACGAATCTGTTAAATCTTCAGTACTGCCACTTGATGGAACTGATGTTAAACAATCTGGCGAAACACATTGGACTTTGCTAATATATTTAACTGGTGAAACCGAGGGTGAAGTTTCTGGTGGTGGAACTATATTTTATCCTAATGAACACGAAGCAGCAACATATGGAGAAAACAATGGGACAAATAAAAACTCTGGCCAAAGCTCTGTAGTACATGTCAAGACACAAAAAGGAACGCTACTGCTCCATAAACATGGAGACGACTGCTTCTTACACGAGGGAGAAAAAGTGACAGGTGGTACTAAGTGGATTTTTCGTAGTGATCTTGTTTATCCGTTAACTTAATATTCTTCAAAAATATACATACAAAAATCAATAATTATTAAGAAAATTTCATCAAACTTCATCTATAAAGATCTAATTTATCTCTCCCATCTACTTTTTTCTCTCTTAAAAGCTTAAATCAAATTTTTAGCCTTAAGAACTTCAGCGATCAAAATACCTGAACCGGCGGCACCCAAAATAGTGTTGTGCGAAAGAACAACAAATTTAATATCAAGAACGGGATCCTCGCGAACGCGGCCAACACTGCATGCGTAACCAGCATCACGGTCACGATCTAAACGGGGTTGAGGTCTGTTAGGTTGCTCAAACACGTGAATAATGTTCTTGGGGGCGGAATGGCAACCAAGGTCCTGGACAGGACTACGGAACTCGCGAAGAGCGGCCTTGACCTCTTCGACGGATGGAGGGGGGCTTTGCTTAAACTTGATGCTGAGGCACTCTGTGTGTCCATCAATAACAGCGACACGGTTACAGGCGGCAGAGATCTTGAAGTCCTCTTCAGGGATGATATCGAAGGAAATACCGTCGCTGGCAATGTTGGCAAGAATCTTACGAGGCTCCCACTCGAGTTTGTCCTCCTCACCGCTTATATAAGGAATCAAGTTATCCAAAATATCCATTGAGGAAATACCGGGCGAAAATCCAGCGCCAGACACAGCCTGCATAGTGGTAACAATCATAGTGGTAATGGGACCGAACTTCTCTTGAAGGGCCTTGAGGGGGACAACCATACCGGCAGTAGAACAGTTAGAGATACAAATTTGAAAACCTTTACCTTGCTTCTTGAGGTTGGCACAGATATCTAAATGCTCGGGGTTGCAGGTAGGCACAACGAGAGGAACGTTCTCTGCGCGGCGATAGTTTTTAGCGTTTGAGATGATAACGAGACCAGCGTCGACAAAAGCCTTTTCAATATCACCGGCGTAATCGGCGTCCAGACCAGAGAAAACAACGTCACACTCCTTAAAGTTCTCAGGAGTGCACTCTTTGACAACCATGTCGGCTACTTTAGCAGGAAGAGGGCTAGCCTGTTTCCATTCGGCAGCATCGATATATTTCTTGCCGGCAGAGCGCGCAGAGGCACCGAGAACTGCAAGCTCGAAGTCGGGGTGGTCGGCCAGGAGCTGCATAAAGCGCTGACCCACACTGCCTGTGGCACCCAAAACACCTAAAAGATAGGAGTTAGCACAGCAAATTGCGAGCAATTACGGAGCAAATAATCTACATACCAGCTTTCTTGAGTTGAGAAGACATTTCTATGAATTGATAAAAAATAAAGAAAAGATTGCTTGATAGATAATTTTAGCCAGCTTTTATAACTAAAAGTTAGGACAGAAGACAAGAAAAACTTTTGGTCCGAAAATCTTTTTTTCAAAAAAATGAGTCAAAAGGGTTAGGGTCTGCCCATCTTGACGCCACACTCTGGGGCTACCCTATTTTTCTTTTCTCTTAACACCACAGGACTTGGTCCTAAGCCCTATTACTCTCACAACAAAAGCAGTTAAGGTACAATATGGCAGGTCGCCAAAACCCGGCACAAGGGTTTCAACTGAATGACTCTTTACCGCATTCTCAACATAAACCCCATACATCTTTTGGTGCTTCTGCGAATCGGGTGACTCCGGGATTGCTAGCTGGTCGTCGCGGACCTTTCGTATCACGCCAGGACCGTATCATTCAATCAACTGACATTGATGCATTGTCATCCAAGTATTCGGCATTCCTCAAGGGGTACATTCAAGACCCATATCTTGAAGCAATTGTGAACGGCCAAAAGAATTTCAGCCGGCCCCGTGATAATGTTACCTCGTCCTTTATCACCAAGTTTCCCATAATCAACATTGGTAAGCACTTTTGCGACTGATCGTGTGCCCACCAATCTAATCATTATCATTCTCTACTACAGGAAGTTATATTCGCAACTATGCACTCAATTTGATTGTTGATCAAATGATTGCTGCTGTCCTACCTACGAATTCCAAGTGCCAAATTATCTCTCTAGGAGCTGGTTCCGATACCCGCGCCTTTAACCTTTTTGCTCAAAATGGTACTGATAAGATCGTTTATCATGAAATCGACTTTTCTGTTACTACCGCAAAAAAAGTCGCCACTATAATGGCCACTCCAGAGCTACAGAAAATTGTTTGGCCATCACTCCCTCATAATGAATTACCTACTCTATCATCAAGTGGTACTGAGCCAAATGACGAGATACATACCCCCCATTATCATCTCCATGCAAAAGACTTGCGCGAAATTATTTCGTCAAGCGATCTGCTTCAAGGTATGGATCCAACATTTCCAACTTTAGTACTTTCCGAATGCTGCTTATGTTACCTTCAACCAGACAAAACCGATCATGTTCTCGAGTGGCTTTCATCCCACTTCACCTCTGGTCTTGGGATTGCTGTTTACGAACCAATTGGCGGGAATGATTCATTTGGAAAAGTCATGATCGAAAATCTTGCTTCTCGCGGAATATCTTTACCTACTTTAAAAAAATTTCCCACTCTAGAATCCCAAGTACAAAGACTAGTTGATCACAAATTTGCCGTAAATGGCGGGTTAGCTGCCGCAAACGATATCTGGTCTATATATGAGGACTGGATCCCAGAAACGGAAAAAACCCGCATCTCTAAGCTTGAGGTTCTTGATGAACTTGAGGAATTAAGAATTTTATTCCAACATTATTGTATCAGCTGGGCTGTTACAGATGGTTCTAGTGATTCTCCATGGGTCATGAATTTTTCCAAGTTCGCATATAAGACAAGAAATTAAGATACAAAAAAATATAATCATATAATATATACAGTAATAGCTGAGGATAAAAGAAAGTTAAATATCTCCTCCAAATCCAACAGGAATGGGTTGGGTTTTAGGCACGATGCCCATTACTTTATAAAGTCTGCCCATAGCTCCACCAGACTTTTCAGTCAGTCTGTTGTAAGCGTCCTCCACGCGCTTTTTTCCTTCCGGAGTATGTTGGCCTTGGGCTAGCACAGTGGCTCGAGCTCCAATTCCCATAGTATGCAACCAGTCACCCTGCTCAGCAGGACCATAAACCGCAACATGATCACCGTGATGTCTGGTAGCTGCAATCTTAAGCGCTTGGAAATCCACGTCGGTAGACAGGTCACATTCACCTGGGTTTTCAAATGGATTTACAAATTTGTGGTCTTTGATACCACGTAATGTATTGATAGGAATGGTATCAGCTGGGCCATAATCAACAATCAACATAGCTCCTCCACGCTTTGGGTTAATTTCATTGGGTATGATATAAGAAGTGAGTTTTTCTGTAATATCCCACGCCTCAGGGCAGACCTCAAACTTGGAGCCTGGTGGCAATGATTCATATCGTGGGTGACTCTTAGGGATGATGCGAGCGGCCGCACTAGCAATCTTAGAAATAATAAGCTGGAAAACAGGTTTAGCATCTGCTGTAGAGGATTTTTCTGTGGACTTGATAACTGTAGTGTTAGGCAAAATAATTTGAGACTCTTGGGACTTGACTTCAGGAACCATATAATCTACCACCATTTCTCTCCAGGATGTCTGTCGATCTTTGACAAGCGTTGAAGAAGCACCAGGATCGTCGAGGATCTTCTCAAATTGCAAAATTGGTAATGCATCAAAAAATTCATGAGCAGTGATAAAATTAGAAAGTCCGTCGTTAGGAATACCGCGAATGTCTTCAGTCCAATAAATTGGAACACCATAGTTTGTTACCGACTTCCAAAGCGATTTGTCCGAAATTTGCTCCAAGGGGGTGCTTCCGCAAAGCTTTTTGTGTTGCATCCCACGCAAAGTTGGACTAGCCTCTACCATGAATATTTCTTTAATTGCGTTAGCAAATGGGCGAAACGGTCTTGAAGACTAATTAGTTAGTTAGGGACATTATATTTACCGAGCATACTACTTACTCGTAAAACGTCGGACATGAGAGTACCACGACCAGGGCCAAGTTCTACCATTCGGCAAGGCTGTCTATGCTGTTGCATCCACTGAGCAAGATGCCAGATGCCTACAAGTTCTCCAAACATTTGGGAAATTTCGGGTGAAGTCACGAAATCACCACCCATTCCAAATGGATCTTTGTTAATGTAATAACCACCCTGAGGATTGGTCAAACACTGTCTCATGAACACAGATAAGGATAAAGGACCTTTTGCCTAACATACATATCTTTTGTTAGCACGGGTTGAAGATAAAACAGAGTGACCAAAAACCTACCTTTATAGTTTCAGCAAGAAAAGTTCCAAGCTCATTTTCCTTAATGGGTTTGTCATTTTGAGGATGGGATTTAGAGAGTGTAGATTGCCTTGCAACCTGAAAGCTCAGTGTTGGAAATTTACACAGCAATGATGATTGAAGCCTTGCAGCACGTCCAGTAAGTCGTACATTCATGATTTCTAGTTTGGATTTTTGGGAGAAAAAGATTCGGGGACCTCTCCAATCTATAAATATTTTTCTGTCATCGCTATTCTGAAATATTTATGCAGTGTATATTTGAGTACGGATGTTTATGACTGGATAAAAAAACTCAATTACATTTAATTCCAACTTGGATTTGAAGAAAATCGTTAAATCATTTTTTGATGGAACATACAGATTACATCTATTAGAGCACTTGTAGTAAATTTAGATATATATATTTTTTAAAAAAAATTTTATTATGCGAAGAACACTTTAAAACTCGTCAAATTCCGGTTAGCTTTGTTCAACCGTATCATCATAATAGTTTTAACAATCAATGAAATCGGGTACTTTTTAATTGATCAATATGCTTACTTTAAATTGAAAAAAGGCACCAGGGGATATGAAATTCATAATGAATCCTTTTCTTAAAAATTTCCTTTTTAATTAAATAAAAACAAACGAATGTCTAAAAATATGTATAAATCAGCTTATTCGTTCCGGGATTTAAAAAGAAAGGGTCATTAAACTTAATTATTTAGGTTAAATCATTTAAATTTTAAAAGCTGTGTTAAAGATCGTTTTAGGAGTTATTAAGTTGTTTCCTTGAAATCTCCATTAAATCAGCTAGCAAGTTCTAATGTTTCACCCTGTATGTTATTACCATTTGTTTTTTCTTTTTTTTTTTTGCGAAATGCTTGTCGACAAATTTAAATTCAGTGTTTTTTTTGAAAACCCAGTAACTCAAGATATTTATTCATAAAAATGCCACCAAATTTTAAAATTCTTAGCGCTTTCAAAATCAAGATTTTTTCTTTCCAAAGTTTTTTCAAATGTTATTTTGGATTCTTTCATTTAAAACTTTTGTAAACAGATATTTTTCAATTCCTATACTTGTAGTTTCAATAAATTTAAATTCTTTAGTATAAAAACTAATTGTACATTCAAAATTTTTCAAAAAAAATATCCATCAATGAAATTAATTCTAATCATGGTTTTGTTCTTGTAATGCACTTGCTTTTAACGAATTGTTTTAAATGATAGAGAGCAGGAATAGTTAACCCAAGACAATAAATAAAACTACTCCGTATAATTGTGGGCTTAGAATTTTGTTTACATTTTCATTTATTTTATATTAATTAAACAACAAATGGCCACTTTTTGTTTTGCATGAAATTAAATTATCAAAAGTAACAAAAAGCGAAGAATAAGAGGGGGGAAAAAGCTAAAATTACTTTTATTAGGCTTTTTTCAAAGTAAAGAACCGAAGGACATTCCATCAATTCATATATCAAACTCTAATTATTTTTGACCTTGTCTTTTTGATGTTAGTATTTTTTTTTTAAAAAAGTAATTTTAAAAATTTGGAAATAAATGCAAATATGATATCTTAGGTCTTTTGCGATTTGCTAATACATAGGATGATTAGTTATTTTAAGAAGGAGGTTAAATGAAATTTGCCCCGATTGAGGATGATATATAAAACTTAAAGGCTGCTCTTATTTTTTTTTAAAAAAAATAGAAAAATATATATATTTAACTTCAAGAATTTTATTTATTTCTTTGCTCACATTGGTTTTTTTTTCAGTTTTTTTTTATTTTGTTGAATGAATTAAATCACAGTAACCTTAGAATGGGCAATCAGCACTCCAGTTTAAAGTCGGTAACTACTAGCACAGTTTCAGCAACTGATGAAAAAACCAACGAATTTTCTTTACATGGATATGATATAATGAAACCTTTAGGTGAAGGATCCTATGGAAAAGTGAGAGTGGTTCGACAAAGAAAAAACGGCAAGTATTATGCTTTAAAATATGTTGATAAAAGACACGGTAAGTTTGTTTTGATGACTGCATTAATTTGATTAATGTTTTTAGTGCTTTTAATACTAACAATTATTTTAAAGCACCAATTGTTATTCGTACCATATTAGAGGAGAGAAAAGTGCTTTCAAGAATAAGGCATCCATTTATTTGCAATCTTAATTTTGCATTTCAGGATGAAGCATTTTACTGTCTTGTTCTTGACTTTGTTGATAGTGGAGATCTCCGTCATCATTTAGAACGATATACTTTTTCTGAAATGACAATTAAACATTGGATTGCGGAATTGGCATGTGCAGTGGATTATTTACATGAGCATAATATTGTACATCGAGACATTAAGCCCGAAAATATTTTGATGAGTTCTGAAGGCCATGTATGTTTAGCTGATTTCAACATTGCTAGAGAATTGACCTGCAAACGTCCTGTAATTAACGGAGTTTCAGGAACTTTTAACTATCTTGCTCCAGAGATTCATCGTGGAAAACCATACACGGAACAAGTTGACTGGTGGGCTCTTGGCGTTGTATTTTATGAGTGTGTTTACAAACGGGTTCCTTTTCGTGTTCGACACCGATCGGAGGTTTTGGCTGTTATGGATGCTGGTTTAATATTTCCAGAGACTGATCCACCAGTTACTGCATCTTGCAAACAGGGTATTTGTGCATTAATTAATATGGAACCATTTATGCGGGTAACTAGTGCGGAGGAATTGTTTACTGTTGACTTTTTTCAAGGTTATGATCGTGGGATTCTTGAGGCTACTCCATATATCATGCAGACATCTGAGTCATCGTTAGATCGTCCCTTGTTATCTTCTTCATGTTCAGATACTACAAAAAATTCAAATTCAACAACAGTAACTTCAACATCATCTATTCGAATTCCGCCTATTTATGATGTGGCTTACCATCCTCTTTACAAGCAAGATATGGATGAATTAAAGCATTACAGTACCTTTCAGGCAGCTAAAGACGATATGAGAGGAGAATATCAAAAGTGGTATTCAAAACAGATTCAAATCAAAATTGAGCGACAGAGACGGCAAAAGGAGCAAAATCTGCGTAAAGAACGAGTCAAACAACGATTAGATCGTGATCAAGAAAAAATTGAAAGGAAGCAGATGCTTGAAAATGTTCCTCAAGTTGGAATCAAGCGTGCAGTTAATATCAATAAACTTTTTGAGGAAAACAAAAAGCTTGCTGTCAACGTAAACATTGCTGAGATTGATGGTGTCTCTAAAAAGCATAAAAAAGTTGACGAGGAACACAATAAGGAAAATAGAAAAGAAAAAAAGGAAGACGTGAAGGAAAAAAAGAAGAAAAAAAACCAAAACAAAACCGGATTGAGTACCAAGTTATCGAAGTTAGGGGCTGGTAGAGTCCTTGTTGTCTCACTTGCCATGATGAAAAAGAATGCTGAGCTAAAGCGCAACAGCAGACGCCATGAAAAAGAAGCTGTTCGGTTTACTGAGCAATTGGGTGAGCATGGAGAGAGTAACGTGTGCAATGAAAAAGATGACGCTGAAAACTCCAATTTACCTAATTCACGAGCTTCTGTTCCACGAAATGGTCCTCGCGATGTAACACCGATCTGCAATCAACCTATTAAAATTTACCAACAAAAGCATCGTCAATATCTAGAAAATGGCTATTATCATTCGTCTACTTCTAAAGAAAGCATTAATAGCACCGGAAACATAAGCTCTAGACCATCGATCAATGTTCCTAAGTGCCCTCACGAAGAAGGAATGGAACCACGTGCACCACAGGTGTTGAAACATAAACTAGACATTCAACGCAACTTTGAACCATTTGACTACCGTGAGTGCCGTGAGTGCCGATGTGGCACTATTTATTGTGAGCTTGGTGTTCATTCTAAGCGGTTGGAAGAACGATCTCTTGAAGTTTTGCAGCTATGGGAGGACCTTAACAAGTCGGGTGAAGGGGTTGACGAATTTAGTGAGAGTGAGAGTGAAGTAAGCAGTAGCATTAACGGGAGTGGGAGTGATACCACAGCTGTGAATGATGGTCCTGAGAGTCAAACTGGACTTTATTTGGGCGCCGATTCCGCTTTGCGTAAGAGCCGGAGCGCTATAGAAGCATCGGTTCTTGTCCAGGATCTTAAACCGATAAAGGATAGGCATACAAAAAATAGCCACAGCTGTGGAGAGATTGTAACAGCAGCTATTGAAAGGTTAGCAGCTCAGAGCGGCGCACAATTAACAGTATGTGGAGTTGTTAACACCACAAGCACGACAACAGCCAATATGACAGCAGCTAGTGGTACGAGTAATCAGGGTTCTACAAATGGTCGCAGGCGGGTTCCTGGAGGCCAACAACAACATTTTCGTCATGGTCGTCATAGAGGCACGAAAGCAGTTGTTCTACCTACCAAGCTTTCGGGTTCTAATTCAAAGTTTAACAGCTGCAGAGGACAACGATTGAGTCGAGCAACTAGTGGAAACTTGCGAAGCAGCTATGAAGACAGCACTGGGTTGCCCATGGGGGTTTTAGGAGTTGGTCAACAAGGCCGTGTAATTATATGATGGATGTTAAGATAATGTGATATACAAATACAAATAAATATATATATACATTCTATATACTCAAAAATTTGAAGATCTTTTCACACTATAATATAGCGTTTCACCAAAGTATTTCCATGTCATCCGTAAAGTGAATTTTGCTTGCCGCGGAACAGAGTACTCTTACACTAGAAATCAAATTCAGCAAGTCTTCAAGTTAAGCTTATGTTGCCCGGTAACCTTTTTTTTATTGTCCAGCCTCCAACAGGACCGAATGGGAACCTGCAGAAACGGTTGTGGGGGGGGGGGGCTTACAGCCGTGTGTCATTGTCCAGAATTGGACAAATCTGCGGCGTATATTACCCGATGAGGAGAGTTGTTGTGCAGTTTGTTACTTTAACCAAAACAGAAGACAAAAATTTTCAGCAAATTGCGTCTGGCAGCCATTGAGCAACGAAAAATAGACGCGTGCCGGGCAGGCTTATAAAGGCTGAAGCTTTTCCGCCGATGGGATGGCTGTCATTGAATTTAAAACATCATTTATTTGCAAATCCAAGACAAGTCGCCATTGTTAGTTTTTGCATACATTGATATTTCAACTGAATAAAGTCTTTGTGCAGTTTTTGGTACGTCAATATAGTTGCACTTGTTGAATATAACATGAACTTGAAACCAGCTACTGTACAAGAGCTGAACAAACAAAGAACATGAATATCTAACTTCTCTTTTTATATATACATTATTCTTTTATTTCATTTATTCTGCTTCATCTTTGTTATAGTCATATATTCTTATCGTGTGCTTCATCTTTGACGTGATCAAATTTTTTTTTTGCTTCAACTTCGTTATTTCCATCAGCATCCTCTATTCGCACTCTTTCGTTCCATAAAATTTTTTCATTCTCGTTTAAATAACTACCATGTCAAATACTCAGACAAGTGACTCTGATTCATCGGGCATCCCCAGAATCTTTTCCGAGCTCAAAGATCAACAAATATCACAGGATTTACTAGCAAGTCATAAAACAAGCTATTCTTCCAGCTCCACAAATTCCAGCAACATCAAACCAAACTTGAGCTTACAATTAGATCATACCGTCTACAGCGGCAGCGTGGTAGGCGGAAGCTTAAGCACAGGCGACCTACTTTCTTCAAACAAGACTGATTCAGGGTCAGCCTCTACACGACCCCCTAACCGACGCGCGCTTTCAGGGGGGGATGGTGCTAGTCTCCGTAGCGTGTCTCGACTGCCAAGGCCACCCCCTATTCTAATGGCTGGTGATGACCGACGATATTCACTATCAGTTTCCCCGGCACGTTCCCTAAATTCACATCTCACCTCAACATCGACTTCGTTAGGTCAGCACTCGACCCCTCGATTTGAGCTCCCTGGAAGTGCCGCTGCTACAGATGTTATTTCCAACTACAGCCGAAATTCGCTCTACCGAGCCTTACACTGCAAGCGAAATTCCTTTTCCTCAGACAGCTCAAACTACCATAGTGAGGATGAGGATGACAACTCATCGCTGGAGTCTGAATCTATAAGTCCCGCTGTGGGGACATGGTCGACACAATATTTTAGTGCTACCTCAGGGCAAGGAAATTCGCGGACCTCTTCTTCTATTCGCCCGGTGCTCCCCCGTCGTCGTAGCAAAGCCTGCGACTCGATTCTAGATCCTTCAGATCATCTTCATAGCGCTTTTAACATACAAGCAGAAGAATCGGGGCTCGACCTTAACCAGGAACATTTAGAGCCCAACCTCAATTTAGCCCCAAAAGTCACGGGAGAATCCGCAACAAGTTTCACAGTAGAACAAAAACAAATACAAAATGTTGCGGAGCCAATGGGAGGAGACACCCAAGGTGACCCACTCGCACATATAAATTTGTCACCCCGCTCACTCTCCACAAGCTCCCCAACCCACCCCATCACCTACAACAACAGCAACCACACCAAAAATTTTAGCAGCGTCAACAGTATTAACAACAATAACTACCAGACTGCGATTATGACAAACAATTATTCTGGCGAAATTAATGCCGGTCAACACGCTAGTGCAGATGAGTACTATCACAGCGGTAGCGCATATGCTCCCAGTGACAGCAGCGACAACATACACCCTGGGTCGGCTTCCTTTTTACCAGGCGCATCTTCAGCAACTCACCTTGATCCACAACAAAACGCTAGTTCCGCTGCGGGCATTACAGCACATAGAACCGCTCCCGGGGTTAACGACCCACAAAACGTTTTTGATGAAAAAACCGTGGGTCTTGGTGCCAGCGCTGGTGTGGGTGCTGGTGCTGGAGGATCCAAGCGTGGTGGCTTAGCTGGGTTTTGGTCTCGCCATAAAAAGTTATGTTTGTTTTTGCTTCTTCTAATTATTATTATTATTCTCGTCGTCATTCTTGTACCGATCGGAGTTGTCGTCGTTGCAGGCAATAAAGATGACAATAAAGACAGCAACAAGAATGCCGATGAGGCCCGGGCTTCAACAGCGTCTAGTTATTCAGGCACTGCAACTGCTACTTCTTCCCTCGCTACCTCTACTCCTTCAGCCTCTTCCTTACCAGCAAATCTGAAAAACACTATTTACGATATTGATACATGGTTGGATACAACTAGCTTCAACACGACGTATACGTCCGAAACCGTTGGTGGTCTTCCCGTTATGGGCCTCAACTCTACTTGGGATGATTCAGCTCAGCCTAATTCGCAGGTTCCACCCCTGAATGAAGATTTTGGTTATGGCACAAGACCTATAAGGGGTGTCAACGTTGGTGGATGGCTTATTCTCGAGCCATTTTTAACCCCTTCTTTTTTTGAAAAGCACGATTTGAGCTTAGGCATCATTGACGAATGGACGTTGTCTGAATACGTACGTGAAAATGAGGGAGACGATGCTTTGAAAAATCTTTTAGAAACGCACTACGCCACTTTTGTCAACGAAACTACATTCCAGGAGATTGCAGAAGCCGGTCTAGATCATGTCCGGATTCCATTCGGCTACTGGGCTATTGAAACTTACGACAATGACACCTTCCTTCCGCAAATCTCCTGGCGCTATCTTCTTCGTGGTATTGAATGGGCTCGCAAGTACGGTCTTCGTGTCAAGGTCGATTTACACTCAGTTCCTGGGGGTCAAAATGGCTGGAATCACTCTGGTCGCCAAAACCACCTTGCTTGGCTTAATGGCACTGATGGTGAACTGAATGGTAACCGCACCCTGGAACTACATGCCCAGATTTCAGAGTTTTTCGCGCAAGACCGTTACAAAAATCTTGTGACTATTTATGGTCTTGTCAATGAACCACGCATGACATATCTTAACGTTACAGTTGTTGACGACTGGACCGAACAAGCCTATGATGTTGTTTCAGAGCACGATTACGACGGATATATTGTTTATGGTGATGGGTTTTTGGGAGTTGATGCTTGGAAGGGTGTTTTCAACCAAACCGACTTCCCCAAAATGGTTATGGATGTCCATCAGTACACAATTTTTGATTCTTACCTCCTCCAAATGACACACGCAGGAAAAATCAATTACGTGTGCTCGGAATGGAAAAACCAACTTAACCGTTCATTGAATCCACTAACGGGCCACGGTTACACTTTTGTTGGTGAGTGGAGTCAAGCTGACAATGACTGCACTCCTTACCTTAACAATGTCGGAGTTGGGTCTCGGTGGGAAGGCACCTTTGACCCTAATATAGTGGGAACTAACGCTGTTTTGACACCCTCTTGTAATGGACAATCGGGCTGCTCTTGTACTGACTCAGTAGCACATCCCAGCAACTACTCTGATGCATATAAGACATTTTTGCTGCACTTTGCAGAGGTGCAGATGGAAGTGTTTGAAGAATACGCATGGGGTTTTATGTATTGGAACTGGGATACAGAAACCTATAATGCAACCCAATGGTCATACAAAAAGGGTCGCGAGTATGGAATTCTTCCTCAGTTGGCTTATGAGCGTTCTTTTAACTGTTCTGCTGGTACGCCTGACTACGCTTCCATGGGTCTTCCAGAGACTTATTAATTGACAATGATGAATGACGATGCACATGACAAAAAAATTAAAATAAAAAGAAGAATGAAAAATGACAAATGACAAAAACACAAAGTAATAGAAAAATAAGAAAAAGTATTTGTAATTAAATGTATTTATAAACTTATTAGATAATGTCTAAAACAAATCATAAAACACAATTTAACAATTAAAAACTTGGGCCTGAAAATGAGATTAAACATTCATCATGATGTTTGAAACTTGCTTTTTATTTTTAATATCGCTCTAAAAAAATAAAACTCAATTCGATTAGAATTTTCAATTACAGTTTTTTAAAATGTTGACCAGTTTGTATTCACTATTTTATCTTATATAGGTATGCTGGGTTTTTTTTAACTGTTCTTATATCTATGTTAGGTTTCTTATTGATGGATTACAATATTCAATTGATAATGCAAGTAGTCTTATATTGAATTTTTGTGAAAATTTCCTTGATATGTGGTTGATCCAGCAAATGTGCAAACAATTTTCTCATATTTTTAGTTTATTTAGTTATTTAACTTTTTCAAATGACATTGGTTACTCAAACTGGTAGATGAAGCTCTTTTTCCTTCTAGTTAGCTATTCAGATGATTGTTAATCCTACCACTAGTCGTGTAAGTTAATAACTTTAAGAGAATTTGTGAATATAACTGGAAACGGGTTGGGGAGGTTTTGAATCGGGGCCCAGGCTCTCTGGCCTGTTCGAGGGACCAGAACTGGCATTTGTGCTAAGCGAAAAAGAACAAAAAATTGCGACAAAAATCAGAATAATTGAAGTTATATATAGTTTTTTGAATAGAAAAAAAATCTATCAATGTATTTTATTTTATTTAATTTAATTTGTAACTGCAGTAAGAAACGTTATTACTAAAAGCGGGAAAAGAAAGAATAGGGTTATCTGATTAATTATTATTATTATTATTATTATTATTATTATTATTATTATTATTATTATTATTATTATTATTATTATTATTATTATTATTATTATTATTATTATTATTATTATTATTATTATTATTATTATTATTATTATTATTATTATTATTATTATTTAGGAAGAGCACACCCGTTTAGATCTTTTTTCAGAGACTCTCTCTACACGGGTCGCCTTTAGCTCTCCTTCTTTCTTTTTTTGGTATCTCACAACCCCGAGATAAGAGAATAAAAGACAACCTGAGTACCCCAAGAATTCTTGTTCGGTGCTTGTCGCCGCACGCCGCACCGGAGAGTGCGGGGATACGCGAATGTCACCCAGTTTTCAGGCATGCTAACGCTGGCGATTCTCAACTGTGCTAACCAAAAAATGGAAAATCAAAACTACATTTGAAAATTTCGAATTGAATGATAAAAAAAAAAGCAAGCATGAAAAACTTCTGTGTTTGACTCGGGTAGCTTCAGAAGTTGGAAAAGCAGCGGAATTGCCGTTGGGTTAACACACAGCCAGTCACAACTTTGTTATCTGATGTCCCGCAACTCAAAATAGCTTTAAAAAAAAGAAATCCTCACCAAATTTCTAAAGTTTATATAACTCCCATGTTAGACTAGAAAAAAAATTTTTTTTATCAATTTAACTCTTCACTCCCATTTTCATTCTTTAAAAAACTTATAGATCTCCGTTTATTCCTTTTTTACCTGATTATAACCAGTTCAACCTGATATCAGCCCTGTTCAACCATGGTCTGGTACAACCTCTATGTCATTTCTTTTACTGTTCCACTAGCAGCAGACCCGAAGGCTCCTCACCATGCTATTTTGATTGTCCCCACTGCACGTTATACCTCAGCCAACGCCACAGCTCCCGGCCCAAGTGTTTATTTTTTAGAGTACCATGGGCTTCTTTATGACAAAATCACTGGTTCTCGTATATTCCCTCCTTCAACTTCATCTTTCTTAACCGATTATTATGTTCCTAAAGATCTTCAAAACGTAAAGGAGAATACGGCTGGCGAAAACGACGACCTGTGTGACGAAACCTGCACATCAGATTTCAGTAGTGCGGTGTCAAGTCGCTGTTCAACCCCTGCGCCACCCGTTTCACCTCCTCTTATCTCATCTTCTGTGGCCAAAGATGGAACTGCTGAGCCTGTGGAGTCTAATAATATGGATCCCACTTGTATTGCTAACCCCGCAGATGTTGCTGACACAGCAGCCCCCGGAAAACCACTAATTCGCGCGCCACAACCCGTTTCTTATCAGGATTGGCTTTTGCGTGCAACAGGCCACACTTCGGCACAAATCTCGACTCATCCTGCTTCAGACGCTACAGCACTACTATCTTCAGGCTTGACTGCATCCCCAACTTCCCCAGCTTCTCCTGCATCCCAAGTTTCGGTCGTCTCCCCACCACGCACACCAAGTCCTGTTCATACCCCCCTCCAGGTTCGCATGGAAACCCCTGGAACACCCGAGTACCTTTATCTACATGGCCCTGAGTACCCTATTCTGGGTTATCGGTTGCTGGGTCGTACACAGGACCCGGAAGGAATGGTTCATCAGGCGGAAACGATAACCAAAATGTTGCAGGCCAATTTAAATCAAAATGATTCCGATCACGACAGAGAAGTCGGTTCTGAGGCCGGGTTAAAATGGGTCAATAGTGTAATTGACTCATGTATTTTACAGCGTATTTTTTGGCCATTGGACGAAACGGAAGACCGCTACGAGATGATAAAGGAGAGTGAACATCACAAATCAAAGGAAGCTGCGCGGGCCCCTCGCATTATCGGGCTCGGTCAATCAAAACCTCCGGCAAACGAACAAGAAAGCAAAGTTTTGGCATCAGAGAAAACACTGTCTTCTGCTCATTTTGGACCAACTTCAACATCGTCCATCAGTAAACATATTTTTGTACGCAAGGAAGATCTTTCTCCAGTACTACAAGATTCAAACTATCAGCGCCGTATGGATCGACGCGAAGCGCGTCGCATGCGCCGTCTAGAAAGAGAAAAAGCTACTATGTCTACATCAGAAAAATCTCCTCATAGGCGATGGCTCAATCACATTCATAGTTCTGATTCAAAAAATGATGCAAGTACCGGTGATGGAGGAAAGTCGCGACATCGTGGTCACCATTTCCAGCGCTCACATCATCATTCTCATCAAACTCCAACCCCAACCGCTGCATTAGTAACTGCATCAGCACCTGGCACAGCAATTATAGGCGGTGGATCAAACTCTCATTTCGAACTTAAACAGCATCTGCTTTGGTTTGATCAACACAATAATGATTCAGAAAACAGATCAAAAAGCCCTAGATCCGAATCCGAACCACCCGTACGTGCTATCCCATCCCAAGCTTCTCCTTCTCGCTCTCCCGCTCAATCACCGCATAGAATGCGCCGAATGCGCATGTTATGGGGCCGTTCTAAAAGTCCCTCGGAATAGATTTATATTTATATATATTTATAACCGTAAAGATGAGAAAATATTAAATCTCAAACTTTTCAATCAATATAAACTTCCACAGTAAAATCTTCCTCAAGCTCTGTATCACCTACAGTTCCGTCCATATCAAGATCATCATCATCAAAGACTAGTCGAACTTTAGGCCACTGAGTCTCGTCAATTTTTTTATTTTTGCAATAGTATTCCACCAAGCTTTTCATGGTCGTTTGGGCCCGAACTTTTACAGAAATCGGAACGTTATCCTTACCCCTCAGTTTAATGCGAAAATACCCATCACCATCTTCACCTAAACCGGCGCTCTTTTCTTTTTCTCTCTCTTCTTGGGCCTTGCGAGCCTGTCGCTCTGCTTTCATTTCCTGTTTAAGTCGTTCCTCAAAAACTTGCTTAGGGTCACTCTCAACAATTTGAAGCTCGCGATTTAGATCTTCATTGTTTTGATAATCAAATTCAGCTTGTAACATGGCATCAATAAGTAACGTAGGTGTCTCCTCAGTAACTTTAAGAATTTGGGGTGTCGATGTAGGAAATAATATTTTATTTTTCCAAACAAAAACAACGGATTCAATGTTACAATGTTTCTTATCTGAAAATTCTTTAGCGCGCTCTCTGTACTTATTAAAAATAGGGCCAAGAGAATCAGTGCTCTTCACAGTTTCAAAAAATGGAGGAATGTGCATTTCCAATTCAGCAATTTTTGTGCGCAGCACGATAGTAACATGAAATGAATTTTCAGGATTTTTTTCAGCCATTTTTCTTCGCTTTTGTCTATCCAACATTCTCTCTTTAATCCTTTGTATTTCTTGTGCCGCTTCCTCCTCACTGCGTTGTAATAGCTGGCTCGACTTCTCTGAATTTGAATTAGAGCTGCTGCCGCCTGCGCCTGCGCCTGGCGACGGTGACGCGGTTAATGAATGTGATGCTGCCTCGCAATCACTTGTACTGAGATTGTTATGTTCGCTTTTTGATCTATCCCGAACTTTACTTAATAAATACTGTTTAGAGCTTAAAACTGTATCGTTGTCATCATCAGAAAGGAGAATGATATGGTTCGATTCGTTATGAGATAAAGATGAGTTCTGCTCTGTCACAACTGCATCCATAGGTGTTTGTGATGTGTTGCTAAAAGATTGTGATCTTTTCCGTTTATTAGTATCATGCATAGAATCTGGAGTTGAAACAGGAGTACCTCTTGCTATATTTGGCAAGTCGTTGATTGAGTCTTGTTTGATATTATCTTTTTGTTTTTCCTCTGCCTCTTCCTCTTCACCTTCCCCGGTATCAAGATTAAAAAAATCAAGATCACTGTAAGCCTTAGGAGATGAGACGGAAAACGCGCTTGCCTGTGAGCTCTTTAAACTAATAGTAGAGGATGTCGTGGAGTCTGGAGTGCTGACTGCTGTCGAAGGTGTGTTTATCTTAGAGCGGTCTATTTTACGACGCATGGGTCGTTTTCGTGCCGGTGGTTTAGTTGAAGCAGCTGAGGCAGGCAGAGAAACCGCTGAAACCTCAGCCTGGATTGTTGAACTTTCGGAAGGATTTAATAATGGAGAAGTTAGACCATTAAGGCCAACCTCAGGAAAATCGAAAGGCTGATCCATCGGAAGATCTGGATGATCAAGTTGTGCGTGGTGCTATCGTCGTCGAGATTTATTGAAATTAAAATGAAACGATGGTTGCATTTTTTACTATTACTTTTTAAAACAATAATTGTTAGAGCACAGGGACTTGTTCCGAATGAGGGGTGCACTAGACTTAACAGTTAATGCTGAAATTATGGTGGTAGTGCATAAAAATCCCAAACTCGTGATATTAAAAGCCGGGTAATGGAGGTTAGGGCTTTGGGGATTTTTATTGTTTTATGCCATTTCTAATATATTCTTTTTGAATCCACCATTTTCTTAACCTGACTTGACTTATATATTAGCAGAAAAAAAATTACATTCATATATTATACCAATGTCTTTTGTTGATACTGTCGATCTTGAATCACAGGTTCCTTACTCGGACTCTCCTGAGTTTGACCAACTAACGGAGCGAATTTCTTCGGGTCTATTCGCCATCAATTCCAGTTTAGGCACTCTTCACAGCCACCTCAAAGCACTAGGAAAGAAAAACTCTAGCAGTAGCATACAAGAACGAGCAGTCGCGCTGGCCGAGGACTTACGCAACAAGTTTCGGGAGCTTAGTGATAGCGTAAAAGAGCTTACTGAGTGGCAAGAAGATGAGGGGGGTCTTTCAAGTGGTATTGCGGGTGACGGGCCGGTCCCGATCTCCCCCGCCCAAAAATTTACTCAGCAAAAACTTTCGCGAGAGTTTTCCTCAGCTTTGACTGAGTTTCAAGAGTTACAGCGGCAATTAGCTGAGAAACAACGAAAATCAATTCTATTGGCTAAAGAGCAACAGCATCAACTCCAGATTCACCAGCAAGAAAATAAAGATCGAACACAACAGCAACATCAGAGTAATCAGCTGTTACTACAAGAAGAAGAGGAAGATACTGAAGATAATAGTGATCTTGATGAGAGCCAAGCAGCCGTTTTACAGGAAGAACAAGAGCAACAAGAGCTAATAAATCAGCATGAACTGGATTACCAGAATCGATTGATTCAAGAACGAGAAGCTGAGATTAGAGGAATTGAACAGGGTATTGACGAACTTAATGAGATTTTCACTGATTTGGGAGCCCTTGTTACTGAACAAGGTACAGTTATTGACAATATTGAGGCTAATGTTTACAATATGGCAGGTGCTACCCGTGATGCCGCCAATGAGCTCACCAAAGCAGCAAAACACCAACGTAACTTTCGTGGTCGTGCTGCATGTCTTCTTATTATTCTTGTCATCATTTTAACAGTTATTCTTTTGGCTGCCTTTTTGGGATAAGGTACCAATATATTTTGTTATTCATCTTTTTTTATGTCAACATTTATGATTTTTAATGGTTTTAGTTTTGTTTTAATTGAATGATTTTATTTTTGTAGCATACTTTCTAGTAGACTTAAATTTTTTGATCCTTCACCTTAATTTTTTTGAGAGTTTCTATGGGCTTCAAAAGCAAAAACGATGATATTCTCAAGTTTTTTTGTTCTGTTTATTAAAAACCTCTTTAATATATATGTTTAATGTGCTTATCACTTTTGGTTTGAAGGATGTTTCCGACTGAGGGTAACCATAAACTTATATATTTTGTCTTTCTGTAGATCCGTTAAATGAAAAAGTGACATCAATAAATCAATCGCACGTATCCCCTTTATAATTGAAATTCACTTTGGCAGTGAATATAACTTCAAGGACACAGCTTCTTGATGGGCCAAGTGGAAAGGTGCAAATTACCGAGCTATGATTAAACGGCTTGCTGAACCAACGTTAGATTAAGAAACATCAACAAACAACTTTTAAATGAAAAATTGATATTGATTAACTTAAATTTTTTAACTAATATCAGATTCTAAAAAAATTTTATGATAAAAAATTATTCAAACATGAGGTTTTGTTTAAGTCTCTATCTTATCAGATTTAATTGCTTTCAAATTTTCCGCCCAAAAATACACCATCTTTACATTAGCCGTATGTATTCACGTGATTCAACTAAGTCTTGCCTCTTGCTCTGAGCTGTATTTTTTTTATCTTTATCTCAGGACGGTAAAACCTTCTTTCAATACTACCTTTTGCTCTGAGATGGACATCCCATTTTCTTGCCATACCTCTTTGTTTTGTTCTTTTCACAAAAGCTTTACTTTTTATTTTACCTTTGCAATAAATTATTTTGTATAAAAGACGGATCTTTTTACTTTTTAATTTTTTATCACTTTCTATATAAATATATCTATTTGCTTTTCACCCTTACACTTTACCACATAATAATACCATGGGCCAGACTTTGAGTCAATCCGGATCTTCCAATGGGAAACTTACCCAAGCCCAGATAACTCGTCTTTTCTCTGCAAGGTGCTCACACCAGCTAACACCTATCGAGGTGTGGTCTCTTAGAGTAAGTTTTTAATACCATGGGGTTTTTGATATTTCCTCTCTAACATAACCTGTAAGGATAATTTTAAAAAATCAGCTATAGGAGAAGATGACAAACAATATTGGACAGATGACATTTTGTAAGTAGATTATATTAGTCTTTTATTTCATTTTTAACTTTTTTCAGAATTAAAATGCTTGGAGTCCCCCAAAGCGTCGATATCACTGATTTACTGTGCAAATCAGCAAACTTTTTAACCAAGTTCCCTTTTATAAATAACTACGATACATATGATCAAGCATCTGGTTACACCATTTCATTTGAACAACTGGTGAAACTTATTGCAATTTATACAAACAAACTTAACGGCATCTTAACTCCAGATTATAATTTAACAAAGCTTTTATTTTTATCATTTTCTTATAGTGATGCGGACACAATTAACGAAGAAAAAAAAACCGAGCTTATTCCATTTCCTTTAAAGGATACTGACGTGTGGAATTCACTGGAGGTGGTTGAAAGCTTTGATGACTTGGATATGGGGCATCGGTTTGTTTCTGCATTTGACCTATACAGACTTGTTTCTTTTTTACTGGCCATTACCGAATACCGGTCACACCATAGGCCTTTGGCGCGCTCCAAAAAATTTGCTGGTGATTATTTTATTTCTGGCCCATACTCACAATTCCAAAGTGCTGCTCTTTGCATTCTTCGAGCCATTGCACCAGGAAATATTCCAGAAAGAGAGGATTTTATAGTTCAAAGCAAAGAAAATTCTACAGTGGTGTCATCAGGCAGTGTAGAAGCAGAATGGACCCAACGAATGAAGAACGTCAAAATTTTCTTTCCAGAATTTGAAAGGGCGTTTCACACATCTTTTCCATATCTTTTTATGCCATTGACCGAGCTTTTTGGTCGTTTGCTCTTTAGTGAATCTGCTTCTGGATGGAGAAAAGATGGTAAAGTGGCACATGAGTTATATGATGATGGGTATGATGAACAAGAGGATGAATTTAGCGAAGAAAGCGACTATGAAAAAGATGAAAAGCAGCGCCGAAGAAGCTTAGACACGGGGGATAAATTTCCAAATAGACCATCAATAAGCAAAGAGCGAAGCATGAGCTACAGCGGTGGTTTAAAACCAAATGTACCAATTACACCCACTTCTTCTTCTAAGGGTAACGCGGCACCTGAGATACAGCCTAAAGGTGATATTTTTAAGCGCGAGGGTCGAACTAAGCTTATAACACCAGCGACAATGGCTCAGCTTACTGCGATGTTGGGATCTGGTTTATATTCTCGTCTCAAGCGCCTATATGTGGGCTCCGAAGCTGGGTTTTCTCTAAGATCTTTTGAATCGCGTGTTTTCAAGTGGCGAGCACCAACTTTGCTGCTTGTTTCTGGGAAAGAGATTGAGGTACCATTATCACTGGCCGGTGTTGGTTCTAGTATGGGACCGAGTGGAGCCCCTATTGGTGCCCGCGAACGTGCTTTTAATGATTTAATCCCACCCCTACGTCGGTTACACGATCAAACAGTAAACAAAAAACATGTGTGGCGACCGGTATTTTTTGCTGCTTATATTGTGGAGCCATGGAAGTCTCATGCAAAGAATACATTTGGCAATGCAGAATCATTTTTAATTCAGCTGGAACAAGTACAAGATCGATTTAATGCGGAACCCAGTGGTCCTACAAATGCACCCTATAGCACAGCAAGCAAGCCAAAACACTATGCTTATTTTACGCGAACACAACCTGGTGGAATTGGATTTGGATCTCCAGTGCCCCAAGGTGGTACATCTTCTAAGATCTCATCCTTTTCGCACAGTGGAAGTGGTGTCTTGGGGTCTTCCGCTGCTAGTAGAAATGTTAACACTGGTAACAGTGGTGTCTTTGGCCCGCGGTTTGATTTGGGTAGTGTGTCTCTAACATTAAATGAATCTCTTGAATACGGTGTTTTCAGACATGTGGGACCTGGTGGGTCTTATTCACGAACAGAAGGCATGCGCAGAGACTGTGAGTTTGAGACTCGCTTTGAGATTACAGAATTAGAAGTATGGGGATCTGGTAAGGATGAAGATCTTGAAGAACAGAGGAGGCGATGGGAATGGGAGGAACGTGAAGCACAGTATCGTCAGCGTGTGAATATCCACAATATTGGGGAAGAGCGTGCTTTCTTGGAAATGGCCGGGCTTGTTGGCAACCATGGAAATGGAGGATCTATGGGTTAAGCAAGTAATTGTTATTGTAGTAAACTAATGAAAAAAAATTCTATTGATTATGATATAATGATTTAACTAGTGTACCTTTTCGGCAGCAGCCTTGAGCTGTTTCTTTTTCTTCTTGGAGCCGGCATCATTGATTTTTTGCTTCATGTGCTTTTTAATCTTTTTGGAGCGCTTTTCACGAGCTTCTTCCTTGAGTTGTTTTTTACGTTCCTTATTTGCCTCACGATCTGTAAACTTTCGATTCTGTTGAGACTCTTCATCGTTTTCCTCTTCTTCGCTTTCACTGTCTTCTTTTTCATCTTCTTCTGAATCTTCATCATCATCCTCTTCTAACTTATTTTCACTTGCGCCATTCTGCTCTTCGCCCTCATTTTCGTATTTCTTTGATGCAGCATTATCTGCGTTTAAATTCAAATTCTTGTTAAGCATGTCACCATAAATCAGGGTTTTTCCTTTACCCTTTGAGACAAGTTCTATGTCACGCTCAATGTCATAAACCTGCTCCAAATTCTGGGGGATATAAACTTCACGGAAAATAGCATCATCTGCAAGGTCTTGTTCAGTAAGATCTTCTTTAGGAAGAGATTCAAGTACTGAGACAAGATATGGTGTTGTTTCGAGTTTCATATCGATGGACTCGGGATGAGGAAGCTTTTGTGATTCTTCATTAGAAAAAAACGTTTGTATTAAAGTAGTCGAAGTGATAAATTGAAACAGGCGGCGTTCACTAAAAAGAACAGGGCAGTGGCCCTTTTTTCGGAAATAATCTGTGACATTTTTAATGTCCATGCGCAGAAACTCAAGTGAATGGGGGTGATCGTGTTCGACAGATTGAGACACATCAATAATCCATAACTTTTTTTTGTGATAGAGAATATTGTACTCAGATAAATCTGCATGTACCAATCTGCATTGCTGGTAAAGAATACGCATGTATGCAATTAACTGGTAATAAAGATTTTGAAACTTTTGGTCTATGAGATCATCGTTATCTTCACACTCGGCTGCAATGGTTGCATCGGCATCACGAAGACGAGGGGATGGCCAGCCTTTTTTTGTTCCGAGAAACTCCATTACAAGCACATGAAGACGCAAAAACAGAGGTTCGGGTACAGGTATATCAGAGTTTGTTTTGATTCTGCGCAAATTTCTAAATTCCTTTTCTGCCCACAGTTTGACCATTTTGCGTGGGTTGTGTTTTGAGTAGCCATTTCTGAAACGAAACTCACCTGTAACGTAGCGATCACGGTCTTTAAAAACCAAAATCGAAGTTTTGTAAATTTTAATAGCACGATGAGAGCCTGATTCAGTCATGGCATGATACACATTGGCTTCCTTGCCTGTAGAAATGCAGCCATTTATTTCAAACACAACTCCGCGATTAATCATTTTGAAAAGAATCATACGTGTACGAGGATCCAAGACCTGTTCAGTAGTTGCACGGTTAGCCCGGTCATCTCGAGCAGAGCCTTTGGCTGTGGACCCACCTGAAGATCCACCCCCGGATCCTCCGGACCCTGTAATAGGCGACGCACCTGCTATAGAGCCATTACTACCTGTGACCTTGATACGAGCTGCCAGTATAGCTAGTTGTTCTGCTGTAGGATGATATGATGTCGAAGATCCCTTATGCGAGCCCGAGTTATCTTTTTGATCGTTAAGATCGTCGTCACTTTGGGGCTCAACAAGGTGAGTTTCGGCTAGTTCACTAGTGGCTTTGGCGATTGCCGCGTCGCGTGCACGCTGGCGCTCGTGTGACGCGATTGTTGCAGCCGAAGCAGAGCCACCTCGCGGGTTAAATCGTGGAACGGACTTAGTTTGAAGCAGAGTACGCTGTCGATTGTATTGTTGTGTCAATGACCCCGAGCTGCTAGCTGAGATGTCATGACTAAAGTCCGAGTCAAGAAACTGAGGATCTTCATCAGAGAAGTATTCATCGTCATCATAATCGGAGCTGTAATGCTCATCGTCATTCTTGAGATCTGCTCCAAATTTGAGAGCTTGACTCTCTAGAGTATCTTCCAGAATCTCCCTCTGAGCGCTTTCGTTGTTTGCCAGAGTCATCGATTTGGTATTTTCCTTAGCGAGAGAAAGAGGTTAAAGTGGGATCGAGATGGTTAAAAAAAAAAAATTTGCAAGCCGCATATATCACGTGAGCACAATAAAAGTGTAACATGTTACGTAAGTTTTTTGCCGCCCGTAATTTCTTAGCAGTACTATGCCCACTTTGAAGTCCCCACCACCATAACTTAAAGTAAGTTTGGCCACGCGCACAAACAAAACTAAAAGAGCCCTTTTGGAGCAGAAATAACACACAAGTAACATGGCCACTAGTGAGTTCTGCCGACTGTGCATATTATTACACACAGATCTCCAATATTATCACCACCACCACCAAACTTTTCTACCTACCCACCATTCCCATAGACCTTCTATTCACATCAACCCAGGAAATCCCTGCTACTTTTTCCCCTCCCCCTTTGTGACGCCACTTCCCACATACACCTGTTCTACATAAAAGAAATACTTTATTTTGCTCGTGCGCTTTGGCATTGCATCTCAATCTATCCTGCTTTCTCTACTGCATTACATCCGGACTTTATTTCTCCTGTCTTTTTACTCCGTTACCCAGCCAGCACTGTCTTCAATATTCCTTTTTCTTAAGTCAGTTGCGCAGCCTGCGCTTGCTCGCTCCTTGAAGAAATAGCATAATCCAGCAGTTCTCTTTCTGTCTATATATATAAATATCTTACATCCCCTTCCCAACTCATTAAGGGAATAGATTTCTTGCAAAGTCTTGCGCGCCGTCGTTTTATGCACTCTTGACAATGCCAACTACGCCGTCGTTGTCTTGCAACACTTCTTCTAAAAACTTCCCACCAGTTTCTGCTACTTCTGCTGCAGTGTCCAATGGACCACAATCCCCGAATTCGAAACAACAAGCATCATCTTTCCCCTCTTCAGCTTCATCACAGCAATCTCCAGCAGTTATTTCGGGCCAGTCTATAAATACTCGCTTGGTCCCGACTTCTTTTGGGTCTTCCTCCCCTTCCTCATCTTCTCCCTCTCAGTCCCCCTCAGCACATTATTCTACACTCTCCCCAGAAAACTCCGGCGCCCAGCCTTTGAAAAATACAAGTGATACACACCCACTAAACCATCTAAAGAATTTAGACTCTTTAACTTCGAATAATAACTCACTCATTGACGTTTCTGTCGCTTTGGATCTTTTACCACGTTCTATTAGAAATTCTGCTATTAATCCTGGATCTACAACCCCAAGCATATCAGCTCTATCTTCTCGAAGACCTTCCTATACCGCCGAATTCTCTTCTAGACCTCGCCTCTTAAGTGATAATACCAGTTATAATCCAAATACCAGTACTGACGACTCTAGCAGCAATACTGTTACCACGTCCCCAGCAATGAATTCAACTACTACTCCTGAATCACCATCTAAAACTAAGGCTGCTGATGCTTCAGCTTCTTCTCCTCCCGTTGCACCTTCCTTATCCAAGTCCTCATCTTCCTCCAAGTCCTCCTCCACACAACATCCTGCTGTCTCTACTGGGCCGACCTCTCTTACCAGAGAGTTTTCGCTCACTTCTAGTAAAAACCCAGCTTTGCTCACTGCTGGCAGTTCAAACTTAAACGCCACCACAGTGACTCAAAATACTCCTTTGACTACGGCTGCAGCTCCTCAGACCCACCCAGCCACCTCATCGGCCACTTCTTCCTCCTCGTCAGTCTCGAACTCTTCTAACTCTTCGTCTTCTTCCACTTGGTTTGGGGCTGCCCGTCGAGCATCTGCCTTTTCCCTTGGTCAGTTCTCGTCTGCATCCTCATCCTCATCATTTTCAGGCTCTCCCATTGACACTACCATGGCTGCCAATGGCTTACCTATTTCTGGTATTTGGTCTTCTCATCCTTCTGCCGCTGCTCCCTCGTCATCTTCATCTTTCGATGGTTCATCCGCTACTAGTACTAGTGGTGCTATTGCTTCTATTAGCAATAGCAATAGTAACAATATCATCAACAACGCCACTGGCGCTCTTGTAGCTGGTTCAACTGCTATCTTGTCATCATCGGCATCTTCTTCATCAACATCTTCGTCATCATCATCGGCTTCTCCTCCAACCTCTACGTCTACCAATAGCTCCTCTAATCCAGCCACATCTAACGGTTCTGCTTGCCCTTCCAAGTCGCCTACCCTCACATCACCTGGATTAGTGCCAGTTCGTAAACCTTCGGTTCAGTCTCTTCACCAATCTTCCTTTGTTCTTTCCCCCGTTTTTTTAAATAATACTACTGGTTCATCAGCAGTCTCAGTTTCTTCTTCTTCCTCAACTGCCTCTGCTTCATCATCCGCAGCTTCGGGAACATCCACAGTGATTCCTCAAAGTCCATCATCATTGTTAGAGGCAACGAATTCTGCATCCCCTCCGGTGCGCTTTTCTTCAAGCTCAAGCATTGAGGCTTCTGGAGACGGTATAAATGTTCCTCCAGTTTTGTCATCTCCTGCTAATGTTCCAATCGGTAGTCAGAGAAATTATCGATCTATATCTTTTTCCCATCCAGATCGCAGATCTCTTGCATCACGATCGCCTCCAAAGCAGTTTTTGGCTCCATTTTATGAATCCCAGTCATCACCTCCTAACAATAATCGCAACAATAACAGCATGTCTCCTCAAACTCAAAATGTTGCGCCGCAAGGCCAGTTTTCTGCATTACCTCTAAATGGGCACCGTTTTGTGGATTTGAGCGACCCTGCTGTTGCCGAAATGCTGTCGAAGTTGTCTATTGATGATCGTAGAATGCTACAATCACAAGTTTTCCCATCACAGCAACAACAACAACAGATGCCTCCCCAATTTATGCATCTTCACTCTCAGTCAGCCATTATGCCGCCACCTACAAATATCTGGGAATCTGCTTCACGACGCCATTCTTTAGCCACTCCTACTGATCCTCAGCTTAGATATCAACCTCAATTTGTTTCAAACTCACCAGTGGCCTCACCCTCCTCAATGTTTGGTCGCTTCCAACATGATTTGAATGCTTCCCAAGATCAGCATACTCTTGATGATAAAGACCAAAATCAAGGGTCTCCCCAGCCTAGAAATAACAAGAGTATGAGTCTTTCATTTGCTGCTGCTGCTGCTTCTGCAGTTGCATCTCAATCTTCATCCACTACCTCGCCAGGAAACGCATCTCCTTCTGTTGCTAGCGCTCCTCCTTCAGAGCCTGTTCGCACTGTGAGTGGGCCTGTATTGATGGGATCTCATTCTAATCCATCATCGGCTGCTGCTGCCGCTGCTGCTGCCGCCGCCGCAGGTATGAATGTTCCGAATGGCCCGACACCACCACTCGATCCTTCAATCGATGCTTACTTTAGTAATGATTTTTTGGGGCGTAACTCTGGTATTGATTGGGATGATTTGGATAATTCCGCTGCTATAAACATGAAGAATGGCTCTGAAACTATGTCACCATCTGCTTTGGCTGCTTTGATTTCGGTTCCCAGTCGTAAGCTCTACTTAGTTCAGTTTAAGTCTGGTCGAGTGGATGTATTTTATATTTCGGAGACGAGCAACTTTGAAGCCCATGTTAATGACTTAGTCATTGTGGATGCAGATCGCGGTCGTGATTTAGGAAAGATTATAAAGGAGCGCGTTCGTACTGAGGAGGCAGGTTGGCTTAAATGGAAACAGCATCAGGAACAACAAGCTGCCTTGCAACAAGCTCCTCCTTCTCCTCCTGCCAATGGTTCTACTGAATCTGGGCCATGCATTAACGCACCCTCAGTTGTGACACCTAAACAGATTATTCGTTTTGCTCAGTTTAATGAAGTGCAGCAATTGATGGCAAAACAAATAGATGAAGACAAGGCTGTCAAGATGTGTTCGGCCAAAGTACTAGAAAAGGGTCTTCTTATGTCCGTTTTGGATGCTGAGTATCAGTGGGACCGCCGCAAACTTACTTTTTTTTACTCTGCATCTCATCGCATTGATTTCAGGGAGCTGGTGCGCGACTTGTTTAGAATTTATAAGACGCGTATCTGGATGTGTGCTGTGCATACACCTAATGGCAGTAGTCCCAGACTTCAACAGCAACAGCAACAACAACAGCAACAACAGCAACAGCAACAAAATCACGGTGTTCCGATTAATACTGGTGGCCCTGCTGTGGCTGCTGCGGCTGCTGTTGCCTTGAAAAAGGATGAAGATGCTAGAACACAGCTTATTTTACAACAGCAGCAAATCCATGCCCAGAATCAAAGTCATCATGAGCACTCATCTTCAGCTTCATCTATGACATCAATCAGCTTGCCCGATATGATGTTTCCACCTGAGACAGACATGGCCATGGGTCACATCGGTCCTGGTCAGCAGTCTTCTTTGGGCATGTCTTTTGTTGTTGCCCCTAATGGTGTGATGAGCGGCAATGGTGCTGGTATTCAGATGCAAATGCCACGGACCTCACCTGTAACGGGCCAATTCTCACCATGGAAACCCAATGGTGGCCCCGCCAGCAATGGCACAAATGGATCCACCAATGTTCCATCCACATCATCCCCACAACAGCAACAATTTTGGCCTGGGATGGCTTCAAATATAAACCCTGCTGGGCTTGGGTTTATTTATGATGGTTCACATAATTTCCAGAATCAAGCTCCTCGCAATGCCGATCTAATGATTCCACAGGCACCACAGCAGCCGCAGCAACAACAACAAATGGGTGGCCCACAAATGTACTCTATGCATTCTGTTGCTACAATTACTCAACAAATTCCTCAAATGGCTATGGCCATGCCTCAAGGTTCTAATTCTTTTGATGGTGGTAGTAATGCTCCCCTGATGGGAAACAATGCTAACTCTGGCATGGGCATGCCAGGTGGTTCCAATAATGGAAACGTTTTTGTACGTAATGGTGTTGCCAGTGGTGTAATGGGTCCATTTGGAGCCCCAGTATCTGGTGGTAACTTAAGCTTTGGTGGAGCTGGCGTTTCTGGTTCATCTGACGAATCTCAACGGCAGGCAGCTGGATTCTCTTCATTTACGACACGCTTTTATTAGACTACTAGAGAATAAAGAGCGGGGAAAAAATGAATATTAATAAAAAAAAACTAAGAAGAGATGAAATATAAGATATGAGAAAAGAAAAAAAAAAAAAAAAAAAAAGAAAGATAAAAGATTTCTTAATTAAAATTTTTGAAAAAAAAATTATATATATACATATTACATGGTGGTTTTTAAAGGTTTTTTTCTCTATTCAACTGGGTACAATTTTTTGTTATTTTTGTTATTGTTATTATTGTTATTATTATTATTATTATTATTATTATTATTATTATTATTATTATTATTATTATTATTATTAGTATTATTAGTATTTAGTATTAGTATTTCTCTAGAATAATACAAGTATTTTTTTTATTTAAACGAATAAATGAAATCGCGTCTGTTTTTTGTTAACGCGTTTCGCGATATTTTTTGGTGGGTGGTTCCAATTTATTTTTTTATTTATTAGATTTTTGTTCGCTCACTTATTCTTCTACTCACTCACACTATTTTTTTTCAACACGCTTTTTTAAATATCTTTGCACGTTGGACGCGTATCTACTGAAATTTTTTTGATCTATAACCTTTAATTTTTTTAGCAATTAAGAAAAGCTGAATATGGATTTGGAATCAGAAAAAATATGCTCATTATTACCGCACTCTTCGCAACGAGAGCCGATTCACGCGACCTTGTCACAGACCTGGGCACGAAGTGTACACGCACAACTCAACCACAGCGGTAAACTTGATATCAGTAGCGGGAACACCAGCAGTAGCAGCAGTAGCAGTGAAAGCGACAGTGATGAATTTCAGAAACCTATAGATTGGACTGCTGTACGTTTTCGGGCTTCTCAAATGAGAACATCGTTGGCTCGTTGGAACGAAGCTCGGAAACTCAATGAACAGAAAAACCCGGACACGCGTGCCAACCGCGACGCGTCACCAACCACCACCACCACTAACAATAACACGAGTTTAAAAACACCTTCTACCACAGCCAATGCTAGTAACAAATCAAGCTGTAAAACTGTTATTACAGAAAATCGCGGGCATACAGTTACTCATTTCGTACCTATCCGACCTAAGCCTTGTTCAGAAGACGGATCTCCGGACTCCAAGAAAAGTCATGTCAAGTCAACTGTTGCTCACTTTGATGCGATCGCTTCAGCATCTGGGTCATTTACTGTTGGTCCAGGACTGACCTTACATGTGGGGTGTTCTCCGCCTGGTAAAAACTCAGCTCAGGCACAATTAAGCGTCTCAGGAGCTGGCAAAGCATCACTTGCGGCCATTATGCCTTACACCAACATACGGCCCACCTCCCCTCCTCCTTCGCCTACCAATTTGTTACAAAGACATGATAAACTCAAGAGAAAACGAGCTGATCTGGAGAAAGATAATGATATTGAGGAAGCGGTCACAAATGCTGATACATGTGCTACCAATTCCGGTAGTACTGTGTCGATTCATAATGGACGGCGTCATCATCGTCATGGTGCCAACTTTCCTGTGACTTCTTCTTTTTCTGAGTCCAAACGATGGCCTAGCTGCATAGAATCTGAAAGTGGACGCGTTCGGATTGATTTGTTACGAGAAAAGATCCTGCAGCAAGCTGATTCTGTGATTGCTGCCGTTATGCGCAAATCACAGCAAAAGAGCTCGAAAAAAAGGCATAGCCCCAGTTATAAAGATAAAACTTCCCGCTATGACAGAGGGCGGCGAGCTCATCAAAGTCATAATCTCAAAACTGAAGACCAAAATGAAAGCGTGTTTTGTGATGCGCGTGCCGCACTAGTACGGCTTCGTCAGTCAGGAGCGCTTTTATGCGATACAAGCAAATTAGGAAACTCGGACATATCTGGTAATTCTAGTCCGAGAATCAAGAAAGAAAGCAGCAGTGATGAACCTTCAGTTCCTGAAAGGAAAAAGAAAGTTAGTTTAAGCAACAACCGGCACAGTAAATTTATTAAGAAAGAGCGAGAAGTAAAAAAGCATTCCGTCGACGTATCAAGAACCATGGGGAAAACTCGGTCGTCTTCAAAAAAAGCAACTTCTGGTGTATCCAAGTCTAAAATATCAAGTGTTTCAAATTCACTGGGTAAGGTATGCGTATCCAAGAGCGTATCATCCGAATCTGTCCTTTCTAAGTCTCAGTTACCGACCATATGCTATGAACAGAGGTTGACGCGTGCACAAAGTGCCAGGTTAAGCTCTTTACAAGCGACTTTAAAGAGCTCTCTCTCTGGAAATTCTGATCAAACTACCAAATTAAGTGGATCAATAAAGGTTTCCCGGCCCGTGAAAGACATGACACTGCACCCGACTGAGCCATCGAAGCAGAATGCGCGGAGAAGTGAGCCCCAGTTTGTGTCATTGTCGCCTCAAGATTCCGGTGATGTGCGACAATCTACATCACAGGGCCATAAAAAGAAGATTGCGGTGCGGACATATAGCAGCCCTTCGGCAACAGGATCTCCTCGTGTTAAACAGGAAAGTTTGACAAAAAACGAAGAGACAAAAGAGACTGGAAGAGCGTTACGAAGTAGCACCGAAACAGACGAAGGAAACAGTGGCGCCAGCAGCCCAGCATATGGTAGAGAAGCTGAATGCATAAGCAATTTATTATCGCTACGAGCTGGTGCCTGGTCATAAAGTAATAAAGTTTTGGTGTAGGAAGGGTATGAGAAAGGTGAATGTGGGGTAGTTACTGATCTCAAGTTATATAAAGTTACCCATAATTAAATAACTTACCTAAAATAAAAGATAATTCTATGCAATGATAACAACAAATAAAATATTTACACAAGAAAAGGGAGAGTAATGTACAAAAGTCCCTAGATTAGCAAACTGTAGGGATGGGCTTCTCGGGCTGGTAAAGCTCGGAAAGGTACTCAAGGGCTTTCTTCTCAATGATGACGGTGTGGGCCTTGAGCAGATCGCGGACCTCAAGAGCCTCCTTGGCCACAATCTCAACACGGTTGCTGTGTTTGTCCTTGGTAGCGTTATGGAAGTTCCATCGGAACTCATCAGGAATCACAAGTAAGTTAGTGTTCTGGCCAATATTGTGAGTCTTCACAAAAAGATCACCGGCTGTAGGATGCTCAGTAACAAACTCAGCTTCCACAGCATTATCGAGGACGAGCAAACGGCCTGCGGAGTAAAGATGAGAAAGTGCAACACGCACAGCCTTTGCATAGATTTGGCGAGGAAGACCAGTAGACCAGTCAAAGGGGGCATGACGAGCAAATGCACGTCCACCATCATGGCGAGTGGGAGAGCCGCGAGAACCCATACGAGCCTGACCGGTACCCTTTTGTGGACGAAGCTTCTTGTTGGAGTAACCCATTTCGGCACGCGAACGGGTGTTGGAAGAACCGACACGGGCGGCATCAGCCTCAAAGACGACAGCACGCCACAAAATATCACGCCGCAGAGGTTCTCCAAGAATAGAGGAGGAAACGGGGATCAAGGTCTTAGGCTCAAGAGAGGGGAAGGCACGGCCTGTTGTCAGGACATACTTGGGAGGAACTAAAGGAAGTTAGGACTGTGAAATAAAAAATTATAAATCAAAATAGCTTACCACCGGCACGCGAGGCAATGACCGAGGCGGGGCTTGTTGAAGCTGGGGCAGCAGCAGTAGCAAAGCCTCTGTAAATTGTAGCTATCGAACGACGGGTAAACATTGTTCACTGAAAAAAAGTTGGGTGGTGGTGAAGGAAATTTTGAGCAGCCAAAGGATTCGATGGGAGTTTACGATTTGGTGATGAGAAAATTTTCGGCCAGTAATGATGGTGGGTGTGAAAAAAAAATAAAAGTATATATGAGGGTTAGGGTTGGTTCGAGAACCACAATAAAAACTTTAAACTACGGGGAGCCTAGAAGTGATGGGGAATTCCAAGCTTCAGTTTGAGAGACTTAAAAGAAATTACGTACCAGCAGAGGATTACTAAAACACAAGTTTAAGTTTCAAAGCGTATTATCACATTTTTAAAGAAAGATCGACCAACAGCTTGAGTGAAATTAAAGGGGAAGGGGTAGGCAGAAAAGAAATTATTCTTTATATCTCGGATCTATGGTAGGGGAGAGTGATTTTCAAGTCATTTCCTCGTTTAGAAATAACATTCATTTTTCATTTGACTGTGACAGTCAGTTTAAATAAGATAATCTGGCGGTAGAATAGGCTGCTAAATAAAATAAATGAGGTAATGTGCCCCTGAGATTTATACATGATAAAATAATAAGTGCAAATATTTAGCATTATCCGAGATGGGATTGGTTCTATTGTCCAAGATGTCTTTATTGTGGATAAATTCTTCTCGATTGAGATGTTAAATTGAACACATGGCAAAAGAATTACACGGATAAAAAGAGGCTATGAAAGATCTTGGGGGCCCGTTTATGGCAAGCGTTTTAATTCCACTCCCAGGTTCTTCTTGATAGCGGGTCCCAGCGCAAGATGGGGAAAAGACCCGTTCTGATGATGCTCCGTGCCTTGAACTCCACAAAATCCAGCCATATAATAATACTGGGTTATTGCCGATGGTCAAATGAACAAGCTTGTAAAATAGACTATTCCTCAATAGAGCCTATGCATTTTTCAATGTCACACTATTGAGGAGTTCTGATATCTTCAAATTATTTTCACTTTAGTTACATTCGTTTGTAATTATCTCGCTTTGATGCAACTTTGAAGAAACCCGACCAAATGCCAAATGTTATCTTGCAAGGATTAGTATGGGCAATCACTATCTGGGTTTATACGATTAAGGGTTTTTTTGTAGACTAACAAAAGCTCAGAAATGTAATCAAGATTTTAAAAAAAAACCATTTGATATCATACAATCACATTCGGAGCAGACAAGGAGGGGAGGGATGAGACGTTCTTTCGGTCTAAACCATTGGCCCGAGACTCTCAAAAGCCCAAAACTGGTTTTCTTAAAAAAAAAATTAAAAATAATAACATGTGTATCTTCACGATTTCAACAATACCTATGTCACCTTGATCAAAGGCTATTTACGAGCCTAATAAATTTTTGCGCAGCTAAGTTTCGGCCATCTCATTCATACCATTAAAGTTGACAAATGTTAAAAATGCAAGCATTTCGATTTTTCACATGAAAAATCCAAAGTGATATGTACAGAAGCGTTCATCCATGAGTGCTCTTGCATCTTTACCACTGTGTTGATAACCCGATTAGAATTAAGTTTCTATGGACCAGCTCGAAAGCTTTAATTTCATATGGCATATATTACTTGTACATTACTTGTGTATTTTACAACAGTAAAAACCAAGCTGACCCCCTTCTCAAATTCAACTGTTTAAACGAAAAAAAAATATATTCATCAACAGTGTGGACCGCTCCATCAGTGCCAAAGTCCATATTTTAAATTGATACTGAAGCAAATTTTTAGTTACCAGTCGCAGCCGCATAACCGCTTAATACCCTAGTATGTAGCGTATGAGTACATATCTGTACCCGAAAAAATACTTTGCAAACAAAAACAAGAAACACTATTTTGGAATCAAAGAAGCCCTTTGTCTTTTTTTTTCCTTATTTTCTTTTTTTCCGCTTTTTCTCTCCCTCTCCCTCTCTCTCTTTTTCCCTCTCGCTCTCCTTGGTTTTTTACTTAAATACAGAAACAAACTCCTCTACTTCTTCGGATCAGTAAAAAGAACTCGAAGATGACCTTTTATCATAAAACCATGTTTGCAGATCTTCCAGCTGAGATCCATTCCCAAATCGCCGCATATCTTCCTATAACAGACCTTATTTCCCTTAGTCAAACCAGCCTAGCACTACAGCCCCTTTATCAGACTTTTTCATGGAGTCACTGTACAGTGTCCCAAGTAACCAGTGGTATGACCCCTGGTGTGAATCACTATCGTCGTATCATTCCCTATAAAGTTTTCCTGGACCCAAAAAAGTACACATGGTTTAAATCCTTAAAAGTTCTAAACGTTACATTCAATGTCCTCGATCTAAATAAAGAGCTAATCCTTGACATTTTTCAAACTCGCGCAGACGCAGCATCTATCAGTGCCTACTGTTCTCTTCAAGGAGCAGCGATTGAGGGCGATGTCGACAGCGAAACTGTTGAATTTATTTTGTCCTCAGAATTATTCAGCACTTTTATCAAACCTTTCATCACTTTAAATAGCTCCAAATTTTCGTTCAAACTGTCGCTAACGACTGATCAATCTGGCAATAAAAGTTTGATCGGAATACCAGCAAGCTTGCCCTCTAATAGTCTGCCGGTTATTACAGACCTCACAATAGCAGGTACCAAGCTTTCCGTAGCTAACATTCCAACCAGCTTTTCGTTCCCTCATTTACGTACTTTGAAAATCAAAAACGTACGTGTATCTCTTATGACAAATTTTCTTGAGCGACTGGAAGATAAGCAAGTCGCTCCCCAACTTCATACATTATACTGTGAGCTTGGTGTGTACCAAAGTCAAACCACCATATATGTACAAAACTCAATCACAGCATTAGCAAAATTGCCTTTATCAATATCAAACTGTATTCTCCATATAGTAGTATCTGATGAAGGAGGCTACCTACGACTAGATCCCAATATCGATGAAACTGGTACTTCAACTCATTTATTTAGTTTAGGTACTGTTACTGTTCTCAAAATCGACGAGATAAACTTTGACATGTCCTTTTTCAGTCTCATGATTGCATTTCCACGACTATCATTCCTTAAGTGTCCTGTATATACTATGACTGCTAACATTAGTCCTATTCTGTATCTTGACAACTTCAATATTGCTGGAAAGCTAACGAAAATATCTTTTTTGTTTGATTCAGTTCTTAACCATCAAAAACTACGTGCAATTAAAACAGTCAGTACTTTGAAATGTTTTCAGTTGTATCGTGGTGGTGAGGAGTTTTTCACATTTGTACCAGAACTATTTGACTTTCTTTGTGATGGAGTTCGACATTTTTATCAATACGCCCGTCCCTTAAATAGAAATGAGATTATCTCTATGCTTCAAGGAAAATACAAAACTTTAACAAATATATTAAAGAATGTAAAACCTAAGGCAGCAGGTGCTCCAAGTTACCATGATGCAAATGAATATTTCAGCGATACTGATAATAACGAAAGTGATAGCAGTCATAATATTGAAGAAAGAAATATTGATAATGTTGTTGAAAGTGTTGCAAATTATGATTCCAGTAGCGATGATTACCATGATGAAGATAATAACAATGAAATTCCAGCACGTCGAAATATTTATCGCGATGATTACAGCAGTGAAAGTGAAAGAGAAAGGGAAAAAGAAAGCGAAAGTGAAAGTGAAAGTGAAAGTGAAAGTGAAAGAGAAAGAGAAAGAGAAAGCGAAAGCGAAAGTGAAAGAGAGAATGAAAGTGAAAATGAACATGAGAATGAAAGAGAAGGCAGGGAAATAGACGAACCAGCAAAAGAAAAAATCGAAGAAACAACACCAAGCATAGGTACCTCAGTTGGTTTGAAAGCTGATAAAATTTTAAAATCTACAGAGAGCGAGAATGAGCACAATGAAAATGCATCATCGGATTCTTCTATTAGCGTTAAAAGTAACACAGATCCATATTTTGATGAGATTGTCGACATTTTAGCGCTTATGTACGAGAACCCCACAGAATGTCTCACTAAGTATGAAGCTTCTTCCTTTGGAGATAATGGGAAACTCTTGATTTTATCAATTTGCTTCACGGATTCCTACCTAGATATGTTGTTGTATTTTTGCAATCTAGAATATCTATGTGTGGATATCGATATCATTCGCATCTACTATCCTATGATTGGGTTTATCAAGTATCTGGAGCAACATAAAACCTCCTTGCGTCCATATTTGAAATCTTCCAAACCTCAGCACTCTTTGAAGCAATGTTTGGTTAATTTGGGAGAGCGCCAAGGTGCCCAGTGTCCACGAGATACGGAATACGGGTTTTTTTCTAATGATGTTCCTGATCCAAATTATTTCATATCAAAAAACTACGGAATTTTCTATAAGGATCCTTATGTTCTTAGGCTCAAGACAGGAAAAGAGTACCAAATGCTGTTTGACTTGGAAAAAAAGAGGGAATTCCATGTACCGAATAAAGATAAAGGTGAAGAAGGCGCCGTTTTAAAAGTTTCAGACTTTTTCAATAGTGATTTTGATGGATGGATTTAAAAGAAAAAGACACTTGATGGCTTTTGAGCTGTGTTGAAGTATGAGATGGTCGTTCAAAGATATGATAATTTTTATTTATTTCCAAATCTGATTGAACTTTTGATATGCATCTTTTAACTTCCATGTGTGCTTTTTTTAAAAATATATCATATATATTAAATTTTGATATATTTTTAATTTTGATCTTTTAGTAAGTTTCTGAAGCATTTATGCATCAAAAGAAATGAAATTAATATTTCGCTCTCGAAAAGATTTTGATTATGAGATGTTGAGATATCCATTGCGTTTTTTTTCTATTCCATTTCTGTCACAAAGATAAAAATAAATAAAAATAAATAAAAATAAATAAAAATGGCTGGTTCAAAAACATTTTTTATTGATTTATTGACATAATTAAGATAAAAAAGAAAATATATTTATAATATATTTTTACATTTTTTGAATTAAATGTATTTCGACATTACAAAACAAAAATAAATACGTACCAAACCTATGATTTCAACATCATCTTTTGGAATCTACTTTTAAAAGCCGTACACGTAAATTTGTAAATTCAACTCGAAAACCCAGTTGTCACAGTTTGCAATAGTCTTGGTGGAAAGGTTTTAAATAAAAAAAAAGAAATTTAATAATGAAAGTAATAATAAATAAAAACTTCTCTAAACTCCATTTTGATGTATGTTTTCATCCCTAATATATCTCTAAGCATCTGTTATTGCAATAATAATCACTATTGCCATTACTTTTTTTTATTCTTATTTCTTTTACAAATTATCAACCTTATGGTTTTGCTAAAGTTATCCTCAATCTTTAAGCCTGTTGTGAAGAGCGATTGGTATTTTTAATAGTCATAAACATCCCGATATGGGTAAATCATGATCTGAGAGCTGTTTTCTAAAGGTGGTCAAAACATTGTTAAAATAATTTAACTCGCACCCCTAGAAATTTTCTAAACAATAAATTGACAATTTAAATAATTTACTACGCGTTAAATAACGCTTTCCTTTAGTGAAGGCATGTTTGTTAAGAAAAGTTTGTTCGGTGCTAATCTGGTTTTTCTTGTAAAATACAAAAGCTTTTGGGGGAGCCCATGTGCTGGCTCCCACGTAATCAAAAAGTCTATTCAATGAATAAAAAAAGAAATAGATTAGCATGATGGCTTTCTGAGCCTTGATGCGAGAACTTGTAGCTAACAAATGGTTGATCAACGGGTATAAATATTTATCTTTATTCTAGGAATCAATGGTTAGTAATTGACTGTTGTTAGTATGCTCAGTAAGTAAAAGATTTAAACTAATCATCTTCTTGGAAAACGTTTTAAAGTACAAATTTGAATCCTTAGTACAATGTTTAGGAGGAGCGCTCGTGATGACATAAGGATGAGATCAGTTATCTGTTGCTTACCTTTGATATTTTTTTTCTGTGGTATGTTTAAACTCATCTCAACAAAAAAAAACCCAATTATCAAATTTGGTTACAGAATTACCCTAACCACGGCCATTTTTAAAAAAGCAATTATGCATTTTCTCTATCAGACCAAAATAAAATAAAAATAAATTCTTTATACATAGGCATTTAAACGTTTACTTGTCTATAAAATTTTTAATAATATATACGATCTCATATATTAATAGTATGAAGTCCTAAAACAAGTTTTTTTTTTATTTCCGAAGCAATAATAAAGCATAATCTTATTTCTTTATTTTTTTTTCCCCTATATATACCACTTTATGACTTCAATTTTTTCATATCTTCTCTAGTCTTGTGACTTCAAAATGAATCTTATTTTGATTTTTATTACTAAGGCCTTTGATTCAGTATATGATATTTTCTTTCTATATTAATTATCTTTATAAGGAATGTGCTTTTATACCGAGGAACAGCTGTGTTTTGTAGGCCTCCCATCTGAAGTCCACGCAGAACTTATAGCCTATCTGTCTATATGCGACTGTATAGCCATCAGCCAGACATGCACCACCGTTCGCGACATTTACCAAAACTATACCTGGCGCTACTGTGATGTCGCAATTATAGCTCCAACTGAATATGAGTCGTACCGAAATCTACATAGGGCGATCTGGACCAACCCAAATATCGCCATCGCTTCGCGCAGACGTGTCATTCCTATGGGTGTATTTCTTGCACCATTGCATTACACTACTTGGTTCAGGCCTTGGGCTATTCAGGACTTGTGTGTGATTAATCCTTCTCCAACAAGCGATAATTACGGCAACTCTCATGGAACGGTCATTGGAGAGCTTTGGGAAAATTTTTTAAAATCAGCAGGTACTGCTATCACAATAAGAGACCCTAACCGCGGTGGCGCTCTTGCCTACGGCTTGTTAAACCGACTAGAAATTGCAAATGATCTTAGTTGCGATATGTTTTCTAACTTTTGCCAATCTCCTCTACGCCCATTTCTCGACACAATCCCAACTCTTAAAATTCCTTTGACTGTTCAGTTTCCACCCAATTTAAATACAAATAACTTTTTTCCTATTCGAAATTTCACCCAAAACGTTCTAGATCATTTCTCTTATGTTACTGATCTTCGCGTTATTGGCTCTCAGCTGTTTGTTTCCAGTATCCCTCAAAACATTGATTTAAAAAACGTTTGCACTCTCATCTTAGTTAATCTTCGTACTCCTTTGCTGGCTTTTATTCTAGAAAAGGTCGCGCGGAAAGAATTTGCACCCAAATTACGTGAGGTTGTGTGTGAGATGGGAGCGTATCAACGCAATGATGTTATTTACGTGCAAACAGCTATCTCAGCCCTGGCAAAACTTCCAACTAATAGAATAGAAAATTTTCTTTTGCATATAACTTCTGAAAAAGAAGGAACATTTATGCGGTGCACTCCACAAGAGTTCGATACTAGTGATAATGAAAACGGCACAGGGTCAGACGATAGAACGAGAACCCCAAAACCTTTATACGATCTAGGGGTAGTAACTCAACTTAAGGTAGACCAAAATAATTTTGATTTGACTCTTTTCAGTCGAATTTTTGTGTTTAGGCGACTGCGTTTTCTTCAATGTCCGGTTTTTAATGTACTTAACTCTTGCAACAGAGTACTCAGTTTAGATTATTTCAACATTGCAAATCAACTTACAAAAGTTTCATTATTATTTGAATCCGCACTTAATCATCAAAAACTTAAGGCATTTACTTCGTTAACTAATTTACGACAATTACAGTTATATGGTAATGCTGATGAGTTTTTTTCATTTGTTCCAGAGTTTTTTATGTTTTTGTGGGACGGTATTCGCCATTTTTATAAAACATCTAGGGTGCTTACTCGAGACGAAATTGCCAAATTGTTGATGGGAAAGTACAAAGCTTTACCAAGATTGTTAAAAAATATACGTCCTGTTTCAATGAGTTTTCAAGATTGGAGTGAGGATGACGAGGAAGAAGAAGAATACGATGATGATGGGGAGCTTGAAAATACAAATAATCCAGCAATTGAGAATGATAACGAAAACGAGAATATTAATTATAACAGAGATGACACGGAAAATGATGGTGATAATGGGCATGTTCTTAATGAAACCCTTTACCTTGAACGCGGTTCCAGTAATTTGGAAAGTACCACATTTTCCGATACAAGTAACCAAAATAATTTGTCTGAATTGACCTCTTCCGCTCGTGCTACAGATAATCATTATTTCTGGGAGATTGTGGATATGTTAGCCCTCATGTACGAAAATCCATCGGAATGCATGGCAAAATACCATGAAAGTTCGCAAAATGACTATGGGAAACTGTTAATTCTGGCTTTATGTTTCACTGATTGCTACGTTGATATTATTGCTAGATGTCCGAGACTAGAGTTTGTCTGTTTAGATTTCGATGTTGTACGAAAGCGACATCCATCTATTGGCATTATGCGTTTTTTTGAACAACATATTAAATCAAGGCGCCCAGACCTCTCTGAAGGCAAGCCACGGCACTCTATTAAGCAATGCTTTGTGTCTATGGGTCAGCGAGACTGGCACCAGAGTCCACGCGATACGACATATGGGGAAACGGATTTGGATATCCCCGACGACGAATACTATGGATCGTACTACTATGGTGTGTATCCCAAGGATCCATGTGTCCTTAAGATGAAGACTGGAAGGCAAAATCAAATGCTTATAGATCTCGATCAGAGACGCCAGTTTCATGTACCTACAAAAGATGAAAAATCTGAGGGGTGCCGTATTTCACTAAATATATCTGATTTTTTTAAAAAGGATTTTAACGGTTGGATATAGATAGCTAGATAATATTGATTTTTTTTTGTGCATATATATGTTTAGCTCTATTTTTTTATAAGCTTCTGTGTAAATAGAAGGGTGTGTTGAAATCATTTTATTTTTAAAAAAGAGCTAATTGGCCAGAGAAAATATAAGGTCCATTGCATACTAATGATGTTAAGCTGAAAAAGTACTACAAAAAAGATAAAATTTTAAGAGAAGAAATAATTGATAATAGTGTAAATATGTAGAATCATATGTTTATTAATCGCGTTGATTCCTTTAGTTTTGGATTTTTAATTACCAAATTTCATTTTAAAATTAGTCTTTAGTAGATATTAAATAACTAACGAAAAAAATATATATGAAAGACAACCACAAGGATGGCTTCAAGTAGGTCCATTTCAATTTAGAATGCCATTAGATTTAAATATGTATTCAAAACTAATAGAATTGAGAAATACTACAGTCAAACCAAGTTTTTCAAAATCTCAAGAGCACCGAGCCAGACTTATGCTATCATAATGCTCCTGTTTTCTGTATACGTCTATGAAATTGAGGAGGGTCTTTTTAAAAAGAAATTGGTAATGTATATTTGGTTTTTTTTTAAAAAAAAAAACAAATAAATAAATAAAAGTAGTTAATTAAGTTCATCCGGTGCGTGAATTTTTTACCGGGACTCAAGAAAAACGTTTATCACTGAAGAAAAAAAGGTTGTCTTTCAAAATACTCTTCCTACTGTTTGTAATAACAAACAACGCAGGAAGTAAATAAGACAGAGGCTATTATAATTATTATCATCCTTGTTATATTTCCTTGTTCTTGTGCGGTTACGGTTTTAATACGAGAAGGGACAGCCCTTACTACTAATGAAATTTATTTTTTTTCTTGTTATGGTGTGGTTTTCATATGGCAGGATTTGTAAAGGAATAATACTTCCGGCTATAGTTGACTACAATAACTTTTTATCGGCATACCTAAAACACAGCTTTAAGTTTTCGGTATCGATAGTAAAAGTGTTACTGGAGCTCGATAACCTTTTTATTTTTTATATTTTTTTTCTAAATCCAGCTTTGGGTGGGCAAATCACGCTGTGCTTTTCAACTCAAGTTTTTATTCCGAGCAGTATGTAAACTGCTAGATCATGAGCAACAAAAGCCCATACAAGAAAAAAATCCAAGGGGAGTTTTCCAGGATTTCCCTTTTTGTTTTTTGATGATAGAAACCCGTAGCTTAAAAACTTTATTTGAGGTGCGGTGTATGTCGCGTAAGAAAGCAGCACATGCTTTGAAATAAACTCCATCTTGATGTTACAATGTAACACATCTCAGTTGATAACATTTGAATATTCCGCTGGTATATCCATTTTTTATATATTTCCAAACCTAATAATTGACTTTGTTTTTTTTTGTTTTTTTAAAAAAAATCCTTTTTTCTCTAAAATTCTCTTTTAAAACTGGCTAGAATCTCTTGTTTTATTTTTTTACCACTTTTGACGCCTCAAATGTCCAATTTCAATGTAACCTATGAGCTATCTAAGCTGCCGCTCGAAATTCATTTGGAAATCATACCATACTTGACAGTACCGGACTTAGCTGCACTTAGCCAAACATGTAATGTACTAAGAACCATATATCATAGACATTCATGGACCTACTGTGATGTCCTACTCACAAATAGCACAACATTACTCAAGCAATCAAAACAGAAATTAAATAACTCTTTTCGGGCTATCCCGTTAAAGATTTTTGTGAACCCTTTGTCTTTTGGGTGGTATCCGTCTCATCTTGTACAAAATGTGCGTTTTACACCTGAACCAGCAATGTTAGACCCTCATAATCAATTTTTTAATCGCGCGAGTTATTGTGAAAACAAAATGTTTTACAAATGTTTAATTGACGTAAAAGCAGCCCTTAAAAGCACTGATAAGCAGGGAAACCCATTGCACTCGTCTCTCAAGACGTTGTCATTTTCCCATTTTTTGGAGCCAAATGACGTTTTTACTAACAGATCTGATCCAGATTTATACATTCATCCCAACCTTGCTGTTCCACTAAAGATTTCATCACGCAATGGATATTTGTTTAATAGCTTTTTTCAAGAAACTCTACCCTTAGGGGAAAATCTCACTACGCTTAAGCTCGTGGCAAAATGTCCTCACTTTGTAAGATCAGTAAGTGGAACCCAGTTTAACAATCTCAAAAGGCTTTTCATGTATAATATCGATTCAGAATCGCTAAGACTTATGTTGGAGTATGTCATTGCTGAGCACATGCCCAAGCTTCGTCTACTTTTATGCGAAATTTACATTTTCCAGGTTGATGAATCAATATATTGTCAAGAAGGTGTAATTGAATCACTGAAAAATCTTCCTGAGACCCTTGAGTATTGTGTTGTGCGAGCTAGACAGAAACCTCGTGATGGAGAAAATATAAACGTTACGCAGAATGCCTTGATGATAAATGAAAATCCTACAATTTCCCTCAATGCCGTGCGACGTCTAGAAATATTACATGACACTCTTGATCCCACTTGTTTAGAAAGATTCATTAAATTTCCACGACTCGAAGTCTTGGAGCTTCCTGAATATAAAAATTGTTCTTTCTTGGATCGTATGACCCTTTCTTGCTTCAGGTCCTCAAGTTTAGTTAAAGTGGGTGCTCATTATTCGTTATCTTTGCAGCTTAAAACATTAGCGATATACCAAACGTTAGAATCGTTACGATTCTTGCACTTTAGATGTGACTCGAAGATAAATTTGCCATTTGTGCCCGAACTTTTTGATTTCAAAGTATCGTTACTGAAATACTACCATTGCACAAGGAAGTTGTTTCGACGCGAAGATATTAGAGCGCTTTTACGACGGAAGCACAAGAACCTCATTCCTGCTTTAAAAAGCTTGAGATCGGTTCGATTTTTAAATGAAGTTCCAAATACAAACAACTTGGAAATTGAAGTTGAAACTGACGCTGCGCAAGTTCGAGAAACCCAATCATCAACTGTAAATTACCACACTGAAATTGGGTCAAGTTTATCGTCAGAAGAGATATACTTTGAAAGTATTTTGGATCTGATTTGGAGTATGCTGGAGGATCCCGTTGCTTGTTATTTAAAATATGAAAGCAATACTCTGAATGATGGTGGTAAATTGCTTTTGGTGCGTCTCTGCTTTGGCGAGTTATTTTTTAATTACATAACAAAATACCCCAAACTGGAGTGCGTAATGTTGGATCTTTTACCTGGGCAACTCAGTTACCCTTCGGTTGGATTGGCACAGATGGTGGACCGATTGAACGTGCTCAAGCGTCAGGGACAGCCTTCATCTTTAAACCAACTTCTCATAAGCATCGACCATTTCAGTATCACTCATCATAGCCCCTATCGGTTTATTTCAGATGATCCAAATCACGATGCAGTTCACACGAACGAAGACGGCTATCTGGAGGAGGAGATAAGGTCCGGTGTTGGTTATAACTATCGTAGTCTCAACCGATGCGTTAACAATGGAGGCGATGAAAACACCGGGTTTGTCTTTAATGACAGTAAGTATGACATGCCGGACACGACATTTTACATATCTACCCACTATGGAATGTTGGTCAAATATCCCTTTCTTTTAAAGATGCGGCAAGGATTGAGGTTTGTGTTTCTGATGGACATCAAACAGCGGCGGCAGTTTTACCAGCACAATAAGAGCCATAGGCCCCATAGGCCTGAAGATATTAACATTAATGTGAATGACTTTTATCTCCGGGATTTTACAGGGTGGATATAAATGTCTTGAATCTAATTTCCATGTTATGGGAAGATACAAAACTGTGGGGTCTTGTTATTATTGGATGATTATGTGGAAATAAAAGGTTGAAATGTTTGATTCTAGAGCCCTTGACATAAAATTAAAAAAAGGACTACTTTAGTTATTATTTTGCACTCAGTCATTTTTATTTGATATATATATGATATAGGCGCCGTTTGCACATGAAACGGGTCATTTAAGTAGTCCAAATAAGCTTAAGGTGATAATTTTATTTCTGTCGAGCGAAAGAGAGAAGATGTATCACATTAGTCCCGTTAAATCTATTCAAATAGAAGAGCGCTTACAAACTCTTGGTCAAAAGCCGCCGGTATTCTCGAGGCCGCCATAGGAACTTTTAAGTTCTAAATGAGCTTCTTTTAAGCCGTCTAACTCCGTCTTGCGGAATGGTGGAAGGAAGGTTAAATCTATCAAAAATTATGAAATTTTAAGAACCACCTAACGTTTTCAGTTTTTTTCTTTCTTTTCATTCTTCACTACTTGAAAAAAACTTCATTTCTCAAGTTTTATACATATTTGAATATTGAATATTTCTATTTTATTCTTAAAAAATATACTTTTTTGTTTTTGTTTTTGCTTGTTCTTTTTTCCCTTTTTATCCAGGCTTGTTCCTTTTTTTTATATATAGCCTAAAATCCCACTGTTTTTTTTTGTGCCGGTTAATTTTCCCCATCCCCTCCACATCTACTACATCGTCAGTATTTTTCTGGCCTCAAATACACCCCATTGTTCCCTCCATTATTTGCACCCTACCAAACCAACCTCCTCTACATCTATTTCAATATCTTTTTTTTTTTTGGTTTCACAGCCTGCCATTCGTCATGGCAGTTTCTGCAACTGCTCAAGCTGTTGCTGATGTCGCCGCAGACGCATCTGCCTCAGCTAAACCGCCTTCATGTCTCAACCCTTATCCTGTATCGCTGCCAACGGTTTCTTTCCAGTCTCTTCCTCCCGAGCTCCACGCCGCTATTGCCGCATACCTCCCAATTTCAGATTCGCAAACCCTGTCACGCTCAGGCCCTGAGCTGCTGGCCATATATCGCCGGCTCTCGTTTCGTCGATGCAAAGTGGCATTGGACACACAAGTTTGTCACGATGCAAACTACCGCGTCATTCCACTTGATGTGTTTTTGTGCCCTCACAAGTATTCATGGTTTCCATCCAACGCCGTGTACGATCTGCAAATCCTCAATGACGGAGCCATTGCCTGCGAGCCTGCCTGGCAGCGGTTTCTTCAACTTGGAGGCTTGGACCGCAACCTGTATCCTTCGGTCAAGGTTTTCCGCCTGGCATACTCGGTTGATCGTTACGATCTCGATAGACTGGTCAATTCCAATTTATTTCAGTCGCTACGTGAGGATGTGATGACTCGGCAGCATTGTGCACTGGTTCATTCGCCAATGAAGTCATACATCAACTGCTTCCCTTCACGATTCACAAGTTCTCGCATAGACTACACATACTTTGACGACATTGTGGTCAAAAAGGCAGATTATCAAAGAAAACAAAGCTGTCAAGATTGGTTAAGCCAGCATCAAAAGGAAAAAACTGTGGGCCGAACGATTGAAGGAGAGCGCTTGAAGCACATTCAAAAATACTCGAACCCACAACCGTGGCAAACTAGTCAATCGCAGCAATTAAAAAAGGAAGAAAGGGGGCAGGGTGCCGGGTATAAGGAAGAAATGGCGGCCGTCTCACTCGAAATTCTGCTTGCAGTGTACCTATTTGATCCAGAAGAGCCCATGCCGCCACTCAAAAACCCTGACTATTTTGGCATGCTTAGCGACCTAAAGCTCATAGGGGTGGGCCTTTCCGTCAGTGGAATGCCGACCAACTTGAACTTCCCACGCCTTGAACGCCTTTCTGTCTGCCACTCATCTTCTTCCTTTCTTTCACTTATTGTGGACGCCGCTGCGCGTGCTCCCAAGCTCCATTCGTTTGTGTGTGAGCTTGCCATACACTTTAAGCCCTTGGATGAAATAACCAACACTACGGAAGAAGAAATTTTCAACCCAACAATTACAACAACAAATAACTTTATACCCGAAATTAGAAAAACTGGTTGCGTGCGTATGCATGGCGCCCTGTATGCTCAAAAAGTAATTGAGCTTTTTGACAAAATCCCCCGTGATATACCGTTGTTCTCAGTCTCGCTTATGTACAAAGAAGATTTCGAGTGCGTGTGTCTCGGGTCCTGGCAGGATTTTTTGCCCTCAAGCAATGCTGATACTACCACTACTATATCAACATCCACATGCAACAATAATAATTATCCCTACAGCATTTCCCCTGCCGGCACTGTTTCTCCGCGACTCACAATCCACAGTATCACGCGGCTCAACTCATACATTCCAGGCCTGGATGTTGGCCTATTTATAAACCTGGTGCGCCTACCGCGGTTATCGACATACTACATGCCACAATTTGGCAACTCGCATTTGACCTATCCACCGGCAGACTTGAGTGGGATGGGTGCTACTCTCGCTGTTGCGACGCTGGACTTTTCGCGCGTGTCGCTGTGCGGGTTTGGTCCCCAATTGTTTGATCTCCTGAGTGCAATACCACGCGATCTCGTGCGGCTTCAAAAGTTGTTTATTGGGTTGAGTTCCAATGTGAGCAATGAACCCACTACAAACGTAAAAGCAACCAACGAGCTGTTCCAAAGAGAGTTGGCGGAATATTTGGAGGATTGTATCTTGAGCAGATACCGATTAAAGCATTACCAAAACTATGGCGCAGGCGCCGAACACAACCTGAATAATGACGACGTGATGGACGTAGATGGATCACAATCTGAAGAGAAAATTGAAGCCATGCACTCCACGCTTCAAAATGAATATCCACAACTGGTTGAGGCACTGTATCAAATGCTTGTAAATATCAAGCGTAAACCACAGTTGAGAAGTGGGTGGTATGGAGAAATAGGCGATCGCTACGAAGCCTTTGGCGAAAGTGACTACGAAGACTACCACGACGATTATGAAGACGATAATGAAAGTAATGTAAACGGCAGCGGGGAGGAAAGCATGAGTAACAGTAACTTACGTTGGAATAGGTTGAATGAAAACTCGGATGATAACAACGGCGATGAAGATGGGTTTATGGTTACACATGATTCATTAGACACAGTTAACAGGACCACACACAAAGCAGCACTGTCAAACACCCATCATCATCATCATCATCACCGTCACCACCAATCATACCCTTTACCAAATGCTGAATATAAACGTTCAGTGGCTGAGTTTTTGTCAATGATGGTCGAAGATCCTGGTAAATGTTTCCAACAGTTCCAACATGGCTGGAAAGCCCAGGGGACTTCCGAAGAAGCAGAAAATGAGTTTGCAAGACCAGCATCGACAATTAACTGGGAATATGATATCGATTCAATAATCCCAGTTAATGGGAGTGGAATGAAAGCCTCCGATTATGGCGATGCTGGTCGGCTGTTGCTCCTGGGTGTGTGCTTTAGAGAAGCCGTGATGCAGACTATCTACAACATGCCGCAGCTGCAATTTGTCTTGGTTTCAACTACAGGAACTGAAAGCATCTACCCTTCAGTATGGTTGCAAAAACTGTTGCATGAATTCCGATGTGTGGCAGATACTGTAGAGGGTAAAGAGCAGCCAAAGCCTGTTTTTTGTTCGGGTAGTAGAAAGCTAAAGCAGGTATTATATTCGTACACTGTGACTCTTCCCTCCGTTGCCGAGAATGATGATAGTTTTGGTAATAATAAACGAGAGTTCAATAAAGATGTTAATAATAATAATAACGATGAATATGGTGATGATGATGGTTATTATTATTATCAAGAAGATGAAGAAGAAGAAATAAATTTGGAATATGAGAAAGATTGTGTGGATTATTGGATTTCCGATGCATATGGAATGCACCCCAAAGAACCATGGCTAGTTAAAACTGTGTCCAGCAATGATGGAGAAACACAAATTACAAGTCGACGCAAAACTTTTCGATTTATGTACGATGTGTACACAAAGCGGCGATTTATTCCGGAAGCTATTTTTGAGGAAACAGATTTCTATCGTCAGGACTTTGAAGGTTGGATCTAAAAAAAAAAATTACAATATGGGGTTCCAAAAAAACTAGAAGTGTATTTTTTTATGAAAATTATTAGTGTTTTTTTTTTTTGGAGTTAATTGGAATATACATCAAGAATCTGATAATTATTCGTTAAATCTTGTGACGGTTAGTAACAATATTGATAATATAAGTGGCCACAGTATCGGCCATATCGTTTGTAAAAATGTGACCAATGTCTTCCTTTTCGTAGAGAGTTTTGTCTGCTGGGGTTTCAGTAGCTGGACGGCCTGTAAGCGGATGTTTTTTTGCGTAGGCGTAAGAGACCCAAGAGGGAACTAATGGATCGGAGCGGGAGTTAACGATGAAGACGTTTTTGACCCGTTCCGGGGTATTTTGAAGAGTAGCGCGGTCTTCGAATGACAATTGCTCATGGAGCGCACGGGGCCAGTACTCAGGGAAGGTTGATTTCAAGAGAGTACCAGGAGGGAAGTCTTTTGCCTTTTGAGCAAAAGAGGGAGCGGCCTCAATGGCAGCAGCAAGTGATTCCCAGGATAAGGAAGAAGCATATGGGACGTTTAATTGAGCAAATACTTCGTTCTCAAGCAAAGAACGCGCGGTATCACGATCGAATCCACAGACCTGGACAAGCAGGCGATGGACGAGAAGGGTAGTGAGGTCTGGAGCACCAATGATGGGGACTGCGGCGAGAATAGAGTAGGAGCCGGGGTCTGGGGAAGCAGCCGCATGGGCAGCGACCTTCCACGTGATGTGTCCGCCCTGGGAGACTCCGGACACGATATTCCAGATGGCTGCAGAGGACGAGCTGGCTGATTTTTGTTTTGTGAGGGCCTGGGGTAGATATGCAGGGAGAAATCGGATGGCCAATTCGACGTCCTGGACGGAGCCAAGGATGCCTGTTGCCATGTCCTGGCCGTGTGCGCGGTTACCTCTTCGCCAATCGGAGTTGTTTGTGGAGACGATTCTGTGGCCATGGTTGCGGAGGTCGAAAGTAGCTGCGATGCAGGGCGGCAGGAGTCTATCGGAAGCAGCTGCGCGGGCATATTGGGCCAGCAGAAGAGTGGCCATGCGCTGGGTATATTCGTAGGAGCGGGTTCGTGGGTGGACAAGGTGAAGAATCACGAGCTCGGAGGGAGAAGCAGGAGCTGCGGCGGCCTGCAGAGCCTCGGCGATGCCATAGACTTGAACTGGAAGACCGCCGATAATGTATTCGGTGTGGGAAGGGACTGGGCAGTCATCCGGGATAGATAGCTCTGCAATTGCGGGGGCTGTTTTTTGTGGCTGTTGTTGTTGTTCAGACATGGTTAGGGATGAATTTATGGAGAGTGATTTGGAAAATGACTAGGCGAGGGGGAGTTTAAAGCCTCAATCAGCTTAATTGAGAGGAGTGGGTATGGGGTAGTTTTGTTACAAATGAAAGTAACTTTTTATGATTAGTAATGATTAATTATTGGTTTGTAATATTTGAAGGTAGTTAGTTTTAATTAAAATTTAACAATTTACCCAGTTAGATGAGTAATTAGTAGTTAGAGTGGATCGGGACGTTTGCATGCATTTGGGGAAGCAAAAAAAAAGACGCATACTGAGCTGTTATTACACAATTTCGTTGTAACTGTCAAGATCTGAGTCATTCAGTCATACAGCCATTATGTGTCGTATTTTTTTTTTTACACACACACCACAAAAATTTTTTTTTTATTAATCGCCTCCCGACAACACTTTGCAGCCACTCATACTTTCATGTATCACAACAACAACAGTTAAGTTCAAAACCATTTGAAGACTTTACCAAACACGAGAGATTTTTTTTTACAGATTTAGCTTTTTAAAGAAAATAGAGGAGGTAATGATGGCGGCGATAATAGCTATGTTTTAAAAAGATATCGCAGCCCCCCTCTTTTTTTTTTTCAAGATTCATAATAATAATCATAAAATACACAGTGGGCCATGAGTATTTGGGTGGATGTGTGTCTGTTTTTCCAAGTGGCCAGCCTGGCGGTTTCCCACAAATGGGCTCCCAACTTTTTTTGTTTTCCTTCTTTCCGCCACCCAATATGCAGCAAATGAGCAACAACGACGACTACAAGGGTTTGAATAACTTGACGATCAATTTCTTTTGGGTTTTCCAATTGAGAAACTAAAAATTACCATATTCCTACTATTCCTCAATTTTTGGGACAATTACATAACAAACTTATTTACGACCACTACTCTTTGTATTTGTGTGTGTGTGGCCTGCTATTTTTTTTTTTTCACATTCTAAGCCCAATGTGTTAAGGCGAGGGGCAGGCGCTTGTTTTTTTTGTTGTATTGTGTGCAGTGCTCTAATGGTGGTGGTGGTGGTGAAGGAGAAAGAAAAAAATTTGCGCGCAGCGTGCTGGAAACTCCACGCGAGCAGCGAATGGTCTACGTAGATATGGGGCCGAGGGCTGGGGGTTTCTCAGCTGACTGGGCCAGTACTTAAGCAACGCGGTTCCCCCCGGTTTTTTTTTTTTTTTTTTTAAAAATTTTTTTTTTTTGTTTTTTAAAAAATTTCTTTCTCTCCTCATCACACACACTAAACAAACTTTTTTTTATACAAATCAAATTTCTAATCAAATATCTAACCCTAACCCTCGCCAAATTTGTTCACCACCACCATCCAGCCAATCACACGTTAGATCAGCGCTCTTTCCTCTCTCTCTCTCTCTTTTAATTTAAAAAAGTTAAATTTAACATTCCACAGTTACCCGGACGGGTCTCTGCTTACGGCATCAACGCGTCTCTTAACATTTTTCTTATATAAAAAAAGACGCGTTTTTTTATTTCTTTATTTCTTTCCCTTTTATTTTCTTCTTCTTTAAATATTTTTTAATCACCACACACACACACACCTACATATATAAATCCCATCTTCTGTCTTTTTTTTTTATAAAATCTTTTTATAAAACTCCTCCTCCCCCCCCCATCATGTCTGTAAAGGAAATTGAAATTGCAACTCCAACGACTTCAGACCTTTCTCATGATGAAACTTCCGCAGACTCCACTGTTTCCTTGAAAAAACAACTCTCAGAAGAAAAAGACTCAATGTCCACCCACAACCTCTCAACCCCAGTCGCGTCTCCACCACCGCCACAACAACTATCAGCAGTACCTACTACTACTACACCTAACAGCTCCAACCCAGTCACAGCTACATCCACTGCAAATGCAATCTCGTCACCACCCCCTTCAAACTCCCAGGACGTCCCCATGGAAGACGCCCCACATGATGATGACGACGATGACGACGAAGATGATGACCTTTTTAACGAACCTGCAACAGAACCCTTAAAAACTTCCTCTGATTCACAAGTATCAACAAAACCCTCGGACGAACCCACATCACCATCCACAGAAGCAAAAGAAACCCCTCAACAAGCAGCTGATAAATCAACCCCGCCTTTTAATGACTCTAATGACCTAACTAATAATAAAACACCCACTAAAATAAGTAATGATAATGATACCTCTGCTAAACCCGCTACTTCCATTGAAGTGAAATCGGAAGACGCGTCAAAATTATCCTCTTCGGGCTCTTCTGCATCATCTTCCGCCTCTTCAACGTCAACAGCTCAAACTGACTTGAACAACCCCCCTGATGTTTCGTCCTCTTCTTCTCCAAAGCGTACTAAGCCTTTGGAACAAGATGAAACTGCCCCTGTAAAGCGACCTCGTCTTGACGACTATGTCAAAACGGAAGTTGTTAAAAATGAGACAGCCACTCAAACTCCCACAGACCCACGCGACCCCCCTGAAGGTGCCCCCCGCCAGCTCGCTAAGCACCAAGCAAAGTTTGCCCTCGCTTCTTTACGCGCTGTTAAACGTCTTAAAGATGCTGGCCCATTTATCGACCCCGTCGACGATGTTAAACTCAATATTCCTACATATTACACGGTCGTCAAACATCCAATGGATCTTTCTACCATGGAACATAAAGTTACTGGAAATCTCTACACCAGCGTCTCGGAATTCATATCCGACATGAGTCTCATTGTTTCCAACTGTGTACTCTTCAATGGCCCCGAATCTTTTATTTCAAACATGGCTCGTAATATCAAAGCATCATTTGACAAGCACATGAATAATATGCCTCCGTATGAACAACCCGCACCAAACTCAAACTCGAGACCAAAAAAGAAGACGGGCGCTGGCGCAAAAAATCAACGCGTCGCTGCCACGGCTCGGCAATCAGCTTCTCCCGCACCTCCGGCGGCTGTAACCGCCACTTCCTCAAATAAAGCAGCATCGACTCCTACAGCAGCTTCTCCAGCAAAATCAAAGTCATCTAAAGCTGTTTTAGCTTCCAATGCTGCTGCTTCAGCTTCAAATAATACATCTACTACATCCACAACCACCCCTGTTTCTTCAAAGGCAACGTCCAACCCTAATCCTTCTGTTTCTTCAAAAGGCCCTCTTAAAAAAGTCAGTCCCGCTGCTGAGGCTAGCAAACCTTTTGCATTACAACCCTCTGGTATCCCAACCATTCGTCGCGATTCGTCTGTAGATGGCCGTCCCAAACGTGAAATTCATCCCCCCAAATCTAAAGATCTGCCATATGGCGATTTTAAGCCTCGAAAGAAGAAACATGCTGCTGAATTACGATTCTGTGGCGGCGTCTTAAAAGACCTTATGAGTAAAAAGCATGAAACGTTTAACTTTCCCTTTTTGCAGCCTGTTGACCCTGTTGCACTCAACTGCCCTTCATACTTTAAGGTCATTAAACACCCCATGGACTTGTCGACCATTCAACAGAAGTTCAATACAAACCAGTATGAAACTGCAGAACTCTTTGAAGAAGACGTTCGCCTTATGTTTCGCAACTGTTATAAGTTTAATCCCGAAGGATCACCCGTTAACCTTATGGGCCATCGTCTCGAAGCTCTTTTTGATCAAAAATGGGCTGAAAGACCTGTCCCTGCGCCTTCTCCACCTCCCATCCCCGTTGAGTCGGAGTCTGAAGAAGAATCTGACTTGTCTGACAGCGAGCTCATTCGTGATGATCCTGGTATCAAATACCTTGAGGCTCAACTTGAACGTATGAAGAAGGACTTGGAGAAGATGAAGCGCGAAGCCTTGCAAAAGGCTCGTGAGGCCCGCGATGCACGAAAACGAAGGAAGAAGAAGGCAAATGGTTCCGCTGGTGGCTCCAAGCGCGGCGCTAAGGAAGGTGGTGGCGCTGGGACTACTCGCCGCAAATCTGCCTCTTCTGGTGCCGGCCCTGGTCGACGTGCAAGCAATGCCAATGGTGTCGCTGCTAGTGGTAGTGCAGGCTCTAGTAGCAGTCTTTCTTCTCAACCACTTTCTGGAAACGCCACAAATGTTGCTACTGCCGCTGCCAACAATGCACCCACTGCATATGTTACGTATGAAATGAAGGAGGAGCTTTCGCGCATGTGCCAGACTCTCCCAGAAAAGAAGATGCGTCATGTCTTGAAACTAATTCAAGAAGGCATGCCTAATCTCAATACTGATAATCAGGAGGAAGTGGAGCTTGAAATTGATCAACTCAACCCTGCCACTGTTCTCAAGCTATACGACTATGTTGTCAAGGCCAAGCGCCCACGGGCAAACTCAACAACAAAACGTTCTGCCAACAATGCTGGAAATGCTCCCGCAACAGGCACCGGTTCTCCTGGACCTGGTCCCAAACGTAAAGGCAAGCCCATTTCAGAAGCTGAACAAACACGCCAGATTGAGGAGCTGCAAAAGAAGATTGAGCAATTTGATCGGGCTGAGGAACAAGCTGCTGCTGCGTCTCGGGACAATGATTATGACGGCATGAGCGATAATGACGTTGTATATGTTAATGACGGCAGCCGACTTGGCAGTGGTTCGGGCATTGCCGGAGATGGTAGCAGTAATGGTCTTGGTGCCGGTGGCCCCAACAGCAGTGCTGGTAATGGTGCTAGTGGCAGTAGTAGCGGCGGTGGAAACGGCGGTGGCCACGATTTGATGGTTAGTGCATCTGGGGCTGGAATGGCCCTTGCTGGTGGTCGTGGGCCTAGCATGCGTGACTCAGATGACGACGACGATGACGATGACGGCGGATCAGATTCTAGCTCTGAAGAAGAGTAGATTTTGATATGATGATGATGATGATAATAATGATGATGATGATGATGATGATGATGATGATGATGACATGATGTTCAATGATGAAAAAGAAGAGGCGTTTTATCTTTTTTATAAAAAATAGTTCTTATTTTTTTTTTTTTTTTTGCTGTTTCTCAGTTCTATTTTCGAATTTTTTGTTTTTCTGTATACTACTTTTTATCGAAATAAAAAAATATAAAAAAGAGATGCTTGTGAAGTGTAGATGAAGATGCTTTTTTTTACAATCTTTAAATGAAAAGAATTCTAAATAAGTTTTTATGGCTTGTAAAAATTTTTTTTTCTCTATAAAGTAAATACCCAAATAAGGACTTTGCGGCTTACCAAAAATGTCCTTAAAAAAATTAAATGCATACTATATGAATATATCCTAATCAGTTAAGATCTAGACCGCTTAACACCCTCAGGTCGCACAATGTCTGTGTGTCTTCGACGTCTTCTTGAACCTTCCGGCCACCCCTGATGCTGCTGAAATGACTCTTCTTCAGGCGCACTTAAAAGTAGCCCGTACCCAGGCGCAGAAGACGGCACGTACTGCGAAGAATGAGGGTTTGGAGCTTGCGACCGTTTGTGGTGTCGCGGAGGATGTCGGGGTTTCTGGGCACTAAACGTAGTTAACGAGTGCTTCTGAAGCTGCTGCTGTTGTTGGCGTCGCGCCCAGTCAGGCTCCTCGCTCTGCCACCCAGAGTTGTCCATATACGAATCACCATGCATCACACTCCCCTCACCGTCCTCATCTGCTTCACCGTTATTCCCGTCATCCACAAACTCTGTCCCAGCATTGTAGTCAATCAAAGTCCCGGCTGCTTCAACACCATCGTCACTGTGGTTATCACATGACCACTCATCACAGTGCTTGGATGATGCAGATACCGTGGCCAGCGCTGCGGCCATTGTTGGCTGGTAAGATCGGGGCGGGTACTCGGTACGGGAAGCCGGCATGGTATCATGCTCTTCAGCAAACATCATTGTATCTGTGTGTCGACGTCGGCGATATGCCACTGGACGCATGCGTACAAGGTCAGGCCCGTGCGAACGCAGACCTCCAGACATCTTAGAAGAGGTTTCACGGGGGTAATACGCAACTGGCGCAACATTCATAATGTTGCTTCTGCGGCGTCGTGTAACAACCCTTTCCTCAAGACTAGTTTCAGCCTCGTCCGAATCTTCCAGTTGACCCTTATTAAAAGACATTTGTTCTTCTTCCTCACTCTCCTGGTCCATATCTTCCCCAACTTCGATTTCATCTTCTTCCCCAATATCTTCTTCTTCTATTTCGTAGGCGGGCATAGCCGGTCCGCGCGCCAGGCGCTGCTTAGTCATGGCCTGCATGCTCAGCTCCAGACGCTGCTGCCGCCGCATCGTCCCCATGTATTCCTCTAACATTCTTGTCCATCTCTTGAGTTCCGCAACTTCTCGCCGCAAACTAATATTTTCCCGTTCTAATTGCTGCATTCGACTTTCCATATTGGATCCCCGCAGTTGCCTAGATTGTGAAACCGATTCTGGGTTCGGTTTTTGTTTCTGGGCAACAGTTTCACCAAATTCGTTATCTGAGCTATAGGCCGTCGTTTCCGCATAACTGAATAAAGGCGTAGAATATCTTCGGGAAGAAGTAATATGTGGTGCGTGGATTACTGCGGCAGGAACCAATCTTTCCGATCGTCGCCTCGACTCCTTAGATCGTGCAGGTATTGCGCTGGCAGGTGGTGCTTGATTAAATTTTGAACGCATAGCGGAAGTAACGGGTGATTGATTGCGACGCTGTGTTGACCCAGGAGCCGCAGCTCGTGAATTTAAGTGGGCCGAAGTTACGGGTGACTGACCACGACTTCGAGAAACACCAGGAGTAAGGACGTGTGATGTTATACCTGGAGCAAGAGACATGGACATGGCAGGCGACTGGCTTTTACTTTGCTCAACTGGAGGTGTGGATGCTTGTACCTGCACTGATGTTGACGGTATGGCAGGTGAGTGGGGCCTAGTCTGCAAGCCCCCTGGGGTTGGGGCCAGGGAAAGCACATTATGAGAATATTCGTGGTCCTTTGAATAATAACATTGTTCATCGGGTTTTGAAGCTTTAGTAGATTTTGCAGATGCTGACATCATTGTTTCTTCAGCTACAGCCGCTCTAGCAACATTAGCACTGTGCGTGTTACGAGAGGTTAGGTAACCTGCCATACCAAGACGATGCACCGGAGAGGATGCTCTAGAAGATGATGACACATTAGTGATGACTGAAGCTTGAGAGATTCCTGGAGGTGAAGAAATCATAGAGAGAGTAGCAGTGTTCCCCACTATCGAATGGCCCATGACTTGGCTTTGATTCTGGTCTTGAGGGTAAGGCATTGGGCTTGACTGGTTCAAAGGACTTGAATGGTTGATAGGACTCATGATTATTTCATCAACACGTTGAGCTTCCATCTGGAATGCCGGCTCCAGCTTATAGTCGCGGCTGTCACTTTCTTGTTTGTTTGTATTTGTAGCAGTAACAACTGGCTTAACTTCTTCGATACCCCCAGATTCATCTTCATATTCAACAGGAGCACCGCGAAGTCTTCGCAGCTCATTGATCTGTTCACGTAATTCACGAATCTTAACTTCACGCTGGAGGCGTTCGCGCATGCGCATCGCGGCACGCGTACACATACTAGGTGACAGGTGTTCCCGCGCAATAGGTGGGCCTAGTCCGTAGAGAAGCTTTAGGTCATCAAAGTTTGGGGCAGCTGGAACACCGATTCCAGGAATGTAGTAGCCTGCGCACGCGGATTCTGTTATTCGAATTGCAGCAGAAGCGGAATCTTCTTCAGAGCTGTTAAGCAGATAGGTGGTAAGTGATGGTGGAGTTTTAACATCGGCAAATGGTGGGTTTTGACATCCAAGTTTGCGGTTGGCTGCGCGTGGGGTATGAATCCCAGGGACCTTAGATGGGGCAGAAAAAATACGATCATTGTCGGTGACTGGATTAGAATCGCACTTATCATCATGCTCGTCTTCAACATGTTGAGTACCGTCTTGGACGTCATGCGCACCTTGCGTCTTTTCTACATGATTACCTCCGTTTTGACCTTCTTGAATTTCTAATTCGTCATCCTCATCTTGAAGTTGCGAAACACCTAGTTCTATTGGCGAGCTATATCCATCTTCCAGTTGTCGTTCAGGTTCGTCACTTTCACTGTCATCACCATCGTAGTACTGAGGAGATGATGAACCAAGGCTCATTAGCTCCTCAGTTTCTTTTTGAGAACCATCTTCATTTTCACTTTCCTGCGAAGAATCTTCTGAAAATTGTTGAATGAGTGTAACATCTACTCCGTTGTCCTCATCTGGATCTGCAGGATATTCGCGAGGTGAACGGCCATTGACTAAAAGGGCTTCTGGGCTTGATAAAGAATACATTTCGGTTGGGTTTGCATGATATATCCGATTATCTGCCGCAGGGTTTATTGAATATTGCTTTGTCACACCTGAATGATCCGATGACCCGTTGATTGTATGGAACCCGAGAAGGGCAGGGCTGCTAGGTATTTTTGATGATATGGAAACTTTGACATTTTGTGAATCTTTCCCAGACGTCAGAGGCGGAGTATCGTAAAACTGACCTCCAGTGGATGACATAGGAAGCGTTGGTGGTTCAGATTCAGGAAGGTTACTTATTGTTGGGGGCGCTAACGACACTGGGTGCTTGTTGAAGGCAGTAAATGCATTTACTGGGGGCAGATGTGCTGATTTACTTTTCGACGTTACAGCGCTGTCTGTTGATTTCTGCAATTGGATTTGATCAGGATGTGATGATGGGGAAAGTGAAGATGCTAAATCAACATGTCGATACTTTGTATGGCTTGGTGAAGACGCGACATAAGCATGACCGAGAGTGTTGCGCGAAGGCGATGATGATGGAAAGTTTGAGGCAGAAGGACTTCTGAAAGAAGGCGCGGCTCCGACGGCAAGCTTAGACAGAGTGCTATTCTGTGGACAAGAAGAAGCTGAGTCCATCTGACTAGACAGGTTTATGTTTTATTAAACCAAAGAAAAGAAGGACCTGCCAGATGTTTTTTTATGACGAGAGAGTCTCTGGCAATTATCCTTTTTGATGTTTATTGTTTATAATTTTAAATTAGCTGGTGCGACTAGGCAACTGGTGGTTGTTAGGCGATTTTGTAAATAGTGGTTGTTGGTGGTGGTAGAAGAAAATAATATTAAAGATTACAAATAAGGCAAAAATAAATAAGAGCGCGTTTTACGCGTAGTTTTGGTGGCGCGTTAAAGTGGCTGTCTATTGGCAAGAACTTGTATGCGGCTGTCCCCAATCCAACCAAGCTCTTTAATATTAGTTTTCACCAGTGAAATGATACAATGAGCTTCCAGGATTTTAAAGACAGATCTTAATCCAGCTATTTATTTTGAAAAAAACAGCGTGTTTTGGTGTTTATCTAAAAGATATCTTCTTTTTTTACTTCTAGTTCTCATCATGTTGAACTGAGAAGGCCTGTTGCCACCTGCACCAGGAACATCAAATTTATGATCACATGATTAAAACAGTCACATTCTTTTTATGGAAGCATCGGTTTGTAAAGTACTCACAATAGTGCTCAAATATTCGCAGAGTACATTAAGGAAGACTCTGCCTAAGAAAAAACTTGAAAAAATTTTCGTACAGCCGCACTAACATATATTATCATGACTTTTGTAAGAAACCAATTGTGTAACTAAATATGTAACAAGTTTGTTCACCAAAAACTACACATCAGATCCCCTCCCCACACAACAGAGACCCGGACGGGACTTTGGAATCGTTGATGAAGAGTCAGATAAGTTACAGTTATTCTTAAAAAACTGAGAGAGAGTCAGATAGAAACAGAGATCCAAAGCAATGCTTTGGATTTTGTGTCCACTTTGAGGCCAAAATGGCAACTACTTGTTTGCAATATATTTCAAATTTCAGGGTTAGGTTTCACGTGACCACTCACTTTAGCTCTCTCGAGCCGCGCAAAAATTTTTTTTTCGTCGGCAGCCATTGGGAGTGTGCGTGCCCGCCTCTGCTCTGTCCTTTCCCTTCTACTCCCCCCTTTTTTTTTTTCTCCTGCCCATCTTGCCGTCAAGTCTTGTCGTTCGCAGCACAACAGCACATATCAGTACACAATGAGCTACAACAAGGAAAAGGAGATCCAGGACGAAGCTCCCATCCAGAAGGTCCGCGTTACCCTCACCTCGACCAAGGTCAAGGAGATTGAGAAGGGTGTGTATTTCTGATATACTCACGTTGATGGAGATGCCTACAGCTTTGGTTATATTTACTTGGCTTGGGAATCGTTTGTCAACGACGTTTGTTGATTTGTTTTTTTTCTGTCATTGTACTAACATGTTTTTCAGTCACTGCTGATATTATCAAGCGTGCCGCCCCCTTCACTGGCGACAAGAGCACTGACAAGGTTGTCCTCAAGGGCCCTATCAGACTCCCCACCAAGCACCTTAAGATCACCACCAGAAAGACTCCCAACGGTGAGGGTTCCAAGACTTGGGACACTTACGAGATGCGTGTTCACAAGCGTGTTATTGACTTGTACTCTAACATCTCTACTGTCCACAAGATCACCAACTTCCACCTTGAGCCTGGTGTGGATGTGGAGATTACCATGGCCCAGTAAATTCGGTTGCTTCTGTTTTTTGTAGGGGATATTTCATTGTTATAAAATAAAATAAAAATTTCAAAAAAAAAAAAAAAAACTAGGAAATGGATATAGGTTTAAGGTCTTTATGAACTTGAAAAATATATTCTATACTCAGATTTGTAAAACGCACTTTTGAATCCACCATTGATGAAGTCGAGTATCTGCAGTCAACTCTGGATGAAAACTAGTGCCCAAAGTTCGTCCCTGGCGCACCGCAACACAGAGCTTGCTCCCAGCTTGCTCCAGTGTCGTCAACACTTCAACGGGGTGATTTGTAACAAACTTCACCCATTCGGCACTTGGATTAGGTGACTGAACAACTAGAGACTTTTCAGCGTCTCTGTCAACAAGTTTTTTTGCCTCCTGAAATCCAAACAATGTAGGCTTTGTGGTAGAAATGTTGACGGCTTCAACAACTGGAGCTCTAATAAAAACACCTTCAAATGGCGTTTCAATTTCGGTTCCAAGATCCTTTAAGATAGGCATCTCAAGGGGCGCAATAAACGAGTCCAACTGGCTCCCAAAATGATTTCGAGACACTTTCACATCCAATCCTCCAAGAAGCTCTTGACCTCTTGCGGGACATCCTCCTGCTTCATCAGCAACTAGAATGAGCCCGGCACATGTCCCCCACACGGCCCGACCCTGTCTCAAAGACCCATCCTGATGAACCAGTTCGTGCACATAAGCACGCAACGGCCCTAACATTCCTGTGCGTTCTGCAACAAGCGATATGGCTGTGCTCTCACCCCCTGGAATCACAAGCCCTTCGCAAATAGAAAGCTCTTCTGCTGTTCGCACTTCAATCACACGAATCGATGCTCCCTCAATACTCCCATTTCCCCCCGTGGAGTCCATCTGGAGCGCCAATGCCGCCTGCTTCAAGTGCTCAACGTGCTCCGCAAACGCCCCCTGTAGCGCAAGCACGCCGATAGTAATCTCTTTAGCTTCAACAGTCATTTTGTTATTTTCTATAAACCCTCTATAATTTACCGCTAAAAATTTGTTAGTCCAATTAAAAAAATTCAATCGTGCTGTTTTTGTCAATGTATTGAGAAAAAAATGTAATGTGATAGACATCTCTTTAAATATATATTTTTTAAAACATTTAGTCATAAACTATTACACTATATTAACTACCACTATTACTACCATCCCCACTATTGGCCCGTAATGATAGCCGCCGGGTGAACTTCTGTGTGGGAATCCCAGCCTGACAGTAACGTTTCAACTTCATTGATACCCGTCTTCGCAAACCATTGTGAGTTTCTTCACTTTTATGTTCTTTGCTATATTTCAAAGGGCTATCACAAAATGCTTGAGTTTCACCAACGTTGCCTTTACCAGTAAACCCATTAAGACTAAGGCTGGTACAAGGACCACAAAAATCTATATTTCCCAAATACCCGTCACTATAAAGCGCACTAGAACCAAGACTTGAACAGAGTGTGGAAAAATTAATTGAGCCAGTACTCAAGGGATCTGACCAATCCATTTCGGATTTCGTAGCTACATGGTTTTCATTGCTGAGTGACTTCAAAGTACCACTACTAACCATACTTTTACCAGTACCTTGCCAGCAATTACAGTTGGGATCAGTACATTTAAATTCATCGGATGCCAACCATCGTTTAGTGATAATCATTGGTGGACTAGCTGCTTCTTGACATTCACTATTTGTATCGTTTCTAGAAACCTTTTCTACTGTCGTTGAAGGCGATTCTTCAATCACCACGGCAGACATTTCTTGGTGAATAAAGGTCGCCTCAGAGTTTCTCTTGCTCAAACTGTTAACGACTTGGGATGATTTGTAAGGAAGCATTGGACTATTGGCGAGTTTATTTTTGGTTTCTTCGACAAAAAACAAATGATGTATTGATTTCTCAACATGTTCTAACCCACTATTCGTTGTTGATTTATCTTTAAGCATATTGTTATCGACATTTCCATGATAAGTTTGTAACACTTTTTGCTGTTTTGGGTTGTTCAATACCATCGTATTCCTATTGTTTTCGTTCTCATTAAAGCTTTGAGTAGATACAAAGTACTTCTTGGCCAGTTTATATACCTGATATTGTTCTGGAGTAAGAGGTAATCCTTCCAGGAGACTGGGATCAAAGTCATCCAGAGCCGATAAATGTAATAGATCCATTTTTTTTAAAAAAAAGTGTATGGGAAAAGTACAACTTTACTCAAGTTTAGTTTTTTTTTCCTTTTATCTTACAAAAGTTTTACATTAGCTAAAAACATTATAATACCATCCTGGCAACAATCGATATCCATCAAATCTTGTTTTTTCCAATACTCGCTGTTTTAGCAGCCACTCAAGTAATACATTTATTTCTTTAATCATCAATACTGGTCTCAATCGCTCATGCAAAAGATCAGCTGTGATTCCAGGTCTCCCATTGATAAATATCAACATCCACAAGATTAGCCGTTCAAAAATTGGGCCACTCATTAAGCCTTTAACACCGACCCAAATATATTCACCCCGTTTACCCATTGGCAGTGGTGTATGAGGCCTTATAACATGCCCTAGTGGTGGCACAGCTCTTATGGTACTTTGTGCAACTGGCTCAGCTGTCTTTTTGACATCCTCCTTTTGACAGTAATTTACTGGTGTTCGTACAACAATATCACAGTCATACTTTGACTGATCAAAGTAACGTTTTCCAACTAGTTTGTTTTTATCAGAAGTGGTATTTTCATTATCCTTACCATTTTCCTCTTTCTGCATCTTTACAGGTATAACGTCTGCCTGTAACGCAGCAATTAAATCTATTACGCACATCATGTTGGAGTCAGTAATAGTCCGCGATACGATGTAACCGTTATTCTCCGAAAAAGCAGTTTTTATATTGTCGAAAAACCGACTCGCAGTCATGAGAATGTTAGGATCAACCCACAATGTAATCTTGGACATGAACCGATCAGAGAACATAAAGTTGCGACCAGGCTGAACTTTTTCAAAGTCGCGAGGAATGTAAACAATCGCACGCTCTTCATCAAGAGATTTAATGGCGTCATTAATCGTCTCATCATCGTAATCTAGAAGCATATCTCGGGCAATCTCTGAGTCATATAAGCGCTCGGGAGTGCTAATAAGTGCCTTGATTGACGTTTTGGCCTTACCAACTTGGGTGTGCTCTTCCTTCTTCTTTTCTTCAATTTGTGGCATTTCCGTCCGTGGTGCAGCCATACACCAGTCTGCCAATTTAGAATTGACCTGTACCATCGATTTGTTATTGAGAACAGTATCATATTCTTTAGTATATGTTGAAGGAAGAATAATATATTCTTCTTCGAACTTCTTTCGATCATCAAACAAGGCTGGTGATCCATCAGGATCTTTGAGAAAAGGTGATTTTAATCTCCAATATCCGACTAAATATGGAATATCTAAATCATCAGGATCCATGAGCTTGATTTCCCCAGATTCGTAGCCACGCTCAAACAGAGCCATCCAAATGTTGATAAGTTGATAAATTTGTGTAGATCCACCGATTTTTCCTCGGCTTCGAGACCATAAATTGCGTGCTTGAGTTGCTGAAACATCCGGATACCAATGTCGAAGTTCTTTGGCAATTTTTTCCCAGTCCATCTTAATTAATCCGCCCTCAGAAAATGACCTGCAAATAATGATCACTCGAACAAAGGTATCCAAATTAGTGATATTTCTGATAACAGCCCGCTGCCCTCTTTCCCTTCTACGCAATGGCTTGTTTTTCTCTACCACAGTTTCTTCCTCAAATGTTTTGGGTTTCAATTTGCGAGCATGCTTAAAAAGTTTGCGTGAGACAGCATTATCGCGCAACAATATAGGGTGTTCACCTTCAATGAAGTATCGCGGTCGTCTTCGTCTTTTGGGTTTGTTTTTCGGAATTGCAACGCCAATATCAACGTTTGAGTTGTTACTATCTTCTTCATCGCTTCCATGAAACCTGCGGCTGCGACGTTTTTTAGTGGCATCGGCGCCCTCACCAGGAATACGCCGACGTTTAAGAGTAGTTCCGTTAGCCTCATCATCTCTAGATCTATCATCACCGATATGTCTGCGTTTTCTTTTACCTTTTCGAGTTTTTTCACGATCAGTATCGGCCTTTCTAAGACGTCGAGATTTAGATTTAGGAAGCAATCCATTGATAGATAAATATCTCAGGTTACTTCGTCGAATAACGCTCTTATACTTTTCAGACATAACCAAAAAGTTTCCACTTGCAGATTTTCTTGCGACGCTATGCGGTGCAGATCTGTTTTTAAGAACCTCCGTATTTTGAGAAATGCGCTCCTTTGCTTCCTTAACGCGGTCGTCCTCATCTGAAATACCATCAGCAACTATTAGCGATTTCGAAATAAATTTAGCTCCCTCTTTACTTCTGCGTGGCGATATGTCTTCAATGATACGAATTGTCTCATTTTCTTCCATTAATTTAATCATTTTTTCATATGTCTTCCTGTCCATGCTTGATCCATTTTCTTCTTTGAAACGATTATTAAATTCCGCCAAAAAGGCAGTACCGTTTTCAGCGACACCATTACTTAAGTCCAATATTTCTAAGATTTGCTTGATACGTTTTTGATCACCAAGACTAACAGCATATGTTGGTTTTCGAGTAAGGTTGCGCCCTCGTTTCACAGGGATTTGACTATGTTGAGATATAATTGACATTATCGAATTTTCGGTAAAATCTTCGTCAACTAACCCAATATTCTTTTTATCCTCATGGAATTGATCAACGACTGAGACCGGCTCATGTGTTTCCTGAGGATTTTGGGTGTTCTCAATCTCATTATTATTTTGATAATGAACTTGAGAATTATGGACTTCTTGAGTCTCTTTACTTTGTTGTGTATTTTGAGCTTCTTGAAACTTGTGAATTGAAGGGTCAACAATAATTTCAGGTTCACTAGCAGAGATAGTTTCTTTCTGAGAAAACTTTTCAACAGGAATACTTTGAGCTTGAACCACCAAATTGTTTTGAATATCAGAAGTTTGAGATTTTTCCTGTGTATTAACATCAGGTTGAACAACTGAAGTCATAGTCTCGTTTGAAGCTAATGTTGTATCTGGCTGTATTGCTGTTTGAGAGCTATCTGTTTTTGATTTTTTAGATGGAGTTTCATTAACTGGATTTTTACGAGGACGGCCACGTTTTTTCCCCCCTGTAGTCGGAGCAGACTCAGGAATAGGTATATCAAATCCATCTTTCCGTAGTTTTGAAATTTCTCCATAGAACACAGGTCTTGCCTGGCCGTCAGATTCGGATACAATATTTGCACGACCAGGCAATGGAATGAAACGGCCCTTTTCCATTGCAGCCAAACTTTGAAAGGCTGGCTTTTCGCTAAAAAAGAAAGACCCCCATATTTCTCTTTCAGGTTCATTGTTGAACTTTACGTAGCCTGTATTTGTAAAATACCGATAATACTTTATCCGAGCAGAAAAATCAACACCACGAATGACTAACAAATGACCTAATGGAGAATTAATGTATTCTTTCAGCTGGTTTGTGGTCAAAGTTCCTGTAAGGCCATCTAATTCTTTATTAACAATTCGAGTAAAACTGCGACCAGTAAGTTCTTGCAAAATAACACCACCTGGAATACCTGCAGCACCGTAATTCTTAACAATTTGAAAAACTTGGTTAGTTAAGGTGTAAATAAAATTGATTTTATGCTGAACAACATTTTGATTTTTAGATGCAGCTATTTCTTCAGAATTGGCTTCATGCATTTTTTCCAAGTCATTTGGTCGTAATTCTTTTTCATTGATAATGCCCATAGTTTTTGAGCTTTCAGTATCATCCATTCCAGTATTCTCGTTTTCAACTTCTTCGACATCTTCATCATAATCATCATCATCATCATCTTGTTCATCAGGATCATCCGAAGCAGGCAGGTCTTTAAGAAAGCGAACACAAAGATAGCGCCGATGTGGGGTATCCTCTCTGAACATGACTAACTGTTCAATATATCCTTCCTTTGAAAGTTTTCTTAAAATACCACTGAGACGAACGCGTCGAATATTAAGTTCTTCCACCATATCGAGATAAAAGAGAATATTGCGTGGTGCTGCTTTTAAAGCTTCCATAACTTTTCGTCGAATAAGTGTTTTATCTAGATTTACAATGTGCGATTTTTCTTTTAGACCGATGTTAGTTCCAGGCTTTTTCAAATTTGAGCCTTTTGTTTTAGAAACTGGGTCGCGCTGAGCCCAGACAAACTTATGAAATACCGAAACATAAGTCCATGAGCCATTTGATATGATAGAGTACTTTTTGATAAGACCTAACTTGATAAGGAGATTAAGACGGCCTGTAAGTGAGCGAGCATCTTGCTTGGTTACTTTGGCAAGTGTGGCACTGGTGATACCTTCTGCTCGAGCATGCGCAATTTCACATAACAGTTGAAATGGATTGGCACCAATATCTGACTGTGCTTTAGACATACCAGTCAGATGGTGCCAAAGCTCATCTTCAGACAGCACTATGCTAAGAGTTGACTCTTGATATTTTTCAAGAACTTTTGAATATGGCCACTCTCGATGTTCTTGGGGAATCTTAAAGCAATTAGGTTAGATTAGATTAGGTTAGATTAGTAGTGGAGGTAGCAATAAACATACCTCTTCACCGTCATGTAAAATGCGGGTTTTTTCTTTGAGCTTGTTAATCCATGTCCATAAGATAGATTTATAAAAATCGTCTACAACAGGGACTAATGTCTGAACGAAGGTCCATAGCCCAGTAAAAGGTGTCGCTAAAAAGAGAGGTGTAAGTAAAAATAATGGTCATTATACATTTAAAAAGAAGAGCTGGGCCAAGATTGAACCCAGACATAAAAAAATTGAAAAAAAATTGAAAAAAAATTCCATTGATAACAAAAAAATATAATCCGAAAACATTTAACTGATGAAATATTTCACAAAAGATTTACAAATTGTGTAAAATACATACGAGTCCTAGAATTGTATGAGAGTTCTTCAAGAATGGTCTTCACGAGCTCCAATGGCGAAAGAACAATAGAACTTTCAGTAGTCATTTTTTTCTAAGATTCCCAAAGAGAAATATCGTAAAAGAAAACTCTTCAACAGGAATATTTGAATCAACAATTATATTTCTTAAAATTATATATAGAATGGTTTGTGATGTTGTAATTAAGCGTGGTATAAAAAAGAATGCAAAATATGGCGGGTACGCGTGAAAACTACATTCATAATTAATTTAATAGTTACCCTAACCCTACACACAAACTTGTAGGGAGCCTGCCAAAGCCTAAATGAAGAATAAAGTAACTTGAACAAAATCTTCGAACTATCTCTGCATAAATCGAAAGCTAAATAGATCACCTGAATAGTTTTTATTTGAACAGAAACAACAAGCAGTGTTTGAGAATTCAATTGACAAATAAATAAGAGGAAGCAAAAAAAAAATACAAAAATTGAACTGTGTTTTAATTTTTTAAGGAATAAGAGACGGTTTTTTTAACCCTAACCTTCTAAACTGTATTCCAATACCATTAACAAAGTTTTGTATAATAAATGCTGGGTTTGGAAACACTGGTCTGCTATCTTAGTAGCCGGATCATGGTCGTCGTTTTAAGTAAAAAGTCACGATAGCAGTCAAAACCTGATATTGTCAATTTATGAACATGATTTCAAAAATTGAGGCATATAGTCATCAGACCATCAGTTTTGGCAGTCGCTAATGTGTGAAAAACTGAGTAACAATTAGGGGTTTCTCCAGAGGTATCGACGCTATCACGCTTCTAGAAGCTTAGCAACAGCACAAACATATTTCGTAGACGATATTCCCAAGCTCGCATAAACAAAGGTCTCTACTAATTTTTTCAAACTAGCTTACAATTGAAAATTAATCAATAGAAATACCTTAGGCATGAAGAAATATGGTTGTAATAGCAATATAAATATTAAACAAATATTGGTATTAAAATCTACAATGAGTTAAAAAACAGTAATATAGTAATCTAACAATAAAGGAAGAATATTATATAAATCCATAAATATAAGATAAATCTTTCGAATCGTTAATATCTATTGATTCAATTCTATTCAATTAAATTTTTATTAATTTCATTTCCTTATCAGCTATGCTTCTTTGGATACCTAGGCTTTTACTGAAAGTACAACCAAATGACGTTTTAAATAATAAAGGTTTTAAAGATAAAAAAAACTCATATTTTTAACAAAAAATTTAAACTTAATAGAACTTAAATAATTTTTTTGTTGAGAAGTTTGATTTTAAATTGGTTTTTGCTATTTTTTAAAAGCATATATTTTATTGTATCGGTTAACCCCCAGAAGCCGCTCCTTAAAATATATCGTACCTAAATATACGCAGAAATGTGTTTTTTATGGAATGGAGGTTTTATGATCATTTCCACAGAAACACGGCATGAGCAACACTTTGAAATTTTTTTGTTTAACAATTTTTTTTGTCACCACATCCTTTGGTTAACTCCCCTTCATTTTCACCCTCCAAGGACTACTTTAAGTATCATACTTGAAGGCTTCTTGTTATACTTCAAAACAGAGGGACATTTATTTCATTTTTATTTTTGACAGCTACTTTACAAAACGGTTTTGTTTTTCTACAAGCTTTTTCCCCCCTAGCTTGCAGGTAGAATATAATGGAACAACAACGACACGGCCGTCCTATTCGTGATAGGTCCTCAAGAAGAGTAAATCCTTATGCAAGATTTAAGCCTGAAACTAACCAGGGTGCCAATTGTGATCAGGTATGTATAGCATTTACAATTTTTTTGACGCGTTTATTTTGTCTAATGAAATTAGGCTGGATCTTCCATTATCAACAAAGTTAAATCGCTTTTAACATGGACGAAGACGCCAGCAAATACAGGACACGACGAGGGACTAAATTCTCAAGGCAATAACACGAACAACAGCAAGTCATTTTTTGACAACTTTAAAGTTTTTAAGTTTCAAGCCCCCAACTTGTCGCGGTTTGGTAGTAATAATAGCAGCAGCAGCAATGACAACTGTACATCTTTACAGCTTTCTAAATCTGAGCAAACTGGATTAAGTCGTCTTGGTTTAGAAAATTTGAGTGAGGAGGAGGACTTGTCAAGTAATTACCATGCTCTTGCAGAGTTTTTTGAAAAAAAGGGCTCTGAACCTTTGACTGAGATTGAAGAAGAGGGTGTGAAGTCTATATTGCGACGAATCCAATTGAAATCAGCTGGAAATAGCCCAAATAACAAAATGAGATACCCTGTGGCATCTATTCATGCACCGTCACTCAATAGATTTGACAGTATCCCCAACACAGCTAATGCTTTTATGCCGCGAAATGGAAAGAAGCAAAAGGCACAACATGAAAGCTCCGAGCCTTCACCGCTTATCAAATATACACCACTGTATTCTGGTAACACCAAACTCCCTTTAGAGACAACTAAATTTAAACTGCGGAAACTAAACAACCTTGCCTCTATTTCTACACCCTATAGACCCACCTCTGATTTAGAGTATTATCAATCTCAAGAGGATGATGAACAACTTCCTGATGTCAGTAATAATAATGAAAATACCGCATTAGTCAAAGCAACTGGGGATGATCAATATTTAAATTCAAAAGAAATGGCTACAGCTGAAGAAGAAAAAGAAATGAGCCAGACAGCTTCAACTATGCTTTCACTCATTCAACCTCCTAATGAGGACAAAAAGGAAGAAAACGATAAAACCCAGGCAAATAAGCCTTTCATTAATCCATACGCATCGACTGCAGCACGTTCAACACCACGAAATAAACGAGTTCGTCGGCCGGTCGCCACAACGACGTTGTCTTCACCTTCAGGAATCGTTAAAAGCTTAGAACAAACCATGCCTGAAGCCAAAGACAATAATACAGAAAGCTCAGGGTCTACATCACTTCAGCGCAAACAAAACACAGCATTTGTGGACAAGTATAAGCCAGCACGCTCTTCTTTGCTTCGTAAATCGCTTGGTCCTACTGCCGATGAGGGAGAGTCGTCAACGCGCAATAGTATGATATCCACAACAATCATTGATACACAACCTAAATTCACAGCCCGGTGGTCTGCTCCTGAGTTTGCAGATGAAGAAGATGATCAAGGCGACGTCAAATTGGACGATGCTCCGAAATCATCATCATCTCCCCAGTCATTGAAGGCGCCTCTATTTTCTTTTAACAAGTCTAAAGAGAACGCAATCGAAAACAAACCTGCAGCTCCTCTGTTTACATCTGGCCAAAATAATCAGAAGAATAAGGCCGAAGAAGATAAAGGAAATTCTGAGAAGACTTCTGCGTCACTGTTTAGTTTTAGCAACACTTCTACTAATAAGCCCATCAAGCCGCTTTTTAGTACAAGTAGTGGTGCGGCGACAACAGCGGCGATCACGCCCACTATTACACTAGGTTCGAATAACATGATTGCCCCTTCGGCCTCAGTCGTCACTAAGCCACTCTTTTCCACCAATACATCGGCAACGCCTCTTTTTAGCACCGGCGCCACGACACCAGCATCTGCGTTTAATTTTAAAGGGTCGACCACCGTCTCTAATAATGGGGAATATTCTTCTGCACCAGCAGCTGCAACACCCACGCTTTCGACGTCTACTACAGTTCCTACGACATCACCAATAAGGCAGATTGGATCACCTGTGAAGTTTAGTTTTCAAGGGGCTCCTATCTCTGGGGCCAACAGTGGATCTTTTAACTTGAGCGTGAATGGCAGTGGTAGCATTAATAGCAATGGCAGTCAGGATAATAACAGCAGTAATAACATTAAAGCGCCCCTTTTTAAAACCGCAGCAAACGGAAGTGGGATCAATGGCAATAGTGCAACAACAACAGGAACATCATCTAGTACAGGCAATGGTCCATTTCAGTTCACCGGCATTGTCAACGGTACTAGCGGCAATAGTACAGCCAAACCGTTTGTATTTGGATCAAACCAACAGCAATCGGCATCAATAATAGGTAATGACAAGAATAATGATGGGTCGCATAAGTCGGTCTCAATTTCCGATTCGATGAATATTGATTTTGGAACGGTTGATTTTGTGAATCCACCTTCAAGGAGGGTTGACGAAGCAACAATCCAAACCCTGAAGGAAACGGAGTTTATTTTTTAGTTTAGAGCATGAAATGCGCCAAGTCCCGGATTAATATTATCTATATAACATATTATTTTAAAGATAATTATTGAAGAAATTTTTGAAGTTTAAATCGTAAAACAGGCTTTTTTTTAAGACCAGTTATCTGCTGTTAGTTTTGTTAGAGATGGTTTAGAAATACGCGCGAGAGTAACCAGCGGCTTGGGATGCCCCTTCCTGCGAGTCATAATAGACGCTTAAAGACGCTCAAGAATCAGCCAGAGGCACGCGGGCAGGCGGCGTTATCTATCAGTGTTACGTAACTGGAGCATTTTAGATGAGTCATCACATGACATGCCAGTGGCCCAAAGTGGTTTTGATCGGTAATAGTGGAAGTGGTATTGATTAAAAGATAAGGAAGAGCCGAGTATATAAATGTGCCACTTTCCCCAAATTTCTAAAGGACTTTCATTTACTTATATATACCTTTAGTTCTTTTTTTTTTAACATTATTATAATTTTAGATTTTATTTATTTATTTTTGATAGATTATTTTACATTTATTTAAATTTTCTTTTTCTTTTTCTTTTTTCAGACTCATATACATAAACACACACATTATGGAACCTTTATCTACTTATTTTCATTGTCCTCTGACAGATGAAACCGGTACACCGCTAGTCCAGTGGATTGCACGATATACTGGGTCATGTGTTTACGGTACTGAATCGACATTATCGTGGTTCTTTGGATACATTTCTCTTATTTGCTGGTTGGGTGCTCAGCTTCCCCAGATTGTGACAAACTATCGCAACGGCTCGGTCGAAGGTTTGTCACTGGGTCTTGTTTTCAACTGGTTTCTTGGTGACTTTACGAACTTTGTAGGATGTGTGCTGACCCATCAACTGCCCTTCCAGACGCTGTTAGCTCTGTATTACATTTGTGTGGATCTAGTTCTTGGTGGTCAATTTTACTATTACACTCGTCCCAAAAAGCAAAGGTTTCATCTTCATAATCACTCGCATGTCCAGCGCCATAAAAAACACAAAAACCATGCCCATATGGCAGCAGAAGATGAGATGGAAGCCCTTTTAGAACCTCAAACATCTTCATCAACAGGCACCATACCCACTACAACACAATCAATGCAAATTCCCGGCAACCATCCAGCTAATTTACCTCCAAACGAACCATCATCAGTTGCCGATGACTGCACTATTTCCAACTCGGGATCTTACCCATTTAAGAATCCTTCGACAATCAGCCTTAAGGCTCTCTTAACTTCATCGTTTGTTTCATCGTTTTCTAAGGTGCGGGGTGCCCCCCTGTACTCTCCTCCACAGGAAGATGCATTCGATATTACTACAGCACAGGTTTCATCAAGCAGCATTATCAAAACCCTTTCGACTGGACTATTTTCGGTTCTTGCAATTAAATCAGAAACAATTGGCTTTATTTTTGCATGGACGTGTACTGCATGCTACTTGACGTCGCGAATTCCTCAGATTTACACAAACTTTCGTCGTAAGTCCACGTCTGGCACGTCGATCTTGCTTTTTCTCGCAGCATTAACCGGAAATACTACTTATACACTTTCGATTCTTTTGTCACCCGCAGCCCGTGGACCAGGCGGTTGGGAGTTTTTAAAGAATGAGCTTCCCTTTTTGTTGGGCTCAGCAGGTACCATTATGTTTGACGTTACGATTTTTATCCAGTGGATCATCTACCTGGATAATAAGACAGCGGTTGAACTTGATGAGGAGAAGACGTGCAGCAACGTGGTTGGTGCAGCTGGGTGCGCGCCATCATCGATCATGATTTCGCAGGAGCATCTTGCGGAGACCCAATCGCCCGGATCAGCTAAAAAGGGGACTTCTGCAGCCACTAGTTCCACATTTTATTCAGAGTCACCCATGACCCAGGAGGCTTTGCGAATTGTTGCACAAAGGAACTCAAGCGTTGCTTCAGAATCGACTCCGCTTTCTGGTTCACCTCCACATGGGTCTTACAGTTCTTTGTGAATATTACGAGCATTATTAACGAGAGCGCAATCTCTCTTTTTTGGACGGGTAAACTTTAAGCATATATAGATTTTTATTTTTTTTGGCATTTTTTTATATATAATGAATAAATACATGGTTTTTTTAGAAGTTTAATTTGTATATCTTATTAATTTGTATATCTTATGAACTTTAAAGGATCGAAAGTTAGAAAGAATGTTTATTTCATCTGAAGACGCATCAAGCCCAATTAGTTTTTGGATAATAGAGTATTGTGTCTCCTTTTTTATGACGCAAGAGGTGATTTAAACGAGGAGAGCTAGTAAGAAGATAATCTTTGTTGTCAATATTGTACATATTTTGCTTTTCAGCAAAAAAGGACTTGTAAATATTTTGAAGATATAAACCTTTCAAGGATGTTTTTTTTCCAGTTTCTTTTCTTTTTTTTTTTTGAATTGTCAAAAATTCTGTTGCTTCTTTCATAAATGTTCACGTGCATGTTGTTTTTTATGCTGGCATTAAAGTCATCACATGAATGCAATGACAGCCGTGCACTCTTTTGCTTCTTCTCCTTTGGTTTTGAAATGCCGGTATTCCTAATCAAAAACTATACCTCGATCTCGTCAAGTTACTTTGTAAATTGGCTGCAAAAAAAAAGACAACACTAGTAGCAATAGAGTCATGGTAAATAACAAGTTTTGGGTTGAGTGTTGATCAGAAAGTTATTTTTTCAAGCTTACAGATGAAAGCGATTAGCTAAATAATAGTATTAAAAAATAACACGGAATTCTACAGGAACTCGTGAGGTCTCTCTTAAAAATACGCCTGACTTGTTCAAATTTATTATTATTAAATTAATATTATTTAAAGCTCGGAAGCGGGGGAGAAATATCAAAAAAATAAAAAGAGAGCTGGCAAAATGCCAGCAAGTGGAAACCAGTGCGAAGGAGAAGGTAGGAAAATAATGAGTACATTTGCGGAGGAAATGTGTTATAGAACTTTCTATATCGGCCAGATTTTATTTTCTAATATTGTCTTTGAGTTCTTTAATCGCTCTCATTTTTATTTTTCTTTAATAAAACAATAGAAGTGAGAAAGAGAATTTCAATAAATCACTATTGAGGCCCTTTCATGCTTTTGTTGAATTGGTTTGTAATTTTTGGAACAAGCTTCCGGATTAGGAATGCTGTATTTCCACCACATTTTTAAATATCAGAGTCATACTCTCAAAAAGATTACATATATTTTTCTGAAACTTTTAAAACCACGCAATCTTTTGTCTAGATAGAGGGGATGGGGAAGGCGATGATGAATTAATTACTGTCCATTTTTATGAGAGTGACCTGTCAGGTTGTCTTTTTCTTGCTCTTTCACCCACCTAAGTTTGCCTCTGGTTCTAAGCCATTTCTACTACCCCAGACTTCGGGTTCCCCATTGGTCAACTAGATAACCAAAAAAGAAAAGAAGAAAAATAAAATAGAAATAGATGCTTATAGAATTTCTAAAAAAATTAAGGTTGGACTCCTGGGGGTTCCCTGGATCGCATTTCAGTGTGCCTTTTAAATCATCTATTTGCCCCTTTTTCCCTGGATGACTTTGATGATGAGCTTTGTTTGTAGAATCTTTTTAAAGTAACTTTTTTTTTCTCATTTGTTGCAAAAATTTTACAGATTTCTTTATTTTGTTGATAAATACCAAACCTATCATTTATTGATAAAACAAAAAGGTCACACTAGCTACTTGACCGATCTGTTTGATGTCGTCATGTGTGGTGTGAAAAGTCGTAACATTAACAGAAATAATATTGAACGAGAACAATAATAATACTGAAGCATAATCTAAGAAGCGTCATTCGGTGATTTTTCAAAGGCTTATGCATCTCTTGTTCTTTCCATGGCCACTTCAAAAATTGTAATCGCATTAAATCTGACAGGCCCAATACTTTTCAACCAATTGTATCAAGTTCCAGATTCATCCCATGGTTTTGTCCCGGAAACCTACGGACCTTAGTCTTATTAAACAACCATTCGGCATGTAAACCTAATAAATAGTTAATCACTGGTTAGACTACAAATGTTTTATTTTCAAGCGCAAATATAATTCAAGCTTAAAACGATAACCTTAATTTGCTCCTAAGTAACAAAAACAATTTTCAAAAAAAAATGTCATAACCTTGAATGCTTTATTTAACTTCACTTCATCAGATTAGAACCGCTGTTGCCTGCTGGGCTCAGCCGGAAGGTCTCCGGGATTAATTTTCAATGTCACCAGTTTAACAAATGCGTGACATAAGTGATCTCCACATTCTTTCAGGATGCTAGCTACTAGTGACCGTTAGTGCTTTCCCCCTTTTTTTTTCTAGCAATATTAGTGTATATGTTAGTCAACATTAGCTTCCCCACATTTTGTGTAACTTTTTCCTTTTTATTTCCACGTCTTTATTATCGTGGTTGTATCGACCATAATCTAGAGTCATAACATTAATATTGACGCTGTTCTTTTGGTTTCTACAATAAAATCGTACTTTGGTTTTGGTACTTGTATTTTTATCATCACCAAAATGTAATTTCTTTCCTAAATCTCTTTCAATAAGATTTAATTGTTAGCCATGAAATGAAAGCTAACTACCTGGTGTTACAGTTGCCTGTGTAGCTGCAAGAGTCTATTTTGTTTGTTTGTTTTTTTATCACATCTTCTGTGTTACAAATTATATTACAAATGAATACTTGTAATTTCTTAATCCACGCTGTTAGTTTTTTTTTTAACTAACTTGGAATTCTGTTTTTCAATGTTAGTTTCTAACTGTTTGCTGTCAATCTTTTTTTCTTATCTTGATTTGTTGGGTTTTGGTTAAAAATCAAAATATTTGGTCTAAGTAACCCCCTTCATCTAACCCCTATCAAATTCATTGAAATCAATTTTTTAAAAAAATTTTTTAATAAACTTAAAAAGATGCGCTAACCCGGACTCGAACCGGACCCTTGACAATGGGAACGTCAAATTCTAACCCCTAAACTATTAGCGCTTGTTACTACATATTTAGATTTTCATTTATATAAAGTAACCTTTTTTAAACACGCGATTTTGTTTTTAATTAGTAATTGTCTAAATGACTACAAGAGTGGTTATAAAAAAGATAACAGCATAATCTTAAGCTGTATTACTCAATCAGCGTGCTGGTTTTTGACATCCGCTACCAAAAACCTTGAAAAAAAATTCCTAAATAGTGTTAAATTGAACTAAAAATGTAGAATTTTTTAAGGTTTCAGGAATTCACTTTCGTTGATTTCGCTCAGTTTATTAAATTAAATAGATGAAGGCGAAGGATTAGAAATCTTTTGAGATTTCCCGCGTACGTTCGAGTTGTGCTGGTAGCGATGGCTTTTTACGTTTTTTGTTGCATTTTCATATAAATTATATTCAGAAATTTTTTTTTACTCTTAAATATTCACTTCAACCGCCAGTGGCAAGTCTCGGCTACTATTCCCTACAAGAAAACGGTATTTACCTCTAGGCACAACCCAGCTTTGACTTTCCACATCCCAGACACTCAAATCTCTTCGTTGGATTTTAAAGGTTAATTTAGCCGATTGTCCTACATTAAGATATGGCTTTTCAAACCCTCGAAGTTGTCTGGGTGGCACATCATACTTCCCTCCCTGAGGATATTCCACATAAAGCTGGAAAGCGTGTCCTCCAGCAAATGGCCCATTATTTACAGCGGTTGCCGTCAAAGTATACGCCGTTTCAAAAAGAGCAGGGTGGCCTCCCAAACCACCACCTGCAAGTGGTGCATTGGTAATTGCATCCGTCACATTCACACAAGTCCCCTTGACATTCCCTACGTCTCCAGCATTGCTCAACCAAGGATAAATGTACCGTGGCACAGCGGCAAATCCTGGAGGGAAGGTATACGCATCTGAATTAGTAGGTTTGTTGCAGACCAATGCAGACACAGGCTTTAGGGGGGGAGGTGCTGGCAATTTCTCCGAGGGTGCAGTTCCAGATTCAACCTTAAAGTCAGACAACCCAAATGACGAATAAGACAAACCATAACCAAATTCAAATCGTGGCGTCAATCCATGCTTATCAAAATATCTGTAGTCGACATAAATTCCTTCAGAGAAATCAGCCTGGGGTTTGCCGTCACCAGGGCTTGTCACTACAGATATATAGTCCTTGTCGTCGCGTGCAATTGTAAATGGGAGTTTACCACTAGGGTTGCTTGAACCAAATAGAACATTAGCAATTGCACTGCCGGAATCCTGTCCACCAGGAAGTGCAAAAAGCACAGCCTTAATGTTAGGATGATCAATCCATCGCTCCAAATTGGCCGGACCTACCGAAGAAACAACCACAATATTATTCTTGTTTTTTTCTGCTGCCTTCAAAATCACTTCATCTGCATTGTGCCATAATGATGCATTATTACGATCACCATAATTTCCATCAAAGCTTGCAAATCCTTCACCAGCGTTTGTAAGAGCAAAAATAATATTGACGTCCGCAATAGAAACCTTGCTGTAAAACCCATCCAAATTAAACGAGGTAAAGTCATAATCAACAGTCATGCCAAGTTTTCGTGCAGCATCATTCACGGCTTCAAAAGGTGTCACAAAATGCTGAAAGTCAACTGCACCAGAGCCCCATCCTTGACCCAGCGCACCATCACTGCATGCAAAATCAGGTTTGCAATTGGCTCCACGTGGATCTGGACCAGCCGCCTTGCCAAAAATGTTAATTTTGCGAGGATTAAGATTACCTCCAACAAGTGGCAGTACATGGTCTGTGTTTTTAAGCAATACAATACCCTCAGTTGCAACTTGAAGTGCTGCTGATTTTGATAAATCATTATTGCTAGCAACCACATGCTTATTCACTTCGCGCCAGCCAACATTACCAAGTGGATGTTCAAATCCCCAAGTGTCCTTGGTCCAAGAAGAAAAATTTGGACCCCCTTGTGTCGCGTTGCTACTGTCCAATCCCACATAATAATAGGCGGCCAAAATGCGCGTAGCCATATCATCCAAGCGCCAGTCGCCTAAAGATCCATCTAGCACTGCACGTGTCAAGCGACTACCCCAAAATGTGTCAGGACTTGTGAAATACCCAGAATCGCCAGGCATAGCCATATCCAAACCAGCTTGTGCAGAAGGAATACCAGTCTTCATAGCCCACCAATCTGACATAACAAACCCTTGAAACCCAAGCTCTTCTTTAAGAAGTTTATTCATCAAATATGAATTTTCGCAAGCATATGTATTGTTGATAGTATTGTAGGAGCACATAACTGAACCTACGCCTTCATTCACAGCATCGGCAAATGGCCACATGTAAATTTCGTGTATTGTGCGGTCGTCAATATTGCTGCTAAGAGATTGGAAAACTGGTCCGCTTCCATAGTATTCTCCGACCTGCCTAAAGTGTTCTTGCTCATTTCCAATAAAATGTTTAATGGTGGCGACGAGTCCAGCTTTTTGAATTTCACGGGTTGTCACACGAGCGGCAACACCTTGCAGGTAAGGATCTGCACCAAATCCTTCCCATGTTCTGCCACCAAGAGCGTTACGACCAAGAGGCCCCACTGCAGGTCCCAATACCACATGTACGCCCTTAGATTTGTGTTCCAATGCCAAAGCCTTTCCACGGAATGCAATCAATTCCTTGTTAAATGTGGCCCCGGCCGTGATTCCTGCTGGAAAAGCTGAGATAAAATCAGTAAACCGCACACCTAAAGGACCATCCTGCATGCACAGAGCAGGGATATTAAACCGAGGAACTGAGCCAGTGTTTCCCACACATAAGTCTGCTTCCCAACCTGACCCTGTAGTCAAATTCACTTTTTCAGGAATAGTCAACTGTGAAACAACATTACGTGCACGATCATATGCTTTACTCCATTTTTCGTCTGTTGTCAATCGTCCGCCAATTGCTGTTTACCAAAAAAAAAAGTTAATTAATGAAATTATAAATTTATTCAATGATTTTCACTTACGCGATTTTAAGTATTGTGGTGATGTGAACTGTGCGGTTACAGTCGAACCTGTCAGATAAATGGCTGTTAAGCCAGTAATTATTTGAAATTTCATTAAATTTATTCTTAGGATGAAAAAGAATGAAAAAAATAATATTAAGAGAAAGAAAGGGATATTTATACATATATATATGCCAATTTTATTATTATTTCCAAATTCAGAGTCAGCGCGAAACTGTTTTTTTGATTCTTCTTTCCTATTTCCATTAGTTAAAGATGAAAGACGATTCTGGCATTTAAAGAGCAAAGAGACGTCCTCATGGTTAAAGTTAAAATATGCATCTGACATCATCGTCTTAGATTTTATGTTTTTTATATACCCTTAAATTTTTCCCAAAACCAGTTATTTTCTAAAAGAAAAGGCTTTATCCATGTTCATATGATTAAAAATCTTTCGTATAGGCAATCATGTGAATCAAAAGGCTTGTCGGTGCCGCGGCATTGTGCGGCAACATTTTTATACTTTTCTAAGTATTTCGGAATAAAAAACTAAAAAGAGATCAATGTCTAGATGATGACATGAAGTTTTGGTGTGTATGTTCGATGTGTCTGAAAAATTAATGCTACCAAAACGTGAAAAAATAAAATAAATAAATCGAAAAAACTGAAAGATTTTGAATTTAATCATAATAGACATTAAAGTAACTTAATTCATATTTGATTGTTACTAATTCAAATTTAATAATTACAAGTTTACAACTTTCCAATGAAATTTTAGAATCTGTATTTGAATTCTTGCTTTGTTTAAATCTAATTTCAATATAAATTTCAATCCGTAGACCTTGAACAGTCCAAATGAATGGGTCTAGAATTCAGTATATGAGTAACAATATGTTAAAATTTTTGATTTATTTTTGCTTATTTGGGTTAAAACGCAAAAATCTTTTTCTTGATTTTTTTTAAATATATGTTTTGTAATCTCTTGCTTGTCATATAACTATGAAAAACCAGAATCATGTTTATTTTTATTACTCCAATTATATAATGTTTTAAAAAATAAGCAAATAGCAAAATAAATAATAATAATGTAATAATTTTGCTAGAAACCCCAATATAGAGGTTTTATTAAAACTAACTTCCATTCCTTCATATAGAATAAATTTTAAAAAATTAACAACAAGCGTTAATAGTTTAGGGGTTAGAATTTGACGTTCCCATTGTCAAGGGTCCGGTTCGAGTCCGGGTTAGCGCATTTTTTTATTTTTGGAAAGTCAACAACTGACTTGATCAAAAATTTGTAAATATTTGAGGTGTTACAAAAACCTTTTTTTTCTATTAAAAAAATGTTGCTCAAAAATAATTTCTTAATAAAATGTCTTTTTTCTTATATGTAAATGATCAAAGTGGAGATTTGATGATAAGAACTATAAATAAGATATTTGGTGTATCATTACACCAAAAGAGCGATGTAAAGTAACAAAATATTAAAAATAAAGAGTGCAAATTATACTATTTAAAAATAAAATGATGGAAAAGGAGTAATTTTATAAGACTTTGGCATGCACCATTTTTAATTTGAGCGTCGCTCATTAAAAATTATTGAGACGTAATATACAGATAAATTACCTTGCAAGGTAACGCTATAAATATTTTAAAAGTAAACCATATTTATTAAAACCTAAAATCTAAATATATATTTTTTTATAATTTTTTATAATACAATCTAATGATACAAAACTAAACATTAAGAAACAAACCAATAAAATAACCAGGTAAGGGGAAGAAACCGTTGTGAGAAGAGAATGAATAAGGTGGAATGGAATAAAAGAGTGAATGGGGAAGTCATAATTTTTTTTTTTTAATTTTTTTTTTTTTTTGAGGGGGGGCATCAATCATAATAAAACGTCATAGCAAGAATTGAGGAAAGTTCCTCTTCAAAAATCATAATGTCGTGAAAGGGCGAGAAGTTTGGGAATAAAGGAATATAAGAGATTTTGTAGATCTCTGTTCGCCAGTTTTTCTAAAAAAGATAGAAAAATGAAAGAATGGAAATAAGCACCATCATGAAAGAAGAGGAAGAAACAGGGGTAGTACCACGTCCAGCAGCATTCAAACTTTCAACGGTAATAGTAGCAACGCCACCATTGACAGTTGTGGGGAGCAAGATTCCAGTAACCACGTCAGTTGCAGTAGCAGAACCAGCAGAGTTAGATCTGGTCGTAGTGTAAACGATACCAGTGACCAGAGTTTGTTGACCACCGCTGGCCGAAGTCATAAAGGTAGTAATCTGCTTACCAAAGTACTGGGGCAGAGCAGTAAGGGTGAGTGTGTCAGTGGCAGTACCAGAAGGCTCAACCGATTCGTAAAGAACACCAGTGGCAGTCGAAAGCGATCCAGCAGAGTCAGTGGTAGTGTAGACAACGGCAGTGTAAGGGATGGTAGTGGTCTCACCACTGAGAACAGTTCCAACAGTAGTAGTATAAGGAAGGTCAGGGTTGGGAAGGTGGTGGAGAGTGACGGTGACGACATCACCATCAGAATTGGTTGTGGGATAGAGAATACCAGTAACGTCTTCCGGATTGCCATTGGCATCAGATGTGGTAGCAAAAACAACACCTGTGACAGTGACAGTGGCACCGAATGCGTCAGTGGTTTCAAAAGTAGTAGTGGCGGTAGGAGAAACACCAGTAACATCAATGATATTATCGTCGGTGCTCTTAGGAAGGTGGTGGAGTGTGACAGTAACAATATCGCCCTCAGAGTCAGTGGTAGGATAAAGAATGCCAGTGTAAGAAGAAGTCTTGCCATCGGAGTCAGTAGTTGGAAGAACAACACCAGTAACTGTTACAGTCTTGCCAGAATCATCAGTTGTCTCAAAGGTGGTGGTGGCTTCAGGAGAGACACCAGTGACATCAATGAGATTATCATCGGCGGAAGATGTGGGAAGGTGGTGAAGAGTAACTGTAACAATGTCGCCCTCAGAGTCAGTGGTAGGATAAAGAATGCCAGTGTAAGAAGAAGTCTTTCCATCAGCATCGGTAGTTGGAAGAACAACGCCGGTAACAGTGACAGTGTTACCAGAAGCGTCGGTAGTCTCAAAAGTAGTGGTAGCTTCAGGAGAGACACCAGTGACATCAATGAGATTATCATCAGAGGCAGAAGAAGGCAAGTGGTGGCCAGTAACAGTGATGATATCACCATCAGAGTTAGTGGTGGTGAAGAGAATTCCAGTATAAGCGGAAGTCTTGCCATCAGCATCAGTGGTGGGAAGAACAACACCGGTAACAGTGACAGTATTGCCAGAAGCGTCAGTGGTCTCAAAAGTAGTAGTAGCTTCAGGAGAGACACCAGTGACATCAATGAGGTTATCATCAGAAGCAGAAGAAGGCAAGTGGTGGCCAGTAACAGTGATGATATCACCGTCAGAGTTAGTAGTTTGGAAGAGAACGCCCGTATAGACCGAGGATTTTCCGTCAGCACCAGTAGTAGGAAGAACAACACCAGTAACAGTGACAGTGTTACCAGAAGCGTCGGTAGTCTCAAAAGTAGTGGTAGCTTCAGGAGAGACACCAGTGACATCAATGAGATTATCATCAGAAGCAGAAGAAGGCAGGTGATAACCAGTGACAGTTAAAATGTCGCCATCAGAGTCAGTAGTTTGGAGGAGAATGCCCGTGTAGACCGAAGATTTTCCGTCAGCACCAGTGGTAGGAAGAACAACACCTGTGACAGTGATGATATTGCCCGAAGCATCAGTGGTTTGGAAGGTGGTAGTGGCCTGGGGAGCAACGCCAGTAACATCGATGAGGTTGTCGTCACTAGAAGAAGAAGGAAGATGGTAGCCGGTAACGGTGACGATGTCTCCGTCCGAGTTAGTGGTTTGAATAAGAACGCCAGTATACAAAGAAGTATGACCTTCAGAGTCCGTGGTTGGGAGAACGACGCCAGTGACAGTGACGGTATTGCCGGAAGCATCCGTAGTGGCATAGGTCGTCGTACCCTCAGGGGTCACGCCGGTAACGTCAATCAGGTTATCATCGCTAGATCCAGCACCAGATGTTGGAAGACGACGGCCGGTGACAGTGGCAAGCTTGCCATCCGAGTTTGTAGTCGGGACAAGGAAGCCAGTGTAAGAAGAGGTTTGGCCATCGGTTCCAACGGTGGGGATAACAACGCCTGTAGCAGTAACGGTATGACCAGAAGCATCGGTAGTCTGGAAGGTAGTAGTAACTGGAGCAACACCAGTGACATCAATGATGTTGTCGTCATCAGAACTAGCAGCAGAAGCAGCAACAGCAGCGGTAGGCAGGTGGTGGCCCGTGACGGTGACAAGATCTCCATCAGAGTTGGTGGTCTGGTAAAGAACACCGGTATAGAAGGAAGTCTTACCGTCGGACCCAGTAGTGGGGAGCACAACGCCAGTAGCTGTGACGGTCTTACCCGAAGCATCGGTGGTCTCAAAAGCGGTTGTGACAGGTGCAACACCAGTGACATCAATGATATTGTCATCAGAAGCACTGGGAGACGCTGTCGAGGGGAGACGGGTGCCGGTGACATCGATAAGATCGCCATTAGAGTTGGTAGTTTGGTAGACAATACCAGTGACGGTAGAAGGCTTGCCATCGGCGCCGGTAGTAGTAATTAGAACACCGGTCGCATCAACGGTTTTGCCATCAGAGTCGGTGGTTTTCAAAGCAGTAGTGGGGAAGGAGCCAGTGACGTCAAGAATGTTGTCGTCCGAAGCAGTAGCGGCAGCAGCACCACCACTACGAGGAACAGCAGAGCCGGTAACATCGATGAGATCGCCATTGGAATCGGTGGTGGCTTGGAGGTATCCGGTGGCAGTGACAGTGGCACCTTGAGCATTAGTAGTAGGATAAATGACTTGAGTGACTAGGTAAGTTGAGCCAGCGGAGTTGGTTGTGGGGAAGACGGTAGTGTGAGCGGCAAAAGCAGCACCGGAGGCAGCAGAGGCACCAGTAGCAGTAGCAGAAGCACCTGAAGCACCTGAAGCACCCGAAGCACCAGATGCAGCAGATGCAGCGGTAGAAGGAGCAGTGCCAGTAACGTCAATAATGCTACCGTTGGAATCGGTGGATTTTGCGGCAGCAGAGGCCCCAGAGGCAGTACCAGAAGCAGCAGAGGCTCCAGAAGCAGTACCAGAAGCAGCAGAGGCTCCAGAAGCAGTACCAGAAGCAGCAGAGGCTCCAGAAGCAGTACCAGAAGCAGCAGAGGCTCCAGAAGCAGTACCAGAAGCAGCAGAGGCTCCAGAAGCAGTACCAGAAGCAGCAGAGGCTCCAGAAGCAGTACCAGAAGCAGCAGAGGCTCCAGAGGCAGTACCAGAAGCAGCAGAGGCTCCAGAGGCAGTACCAGAAGCAGCAGAGGCTCCAGAAGCAGTACCAGAGGCAGCAGCTCCAAAGGCAGTACCAGAAGCAGCAGAGGCTCCAGAAGCAGAAGCACCGGCAAGAGTAGAAGGACTAGTACCGGTGACATCAATTAAGCTTCCATTAGCATCAGTAGACTTTGCAGAACCTTCATTAGAAGCAGTGACGGTAACAATGTGAGTTGATGGGCCAGCGGTTGCAGAGGCAGCAGAAGCAACTGAAGCGACAGAGGCAGCAGAAGCAACTGAAGCAGCAGAAGCGACGGATGCAACGGAAGCAGCAGATGCCGCAGATGCAACTGAGGCAGCAGAAGCAGCAGAAGCAGCAGCAGCAACTGAGGCAACTGAGGCTTGGGAGGCGAGAGAGGCGGCAGAGGCGGAGGCAACGGCGGCAGCAGAAGCGAGAGAAGCGGCAGAGGCGGAGGCACCGGAGACGGCGGCGGCGACGGCAGAAGCGGCCTCGGAGGCGGGAGAGGTACCGGTGACGACGACGAGGTTACCATTGGAGTCAGTGGAGGGTTGAAGGAAGCCAGTAGCAAGCTCAGTGTTGCCTGCCGAGTTTGTTGTGGGGTAAAGGACGCCGGTGACGTCAATAGTATTTCCTGAGGCGTCAGTTGCAGAGTAGACGAGTTGGGTTTGTGTGCCGGTGACGCTACCTTGAGCATCGGTGAGTTCACGTGCGGTTGTGTATAGAGTTCCGGGGATAGCAGCAAGGTTGGTGTTGTCGGTGCCAGCGGCAGTGTTTTCGGATCCTGCGGTGACGGTGACGGTGACAGTGACGGGTTGAGGAGTGAGGGTGGGGACGCCATCTGCGCTGAGGGTGATGATGTTGCCGGCAGAAATTTCACCAGCAACGGTGGTTACTGCAGCGTTGCCGGCCGCGTTGGTGGTGGCCACAGCTGCGTTGGCAGCTGTGCCGGTTGCGGTGGCCGCACCGCCGGTACCTGCATCTGTGGAGGCATCTGTGAGCCAAAGGAAAGAGAGAGGGGCTGTTTGGCCTGTGACGACCGATTGCGCGTGGGCAAGGACGGCGGCCGACGCCGTTGCGAAGACCAGAGAATATCTCATTTGTGTGTGGAAACTATATAAGGGGTATCTAAATGATGTGGAGGGGTATCTTGAAGTCTAATAATAAATTAGAATTAGAATTAAGCTTTTTCAAAAAGTCGATGGATGTATTATTGTTGAAATAAAGATTGAAGAAAGGTTTTTTACAGAAATAGAAAGTGATGTTTGAAAAATAAAAAATGTTCAAAAAAGAGAAAGGCGGGTTTGGAAAAGGTTTATATAGTTTTTTTTATTATATTCTTTTGGTAATATAGAATTTCAAATTTGGGAAATAATATATATGGCCTTGCTCATTTTCAAACAAAAAGGAGGCGGTAGTTGAGGCATGGTCAAAATGAGGAGAGCGAGAGATTGAATGACTAGGTGAGTATCCGCAAGTTGAATCTCGTTTGAGACTGCAAATAACCCGAACAAGTATATAAATCGTGCTATTATATCGGCAGGGGTAAAAAAAAAGAATAAAAAAGAAAGAGTTGAAGCTGAGAAATGTAGAAGAGAACCCAGCCAGTCAGCCAGCCTTTTTTTTTTCAAGTATAGACTTTGACAGGTTTTTTTAGGAAGGATTTAACCAGCCTTTCCTTCAAATCTTGTGGCATGGAAGCATTCCGATGCCAGAAATGAAAAAAAGAAGGGCGATAGAAAAGGGGGGGGAGAGAATAATGGCGAAAGAAAAGAAATTAAGCAGCTACCCAAAGTGGATGAAAGCACGGCTACGGTGGGAGTCTCCGAGCAGTCCAGCCAGCAAGCCATTTGGCAGGACAATTGTAATTACGTAGATGTAGGGAATTGAGCCCAGCCAGTCAGGCAGCCAGACGAGGCGAGAAAAAGTCGAGAGTCCACATTGTTTTTGCTTTTTTTGCGGGTCAAAAAAGTTTAAAATCCCAATAAAGCGCGAAAATGGCCAAAAGGGGGAACTCGGCTGTCTCCACATCGGGTCAGCCGCACATTTTGGGAAAAGGTTAAAGCGTGAGACGGGAAGATTGAAGGCCATTGGTAAAAAAAAAGACGTCATTGAAATTTATTTCAGTCGTTATATTTACCTATAGATATATAATAAAAATAACAATTGCCATTATCTTTTTTTGTATGCCCATTTTCACATTCTGCCAAACGCCCACAACCCCCCCACACTAGCCATTGTTAATAGGCGTGCGTCTTAAGTGCGCTTTGGCCCGACGCACGGCTGTGCCTCCTCCTCGAGTACAGCCGCACATTCCAAGTCTTTATTTTCTTAAAGTCCCACGCACCCTTCATTGCAAAAAAATTATTTCATCAGAGGAAAATCCCCCTGGGGTCGGTTAATAGGAGGAAATCGTCTGTTCAAGGGCTTTTAAGAAAAGCTGATCCTTGAGTTCATCGTCGTAAAAATGACTTTGACTTGGCTTTCCCCCTCGCCTCCCATAAGCAAAAAGCTGTTGTCTTCAAATAGCGGAAAATCCAAATAGTCATCAATTCTAAATTCATCCATTTTTTTACAGATCCTTTTTCTGAAATTGAAGTATTCGAACTTCAAAAAAAAAATCTCCTGAGTCCAGCCTTCTCCAGTACATTTAGCCGTTAAAAGTTGAAGAGCCCAGCCAGCCAGCCCAGCTGCTAACCCAATCCACCACCAAGGCGTTTAAATACGCGTGTTCAAAGTCACATGACACAATTCCCCCCCAAAACGCGATTTATCCGCCTTACTGTCGTCATAAAGAAAAAACCTTTTCCTCCAATAACAGCCCCTTGCAGAAAACATGTATCAATTAAATAACTTCCATAAAAAAACTTGGCCCCTCTCAAAAAAAAAATTGTATCGTTGAGATTTTTGACATCTACCACCCTTCAGCATATTAAATATCTGACATGCCAGCTTTCTTATCCCTACATTCCGACGCCGTTCCAACCGCCCTACTGCTGGCTATTTCATCGGCCCTTCTTGGCGCGTATTCCGCATATCTCGTCATCGATGCTCGGGACTCGCACCGACACTCTCAATCCTCCACTACAAACTCCCCTCCCTCATCTCCATCCTCACACTCAATCGAGCTAACCGATCTTACCTCTTCAAAATTACCTACTATCCCCCTCGCCCCGCTCCAGCCGGTTCGTGCCGGCGTCGAGGAGCTCATTGGTAACACCCCAATGGTCGAGCTCCGCTCGCTCTCTGCTGCAACAGGATGCCGCATCCTCGCCAAACTCGAGCTGGCAAACCCTGGAGGTTCCGCAAAAGACCGGGTGGCCCTCGCAATCATCGAGGCCGCCGAAGCTGCGGGCCAAATCTCCCCCCATTCCGGGGATGCCGTCTTCGAAGGTACCTCAGGATCCACCGGCATTTCCCTCGCCATGCTGGCCCGCGCCAAGGGCTACACCGCCCACATTGCACTTCCCGACGACACCTCCACCGAAAAAGTCCAGCTGCTCGAAACCCTCGGCGCTGTCGTCTACAAGGTTCGCCCAGCCTCTATCGTCGACTCAAACCAGTACGTCAACTTCGCCCGCCGCAAAACAAACAAAATCAACGCCGCCGCAGATGCTGCCGCCGCTGAAAACCCAACAGGCCCGCGCCTTCCACGCGCTGTTTTTGCCGACCAGTTTGAAAATGAAGCAAATTGGCGCACCCACTACAAACACACCGGCCCTGAAATCTTCTCCCAAACAGATGGAGGCAAGCTCGACGCGTTCATCACAAGTGCCGGCACCGGTGGCACCATTTCCGGCGTTGCCCGCTTCCTCAAATCCAATATCAAACGCTCTCCAGGCTCCGCTCCATTTCGCGTTATTCTCGCCGATCCACAAGGCTCTGGGTTCTACAATCGCATCAAGTACGGCGTCATGTACGCGCCCACCGAACAAGAAGGAACCCGCCGCAGACACCAGGTTGACACCATCGTCGAGGGTGTTGGTCTCAACCGTATCACTGCCAACTTCCAGGCCGGCGAGCAGTACATTGACGACGCGGTGCGTGTGTCTGATAAAGAGGCCCTTCAGATGGCCAAGTGGCTGGTTTCACACGATGGCATATTTGTCGGATCCTCCTCCGCTATCAACTGCGTCGCCACATACCGTACCGCTAAGGCATTGGGTCCAGGCCATACCATTGTCACCATTCTATGTGATTCTGGATCTCGTCATCTTTCAAAGTTTTGGAAGGAAGCTCAAAGCGTTGAATCGTTGGAAACTCTGGACAACCTGTAATTAGAATCACGTGAGACCATTTATAAACAAGGAGAAAAAAATAAACATTTTCCTCGCTTTTATAAAACAAACATAGACTTTTTTTTTTACAAACCAACCAACCAATATCACAAACCAGAGAAAATATATAAACATAAACCTCTTTTAATAATTTCTTAACAATGGCTAAAGATCTTGATTCTTTGATTCTTGAAGGCTCTAAAAAATACGCGTTACGCGACTTTGAAGCAGCTACCGAAATCTTTGCAAAGGCCTGTGAAGAATACTCTGAAACCCATGACACAGACAGCCCTGCGCTACTTTTTCTTTATGGCCGATCCCTTTTCCAAGTAGGCGTCAGCAAGTCCGATGTTCTTGGCTCCGGAAATGACAATAAGGAAAAAAACGACGAAGAAGAGGCGGATGAAGAAGATGAAGCCAAGGAAAAGAAACCGGAGACAACCAAATCAGCAGACGAAAAACCAAAATCCAAGTTCCAGTTTGCAGAAGATGACATCACAAAGAACACCGAGAAAGAAGACGGTGGCGAACCGCAAAAACAACAGACTGGCGAAGAAGCGGAAGCTGAAGAGGAACAAAGTGATTTGGAAGCTGCGTGGGAGATTCTCGATACATCTAGAGCACTTTTTCTCACAGAAATTGAAAAACAAAATAACCTGCTGAAGAAATCAGATACACAGGCAATTAAAGACAAAATTGAAGAACTTCAAAAAGGTTTGGCCGAAACATATGATGTTCTTGGCGAAGTTTCTCTTGAATCAGGTAAGTTTGGACGTCTCATACTATTGTCAAAAAAAAAAAAACAACTAACTTCTTTCCAAAGAAAACTTTGAACAAGCTGTTCTCGATCTCAAGGAATCTCTTCAGCTTAAAAAGAAACTCTATGCTCCTACATCTTCCCTCATATCTGAGGCCCACTTTAAACTTTCACTAGCCTACGAATACTGCGTCGATGACCCAGAGCACCCAGCCAGTAAGCCCCACGAGTCGTCGACAACCGATACCGCTCTCGAGAACAAAAAGCGCGCCGTTGAAGAGATGGAAGCAGCCATTGCCATTGTCACCGCGCGCGAAAAGGCCGGCGAAAACAAGGACGCGACCCTTTTACACGATCTTGAACTACGTCTTAATGATCTCAAAAACTCAATCAAACACGGCGAGGAAACTGATAAACAAAAGGAAGATGTGATCAAGGGACTCACTGGGTCCTCGACGGCCTCCTCCGCGGCACAAGAGGTAGCAGCGACGCTTGTAAAACAGTCGATTGCACAGGCCATTAGCGGAGCGACAGATCTTAGTGGACTTGTGCGCAAGGGAAAAAAGAAGAAAGACTCTGCGGGAAATAAACGTAAGCTGGAGGAAGATGCTGCGTCCCAAGGCTCCAACACGAAAAAAATGTCGCGATAAGTTCAAGGCTGGATTATTAAAATGTGCCTCCGTAGGGTTAGGGGGAAATCTGTATTTTGTAGTGAAAAAGTGTAATTTTTAGTTTGAAAATAAAAAACTGTTTTGCGGGGTCTTTTGAAAACCAGTTACCCCCGTTTCAGGAACAACAAATTATACAGTCAACTGGATTAAAGTCTGGCAGAAAAAAATGCTTAAGATTAATAGTTGCATATAAATTTTTACTTAAAGTACTGAATTTTTATTATTTCAGGCTATAACATTTACTTAATAGAAACAGTATATAATGATCATTAACGCTTAACATTCACATACTAGTCGTACTCATTACTTAAAGCCACGGTCAAACTTAATGTTTAGTTGGACTTGGAGAGACGGGTCTGGAGCTGGTTAATGGCATGGTCAAGACGAGACGTGTTGACGTTGTACTTGACGGCCTGAGCTCTCAAAGATGTGAGTCTGGTGGTATAGGAAGCAGCCGCAGTTTGCATGCGGTCCTCTGCACCTCCAACAAGGTTACCGATGAGAACTTCAGCACCGTTGGTAACGGACTGAGCAAAGGGTCCAAGAAGAACGTTACCAATGGCCAGCGAAAGACCGCCCGTGAAAGGAGCCAAAGCATGGGCAACAGTGGCAATGGCGTTATCGATCTGGGAATCGGCACCAGTGATGGCAGCAATGATACGGTCAGCGTTGTGGGGCTGGCTGGGGTTGGATTGCATCTGACGGTTGTAAGTCTCAACAACCTGTTGGTGGTTGACCATGGACTCGCGAGCACCCTCGACCCAAGCGTTGGTGTTTTGGTCGGGGAAGTTGGGGGTGGTCTGCTGGTTAGCAGGAGCAGCAATGGCAGCGGAAGCAGCGACGGCGAGAGAAAGAGTCTTGAAGGAAACCATTTTTGTAAGCGAATGAAAGTAGTTGGAAGATTATTAAAGCTGAGAAGCGATAGTTGATAAGAAAGAAGTAGAAGATCGAGTGATGATGAAAAGAAAAAAAAAGGATTTCATGGGAATATTTGAGGATCTTTTATATCAAAAAAATCAACATATTTCCATTTGAAATATAATTCAGTCTAGCCCTTCGGTAAATTACAAATTGAAAAAAATGATGATCGTAAATTGAGGGTTTAATTAAACTCTCTCTTTTTTTTTCAGCTGGTTTCGATGTTAAAACCAAAAAGAAAGATGTATGTTTTAATTCATGCAACTTTTAAATGAAATTTAATCGAAAAACATTTCTCTCGTTACTATTTCTGTATCAGTTAAAGCGTTGACTGGTGATTGATTTGCACATTTCCAATAAATAAAAAAAAGATTATCTGTAATAACCGGGGTTTATTTTCATTATTCTAGAATTCATTAAATGTAGAATATTCAGGTTTTATTAGTGATACAAGATAACAAAAATTTAGGTAAGAAATTCAAATGTTTAATTATAAAAAAGATTCACTATTTAAAATCTATTGATTTCATAAATATCATATATATATTAATTAATAAGTTTTTGATTTAAGAACAAACTTGAAACTTCAACATCTTAGTGCTACAAATATTTGTGTTCTAGGTCAAATCCAGGATTTTATTCCATAGGATTTCCCCTTATCTAATTTGGTGTTTTATTTTGTTCGGATAAAGAGACAAATTTTCAGGTTCAACACTTAGTTTTTTTTTCTTATTTTTGTCTCATATGTTTCTTAGTTATGAATAAATAAACGCTTATTTTTTGAGTATTTTTTTCTTACATATCATTGCTACTAAAGTACTCTTTTTTTATTTTGTATTTCAATCATTAATTTTGTAGCCCTACAGAGCGATATTAATTATGCTCCATTTTTTTCAACGAATAAATATTAGCTACTTTTTATATCCATTCCATAGTTAAAACTGTAGATAATCATTTTTTTATAATATGTAATTACTTATTAACATAAATGAATTATTTTCAAGTAAAACAGAAATCCGTAATTTAACAAGACCATAGATAGATGTTAAGTCACCACTAAGTAACTACCACTGTAGTACTCAATTTTATATTACACTTGTTTTTATTCAAATGCTATAAAACTACATACAACAACAGGCCTTTTTATTGACGGGAAACCTCGCATTTGTTCAGTTTTGAAATCATTTGGTCATGGTTTTTGAGAAGAAAACAAGGGAAAAATAGCAAAAAAACATAGACTCGATACAAACGATAAATGGCACCAGGATTTCCAAAGGAACAAAAACAAAAGGTTTCAAAGTCCTGTTAAGGTTGCCATCAAAGTGATGAAAAAAAAAATTACTCGACAAGGTTTTGTGTAATACCTATTTTATCATAGGACTTGGCAATTCTGGTGCATAATTACAAAAGTTTGGCATTGAAAAGGAAATTTACAGCTGCGAGTATGATGGGCTGAATGCAGTTGAAGACATTTTAACTTAATGCTCATTTTTAGAAGACAAAACAAAGAGTAGTAGGGGCTTATCTTGAAATAAGCTTGCCAACTCTTTTGAATATGCCAACTGGTCTGTAAGATATTGAACACTTTGCCTCATTGATGAAGAATTAAAGAAAAAATCTTCAAATATTGATGATGTCAAGAAAAAAATAAATTTGAAATATTTGATATAGGGCTTTTTGCTTTTCATACGTTGAAGTGACGGTTTACTTAGAAAACTGTAACGTATAATCAACACTTCTGTAAAAAAGCTTCTCTCAACAGTCGAAGCCAAACAGATAGGTTAGGAAAAGATATATAATGGTAATTCAATTATTTCTGTAATTTTTTGGTATTTACAAAAAAATAATGATTGTGCTATTGCAGATAATCGCTACTTTATGCCTCAAGAATTTTTTTTCAATGCTCTGGGTATTTATGTTGATATCTGACCTAATGCTTATCAAAAAAACCTTTCTATGGATGCATGAAAATGGGATGTCCATGAATCCGAAAAACTCCTCGAACTACGCTTTTATATTTTCTTATGCTTGAATAGTTAAGGAAAATCTCAAAATCATGTAGGCTTGATTATCAAAAAAAAAAAAAAAAAAAAAAAAAAGAGGAAAAGATATAAAAGAACCAAGATTTACCCATGATGATAATTTTTTTTTGGAAATATTCATCACTAACAATGTTTGAAACTCTTAAGCGTTTAACTTCTTCTCTAAAAAAGATCTCCTTCTCTTCTTCTGCTAGTCCTAAAAAGGATAACTCCAATGGCAACGATATTGGTGTTATGTCGGCAATTTTCCTCATCTTCAACCGTATGGTTGGAACAGGAATTTTTGCCACACCTTCAGCCATTTATACCCTTTCTGGATCTGTGGGTGCATCACTACTCATGTGGGTGGCTGGTGCACTTATAGCGGCCTCTGGGCTTGTTGTGTACCTCGAGTGGGGGACTGCCATTCCCAAAAATGGCGGGGAAAAGAACTATCTCGAATACATTTACAACCGCCCTAAGTTTCTCATGGTGTCTATGTTTAGCTTTTATGGTCTTTTGTTGGGCTGGGCTGCTTCCAATTCTGTTGTCTTTGGTGAATATGTTTTGACGGCCGCCAATGTGCCCGTAGACCGTTGGAATCAGCGTGCTATTGGTGTACTCTGTATCACTTTTTGCCTCCTAGTACATTCTTTTCATGTGAAAGCCGGTCTCTGGATCCAAAATGCTCTTGGTGTGTTTAAGCTGGTTATCATTGCTGCCATTATAATTACTGGAGCAGTGGGACTTGCTGGTGGATTGCCTTGTCCTAGAACAGATAATTTTGTCAATGCATTTTCTGGGGAAAAGCCAAGTGGATATGGTGTTGTTATGGCACTTTATAATGTCATTTGGTCTTTTATTGGGTACTCTAACGCTAATTATGCTCTTGGTGAAGCTCGTGATCCCGTACGCACCCTTCGTGTTGCTGCTCCTCTTGCCCTCATTGGAGTTTCGGTGCTTTACATCCTAGTCAACGTGTCATACTTTGCTGTTGTTCCTAAATCAGAGCTTGTTTCCAGTGGTCGAGTGCTTGCTGCCTCTTTCTTTCGCCACGCATTTGGACCTTCTGCCCAGCGTGTTCTTGCAGCGTTTGTGTCGCTCTCTGCTCTTGGTAATGTCATGGCTGTTATGTTTTCTCAAGGACGCATTGTCCAGGAGTTGGCTCTTGATGGTATATTACCCTTTTCACGGTTCTTTGCCTCCAACAAACCATTCAACTCACCTGCGGCTGGTCTTTTTTCGCAGTGGTTTGTGTCTGTGGTCATCATGGTTGCGCCTCCACCAGGAGATGCTTACAACTTTATCCTCAATGTGATTTCATATCCCCTGGCTATCATTAACGCTTTGGTTGCTTTTGGTCTTCTCGTTCTTTCTTTGAATAGAAAAAAGTACAATTGGTTTCCTCCCATTTGCTCGCCCGTGCCAGTTACGATATTTTTCCTTGTATCCTCTTTGTATCTTATAGTTGCACCGTTCATTCCCCCTGCAGTAGCAAGCGAGAGTATTTACGAGCACTTGCCATACTGGCTTCACTGTGTTGTGGGCATTGGATTTTTTGTTCTTGGAGCCATCTATTGGGCTATTCGATTTAAAATGCTTGTGCGCATTTGGCCTAGTAGATTTCCTGAGACTCCTGAAAGTTTTCGAAACGAATGCAATGAAAAGGACACTCTGAACAAAGGTTTAAGTGACTCTGATGATTCTACTGTTTGTTGATTATTGTTTTTTTTTAGTTTATAAGACTTTTTATGTATTTGATAGTTTTTAAAAATTGAGTTTTTTTTTTTTTTTTTTGAAAATCTGGGGAAGAACCGGCTACTTATATTTGTCAGCATTTAGTCATATTCACGTGACTTGGCAAATGACAGACCTTTTAAAGGCCATGACGGCCACTAAAAAGCCTGTGGCCAATCAGCTGGCATGCGATATGGTATGACCGGGAAAAAGAAAAAAATCAAGCTCAATTTGTTACAACTTGTAATGTAACACAAAAACCTGCCCCCAAAAAATAAAATAAACCGGCAAGCCTTTCAAGAGCGCCTAAAGAAAAGTTTTGTCTGTTCGTTTCCTCTTCCTCTCCTTTTCTCCCTTTTTTCCCTCGTCACCACCATCACCACATCACCACCCCCCAAACCTTCCCGCACAGTTCCTTCACAATGAGCTCCCTCACTGTTCTCAGATCGGCTCTCACCAGATCCAGCATCCGCTCCGCCACTCCTTTTAAGGCTGCCGTCTCAGGTACGTCCGTTGCAAGGCTTCTTTTGATGGCCTAAACGTGTGTATGCTGCTGCTGCTGCTACTACTGTTGCAACTATATTCGTGCGTTGTGTCTTTAAACTTGTTCAATATTGCGAAACACTTTTCATTGGCCTTTATCGACAATCTAATTTCTTTGGAGCAACATTGATATCAATTTTGTTTTTGTTTTTTGATCATAATTTTTCGTCAACTGTTTTTCATAACCTATGTTTTGGTTTGCACCAATCATCTGCCTAGTGTATTAATATTGAAAAAAAAAGACCATAATACCTCCAGACACAACAAACAATAATCAACACACGAGTCAGCACCAAAAGCATCAACACACTTAACTCTTCATTATTCTTTTGTACTAACCTGTTTTTTTTCATTTGTAGCTCTTTCCCAGAAGCGTTTCAGCCACGGTAACCCCATTGGTGGCTCCACATACAATGTCCCTGACTACTCTGACTACTTGAGAGAGGACAGAAACTCCGACTCCAACCGTGCCCTTTCCTACTTCGTTGTTGGCACCTTTGGTATGGTTTCTGCTGCCGCCGCCAAGTCCACCGTCCAGGACTTCCTTTCTTCCATGTCTGCTTCTGCCGATGTTCTTGCCTTGGCCAAGGTTGAGGTCAACCTTGCCGCTATCCCCGAGGGCCGCAACGTCATTGTCAAGTGGCGTGGTAAGCCCGTTTTCATCCGTCACCGTACCGCCCACGAGATTGCTGAGGCCAACGCTGTCAACATTGCTTCTCTCAGAGATCCCCAGACCGATGCTGACCGTGTCAAGGACCCCTCTTGGCTCGTCATGCTGGGTATCTGCACTCACTTGGGTTGTGTCCCTATTGGTGAGGCTGGCGACTTTGGCGGCTGGTTCTGCCCATGCCACGGTTCGCACTACGACATTTCTGGTAGAATCAGAAAGGGCCCTGCTCCTCTTAACCTCGAGATCCCAGAGTATGAGCTCAATGGCGATGATCTCGTCATTGGTTAAGCATGTCACTTTAAAAATCTGACCAAAAAAAAAGACACGATACATAATTCCTACTCTCTCTATCTCTCCCTCTATTTCCCTCATCCTTCTTCCACGCTTGATAAATATTCTCTCCTCCTGCAAAAGAAATTGCTTACGCGTATTTTATAATAATGAATAAAAAAAATGAGAAAAAACATAGCCATATTATAATTCTTTACTTTGTATGGAGTCCTGTGCTGCAGCCTATTAGCAAGTGTTGAAATATCTTTCCCGTTTTCTTCACTTGTCCCATTGGTTAAAAATGTATTTATACTTTGGTTTTACACACGCCACTTAAATAGCTACCGCATGTTTACGTCTGCTTCGACCACCTTTCCGGTGATGTCGCTTTTTAACCATCATGCTCAAACGCCGACCAGCCAAATTTTCATCTCCTGCAACACTTGTAGATGGACCGTGCTTTAAATCACCATTATCACTCTTTTCCTCATCTTCCTCGTTATCAGCTCCATGCTTCTTATAATACTCAATGGCCTCGAAAATATCATCTGGCGGATTAAATTCAGCGCTTGCAGATAATGGTACCAAGTCATGTAATGCTGTTAAATTCCGTGGCCTGTAGGCAACCGTCGAGTCGTGCCGATTCACCTTCTTTGAACTACCTTCTTCCTGCCCATCCCTACTTTGAGTACCGCCGTACATGGTTCGCCATGAGACACTCCAATGAAATTTAGCATCCAGCGGTATCACCCGCCGGCGACCTGAATTTGGTACAACTGACCGTGACCAGCGGTCCTTATTCTTATTGAATCGAAACGTTGGCAATGGCAGCAACTCAATGATCCACCAAAACAGAGCCTCTAACAAAGTTTTTTCTGCGCGCCCATACTCATCATCCTTTTTCACTCCCCATAATCGCGCATCCAACGAATCATGGAGTGGTGCACGCAAACTAGGCAAAATCTCGTGATCTCGTAAATACTCTTCTACGGCCCCAGGTTTAAACCGCACTCCTGCCTTGATAGCCTCACCAATCAACCACCGAAAGGGAATGTCCCCAGCAAGACCGCCCTTAGAATCGGATGCCCATCCACCTCCAATATCACTGTGGTCTCCAGGAAACCAAAGCTCAATCACATCTGAGCAAGCTTGGTTATGGTCCATTGGACTAATTTCACCATGAATCGACCGTCGTGTAGGTTCATTCATTCCAGGTGTATCCAGTAACGAAATGGTTGTTCCTCTCGCTCTGATCCAATATGACGCGGGAAGTTGCTCGTTTTTTGTTGCAAGAGCTGTAGGCTCTAGTTCCTTGTGTTTGCACATGGGCCTCAGAGGAACTACATTATCTCCAGCAGCAAGCGATCCCGCTATGCTACTTCCTGCAATACTAGTTGTTTCAGTAATGTTTTTGCGTATTAAAAACTGTTCAATATTATGAAGTCTTTCGGAATTTTTGTCAAAATCTTCTTTACCCATAAGTCCCTTATCTTCCAATATTTTATGATCAAGCCCGTCAATCAACCGGCCACACTTTTGTAGCACCTGTGCTTCCTTAACACTATAAGAAATAGGATTTTTTGAAACACACTCGTCATCTGAATTTAGAATAGAGTTTTTTGGGCTAGGAGGATTTGACAAAAACTCTTCTGGAACATCTTCAAAATTATTGCAGCATTCATTGGGACAGCTTGCTATGGATTGTTCTTGCACATAGCGATCATCCACACAACCTTCATCAATAGATCTTGTACCCAAAACTTGCTCAGAAAGTGAAATTTCAGTAGGAGAGTTTCTGCGCGTACTGATAGTTGAAGCATTGGTATTAGGCGAATTGTTATTGTACTTTCCAGCTACAGAATAGTAAATATGCGAAAACGGGTATTGCTTGAATTTTCCTCTTCGCTCATCAATGCTCATAGCATGACGAATGTGACGAATAATGCCAGTACTGGAAGTATGCGGAAACATCCGATCATACAATATTCCTACAGAGTTTACTGAATCCAGTAATCCCATAAACTGAATTTTTACTGAATGTCGAGAAAAAGTTTTTTTGAACTGAAAAAAAGTTAGAAATGTTTTAAAACCAATTTTTTTAATTTACCTCGTCAGCTAAAGTCATATGCAAACCTGTACTTGGCTCATCTTTTAAATCTTTTCTTGCATATTCCCAGGTCTTGTAAATATTCCAAGCAGTCGGGATAATTTCTTCGAGACCAGGATGGATCAAGCCAACAAGTTCAATCATTCCTGCTAGTACACGCGCTGTGAACCCACCTCGACTAAAGCCAATAAGATACACACGATCATGGTCTTCATAAAATCTCATTAAAAAGGCATATGCTTGACGAATTTTTTCGTCCAAGGAGTATGCCGTGGCAGAATCAATTCCATTTTTGATAGTCTCCACAATTCGCAAAGAATACCCTACCGCTCCAAGAGCCTTGACATGAGTTCCAATACCAGCTTTTAACGTTACACAAAGTTAGATTTGATAACAATGAAAATTTAAAATCACTCACGCTGATAATAGGATATTTGTGTTGTTTTTTCTGAACGATCGAGGAGCTTAAAAAATTTGAGCACGTTTGTATGAGGATCAGCTCCAAATGTTTCGGATGTACCGTCAAAGCACATAATAATATTTTTACCCTTTTTAGGCGTTTTTTCTGGCGGTAGAGTTGGCGGTGTTGGATCTGGATTTGGTTGTGGTCCTTTAGGAGGCTGGACAGGGGGGGTCTCTGGGGGGTAAAACGGATCTGGTGGTTCAAGAGCTTTAAGATACTCGCTTTCATCTTCGTCATCACTACAACTTCCACTAGTATTGTTATATATATCCTGATTTTTATTAGTTGTGGGTAGAGCTTCAGTCTCAACAATAGTGTCGGCAAAGCTTCCTAAAGGACAATCCTGGTCTTCAAATGATGGGGATTTTTTACCATCAGTTTGTGGAATTGATAGGGGGGAAACAACATTTACATTACTACCATTGCAACATTGAAAAAATGAATCATTAAAGGAACTTGAATCAGAAGAAGTGGAGGAATCTGGTGACGGTATTGACGAGGGGGTTACTGGAGGTAACGGCTCTTGTGGCAGTGGTAACGGTTTGACGCCCAAAAACCCCCAAACGCCGCTAGGTCTTTTTACTGCACCATTATCACCAAAAAGTCGAAATTGAGATGTACTGCGTTTTGGGTTTATTGATTCTCCATCCTTTTCCTGTTGTTTTTGAAGCATACCTTTTTGGTGACTGGTTTTATAGTACTGTGTTGAACCCAAACTTTTTACCCCTTGATCGTCATCTTGCTCTGGGATAGTTGGCAAGGAGTGACTTCGGAACTTGTGGGTTCGACATTGCAATATTTGGTGTGGAGGTAGTTTTGGAGAAGAGATGGTTTGCATTGATACCGCTTTTTAACAACTGGATATTGCTGTTTTTTTTGGCGTTTGTAATACAAGCACAAAAAAAGCGGGATCAGGTAGGCTGCTAATATAGTAGACAAAACTGCGGCTTTGGTTTAGTTTTTCTTAAATAAGGTGGAATAGAGCTTTAAAATTTGCTGATAGTAACGAATAATGGCTTTTTTTTTAAAAAGAAAATTTGGCTTTAACAGGGAGAGGAACACCGATGTTAAATGTTATAAAGACTAGATTGATGCGGAATACTCTTCGTCGGAGTTGAAGATTAAACTTGAGATTCATAATCTTCCAAAAAAAAAGAATTAAAAAAGATGAAAAAAAATTCAGTAAAATGAAGGGAAAAAGTCCTTTTTATAAATTAAACACCAAGGTACAAAAAGTCCGTGACACCTTGTCAAAACCAACCACAAACCTGACAAGGTTGTGGAGGTTTTTTTGTGGAATAAACGAGGTGGGAAAAACTCGTGAGTGAGCCTCATTAAAAGAGATTTTACCTAATTAGGTAGTCCATACTTCTGAGAAAAGCCAAAAAAAAAAAAATCTTTGCAAATCGTTTGCTCTGGACTACATCATTACAAGATACAGTTGATAAAAACTCATATTAATTTTTTTGTCTGGTTGATTTCATTTAAAATTTAGTTATTAAAAAAACACCTAACTAAAATACCATCAAATTCAAGTCGCATAGATTCAATGATCCCAGCTAGCATGCAAATGGATCCACATTAATTCCGGAGATGAATTTATCTACATAAAATTGAACATATCAATTTTTCTTAACAATATAATGTTTCCATGAAGCGTCTTAAAACTTATAAGTTTAAACCGATTTCTTTAAAACAATTCAATTTTTTGTCCATGTTATATCCCAAACCAACCAGGCCAAATACAATGAACTGCAAATACTTTAACTACATTTCTACTGAATTGTGGGCTACCCACATGATTGTTTTGAATACAATGACACCTGAGGAGCAAAAAGAATACCTTAAAGTACTTGATGAGCAATTTGAGCAGTCGCTGATGCTCAATGACAATAGTTCCTCAAGTGAGTCTCCCACTTCTTCGCCCCCCACTAAACTGTCATATTCGGAATTTGTTGAATCTGATGATAAAAAACTGTTTTCTGCTTCTTCAGAAACTTATAATCAGCTATCTGTAAAAAGAAAGATAGACTTGATAGTTGCAAGTTCTCCACCTGGTCATCAGGCAGTTCTTATGAAGGAAGATTTTACAGATGCAGAGCTTAGAGAAATGAATAGGCTTTATTTCCAAAATATGTACAATAAATAAATAAATAAATATTTGGCATTGCCTTGTTTAAAAAGTTTAGTTAAATAAATGATATTGGCGATTTGAGAAACAATTTAATTATTTAAAAGCTGTATAGAGTCATCTGTTCAATAAAGAATGAAATTTATAACTGTAAATATTCGTTTACATTAATCAGCTGCATAAAACTAAAATCCTTGAGTCTATGTTAAATTTCATGTTTTTGGTAGTAAGTAAATAAAAATAACTAGTCACTTGAGAAAACCAAGTAAATTCAAGAATGAATTTGTCATTTTTTCTATTTACCAAACATTAAAAAAACTTCCAATAAAAATCAAAATTTTGTTATGTGTAGACAGAATTAAGATAATTATTCTGTATATGGCATTAATTAAGGATTATTATTGTCTGTCTATAGATGATATCAAGAAAAGAAAGTGATATAAAAATGTGGAAAATCCTTGTAATTTTCCAAAAAAAAAAAAATTAAATTCAATAAACAATCCATTAAAACATCCACAAAATTAAAATCAGCTGAAAAAATGAACAAAAACAGTTTCTCTACTAAAACTACTGGAATTAGAACCTGGTTCTTTTCCAAAAAGAGGGGCTACAAATCATTCACAGATACTGAATATTTTTACCCCAAGAATCTTCCTACTGTTGCCGAAGTTTTTGGAGAAGAACCCACTATTAACCCTTTTGAAGATCCATCTACTGTTTATGACTCAGATGACGAAGAGTTAATTATGAAGCTTTTGGAATTTCAAACTCAATACAAGATGATTGAGTCTCCCTTTAGTGATTTTATTAGTGAAGGGACATCGTTTTCTTCGACCATTGTTTCAAAATCATCTGGGAAGAAAATCCAAGAAAATCCATTTCTCCAGGAAAATGGTGGGTTTGATTCAAACTGCATCTTAACTTCTATGGATTCCTATAGTCAATTTCCCACCTATACTCCCGGGTCCTCAAAACATAAACCTTTGGAGATTGTTGACCCTGATGTATTTTGCCCAACGGAAGACGATGAGTTCTATATGACAACAGTTGAATTCAAGAAACCAAAGAAATCATTGAAAAGCAAGGTACAAAGAACACTTAGAAAAGTTTTCCGTTTAAAAAAAAAGAGATTTTAAATATGATATAAGTTGAAATTTTTGTAAAAAATAATAATAAATTAATATTCTATAACAATTTACCAAGTCACAGCTACTGGGAAAGTGAAGTAAACCGTAATAATTTTAATATTTTAACTTAAAGAAGTTTTATAAAAAATTTAACTGAATAAGCATTTAACTAAAATAATTGTGACCATAGGCTATCATGCAAATTATATGAGATATTCTTGCAATATTTTTGAATAATGTTTATTTAATGCCTTCATATAAGTCAAAATTTTTCAGAAAACATGACCGTATTTTTCCAATTTAATGCTTTAAATCAATTGAAATGGTTAAAAAAAATATAAAAGTAATAAATTTTCATTTATTTGTTAAAATTTATATTATTAATAATTTCCAAAGCAATATAAATCAATAAAATAAACCAAAATTTACTATGAGTAAATACATCAACTCGCTTCCCTTTGACCAACAAGAAAAGCATTGGACCATACTGAGTACAATGATTCCAGAAGAGCAGGAAAAGTACTTTAAAGACATTGACAAGCAATTTGGAAGTAGCTGTTGGACCGAGTACCAACCTCAGGTAATGGTATGCCCTCAAGCTGGTCTACGACAAAAACTCTACGAGGCTGTTTTGAAAATGGAGCAGGAAGAAGAGGAAGAGAAAGAAAGAAAAAAGCAAAAGATTGTAAACGATGTCAAGAGCTCTTGTACATCTTCAGTTGTTATTCCCACTTGCAATAAAAAAATGATGGTTCACGAGTGCTCACTGTCTGCTTCTGAAGATATTGAAGATGAAGATGACGAAAATGTTATCCCAGTAGACAATAGTTATTCTAACAGTATTTTATCTCTTGACAAAAAGAGGGATCAAGAACCTGAAACAAAAGATGTCTATTGTGGAACACATGACGATTCCCTTCAGTCTGAAAAGTGCTACTCGAGTTCTGCTTCTATGGCCACTACTGTTGAATCTGAGGATTCTTTCAAGAATGAGCTCAAAAAGAGCGCTGGGCCTCCCCCCAAAAAACATCAATTAAGAAATAAATTGAAAAGAGTGTTTAAACTGTCTCATAAATAAAAACAATACATTTGTATTTTATATACTTGTCATATGTAAAATTTATACTGTAGTCCCAGTTGTATAATTGAGAACAATCCTAAACTATTAAAAAAATTAGTATCTAATTTTGGAAAGCAAAAAAACAAGCCCTACGGGGGGCTCGAACCCCCAACCTTGAGATGACTTCTTAATAAGAGTCTCACGCTCTACCGATTGAGCTAGCAAGGCAACTTGTTAAAAAAGTAAAAAACAACATATATTTATCGTTAATATAAAATATTTGTATAAAACGCTAAATTCACGTGCTTTTTTACAGACCATAGGAGTCGTTATGAAGAAAGACAATAGCCAAACCTTGAGTTTTATAACTCAATTTTGCACGGGCCACGACAATTTTGGCGCATGGTTCAAAAAGTTCGGCATTCAAAAGGATATCTACGACTGTGAGTGTGGCAAGCTGGAAACAGTTAGACACATTCTGGTTGAGTGTCCTTTGTTGGAAGAAAAAAGAAGAGGACTCAGAAGGATATCTCCTGAAATGGACATGTCTACTCTCTTAAACAGTCTAACTGGTTTGCAAGAGATTGCACGCTTTATCTCTGTTTGGAGAGAATAAGAAATAAATTTTAAAATCGTTGATGAAGACAAGTGGAAATAAATTGGGAAGGTTTGGCTTAGGCTCCCTGTTCCTCGTAAGCTGATATCAGGACTTATTTTTGGGCTGTTGGAGAAGCATGTTTGAAACTGGATGAAAAGTACAATGAATGATGGAGACTTAAATAGGTAGAACAAGAAGGATAGCGTTGACGCTGATGTTATATTTCTATGATCCTTGAATAAAAACAAACGAACAAGCGCTCATTTTTATTTGCATGAAAACAAGAAGAAATTTTTTTATCTTTCTTAACACTTAATTTTCTGAGCTTTTGTTTCAATTTTTTAATTTTTATTTTAATTCTGGAACAAACTGTCAGTTAAAAAAACGGGAACTTATATAGTTAAGCCAATGAAAATAGTGGTGACACTAATTTCATATATTTCTATCTTGCATAAAAACAAAAAAAAAGTTTTGCTAGGCAGTATCAGGTTAGTTAATAAAGTTGTCCAAAACTCTTGGAAAAATAGTTAATAGGAATATTCGAGGTAATAAAACTCTTATTTTGGAACGGTTTTAAAAAACCTGATACTAATGGTATATTTTTTTTGTTAACTATAAATAAAGAACAGTATTCTAAAAAAAAGCCACTGATGTTTATTAAAATTTAGTAATACAAGCTGATATGTTTATTAAAACCAAGTCATTAGTGAGCTCTTTTTCAGAGCTATAACATTGACTAGAAAAGTATTATTTTCCATTAACCCACATTTATAGTAGTAGAATTATGATCTCTGTGGGGCGCTCTTTCATTAAAAGAGTAGAATGTGCTTTCATCATTAAATTCCAAACCTTCGTTACAATTGGCGGAAGAAATCATGTTCAGATCATCTTGTGGATCGGTATCCTGGTATTGTTTATACTGGTTAAGTAAATCAATAATGTTTTGCTCAGCCTCAGAAAATTCAGCTTCTTCCATCCCTTCGTGGGTATAATTATGTAGAAAGGCTTTTCGCCGAAACATGGGGGTAAACTGGGCATGGATACGCGAAAATACTTCTGCGATGCATGTATTGTTTGCAATAAAGGTTGCCGAAACGTTGTGGGTTTGAGAGGGGACAGTGCACAGAGAGGTCTGGGTATTATCCGGGATCCACTGGACAAATTGGGATCTGTTTTTGTTGCGTGCGATTTTCATATGCTCCTCAATGTCACGGATAGAAAGTTTTCCTCGGAAGGATGCGGCAATAGTGAGGTATTTTCCACGCTGAGGGTCTGCAGCAATCAAAACACTTGAGGGTGCAAATAGTTGGTTGATAAGTTCTGGGGCCGACATTGTACGGAAAGAGGCAGCGGAAGCCGAGACGAGGGAAGCAAAGGCGACAGTCAAGAAATGAAGACGAGGAAAGGGGACGAGGTTGACTGCGAGTTTGCGAAGATCGGTATTATGGTGTCCGGGGAATCTTAAAGAGGTGGTAATTCCAGAAGCCGCTTGGGCAATGATGGTATTGAGGTCTTTATGGGAAGGTTGTGATGAAAGAAGAGTTTTTTTGCAAATGTCAAATATGGCCTCATTATCAAAGCAAAAGACTTCGCTCGCGTGTTCAATTAGCTGGTTAGTGGCAAGGGTTGCATTGTACGGTTCGACGACGGTGTTTGAGACCCTAGGGGAGGGTAAGATTGAAAAGGTGGCCATCATACGGTCAGGGTATTCTTCTTTGAGTTTTGATACTATAAGGGCGCCGAGGCCGGAGCCAGTTCCCCCGCCGAGTGAGTGGGAGAGCTGGAAGCCCGTGAGCAGGTCACATTGTTCTACTTCTCGTCGGATAGCGTCCATGATTTCCTCAGCAAGATCTGCGCCCTCGGTATAAAACCCCTTAGCCCAATTGTTCCCTGCGCTGGCCTGGCTAAAGATGTAATTGTCTGGTTTGAAGAGGAGTCCCAAGGGCCCGCTGCGTAGGGCATCGATTGGGCCGGGTTCCAGGTCGACAATGATGCTGCGGGGGACGTAGCGTTTGTGACGGCTGAGTTCGTTAAAATAGACATTGGTTCGTTTAAGTTGAGAATCAGGTGTAGATCCTGTGTAAGATCCGTCAGTGGAGATGCCGTGTTCTGCGCAAATAGTTTCCCAGAATGCATTTCCCACTTGGTTTCCGCATTGGCCGACAGATAGATGAATTATTTCTCTCATAGTATAGGGTGATAGTTGAGGTTTTTATTTAAAAAAAAAATAGTTGAGCAATTTGCACAACAAAACCAATGTTTAGACAAAAAATAAAGTGGGGTTTGAAAAAAGATCATGAGAGAAATAATAAAATTTAGGTTTTAGTATAAATGATGGGCATAAATGCCGGCCTTCACACCTGGCATTTGATATTCCGAGGAAATGTATTTATGCAAGCATATATACATTACTTGTAATAGAATTTGTAGTACAGTAGACATAAGGTAGAATAAGATTATGTAATTCTAAAAAAAAAAAAAAAAAAAAATGGGCATAAATGTTTAAATGATGTAATAAAATAATGAGTTAGCACGGAGTCGAACCAAGTATTTTTTTAAGGGCGACGAGTAATCATTCCCTTAAGCCACAAACGCATGGATGGGAAAAACAAAGGTTTTAAGCAAGCGCAACCTTGCAGGCCAAAATAACCCTTACCCTGATATTAAGTAATCTATATATTTATTGCTTTAATATTCTATTTGCTGTTGGACCATTTATGAAACAGTTGTTGAGACCAAATAAAGGGATTGTTAAAACGTACAAAGTTATTAGTAGTTGATATGACGTTTTAGAATCGAAAACACCAAACGTAGGTACTAGTTTAATAGAAGCAAGTTAAAGACCTTAAGGGATGTTTGTATTTACGGATTAACCCTGACGACGTCAAAATATTGTCTAGAGAGATTTGCTATCTCTTTACCCCACGATATTTATCTTTAAAAATTAAAAAAAAAAGTAGAAAAAAATATTTTATTGAAACCTTGAGAATTTAAAAGCAAGAAATCGAACGAAATTGACATGTGTAAGTCTCATGCTAAATTTGTAGTGTAATTTTATCGAAGTCACTAAGATAAGTGTGAATATTGGGGTATAAGAGTGAAGTATAAGTTTTTATTAGGAAGCAAATAGTCATTAGAAGATAATTTTTTCTTTAAAAGAGAAAATATTTAAGTTTTCATTTGATGGGATGAAAATTAGACGAAAAATACTAAAAAGTGATCATTGATATTGGCGGTATTACTGATTTTGGACCAATTAGTCTCATAACTCATGACAGAGTTCAATCTACCAAAATCTATACAGGTAAACGAGGACGATGACTAGAAATATTTGTAAAGGAACAGTGGAGCAAAAATCTAAAAAAAATCCGGGTCGGAAACTCTTGAAGATTGAAAAGGTGATGTCCGGAACTGGAGAAATGAAATAGCAAAAAAAATTTTAACGACTACAACTTAAGCGGAACTCTTGGGTGTGCAAGGATTTCCGTAAGAGGGAAACACGGGAACAAGCGAGAGGGAGCGAGAGAAAAAAAAAAAAACCAGTTTGGTGAGTAGACACGGTCCTGAGTGTGTGATGACAAAAAAAAGTATACAGAAAAGTTAAACCTCGGAACCGTGAAAGACAAAATAAGCTCGGTTAGAGCGTGAAGAGACTTTAACTCGGAACAAAGAAGACAACTAGGGAAGTTTTGGGAGAGGAAAATCGTCATGATAAGCTCAGGTAGCTGGATACCTAAAAAGAAACTTGGATTAAAGTGTAGAGGGCTATTTTATTGTAAAAAATATTATTTCATTTTAAGAAAAGAATTTGTATATCGAAGAGAACTGGCGGCTGTATGATACAAAACATGGAAATTACAAAAGAGGATATATCAAAAAGTAGGAGCATTTTGTTTACCTGGTGGTTTCCTTATTCCGAGGTTGAAGTAAGGGAAGAATGGCCATGGAAGCCAGTGAATTGTGAATGATTAGGAATCATGAAATACTGAAGCCTATGATTTGTGCAAAAAAAAAAGAACAAAGGCTTTGGGGGACATAATTGCGAGGAAAAAGACACGATGCTAAACTGGGACTTGTGCTTATCCTTCAAAGTGTGCAGAATAGGGCTTAGACTTACGACGGGTTCTCGGGCTGGTCCGCGGGTTTCTTTGCAAGGATTTGGAGTAAAAGGCAGTAGAGATACAAGTCGATAAAAGGCAACAAGGACAAACGCGAAAGAGAAGCTACGTAGAGAAGAGAGCAAAAGGTTGAATCATCAACATAAGAGTAACTGCAAGTGTCTTAAAATGAAAAAGAGAAAAACAGTGCAGTTTGAATTTTTTTTTTTCAATTCTACCAACAAAAAATATTGAAAAAAAAAGCAAACTGGCAACAAAAGGCTAGGCAAGAGCGGTGGTCTAGAAAAAATGGCAGCTAGTGGGGTCAGTGGTGATTTGCAGCAGCAGCAAAATAGGAAATAAAAAAGAAAGGAAAAAAGGCAGCGGCGGCAAAGCAGCAAGCAACAGCAACGAAAAAAAAAGGTTCTTATCGTAATGTACGATAGTCACCACCACCACCTGCATCTCAGTTGGCCTCAACAGACCAGCGCAAAAGGGCTGGCAAGAAATAAGATTGACGCCCAAATAAAGATAATGGAGAGGAGACTTAGAAGCATGAGGGGGTGGTTTTTTTTTTCTTTTTCAAACATCACACACCCTTTTTGCCAAACTTGCCATTTAAGCAAGCAAACAAACTAAGACTGTGATATCAGAAACCTCACATGGGAGAGAGGCCGTGCCAAAAACCTTGAGGATGGCAGTGCCTTGCAAGTCCGCGGTTAACCGCGAGAGAGGGGAGCCGTTTTTTTTAATACTCCCCATCAGCATCAAGAATGTGCAGGGCCAACGAGGCTTTTGACGGAGCCGCGCGACCTATGATGGAACGGCAGAAAAGATTTTTATTGGGGCAAACCACATTTGTAGATTTTTCAAGGTCCGGCCGTGCGACCCGTTTCTTGAATGCAACAAGAGGAAAAAAGGTTTTGGTAGAATGGGAGATGTAGATACGAGGTGGTGGTACATGGAAGATTCAAGGTTGGTTGTTAAAGAGAAGGAGAAAGAGAGGTTTCAGGACTCACAGAGGGTGAGTGTAAACCTGGGATATCCAAGAGGGTTTAAGACGATTAAAAGTCAGGGATGTCGTCATCTTTGAAAAGAATAGGAAAACTAAAGATTACGTGAAGATGGAAGGCGGGAGAAGGGTATGTTTATGATTAGCTTTTATGGCTTTGAAAAGGATTTGAACCAAAATACCTTGGTTTTAGGGGAAATGAGGGACAGTTGACAAATTTTGAAATATTCAACAATTTAAGTCCGCGGAACCTTTTGCTTTCCCCTTTCTTCCCTTGCCCCCACTCCCCTCCAAAATAAAGCAGGAGGGAGGAGGCCGAAAAATGAAAGAATCCAAACGGGAATGAATTTTGCCTTGTTTGATTTCGAAGCAGAAAGATTCCAAGAGGGGGTTTTATTGGCAACTTTTAAACTTTCGACTGTAGAATAAGAGAAGAGGGGGGCTTAAGAGATTAAAGTGACCAAAGGACTTTTTTTCCTCAAATTTGCGTCTGGGTTTAATAAAATTACCCTTGGCTTTTCAAGCTTCTCTCTAAAGCCAGAGGTTTAATTACCAGCTTATCAAACATGTCGCCTGCAAATTAAGCACTGGGTCTTTGATTCTCCCAAGGTTTCTACGTGAAAAAGAATGCAAAACCACTAGAAAACAATGATAATGCAGGATAAACAAAACTCATTCAGATGGAGTCCATTTATTCCGAAACAGTTTAAAAAAATATCTATCTTTTCATTGTTCCCGTTGATAAGCTTTACACTGGCGTCTTGATACGATGGAAGAGGGGTTAAATAGAGGTGGCTTTTTGTAAATTTCCATCTCGAGAGTGTCTTATAAAGCATTGAATGGTATAGGGAAAAAAAGAAGCCCAATTGTGAACAAAAAGAAGCTTATTGTGATTCACTCGACGTCTCCCTCAACTTGGGCCTAACGTACGTTTGTCGCGGACCAAGGAACGAGGTCATTTAGAGATCAGCCTGACATGGAAGAAATGAAAAAGGGGGGCGAAGGCAGAGCGCGACGATTAAAAGCCAAATTTGAATTTAACCCATTCTTCCAAGGTTAGAAAAAAATATATATAACGAGGTTTTCATTTTTTCCTCGTTCAATAAGCTTAAAAGTTTGTGCAGCCCATACCGGGCCAACTGTTAGACCTTTGGTAAGTCTGGTGATGTCTTTAAACGACAACACTACGGGTTTTGCACAGTCTGATTCTTCTCTTTGCATGATATTCTTACAATTCCTCCATATGATTCAGAGTCCATTTTTTTTTAAATAAGTGGAATTACTTTTTTGGGGTAGGTCAAGTTTACCATGTGAGGTTTTTCATTTAGTGACTAGTTGGAAAGTTACCTGATCTTTTTTTGGGTAAGGGAAGAGGAGGAGTTTTAGGGGGAGAAAGTCAAAGAAGAATCTTGCAGGCTTTTTTTTTCACAAATCTTTGATAGCCAATAAACTCGTTTGAAATTTTTACTTTGCTTCAAACGTGTTCGTCATCCAATTTCTTTGGGCAATGAAACCCCGATGATTGATCCCGAGTTTTTCATTTTATTTTTATTATCCACTCTCTCCCCCCCAAAAAAAAGACCTGCAAAAAGCGTCTTTAATGAAACTACGTTTCTCCTTCCCTTTCAAAAAGGGGTCTCTTGCGAAAGTTCCGAACTTGGAGATTAGAAACCACAAGAAAACCCTCTTGGTTCGACTCCATCTTTTTAAGAAAGGGGTGGTAATGGGGAGGAAAAGAGACATTTTGTCAGAGTAGCATTCTTCGGAATGGAATTCTTTCTCCTTTCATGATCCTGGAAGGGGGTTGACAACCCAGTTTTATTCTCCGTTGAGTACTTGGGAACAGCTACTGTCTCCAATCATAGCTAAACAACGTAGATCAACAGTCGTTGGTACAAGATTTGAGCACATTTTAACATTTGAAAATATTTTAAAAAGACATTCTAATTGTTTAAATAATAATACAAAGTCGTGATTATGGCGGTGGGATATATCTCACACACGCGTAATCTCTAAAGTCAAATGGGATTTTTTTAAAAAAAACTGAAAACATATGGAAAAAAAATTAAAAGCGAATGAAATTTATTTATTGATATTCTTCTCTCTTTAAACGAATGGACTTTTTTTTTTATAATATTGAGTTAAATGATGAACGTCATCATTTCAATTTTGTAATCATCATGAAAAAAAAAAGAAAAATCATAATAATTGGTTTGTTGTTTTTTTTTTTGTAAATAAAAAAAAATCCCTTTATAATCCGTTAATATATTGCCATCTCATTCACTCTTCCCTGTAATGATAATAATAATAGTATATCCCAAAAAAAAAAAAAATCATGTCTAATAATAATAAAAAACGAGAGACTCTATAAAAAATCAATTCTCCTTAGTCTTTGGGACTGGAGAAGTTGACGGCTCATCGTTACAAGAAATGCTACTGCTACCCACGCTAGATGCAGAAGAAACAGGCATCAGAGGATATGTGTGGATGGGTGTTAGTAGCGAAGAAGCATCATGTTGTGATTGCTGTTGTTGGTAATCGGGAGTCTCGTCATCATTGGCGGCGGATGATGCAAGACTCACGGTAGAGATATTCACCATTTGCTTTTTTGGTGAAAGGTAAGCGCCAGAGTATTCATTATCACACTCCACGTCGCTCCCCTCATCATCAACATGATTGATATAGATTGAAGGTAGAGGAGGCGCAAGGGGTGTGTTATTGTTGGCTACAGCCTTATTAAACGTTAAAGGGACTCTTTCGTTATTGGGATAAATGTTTGAGCCGCTATTACTTTTAGTATGATAAAGAGGAAGCAAGCCAGCTGCTTCTTCGTTATTGCGGCTACTAGGTTTGTTGTGGTAAGGAGTAGAAGCCCCATTCATCTCCTCCTCTTTATCGAAAAGCCTTGAAAACAAATGGCCAAGAAGAGGAAGAGAGGAGACTGCCGAGACTAGCACGGAGCCTCCAGTGCTTGGAGCAGAGGGCTGTGAATTCAAAATGGTGGAGCGTTTTTCTCCGGATGAGATGTAAAGAGTCGGGATGGAAGCGCCCGACTTTTCATCCAAAAAGTCATCATCAAAATCAAAGTCATCAATGGCGGCTTCTTCGTCGTAGTAATCGGAAGAAGAGGATTGGAGGCTGGGCGAGAGCATGAGGGCGGCAGCTTGGGCCGTCAGCATGGCGTCATCGGGGCCAGAAGAAACGGTGGTATATGCGGAGGACTTTCTGGTGGTTGCGGAGGGCGATTGCTTGCGAGAAAGGGTGGCATAAATATGGCGAAGAAGTCTGCGGGTGGAGCGTTTTCTGCGCGAGTTGTTGACGGTGGGGGAGGACTTTTTGCCGGCAAAGAGGGTGAGGACCCACTGGATGAGCTTGTACTCGCAAAAGAGAAAGAAGAAGCCAAGAAGGGTGCATCCGACAATGGAGACGGCGAGGTGCTTGCCCATGTTGAGGATGAACTGGGCGTCGCTGAGATGCCAGGAGGAGCCCTCGACCTGGTGGAAGAAGAGGGAGGTGTGCTTAGTGCCGAGGAGGGGGAGGAGGACCTTGATGAGGCCGTTTCCCTGTTGAGGGGTGGAGCGGAGGTACTGTTTCCAAATGACGGAGAGGAAGAGTGGGCCTGTGGAGTACATGATGGTGATGTAGGAGAAGACCCAGTTGCGGTTGTACTTTTCGAGGTTCGAGATGACCTTTTCAAAGAACTTGTGTTTAGGGACGGCGGCCATGATGTCGTTAGAGACGCCAGTGGGGTCAGTTTTGCGGAGCCATGCTGGGATGCTGAGCAAGGGGTCGAGTTTTGTGTCGCAGCCATCGTCGAGGTCAATGTAGATGCCACCGTAGTGGTAGAGGACAAAGTAGCGAATGACATCTGCACGCATGATGTTGTGGGGGTAGGAGTCAAAGGTTTTGAGGAACCAGTTGTAGTTGTCCTTGACGAAGTTGCGGGCCATTTCGTCCGTCCAGAGGATGTACTTGTAGTCCTTGTGGAGGTTGACGCAGGACTGTTGTTCGTTGATCCATTTTTTGGGGATCTCTTCAGTTTTGTAGGTTTGGTGGATGATTTTGGGGATGATGAGGGCTCGAGAGTCAGAGTCTGTGAGGGGTTGCATGTCAGCTGCGGTGATTGGGTTTATTTGGGCCGAGTCATGGAGCAGAGAGATGAGGTCTCTGAGTTGGTAGGCGGCGAAGAGCACCAAGAAGACATTGGCGAAGAAGAGGATTTTAATTTCTAGTTTCATGGGTGGTTGAAGGAGGGGGGTAAAGTAAGGGGATGATAATTTATATATATATTATATATATGGTATAATATATAATATATATATATATATAGTTATATATATATGTGAATATTAGAAAGTTTTAAGATTTATATAAGAGTATAAAAGAGAGAGGGAGGGAGAGAAGAGGAGCAGGTGGCGGTTATTATATATATTTCTATAAAGGAAAGTGGCTGTGTGTGATAAAAAAGAAGGGGTGCTGGGCACAAAGATTGTTGAAAAAGGTTTTTCCTTAAAGGGACCTTTTTAGAAAAGTATAAACTGAAGAAGAAGAAGAAGAAATAAAAGAGAGAAGACGAAACTAAAAGAATGACTGAAGAAATACTTCTTGAAAAAAAAAACAACAAAAAAAAGAAGAAGAAGAATCCGAATAGAAGACTGAAAAAAAAGGGCTTTCTTGATAGAAAAGGTGGTGGTGGTGGTGGTGGTGATATGCTGAAATAAAAAAGTAGAAGTTTTTTAAGGGCAGGAAAATGAGAATTTTAACAAGGCAGCACAAAAAGAAACTTCTCTTAGAGCGCTTCTATACAAAACAGCCCAGGCGGATGGAGGAGGACGTCGACCCTAACCCACTCGCATTTCTTTTTTTGGCGTGCTATTAATAACCACAAAGTATAACCGTTTTTCTCATTACGTACCGCGGCTAGAAGGGATTACGTGATGCACACTGATAAGTTTCTTGTTTGAAAAAGCCACCACCACCAATAAGTGCAACCACAAAGCTCTATAAAGATATATCATCCATATATGATTAATGATATTTAATATTATATTTTCAGTGAAAGCGTGAAAACTTAAATGTCTTAGAATATCCATAAAAACCTGTCCTCTGTCTTACCATCTCCTAATGGACGTCTAACTAGGATTGGGGATATCCTACGTTATCGGGAGTCCCGGATCCCTCTCCAAAACAAAATCCAAACATCCATGTACATATTTTTATTTTTTTTCCCACGGACATCTTCTTCTTCGGAATGATGTGTGACCTAATTTAGATTCAAGGTCTCACCGGATACCTTTTTGTGTGTGTGTGAAATCGTCTACTTGTATACCAATCTATGTACATCCTTTGGAATTTAGCTACCAAACCCAATAAACAATTGAAACTCCTTTTGTTTATTTCGGAACAACAAAAACACCTCGCTGTTTTTTTTTTTTCCATCATGATATTTCACCAAATACTAAACGTCCCATTCAAACCCGGACTTTCGGCCGTTTTTAGCGGGTCTTCTTCCTCACGCTGGCCCAACGGTAATAAAAATTCCATCTAATCCGAAATGTCACGTGAAAACAGGTACTCCAATCTAGGTATACATATATCAACATATAAACACTCTTGAGAAACAACCTTTCCTTAATGAGCCATAAACAAACGGACTCAGTGATATAAAATGAAAACACATGAAAGATTAACAAAAAAAGCCAAGAATGAACCCTAAAAAATATCAAATGAACATTTACCCTCCAGAAATACATTTCTACTCATAAAAAGGTTGCAATTTTAATACAATTTTCATCCTCATCATTTGTTTATTCAATTAAGATTCATTCTAAATATATCTCAAATGTTTATGGCAAAAAAAAAACTCACAATTCTCTCCAAAAGCCAAGATCCCACTTTATTTACACTTTATCACTGTTCCAGTTTTTTAGCTCTTATCTCTATAAATTTTTTTAAAAAAACACAAATAATTTTATCTGAAAAATAAATTTTCTCTTTTATTTACTCAAGTTTGTCACATTCAAAACCTATATACTTTCAAAAATGTTTGTATTTATAATCTTTATATTCAACTAATTCCAGCTAAGCCTAAAAAAAGGCTTAGCTGAACCTAGTCATAAATCGAGTCTCTTAAAATTTTTACTCGTTTAAGATGTTCTCAATATTTGACTCAGTCCATCTAGACCCCCAAGTCTTTCTTTCTACCATTCTAGACTTGAATTCTTTATCAATTCTGGCTCCAAATATCATCTATTCCCCATCCATACTCAATTACCTCAAAGCCCGTCTTTATTTTTAAAAAAAACCTTCTAATATTTCATAAATACCCTATTTTTAATCCATATCCAGAAACCATGTGAAAGGCTAAAACTGCTTTGTTTTTCATCGTCCCCATCCTCCCACCACCTTCTGGATCCTCCTGTCTAAAATTCTGGACCCTCCTAAACCACCTCGCCCTCAATCTTCCTCGCCCTCAAAACTTAAACTTAGCCCCTCGCTCTTCCCAACTTGTTACAGCTCTCCCCAGAGCACCCCCAAAATGTAATGTAACATATCTTGTAACAACCCTTGTAACATCCCTCTCCACCATTTATTCTCCCCACATTTATCCTCCACATCTCCACCCCATCCATTTTCGCTCCCAACAAAACATCTCCAACCCTCATCTCTCCTTCATTCTGGCTTTTCTCGTTGGGTTTTCTCCATCAGCCTCTTCGTACTCCAACATATACTTTCACAATGAGCAAAGATACTGATATCCTCCAGGATTTCCCCCTCGCTCAAACTACCGAACAAAAGGCCCAAACAAATAACCTGGTAGAAGACTTTACGCGCTTCCGAGAGGCCCCCGTCGAGTCCCTCCGAACCCTCCTCAAACACATCACCGGCTCCTCATGGCGCTCCTACGACAACTACATTGGCCAGCAACTCTATACTCCAGGCGTCACCGAATTGTTCAAACAACAAACCCTCGCCAACTCGGCCCTTCAAGAAAAAATCAACCAACTTGCTCAAGCCCAGCTCGACCTCGAACTTCCCCTCCCCTCTTCAACCCCCCCGGCTCCTAACAAAAAACAACAAACCGCCCACGAAAAACTCCTCGCTGCCCGCGCCCAAAGATACCCCCAACTTCAACAATGGCTGAACGATATGGCCAACCGCATGGTCGACGAAATGTCCTCCACCTTTGACCACAAGTCGGTCCTCCGCTTCATGTACTACATCGTCGCCCAAATCTTCTCCAGAACCTACCACCAGGGCGTCCACGTCAACATGGACCAGGTCAATGCCCTCCGCGCAAAGGCTGCCGAGCTCCAAAAAAAAAACCAGTCCCTCATCTTCCTCCCCTGCCACAAATCCCACATCGACTACATGGCCCTCCAGTTCATCTGCTTCCGCATCGGCATTTCCCTCCCCTCCGTCGTCGCAGGCGATAACCTCAACTTTGCCGTCGTCGGGCCCCTCATCCGCCAATGCGGCGCCCTCTTCATCCGCCGCTCTTTTGGAAACGACAAGCTCTACAATGCTACCATGCAGGCCTTTGTCGAAATGCTCCTTTCAAATGGCTACAACCTCGAATGCTTCATCGAAGGCACCCGCTCAAGAACGGGCAAACTTCTGCCCCCAAAGTACGGAATCATCAAGTTTATTGTCGAAAGCATCCTCTCGGGCCGCGTCGAAGACGCTTGGATTGCCCCTGTCTCCACCCAATACGACAAGGTCGCCGAAGCTGAATCCTACGCCACAGAGCTCCTTGGCAAGGAAAAACAGCGCGAGAATTTCTCCCAGTTTCTCTCTGCCCGCAAAATCTTTGCGCTCCAAATGGGCCGCGTTGATGTCCGTTTCCACAAACCTTGGTCCCTCAGAGACTTCATCACTACCCAGATATCAAGAGACCTGGCCCGCTCTGCAATCTCCTCAGAACGCCTCCTAACTACCCCAGATTCCCCAGGCCCTCACCTCAACCCCCAAATCCTCGCCATCATTGCCAAGGACCCCAAAGTTTTCACCCCAGAGCTTCGCACAAAACTTCTCCGCTCTCTCGGATACCGAGTCCTTAGCGACATCAACGACGCCTCTGTCGTTATGCCCACCTCCCTCATCGGCACAATGCTCCTCACTAACCGTGGCCGCGGCATTGGCAAAAACAACCTCGTCCGCCGCGTTCGTTGGCTCATGGCTCTCATCAAAGTCCATGGCGGCCAGATTGGCGAGTTCAGCCAGCCCTCCATCGAGTCTCTTGTCGACAACGGCCTCAAGGTCCTGGGCCCCGACCTCGTCGGCGTCGAAAATAAAGACCTGCTCCAAACAACCTACTACGCAAAAGACCCATTCAAACTCTCCTACTACCGCAACCAGCTCATCCACCTCTTTGTCACCGAGGCCATTGTTGCCGTAGCCATCTACTCTAAGATCCTCAATACTCCCAACTCGGAGGATTTCATCACCTATTCGGACCTCCTTGCCCGCGTAACCTTCCTCTCTCGCTTGCTTTCCGGCGAATTTGTTTTTGGCCCCGAGGGAATCCAAACAAACCTCTCCCATACCCTCCAATCCCTGGCCCAGCAGAACGTTATCGCCCTCGATAAGCAGTCTGACAACTCCGCCCAAAAGGAAACCATTGTCCGCATCTCCCCCAAGGAGCTCTCTCACGGCCGCGAGAACTTTGACTTTTACTGCTTCTTCGTTTGGCCCTTTGTCGACGGCTTTTGGCTCACCCTCGTCGCTCTGTTTGCTCTCACCCCAACCTTGGAACAAACAGCCGACTACAATGCTAAAACCCCGGGCTCGACTACCCCACAAAGTCGCGGCGATATCCCCTTGCTCTGGGTCGAGGAACGCACCTTTTTAAGCGGCGCCCAGATCCTGGGCAAAACCCTCTACCACCAAGGCACCATCACCTACTATGAGGCTGTCAACAAGGAAATGCTCAAAAATGCGCTCCAGCAATATGTCGCAGAAGGTATTGTTCTCCAGCGCAAGGCAGAAAACAAGCCGACCATGTACGCCCTACACCCCTCCTGGCTTCCCTCCCGTTATGATAACGAGCGCCCCTCCTTATCTCATAGTGCCCTCACATACGTTGACTTTGATGACGACCCCCACATGGTCCACGCCCTTCACCGCGGCGACATTGTGCCCCAGGGCAGTCTCTACGACTTTTCCGAGAGCGTGGCCTACACGCGTCGTCTCATTCGGTTGCGCCGAGACTCTCCCACCCTCACGGTCCCCATCCTGCGTCTTGCCTCGTCGCTCTTTGACGGCTCCCACCCTGACGCCATTGTCACCGCCCCGCCTCCTACCATGCAGCCGAACGCTGTGGCTGTCTCGAAAAAGAAAAAACCCAAGTCCAAACAGCCCAACGTTTTTGCCGACATTGTCGACGGCATCAGCGCTCGCTTCGTCACCCCGGAAGCCTCAGTCATAGTGCAGAGCCTCAACGAGGCCAGTCGCCCGGAAACTGATAACACTGCGGTCCGTGTGTCGCGACCCTCAAAGACTGTCTACTCGGCCAAACTTTAGTTGGGATTTTTGGATGAAATATACATATATAATTTTGAATTAGAAGACAAAACCGTTTAAACATCAAAAAGGTTTTCACGCCCGTTTGAAAATGAAACGTCCTTCATTACGTAATCACGCGATTTTGAGGGTTTCTAGGGGACTGGTTCACCACTAGAAAAGCGCACACAAGTGGAGCATTCCCCAGTCTTTTTTTTTTCCAGTAATAAAAACCGCTATTGCCAAAGCCCTTCCTCCCTTTCAATCTTCTTTAATTGATAGAAGCTCACTTTTTTTCTTTAAAAGACAAAGAAGAACAAGACGAATATACACCCGAAACACTATGTGGACCCCGTTTTATAGTGCCAGCCAGAGCGGGGACTCTCAAACCCACAAAACCTCCCGTCCAATCAAGGACTGCACCTCGGCCCCGCTCACCCCATCCATCGAAAGCTTACAGCTCTCGACGCGCAAACTGAATGAGCGACTGGACCAGCTTGACCAGATCATGGGACTTTTTCTGGAAACCATCCAGGTCCAGACCGAGGAAACCGTGGGCTTTTTGTCCGAGCAAATGACCACCTTAAACAACAACCCCTCAGTCTCGAAAGATATCCTCCACATGCTCACGATTAACTTCAACACTGAAAAAAGAGTCTCCAAGCTACTCGTACAGCTCGAAAACACTCGCCGACCGTCTGGTGCTGCATCCGCGGCCACCAACAGACCGTCCACCTCAAGCACCAATGACTCGACCAGGACTCTCCAGCAAAGCGCCGGCCAAATGGCGCCTCCTCAATCTGGCTACAACAGCGACGCGGATGTGACTTTTGCGGCGTCCGAAAACACCCCCCGTGCAACAGCAAGCAGCGAGGCCCCCCAGACTTCAGGTTCACTAGACTCCCAAAGATCTCTAGTGCAAGTGTCAACCCCCCACACAAAAACAGCCGCGTCGATGAAACCTAAACGAACTTCAAAATCCGTCCTTGAGCCAGCTCAGCACAATCCTAAACCCTCAGAGACTTTAATGCCCCCCGTCGTCTTGTTTCCTCAAAGACTTGGACACAACTCAGATACACAGCGGCCCCATGGCATCAGCGCCCCAGGAACTCAAGATACCTCAAATAATTCGGCTGACAAGGCTGTGGCGGGGTCGGCAAATAGACCTCGGTCCGTACAACACCACGAAAATTTAAACTCGCCCTCAGCCTCCCAGCAACGCAAGACACTTGAGACTCAACCCCATGACTCCACAGCCACAGCCGACCGCTCGGACTTTAGCGACTCTGACGACGAAATTGAAATCAAGTCAGAGGACCCCGTAGCCAACCGAAACCGACAGCGAGATGACTTGGACGCGCCAAACAACAACAGCCCACTCCACGAAAGAAATGGGCTGAGGCCGCACACCAATTTACCTTCCCAATACCCCTCTCAGAACTCGACGTACGGCACCCCTCAAGGCGGCACTCCGCAGGGCGGCGCCTTGCAGGGCGGGCTCCGAAAAAATAACCACAACTCGGCCGCCACACAACCTCCCAACCCTGGCGCCGTGGACTTTGATTCAGAGAGCGATCTGAGTTCGCTCTCTGACGAAGATTCGGCCGATCTGGCGCTGGAAGTAGATCTGACGAGCGAATTCTCCACCAACCATGAAGAAAGCACCGGCCCATCGGGTGATGGAGAAGAACCAGGACCCACAAATGGCAACGAGAAAAGAAATGGTGCGTCTAATCTCACCGACTCCGCTGCCAGGGAACCCGCTAATCAATATCAACCAGACTCTGGCCAAAACTCCGAGACCAAACCCATTGAAGTGGAAGACGACGTCGAGTCGACTCCAAGACTCAAGCTCCTAGTATCTAAAAAGCCTAATGCTCATAGCACTATCTCTCCCTATGATGACTTTGTACGATACTACCGGCTTCTCCCCCAAAGCTATCTTGAATCTCACCAAAAAGTGACGAAGCCTCCATCCGATGGCGTCACGCGGTACGAAAATGGCAACGTTGTTTTGTTCCAAAAGCTGTCAGTCTCCACTCTACGGGCTCTATGTCTCGTCAACAAAAACCCGGGCAAGATCTCACCTTTTGAAAACGATCCCAAGCAAGAGACACTCATGAGATTTATCGATGAGCTCATCAAATTCAGAACCGTCCTGCAGGAATACGTCACAGAACAGTCCCAAAAGGCGCGGGCCCGTCTACAAAACTCCACCACCCTTGGATCTTTCACCAGCGCAAACGTTGACCACCGCTCGTCTGTGATCCCCTTGCTCAAATGCATAAACATTAACAACCTGAGCGTGGAAAACATTGATATCGATTTACTTATCAAGGGTCTTTTCCGAAGTACCAAGGGTCCCACGTGGTCTACTGACTACTGCATCTGCAATAGAGTGGTTGGATATTGCACTTCCATATGCCCTTGTGTGATGTCTGGCAAAGGCTGTCTTTACCTCTGTGAACAAATTGACCAAGCAAATGACTACTGCTCTTTAAGAAGACAAACAAACAAACGTAAAAAAGTGCAGTGAACTTCATTCTTATTTAACCTATCAAGTATAAAATCCAATATTCTGTTTCTTTTTAATCGTGCTTTTTTATTTGGGGCTTTTCAACATTATGGTAAAGTCGTTCAACGCTTTAAGAAGTGTTTCTTTAACCTGGCCTGCTCTTTTAACCAATTCTTCAACCTCCGTCTGATCTCTTGCTAGGTCAACTGCTTCCATGATCTCGCCATCATTTTCATTTTCCCGCTCACTTTCCATGCGCATTTTTTTTTCTTTTTGCAAAAAAGTCGTGGTTTTCCCCATCAACTGAATGAGTTCTTCCAACAAAGATACCTTGGTTTCAAACGTCTCAAGGGGTCCCTTGACCTGCGCCATTTCCGACTCAGATGAATTTTTGGAGGACCCTGCCTTCGCCGTTTTTTTCTCCCGACAAGACTCCGAATCAGCATCTTTTTTAGAGCCTCTTTTAGACAATGGAACCGGAATAAGGGCACCTACATTGCTAACTGAGTTCGACTTGAATCGCTTTTGCTGCAAAATCGCAGGCTCCGTGGCTCTTCTTCTTTTCAGCGACGACGGCAAAAACGGTGCTGGCTCAACGTTCCCTCGAAGACGCCCACCATCACTTGCCACTGGCTCCGTCGGCGTGTTGATTGGGGTGGGAGCTCCCCCAGGGAGAAACCCAAACTGCAATTTCTGAGTAGGTACTTGTGCATCTTTCACATTATCATCGAAGCAAGAGGACGGAGAGTGACATGGAGAGTGACACTCATTTAAGCTGAAATTACTAGTGGCAGCCACATCGTTATCAGTTTTATCATACTTTGACCAAAAGACGGGGTCAGTTATTATAGAGTGAACTTTTCCTGGTTTCATGATACCGGTGAATGAATTATAAAAAAAATTGGCTAAATGGAAGATTTTTTACAAGAATTCGGTTACTATTTAAAAAAAATAGAAGCTCTCGAACAAAAAAAAGATTTAGAATAATAAAATAAAAGGAAACTTCAAACAAAAACTAGTCAATAAATCTTAATACATCTTTAAGCTAGTTTAATGCAATTGACAAAGAAAGGATAAAACCAGGCTTACGATTTAGAAGGCTCGAAGGCATTAATTTCTCGTATGAAGATTCTTGAGTTCCTGTAGAGATGTTTATTTTGGCTGTATTGTCGGAAAGAACAGTTGTTTGACATTGCTCATCCAACAAAAACCAACCCAAGATAGGAATAGTCAAAAAAATTGTTGAATGGTACTTTTTTTTTTTTTTTTAAAAAAGGCAAACCCAGTAACCCATTTCAAATAATTAGAAAGTCCAATTGAAAAAAAAAGAAGAAGATTAAAATAAAATCAATTTATTTTTCTGGCTAAAAGGCCTAGAAGAAGTGTTAAGTTGCTTATCTTAAATACCTATCTAGAAACATTTTTAACCATTGAATTAAGACACTATAATGAAATATTCTCTTTGAAAAATATCAAAATGGTGGGGAAAATCAACCTTTTTCTTGCAATCGTAACATAGTCTAGAACTCTTGAAAAAAAAACATAAACACTAAATTGAACTATTTAAAAAAACACTATTAATACAATGAAACGAAAGAAAACAGTAAAAAAGCAAAAACAAAAAAACAATTAAGAGAGAGAATGATAGTAACACGAACAGTCTTTGCAAAGAGGCACCTCGCATATCTTGCACCAATAACTTGTTCGTTTGATATTGACATTAGGCTTCTCATGCTTGGAGTAACGACATTCCGCACAAAACGGCCGTCTGCCCAATGGCATGGGAACCAAGCTATGGTCTCCAGGAGTCAACCGCAATGGGTTTCTTTGAGTGTTGGCACCAATGTACAGCTTAAAGTCTCGGACGTTTTGACCGGCAGGAACTCTAACTTCTTGTTCCATTTCCGCGCGGCCTTGATCCAGGAGTCCCTGAGAGAGATTGAAGCGGTACTTTTGGCAGATGTTTTGTTTATTTTTTGTGGGGTTTTGGGTGCTGAACAAAACGTAGCTGTTTATGACCGATGTATCTAGCATCCAAAGAAACAAAGGTAGCCATTTTTGGGCCGAATTGGAGGAAACATAATAGTTGGACCGCAGCATGTCCAAAGTTCCAACAGACTTCATGACGTGGTCATAGTCATCCATGACAACAGGAATAGGCAACCTTACCATCATTCCTGCAGGAACATTGTAATCAAAGTTCTTAGAGGCTGGTCTTTTGCGATTGCGAACAACATAAGTCTGGGGGTCCTTATCATTTTGATTTGCCTCATGGACAGTGGTCATGAGATAAACCAAATTACTATCGTTCCAACCAAGTGTATTGATCGCATGTTCGGTAGTTTCCGATTGCCCACCGGATCGTTTTTCACCGGTCACGGGGCTCCCTGGTGCCCTGGTGATTTCGGGAACCTTTTGATTCACCACCTTTCCAATCATATGATTCCACCTCAACACTTTTCCAGCTTCCCGCTTATCGACGTCAATTTCTTCGGGGAAGTTCTTGCTTGATGATCTAACTGTGCCCATAGCTCCAATCCCAATTTTTCGTAACGTCCCAAAAAGCTCGCTGTTGGTAAATGTATGGTCCATGTAAATAACGAAAAAGTGTTTGCGGAATGGCAAGGAACAAATCATTTGGTAAAGACCTCGGGATGTAGGAGAAAAAGAATGTGTTTCATCGTTTGCTCTTACTGGAACTCCTTGCAACCCCGAAGCTGATGACTGGAAAAGAAAGTCGTATGTGTATCCATTGTGACATAAGGAGATTGTTCGGTAACTCTTCTTGAGTGAAGACGACTTGGGATCTGAATGATAAAACGTTGATCGGCTTTTAAGGCCTATTGTCATTTCTTCAATGTCCAAATTTTTTCCAGGAAGGAAAGCGGCTTGGGAGTTTTCTTTAATGACTCGGGCAAAAAGAGTGAATTTTTCCCATGTTGCTGCAGAGCTCCCTGCCCCGCTTTGAACCGCAAGCTGCTCATTAAGATCTGAACGACTTTTACTATCATTGTCACAAGGGTAAAAATCGGAATAATCGCTCATGTGAAAATATTTGTAGATATCTTCAAAGCGCTCATATGTCATATACTCGCGCATTTCATGCAACGGCATTTCCTTTGAATCGTTCCAAAACGATTTTCTGCTGCTGACGTTAAAGTTACCCATATAAATGATTATACCCAACCATATTTTCATTTCCCCCCGTGTGACGGGCGTCCATTCGCCCGGTTTATTGTTAGCCTCGGCGTAGTTATTGGTATAGTGGACTAGAATATTAAGCGCTTCATTTGAAACGATTTTTGAAAAGTAATAGGCCGGTATTTGAGGCGCTGTTAATTCAATCGGTGGACGATCGCAAAGCACTGTACCAAATTCGTTTTCTTCTTGCTCAGCAGATTTCGTTAAAGGAATGAATTTCTCGGGAGCTGGAAGGTTTGCTATTTTTTCACGAGTGGACCCTGGCTTCTTTGTTCGAAAGTCTTTTGCAGTTTTGGGTCGCCTTGATCTGATGGTTTTAAACGTCAAAAGATTTAAGACATCTGGATTTTTTTCAAACCCCATCACATTGAAATCTTTTGTTTCAATCCCATAGGGCATTGGATAACTCTGGTTTTGTGATGAGTCGGAGTTATCGGTGCTGTCATCGTATCTTTCATCGCTGTAACTTGACGAACGTTGTAGTTGATGATTATCTTCAGCCGTGCCTGGTTGAAAGTTAACAATTTCGTTGATTTCCATTTTGTGGATCGAAATTTAATCTTGAAGAGAGAAAAGAACAAAAGACCAACATTTCCAAGTATTTATATATTAAAAAAAATTAAACGATTTTTTTTCGTCTTCTTCGAATCTAATAGAAACTTATTAAAAATTAAAACGGTCATTTGACCAACATTTATTTCTTGATGTATTTTTAAAATTTCCAGAACTCTCTAATAAGAGGCAAAGCCATTTACATTAAACCTTTTTTGTAACATATGATGTAATAATTTCTGTAACCATAGCCGCACCAACATTGTTAAGATAGATTTAACTATTGTTTAAGATTAACTGTTGTTAACATTATTATTAAATAATATCTGACTCATCATTACTAATCATTAAATATAAAGTTTTTCTTTTATCTGCAGTTACATTTGCCTCTTGATAGGTTGTCACCACAATAGACAGGGTAACCTAACGTACTCTTAGAGTGGCTCAATTATAGTGATTTTGAAAATATTATCAATGTTGCTTCAAAACTGATATCAAAATGAACAAAAATAAACCACCAAAGCAATTGATACATCATTTTTAAATAGTAATATAAGACCTAATCTTTTTTATTTTTTTTTATCAAAGTCAGAAACACACAGATCATTGGAAAGTGTAGACATGAAGAAACTGGCTGGTGTTTTCGTAGGGAATTGGCCACTCAATTGACTTTTTTGCGCCGAAATGGCTGTTGCCCACTGCACTGTTTCAATAAAAAAAATGACAGAAAGACTTGAATTTTTTTTTCTATTGGCTGGAACCAAATGTCGGGTACATTTAGCCCGCAAATCTGGCCAGTCAGAGAAGGTGGGGGTCTCAAAAAGTCAATTTTTCTTGAGTCATTTACCACTACTCAGAGAGGGGAGCAAGAATGGGCTTATTCGCTTCCCGAAGGTCTTTCCCACAATAAAAAAAACCCTTATAAATAGGGCTCCAAATCTCCATGTTGATCACAGTCTTCCTCTCTCTTCTCCTCATCAGATTTTTAACCCTCAACCACATCTTAAAATACCTATAAACTTTTAAATAATTGGTGAGAATCAGAATACCCGATGATAGTACTTACTTGTTTTTCAAAGTACTAACACATTGTTACCCATCCTCGTATAAAAGATAAAGTATGTTTTTGTCTTAATGATTCGTTTTATCTATCGAGGATGGTGTAAGAATGTCTTGTTATTTTTCTTCTATCTTTAAGAAGGGAATGCATGGCCGGTGCCATTTTTTAAGTGCGAGTTTTACCAACTGCGATGAAGCCAATGGTTACTCTTTTTTAAAATGTGCTGAGATTATACGGTTGTACTTGATCTAGATAACACTAGCGAAAGAACAATGCATTCTACAACCATCTTCCTTATTCGATTCATGAAAAAGGAAGTATGTGTTGGTCTTCTAACTGTAGAATTTTTTTTTTAGATGGCTCCTGCTACTGCTTCTCTTACCCCTTACCCCATCACCATCTTTGACAAGGCTGCTAAGTCTTCCAACGATGTTGCTGCTGCCCCCAAGCCTGAGAAGTGGGACAACTTTAAGTTCAACCCCATTCGTGAGTCCCAGGTCTCTCGTGCCATGACCTCCAGATACTTCAAGGATCTGGACACCTACGCCGAGTCTGACGTTGTCATCATTGGTGCTGGTTCTGCCGGTCTTTCTGCTGCTTACGTTTTGGCTAAGTCCAGACCTGACCTCAAGATCGCTATCATTGAGTCCAACGTTTCTCCCGGTGGTGGCTGCTGGGTCTCTGGTGCTCTCATGTCGGCTCAGGTTATCCGCAAGCCTGCTGAGAAGTTCCTTGATGAGGTTGGAATTCCTTACGAGGATGAGGGTGACTACGTTGTTGTCAAGCACGCTGCTCTTTTCATTTCCACCCTTCTCTCCAAGGTTTTGCTTTTCCCCAATGTCAAGCTTTTCAACGCTACTGCCGTTGAGGATCTGATTACCAGAAAGGACCCCGTCACTGGCGAGGTTCGTGTTGCTGGTGTTGTTACCAACTGGACTTTGGTTACCATGCACCACGACGACCAGAGCTGCATGGATCCTAACACTATCAATGCTCACATCATTCTTTCTGCCACTGGCCATGACGGTCCTTTCGGTGCTTTCACCGTTAAGAGACTTGCCAGCATGGGTCTGATCAAGCTTGGTGGTATGCAGGGTCTTGACATGAACTCTGCTGAGGACGCCATTGTTAAGAAGTCCCTTGAGGTTTACCCCGGTGTTGTTGTTGCTGGTATGGAGACCTCCGAGGTCTACGGCTGCAACCGTATGGGTCCTACCTTTGGTGCCATGCTTCTTAGTGGTGTTCGTGCTGCTGAGTCTGTTTTGGAGGTCTACGAGACCAGAAAGAAGCAGAACGAGGCTAGCTACTAAGTTATTTAGTTATTTAGTTTTTATTTTTTAGGGTTAAGTTTTAAATTTATTGAAGTTATTTGTGATGTAATATTTTTTTCAGCTCTGTTAGGGCCAAGGGTTGAAAATATTTTAAAATTGTAGCCAAAAAAGTAGTCGAGTCTTTGAAGATGCCAAAATCAAAGATACATAATTTTATATTTTGTATTTTAATTCCCCTGAAGTACCATTGTTAAATCTGAAAGCCTAGTTAATCAGTGTCATTAATGCCTTTTGCATGAAAAATGATCTATTATTAATTGCGGAATTTTTTTACTTATTATTTTTACTATAATTGTTGTTTTTCTATCAACCCATTTGAAACCTTGAGTATGACTTCCCATAGAGAAAAAATTGTAAAATTCCTTAAAGAAAATTTTTCAGATGAACCCGCATTGACAGATGCTGCTATCCATGATTTATCTGTACTTTTTTCTGATGAACAGATTGAAGCTTTCCGGAGGGCAGGCGTTCCCGTTCTCGAACCAATATTTCACGGACCTTTAGCAAATAGCTATAAGTACCATTGTTTTTACCAAGTATTTGTTCATCATCATCCACTGGTTGAATTTGACGCAGATGAGTATCGCGTATATGCGGGAAAGGTTGAAGATAACGCTAGAGGCAAAGACCTTTTACTACAGTTTGAACATGCCGAAAATAAATTTGGAAAGAAAAAATCTCTTGAGAAGCTTAAATTTATAACAGGCCAAATAGATCAAATAATTCCCAAATGGCAAGTTTATCCCGCGTTTGACGATTACTACAGGCTCGAAAAGATATGCCGTCTTGATCTTTCCAGTATTTGGCTTATACCAGTTTTTGATAAATCTTTTGAGCCTTGTCACGTTTTTCCAAATGGAATGAGTAATGGCTACAATGTATGTTCGGCAATGAAGAGCTTTATGCCTAAACTAGAGCTTTCCTTTGATGATGATATTTACGATGAACTCAAGAAACATTATGTGTTGCCGATACACCAACAAGAACGGTCAGCTGTGGGACTTATTGGTCTATTTACGAGATATTATTATGAACACCTTCTGATGAAGTTTACTATTCCATTGCTTGTGAAAGCATTTCCATGCTTTGCGAATGAAGACTTTGAAAAAAAAAAGCTCTCTTTTGAAGACATTTTGCTAAATATTAAAAAAGATATTCGTGATTCAGCCAAGATTGCTTCGAAGAGCTTAAAAATAACACTTGCGCCGGAAAAGCAGCTTGAGAAAGATCTAAAAATGCTAAATGACGAGACGGTGTCAATCCTGGACAAGAGAGAGTTGATTAAAAACATAAAGGACCGGTTAGATGGAATAAGGGAATACAATCATGCGTCGCTAGCCATATATCCCCATCTCTTGTTTTTTCTCATGCTCTACGACAGCTATATCGAAGCGTATTTAACATTTGTTTGTCGTAAAAAAAATCCATCCGGATTCCAAGTATATTCACGAGGAGTTTTACGAAAGCAAAAGCTTTCATTCGTTTTTCATCAAGACGGGCCCTGTTGTTTCAAAGTGGTTGGATGACGGCAAGAAGCTGTCTGATTTTCCTTCTCCTTACAAGTCCTTTTTTGATGAATAGGTCCAGTTACCGAGTTATCCAGAGCGCTTGAAAAGAAAAAAGAGGTCTTCCCAAATATATGTAACAATAGATTCTGACATTATATTTTTTCTTTTCTTTTTCAAAGATGCTATTTTTATTCATGTGGCATTCAAAACAAACTGACCACCTGTTGATTTGTTTCGCCCAAAGACCGACAAAAGTACCCACTTTATCGCCATAGTGAAGTAACGTGACTCGACCGCTACATATTTTTAGCCTCATAAAATGCCCTAACCCTCCCATCCTTTTGGAGGTTTTAGTCTGCTAATCGCCCCCTTTTTTGAGAGAATCCTCTCCGACATTGCTGTCCTGTTTTCATTATCTTCTTCTTCTTCATCTAATATACTAGTTTCTTGGATATCACAAATCTCTTAGAAACTTGCAACCCTCCCCTTTATTTTAGATAATGTTTCGACCAGGGTTTCTTTCGTCGGTGGTTTCCAAGTACGGATCCGCCCGCCCAATATTCCAGCGACTAGCCCTCCTGGTAGTTTGCTTCTCTCTGCTGACAACCCTCTTCTTTTTATTGTCAAATAGGCAGTTTGATTACCAAGATGTTTACACCACCGCGGCAAAAAAAATTCAAAGCACTTTCCAGCTCGATGACAACACAAACGCCTCACCTAACCAGGATGCCATCAATGCCCCAGCTACAGAGAACAATATCCCTGGCCTGATAAACTCGACGCTTGGGTTCCAGAAAGTTATGTTTTTGAGCAACTCTTTACTTTATGACCTGAATGACATCACATCCATGCAGTCCTCCATTAGTGGCATCGCCATCGAATCTTTTGAAGGTGTCTCTCCAGAAAAACTCAATTCCCATGGCCTTCCTCCTGATTCACTTCATGCCCTGTCTCTTTATGAGCAAGCCCGTTTCCGCTCTCACGCTAATCTGTGGCGTGAAATGCTTAACCAGGATTGGACCACTTTGCTCATTCTCGAGGCCGACGCGACATGGGACGTCAACATTCGTCGCTTGATGAAGCTCTTTTCTAACGGTCTCCAAGAGTTCATGCGTAAGCAGGGCAAAACCTCAGAGGTCGAGGAAAACACAAACGACCCCTACTCTTTTGCCAACTGGGACGTACTCCAGCTCGGAGGCTGCCTGCCCAACCGCAGAAACGCCCATATGAGCTACCCTTACTATGATCCCTATGTTCCTTCTTCGCTCGACTATTATGGAATTGAGGTTCCCCCTAAGCATCGTGTTCTGCGTTATAAGAGTCCCGAACGTTGTGCCAACGCTTATGCAGTCTCCAGAAGCGGTGCCATGAAATTGCTTCTCACCACAGCCGTTGACATGAGCACTCCTATCGATGTCATGATGCGCTCCCTTACTATTGAGGGCCGTCTCGATGTTTACTCAACCTACCCTGCTCTGTTTGGTCGTTGGGAGTATCTCAGCGAACTCAAGCACTCTGACGGTAGACCCCCTAAAGATATACCAAAGGAAAAACTCAAGGAAATTTGGGGCGAAGTCTATAAGAACTTTAATGTCTGGAAGTCTGGTGGTACTTCAACTGCCGAAGGCGATGACAAGGATACTGGTTCATATGTTGCTTCTATGCTGGATCAAATCAAGAGTTACATTTATGGAACCAGACCCAATCTCTTTGCAATTTTGGAGAATGAGCCTCCTCGTAATGAATATGATGGCGAGGTTGATGGCAAGAATATTGAAAACGCTGGAACCCCTACTACTGAAGAAGATTCTTGGGTTGTGCCTCAGCTCAATGATGACCAGCTTGCAGCAGAAGACAAGGTGGGTGCAGACTGGGTTCATAGCGATGACCAGGCCATTGCTGCCAAAAAGGCGGCCGAAGCCAAGAAGGCAGCCGAAGCTTCTGCGTCTATAAAGTCCGCCGAGGCCCTGGCAAAGGCCACAGCAGCACCAGCAGCTGAAGAAAAAAAGGCAGAGACCAAGGCCAGTGAGCCTGATGCTGCCAGAAAGGCCGAGAATGAAAAGAAGGCAGAAGACGATAAGAAAGCTGCGGTTGCTTTGGAGAACTCTGCTGAGAAAAAGCAGGAAACTGATCAGGCCGCTGCTGACGGACCACCATCCGCTGAAACTATCGAAGAAAAACCTAAGGAGGCTGTTCCCGAGGTTATCGGTGACACACCTGAAGAGGACCTCACCAAAGCAGGAGCATCCAAGGAAAACTCTCCTGCTTAAGAGAAAAATGTAATAATAGAAAATGACATCTTGTTTAAAAAATAAGGATTGGGTAAATTTATCTCAAGATGATCAAATCCTTGAATTGTTTTTCAATGTCTTTTTCTAAAATAAAAGAGAAAAGACATAGTTTTGGGAAATATAATCTTTTTTTTTTTGGCAATATAATGGTGATTTCAATTTCTTCTTCTTTCCTTCTCACGTTACATGCATTTTGTGTTTAATTAAGGAATGTATTAAAATTTCCTTGTTGCTACCGCAAAATAAAATTATGGGAAGTGCAAAGAATATTTTTTTAAATTTTTTTTTTTTTTGCTTTCCAAGGTCTTCGTTAAAATGCTAAAATTAAGACATTGTATAACTCAAAAAAAAAAATAAAGAAACCTAATTTTAACATAAATCACTGGGAGAAAAAAGAAATATATTTTTAAACACATAAAATTATTTTATATTCATTAAAGGAACGGCGTAAAGTTGGACATGAAGAGGAAAAAAAAAACAAATGAGACATGTTGGGAATTAAATAGGAGAGGGGGGGGCATTAAAGGAATGACTGGAGTTAACATCAAGAACACAGAAAAAAACCAGATAAGAGAGATTGTGGGGTTCATCAAAAAAAAGTTCGTATCAAGGGAATGACCTAGTCTCAAATCCCAAAAAAATATTCAAAAAAAAAAATCAATGTCTTTGATTGTTCTTGTAAGTCAAAAGACTTGCAAGCTGCTCGCGCGGACATCCCTTCTTCAAAAACGGATGCTCCACCAGCTCGTCTGTAGAGGCACGGTACGTGACATTGACACACAAACACACACTCAAAAAGGACTTGATTTCACGCGATAGCTGCTGAGGATGCTTGAGTTGGGGCGTACCATTTGTGGCAATCAAGTAAAGCGCCTTAAGGGGCTCCTCATTAAGGTACGGAGGCTCGGATTCAATCATTTCAATGGCCATGATACCAAGTGACCACACATCGACCTTGGCTCCATACTCCTTTTGTTTAACCACTTCAGGTGCCATCCAATATGGAGTTCCAACCATGGTAGCACGTTTATTCTTGTGCTCCGTAAGCTTTGCGCAAAAGCCAAAATCTGTAATCTTGACATGGCCTTGAGCATCCAACAGCATATTATCCGATTTAATGTCACGGTGAATGATATTCTTGTGGTGCAAGTGTTGCAGACCCTTGCACGTTTCATAGCAAATTGTGGCGATTTGGGCCTCATTAAGTTGGTTATTCTCAATAATGTCGGTAAGCGAACCACCCTCCATATACTCCATGACAACCCAAAGTTCATTTTCATGCCTCAAGTAAGCCTCCAAAAAGTTAACAATGTTGGGATGCTGGCTTTCCTTCATGACTGTAATTTCATTGACAATGAGCTCCTTGCGAGGCTGCAGCAACAAATCAATCTGCTTAATGGCGACTCGGTGATAAGAAAGCATGCTACCTTTGATAGGCTGTGCAAGGTAAACTGACCCAGAGGCACCTTGACCAATCTTTTTAAGTCGCTGGTAAATTGTTTCAGGGTCGGCCGAACTGACGACCGAGCGCAGCTTCTCCATGATTTGAACATCAGTCATGGTTGAAATGCGTTTTTCAGCCTCACGAAGACGAGACTTGGCAGCCGAGCTCATAGGTGTAGATCCCTCGAGCGCAGCGGCAGCCGCATCGCGTGCAGATGAAGCTGAACCAGCACTTCCAGGGACGGTCAAAGTCTGTGCAGTTTGCTGGGGCTGTTTGGCTGGAGCAGCAGAAGGCGCTGAGGCAGCAAGCTTTCTAATCTTTGAGGGCTCTTCAATGGCTGGTGGTGCCTGTGGTGGTGGTGGAGCTGTAGAGGTGGGAGAATTATGGTTTGAGGGTGGAGGTGTAGCCACAGTCTGATGCTGTTGCAGAGCCTTGGGCTTTGTGTTGAGTGGTTGGACTGGGGTACCATATCTTTCTAAAGCGGAAGGCTCAGAAGGTGAAGAGGTAGAAGGCGACGTCAACGACGTAGACGACAAATTGGCAAGCTTGGCGGCTGCAGTGGCAAGCTGGGGTTGTGGGTGGTGCAAAGGCTTGGAAGCCGCATTGGGGTAAACTTGAAGGGGCTGCTTATGAAGACTTGTGGAAGATGAGTTGGCACCATTGTGAATGTTTGCCCCCAGAGCATTATTGCTATTGTTAGCAACTCTCTCACGCTCACGCTCCAGACGCTCGCGATCATTGTTAAGAGACTTATTATAACTAGAGGAAGATGCGGCAGCAGCGGCAGTAATAGCTGCAGCAGAAGAGCTTGGGCCTGAAGTGCTATCCAAACGTGATCGACCATTGTTGGGGTGGTAATCATGCTGAGGCGCAGAAATGTTAAGCTTGGCCATATTGGGCAAGTCTTGTTGCTGCTGGTTCGAGGTAATAGGGCTCTGAGAGGGAGGCGGAGGAGCTGGGCGATGTGGTGCACGAGGCGCCTGGCGCAGCGGGGCAATGTGAGCCAAGTGGGACGTATTGTTAATGCGGGAAGCTGAAGATGTGGCCTGGGCATTAATTCCCATGGAAGACGATGCAATTGCAGCAGTAGCAGCTGCAGCTGCAGATGTAGTGGTATTATTTGTGGTGGCGACATTGTGTAAAGGTTTGGGGTGGGAAATGACAGGGTGGTCCAATGTCTTGGACTGTGGACCAGATGAAGATGAGGAGGTATGTGAAAAAGAAGGCTTGGAGGTAGGTGTTTTTGTCCACTCTTGAAACTTATCATTTAATGCAGAGGAGCTGTTGCTGTGGGCCATGCTCTTATAAAAAGGTTGAGGAGGGGGAGGAGGATGCATTCCCTGGCCAGCATTGAGCTGTGCACTGCTCTTTTGCTTTCTAAGAGTAGCCTGAAGAGTTGGTCTTTCACCTGCCGCAGCTTCACGAATTGCACGCTGGGCTTGCTGGGCCTTTTTGCGAAACTCCTCGGCAGCCAACAAATCATTCTGTTCTTCTTTTTGCTGTTCGCTATAAAACTCAAGGACTTCAATGACGGCCTGGGGGTTTTTAGCAAAGTCTTCCTTTGTGATTGCCGAAGCGCTCAAAAGTTTTGACCAAGCATCAGGGAGGCCAGTAAAGTCACGAGAAACAGGATCAAATCCGACATGGACTTTATGAGTAAAGTTTGTGGGGGATGAAACTCCGGAGCGGGGACACTTGTTGTAAATTTCGTCAATCCAAGAGTAAAGCTCGGGATCATTTTTACAAGAAACAAAGACAGACTTGTTTGATGAAGAGCGGATAATTTCAAAGCAGTAGGGTTTAAGATCAACGCGCGTTACATTTGAAACCGAATAAAGAGGAATTGAAAGGGATGGTGACGCTGAGCTTGGATAAGAAACCTGTAAAAAAATTAAAGACAAAGGTTAGATATTATTCTTCCAAAATATTTTATTTTTTTCTTTTGGTTGTAGCCAACAAAGGGGGTATGTAAAAAAAAAGCGGTAACAAAGTACCATTACCATCACTACCACAGTTACAAACGCCTGTTGTCAAAGAAAAAGATGAAACAAACTAAGCAAGGAAAGCAAATTGGCACACCAAAGAAATAAAATAAAATTTTTTTTCAAAAAACTTACCTCGTTACGATAAAACTCAAGAGTATTATCACGTAAAACTAGGAACTTCTTTGTCCACATAAAAGAGCGCAAAGAACCGTCTTCCTTGACAGAAGTCCAGCCTTGTTTGATGAAACGGCCTTTGGTGGGTTCATCTTTTGATTGCTTTGAGGGGGGGGAAGATGACGAAGTGGCTGTGGAGAAGGAAGAAGAGGTTACTTGTGGCGAGATTGTGTAAGCAAGATTGTTGGTTGATGCAGTAGGGGTTGAATCGGAATCGATAGAAGCATTGTATATACGCATCGAATTGGAGTTAAAGCCATTAGAGGATGATGTTGACATGGAAGCTGTTGAGTGGGCAGAAATTGCAGATGTTGTCGAATGGGTAGAAGAATCGGAGCTCGAGGGGGAGTGAGTGTAAAAAGGAGAAGATAATGACGAATACTGTTGTTGCTGCTGTTGCTGCTGTTGCTGAGATGACAGTGATACAGAAGAATCGTTTGATGTGTGGATCTTATTATGAAGATGGTGGTAAGGGGATGTGCTAGTCATTAAAATGGGATTTCCAATGGAAAGAGGGGAATCCGGGAACGAAGACATGGAAGACGCCGATGATGATGCTGAAGATAGAGCAGAGGATGCAGAAGAGGTTGATGATGTCGAGGAGGTAGAAGATGTAGCGCCTTGTTGCTTTGGGTGCACGTTGGACTGGGGAGCAGATCCTTGGGCATTGTTAGAAGCTTTTCCAGAAGTAGAAGTGGCGGAAGGATTCGCTCTGGCATTGGGAGGAGCTGGGGCGGGGCCCGGGTTAAGAAAAGCGTTGTGAGAAAAAACGGCAGCTGTAGAAGAGAATGACATGTTTGTGGGGGGAGGGGAGGGTCTAACCAGACATTAGGGAGAGGAAAGATAGTTTAATGAGGATGGGAGTTATTCAAATAAGAGGAGGATAGCTATATGGGTGAATCTTGATAGAGAAGAGAATGGGAAAGAGAGAAGAAATGAATATATATATATGTGAAATATATATGAGTTAAAAAGAAGAAGAGAGGGAAAAGAAGGTAAAAAAAAAAGAAGGAATAAGGGATGGGGGAGAAAAAAGAAGAAAATCTTTTTTTGATAAGCTGAGAAAAATTAGAGAAATAACAAGGGGGTAGGAGGAGGGGATGGTGTGGGAGGACTTTTAATGTGTTGGGTTATATTAGGCCACCGACGCAGGGAGACAGGAAAAATATATAGACACGGCGTTGCAACTTCCAGGAAACGCATCAAGGTTTGTGACATTGCATGCCTTCAAGGCTGTGTTACAGAAAAAAAAGGGGGTGGGTGGGTTTTGCAACAGGTTTCACGGCAACGCAAGCCTCCAAAAAGGGAAATCGCCATTTGGTACGCGCGGAAAATAAAAGTTACAACTATATATTACAAGGTTACGTAACATGTTACACTTGCATGTTTCAGCGTCTGCATGCACTAAAAACCTCCATCTTCATCAAAAACAAAATGAACACCACGTTGGTCTCAATGAGAAGAAGAAAAGGAAACTTTTCATAAGCTTTTCCAAAAATTCCCTGAACGGTCCTTGGTCCGAAAACCAAGGGGAACACCATCCAGAAGCGGTCATGGTTAAAGTTTTCAACCAGCAAAAACACAATCTCAGACGAATCTTCACGGATATGCGTAATGCCCGAGCATAAGGATGGGGAGAAAAAAAGGGAAAAATTTTAAAAGCTCGGGCGGAAATGCTGAGTATTTATACTCGTGGGTAAAACAGCCTAATTATTTGTGGCAAATCTAAATAATGGCGCTTAGCTGGCATTGGTCACATGACTTTTATATGAAAACATCGTTACCCGGCCTTTTGTTTTTTAAGCCAAGTCGCGTCACGTAAAAACGCGCGTTATACGTGTTTCGCGTTGCTCATAAAATTAATATTAAAAAAAAACACAATACACTTCAACAATTTCATTATATATCAATATATGTATTATATTTTTTCCTTTTTCAAATTTAAAACTCTATTCTCTGTCTTATAAGGCATCCTTGCCAACCTTATTCTTTAAATTCCTTCATAAAAATTTTTAAAAGAACGAGGTCTGTTTTTTATCCCTAGTCTACATTCGAACGCGTCGAAACTTTAATATCCGTGTTTTAATGAATGTGTGTAATGCCATTAGTGGTGACTTTATATTTAAATTATCAAAAAAAAAAAATAATATTGTACATGAGCTCAATAATTAAATTCCTTTTTTTTTCTTTCTTTTTTTTAGTCATCTTCATCTAATACACGATTCCCATGTATTAATCTCCGCTTGTTGGGTGTTCGAATGTCTTCTTCGATCTCTTCGATCTCCTCGATCTCCTCGATCTCTCCATCATCCTCATCATCACTAATCTCCAAAGGTTTATCCAATCCAATGCTTAGACGTGGTTTTTTCTTTCTACTCCCAAAACTGCCTTCTCGGCTTCTTCTACTACTCTTCCCATTATTGTTGCTCCCCAATAATCTTCGGCTTTTCCTCCTTGCTCTCATTCTTTCTTCCTCTTCCTCATCATCATCTTCTTCTTCAGCTTCATCATCTCCAACAATAAACCCATCCAGATCAGACTCATAATCATACATCTCCTCCTCTTCTCCATCAGTCTGACTCAGCCGAATACTATCATGACCCTCGTACTCCAAGCCAGTTGACCCCTTACGGCCCCCTTTACTTCGCGCCTTACCACGACCCCCTCGTGCTGTAGGCGTCCTAACTCTATTTCGTCCCACATGCTCTTCTTCATCCCCCCCAAATCCTCCCCGGATCCTACCCCCAACTGAGTACTTGTTGGTCGCGCTCAGCTGTGGTCGTACAGGTGTAACTGAAGTAAACCTACTAGGGGTGATGAAGTCAGATACATTAGTACCATGCTGTCCAGATGAAGGTGATTTACCCACGCTTGAACCAGTTTTTTGGCCTCGAGTCTCTGATTTCTTTCCACTTAAAGGTGTTCTTGGGGTCCTGCCCCGATTGCTAGACACGTTTCTAGATACTCTTGCTTCTTCTTTACTCGTTGGCTTAGGAACAATCTCATCAATTTGTACATCTGAGCCATCCGAGTCGTCTATATTTAAGTAAACAGGCCAGCTGTTCTCACTTCCTCGTAGTTTATTGCCGCTGCTCATACTATTCTCAATGTCGCTAGTTAAGCTGCTGCTGATACTACTCTCGTTATTTCCTCTATTGTCCCTGTTACAAATGTTGATTCCACGGTTGCTTTTGTTGATGATCTTATTATCCGTAGATGATGGTAGTCTGCTTATGCAGGAATCCTCATCCTCAACTACCCCACTTTTTTTGGTAGCAACGCCCGTTTCATATAATGATGAGCCACTAGAATCTGTAGCATCAGTGCTACGCGTCACAAGCGCATCGCGTCCCTTGTCCAAATCAACTTCATCGCCTTTCTCGGTTAAAGCCCGTCGTGCTGTTCTTGCCCTACTAGCCCTCATCCCATTACCTGCAACCACTCTCCGCAGCGCATCTGACGCATCAGATTCATCTTGATTTCGCTCATGTCGTAAATACTCATCGTATGCAAGCTCTAATTCCAGTGTCATACTCGCATTAATTTTCCGTGCAGACTCGGATATAACCACACTTCGTGGCCGTGTCACAACACGTGGAAGTGGCCTACTGCTCTCAGGATGAACAGCTGATTCTGCTCGGGTCGGAGGTCTTTTACTAATACTCTTCTTTTTCAAAAAATTAGGGAATAGTTGACTAAACTCGCTGCCAGCAGAAGTTGCCGTGTGATTTTGAATTTCTTGTAAAGCCTTTAAAACATGGGACTCCAGATCAGCAGGCAACAACCCATAATCAGAGCCATCTCGCTTGGGGTCATAGGAAACTGTTTTGCCTCGTGTTACTTTTGTCGTTTTTTCTGTAGATTTAGTGGATTTGGTAACAGGTGCATGACCTTGGGCAGGATCCGCAGGTAGCTCCACTAAAGACGAGGTCATTGAAGCTTTTTCGGTAATGTCCCTTACTGGTGGTGTTGCAAATAAGTCTTCAGAGCTATCTGAATCCACAGACTCTGCTGGTTTAGACACAAATCCCAATAAATTACTAGCTGTTACAAACCCAGTCTCCACATTATCCGGCATGTTGAACTTTTTCACAATTTTGGCTGATTTTCTTCTAACAGCAGTGCGCGCATTGCCCTTTTTCATACGACGTTGGGTTACTTCCATTTCTTTAAGGACATCGTCAGATTGGAGCATTTCGTTATTTTCCTGGGGTATATCAATCTTTTCTTTAACGCATACAGGATTGTGTGATAATGGAATGATACGGGTAGTTTCGCAATACTCCAAATCACCCATACGTGAAGTTCCTGCAATCAGCTTCTGAATAGACTTGTAGTTGTCTATAGATAATTCATATTTCTTTTTCTCACCCTCAGTCATTAGCATGTGGACCATTCCACTTCTTTTACGACCCGTTCGGCCCATTCTTTGAAGCTATAAAAAAGTTAGTCATATAAACGGATGTTCGGTTTTTAGTACTTACCACTCTGATCGGACTTGCAGAAGCATCAAAACATATAATCATGTCTACTTCTCCGATATCAAGACCCTCCTCACCAATTGAAGTGGCAATCAGCGTGTTGAATTTGCCTTCCTTAAATTCGGCAATTACTTTCTGTTGCTCCTTTTGTGTCATACCAACACTTGAAGTTTCCTCGAGATTCATAAGAGTTTGACCATCCAAAGTGCCACTGGTCCCGCTTTTGGTTTTAGATCCAGAATCACTACCAGATTTTGTTGCTTGACCAACAAATATGTGGGGATGACATTGACGCACATGTAAATTTAGCATCCGTTGAATCTCAGCAGTTGTGTCACGATACATTGCAAAAATAATGATACGTGATGATTCCTTATACTCAATTGACGAGAAATAGCTCTTGAGAATGTAAATCATTCGCTCTATTTTGGGATGCCCAAAAAACGGATTCGCAAGATTGTTTTCACGCATAATATTTGAATGTGCTAGTTTAAAACTTTTGTTGAATCCCGAACTGTTTAGTACACGCTGAAGATACTTGCTTTTAGAACTTTTGCCTTCAGAGTGGAGCTTTTGCATCGCATGGTAAAACGGAACAATACCATGTAACTTGAGTCGCTGAATAGCAAATCCTAATGGTGTCAAAACATTAAAAATAGCCTGAGTCCGGCCACGCGATTGCATGTTGCCGCGCGAAGCCGGTGAAGCTAGGTAACGTTTTCGTGCAATATTGACTCCATAAAGTGTCAGGCTTTCTGCGTCATTAAGGAAAATCCCTGTTAACCCTCGCAGTTCATTTATAAAGGGCTGCGCCGTACTTGAAATGGCCTCCAAAATTTCGTTTTGTTCGGGAGAAAGATCCAAAACTGTTTCCTCAATATTTTTTTTGTGGATATAAGGCTTGATGTCCATGCTATCTTCAGTTCGAATTTCAACACGAGAAATGTTAAGGTTTTTTATTACTTCTTGGACACTTTCTAATGTAGATCCAGGGGTAGCCGTCAACGCTAAAACTCGGAAAGATTGATTAAATCTGGAAATAAACTTGACTACCTCTGCATACGCTTGGTGGCCAGTTGATCTATGTGCCTCATCAACGACTAAGCATACGATACTTTTAGGGTCCAATATACCAAGTTTCAAGTCATTATCAACAGTTTGTGGTGTTGCAAAAAAAACGCGTTTAGTTTCCCACTCAACTTTTCGGTCCTTTTTTTGTACGGTCCCCATAAGAATACTGGCTTCTGAAGCTGGAATGCCAGTGATTCCTAGGCATGCCTCGAGTTGTTGTGATACAAGCGGTCGTGTGGGTGCCATGAATATAATTTTAGCGGTTTTGGTCCAGCGAAAATAATTCAACATGACAGTCGATGCTATATAAGTCTTACCAAGGCCTGTTGGTAAAGCACACAAAATGTTTGCAAATAACGCGCTCTTGACAATATTGAACTGGTAGTCGCGAACAGCTAGGTTTGTGGGATATATATATGTGTCCAAAGTTTCTATGTTAAGCTCATGGTGAGTCGGTCGTTCTTTGTCATTGGCTCGCAGAGACTGAATGGTTGGAGATGAAAAGCCTGAAGTTGTAGACCCGGGTGCAGGTATCACGGCACTGACGTCTGTAAGTTTGTGCACTCTTGCAGGAGGTCGCATAGTCCCTGGTTGATGGCCCAGCATCATGGAAAAATCTCCAGAAAAAGTGGTTTGATTGAGGGTTTTGGCTGGTCGTCGTGGTGCGGATAAAGGCCGAGTCTTATTATTTGTAGAGTGCTCTGACCTGGCTATGGTTGTAGTTTGATCCCGGTTTTCTTGTTGATCTGAGGCCGGTGCAGCTGAAGAGCAAGCACCCGTGATGAACACATCCTCCCCATCAAACCCATCAAACATGGAATCAAATTCGTCGTCTTCCATGTTGAAGGTTGGTCGGTATATAGCTTGGATCTGATCTGATCTAGAATATGGGTATTATGGTCAGAATAATTAAATGGCACTACTGGTGGTAGTGTGGGAGTGGCCAAGTTACAGAAGTTTTTTTAAGATTTGCCACACGCGTCGTGTCTTTCACACGAAAAGCACGCGGTCTAACGATGGCACGGCTATTGGCTAGTCGGATGATTTTTTTCTTTTTGTCTCCGTCGTACGTTAATGCCACTGAGGCTCTCTTCCCTCCTTCCCTCTGAAATTTTTCAATTAAACTCTTTCTCAACTAGAATTGAAAAGGGGACAGGTAGAGCAGCAATCCTGGTAAAAGAAATAATAGATTTATAGATATATATTATTTTCCCAGTTTTTTTTCTTCTTCCTTTTTCAAAAATGTCTTCTACATCGATTGAGCCAATAAATTCACCAGCAGATTCTACTTTGCCTCCTGACTCGCTTCCAGAAGTCGCCTCGTCTATTGTTGATGATGAAACCGCAGCTTTGGGACCAAACGCAGGATCTTCTGCCTTTTTTTGGACTTATCAAGAAGAGCCCCATCGATCTCGCCGTAAGGCCATCATTAAAGCACACCCGCAGGTTACAAAACTGTGTGGACCAGAGCCCTTGACTAAGTGGGTGGTGTTAGGTGTGATGCTTACCCAATTCACCATTGCTTACTACCTTACAGCATCAAAAACATCTTTTTTCTCGTTTAAATTCTGGGCGCTGGCTTATGTGATTGGAGCTACTTGCAGTCAGAACCTGTTTTTAGCAATCCATGAGATGGCACACGGCCTTGGGTTTAAGGCTCGCATTCATAATCAGCTCTTTGCAGTCGTTTCGAATCTTCCTATCGGGATTCCCTACGCCGCAGGGTTTGGGCCATACCACTTGCTACACCACAAGTACCTCGGCGATAGCCAATACGACACCGATCTGCCCACTGTTCTGGAAGCTCTGGTGCTCAACTCTGTTGCAGGCAAGGCATTTTTCGCTACCTTCCAGATTTTCTTCTATGCTATTCGACCCATCTGCGTCATGGCCATCCCCTTTTCCAAGATTCATTTCATTAATCTTATCACGCAGTTTGTTTGGGACTATATCGTAGTACACAATTTTGGCTGGACCCCTCTTGTTTATTTCTTACTTTCAGATTTCCTTGCAGGCTCTCTCCATCCTTTAGCTGGCCATTTTATTGCTGAACACTACGTTCTTGATCCACCAGCATCGGAAGAAAACGCCACTTCACCTCAAGATCCCCCGCAAAAGGGCACTCAGCCCGAGCAGTTTTCCAAAATTGCCCCACCAGAAACCTACAGTTACTACGGGCCTCTGAATATTTTTGTCTATAACGCAGGCTATCACAACGAGCATCATGATTTCCCATACGTCGCATGGACAAAGCTTCCAGAGCTTAACCGCATAGCCAAAGAGTTTTATGATCCATTGCCATGTCATCACTCATGGTCAAAAGTCATTGTAGACTTTGTTTTTGACAAACGAGTCAGTCTATGGTGCCGCGTTAAGCGCAGCAAGGAACAGGTCGATCCAGACGACTACGAACATCCGGAAAATAGCATTGAATCAACTTCTACTACCACAGGAGCAAAGATAATATCACCAGCAGCTGCACTTGCCGCTCGTGCAAACGTTAAATAATATAAGTATAAATTTCATTGGGGTTAAAAGAATAATTAAACAATTAAGATGAGAAGCTTAAATTTGTGTTATTCATGGTATTTTTTACATAGGGTAGGATTATAACCATAGGTTATACAATTGTTCGTGAAAATCATGATAGGATTTTTATGTTTTTTTTTCGTTTTTTTCGTTTTTTTCGTTTTTTTCGTTTTTTTTTTTGAACGATGATGTCAATATATTTAACTTGGTATCAACAAAAAAAAACTTTCAATTACTCGGACGAAGATGGAGCAGAAGCCGCTGGAGCAGGAGTTGCTAGTTTCTCCGTGGTCTTTAAGTCCTCAACAGCCTGGGACACCGATCCAGCCGGCTTTTTGCCCACGGGCTGTGATGCAAATGTATAATAATCATTTGCAAGATTCTCCATCTTCTTGATACGGAGCTCACGCTGTTCTCTAGAGATTTGGCGCTCATATTCAAGTAGGTTGTTATCGATGACCCAGCACGCACCAGTGATGACAAAAGCCAACTGGATAAAGGTACGGAACTGGACCGTCAGCGAGCGGTACTTGGGCGAGTATTTTTGAGCAGCAAAGTGGGAAAGGGCACCAGCAACCAGACCGACAGCGCCACCTTTCACACCGCCATCAACAATCTGTTAAACGGTTAGTTTGGCTGTCTTATGCTCAAGCTTTGGTTAGCTTTAAGGCAGAACCCTTTTCTATTCTGTACATACAACGTTGATAGCACCTTGAATCTTTTCGGGAGAGTGGTGAGCAGGCTTCATTGTGATAGTAGATAAAGAAAAACCGGTGGGAAAAACAAGGGGATTCGGGTATATATATAGTAATCTCTCGGATTGAGAAGCCTGTAGCTTGAGTCTTTTAATAAACCTCACTAGATGAGAGCTTTTTATGGTTATTAAAAAAAAAAAAGGAAAGAGATGGTGCGTGATGAGCAGTTTTCTTTTTTCTTTTGGGAGGGGAGGTGGTTTTATAATATACTTTAACAAAAAAAAAAAAAAAGAAAAACAAACTTTTATGGGAGAAAAAAAAAATCGACATGTTCGGATCCGCAAACCCCGGATTCCATCTCTCTACACACCGCCCGTCAAACAGGCCCTTATGGCGGCTCATACCGCTGCCGCCGACAATGTCTCTGTCGAGATATTAAATCACCGCAGATGGGATTTTTTCATGGGATTTTTCCAATAAAAAGAATCTCCCAAATACGATGGTAATTATGAGAACTATCTTGCAAAGCGTTTTTTTAATACGTCTCGTTTACCCAATTAATAGAAGACATGGTACATAGTACCCACAGGAACTGATAAGAAAAAAATTAACTAATAAGTTGGTGGACTTGCGCTATTCATTTTAAACCCTCCCACAATAATATCCCAAAACTATTTCTCTCATTTAATCATGATCTGATCCAGGCTTCTCATCATCTTCGAATTCCATAGATACCGGAATGACAAACATTGCGCTCTCGGTGACCCCGGGAATCGTGCTAAGCCCGCCAAGCACATCCACGGTTTCATCCTCTTCGTCTTGCTCTTCTCCAGCATCTATATCTTCGTAAAGCCGGTCAAACTCGTCTTCTGCTTCATCGTAAACCACATTCTCATCCACCTCAATGAAATCCGGTGCAAGCGCACTCCAGCGCTGGGGCGGCACAGAAGTCCACGTATGGATCTGCCCACTCTCTAATCCTGTCGCCGCAATAAGTGGGCGCGTTGGATGCCATGCAATCTCCACAAGCTCTTCCTTTGGGCCGTTGTAAATCTTCACAAGAGACCCTGTGCTCGTGTCCCACATGTAGATGTCTTGCGCGTCTTCAAATGTCGATGCAATGATGTACTCAGCAGATGGTGCAATTGCCACCGAATTCCACTGTAGCCGATTCACCACGTCCTGGAACTTGTGCTGTGTCTTAATATCCCACTCATGGATATTGGCAAACTCTTGATCTTGACCATCGTCGTTATTCTCGATATCAATATCTTCATCCTTACTGTTTGCGTCGCTATTGCTTGTTTCTAAAGGAGGATATCGCATGTCTGGCATTGCTAGGAGCCGAATAACACGATCAGATGAATTGACAACCATCAGCCGGCCTGACGGCGAAAGTGCCATCGATTTAATTTTACTTGTCGAAATGCTTTTTGAAAAAATTACCTCAGGTTTCCCGGTTTTTAAAATATTAATGCTCCCTCGTGATGTTCCTGTGATAATGTACTCGCCACTAGGTGAAAACATTGCCGTTAACACGTCCTGTTTTATGTTACTTGTCTTTTTCTTGGAACCTGAACCCTTTCCTTTTCCGGTTCGTTTCCTTTTCCCCTTTTTTCTCTTGGTGTCTTCTTCTTCAGGCTCAGGTTCTGGCTCGGGATCTGGCTCCAACTCTTTTTCTTCTTGCTGGTCTTGTTCTTTTTGTTTGATAGATGAATGTAAGTTAATGATTTGCGGGAGCTCCTCGTTTTTCTCATTTAACTGTGAAATGTCGACAAACACGGCGTTCTTGTCTAGCAGAGAAGCTACAAACAGATTATCATTTTTTGGATGAAACTGTGCCATCCATACTGGCGCACCTAAGTTGACAACAGCTTTCATTTTCTGAGTCATACTCACGCTCCCTCGGACCCCAAGATCCCATACAATACATTTCCAGTCCCGGCTAGCTGATAAGAGGTATCGGTTGGTGTGCGACCATGATAATGATTCAATCTGTCGACTGTGACCGTGTAAAACTGTCAATACACCGTTGGTATCTAGATCAAATATTGCGATACTTCCGTTGATCAAGCCAGATGCCAGGTAATCCCCATTAGGACTAAACTTAATGCATGTTGCATGTCCTAAGTGTAAGGTCGTAGCCTGCGTATCTGGGAATTCTTGTGCCAAAGCAAAGGGGTCTAGCAGTGACAAATTCATGGTGGTGAAGAAAAGATCTGTAGGGATGAGAAAAAAAAAAGTAAACAACCAACTAAAACGGGACCACAAAAACACTTTTTCAGCGAGTAAAATTTGATAAATTTCAGATAATAATTTATTTAAGAAAAAAAAGTTAACTATTATGTACTATCAAATTTATTAAAAAACATCTTCTCAAGAAAGTAAAAATGATCCCAACCCTTCCTTGATGGCTGTCATGATACGCTCCCGTAAAATCTCCTTTGACGAATAATTCGGAAGCTTGAAGTAGTTTACGCATGTCATTACTGTGGGCAAATATTCATCAGGAGTAAGTGGTGGCTCAGATTCACGACAAACAATTGTAAATGCTGGTCGAAGAGCCTTGAACCCTCCAATGGGAAGATTGGGGCTTCCTGTAACAAATTGCAAAAATGCCTTGCGTTGCTCGACAGTGAATTTACTCATAACCTCAAAGAGATCTTTAACGACTCGGCTATCCATATTGTACCCATGATCTGCCTTGGCTGTTGCGCACAGTGTCTCATAAGACCAGTCCGCTTCTCCCTGTCCACACATAACAACAAGCTCGTCGGGAACAAATGTACTGAGTGCACTATATGGAAACACAACTGAAAATCCAGCCTTAAATGCTTTAATTTGTTCCACAATACCAGATCCGAGTGTCATGTCCAAGACCCTTTTAATGTATTCGTCGATATTGAAGATAGTTACTTCCATATCTGCTCCATTAGGAATAAGCTCTAAATTGTTGCGACCCGGAAGCCTGAAATCAAGAGCCAAATCTTCAACTGATGCACCATCTACCCTAATGTCTTTAATATCCTGCTCTGAAGCATTATTCTCGGTTAGTCTCTTCCGTTCATTGACATAAGCTTGTAACATGTCTAAAGACTTTCCGGTATGTTGATCAACTAGATAAACTGTTCCAATGTAATCCGCAGCACTTAAAAGCTGTTCCTCAGTCATAGCAGCCAATCGGAAAAATAAAGAATTGAAGTTCAAATCAATAATGCGAGAATCCAGCAAAGCACGAGCGACAAAAGTTCCCAGTGACTTAAATGTGCTTATAATTTTCTTTCCAGAAGATGAAGTTTTCAGCCATGTGGGGTCACGAGGTAGAGGGAAAAGACCCTGTTTGGAAAAAACGTAGGAATTTTTACCGCTATCTTTAACAGAACTGCCATCATCATCGCGCCAGATGCTCAACTTTCTGCGAGTAAACTGCTTCGAAACAGTGGCATAGAACTCCAATGTGGGACCTAATCCCGTTCCAACATCGTCAAAAAACTCAACTTCTAAAGAATAAGGCGAAGAACCATAGAGAGTCATGACTTTCATTGCGCTCTGAAGCATATGAGAACGAGAGATTCGTATTTTTTGGCGTAAAAGGCTGCTAACGTGCTGTTGGCCGTCACTACCAAATGGGCCTCCAGATCCTCGACTTTCTGAACTGTCTTGAGACTGCTGAAGACGATTCATCAATCTTGAATACCCAAACGATGTCGATTGTAAAAACAATAATCTAGTTTCAAATGGAAACAAGAATGGATAGAGTCTGCAAGCATCAACTGCCCAACTCGGCATCATCCCACTAGAAACAATAAGAGGCTCCTCAAGCTGTCTGTTTAGTTTTGCTGTAAGCTTAGAGTTAGAAAATTTAGCCATGGAAAGCGGCGAAATATGATTTTTTGGGTATGAAGACACGGTGCATGCATTAGTGGAGCGGCCAGAATTGGTGAATAAATCCAAGACGCTATTATTCATTTTAAAAAGAGTATTAAGTAGACGAATGACGATAGAAACAGATTCGTTTGAACCAAAAGATGCTGGCATTTTCAGAATAGGGTCAAGATCTTCGGCCTCAATTGGTTTTTCTTTTCCATCAGAAAATCCTCCCTTCTTTTTCTTAAACCAAATATTGTGCGGTTTTCCCCAAATCTTCCATGAAGGGTTGTCTGTGTACGGTTCTCCCTTTTCCTTCTTTTCCATTTCTTTTGCAAGCAAATTTTTGAATATAGCACCAAAAACAGTGGCATCATGTGAAATGGGTACGCCATCAATGTAAAATTCGAGGTGCCATGGAGCAGGATTTGTACCGTTAGAAAGTGACGAGAGAGCATCACTCCTTGAAGTAGAAGAAGTAGCAACAGATCGTGCTGCTGTTGTGCTAGGCCCCTGAAGTGTATTGTTCTTAGAAGAATCTTCGTCTTCATCTGAGTTACTGTTTTCTTCCTTCTGAGGTTCAGAGTCTTCCATGACAGTGTCTTTGTCAGAATTCTCGGTAGTGTCATCTTGTTTAGGCTCTTCTTGTTCCTTCTTCTTTTCATCTTCTTCTTCTTTTGCTTCTTCTTCTTCTTTCTTCACTTCATCGTCTTTATCTTCTGTTAATGCTAGTATTTGACTGAAGATTTTCATGCTGGACCCAAAAATAGTATTCTCGGCTTGCACTTTAGTTTTGTAAAAGTCATCAATGGCCTTCAAAGATGCAGTTGCTTGAATGGAAATCATAATGGGTTTAGCTCTCTTAAACGAAGAAGAAGTGTCCTCACTATCAGTTTCTTTCTTTTTGATTAACGGAGTCAAACTAATACGAAGCTGTCGAGAAAGACTAGATGAAATGGAGTTGCGCATATGAGAGTAAGAGTCAGCTGCCAAAACTTCAAATCTTTCAAACCGACTTAAAGATTCATTAAGTCTTTCCAACAAAATTTCAAAAGGTTTGGTAGAGTTACCTCCCAAAAAAGTTTCCAAAAAGAGTTTGCGAGTTGTTTGAACATTATCGCCAGTAGTCAAAATAGTCAGCAGTGAGCGGAGAATGTGAGAGCAAAGAAGCTCAAACTCAGAAACATTTGTAATGACTTTGGCAAATTCTTGAAAATTAGCATGTAGATCTTCATGAGCAAGAAATTTTTCACTGAGATAAGTCAATTTGTTTAAACCCTTCTTCATTTCATCTTCAAAGTTGCGGCTTTTGATCTTTTCATTGTAAACTTCAACGAGTTTTTTGGCCTGAGAAAGCACTAGAGGTGAAAGATCCGAATAAAAAGACACAACATTAACTAATGATCCTAATGATTCATCACTTCCGCTTTCTTCGTCTTCGTCTTCATCTTCTTCAGCCTCGGCTTCTTCGCGTGCTTCTCTTTCTTCTTCATCATTGTTATTATCTTCTTCTTCCATTTCATCTTCGTCATTTTCACCATCATTCTCTTCCTTGTTGCCTTTATCTTTCTGGGAATTGATACCTTCTTCATTTGTAGTAGAAGAGGAACTATTCGTTGAATTGTTATTTTCTAATTTCTTGGCCAATTCCTCTTTTTCCTTTTCAATAAGATCCTTCTTATTTTTCTGTTTTATCTCTTCTGCTTTTATAAGATTCTCAATTTCTCCGATAATGCCCCCTCGGAAAAATGAGACTATGTAAATATCAGGAAGCTTCTGCATTAAAATTGTCGCAATTTCTAAGGCACCAAGAGTAAGCGAGTCATGATCACGTTGCGAAAGAATTGAGCTCAGAAGAAGAGAAAGCTCCACGTTAGCAACAACTTGCTGAAGAATACCAGAAGGTAATGACGAGACAATTTTAATAATTGTCTGTAAGACTGATCTCCGGATTTTGATATCAACAGTTGATGAAAATGTATCAATCAAAAGTGAAAGTGTAATTTTTGAAAATCTAACAATATTACTGACACTTAAAAGATCATTTATGCGTTTCTCCATACGTTCCTTTTCTATTTCGGAACTAAAAGAATATTGATAAGGACTAATAATTTCCTGTTCGGCCGTGATGGAAACTTGTGGGTATACGTTAGAAAAAACCTGAAGAGTGTTTGAAAGAATTTCTTTATCAGCATAAATTAATGCTTGTATGATTGCCGTAGTGTTTTTTTCATAGGCACCATTAATTGGCTCAGTTTCATCATCATCAAAATAAGGAGCATGTTTGGTAAGAACTTGGTAAAGATGACTACCAATTTTGTTTTCAATAGCCAAAACTGTAAATTTTGTCGAAACTCTAATTAGAGTGGCAATGGCTTTGATGATGCGAGGTTTCAAAGTCAACACACTATTGACAGAAGGATCGATGTATGATAACAGCTTCATAGATATTTTAGGTGTCATAAGTTGATTAATGTATTCTGAATTTGAGTTAAAACTTTCAATAATTCCGCATATGGAATCTGCAATGTTTTTTGAAATTTCTGGGTCATTGTTGGACAGTATATTTTCAATCAAGAAGACAGCGTCCTTGACCGAATCAAAGTATCTCAAAGGGACAGAAGAAAGAGTGTTAGCAACAGTCTCTGTTGCAATTCTTTGAGTAGAACTTGAAAAGAAATCAAGATATGATAGACAAGCAGTCAACCCACCATTTTCTAAAATCGCGTGGGTCTGAGAACGAGAAATTTTTCTCAGTGCCTAAAGGTTGTTAGAAAAAAAAAGAATATAAATATATTTCAAACTTACTGTAAGAGCTAGTTCTGCAGTGTCGATGTATTGAATCTCAAAAAGCTTTTCGCACAAAGCTTTAACGGGTCGTGCATAACTAACCCTGTTAAGCGACATAGGATTGGCATCTAATAAGTTGAGCAAGCATCGACAGGTCATGATGATGATTTCAACACTGTTCTCATAAAGCTCATCTACCATAATATCTACCAAAGCGTCCAGCACCTTGGTGGTTGGAAGATAGTCATTGAGAACGTCTTCGTTGGTCATTAATAAAACGTCGGCAAGCTCTTGAAGACCAATCATGACATTTGAAGGATCTTCACGATCTTTAATAGCTTCGATACAGTGGTCAATGCGATCAACTATTGAAGATACGACGTCTGGAATGCCGAAGGCGCCCCTTAGAGATTGAAGTATTTGTTCATTTGCTGAACGAATGGCGTTTTCTTCATCGTTATCTTCTTCCTCATCATCATCTTCATCATCGTCATCATCGTCTTCATCATCATCATCATCATCGTCTTCATCATAATCATCATCATCGTCTTCAGCTTCACTGTGTTCATCTTCATCATCATCCTCTTCATCATCATCTTCATCGTCATCTTCATCATCATCATCATTAACATAAAGGTCGTGGTCAATATCATCATCATGATCTCCTGATAATCTTTCGCCAAAGCCGGCATTTGTTTGGTTGATGGCCTGAACCAACTCATTTGCATCTTCTAGGTCTCTGTCATCACTTTCATCTTCATCGTCTGGGTTTAAGAGCGAGGGTTCCTGTTCGATAGCAATATCTGGATCTGCTCTGGTGGGATGAGGCTCAAGTGGCAAACCAGTCTGTAGAGAAGCAGAAGAGAGGTAAATGTCATCATCATCCAGAGCAACATCGCCGTCAAGATCACTGGGAATATTGCGAGGTGTATTTGTCGATGAAGAGGCGTTGCTGTTGTTATTCGAATTCTTAACAATACTGAATAGCGGTCTGTTAATTATGGATGCATCTTCGTGAGCAGTATGGTGTGAGCTTGGGCCTGCAATGTTTACAAAGTTGGACGAAATAGAGGAGGTTTGAGAAGCTTGGTCGGAGGTGTCGTCAACACCAGTCATTATAACATCGCTATCCTGGCGTGTTGCGGGAACCGGCTTATCAGAACTTGAAGATTCCGCAGTGGGTTCAGATGAGTCTACAACATTATTCTTCATTCTGAGGTGGCAAAAAAGAAAAAAGAAAAATAAAACCGGAGACTTTAAGTCCAATAGAATCTTATTGCAGAGTTTTTAAATAAAAAAACTGTTTTATAGTAGTCAAAGATATCAACTCTTTCTTTTTCAGTTAAATATACCCAAAAAAAAAAAGGTAGTATAATAGCCGTTGTTAGATCAAAAAGAGAGTGTTTAAAGATGAGTTAAATAACTGCTGTGTGGCGAGAAGAAAAAAGAGGTCCTCTAATTTTTCTTTTTTATTTTCCCCCTATGAGATGAGGAAGAAAACGGGTGGTTGTGGTATATCTAGGACTGTACGGCGTAAGTACTGGACTGCGCCTGTTTTGTTGATATATTTATTCCAGGGTTTTTTTTTATCTGTTTTATTTTTACAGTAATCTTTTGATTTTTTTTAAAAATTCTATATATTTATGCAGGTTTGACTTAGTGTTTATATTGAGTGCAATTTAGTATACTATCTTTATCTAAGATGTCACTTTATGAAGATTTTGGACATGAGAAGTACAAGTTGTTGGAGCTCACGCCTGAACTTGTGGAGTATATCAAAGCAGGAAAGATGTAAGGTGTTTTTCTTAATGTTTCTTCGATCCGTCATAAATTTTTAACGCATAAGAAAATGAATCTAGTCTGGAGCTGAAATCCGAAACGCCGTCTTCGACGTTAATGCTATGCACAGAAGACAAGACATTTCGAGTGCGCGAAGCGCATCATTCCAACTCTTTGTTTGTGTCGACTACAGATGTTTCACATAGCGAGGCTTATAAGAATTGCAATTCCAATGCCATTATTCTGTTAGATAATATTCCGGCGTTATGGGAAATTGCACCAGCTGCAGAGGGCCAAATTTATCTTCCCAAAGATATTCCTATTTACAAAGGGTTAGAGGGAAATCAAGGGGAAACCACGTCTAAAGGTGTCACACTTTTAGATATTCGTGCCAAGGCAGCAATATCGCAAAAACAGTTTGATGACTTGTGGAGGGAAAGTGGAGGGGTAGAGATTAAAGAGGAAGGGAGTGGTTCATCTATCGCATATTTACTTGACAGTCTGGTAATAGCTAAGGTCATGAATATTATATTAGGTACAATTGAAACAACCTCGGATCTGACCTTAGACCAGGTCTCTATTCCCGAATTGCAAGAAGGCATGAGCAAATTTGCTGGTAAAAGGAGTGATGAGCCATACCCAGTGATTGAAAGTGTTGTAAGGAAGTTTTCTAAGGAACCCGCGGGGCCATATTCGCTAAACATGTCCGAGATCATCCATTGGTATGGCGTAAACACTTTAAAAGAGCACCAGGGGCAGCTTTTGAGTGAAGATGAATTCTTAAGAATATGGAAGCAATCTCTTCCCATTAGTATGATGGAACAATTGAAGCTGGAAAGTCTTGCTGGAAATTTCATTAATATTGAGGGAGGGAAAGTGACATTTTTTACCAAAGCAAATTTACCGAATGATCCCAAACAGCGTATTGATCAGTTACTGGATATTAAATCAAGCTGGGAACTACCCGAAATATTACCATTTATTCAAGACATCATTCCTAAGACAAGTAAGGTAGAGAGCTTTATCATGAAATTTGCGCGGAAAAAGACCGTAGGAAAGAAGATAATTATTTCAAGGAGGTAGTAGCATTTATGTACAGTATTTTTCTAGTTATATGTAAATATATATCTATGTGTATATTCCGTTGATTACGGTGTATCTATTCAAGGATCGCCAGAGCATACTTTCTTACAACCTCGTAGGTACCCAAGAAAATAGCACCTCCAGCACTGATCCACATGGTTCGAGGGCCAATACCCTTCCAGAAAGCACCATAGCCGTCTTCCTTGAGAATGTTTTTGGCAAGGGTAATGATTCCAATGGGGGTTTTATTGAGCATAAGTCTTGTTTTGATGACATCGAGCGGGGTAGTAAGAGCTGCTGCAAAGCCGCCTGCTATCGAGCCAGCAATAGCGCCTTCGGCGGGTGAGACCGACTCGACGTTGAGAGCATTTGCACGGGTCTTTTTGAGGTATTCATAAAGAGGGAATTGGATGGCAGTGAATGGGATTTCACGAAGAATAGTAGATCCCCAGCCGCGGTATAGACCTCTAAAAACGCCTTCGCCAGACTGGTTGGAGATAATTGCTTTGAAGGCGCCAACGGAGGAAGAGAATTGGGAGGCTTGGGCGCGCTGCTTAATAACTTCAGCGGGTACACGAACCGAACATGCAGCAATTTCACCAATAGACGCAGAGATCATATGAACAATACCAGAGCCAATTTCTTCATTTGAAAAGTGAGTTTTGGCATATGGAAGAAGAGTTTTTTTAGAAGATTCATAGGACAGAAAAAACAAACTTGCTAGAGGGAGATGATAATGGTTAGCATGGTTATTAAGGGAGGATTTATAAAGTCATACCGCCAGGAGCAGATGCAATGACAGCGCTTCCGAGACCACGATAAGCCCCTTTCCAGCCACCATTTGCCCAAAACCCGCCCTTTGCTTGGAGCCGGGTTTTGAGAGTGTCAATTGGGAAGAAGGCAATGTCAGTTGACATTCCTGCAAGACTTCCACCCTACAAAGGGAGGGGGTGTTAGTTTATTAAAAATAAAAATGCTTGAATAAGATGGGTATACATACAATGAGCGAGGCAGCAACGAGATTTCCGTCCATGGTCTAGATGAGAGGCTTTTGTTTTGAAAAATCAACCGAAATGTGGTGGTGGTAATTACGAAAAAAAAGAGTGATGGTAAGGTACCTAAAATATCTTTATATATATTTCGATCATGAGCGGAGGCGATTTTGAATATTGAAAACAGTACTCTTCTATACTATATGATACAAAAACAATTACAGCGTCAGCCAGAATACCCGTGTCATGTTTTTTTATGGAGAAGGCGATAAAAAACCCCGGGTTGATTAAGAAGGGCTCTAAATCTCGTTCTCTATTGTTCAGTGTTGTGTTTTTAGTCCTCGACAAGATCGTATTGAAAGAAAAGGGCTTTACTGTGGGTCTGGAGTGCGGAGTATGGACTGGTAGTTACTCTGTTGGACTGTAATGTGCGCTGAAAATAAATTAGCTGTGCGGTTGTTGGGATGATGCAACATGGAGGAGCTGCTGGGCTTTTTTTTTTGGCCAGTCAGAAGCAGATGACTGCTTATGTAATGCTTTTTTTTTTCCTCGTTAGTCATCGCCACCACCACTACAAGCCAAAATTTAAAAAAATAAAAATAAAATAAATAAAACAAAAATTCAAAAATATTAATAAAAAAATTACCACCTCTAACTATCCTTCTTTAATATATATATATATTCATTTTGGAACACTCATAAAAAAACCTGGAAAAAGTCAAAAAAAAATACTAAATCCTTGATCTTACTACTAGATCCAATTGGTTATATAAGTATTTTTTTAAGGAGATATTAAATATATATTATTATATTATATTCCTCCATTGTTATTATTTTTTAGGTTTCCCTTTAAATTTCTAATCTCCTTTTCCCAAAACATTTGAAATACCCAGAGAACTTTCACTCTTCTTGTTTCTCTTTTTTTCTTGTTTTTTTTTTTAGTTTACCCTCACTAAAGAAAGACTAGAACAAACTACCCTGAGATATTTTTTTTAAAAAAATCCTCATCTATTACAATGTTTCGCTTGACTTGTCGAAATATCGCAAACAGGGCCAGTCTGAGCAGCGCCCGTCTTTCGGCCCGATCTGCCAACCCAACCTTGACCAGATTCATCTCCAACTCCAACGCCCCTCTCAGCGCCACTGCCACTACTGCCACCACCGAGGCTGATCTTCTCAACGCAGCTGGTTCTGCCGTGTCCAAGCAACCCCCGGCCGACTCGCACATGTTTAATTCGGTTAAGGAGGCGGAGATTGTGCGCAGCAAAGATGCTGAGCGACCCATCTACCTGGACATGCAAGCTACAACACCTACAGACCCACGCGTCCTGGACGTCATGCTGAAATTTTACACCGGTCTGTATGGCAATCCTCACTCAAGCACACACGCATATGGTTGGGAAACAGACACTGCCATTGAAGAGGCCCGCGCACACATTGCTAATCTGATTGGCGCTGATCCCAAGGAGATTATCTTCACGTCGGGTGCTACCGAGTCTAACAATCTCTCTATTAAGGGTGTTGCGCGATTTTACAAAAACAAAAAGAAGCACATCATCACCACTCAAACGGAACACAAGTGTGTGCTGAATGCATGCCGCAGTCTTCAAGACGATGGTTTTGAAGTGACTTATCTGCCTGTTCAGAACAACGGTCTTGTTGATCTGAAACTGCTGGAAGCCGAAATCAGACCCGAAACGGCGCTTGTGTCCATCATGTCTGTGAACAATGAGATTGGCGTCATTCAGCCCATCGAGGAGATTGGTCGTCTCTGCCGCTCGCGCAAGGTGTTTTTCCATACTGATGCTGCCCAGGCTACTGGCAAGATTCCCATTGACGTCAACAAGTTGAATGTTGATCTCATGAGTATTTCTGGTCACAAGATCTACGGACCCAAGGGCATTGGTGCTCTTTATGTCCGCCGCAGACCCAGAGTTAGACTTGATCCTCTTATTTCTGGTGGTGGTCAGGAGCGCGGTCTGAGAAGTGGTACTCTGGCCCCTCCTCTTGTTGCAGGCTTTGGTGAAGCGTGCCGAATTGCTAAGGAGGAGATGGCGTACGACTCTGCCCATATTAAGCGACTTTCGGATCGTCTCAAGAAGGAGCTTCTTTCACTGGACCACACGATTTTGAATGGTGACCCTGATGCCCACTACCCTGGCTGCATCAATATTTCGTTTGCATACATTGAGGGTGAGTCGCTGTTAATGGCGCTCAAGGACATTGCCCTCAGTTCGGGTTCTGCCTGTACCTCTGCGTCGCTCGAACCTTCGTATGTGCTACATGCTCTTGGTGCAGATGATGCTCTTGCGCATTCTAGTATCCGCTTTGGAATTGGTCGCTTCACTACTGATGCCGAGATTGACTACGTTATCAAGGCCGTGAAGGAGCGCGTCAACTTTTTGCGCGAGTTGTCGCCACTTTGGGAGATGGTTCAAGAGGGTATTGATCTCAATTCGATTGAGTGGTCTGGTCATTAAAGGATGGACATGCTTATATTCACCACTGTGATTTCAATACGATGTATAATATTATATACACATAAAAGATATATTTGATTTATTACGTATGAATTTGGTTAAAAAAGGTGCTTTGTTGTTTGACTCAGGTCCATTTGACTATCGGATCGAGAGATTGGAGGGGGAGGCAAAGAACATTTAGGAAAGTAGCGCACATTCCTTGCTAGTCACATGTGCCTACTATCTAGCTTCCATAACATTGTGCGGGTGTACCATGGCCTGCGTTCTCACATAAAATTTTTTTGTGATGAGTGGGGCAGACCAGTACAGCAGCAATTATATGCTGTAAGGCAGCCACCACTCTTTACCTCCTCTTTTAGAAAATTTGCCGGTGATATCCACGACAAAAACCTTCTCCACCTCCCAAATTAAACAAGAAAAAAAGAGACAAAAGGAAGAAGAGAAAAAGAGAATCTTTAAAATATTCAACCCGATTGACTGATATTTTTCTTTTTTTAAACAAAATCTGCTTAAAAGAACCGTTGAGATTGGATCTCATCGCCTCATCCTTCTCTCCTACGTTCTCGTTACTGTAACCGAAACCTCCCCCCAGTTTGTGTATATAAAATTTTTTTTTTGGTCCGCCTATAGCCCTGCTAAACAAAAACCACCAACCACCAAAAAATTTGTTGAACCTTTGAAATTTTTTTAATACAATCCAGCCGAAGGTGCCCACATTTTGGACTATCTACGCTCGTGCTTCTGCACCCCAAAATTCAGCTAGCTTTTACGTGTTTTTTTCTCTAGCTATGTCATCATCTATCGGAAACACAAAAGAAATCGCTCTCGGACCTCGATCACAGCCTTCTTTCGCAGCTTCAATGAACCATTCCACTCAACACGACCTATTCTCAACATCATCATCTACTAAAGGTATGAAGAATAGTAATCACAATAATACTGATAATAAAAGAGATTTCCCCACCTTTTGATCTTTTCTGTGTTTTTTTTGTTTTCATAATACTATTAGATTTTGCCAAAAGGAACGATACATTCATTGTTTCTTTTTTAGAGAATCCATTCTCATGCGCAATCCATGAATACCCGCGATTAACCTTTCAACGGTTTTTAAAGCCAAACATCTCTTTGCCTCGTATGCTTGGCCCTGCTAACTAACAATTTCCACTTTAGACCTGCCACTAAATGCTCGCAAGAGAGCTCATCCCGACTCGGACACCCAATCAGACCTTGTTAGCGGTGATAGTGGTGATTCTAGCGCTGCCACGACCCGGCTCATGGCTCCAGTTGGCGGAAGACACACTCATCTCTCTCCTTCCCTCTCTCCATCCTCATCTTCGCCCTTTAATACACCTCAGCTCACCGCTACTGCCGGTCCTCCAGGCTTGGAGCCCTCTGACGATCCTTTAAAGCCTGCTCACCAACAGAAAAAAATATTTCGTCGTTCTTACAAGGCATGCATCAACTGCCGTCAAAAGAAAATCAAATGCGACCTTGGCGATCTTTCAAACCCATCAGACCCGCCCTGTGTCCGGTGCCGTCGCGAGGGCCGCAAGTGCGAGTTTAGTGTCTCGCGACGTGGTGGTGCTGGTAATATTCGCATGGGAAAACAGAAGAAAATGGCTGCGGCCGCTTCTGGCATTGTTAGGTCTGACGGAAGTGGCTATAATTTTGGGAATGCTCGCTCTTCTTCTTCAGTCATAGCGTCCCACTTGTCTTATGATCCAGAGGCCCTTGAAAATCGTATTTTAGAGCAACGTGCACTGGAGGAGTCTTCAAACACAGGAGCCACAGGACCTCCTGAGGCTACTCCAGAAGGTGCCGGGGTCATAACTGGGACCGAGCTGCACAACCCAAGTGATGCGCTGGGGATTCTTGCTCAAGCAGCACGCAGCCAAACTAAAATTGATAGCCGCGCCTCCAACTCTCGCGTGGACTCGCCCGGAAGCAGCAGTAACATCAATAATATTGGTAACGATAACGATAACCGGACCGACAATGGAATCCACATTAACGAAGCCCAACAAGGACCGAGCCCCAAAAATAGTAATAGTGCCAGCAATAACTGCAGCAGTAGTAGCAGCAGCAACAGCAGTAACAACAGCAGTAGCAGTAGTAGCAGCAGCAACATTACCGGGATTTTGCTGCCGACGCTTCCTGAAGCTAAAACAATGTCAACACAACCACAAACAACATCTCAGACCAATCAGTCTGTAAAGTTAAAGTCCTCTATGGACTCCATAGTACCTCCACAAGTGACACCTCAGCAACACCAAAATAATACTCAGGGTTCTTCCAAACCTGGCCAACGCGATTCTCCATCGCCCTTCACACAATACCCTGCACCTTCTTCATCGCGACCATCGTCTAGCTCTTCTGCTCGCCAGCAACAGTTCCCATCTTTGCCAAACCTTTTCCAAAGCCCAAACCGTAACAATAACCCGCAGCAAACTCAGCAGTCACAGCATGATGGAAACAGACCCTCATCATCATCAAATTCCGCCCACTCACGTTCTACTACTCATTCTGACTCTGAAAACCGAATCCAATTTCATCGCTCAATCAATGATGCTGCTGTTATTCGCAAACAATATTTAACAAGTCACGAAGCTCTCCTTTTCATTCGCTTCTTTTTTGACAGACTTCATCCCTTTTACCCATTCATTCCCGATGAAATGCACTCGACAGAAGTCCTTGCTACTATGCCAATATTACTAACGGTCATTCTCACAATTTCGTCACGCTATTGCAAGTTTGCGGAACAAGGAACCAAGTATAGCATTTCCTCTTCGCGGGGGTCTCAAATTCATCACAGCTTGTGGAATTACTGCCAGACTCTGGTATCGACAACTGTATGGGGCGAAGCTTCCACCAGATCTATAGGCACGGTATACAGCTTCCTTCTTTTATCTGAGTGGAACCCTCGTGCTATTCACTGGAGATTTAATGACTATGCCAACTCTCCTTTAGGGGATGCTACTGACTCTCCGCAACCATCGGTTGATGCAAATGGACCTAGTAATTCGAGACGAAACAAATCGACGCCTTCTTCTCAGGAAACCCCGGACGAAGAAGGAGTTGATGGTGTTGCTGATAGCAAAAACGACGCTACCGAACCAGCCAAACCAGTCCTTCCTCCTGGTGATACAGTATTTAGCGCCTCTGAACGTAGTGACCGTATGTCATGGTTGCTTATCGGGTCTGGAATTCGACTAGCCCAAGATCTTGGAATCTTTGATACAAATAGCAAAGTGTATCTTGCTACACACTTGTCCGAGATTGTTCTTGCATTACGGCTTGGAAGACGCTCAATGATTTCATCTTGGCTCAATGAGGAGTCTCCAGAACTTAAATTCAACAGTTACGAACAGGCAAAATTGTCCATATTACGCATCATGTCGCTTGCCCATGAGACCCTGTATGTTTCGCGTAAAACTACTCGCAATTTACTAAAGGGCCACAAGTTTCTGGCCTTTTTGAATCTTTTTGCGCCGCATCTTATCCACTGGGAAAACACATACATGGAACTGTTAAGCGAACCAAACTTGGAACGCGAGTCCATCTTATTTGACTACCATTACACTCGTTTATACATCTATTCGCTAGCGCTTTCGAACGAAACAATCACATACCCTGGCCAAAACAGTGGAAACGCTTCCTCTGCAGAATCAGAAAATGGAATGTTTAACCCGCTTCTTTTAAGCGACGGCTTGTCGGCAACAAAGTATGTAGGCATGGCCACAGGTGCTGCACGCGAAATGTTGGCGGTTGCTAGTCGTGTTCATCAAATGGATCAGCTGCGGTTGGCTCCCATTCGTTGGATCGTGCGTTTAGTTCATGCTGCCGTGTTCCTGGTCAAAACAGTCCTACTAACCCCGACAGGATCCATGTACATTCACGAGTCAACAGTTGCTATGATTCGGCGCACCGCTATTATGCTTAAACAGAGTTCTCCTGATGAATTACACCTGGCAAACAGATATGCATCAATTCTGCTTCATATTTGCCACGACATGTCTGAAAAGTGTAACAACTTTAAAATAAACGAGGAAACTGCACCAAACAATAACGTCAAGGCAGCAGCAGCAATCATTGGAGCCCAGGAAAGCGGTCCTCTTTCTCAGCAGCAGCAAGACATTCAGCTGCTCCATCGACTTAAAGATATTCAGAAACACCACTCTCCTGAACGCAGCGTTAGCCCAGTTAATCCTCAACCAAAGTCTGCCGAGAATATCAGCACCAACCAACAACAAGCCCAACAGCAACGAGTAACACCCCAGCCACATCCGCCATCAATCCATGAACAAATTGCTTCTCAATTTTCGCCACAAGGACCCAAACCCGGCAGCCCATTTGGCAGCAGTAGTCGCAGTACCAACAACGGGCAAACGACTGAAATTATACTTGATGACGTTACTCGCTCCCAGGATCATCAACAACCACATCCGTTCAACAGTTATAACTCCAATAATGAGTCAACTGGGTTCACACCGAATCCTGAGCAGAGTCCATCTTATGACGAGTATGCATCACTAAATTATTCGCGTTATAAAAACACCATTGGACAGCAAAACAATTCCAACAACAATGGAAATTCGCCAATGACGTTTTTATCTCAGTCCCAATCCACCTCTGTTTTGAACGCTGACCCTCTGATGCCAGATACATCTCAGGGTTCATATGAACAAGGAAATAACAATGGTGGTGCAAATTCCAACAACAATAGTAATATTTTTCTTGGTTCTGGGCTATCACCATTCCCTAGCAACTTTTCATATGGAAACAGCAACAACACCAATGGATCTAATAATATTTCCAATGGCATAAATGTTCAGCAGTCAAGTACTATTCCACCAACACCTTCATTTATGCACTTTGGAATGCTACCTTCATCGGTGGCATCTAACAGCTATTCGGCCATGCCTACTGGTAACAATCAAGCATCCTTAAACACACCATTTTCTTCTTCTGGCACCTCTAACAGTACGTCAAACACATTTAATCAGGACTTGTTTTCCAGCATCACGTTCAATGACATTACAGATATTGGATTCAATTTCTTAGAGGACGGATTTGAAGGACTGGGTTTTGTAAACCAGTTAGTTGATAACTTTGAAGTACACCAAATTAACACTCAAAGACAACGTCGTCAAAGCAGAGCAGGGTTAAACAGTGGTATTGGATCGAGTCATGGTCAACATCAGCGGTATTAAATTTGTAAGAAGGTTTTAAAGTTGCTTTATTTTATATTTTTTTAAGGATTTTGAAGCACGTAATATAGAGACGGATGTACATAATAATATCTATATTTTTTTTGTATTGCATTATAATGACTCTAAATCACTGAAACAGGGAGAAGCAAGCCCCAGTCGTAGAAATAGAGCAATGTTGATTTGGGTAAAGGGCTTGGAGGGGTACATTCGAGCCAAGTTTAACCACAAATTCTACTATTGGAAGTTCCAACTTCCCCGAGGGGCAATGTTTCTTGATTTTTTTTCTATTTTGCGGCCGAAGGGAAACTGGAGCCCCGCGTTTTGTCCTTTTTAGGTAATTTGGATTTAGTATGACCAATTACCGCAAAGGGCTTCTCCCAAATCAAGAGCAATTTTACCAGGAAAACATCTTTAAAAGATTATAACAAAATCAAAATCAAAATCAAAATCATTAATTAAAAGAGATATTTGATGAAAATTTGATTTTTTTTTTTCAAATATATCAATAAAGAACTGTTTATGAGTCTTTAAATGTAACGGTTAGTTTTTGTAAAAAAAGAAAAAAAAGCCATTGAAAAAAAAAACAGTTTTACCTAAATCGGGCCGTACTTATCATCACGTGGAGCTTTTCTATTTCTACCCGGCGGGCGCAATCTAGCTCTGCAGTCTGAAATGTACGCAAGTGCGTGATTGGATAACCACCAATCACTAATACTTCAGGCCAACACTGAGGCCTATGCTACGCACTGTCGGATATGAGCGAAGCCATCAAGTATAAATACTGAATAATTTCCACTTGTTGATTTGAAAAATTCTGAATGTTACTTCTATATAAAATATAATATACATATTTCTGAAAAATTATATTTAATTTAATCTATATCAATTAAATAAAAAACATGTCTGCTGCTGTTAATGTTATCTCTCACGAGGAATTTGTTCCTACCATTTCTTCCAAATATTCTGGTATGTACGATTTAACTTTGTGATATTGTATACACATCTATATAGATCTCTAACAGCTTTATATTTTTTTGGCAGATGTAATTGGCCACAAGCTTGGTGGTTCCATCATTTCTTTTTCTGATGAGTGGTTTGCCGCTGCTGAAAACCTTATTGCTCCCAATGCCCCGATCCGCGAGGTTGGCAAATTCACACCTGCTGGTGCCTGGTACGATGGCTGGGAGACCCGCCGTCACAACCCTGAGCCTGCCGACTGGGTCATCATCAAGCTTGGTGTTGCCAGCGCCCAGATCATTGCGACTGAAATTGATACTGCATTTTTTAATGGTAACCACGCCCCAGCCATTACCGTTGAAGCTACATACCTTCCTCCCTTTGAGAAACTTAATGTTTCTGAGCGTGAGCACCTCGAAAAAGAAGCTAAATGGGACATCGTCATTGATAAAACCGAATGCGGTCCTTCTCAACGCCACTTCTTTGTTCGCAAGGAGGGTCTGACTGATAAGGTCTACACGCATGCCAGAATTAAAATGTACCCTGACGGTGGTATTGCCCGATTCAGACTTTACGGTAAGCCCACCGCCGTTAAGCCCACAGATCCCAACGAGGAGGTTGATTTGGCCCACGTCGCCAACGGTGGTGTGGCCATCTCCTTCTCAGACCAGCATTTCGGTGCTGTCGATAACCTTCTTATTCCTGGCCGCGGCAAGGATATGGGTGACGGCTGGGAGACTAAGCGTTCTCGCGAAGCAGGCCACGTTGACTGGGTCATTGTGCGTCTTGGTTTGTCCGGATACCTTGACAGAGTTGTTATCGATACTGCACACTTTAAGGGTAACTACCCCCAGAGCATCACCGTTGAGGGTCTTAACTCGGATGATGACAATGTCACTGTTGATGACGCACGATGGAAGTTTGTTGTTCCCCAGGCTAAGACCGGCCCCCACAAAGTCCATGAGTACATTAGAGAGGGCGAGACCTCTTTCTTGACTCACGTTGAGGCCGAGAACAAGGAGTCTTATGGAAGCCTTCAAGCCACTAAGGATCAAGTCTACACTCATGTCAAGCTGACAATCATTCCTGATGGCGGTGTCAAGAGATTGAGAGTTTACGGAAGAGTCAAATTTTAAGGGAATTTTTTTTCTTTGGGGTTTATTTATTTAATAGAAATATACACTGGGTTTATTAATAAAATTGGTTTTTTTTTTAATGATATTAGACCTTGAAAGGATAGGATGCTTAAGGGAATCTGCACGTAAATATACATTCAAAATTGGACCGGCAAAACGCAACTCACCAGGTTTTCGGCTGTATGCTTTTCTTGAACTTCTACAACCTGTTAAGACATCTTTTATTTTTATTTTTCTATATAAACTAGCGGAGCGGACATAAAACTTTTCAAGGAAAATAAATAAACTGACCTTAAGTCCACAGATGTAACTTTAGGGTCTTTAGCTGATCATCGGCAAACGCTGCTTTTAATGGAAATGTAAAAATAGTCAAATTCGAAAGCTGGAGAAAAAAAACTGGGTGACTGTGACCTGTGAAATTAGGTAAGTTCTTTGTTCACTTTTTCAGCAAAAAAAAGCAAATTTTTTCAACATTAATATACTTCAACAATAAATATTAACCATAGTAATATAATAGTGATTGTGAAACCAATAATAATAATATATAACAAGCAGGTTGATTTAGAGCATTAATACCAGATTTTCAAAAGAGAAAGTATAAGACCTCTGGGATTTTCGGTCTCCGGATTCCATCATTAAAAACCTTATTGACATCAATATAAAAAATTCTCAACTACAAATCGGTAGGAGAAAAGGACTACGCTAAAAACAAAACAACCAACAAAAGAAACCTTTCGGCTAAAAATATAATCCTTTATGGAATCATTGGTAAAAGGACTGAAAATCCGGTCGATATTAAAAACAATATTAATTGAAATCACTAGTGGTCTTTAACAGACTTTAGGCATTGCTTTTATCTACCTTTATTGATTTGTACTTTTTTTAAAAAAGCAAAATAACATATGAAAAATCGTTTAAACTAGGTTGAAAACATTTTTTGGGTATTGTAGTTTCATTTGGTCTTTTCCTTTTTCCATTTTACATCTGCCTAACGGAGATAAATAAACTAATTTACAAAAATATGGTAAACTTCAAATACCAATAGACAGTATCTATACATGTCAATGTCAAGCTGTTGCAGATAACCATGATATTAATTTTTTGAACTTGAAAAATCATCAGACCAGGGAGATCCATGAAATATGGACCTCGTTTAGTAATCAATGTATTTAAATATTAAAAAAAAAATGCACAAATAGTTTATTTTATTAAATAATTCAAAAAAATTGACACAGACAGGAATCGAACCTGCAGCCTTTGAATTTGGAATCCAATGCTCTACCATTGAGCCACTGCATCCTGTTAAAAAAAAGGTTTATTAAAATTAAAATCACTAAATTTAAATTAAATCACGTGATACTTTAATTATTTGTTTGTGAAATTAATTTTTTTTTTTTGAATAAAACGAAAGAGCCAATAATAAAGTATTGAGAATTAACTAAAGATAATGGAAAAAATAAATTGGATCTTACGGCACAAACATGCTGACTCTCTTAACCAGTCTTAACTGCTTGATAAAGATCTCATCTTTCAAACATAGCTAAAAATATTAATGAAGCTTTTAATAGCTCAGGGGGTAATGTTTGGTGTAGCTGGAATTAAATATCTCTGTCTTCATGACCGTAAAGACACAGAACATACTACAAATTAAAGCTGATTTTAAAATTATATCATGTATTATGATTAAAGTTCAATTAAAAACTTCCAATGCTTTTTTTTTTGGCCAAAAAAAACCCAAATCAAAAAAAGTCAAATCATTGAAATTGACTATTTTTTTTTCTTTTCTTTGGATCGATCGTTATATGGTGTTAAGCTTATGAAACTTTTCAAAGCAAGCGCCCAAACCATTAAACACGTAGCGAAAATGTAATGATTTATCACGAAAATATTGGTCATCCCATTAAGAAAATAAAAAAACCTGAAATTGTTATTATAATTATTATTTCACATCCATATGGTATATATTAACGCTTTATTTTGACAGCATGATGCTAACAAACTCATTGTAGTCAATCTGGCCATCGCCATCAGCATCAGCTTCTTTAATCATTTCATTAACTTCGTCTTCTGTAAGCTTTTCGCCGATAGAAGTCATGACGTGTCTGAGTTCTGCCGTTGAAATAAATCCATTTCCATCTCTATCAAAAACTCTAAAAGCTTCTCTAATTTCCTCTTCGCTATCGCTGTCCTTCATCTTTCTGGCCATTAAAGTCAGGAATTCGGGGAAATCAATCAAGCCGTTGCTGTTGGTTTCGCTGATCATATCCTGAAGTTCTGATTGCGATGGGTTTTGGCCTAAACTTCGCATAACAGTGCCGAGTTCGTTGGTGGTGATGTAGCCATCGTTATCCTTATCAAAGAGAGAGAAAGCCTCCTTGATAGAAGCACTTTGTTGTTCGGTAAGTTTGTCAGCCATTTTTAGTTGTGGTTCTTGTAATGATAGGAAAATCTGATCGGTGTATCTTTCAATGTGTAAATGAAATAGAAAGGAGGTGGAGGGAAAAAAAGGGGAATGAAGAAATCGTCACTATTGATGTGTTTGAGGCTTTAATGGAGTGGTGGTGGTGATTTTGGAGGCTGAGCACCGGCGTGAATAAAAAAAGGGTGGTGGTTAGGGTCCAAGAAACTCACCACAACACGTCTACAACTGATTTCGGTTTACGGAGTAAAAAGATTTAGATAAATTAGAGCGTGAATAAAGCGAAATTAAGAGCACCTTCTATTAATGACCACATAATTAGATGGAACATTTCGATAAAAGTGTCAGAATAACATCAGGGATATTGTTACGCTATTGAATTTTTCATGATTAGGGGATTAATATTATGGGGGTGTTTTGTTACAGTTATTTCATAATTCGCCACGCAAGCTGTAATTAATTAAATGGACTGGAACTCAACTATTTTACATTGAGTTTAAGATGTTTTGAAAAAAACACAAACCGTTTATTCGGATGGTATATTCTTATTTCCCAGTGTAATCTAATATTCCTATTGATTTTCAGTTTTTAACAAAGATGATCCATAACCATTATATTAGAAACGTAAAACTATTTTTACTGGAGAGCTTTTATTTAAAAGTACACAGTATCACTCAATGCAGTTAAAATAACCAAATATATAAAGATATTTCAAATGCTTTGAATTGCAAATACACTAATAAGTAAATCTATGTTCTATATTATTAATTTAGAATATTACAAGAATAAAAATCTATCAGTGCTTTCAAAATGCAAAAGGGGCTTGTTTTTCGAGCGTGTTTGTGATTAAACTACTGATTTTACTAAATCATTCCACCTTAAAAATTTCCCCACCATTTACATTTCCTAGAAATTTCTCTTGCTATTCACTTCCCCCCATAAACAGAAAAAGAAAATAAATCATAAGAACTCATGCCTACAATTACAGTGGTTGGATCATTGAACTATGATGTGGTAACGACGTATTCCCGTTTGCCTAACGCTGGAGAAACTATTCCTGCTAAAAACTTTGAAACTCATAACGGAGGAAAAGGTGCAAACCAGGCATTAGCATGCGCTCGACTGCGGACAAAAGCCGGACCGTCACCGTCTGTTAACGTCAAAATGGTTGGATGTGTTGGAGATGATAACTTTGGTTCGACACTTAAAAAATCTCTCTCAAAGTCCGATGTTGATATCTCTGGGGTCAGAACACTTGACAAGAGTACGAATATCGGAACTGGTGTAGCCACTATATTAGTTGACGGAGAATCGGGGCAAAATAGAATTCTAGTTTATCCTGGAGCAAACTCCCAAGTATCGAAAGAAGATGTTCTCAAGGCCATTATAGATTCAGAAAAAAATATTTTTGTCACCGATTCTCTAATTCTTCAAAATGAAATCCCCGTCAGTCTAGTCCAAGAAATCATTAAAACTACTATCGACAGCAGATATGGGGACAAACCATTTATTATATATAATCCATCCCCCATTGACGCATCGTTTGACAATAGTTTATACAAGTACATTGACTGTCTTATTGTGAACTCTACAGAAGCAAAGGCAATTGTCCCAGAAAATGTGGGGTCGTTACTGGTAGATGATGACAATGCCGAACAGGCACTCCAAGCAGCGGTTCCTATTTTCCAGGCGTTGAATCTTCCCAAATACTTGATCATCACATTGGGAGCCGCCGGATGTGTCTATGTTGATGGGACTGTTTTGTTAGAAGCACGACACATACCTGCCGTCAAACCACCAAAACCTATTATTGACACCACTGGCGCAGGCGATACTTTCCTTGGAGCAATCGCTTCTCAATTGACTGAAGGCAACGAACTTAAACAGGCTCTTCATGTTGCTCTCACGGCCTCCTCTATTGCAATTACTAGAATGGGCGCTGGTGATGGGATTCCGGAATTTCGCGAGCTAGTTTTGTAATTTAAGTGTGTAACAGATTCGATGAGATTTTCTTGTAATATCGTTAAACTAGTGAATACTAACCTTAAGCTTACTCCTCCAAACAAAAGGGCGTTGAATCCTTTCTGGAAAGTTCGATGATAGGCTTAGTATTTAAATATTTTGGAAAAAAAAATTGTCAACCCTGACTCTTCCCTTCCCCCCTTTTTCTTTTTCATATTTTCCTTCTTTTTTTTCTCTTTCTTTTAATTATTTATTTAATCTAAGAAAGGGTTTAATCTAAGAGTTATTTTAAGAGGAAAAAGATACAAGTGAACATCACTGAAGCCTTACTATTCTCTACTTGAAATTTCATTTGTCAGTTTACTGAATCAATAATAATTATACCAAGTCAATAAGGACTTTATCTTAAAGACAAACCTCGAAAAATAAATTAAACATGTCTGTGGACGCTGAAGCTTTTAAGCTTGAAGGCAACGCCTACTACAAGTCTGGCTCTTACGCTCAGGCTGTCGAATCTTACACCAAAGCCGTCAACGCTGACCCTACCAACCCCATTTACTATGGCAATAGATCAATGGCCGAAATGCAGGCACGCAACTATGATGCAGCGCTTAGAGACACCCTAGAGGCTCTCAAGTTTAACGGTGATCCGATCAAAACCCAGGTCAGACTTGGTAAGATTTACATGGCTTTGGGTCGATTTGATGAAGCTCTCGAAACATACAACGAACTGGAGAAGCTTTCTAAAGATAACAACAGTTTTCTCCAAGACCAGTTTAAAGCACAAGATATGAAGGCAAACTACGAGCGAGCAGTCAAGCTTCTTAATGAGATTCAGGTTTTAGCCCAATCATCTCCTGAAGATATCAAAGATGAATCGATCTCTACTACCTTACATATCATCAAAAAGATCAAGGATCTTGCTTTGATGGCGTTGCATTCTCTTGAATCTGCCCAAAGATATCTTGATTCGGGATCCTCTGTGCCTAACAAGTGGCGGGTAATGCGTGGTAAGATCCTCGTTGCTGCTGGCAGAATTGACGAGGCCGCAAATCTTGCTGTCACTTTGCTCCGTGGTGATAACCGCAACCCCGAGTTTTTGCTTCTTAGAGCTCTTGTTCTTTACACCCAAGGCGATGTCGAAAAGGCTATTCAGCATGCTCAAATAGCTCTGCAATCCGATCCTGAGCTTAAGGATGGCCGAGTGTTGTTAAAGCGTGCCCGTTCTATTGAGAAGAAGAAGAAAGAAGGAAATGATGCCTTCAAGCTCGGAAAGTACCAGGAGGCTAGACAACTTTACACCGAAGCCCTCCAGATCGACTTGATTAACAAGTTTGTCAACTCTCGCATTTTGTCAAACCGTGCCACGGTTTACATGAAACTCCAGGAATATGATAGTGCTCTAGCTGACTGCGAGGCATCGATAGAGTTAGACCCTGATTTCATAAAGGTCCGCAAGACCAAGGCTCGCGTGCTGGGTAGCTTGAAGCGATGGGAAGAGAGCGTTCAAACTCTGAAGAAGATCATTGAGATTTGCAAAAGCGGTGATAACGATGAAGATATTAGATCATTACAGCAGGAGCTGAGGGATGCTGAGTTTGAGCTTAAGAAGGCTAGCCGTAAGAATTATTATGATATTTTAGGTGTTTCTGAAAACGCCTCGGATGCTGAGTTAAAGAAGGCGTATCGCAAGCAGGCTCTTATGCACCACCCTGACAAAAATCCCAATAACCCAGAGGCCATGGAGAAATTCAAGGAAGTTGGTGAGGCTTATGAGATTCTTTCCGACCCTCAAAAGAGACAGCACTATGACAGTGGCGCTGATTTGCAGGAGGATATGTTTGGTGGCATGGGAGGCGGCATGGGAGGAATGGGAGGAGGTATGGCCGGTATGGATCCCGAAATGCTTTTCCAGATGTTTGGCATGATGGGAGGTCAAAATGGTGGTCACGGTCACGGTCATGGCCAAGGTGGATTCCAATTTTTTTGATGACGATGATGGTTTTTTTAACACGATATAGAACTTTTTTTTTTGCCCATGATGTATATTACCAAACTAAAAAATTTCTTTTCTGTTTATACTAATAGTTTTGAAGGGGTATTTCTTCGATTATGATGAAGCAAAATGGAGTAAAATGTTAACAGGTTAGTACAGGTAATGATTTAATCAACCCGTTTGAAAATATTTCATAGTTATGGGATGGTTTCAATATTTTTATTAATGGCGTAAACAAACTTTTTGATGGATACTATTTCTTGGGACTAGCAAGCTAAGTTATTGCTTAACAGATACTCGTATCTTTTTCAGCCTTCCCTTTCTCTCACATCGGCAGTATGTGCAAGATAACTAGTCCACTTGAAAGAGTTGTCTACCTTTAGACAAGATAGATCTAGTGATACTCCAAAGTGGATATATATACTCTATGGATCGGGGACATTAAAAGTAGGTTGATAAAGCGGCTAAGATTTTTTTTTAAAAAATGTCGTATGCCACCATTTTTTTAATTTTTAATTCTTAAACATCATTATTATAAAAAAATCATTAGAAAAAACCAAATTTATTCACATAATGACAGAAAGTGTTGGCGCCAATAAATCAATCAAAATTCTGACTGATAGCTCAGCGTGGACCTTTTTTGCCGAAGGAGCAGCCAATATTATCTACAAATATACCGGAACCGAGCCTTATTATAAAGGGAAGCTACTTCGGCTTCGCAAGGATGTTCCTGGGAATCCAACGACTCTTGAGGTTTGGGACTTTTTACAAAAAGACGTTTTACCAATAATTGGCGAATATTATGTAGGCTTGGATCTTGTGCAAATGGATCCTGCCTTTCTTCAAGGAATGCTTAATAAAACGGCCACTGAAGGCCAGCGATTGGATGCACCTGTGAGCGATAAAGAAACACACGCTTTTGTTATGGAGAATGTTTTGAATGAAGATGAAACTGGTTTAAAGCATGTTAGAGATAAAATTAAAGGCGGAATAGAATATTTTTTTGGGTATGATGAAAACAGTCAACTGAAAGAAGTTGTTTTCGAGTTTAAGCCCAAGTGGCTTCTGCCTTCTCCAACGACCACATCCGAAAAATATAAAGATGAGTTTAAGCTCACTGGCAAGGTGATTCGGTGCCGGACTTGTTCGCTTGGCTACAAGCGCGGAAAGCCAGTGGTCCTGTGCCCGCTGGATTTAGTAGCAGATGATTATGCAGTATTGGAAAAGGCCATTAAATCCAGCTTTGGGAAAATTAATAAGGCTGACTTAAAAATTGGGGAAAAAGGTTCCATCGATACTTCTCAACCTGTCTTGGCACCGGATGTGCTGATTACAGTTTTGGCAAAAACCCTTTACAAAAACCCACTTTTGACACAACTGCAAAAACTACAGAGTCGCGACACTAGAGGAATTCTTGATTACGGTGTCGGATCTGATACTGAAAGTGAACAAAGAGAGAAGGATTTTGACATGGGGTTTCTTGTTGCCACTGCGGCTCGCGATTGTACCTTGTTTGTTGCGATTAGCGAAGAGTACGGTTCAAACAAGGTTAAACCTGCCGACGCTGATACTTTTACTGTTACGATTAATGAAAGATCTTATAAGGCTAAGTTTACAGTCACGGATGTTGATATTAAGCACCCGAGTAAGGCGAAACGAGCCTACTGGACCGATATCGAGCGGACGCTAGTTGATGGTGGTTGGTATGAAAATGAAAACTACCCTCCTTGTAACTATTATAAGGCAAATAATTCTTAAATCTATTCTAGCTCAATAGTGCCACTAGTGCATTGAGATCCTCTATGGTTTTGCATCCAAATGTCAAAAGTATTAGTTTTGTTGTTCAGTGGCATAGCGTGGACTGTAGCCTTTTCGTTAACAAACATTGGCAGCAAGCTTCTATAGGAATATTTCTTAATTTTTAAGTTCTTGTTTAAACTTTTCCTCATTTCCGGAAGAACCGTGCTGTGAACCCAAGCCAAAGCCAAGGATACTGTAAAGGGACCATGGACTACACAGTCGGGCAATCCTTCTACTTGGGAAGCGTACAGTGGGTCGTAGTGTATGCGATGACTATTGAAGGTTAAAGCAGAATAACGAAACAGGGTGACATTTGTTGGTGTAAACGTGTGGGAATACGCGGGTTTCGTCTTATATCTCGGGGTAATTATACGTGTGAAGGTATGTTCACGCGAGGACGAAGCAGAGGCTGGTGGTGGGGAAAAGTAAGCTAAAGCTCTTTCTTCTTTAATAACCCAGGGAACAGAGCTAATTACGTCATGAGCGTCCTGGCCAGCAACAGAAGTTGAATAGAGATAGCGGTTCATGGAAACATCGATTCGTTCTGAGCAATAGCTGAGCGGGTCGTTGGGGTCACTGAATTTGGCTTTATAGTCGACTTTGGAGATTTTTTCAATAGCTGATGCTACAGTATTGGTCATAAGTGGCGGTGCTAAATTATTAAACTCAATTGACCCCTTTAGCCACATTCTTGCTGGGAACAACGTGGCGTCGGGAGCCTGACTCTTGTGATAGCCGTCCGGAGAAAGTTCAGTTTCTGGTGAAATGTCATTAAAGAATATGAGATGGTATCCCGGTGGGACGCCAAAAGAAGGGTTTAGCGAGCCTTGAACGGGGATATGAGATCCTAGAGCTGCATCCAGCTTTCGGATTTCGGTAGATGAGATATCTTGGGTCATGACCCAGGGACCTCTTGTTTCGATTTCTTGTGCTATTTCGTGATTAGGTCCGAGGTCAAAAGAAGTCGAGTATAATCGGCGTGATACTTGGGTCCAGATTCTTACCTGGGCGGTTCGGAGGTAAAGCTTGGACAACATGATGATAATTTCAGCTTTGTGAAAAGAAGGATAATAGATAATGGTAACATTCAAAAAAATGAAGATGAGATTTTTTTTTTTTTTTGAAATGTGGGGGAGATTATATTAATACTAGTTTTATTATGGGGGGGGAATTTTCTTGTCGTAGTTGCTTGTTTACACTGAGAGAGAGGTTTTGACTGATGAAAAAAACAAACAAACAATGACGTAATTATTTACGTAAAAAGGTTTTTTTGACTGCACTGCATCGTGTGAAATTACATAACCCCTTACTCAACCACCGCCGTTCTTGGTAGTAAGGGGTACATCGATTCGTACGGTAGCGTCATGGTAGTGCTGGTAGTGCTGGAAATGGTGGTGGTGGTGGTCAACTTGGTAGTAATAATGGAAAAGCCCATCATCAACCACCCAAGTAGTGGAGTTTTCTTTTTTTTTTTTTTTTTTCAAAGGTCTTTATTAAATTTTTTTTATTCCATTATCAATTTCCAGTTATTTTAATAAATTTTTTTTACATCAATCAATTAAAATCCTTTTGTATTTCTTTCCTTAATATTAATAAACAAAGCATTATCAATTCTTAATACCTCTATGAAAACTCCATCGCCAGTTAAAAATGAAAAGCCTTCAGCTTCTTCCCAGCCAGCGACGGCACCTTCGGCACAGTCAAACAAACGATCATTTCGTAACTCCTTTTCTCTAAAATCCTTTCGAAAAAGCTCAAGCTCAACAAACTTTGCAAATACCACCGACACACGGAATAATAAATCTATTGCTCCCAAATCTAATAGCATGGCTAAAGGATCTCTCGACTCTATATCATCAACTTACCTGCCTGATCACCATGGCCTGATAAACAATGACAGCAACACAACAATACAAGCTTCGAGCAGCTTATGCGACCTGTCATCTATAAAGACAACCTTGCCACCAACAGAACCAGTACCAACGATATCCAACCAATCGTTTAATACATCCCGGCGACCGTCTTTGGCTACAGATCTTTCTCCTTTATCATCAGCAACCTCCAGCGGAGTTCAATCGTCCATTGGCGATGATCCGACCTGCGCAGACCCTTCAGCAGAAACATATCCTGCCGCTCATCCCAAAAGTGGATTGCCTACCACAGCAAGCAGAATCACGCGGTCGATCTCCAAACAGAATATTTTCCGCTCAGTCAACTTGCGTAAAAAGACCTCTTCCGAGGGTGTTATTTCCGATCCCCGTACTACAACTAGTAATGGCCCAAGACGCTCAACTAGCTCTCTCCTTAACAAACCAGCGGTCATCTATAGTACTGAGCCTTGTCAACCCCAACGTCATTCGATCTCAAATTTACTTGAAGTGGAAAGTCATAATGAAAATCACAATACTCCTAATAATATTATTAACCATAATAACCATAATAATAATTTTCGTATGTATTATTATTATTTTTTCTTTTTTTTTGAGGGGGGAATTTTTGACACAAAACATAAAGAAAATATTGGACTAACGCATTTTGTATTTAGACGATCCTTTCGAGTACCATTCTGATGGCGAGCCCCAGAGCAATACTCAGCCTAATGTTCTGGTCTCTCAATTGAAGACTTCTCTAACTAATTTAACTAACAGTTCCACCTCAGTCTTATTATCGACAGAACCCCCACAGTCATGTTCATTACTAGAAGAGGAAGAAAATGACAAATCAAATAGTCCTACTGCTGCTTCTGATTCATCAAACTTAAATCCACAGCCCTTATTAATTCAGCATCATATCCCGTCGATTAATAACACTAATAATAAAGATGAAAACATTCCACACTCAACTGTAAATAATCATTTGTCATTACAGCCGTTTGCTACTAATGCTGCTGTGCCCACCGTTGACGAAAGCTATAAAAATTCTTCCCCCCTGCCTAACACCCTCTCCGCCTTTTCCCATACACCTCACGAACAAAGACTGGCTTTTCCCGAAAACCAAGAGGAAAATAATAATAATAATTTCAACATGCAAGGTAGCAAAGATGGCTTGGATAGTACCCATGGCGGATTGACAAGAGTGTTTACAAATGGTACGCAGAGTCAAAATACGAACAAGATGCATGGTAATTTTGTTCTTGATCAGCAAACCCAAATCTTGAACAGCGAAGAAAACTTTTGTTCTTCTCCTTCTTCTACTGCCACCACATCTCAAAACACCCTTTCCAATTTATCTTATCAGTCCAACAATAACGTCAACGGTAGTGGTGACTCCATATTTACCTCGTCTACACATAACTTCTCTTCGGTTTCTCTACCCGTCACCTTAACCATCACTCCTCCTCCTCCTCCTTCTCTTGCCTCCTCACAAGAGACAGCCCCTGAAATTGACTCATCTTCCTCCAAAAAGAACAAAAATAACTTTTGGAGTCGCTCTAACGCTTCCAGCACAACCAAAAGACTTCTCAAGCTGCAAATCAAGTCAAAGTCAAACTCCAAGCTGCAAAACCATAGCAACACTCTCACAAACGACGACTCTTTTTACCAAGAAAAGCAACCTTCTTCCTTTTCTCGTGAGCGCAAAAAGAGTACATCTAGTCTTCTTTCTTTTAATACTTCTTCTCTTCCTTCATTTTCTAAAACATACGTCGACGAGGTTGAATCTCAGCCAAGTTTGGAACAAGCAAACAACCAGCATCTACGCCACCATTCACAATATACACTCAATTCAACTTCTCACCATAATATGCGACACAGCCATAGTGCTCAATCCATTTCAATTTCCACTCTTTCTACAAATCGAACAAAACTGTACAATGACAGTCGGTCTTCCTCCTTCTCTTCTTCTTCTCCTTCTGGAAACATAAAATACAAGAGCTCAGAAGAAATTACTAATCAACATTCGTTTGACTTTCTACTTGAAGAGGACGACGAAGAAAAAATCTCAAAGTGGCATCATCATGAAGCGGCAATTCTTAGCTGTATGGACAACTACCCTGGATTTCTCCGTCAAAAAAAAATATGGTACTTGTCTTCCGGACCCACGTCTGACGGTAAAATATTTTCAAATCTTAAAAACGACGAACCTAACTGGAAATGGTATGCTGAAAATCTTTTTTTTTATTAATTCAATTTCCATCTCTATTTCATCTTCATTTTAGTGCAATTTAGTCTATTATTGCATTTTTTAGTGTCTCATTTTTTTCATTTTTTTGTTTTTTTTTTCCCTTCTATTAAATCCCACTTTTTTTTTCTTGTATTTAACTTTATTACTGTTTACTAACCAATTTTAAAATAGTGCCCTTGGATCTATTGACACTAAATCTCATCTCTCGCTTGTTCTTGACAATAATACAGAAACTGGAGGTACTTTGCTTTCGTCTCATGATATCCGCTCAGCAAAGGTAAAAATCAACATTATTACTCATGTTATACAAATTAAACTTGAACCTAGCAATAATTATGATAACATTCAGCAACACCCCCACAATAATATTACAGGAGATGATGCTGACCAATTAAATACTTTCCAGCAGTACATTGACAAGGACGGAAATGTCATTCCTGTCATTACTTTAAAATGCTCAGACACAAGCTCTGACGGTGGCTTCCACGAGTGGGTAGCCGCTATACTTTTACATGCCAACCTCAAGCCGCCTGGACTTAAAAACAAGGTTTACCTACCCTTTCAAGTTCCTCAGCCAAGCAATGCTTCCTCAGATCGCCAACAGGAAATAGACTCAGAGCTACTTGATAGCGATACAGCTAACTCCCCGGAGGAGATTGTGTTTGAAGGATATATGAAGCTATATATCCCCTCCAATCACCAAGATAAAAATTGCCAAATTAATAGCTCCCAAGGGTCTTTTCATCCAACGCCGCATATTGTACATTCCAAACTTGAAAATGATGGTGGTAGTGATTATGGGGTTGATTTTTTCAGTGAAATCCAAAATGATGGCATTCATGCATGGAAGAACAAGGACAATATTTCTAGAAGCCAACCTCCTTTTTCTAGAAATCCACATGAACTAGGCACCGCCTCACAACTTTCCGGAAAATTAAGTTTTCCAAACTCGACAGAATCCAATCAAACACACTCAGACTTATTATTAAGCTCCTCCCCTGTCCCTGTCGACGGCTCTAATCTAGCCTCTGAATCATCTTCCTCACAATCACCGTCGACCCAGCCCACTGTTTCTGATGGCTTGTCTGTCAAATCTGTTGCATCTTCCGTGTCACCATTTAACACCTGCGAATGGACTCAGGTTTACGCCACTCTTTACAAGGATGGAATGTTAAAGTTTGCATATTCCGATGGTCCTCAAGACACTGACTCGGACGAAATTAACTCTTTAAAATCAGGGAGCAAAAATTACCACACTGTTAATATAGGGCACGTCTTTTCTTCTGGTATTAGAATTTTGGATCGGTCGGTCTTTGACGTCTCTAATGTTATTTACGTGGGTGATCGGCCCATAGATGATTCTAACCTTGACTCGCTACTCTGCGGATCCATTTCGTCTAAACCGATTTCTACTTTTAACTCATTGAGTTCCAATCAAGTGTCTTTACAACGGGAAAAATCGGCACCCATAACACTTCTTCGCGCACCTAAAGATGCAGCTACTAGACCTACTACTGGTGTTGATTGCTTACAGTCATCTAAACGACTTCCCCGTATGTCTTCTTATACCAACATACCGGAATCACTTTCTGTTACACGCAAAGAATCTTTTGAGTCTGCTGCCTCTCGCGCAAGGTCTCTACATGCTAGGCCCATTTCTAGTATAGTTAATGCCAATCCATCCAGTAGCTCATCAAGCTATCGAACTTCTGCCGATTCACCTCAGCCACATTCTCTCTCTTCGTCTCCTATCCCTGGTCCATCCAGTCATAGCAGTACATCATCTCCTTCAGAGTCTGTCAAGAAAAGAAGATCGCTTCATTTAAAGTACAAAAAGTCGTCCACTCCAAATCATCTCCCTCATACCAAATCGTTTCCATTAACTACTCAAAATAAATCAGTGCCTGTTTCTGGATCCATTTCTTCACCTTCTTCTTCTACCAGTTATTGCGACACAAATCCTAGTAGCTCCGGCATTAATATCCCAGTTCCTGCTCAGTTGACTCTGGATTCCAGAGGTTCTTCTCCAGTTGGATATCTTGAACATTCACAAAGCACTGGTTCTTTCTATGGATCAAATCAATCTATCGATTTTGGTTCTGGTGAGGATAAATCGGCCGAATATGTGGCACCTAAACCTTTTACATTGCCTACACAACCTGCAAATGATACTGCTATATTTTTACATTTTGGTACAGATTCAGAGTCTCTCAAAAAGTGGTTTTCGGCTCTTAAGTCTCTTGCTCGACTAGAGATATTTTCCCCTTCTACGGGGAATTTAAATGAGTCTTTTAGAATTGCCAGGACTATCACTGTTCGAGTTCTTGAAGTAAGACTCGAACCTATTGAAGGATTAGGCTTTTCAAGATGTTCTTCTGCAGCTTCTTTGCCAAATTTAAATAGGAGTTCTCACGTCACGTCAACATCTCAAATGTCTTCGGGCTCTACATCAACAAGTCCTAATATGACACCCTTTTCAAGCAATGCCACTCCGCCAATTACTCCGCGACAATCTTCTGCTAATGTCAAGTCTTTAGGTTTATCTAGTAACTCAACCAGAAAACTTTCTAGCTCAAGTTCGACAGCACCACTTCCTTCATTTCGATCGCCTGGGATTTCTTCCACGCGCGATCCACAGGGCTCACCTTCTAATATAGTTAAAGGACAGTCTTCTTTACAAACACCAGCTTTTCAACAAAAGGCTATTCAAAGACCACTTCCAGTTTTTTTATCTCAGAAAAAGGATCCAAATCCTTACCAAGTCCAATCCATGTCGATTCTTCCAGATTCTTATGTGGAGATTTATTTTGGTAACAGAGCCTGGGCGCGTACCTCGGTTGCAAAATCTTCCCGTATGCCGTTTTGGCGTGAAGATTACGTTTTTAAAGATTTCCCTGGTATTGGCTTTCCAAAGTTTTATTTTGTGCTTCGCCAGCGTCAACTATCTAAAGCTGAAGAGGGTGAAGGCGATGTATTTTCTGATCACCAAAATGACCCTATCCTTGGTTATGTTGCATTAACACCTAACGAAATTCGCAAGAATGGTAATCTAGAAAAGCCATATGAAATCATATCTGTCTATTCGAGTAACTTTGCTCCTCAGTATCGCGCATCGCTATTTTTGAAAATCGCCTATGAGGAGTTAACGATAGGTCCTGCTCAATGCTATATGCTTATTGATAAAACGCTTTCTTCCTTGGCCAATCGCAATTGGGCTCGACTTATCCAATCTGATGAACGTCGAGACGTCACTCTTCTTTCAGAAACGTGTCTAGAAATCTGTCTTTCAGAAGCAAGTGGATTTTCTGCCATTAAGTGGATCAAATCTCTCATTACAGAAGAAATAAACAAGACGCATCGGTTTATGGTTGAAAAATCTGGTGATGCTGATATGTTTTCTTCGTCGCCTAAAAACGATTCCAAATTTGCGGATTTAAAGAGAAATATCGATAACACTCTTTTCCGCGGCAATTCTATTCTCACTAAGTCTTTGGAACGTTATATGCGTATTGTGGGATACAGTTTACTTGTTAAAACTGTCGGAGTTTTCGTCAAGCGCGTCATTTCAGAGCAACCAGATTTGGAAATGGATCCATCCCGTATGAAAATCTTTTCCGAATCTAATGAAACCTACTCTACAGATCTTGACAAGGATGACCCTAAAGTGGCTGCTGCCTCGGAAGCTCATCAAAAAAAATTGGCACATTATACATCTCTTTTGTGGGAGCTTATTCGTGATTCTGCAGATGAAATACCGCCGGGGTTTAGAGAGCTTTTTAGTCATTTGTCCAAGGAGCTTCGCTCAGTTCTTAACCAAACAGAGACTTCAGTTTATAATTCTGTTGCGGGGTTTTTGTTTTTGCGTTTCTTTTGTCCAGCAATTCTTAACCCTAAATTGTTTGGTCTGGTGAGGACACAATCGGTAATGACTGTTCAACGTTCATTAACACTAATCACTAAAATGATCCAGTGTTTTGCAAATCGTACTAGGTTTGGAATCAAGGAGCCATGGATGATACCAATGAATTCATTTTTTGAGGAACATAAGGATGAGCTTTTTGAGTACTTTGGGAAAGTTCTCACTGTTGATCCCAACATTAGCACTGAGGCTGCGTTGGAAAAAACCACAGATGGAAAGTTTTTTAAATACACACCACATCCATTGGGACAAAATTTCAATAACCCATTTCTTATTGACCGTACATCGACCTTTATGCGACTTATTGAACTTTGGAAATCTTCTTACTGTACTGCAGATCAACTTTCGAAGCTGACTTATGAGCGTGATAGCAGAAAAAACAGCTTTGTCAACTTGCCTCCTAGCTCTACCAGCTCCATGGCATCCTTGAGCTTGGTTCCACAGACTTCGCAAACTTCAACACGCAATAACAGTATAACCACCATCATGTCGTCTTATGTGAATGGTCTTCCGGTCCACCCTTATTCTATTCAAATGACGCAACCGTGTCTAAATGAGGCTCAACCAACTGATGGAGATCAAAACGCAGTCGGGTCATCTAAACTCAACCCCTTTTCATTTTATGCTAATGGTGCTGTTAGCCAAATGCTGTACAGCCCTGAGGCCGAAAAATGGTATCATAACGAAGTTACTCGTCTTTTTGGAGATGATTCCGTTCCTGTGGAGTCACTTATAGAGGATTTCAGCAAGCTTTGCAATTACATTGATGATGTTGTGCGAAGATTGCGTGTCAAGTTGGAAATTCAGCATGAGACATTTTCGGAGCAAAATTGCATGCTTTATTCTCAACACGTTCAGCTGAAATATTCTCCGAAAGATAATCAAGTGCAGCTATTAAACTGTGTTGGTGTTTTGGATCCTCATCAGGAAGCCGCTTTTCCCAAGCTTCATACATCAGGTAGTATGACTCTTCCCCAGACAACAGCAGTGTCTTCAGCCTCTACATCATCTTCTGAAGTTTCTGTGCCTGTATCGACAGATTCTGAAAAAAGTTGCATAACGACAAATACTACTGTCTCGACTTCCCCATCATCTACCATACCTAAATCTACAACGCCGGTTATTTCAGTTGCTGATCGTGAGTCTTTAACCCCGTCAACTAGCTCGCCAGTCGTTCTTTCATCAAAAAAGCAGCCACTACCAAAGCCTCAAGGACGAGTTCGAGAGCATGATATGGTGCCCCTTGCTGTAGCTTTGGCTGCTTCTCGAAGTGATTTCGAAGCTTACTATAACTACAATAAAAAAGCTCCACCTCAAAAGATGTCATCTAATTCTACTGCAACTCTGCGTAAAAGCACTTCCAATCAAGAAAATTTACCACTCGCTTCTGTTGATATGGACGTAACACCTTTCCCATCAGTAGAGATTTCTAAAACTCAAAATGATGATACCTGCAAGCTGGGCTCACAGCTGGAAAATAAAATTTCCCCAAAGACCACAACAAACTCAATTAAAACTGTGGAAGAGCCTACTGCTAAGAGCAACTTGAAACATATGAATGGCAAATCGCGCAATAGTTCGCCAGCGAAGAGACATATTTTGTCCAAGTCTTCGGACTCCTCTACATTTAATTCGACTTCAAAAATCAAGACTTCGCGCCGCAGTAGTAGCCTTTCATTTTCATCATTTCCTTTGATATCGTTCCAGTCTTCTAAGCGAATGTCGCATTATTCAGAATCTTCTAATTCATCGTCAATGTTCCCTTCACCACTTCCTGCTCCTTCCAACAACACCCGGCCATATCCAAGATCCACATCTATGGGCCAGCTCCCCTCTTCTACCGGAACTGCCGCTGCCGCAGCTGCCGCTGCAATCACTCACTCATCCAATATCAATGAACCTGGTACTGAGTCTTTAAGTTTTTCCAAATCTCGATTTGGTTCTAATGCCACAGGGCCAGGAGCTCTTTCACTCGCATCTCCATCAAGCCCGTCTTCTTTAGGGTCTTATTATTATACCCCTACATCATCAAACTCTACCAAGAATTCTCCCGTTAATGCATCCTCTAATCAGTTGAGCCCATCTGGTGCTGGAACCCGCGCATCTGTTGGCTCCAGCGTTTACTTGCGATCAACTGGAGGATCAAGAGAAAAACGGAATAGTGCTGGCACTATTGCATTTTCTTCAAAATCACCACAATCTTCTTCGTCCTCATGGGCAGCCCCACAGCTGGTTTCCCATAACAGCCAACCTACCCCAACAAGTAGCTTAGGCGGCGCATCTTCATCCGCCAAATCGTTGACTGTGAAAGCTACAAGTGATTTGCAAACACGCTCCAGATCATTGACATATCCTCGTCCAAGACCTCTGTCTCAGATAATTTTTTCGAGTTCGGGTAGTGTTTCTCCTTCTCGAAAATTGAGTGACACTAACAATTTGGGATCTTCTAAAGACTCTAGTAATGATGGTCTCCTTGGGACTCATTACCTCCGCAGACAAAGTGGAAATCATCTGAAAAACAATTCCATTTCTTCTGGACTACCTATTAACTCCGGTCGGCCTATTTACTCTTCTAGTCCCTCGCGGATTTTGGATGATACCCCTAGAAGTTTAGTAGAAAGCAAAGGGTCTACGGGTTCTAATTCACCGGTGATTCATGTTTCTAAACCCCACATTTATTCCTCAAGTCCCGCATCTCCGGTCACCTCATCAACTACAGAGTTAGGCACGAACACAAATGCCAGCGCAGCAGCAGCAGCAGCTGTGGCTCGTTCTACTGCAACTACAAACTTTTAATGAAAACATTCACGCATTTATATTCATGTTCATTCAAACACACATTTTTGTTTTTTCTTAATATAAGACATAGTATTAGAGTTATTGTTAATTTTTTATTTTGGGTACAGCTTATCACAATATATACATACACGGAAAATTGAAAAAGGCCCCTCTACCTAATTATTAGTGCTAAAAAATTCGTCTTCTACAACTATTTAAAAATGCTTCTTTTTTTGTAATATCCACCCCAAAAAGGTGAATTTCTAGAGTTTGAAACCAGGATTTTTGACTTGGCGTGTAGACCAAATTTACTGTGAAAATCAACCTTACATCAGGACGGAATATTCAAACATCAATAGTTTGGACAAAAAGCACGATTAATCGATAGTACTAGTCATAAGCTTTTAGCCAAACACATTAGTATATCATGAGATTGAAGAGTTACGGCGATTTAAGAGCCTTTTAAAATCGATCAGAAAAAGACGTCTAACTTCCCACGTTGTAGAGATATCGCTTTGAGACTTAAGCTATAGACTAATATAGAGAATCTCTATCCAGAACCAGTGTTATATTTAGTTCAATGCCATGATATTGTACGATATGACGAAAATTTACTTGAAGGTGCATTATCGTCATTTAAAACTATCTCTTTAGGTTTAATTTTAAGTACAGGTTAGGGGAATTTTAGTGAGCTTTAATGACTTTACAAAAGCACATGATTTATTTTTTAACGTGCATTTTTTTTGAAGGGGATCCCATAGAAATCTCTTTATTTGTGGTTGGTAACCTTGTGGCCAATTTTTTTAACAGATTGACCTCTTTAGAATAGTTTAAGAAATCATGTTATTCTTTGTTATCTATGAATCATCTATTAACCCTGAAAAAATATAAATCTGGCTTTTCCTACAACTTTTTTTTTATTCCTAGAAATCTCTTAATATGACCTAACACGTTCCGTAAATAAGAAGATATTATTTTCGGCTCTCGAACAATCAAAGAAAAAGAAAAAAAAAAGATAGAGGTACAGCTGTCAATAAAAAGCAACGTGACATTGATAACTTTTTAGAGTTACCCAAAATAAAAATGGAAAAGATTTCAGATCCATCTCCGGAACACTCTCAAGGGTCAATTGATCAGGACTTCTCAACCAGACCCATCTCAACTTTTACAGAGACATCTCTCAATTCACCAACTCCCATTCCCTCAAAACCAATTGAAATATATTTGGGAAAAGCACCTACTACATCCAACTCTAAATCAAACTTTACTTCCACTTCATCAACTCCTACTATTGCCGAGAAAGTCGCCACGCCTACTTCTAGTGTTGAGGAGCCTTTATCTTCAAAGTCGACATCTTCCTTATTGCTAAACAATTCTGAAGCTGAACTTCATCTAAAAGCTGGTTCCGACGAACAAATTTCCCTGGAAATTAGGGTTGTGAATGTACAACTATCTGAGGTTTTTGTTGATACACAAGAATCACTTCACTCTACTTTTTCCTGTCAATCTTTAGACCCTTTACCCGCTGACAAAACTCCCAAAAAAACTACACCTTTGAATTCGCAGTCAAATTTTTTGGTGGTGAACTCTAAATTTTTGAGTGTAAATTTTTTATTACATTTTCAAATATAAATCATTCGGTATGTCTCCTTTAATAAAAAAAATTTTATTTATTAACTAACAATGATAAAGAATAAAGAACTGATTGATGAAAATGACCCGATTCCTAGAAAAAGGGTAAAAGCATCTGACTCGAACTTAATCCACAAAGGCGAAACCTTAACAAAAAGTTCATCCCATGACCCAATCACAAATTCGTTTACAGCATCCAATGTCCCTTCATCTCCTGATTTCACTCTTACAGGAATAGATAACTCTATCATTGATTTAACAAGTGGAGAACATGAATTAAACAAAAGAATCAAAGAGATAAAACAAGATTTATCAATATATTACAAAAGCCTGTTGCCCGACGATGTAAATGATGGTGACAACAAAGAGGTCTTTATTGAAGCCAATGGTTCCTCGGACTATTTATCCTTACCAACAAGCAAGGACTTATGGGATTTAAGTGTTGAAACGGTACCAAATTTCAATATTTTGTGGATCTTTCTTGCTTTAATTACTCTGGAAAAAGAAAATAATAAATTTGGTCAATATATCCACATTTGCTTTTTCCATAAACCCTCCTTTTCCTTGAAAAAAAACCATTCATTCATATATGTATTTCCTCCTGGATTATTCACTGACGATTCTTTTAAAAAATACATTCATGAAAACTTTGAAAAATCTACCTGGTTCCAAGTTTTCAGCCATGCAATTGAAAACCAAGAGTTTGGTTTATTAATTCCAATACGTTATGGTTTTCATTGGTCCCTTTTATTTGTTCAGTGTTCACCTATTCAACAAAAATTTGAAGTTATTGTCCTTGATTCAAAGAACCAAAACCTCTCCTCCTTGAAAAGTTCGATGGACTCTCTGAACAAGGAATTCGACCTTAATCTTTTCCTTTTAAATATAAACCACTTAAAAAGTGTTTTATTTCATGATTTGTCTAGCAATGATACTGAAAGTAATGTCTCAACTTCTAATTCATTAACTGATGAAGTTGAATTGGATTCTTTTAACTTTATTGCTTTAACATACCAACCAGACAATGAAAGTTCTAGTTTTCATGTTGGTTTTAGCGCAAAGGAGATCTGTTTAGGGTTTCTTTCCCACACAGGGGTTACAAGCTGGCTAGAGCATCAAACATCCCGAACTCTCAATCCTGATGACATAAAAAAGATTCGACGTGATGTCTTTGTAAAGGTTGAAGATTTCAGAATCGAAAAGATGAAGAACGTGATTAAGAAACGCAAAGTAAACAATAACAAATTCCTTCTCAAATTAGATTTTCTAAAGTACTCTCAAAATTTTGAAACATATTTTAAGGACACATTTAGAGAAGCATCTGCCGCTGCATTAATTTTAAGGCACGTCCTACTATTTTATCATGAACTTAAACGTCAAAAAAACGACTATGGTAAAACAGACATTAATGAAAGGGTTTCCGTTCCAGACTTTGACCAATGTCCTTACTGGCAACATGTTGAAGATTTGAAAATGTACTTAGTGAATTTTAACTACTATCTACTCTTTCCTAATCTTTCACAATTGGTCATATACAAAAAGAATTCGGAGATAAAAATGTGGACTAATTTGGTCACAAAATCGCTGCCCATTCCTTTTATTGATAAAATGTACTTCATGGTTAGTTCTAGTAAATCGACCTATTTTTTAGACATTCACCAACAATGTATCGACCTAATTGATGATAAACTTTTGCAGACTTTTGTGCATAACAGTTACGATCCATCACATATCAAAGCCGTTTTGGAGTTAATTCCCCATGCCTTTTCAAAAAGCAGACTTACAAAAGAATTGAATCGATACAAAAAACATTTTTTTCCAGCCAAAAAAACTGAAGATTTGATTTATGAATCAAGGATTGATGATAATGACTGGTTGCGATATAAGAAATTTAGTCACCGATCTTCAAAATTGCCGGGAAATAATAATGCAAATAATAACGTTCGTGACAACCGAACGTCAGAATTCCCGGAAAAAGATCTTGAAGAAAATGCTAATGATGACACTGTTCTTAACCAAACTTCAAACTCCCCCGAAAAAGATCTTGAAGAAAATGCTAATGATGACACCGTTCTTAACCAAACTTCAAAATCCCCCGAAAAAGATCTTTATAATATGGATCAACAAACTACCACTAAAATCTTGAAACCGGAAAATCTTTTAAAGGAGATTAAAAACTATTTTTCCGTAAACAAAAATACGATGGAAGATTTGAAAAATCCCAAAGAGTCATGGTATCCAACAATTTCTGAATCTTTAAATGAAAGATTTTACCGCTTTACTCCTGAGTTGATCAAGTTTGTAGTTGATCATAGAGTTGTAAACTCCGACCTTTCTAGCACTGGTTCCGATACAGCTAATCCATAACTTATTTTTTATAGTATAATAAAGGTAAAGTAGCAGAACCTCTTAAAACGAACGCCAACTTTGGTCTATATAAATTTCCATTTTTTAATAAACTTTTTATTCAGTGTCAAACTTGCTTCTCTAAATCAAAACTTTTTAGCTCATTTATTTTTATTATTCTCTACAAACAGAATTACAGCGTGTAATTGCTTGCAATCCGGTTAGGCGGTTTACGAAAACCGAAAAGTTCATTTTTGAAGATGTCTATTTAAGTCTTTTTTTGTTTCTCTGAGTAAAAAACACTTAGTCAAAATGTGTTCAAGTGTTTCTGACTCACCATATTCTCAGTTGTAAGTATCCTTTTTTAATACCGAACTTTTGAAACTATGGGCCTAATTTACCTTAACCCCTGCAAGTTTGAGTAATGATACTTTAAGTTTCTCAGTTATCAAATTTCATAACCACTTCCTCAGGTAATGTCTAAACAAACTACATTATTTGTTTTTATTCAAGAGTTATAGAAATATATAACATCAGCGTCATCACAATCAATCAAACTATATAACAAATTTCACGTGATTTTAAAATAATGTAGAAGGTTCATCATAGTGTCAAATTAAGTGTGATTTTCAACATTGGGCAATCTGGCCGAGTTGGTCTAAGGCGTAGGATTAAGGTTCCTATCTCTTCGGAGGCGAGGGTTCGAATCCCTCGGTTGTCATATTTTTTTTACAATTCTACTAAATAGAAATGTTGGTTTAAAATGTCATGTAAAGTTGAAGTGGTTGACTTGAGAAAAACGACCCCCTGATTTTTTTGAAATGTTGGAGTGCAAACTTTAAATTTTGTGATACATTACCCTAAATGTCATCTAAAGTCTAGGGTTTACAGAATTGCATGAAACACTTATGCTTAATCTACTGAGGAACTTTAATTTTTGTTTTTATATATTTTCATTAAAGAGCGACTATAGTTAAAAAATTATAAAAACTAAAGGAATGACTACTTTGATATTTTTGTTTTTTTTTTTTTTTTTTGTTTTTTTTTCTTTTCTTTTTTTGGAGTTTTTGTTGATTTTGTATTTTTTCTTTTTTTTCAATGTTATAATTTTTCGCTTTTTGATATTGTAGTTTTTTTAAATAACCCTTTTTTACGTCAAATAAATTGACAGCCTTCCCAGCTCATCTCATATTCTTTAAACAACCTTCTCTGTGCATCTTGATGACTCGTTAGCAAAAACCTTTCTCTGGCGCCAACTCTCTGAATTTCTGGGGGTCACTTCAGTGGAACCAAACATCTCTTCAATCTGTTCAGGCAACAGACCCTTCGTTTCATAAACAAACAAGTAAACAACAGCCATGGCCAAGACCAAAAATGCCGAAAAAACGTAGCCAAATGCGTACCCGAGATGGCGAGTGGCAATGGGAGAAATGAATGTAATGCAAGAGTTGACAAACCAATTGCTGGCCACCGCAAGACTGATTGCCATGGAACGAAAATGATGAAGAGGAAACATCTCGGAAATAACAACAAAGGCACAGGGCGCCCAGGTGCCTGCAAAGCCCACAATGAAAACGCATACAAGTCCAATCATGGTGTAACCCACAGCTGGGTTGATGGTGTGGGTGGCTGCATTGTGCAAAAAGAACTGGCCAAGCGTGGAAAAGGCAATGAAAGCAGCCAACATGACAGCAGTACCAGTCAACAAGACAATGCGGCGAGGGAACTTGCAGACAAGAGGAAGCAAGCAGATGGTTCCAATAATGTTGACGGAGCCCAAAATCATAGATGTGGCGTAAGGACTAAGTCCTCCAGAACCCTCAGATGCACCACCACCGCAAATCTCCTTAAAGAGAGAAGTACCATAATAGAAAAAGTAATTGATTCCAGAGAGCTGTTGAAGCATCATGACGGCAATGGCAAGAATAACGCGATAGCGCATCTTGGAAGAAACACTGAAAACCTGTTTCCATGAGGCAGCGCTCTCGGATTGTGTAGCCTCGTGAGCAGCAACGGCCACAGCGACTTGATCAGCAATGTATGGGTCATCAGCAGAAAGACCGGTGACTTGGGCAATAGACTTTTTTGCTTCAGAAATTTTACCATTGGATGCAAGGTACTTTGTAGATTCCGGGATGATGCCAAACATGGAAATGGCACAAAGAGGCATGGAGAAAAGCAAAATTCCAAGAAGAGGAAACATAAATTGCCAAATGCTCCAGTTGGGAAGGGTGCTTGCGCCAAAGGCAACGCCCTGGCCAATGAGAATTCCAATTGTCAACAATAACTGGAAGCTTGAGACCAGCAAGGTTTGGAGGCTGGGCGAAGCGGCCGTCTCACTAATGTACATGGGACAAACGGCAGAGATACCGCCAATGGCCAGGCCAGTACAAAAACGAGCGGCGAAAACAATGGGCCAGTGCATATAGCCGGTGCCCTGGCTGAGGGTGGAAATGGAAAGCAGCCCAGTGGTACCGGCCAAAGTGAGACGGCGACCAAAACGGTCGGCCGCCTTGCCAAAAAAGAAGCTGCCAAAGAGGCCGCCGAGGGAAACGGCGCCAACCACAAGCCCGGAGCACCAGGAGGGAATTAGGTAGATGGGTGGGGAGACAGAGCGATCAAGAACACCAATGGCATGGATGTAGGAGGGCATGTTGAGCATTCCGGAGATGGAACCCGTGTCATAGCCCAGTATGATTCCTCCAATTGCAATAGTACCAGAGATGAGAATGTTGTGGGTCTTTTTGAAATAGGGGGGATTGGCCATGGTTTGCTTTGAGTCAACCTTATGAATGGAGGTAGTGTTGACAAGAGTGTCAAAGTTGTTAAGATCGATATTAACAAAGTCAATCATTTTTTAAAAAAAAAAAGAAGAAGAAAGATATTAGTTTATCGGTGGTATAAAAGTATTAGAAGTGAAGAGTTTATTTGGATATTAAATGTCAAACAAGTTTTTTTTTGGTGAAGAAAAAAAGAGGAAAAAAATCGGATTTGAGGGGAACTAGGCTTCATTTTATATTCTAATCGGGTATGGATTTGGGTGTTAATATTCTAGGGTATAGAATGAACATGATTATACACGTTTTGAAGTATGGTTTTGAGAAATGGTATAGAACTGTGGAGAGCATGATTTTGAAATTAATGCATTCTAGGTCCGTGGTATAGAGATTCATGTAATACGCATTGAAAAAGGATTTTTTCAGAATGTGATCATTAAATTAATACTCAAGTTATGCTAAGATTTATGTGAATTTAAAGGTATTCAGTAAGGTACTTTTCCACAATGTCAGCGGTTCTTTGGACCTTGTATGACTCGTCATGTAATCCCACGGTTTCTTCCACAATAACATTGTTGTCGCCCAGAATGGGTCTGTAGATTTCGGGGCCTTTAACAGGCTGAAATTTTGGGTTGAGAAGTTCGTCGGATTTGGAATAAATAATGACGAGCTTGAATGTTGTGGTTTTTGGGAAGGGAGCCACATGACCCTTAATGTAGGGGACCACGGAGGGCACTTCCCAAAGAGTTTGGTCGACGCCAAAAGCTTCTTCGGTGAAGCCGGTGTAGGAAGCGTCTTCAATGGGTAAAAGTGGGAGAGAATAGATTCCGGAGATTCCAAACACAGCTGCGCATTTTTCGCGGGCAAAGACGTTTGTTTCTTCCAACTCAGTGAGAAGTTTAGGAGTAATATTTTGCTGGAAGAGGGTGGTATAGAGAGAAACCGGCTTGTAAATGGGATCCAGCAAAACTTTGGGCTCGATGAAAACTTGGAGCGACATGAAAGCGCCGGCGGAATGACCAGAGAGGGCAAACTTTTCGACACGGTGGTGGGTGCGCAGGTAGGTGAGAGCAGCAAGAGTGTCGAGGGTAAAGTCAGGGTGCTGGGCGCCTCTACCGTTTGATCCATCCAGAGGCTTCGCGAGAGTGTAGTCAATCGACGCGCAAGCCAGAGACTTTGGATATTTTTTGAGCAGGGCCGAGATTAGAGGGAGGCCGTCCGTGTGGTCGATGCGGGGGTCTCTCCAAGCCCCGCCATGGATGAAGATGAACCAGAACTGGGGGTACTCCGAGGCAGACGAGTGTTTGTAAAGGCCGATTCTACGGAGAGGATCAGTTGGGGCATCCAGGGTTCCTGAATAGGAGACGGCAGTGTAGTCGACAGGCATTGAGGAGTTTATGCAGTAGTATATAATGCTTGGTGGTTGTGGGATGAATACGTTAAAGAGGAAATAAAGTGGGTGTGTGGTAAATGATTGGTCACGTGAGAAGCCGCAGGGCTTGCAACGGCGACCTGGTTTCAAGTATATACAAGATATGAGAAGAGGAGTCTATAAATATTAGAAGCGTAGAAAAAAAAAGAAGCCCAATTTATTCAATAGCTAAAGAGGGAGGAAGAGAAAACAGATGCATTTTTTGTTTGTTAGTCGACGAGCTTGCCAACAACGTTGTAACGCTGGCTGAAGAAGGAGTACCAATCTTCGAGAGTCTGGAGCTCCTTTTCGGAGAGATCAGCCAGGGTCAAGCCCTGGTTGTAGACGGAGGTGTCGAGGGAAGACTTTGCGAGGGCGATGGAAGCGTCGCGGGCCACGAAGAGCGAGTAGCCCTGGCCCTTGCCGTACTTTTCCTTGTTGCGGGAGACGTCAAAGACGGTACCTTTGATGGCGACGTAAATGCGGGGGTCCTTGATGCCTAGCGGAGGGCCAAGTGAGATATGGCGGGATTAGATTTTGAAATTGCACGGAGGGGAAAAAAGAAAAAAGAACGAACCATCAAACTGTGAAAGCTGGGCGGCCGTGAAAGGGTCGGATCGGGGTGGATCGAGGTGGACCGGTTCCTTAGGAGCAAACTTTTGTGCCGACATTGTTGATATTCAGAGGGGGGAGTGTTGGTGGTGGTGAAGATTATTAAAAGCCACTGTTGTAATGGCTGAATTTAACAAAAAAAATTGGTGGCCGCACACTTTTGTTTTTTTTGTTGTTGGCTGCAAACTTCATCACCACCATTCCCATCGCCACCACATAGCCAATCTCATCTAACAAAATGTCCGCCGTCGTGAACTACGTCCAGAACCTGTGGCAAAGCGTGCTGACCCCGGGCCTGTCGCCCACGCTCATCGGGTCGACGCACGTGTCGTTTGGCCTGCTATTGGTCGTCCTGGTGTTTATGCTGGTGTACACCGGCTCGCTCCACTTTTTGGCGCTGCTGGTCATTGCGTCCGGGCTCTGGGCCGCCGTGACGTGGTTCATCGGCGAGGTCCAGCTGCTCGAGCTCGAAAAGAAGCAGAAGCAGGAGGCAGAGAGCGAAAAGAAGGAGCCGGAGGCTGCTGAGACCCCCAAGGCCGTTACTTCGGGAGCTCAGCCTTCAGCCTCGGCCTCGTCATAGTTAGATTTTTAGAAAAATGTCGACATGTTTTTGATAGTTATTTTGTATTTGTATATGTACCTCTCTGTATTTTTGTCAAACGGGGACTTTAGAAAAATAAATTTAAAAAACCTCCAAAAACTTTGTCATCACCACCTTTTTTTTTTGAAAAATAAGGAAGAAGCCTTACCACGCATAATGTCTTCGCACACTACCACCCGCCTGCTGCTCACGCGCAATTGCCTCCAGCGCTCCACCTCCCATGCCCTGAACAACCACGGCGCAGCCCACCGCCGCTTTATCTCCAACGTCTCAACAGCCCTCAATGATCTCCCGCGCGTCGCTGGCGCAGGCCCTTTCCCCTCGTATCCGTCCTTCAAGTCGCTCGGCTCCATTGTGGCCGTGTCGCTGCCGTCCTCGGCGCCGCTCTACACCCGCGAGGCTGCCATTCTTGCCGTCAACACGGAGTCCTCCTCTTCAACCTCTCCCTCTGCATCCTCCTCCTCCCCCCCGCTCTCATCCACCACCACCCTCTCTTCTTCGCTTAACCTCTCCCTCATCTCAAAAGCCTTCCCCTTTGTCTACACCCGCTTCGTTGCCGTCGAGCCGGCCACCGTTCTGCTGACATCCGCTGCCTCGCCCAGCTCGCCAGCTGGCGGCCCGCCTACACAGACCGTCGTTATTTCGCCCACGTCCACCTCCGACTGGATTGTGCCGAACCGCGCCGCCATTCTCGCCTGGTCGTCCGCCTCCCCAGGCGACCCCACCTTCCCCTTTGTCAGCGACAAGTTCTCTTCCATCAGAATTAAGGGCATCTCGCCCAACCCAGAGTCCCCTGTCAACCCACAAGTCGTTCTGGCGGCGCGGGCAGCCGATGGCCCCCTGCTCGAGCTGCAGCTGCAGAATGGTGAGGTGGCGCACGTCCACCCCAACTCTCTGCTTGCCTATACCGAACCAGCATCCTCCAAAAAGGTCTCGGAGACGTACGTCATAATACCCCAGAAACTCGCCAGTGCTACCGACGCTCAGCCAGCAACTGGGAACCAAAATAAACAATCAAATACCTCTCTTGTCCAGAAGCTCCTTAGTTTGCCTGGGCCCCAAAATATCCTTGCCTATTTTAACTCGCTCAAGGCCTTAACTCACAAGTTCCTCTACAAGGGCGACGATATTTTACTTAAGATTACAGGCCCCAAGACGGTTCTGCTGGCCAGCAATGGCAATTCTTTGGCCTCGGCTTACAATCCGCCTGTTCCGGTGGAAAAGCAGCTACAGCAGCTTTTAAAAGAGTCTCAACAAGAGGAGGACCCTAAACCACAAGAATCATCCAAGCAAGAAACTACAAATAATAATTAAAAGTAAATAGATTTTTTTTTCTTCTTCCCATAATATAAACAAATATATTAAATACAGTACCATTCTAAGCATAGGTCCAGACCTCCTTGCCCTCATTTTCCATCCACACACTCAGGTTCTTAACATCATTGTCCCATTGCACCAGACGCAGACGCATGCTCTCGATGTTATCTTTGTTCAAGACTCTAGGCTGCAGCCAAGTGACGGTGACAGTTTGGCTAACCTGGTCAATGAATCCCTGGAGCAGTCCCAGAGACAAGGCCTTCATAACGAGATGCTCCACCTCGTTAATTGACAGTCGAGTCTCATGAGCAATTGTCTCAAAGGTGAGAACACGGGAAGAGGTGGGTCGCTTGAAAACGGCCTCGATGAGCGCAGTCAAGCAAATCTTTTGGCGCAGAAAGGGAAGCGAGTTTTGCAGAATGGGCTGCTTGGAAATATGCTGCGATGTGAGGGTCTCAAATTTGTTGACATTGCCGTCGTTAAGAGCAAAAAGCAGCTCGAGCAGCCATTGGTATTCGCTGTCCTTGAGAGAGTCGAGGATGGGGTGAAGAAGCAGTTCGCCAAAGTTGTAAATCTTGTCGCCCAAGATGGCAGCAATGCTCAAATCGTAGGCACGCTGTTGTTGAGCCACGGGTGTCAGGTCTTGCTGGAGATTGATGCACGCCAGGTAGAGGAGCGCGTTGCGGTAGTAGGAGGTGAAGTCTGCGCGAGCCTTGTTGTACTCAGCCGACACGTCGTAGTATGCGGCATTGATCATGGGGTCGTAGGTGTTTACGGTTGCCGAGGTGTCGAGGGCTTTAGAGACTTTTTGCAGCAGCGTGTGAGCCTCTTCTGCGTTATTGAGGACGAGCTGGACGCGCGCAATTTCGATTTCTGCAAAGAGGTGCGCGTCCCACGATTCCGGGGTGTCCACCTTCTCGGCCAGCTTTGTGAGGAAGGAGAGAACTTCTTCCGGGGTGGCGGACTGGTTGGCGGCAAGGAGGCCAAACGAGACTAGACTCAGCTGGTTGATTTTGCGCTGGAACTCGCGGATGAACTGGGTGAATACGCGCAGGCGCAGCGGCTCGCTTCGGGGGTCTGCGTAGAACTCCTTGAGCGTTTGGGTGAGCTGGTGCCACAGCTTGCGCTCCCACAGATCCTCCATTGTGTAAAAGATGGGAGCCAGGTCATCGCCGGCTTCGACGCGCAGGGTGGCGAGAATCGTGGGAACGTCGTGGTCGATATCCATTGTTACTGATATGAGGAAGAGTGTATATAAGAGGGGTGGTTATTGAGATTGAAAGGGTGAAAGAAAAAAAAAGTGGTGGTTTGGGAGGGAAAAGGTTCGTCTGCCTTGGTGGCAAAAGTTTTGGAGGTGTGTGGATGAGTTGTTACATGAAAGAAAATTTATTACACTTTGTAAACTTTGGCTTTTCTGTCAACTGTCACACCTTTTTAAATCAAAACATTAAGCGATAGTGGTTATCAATAAACGAAGTTAGGTCGTGAAAAGGGAGTCAAAGGGAGGGAAATATGTATATTCTATTTTTTTTGGAGCTTGGAGGGGTTTCTTGGGATGTGTCAGTTTATTGAAGTTGGCTCAGCTTGCATTCCTCTATTTTTTCTTGGGTGTATTTCTTTAATATTTAAAGTAAATAAACATCTTTGGAACCTTTCAGTTGACGCTAGAAAGGAATGACTGAATTCCGAGAATTACGGACTAAACTTAAATAGAAGGGAAACTTTGAAGGGAGAAAAAGGGTGTAGATATGGGTGGAAGTGCGTTATCTTGAGAAGACGAGAGATTTGAATGTACCAGTACTTTGATGGTAGTAGCCCAATATGGATTATGTCTTAAGAAGACAGAAAGTGTAAATTTCAAATGGGGGGGGGGGACTTTTTCTTAAAAAACTGTGGTAATTGATTTAGGGATGGAAGTCGTAATATTGTTTCAGAGATTTTATAGCAACCATTTTGCTTCAATTGACCAGACTTTTAGGCAACAAGTTAGGACTGTATTTGTTTTCTCTCTTTTTTCCAGCTTGAGCGGTTAAAAAGTCAATGTCAAACCACGGGTACACATTTAAACCTTTTTAATTAAAAAATAAGAGAAACGATTACAAAAGCGATACTAGAAAAATTTCCCAAAGTATTGGTCCAGATGGCCCATCATTATTACTTTTCAATTGGAAAGATATGTGCGCAGGTCTCTAACATTTTTTTAAAAACTTAAAAGACCCTAAGAGTAAAAGCATCTTTTATCTTTTTCTCTATCTGCTTCCCATTAGTCCATCAGTAATAATACTTTAGAAAAAAAAGCCAAGGAAGTCTTTTTGTTAGATTCCTTATTTGGTAGAGTCTTGAGCTTCAGCTTAGCATTCCGCCTTTATAAATTTACTAAGTTATCGAAAATAAAATAAATTTAAAAGGGAACGAGACGGAAATAAAGAAAGTTGGGAAATTCTCGTCAAACCCCTGAAACCTTTTCCAACTAGCCATCGTTAGAACACGACTGGTTGGTCAAAACTGATCGGCCCTCGAAACTGTAATATGAGAATCTATACGAAACGTAGAAAGGAAGTAATAAACTTTTTATTTTAAAAAAAATTGAGGTGATTGAAAGTCCCATTCGGTTACACAATAGGTTAATTGATTTTGTGTGTTTAGAGTTGGGGATGTGAGTTTTTTTTTTGGGACTGATCAGCTTATTCTGCGTTTTTTTTTTGCAGTATCTCAACAGTTCTTGCGCAATAGGTTTGGAACATGATTATTTACGCCCAAGAGCTACCAGTTGAATTATTGGGGGGAGGCCTCAGACCTGAGATTGTTTTGTAGATGACAACGTCTGGGACGAGAAGGACATGCAGAAACCCTCTCGGACATGGTTATTAAAGCTAAAGATTGATGCAGCCCAATTAATAAAAAAGGACTTGGTTTAAGGCCAAAAATAAGAGGAACAGTGTTACTTGGTGAAACCTGTTTTTGTTTTGAGTTTGTGGGGGATGGGTAGGTGGGATTTTCTTGTTTTTGGAGCAGAATGGAGCAAGAGATCTGAAAAAAAGGATAAAGGGAAACTCTGTCTTGTTTAAAGCCCACTTTCCAATCAACACGAGGATTGTTTTAAGGCATTAGAAAAATAGAAGTTAAAAGGTGGCTATGTCGATCAGCGTTAAGGGTGGTTATTTTAAGTGTTGTTTGCCAAATGCCTTTTTACTCAAATGATGGCATACACCTTTACAACTTTAATTGAATGCCAATATTGAGTACAGCAATATATCCATGTAGGGTTTTTTTTGTGAGGGCATATGAAAAGCGTCTCAATAACTTACCATGGCCCAGGTCCTGGAATAAGAATGTCTTAGATGGTGAATATTTAACGAAAATCAGTTATGAATCACCAAGCAAGTCTTACTAGCATTTAAAGCGAATTAAAAAGGAATGTCTTTTGCTTGAGGGTTGCTGTCCGTTATTAAATGGGGGTTTTCATTCTATGGTGGATACAAAGTTTTTGGGCGTTTTGGTCTCCTTGATAGACTTTAAGCCTCCCCCTTAGCCCTGTGTATGGAAATTGAATATCCAAAGCCTCAGAGAGTATTTTTATAGATATTTATAGGATTATTCTCAGATACCGCTTGCTATTAGTGGAACCCTCCCCATTTGTTTTCACACGGCACCTTTTTCATATTAAGCCCAGACAGTAACCATTGCCGGAGAGAGCCATGCGGCTAGCACATATGGTGCACCCTTTTCCTATTTTTAAATGCCCGAGAACTAAAAATATCCATCTTTGAGGAGAATAGGTCGAGATATAATTGGTGTCGTTCAAAAATTTCTTTTCTTTTTATCAAAGACCGACTACGATCATCAGTTACAAAAAGGCTTCAAGGCCAAATGATTCAGAAGCAAGAAAAAAATGGGTGTGTTTCAAGACGCCGAGGAAATGTGCATGTGCGTGTAAACCAGTAAATGTAGTCTATTCCAAGCGGCCTTTTTTCTAGTAAACGTGTGTGATAGTCCTCGGAGAAAACTTACTTCTTCAATAAAGGGGAAAAAAAGTCTCATTTAGTTTATTGGAAGGGTCTTTTTTTATATATAATTATCGCATTTCCCAGGGTTTTTTTTTATTCTTTTACTATATATTATGTTTTTTTGTCAATAATTGTTTAACCATATCTAATCTTCAAAGCCACAATTTCTCCATATCCCCAACTTCCATTCACTCTTTTTTTTATTATATTTTCACACCATGGCTCAGTACAAAGGAATAATAGCAATAATCATCTCATCATTTTTCGTGTCGTTGACGGCGGTCCACTTTTTTTTCTTTTCCTACAGCAGCAACCTACAAACCTACTCGTTCCAAGATGCCGCAATGACGCCGGTAGACCGGCTATGGGTCAACTCGCCCTTCAAAGCGCTTGCACATGGCCGCCAAAACAGGTACAACGAGCTGACAGCGGGTGAGCGCAAAAAGTACATAAAGTACCTGTACATGTTTGAAGGGTCCAGGACTCAGCAAGGGTCCAAGCTGCGGCCTGGGTACGCCAGTTTGAAAAAGACGCTGGACAGACGGATTAAAGAAACGCTCGAGCTGCCGCAAAACCAGCCGATATCCCGCGACGACCAGAACGAGGAGTCGCTTCAAAAGTCGATGAAGGCTCTTTCGAAAGTTGACAGCTTGCAAGCGGAGAACAATAAGCCGGAGTACGAGTCTGATTTGGCCGAGGACGAATATGCTCCAAGTAGTAGCGCGGGAGGAGCTGGCAACAAAGATAGGCAGAATAAAAAGCAGGACAAGGGCAGTAGGGTAAGGCGATGGTGGTATGATGAAGCGCAGAGAACAGAGCTCCAGGAGCTTTACCAGAAGAAGCTTCCGAACGAGCGCGAGGCCGATGACTGGCTGCGCGAGGTCATAGGGCGTGAATCGGGGCTTTAGTGAGCATGACAAATGTTTTTAAGGGAAAAAAGTTTCCTTTTTTTTTTTTAATATATCAAGGTTATCAAAGTTTTTAATATTTTTATTTCAATGTCTTTAATTTTTATTTCTTTTTTTTAAAAAAGCACTAGACATAAGTTCGCCATGTACGCTACGAGGAACACGCGTCCATGCTGCTACACTCGAATCGCTGGGCTCGTGTGGGGGAGGTTTTGCTGCTGCACGCTTAAATTCATCTCACAGAATTTAAAAGAAATGCCAAGACTTTTATCTGCAAATACCTGAAACATGCGCCTTCCCGGATAATACACCACTTGTTACAACTTTGTTACATTGCTGCTCGGCCCTCCGCTCCGGCCTCCGCTTTCGGGGTACCTCCAGACCTCTGGCCAATCACAGGCCGAGGATTACCAAATGTGTGCCATCTTCCGCTCTCCGCTTTTTTTTTTTTTTTTTGGCGCCAGGGCGGAAAGGCTGCGCACGCACACAAAAAAATTTTTTTTTCAGTGACTCTACAAACCTCTTTATAAAAAAGTTTTAAATCACCAAACCCACTGAACTTCCCTGTGGTCCCCAATAAAAGATTTTCTAAGAAATCCTTTTCTGCTAAAAGAAAAAATGTCAATGCTTAGAGCCTCTCGTGCTTCCATTCTGCGGTCGCAAAAGGTTGGTATATCCCTTTTTCAAAATTTCACTACTCACCATTGACTTGCTAACAACTTTCCCCCCCCCCTTTCAGTCTCTGAATAGATCGCTGGCTACTGCCGCCTCCTCAGACTTCTTCTCCGTCCCACAAGAGTTCAAATCCCGAACCCCTCCCTACGAGGCCCTCCTGAACCGCCTGTCCACCGTCAAGTCCATTCTCAATGACCAGCCCTTGACCCTCGCAGAGAAGATTCTCTACTCCCACCTGGTCGACCCCGCAGAGTCCCTCACCTCCTCAAACACAAAGGACATCCGCGGCCAGGCTTACCTCAAGCTCAACCCGGACCGTGTCGCCATGCAGGACGCCTCCGCCCAGATGGCTTTGCTCCAGTTCATGACCTGCGGCATGCCCTCCACCGCCGTCCCCGCCTCCATCCACTGCGACCACTTGATTGTGGGCCACGATGGCGCCGACCAGGATCTCCCCCGCTCCATCGCCGCCAACAAGGAGGTTTTTGACTTCTTGCAGTCCTGCGGCAAGAAGTACGGCATCCAGTTCTGGGGACCCGGCTCCGGTATCATCCACCAGATCGTCCTCGAGAACTTCTCCGTCCCGGGTCTCATGATGCTCGGCACTGACTCCCACACCCCTAACGCTGGCGGTCTCGGCGCCATTGCCATTGGTGTCGGCGGCGCCGATGCCGTCGACGCTCTCACGGGCACCCCCTGGGAGCTCAAGGCCCCCAAGATTCTCGGCGTCAAGCTCACCGGCCAGCTGAGCGGCTGGTCGGCCCCCAAGGACGTCATCACCCACCTCGCCGGGCTTCTTACCGTCCGCGGCGGTACGGGCTCCATCATCGAGTACTTTGGCGAGGGTGTTGAGACTCTCTCGTGCACGGGTATGGCCACCATCTGCAACATGGGTGCCGAGCTCGGTGCCACCACCTCGACCTTCCCCTACACCCCCTCCATGCAGAGATACCTTACCGCAACGCACCGTGCGCCCATCGCCGACGTGGCCCAGCGTGTCAATGACAAGTTTGGCTTCTTGCGCGCAGACGAGGGCGCCGAGTACGACCAGGTTGTGGAAATTGATCTGTCTTCGCTGGAGCCTCACGTGAACGGCCCCTTCACCCCAGATCTCGCTACCCCCATCTCCAAGTTTGCCGAGACAGCCAAGGAGAAGGAGTGGCCCTCGGAGATCTCAGCCGGTCTCATTGGGTCCTGCACCAACTCTTCGTACCAGGACATGACGCGTGCCGCGTCCATCATTGCCGAGGCCACGAAGAACGGACTCAAGCCCAAGATTCCCTTTTTCGTGACTCCCGGGTCGGAGCAGATCCGCGCGACCATTGAGCGCGACGGTCTTACCAAGACCTTTGAGGACGCTGGAGCCAAGATCCTGGCCAACGCGTGCGGCCCGTGCATTGGCCAGTGGGACCGCTCCACGGAGTCTCTGTACGCCGACCACAAGGAGGAGAAGACGCCCAAGAACTCCATCTTCACATCTTTCAACCGTAACTTCCGCGCGCGTAACGACGGCAACCCCAACACGTTCAACTTTTTGACATCGCCCGAAATCGTGACCGCCATGATCTATGCCGGCAGCACCAACTTCAACCCCCTCAAGGACACCATTGTGACTGAGGGCGGCAAGGAGTTCAAGTTCTCGCCACCTCCGCCAGCCAAGGAGCTTCCCGACGCTGCCGATGGCGGGTTCACCAAGGGGCCTCGCTCGCAGTACTACCCGGAGACGGACCCCAAGCCAGTTGCTGAGACGGAGGTTGTTGTGTCACCCACTTCCGAGCGGTTGAGTTTGCTCGAGCCCTTCGAGCCCTTTGACGGCAAGGAGATTTCGGCCAACGTTCTGCTCAAGGTCAAGGGCAAGTGCACCACGGACCACATTTCGGCTGCCGGAGTGTGGCTCAAGTACAAGGGCCACTTGGAGAACATTTCGTACAACACGCTGATTGGAGCGCAGAACGAGGAGAACGGCAAGGTGAACGTTGTTGAGGACTTTGACGGCAAGGAGATGTCTATTCCCGATCTGATGATCAAGTGGAAGGAGGAGGGGCGTCCGTGGCTGGTTGTTGCGGAGCACAACTACGGCGAGGGGTCAGCTCGTGAGCACGCCGCGCTGTCGCCCCGATTCCTTGGGGGCAAGATCATTCTGGTCAAGTCGTTTGCGCGCATCCACGAGACGAATCTCAAGAAGCAGGGAGTCTTGCCTCTGACGTTTGCGGACGAGGCGGACTACGACCGGATCAGCTCCACGGACAAGATTGAGACGTTGGATCTGCTTGACATGCTGGACAAGGATGGCAACAACGGAGGGGAGCTCAAGCTTCGGGTGACGAAGAACGACGGGACCACCTTTGACATCACGGCCAAGCACACCATGTCCAAGGACCAGGTGAACTTCTTCAAGGCGGGATCGGCCATTAATTACATTGGTAATTTGCGCAAGGCTGAGCTTGCCCGCAAGCAGTAGGGGAGTTGGATAGATTAAAATGACTATTTTGTATTAGATATAAAAACAGAGTTTAAAATGTAAAAACGTGGCTGTTTAGGCGTTTGGGTTTCCACGTGCCAATCGGTTTCAATTGATGGACTCGACCACCTTGCGCAAGGGAATGGCCCAGGCCGAGATAGCCACATGGACCATTGTGTGCTCGACAATGACTGCGCGAGCCGCATGCTTGTTTCCTGCGAGGGCGTCGGCCAGGCACTGGCTGACGACGCGGGCGTGCTGGGGCGGCAGGTCGGGGACGAGTTTCAGCAGGCGGACCTTGTAGTGGGCGAACTCGCGGGGCGGCAGGGAGGAGGGCAGGCCCAAGACCTGCTCGAGCTGGGGGAGGAGGGGCTGCGGCGAGGCGGGCTCGGCGGGCGGGGTGGAGGGGCCGCTGGCGGCGGCGAGGGAGTCGTCGGCGCACTGGGGCATGGGATCTGGGGCGAGCGCCGACGGCGGCGGCAGGAGGGCCGGGGGGGTGTCTGGAGGGGAGGCTGGGTAGCGGGCGTGTTTGTCGAGGGGGGGGAGAACGCTGTGGGGTTTCGGGGCGGGTTTTTTTTTCTTAGCGGCCCGGGGGGCGGCGGGCGACAGGAGGGCCGGGGGCATGCAGTCGTTCCAGCCCTGCTGGCCGGCGTAGTTAGTTTGGGTGGAGGAGATCATGGCGGTGGGGACTTGTCGAGGGAAGGAAGAGGGAGAGGTTTGGGGGGGGGGGGGGATCTTGGGTTTATATAAATGGCAGGTAGTGGGAATAACAAAGGCAGCTAGCGTGGTGTTTTAGAGTTGTTGCAGCACGCCCAAGAGAGCTTTTGGCGGGCCCAACCAGCGGCGATCGGGGCCCCCCCAGGAGACCGAAACGCCATGGAGCCGGCACTGGCCCCGCAAAGGCCCGAGGGTCTACGGAGCGCGCTTGCTCCGCGAGAGTCTTGCCGCGTTCTGGAAGGAGCCCGCGGGGCCAAGTGCTAAGTGCCAAGTGCCTGGATAAACGCCATTTATGGCCCGCCCCCGGGCGCATGCGTCTGGGGCGTTTTCGATTGGTCTCCCAACGGCCTCGCCGGCAGACTCCAGCGCGCCGGGATCTGGGCCGGGTCGCGGCATGCTCGGGCGCCTGGCCTCGACGAGACGGCGGGCCCCTAGCGGCGCGCTGGCCCAGATCCCGGCGCGCAGGGGTCGCGGAAAGTGCAAGCCTCGCGCCCAAGCCGCTGTCTCCAATTACGCTGGTAACACCAGGCTGTCCACAGTAGTATCACCGTTTGGCTTTTTTTCCTAAAACACCAAAACGAGTCTGTAAGAAACCAGCCATAGGCCTTCCATTCGCCAAATTCGCTCCTCACCTTTTTTCTTGTTTTTTTTTAAAAATATTTCTGCCACCACCACCACCAACTACTACATCCCATGGACAATTGTTCCTAACTTATAACAGCCCCCCCCTACAAATCTTCCCGCGTCCCTTGATGCCTCTACCTCCCGCTACAACTCCTGTAATGCATCGATCTTGTGCGTGCGTGCCCACTCTCTAATTTGTCTCTCCCAATGTACCGCCCTCATTTGTCAAGCCTGGATCGCGGCAACAGCAACACCGAATTCACCACCGCGACCGGGAAGCAAGCCTTTTTTGCCCACCCGCAAGCGTCTGCCGCTCCTCCCATGGCTCACTACCAACAGCGCTCTCTCCAGCAGCCCTTTGCCCAGCCTACAACCACCCAGTTCTCCTCCGCCGGCCTGGCTGACGACCCGAGAAACCTCTTCCCTTCCACTTCAGGCAAGCTCGGCGCCGTCTCCTCCGCCGGGCCCCATGACCTCGACAATGACAATGACGACGACTCGGTCTCGTCCTCGGACGGAAACTTTAAACCCCCCGTCCTCAGCGACTACGCCCACTCGCTTTTCTCAGACTCCAGACACCACCCCCCCTATTACCAGCAACACGCCAGCTCCTCCTCAAATAGACACCCTCCGGGGGCTCTCGCAATGACGGACAACTACGACACCAACGTCACCAGACCCGGCAGCTCCTCCAACACCGGCCTCTTCAACCCAACCGTCGCCTCCACCCACTCAAACTCCAGCTCAAACAACAACACCAACAACTCCATCTCCAACCCGTCTCTACGCATCGGTGCCACAAACTACTCCGGAACCAGCCTCCCCTCCCACCACCTCCTCCACCATGGCAACCACACCACCTCCTCGCCAATCAACGGCACCCGCCAGCAGCATGAGATGAAGAGGCACCTCAACAGGACCCGCCACTCCACCGTCCACGACTCAAACATGACTGAAAACTCCACCGGAAGTACCAGCTCAAGCAATAGCGAGGTTCTCCCCAGCAACAACCATAACCTCGCAAACATCAACAATAGCCTCCAGCACCCCCAGGGCCGTCTCAGGCACTACTCCAGCTCCGGCAGCAACAACACCAGCCTCAGCATCGAAGGTGTCCAGCTGCACTCCAAAAAACAGGATTACGACTCCCCGGCAAGACCATCCGCTCCCTCTAGAATGGGCTTGGACTCAAAGCCCCAACAAGCTGCCGCCGCTCCACCCACCACTCCAGATGCTGACTCGTATGGCAACAACATCCTCCACCAACCTCTGCCTCCTCCACCACCTCCTCCCCCCCAACTCTCCGCCTCTCCGGTACCCTTACCCACCAACAAGGCAACAGCCCGCTACTCCACCACCATCAGCGCCAACTATACTGCCCAACTTTTTGCCCAAGATGCCACCGATGCTCCGCACTTGGCATCCCCACCAACCATCTACCAAACGGCACATATGAATGCCTTCACCACAAACTTCTCCAAAACCGCCGTCGCGTCCTCTCTTTACTCCTCGGCAAATGGCTCCTCCAACAACTCGGCCCAGCCTCCCCTCCCCCCCATGCCCGATGGCGATCTCCTCAGCCAGTCTTACGGCTTGCAAACCCCCGCCGTCACAAAGTCCAACGGCCGCCTCACCTTTAATGAAATCAGAGCAAGCGGCACTGTCCGCTCCAAGCGCTTTGGCCGCGGCCTGGGCCCCCCCATGCGGGTCTCGCGCGTAGATAACGCCGACTTGATACCTGCCGCAGATTCCAAGGCAATCACCCCCTCTTTGGCTCCTGGCATGAATGACGATGGCGCCAAACAAATGATGGCCACTTCCTCGAATGAGGCCGCCCTTCTTTCCAGCAGCAGCTCCGGCTTGTCTCAATCCTCCAGCAATAGTGACAACTTCCATGATAGCTACACCTCCCATCTTCCAGCAGATCAAAATGGCTCTCAAGACGCGCCGGATAATGATCTCGACGATGACGACGACGACGACGACGACGACGACGATGGAAACCAGCTCAAGCCTCAGACCCCACTCTCCAAGCCTTCATACCAATTGGACGCTCACACTGAGGCTTACAGCACGGCGATTTCTCCCCATGCTCCACTGCCCGTCGGTCAAACTAACGGTAATGAAGAAGCAGCCGGTGCCAGCTCGCATGAAGATGTCATTTTGGAAGAAGAAGATCACGACATGTACTCCCATCCCAAACAAGATGAGCCTGGTAACCAGGACGCCCCCATGAATGATAAGGCGCAGATGGATCTCGAAGATAAAATTGAGCGCGAGTTGACGTTGGAGCGCCAGCACGAAGAACTTAAGTATTACCTGGACTCGCAGCAACAAAGGGCTGCATCTACGGGAGCATCCCCCGCAGCGTCGGGAGCAGGCTCGGGAACACCAATACAAGCAGCACCGAATGGCGGCCCTTCCTCGTTTAACACCAGCGTATCTGCTAGCGGGGCCCCAACCACGGCTTCATCAGCGTCGACCCCGATTGCTCGGGAACAAACTTCGTCAGACCACCAAAGTATAACTCCCCAGCCTCAACGAGTTTCTCAAGATCAACCCCTCCAGCAAAAACAGCATCCACTGCAGCAACACCACCTCCAGTCGCAGCCCCATCAACTTCACCAATCCAAGGCAATACCCTCTAAAAAACCCAAAAACATTGTCTATGTAAATGGTCAAGCTTACCAACGACTGGAGCTTATTGGCAAGGGCGGCTCGTCTAAGGTCTACAAGGCCCAGTCGGTCAACGGTCGCGTGTACGCCATCAAGCGGGTTTCGTGCGATGAGGACATTGATGACATGGTGCTCAAGGGCTTCAAGGGCGAGATTGACTTGCTGAAGCGGCTGAAGGATGAGGAGCGAGTAGTCAAGCTCATTGACTTTGAGATGCGCGCCACCTCCATTTACGTCGTGATGGAATGCGGCGAGATTGATCTGGCGCATGTGCTGAATGCCCGCTTGTCGCTCCCCCTTGACATCTCCTTTGTGCGCTACTACGCCAATGAGATGTTTCGATGCGTTGCCGCCGTCCACAAGCATGGCATTGTCCACAGTGACCTGAAGCCCGCCAACTTCTTGCTTGTCAAGGGCATGCTCAAAATCATTGACTTTGGCATTGCCAACGTTGTCCCCGACTACACGGTCAACGTGCACCGAGATGCGCAGATTGGCACCCCCAATTACATGGCCCCGGAGGCTCTTTTGGATGCCAGCCATGTGTATGCCAACCCAAGCACGCCGGCCTCAGTGCCCAGCGGCGGGCCTGGCAGCAGCATCGAGAGCTACCGCAGCATGAACCCGGCGACGCAGCGGCCCAAAACAACGACCAAGTTCAAGGTGGGCCGGCCCTCGGACGTGTGGAGCTGCGGGTGCATCATCTACCAGATGATTTACGGGCGGCCGCCCTACAGCGACTACAAGGGGACGCAGCGGATGCTGGCCATCATCAACCCGGAGGTGCAGATTGCGTATCCCCGGCAGGGGTCGGGGTCCGTGCGGGTCCCCAAGGAGGCCATTGAGGCGATGCGCGGGTGCCTTGACCGGGACCCGACGCAGCGGCTGACGATTGAGGCGGCGGTCAATGGCGGATTTTTGAACCCGCAGGCGGTCGACCGGCGCTTTATCCACGATTTGCTGGGCCATGCCGTCAAGTACGGGGCCGAGCGGGGGAACAGCATTACGGCCAAGGAAGTTGAGATGCTTACTGAGAATGTCTGGAAGAAAATCCAAGCGTCCAACATGTGAGAGAATGAGTGTTAGGGAAAACAAAAACTAGGCTGGCTAGTTATTTATATAAATTGTATAAGTTTTTTTTAAACCCCAAGCGCATTTACATAGTTTTTAAATATATTTATATCCACTTGTCTACAGGATTCGCCTTGTATTCTTGGTAGTCCTTGAAGTTAAAGACGGAGAGCTCAGTTTCGTTTTCGACGCCGTAGTCGTGGAGCGACTTGTTTGGGTCGGAGAGAATCCAATCGTCGTCGTGGTCAAAGTTGATGATGAGGTTTGTTGTTTTGGCGCCGTGGGCGTGGGTGTAGATCTTGACGGTGTCGAGGTCGACGTTTCGGTAGGCGCGGAAGGCGCCCTGGGAGGCGACGATGTCCTTGATGCGCCCCAGCAGCTGCGGGGCCGTGGTGGCGATCAGGTCGATGTTGTGGAAGACGTAGTTTTTCTCGGTGCGGTAGGGGAACGACTTGATGATGCGGACGGTGATGATGGCCAGGCGGTCCGGGCGCAGCGTCGACGTGAGCGGCTCTTCGTCGTAGATTTGCTCGGAGGTTAGCGCGGACATTTGGGGGTTGGGAGGGACGTGAAGGGTGGTGAAGCAGGCTTGCGAGAAAAAAAAAAAAAGGGAAAAGGGGTGGTGGTCATGTGACAGGCACATGACGCGCGGACATGGGAGGGCGGTTTGAGACAGGCTTAGGCAGGGTGTTGACGGGTTTTGCCAATATATAGCTGCTATTGAACCTCCACGGGCCATGTTAAGCCAGCGAGAAAGAGAATGAGCCATTAATCGTGCGCCTCTCAATCGCTTTGGCAAAACCGTTTGTGTCCTGGGATATGCAAAAATATTAAGCGCTAGAAAAAAATAAAAGCCTAGTAATGTGCATAATGGTTGAATCGTATTTTTTTGAACGGAGCGACGGTGGTACTATGCAGGCTCATCCCTGAGACGTGAGCTTGGAGTTCATCGCCATCATGCCATTTTTTTATGGTTGCTTTAAAAATTTTTTAAAAGTTATTTTGGGGTTTCAATGGGGGTTCTCCTGAAGGGTTTCCATGGGACTTTTGTTTCCCAACAATGGCGCTGGACTGGCCGCATATATGGACAACCGACCCCGTAGGACTGTGCAGTGTTTGGCGCCCAAGAGGCGGCTTTGCTGCCGGGCACCGTTGTTGTGTGTTTGGGAGTTGAGACATTTGGCCAGAAGCCTGTTTGCGGGGCTGGTGTGACGTAAAAAAGGACAGTTTGCTTGTAAACTGGGGGGGCAAGCTTGTGGCGGTGCCAAAAGGTCCGTGGCCAAACGTCGACATTTTCTCAGGGGAGCATGTTAGCGCCCAAAGCACTCAAAACGGCCAAACCCATCATGAGTGATTATTACTACTTGTGAAACTGTAAAAATTTATCCTCTACCCCCCCCCCCCCCCTTCAGTAGCAAGATTGACAGTCGCTGATCATTGGTGTCTACGGGACGATCGTGGTCGTGAGCTGATCACCTTGGAAAAAAGGATAAACTGCGTTTCTCCCTTGGACGATTAGTTTTTGAAGCTAATGCCTGGCTGCTTACTATTCCTGAAAAAATACCCCCCATCCACAAAAGACTTCCCAGCCCCTTTCAGCTCGTGTGCTGCCGCGAGAGTCGGTGAAGCTGCTCTTTGTACGCCTCGCGAGATCTCTCCTCCCCGCAAGCCCTGACAGGTTTCTGGGGCGAGCAGCGCAGGAGTGAAAAAGGACGGCTGGGGTGCAAAGAGTCTTTGTAGTTACCAGAAGGCTGGGGCTCTTCCAGTGAAGCAGAATAATAGTTTTCTTTTTTAAATTATGGACTGACCTGTGTAATACTCGTCAAAGATAATATCTTCGGCTTATAGACCTTTCTCGCCCATCACTCGTTTATGGTCTACTCCATGAGCGCCGCCTCAGCCCTGAGCTGGCGATTTGAAAAAGCCCGTCAACGTTGAAATGCTTGCACACAGAAAGGGCCCTATAAAATGCCACTATTACGTAACTGCTGGCGCGCCACGTGACCGCGCCCGAGCGTTTACCCTACTGAAGCATGTGTAACGAAAGTGTAACCGGGGGTCTTCAAAACTGTGCAAGATAATATTATGCTCTAGTGCTGACGTAAGCAAAGTGAGGTCTTCATTCCTCTCTTTTTTTTTTTTTCCCTTATCCATATATATATACTCACATCAAACCTACTCATCACCACCACCACTCACCCCAACATCGTCCCCATCGTCGTGCCTTCATTGCCACTAGATATCACAGCATCCTGTACACTCCTATATCCATACCAGAGAGATACCCTCGTCAACTCATCCTTCCTCAGCGTATCTCTAATCTCCAAGCTATCATACCCCCCTCAACCGCACCATCTTGTTGCTGCGTACATACCCGCTCCCCTCGCATCACCTCACTCGTTATGATAAAAGATGTCTGCGCCATCTCAAGCTTCTGAGGGTACCCCCAAAAAGGAGATTATTATAGTGGGTGAGTATCTTGAATCCAGTCTCACACTATAGAAATATACCTAGTCCCCCTAACATTTTCTGATCTTTTCCCTCTTTTTTTTACCAGGCGCCGGAATCGTTGGAGTATGCACTGCTTATTATCTTACACAACATCCTTCCTTTTCCAAAGAAACACATCACATCACCATTCTGGAAGCTAGACGCCCGGCCGGCGCTGCCTCCGGCAAGGCCGGCGGCCTGCTTGCCATGTGGGCCTTCCCGCAGCAAATCGTTCCTCTTTCCTTCCGGCTCCATGAGCAGCTGGCCGAAGAATACAATGGCGCCGCCGAGTGGGGGTACCGCGGGCTCAAGACGCTCTGCATCGAGGGCAACATATCCTCGTCCCATCTGCGCAACATCCGCAACGGCGTCGTCAAGTCCAACACCGATATCGACCTGCCCGACGACCTCGACTGGGTCACGCCAGAAATCATTGATGGCTGGACCAACCTCGGCGACGCAGACTCCACCGCCCAGGTCCATCCCTACAAATTCACCCTCTTCATCCTTAAAAAGGTCCTCGAAACAGGCGCCGTCGACCTCATCACCGGCAAAGTCGTCGAGGTCACCACCGATAATGACGGCGTGGCAAATGGCGTGGTCTACCTCGCCTCAGCATCCGACAAGCACCGCAACCAAACCTCCATTCTCCAAAACTTTCGCCAGCAGCAACCCAGCCCCCAGAAAGAATCAACCTCCAAGGCTGCCGCCGGCACAGGCTCCACCTCCTCCTCGTCTGCCTCTTCCAAAAAACAGCAAAACAGAAGCTCGCTCCACCACCCGGATAACCCTACTTTTAACAACAACCCGTCGCCCCTTGCTCCTCTCCCCACTGCCACCACGGCTTCCGAATCCTCCTCCTTCCGTGGCATCCACAACAGCTCCTACGCCAACACTCCTCTCCCCGCAGCATGCTCCAAAAACACTCCCCCCAGCATATCCGAATCGAGCGAGGAGTCGGCCAACTTGTCGACCGATGACGACGAGTCGATTCTCGACGGAAGCATAGCGTCCTCGGAGGAGTCGGACGACCTGGTTTCTGGTGTAGAAGACACTCTAGCTACAGAGCGCACCCAGAACCCCGCCAGCTCGGCCGCCGATACCAGCATTAACCCTTTTCTCCAGGACTCTTGGCCCTCACCTAACGACACTTTTAACGATAAACCTAACGATATAAATGAACCTAATACAATAACCCCCGATAACGTCACCAGTAATAAATCCCGATCTCCGTTCGCGCCCAAGTCTGATAAACCCCGGGTCGATACAAGTGATAAGAATAGCGGCACCAGCAATCTTGAGACAAGCAATGGCAATGCTACGGAGGAAGAAGACGAAGCTAAAAAACAAACTCCGGCAGGAAAAGTTAAAACTACTTTACAAGGGGATCAGATTGTTTTGACGCTGGGCCCATGGACTTCGAAATTACTGCCCAGCTGCCCCATTTCTGGCCTACGTGCCCACTCAATCACCATCCAGCCATCGAAACAAGTCTCTCCATTTGCGCTCTTCACGGAGATGAGAACAAGCAGAACCTCGTACGTGTCCCCCGAGATTTATCCGCGCCGCGACGAGGTGTATGTTTGCGGAGAGGGCGATACGTTTGCGGAGGTGCCCGAGACCTCCGACGACGTTGAGGTTCTGCGGGACCGGTGCGATGAGCTGTTTAAGCACGCGGGCGAGATCTCGAGCAACTTGAAGAATGGGCGCATTCTCAAGCGCCAGGCGTGCTACCTGCCTGTGGTGGACGTGCCCTCGCACTCGGGGCCCTTCATTGGCCCGACGAACGTGGACAATTTGTATTTGGCGAGCGGGCACTCGTGCTGGGGCATCAACAATGCGCCGGCCACGGGGCTTTTACTTTCGGAGATTCTGCTGGAGGGCGAGGCCAAGAGCGCCTCTGTGGACGGGCTGGAGCCGGAGTTTTACTTTGACGCTTCTCTCAAGGTTTAACTTAAGGGAAAAAAAAAAATAGAAGTAATGTTTGGGGATTTTTTTTTTCTTATTCTTTTATCAATTACAGTCATTTCCATGTTGAGTTTTTTTTTAATATCCTCATTCATACGCTCCTTCTAAATAAAGAAATCAAATAAAGTGAAAAAAAATCTGTATGAGAGGCTGTCTTTTCAGGAGAATCGCCTTGGGATGGGTAGTGGAGGTTTCTGATTCACGTGCGCTCTGGGAGTCCACCGTAGGAATGTGAGGACGGCTCTTTAAAACTTTCTTTTTGTGACCTGTGCATTTACACAGTGGTGACAATGCAAAAAGTGGACTGATTTTTTGCGAGTTTATTTTTATCGAAACGCGCGCTTTTTGAGCACGCAGCGGGCCTCTTTGAAGCTTGACCAGGTGGGTTCCGGCCTGGGCCATGCGCGAGACCGGGGAACCCGCCGTCGGGAAGTCCCAAAGTGGCGATATCCTCACCTTTTCAAAAACCACAACACCCCCACAACTGGATGAGCTCCCACGGACGCAAAACCCGATCCTTAAACTGTGCCCGTCACGTGAACGCCGCACAACCTTTGTTTCTGGAGCTCAAAAATAAAGGTCAACTCTCAGTCTAAACATCCACAAGTCTTCGCTCAGCTTCCCCAAAGATTATCTTCTACGAATCCTCACTGGTAACTGGATGGCTCCAGAATCTTAGTCCCTTCACACCATGGGCGTCAAAGAGTATGCTTCAAATCACCCCCTCTCTCCACCCTGCTAACACCCCACCCCAGCATTTGGGACATCATTCCAAACAAGTACAATGAATACATCCGTACGTCTCTAAACCCTCTCTCCCCCCCTCTCTCTAACCTCCCCCAGCTCTTTCGGTCTTTGCGAGCCAGTTCGCCCGCGCCCACAACAGGTACCCCGTCCTGGCCGTCGACGCATACACCTGGTACTTTGAAACAAAAAACGGCGCCCCCGCGCACCGCACCAGGGTCTTTTTCGACCGCCTGTGCGCCTTTCGCCGCTGCGGCATCCACCTCATCATGGTCTTCGACGGCCTCGCCAAGCGCCCCAAGCGCCGCTGGCACCCCGCCGCCCGCGCCCTTGTCCACGACCCCCACCGCGAAATCGACCGCTACTACAAAAAAATGTGCCGCCTCCTCGGCATCCCCGTCGTCGCCGCGCCCGCCGAAGGCGAGGCCGAGTGCGCCCGCTTCGCAGCCGCCGGCGTCGCAGACTTCGTCTTCACTAACGACTCCGACGCCCTCGTGTACGGCGCCCGCAACATCATCAGATACCCCAAGAACAACGTCTGGGTCCAGGCGGCACCTGGCCACACCCCCAGACGCCTAGAGGAAGCCAGGCTTAGCAGCTATGACCGCTACGTTTGTGTCACCAGAATCCCTCCCCAAGACTCGACATTCTCCCAGCCCGCGTTCATCATGTACGCCCTTCTCCAAGGAGGCGACCACGATGACGGGCCTCGCGGAATCGGCACCGTTCATGCCTACGAAATCAGCTTCCCTCCAACACGCTTTGCAAATCGCCTCATGGACATTTACCATGCCCACACGCTCACCGCCGCGCAATCCGCCCTCCCCTCTCCAGCCGCAGCGGAGCAACTGAAACGCGACATTCTTATCGAGCTCCAGGAAAACAGACTGGGCCTTTTCCGCAGAAAAATCAGCCGGCCGGTGGCCGCCCAGTACGTCGCGGCTTTCCCCAACTGGGAAACGGTGGCCCAATACCTGGCCGTATCTACCCAAGTTGCGGCCCTTGGCCAAGACGCTGCGAAAGCCCAGGAGATCCAAACCCAGATCGCCGCCTACCACGCGCCCCTGCCTGCTTCTCCGCCCATCGACATTAATGAAATCTGCACCTTTTGCTTAACAACTCTTGAATTCCCCCCGGTGCGAGTCCTCAACTCAATCATCCCCACTCTGCTCCCCTACATTGCATCCCACGACTCAAAGCTGCTCCAAATCAAAAGCAAGAAATCCTATCGAGACGCCTCCACCAGCTCCTTTTTCCGCAGCGGAGAAATCATAACCTCAGGCTCATCGGCCTCTTGCACTCGTGCTCAAAAATCGCCGTCCCACTCCTCGTTCTATGACGACTCCGATATCAAGCTTAACCTCGCCCTACCCGACTACTATAACATTGTCCTCATTCCCTCCGAGCTTTTCAAGGCGCTCGCCCTCAACGTCGATGCCCTGGTCCAATCAAACCCGGACTTTGCCCGGGTTATCCATACTCCCTGGAGAAACATTGTTCCTGAGCACGTTCTGCGGGCATGCAAATATGGGTACATTGCCGAACATGAAGCAAAACAAACCCCGGGCGAGCAAGCCACCAAATTGAAACCCATGAGAAATACCGGCGCAGCCCCCAAACGGATCCTCAAAACAAGTCGCGTCTTGAAAAACACACCCAGAGCACCCTTTGTGGAACCATGCTACGGAGAAAACAGTGACACCGACGAAGACATTTTTGGCCCCTCAACTCGTACCTGTCCTCCCTCGTCAAAGACTAATTTCATCAAATCGAAGTCCTTTCCACAGCCCTCACCTACTCTTTCATCTAAGATACCCCCGCGGTCCTCATTTATCGATCTCACAGAGGATGTTTTGGATGCCCCTGGTTTCCAGCCGTCTTTGCCCAGTTCTTCGACTAGTGTTTCTAACAGTCGCCTCAATGAAGTCATTTCGCTCGACACGGATGATTCGGAAGAAGACTTATTTTTGGCCTCGGTTGCCAAGAATCATCCCGCTGAGGTTCACCCTCGCTCGCGGGAAGCGTGGTCTGCAATTAAACTTGACTCGGGTGATCAAACTGATTTTTGGAACGACGATACAGACGTTGAAATTATCGAGCCAGTCTCTTTTAAAGCGGGTTCGTCTAATGATTTAACTAGCTCTTCCTCCAAAACAGACCCTTTACAGACGCTTTACCAGGAAGACCCCATCTGTGAAAAAGCTCTCACCAAAAAAAATCCAGATACCAATATGGACAGTGTCCAAATAAATGAATCCCAATACACGCTGATAGATTATGATGTGATCAACTCTACTGACCATAATCCAACCATACCACCATGCACCGTTTTGCAAGGAAACCAGCGTTTGCACGCGTATCCAGCTAACAGCACAAGCTGTCAAACGCTTGCAAACAATGATCAATCTATTACATCTATAATAAAAAGTACAAATTCGCATAAAGGCTTAAAAAGAAAAAGTACTCAAGAAACTCAAGATGTGGCTCTAGCCCCGGCTTCAAAAAGACCGGCGCTTGCCGGAAAACATTTAACCTCAGTGTTCTATGCAAACGGCCCGTCTCTAGCAACCTTGGGTCCATTTTCTTCCCAGCCGCAATACCCGGATTTATCTTTAGTGCATGAAAAAGGCTTAAATGAACAATGTGTGGGTAATGACAATCTTAACGAAAGCATGCAAAACGCACCCACTCAACCACCCAGTGACAAGGTTTCCAGCGCCGCAGACTTGCTTGAAGAGTCTCTGTCTTCTTCCGATTTCGAGATTTTGGAACAGGAAATGGCGCGCACAGTCCAGGTCGCTACCTTGCAGAAGCCTTCTCCGGTGGAAATACGATCCTTAAGAAACGGTGAACCACCGTCTACTGAGAAATTACTACATTCTCCCAAATTCGCTCCGCAGTCTTGCTCTGCTAATGAACAACTGATAAAGTTCGGCAATGTTTTTATTAGAGAAGAGGAAATAGCCATGAGCGATATGGAGGCTTCGTTTTCGGTTCTGGACCCTGCTCACACAGTTTCAAAGACTGTCCATGAAATCATTGAATTATTAAGTGAAGAAGAAAATTAACATCACGACATGAGTACAAAACATTCATGTTTAAAAAAAAGCCCTAATGACCTGAAACGACTTTTATGAATAAAAAAATTAAACCATAAATCATTAACACTCTATTTCCTTTATTTACTTGCTTCTTCCGTCTTGGAGTTCTTAAACTCGGCCTGGAGCCATATCCGGTACATTTTAAGTCGTCGCTGACGGTTAACCATAAGCCGTCTATCTGTAGCCACCTTGATAACCTCAAACTCGGTTCCGAAAATCTCGTGCAGTTCCTCCTCGGTAAAGAAATACACGCGGGTACCATCGCCGCGAATATAAAAGTTATCGTCCAGCAAGCGGCCGGCCTTGAACCGCAGCTGGGTCAGATCGTAGCGGCCGTAGTCGCGGAACAGAATGCGGCCATTGGGCTTGAGCAGTTTCTTGAGGTTGGACACGGCCTGGCTCCACTGGTCGGGCGCCAGCGCGCTAAAAACAAAAATCATGACTATAATGTCGACGCTGTGCGGCTCCACGCCCTCGGGCAGCGCGCCCGTGGGCTCCGCCAAGTCCCAGACCTCGGCGCGCGCGTACTTGGGGTCAAAGTGCTCCGACTCGCGCACAATCTTGACGGCCTGGCGCGAGTAGTCGACCCCCATGATGCTCAGGTGGGGGTTCTCGTTGTTCTGCAGCACGGGGAACATGGTGTTGCCGGCCCCGCAGCCCACCTCGAGAATCGAAATGGGGCCCGCGTCGGGCTTCTGCGCCTCGTACAGCGCCGGGAACTCGACCCGCAGCCACTTGCGGTCCTTGAAGAAGTTGGCCTGGTTGTTGCGGTAAAACTGGTCCCAGTACTTGGCCGGGTTCCCCATGAAAAGACTCTTGTCAAACGGCTTCACCGGCACCTCGCGCTGCTTAGCAAGCTTTTCCTCCGCCTCAACCCGCTGCTCCTCTCCCCATTCCACGTGGTCCCATGCGTTGTGGTTCCACACGTCCTCTTCCGAGGTCAGGTATCTCTGTCCAAAGGTAAACGGCCGATCGCCACGCTCTTCTCGGCTAATAGTCCAGTCTTTGTCGGAGCTTTGTGGTGTCGCTCCTGCGGCAGGCCCGACGCTCTTTTCTTCCAGTGTGAGGTTATCTTTCGCCGCCTGGCTCTCTGTCTCTGCCGTCATTTTTATTAAGTTTTATTTTTAGGTCTTTTTCAAATATATTAATTGAAATCTTTCAAGAAATTACGGAAAAAAAATTTTTTTTTGCCCTGGATCAGTATTTTCATGCATTACATAATACTTTGTTACACTGTTCATTACAACTCTCCATTGCAGCTTTAGATTTGATTTTTCTTTAAATCTCAATTTATCAAATTAAAAGATATTTGAACAAATATAAATGACATGTTAGAAAAAGGGAAATCATTGCAGTATTATTGGTTCTAAAAGTTTTGAGTAAGATTTGTTTTTAGAAATTTTATTCCATCTAAAACTCTGGCCTCACAAGTTCATGCTTCCCTTTTCAACCAATTTCCCAGCCTAGCATGAAGTTAACGAGTTAAAAAATGAAAAACATCTTGTTTTTTTCTTCTTTCTTTTTTTATCTGAGAAAAATTTCCACTTTATTTCCAAGCGAATTATTCTTAAATTGGTTTAAAATCCAATTCATATCTAAATCCCCAATGAATTGGTCTTTAATGTATCACATGCCAAATCATTGTAGCTGATTTTTTTCTACATTCTATCTTGGAATGTTCAAATGGAAATTAAATATACAACAAATGAGAAAAACTAACCAACTCAATTTTATTCCAGGCTCTGCTAAAAAATGCACCTCTTCTTTAGCAATCGAAAAGCTCTCTAGTAAAATACGATAAAGTACTAACTATTTTTAACCCAATATAAGAAATGTATCTAAACTGACGGATTTATCAGGATTTTCGTTTGTAAACACCATAAAACTGTATGTTTTACGTCATTTGATAATCACATAATTACTGAGTTACTTTTCTTTCTCCGTCTTTTAAATGTTTTTACCTCAGCTTAGTTCAAAGTTGTTCCTTAGTAATGTTATACAACCAAAACTGGGACAGGGAAAAGAAAAAAAAACTAGTAACGGAGCATTTTTGTGCCCGCCTTTCCTAGATATTTTTTTTCTTATAACTTTGTTATTGTGATGATACTACAGGGGGCCGTTGATCCTAAAAAGATAGGAAGATGGTGTTGTATGGCTTTTCAAAGGCGGGTGAATCCAAGAGTGTGTCAAAAAAGCTCCACTGTTTTCCTAAAATGGAAAAACCGAAAACATTGTGGATAGAGGTTTCTGAAGGGCAAAAAAATGAGTTCTTTTTATTTTTGATTTTTTATCAATTCTCTTTATCAATATCAAAGTAGAAGCTCTTGATATGGATTAACTTTAAATCTCTTAATACGAGTATATTGGCATCTTTGTTTATATGATGTCTTTTATACTTCTTAAGTTAAAGAATGAAAAAGTAAAAGTGTTCGCCTGTTGCGTAATTCTATCTTTTTTAAGCTAAATATGGCCGTTTTCCTTTTTTTTTAAGAAATAAAAATAAAAACCGTTATATACACATGTTATGATATTCCGCTAAGAAGCATACACGTGAATCGAAGAAAATGAAAGACAGCATGAATAAAGAGGAAAAATGTAATTCACTTGTAACTTGAAGTAAGATTAAAAAACATGTTCTGGTTCACCAAATTTGTGTCTTTTATGTTTTACAAAAAAGAGAAGAAGAAATCTTGCAAGTGAATCAGAAGTTGGAACTTAGATGATATCCATTGTCCTCCCCACTCTCTCGAAAAGTCAAACCTCACGGCAAATTCTATGCAAAAAAACTTTCCATAGACTGGATATATGGTTTAGATAAATATCTACTGAGTAAAGACATTCAATAAACATCCGCTCAATCACATGGTTTTGATCAAATTCAACTTTGAAGTAGAATTTGTTTAAAGCAATCTTCCTTAGCACATTTAATAGCCTTTTGAGTGAAATGCCACTATCAAGATCCATTAACCATGGCAAAAAATACCATCAGGATGACTAAAGCCTTTTCATCTTTATAAAAATATTTTACAGTTTCTATATTTATATTCATGTTAAGTGGAATTCACTGGGGCCCAAAGTCCCCATTTATTACCATCGCTGCCTCTTGGTTTGGTATTAAAGTTATAAAATATTCCCTGCTGTTAAATTATTGTCAACATTAACCTTAGATAAGATTTGGATGCTGCATCCCCACAAAGACCAGGAACGCAAATAATATTCTTATTTTATTACTACCTAACTATTTTTTTTGAGGTTTTATTTTAATGATCATGGTTTCTATCTAAGATTAAAAATATGATTTTCTTCTGATACTCCAGTTTTTTATGGCGTATTTTAAACAGTTGAAAGATCAAAAGGTTTAAAAATAGGCTGGGTTTAGGTTGAGATCTTAAGATGAAAGTTTATAAGCACTTTAAAAAAGTGTATGGCTGCATACGGTATCATAAGCATTTTGAATATATGTCAAGTTATTTCATCTCATAAGTTGTGTATTTTAGTCAAAAAATACCTTAAGGTACACATGATATCATAAAAAGTGAAGGCTTGCTCACTCCAATGACCCTTAAATTAAATAATAAATTGAGGGTCAATGCTTGAAATATTCAAGGTCTTTTTTTAAGTTTTGAAACTCCTTAAAAATCCAAATTTTGTAGAATAACTTTAAACTGGGCTTGAAGAAAAAACTTAGTCCCTAACTAGTGGCAAATAGAAGCTACTAGCTTAACTAGCTTGTATAGTAATTAGAGCAAAATAGAATCATTACCGCTAGTTAGATCTGGTTTTCCCCCCACTGAAATCAGAAATAACCAAAGAGTAGAAATATCCAGGATGGATTCACTTGAAGTGGTTCTTGCTATGGTTTATGGGAAAAATGGCGCAGCGATAATTGCTGTAAGTGTCATACTAAATTTGTATTTTTTCTTTTTTTTTAAAAAAGCTCGATGTCTCACAGTCTCCATTTGCATGATTTTCAAGGTTTCTTCAAATAGTATGCCACACTAAGATGTAGATGACAGCTATTTTCAACTTCTTAACTGTAATTTAACTTAGGCCTCGATGAAAAAAAAAAGGATATATATATATTTGCACCCCCTCCAACTATTTTTTTTTAAAAAAAAAAGAATCTTGCTAGTCATATATTTAAGTTTCTCTGCAAGCTCTTATGACTTTATACATCTTTTTCAATAAAAATGAAAAATCTTTTCAAGATAACTTCTAATTCGGACAACATCACTCCTCTGTCACCTAATCCTCCTCCACCTCCAGGATCTTACAGACACCAACAACAGCTGAGGCATAATCAACAGCAGCAGCTATTACATCAACAGCAGCATTACCAGTATCAGTATGAACCTTATCAGCCCCAGCAATATGAGCGAAAGCAGCCTTTTGGATTTTCCCCAAAGTTTGGAGGGCGGTCAAACAACTCCAACTCCTCTGACGCTCAAAAGAAATCTTCCTCTTCAAACACCCAGTTTCAGCGAAAAATATCAGCACCAATAGAAACAAGTACATCCATAAGAATCGGTTTGGATCAGCTCTATGACATTCAAGAATCTCGGACATATAACCCCCCAATCAGGTTAAATCTCCCCAAAAAACCGACCCTATTGAAAGACCTGCCAAACCCTCATAAAACCACGCCCTATTATAACCATTTAAATACAAATTTATCGATACAAAATTTGTCTGTGGAAAATAAAAACACCGTTCAAGCTGAAAAAGTAGTCAGGTCCTTTTCTGACTCATCCGTCATGATGGAAAAAATTCAAACTAGTTCGACCTCGTTTCCATCACCACAACCAACAGCGTCCGCTTCTACCTTTATCCCGGAACGTGCTACAACGCCCCTTCCTAAAAGGGAGACCCCACACAAATCTCCCCCAACTAATACATTCACCCAACCAGCCCACCCCGCAGAAAAAAAACTGAGAAAGCCTAAATCAGCGTCGCTTCTCAATACGTTCAGCTCCAAGAATACTGCTCAGATCATAAGCTCACCATTAGACTACGATTATCTGCCGCCAAAAAACAATGGTATGTTTAAGTGAATGATTACTTTTCATTTTACAAGGTTTAGATTTAGATATTGTAAGCATCGTACTAATCTGGTTCATGTCTTAGCTGATAAAGTTGTTAAAATAGATCACTTTGGTTTACTTAGTCCCATCTCTCCTCTTTCTCCGCTGATTTTAAACTCACCCACTGGCCAGTCAAGCCTTTTAAAGTCAGTTACTAATGATTCAGTCAGCACGTCTACTAGCACAAGCTCCCCTTTAAGTAGACAGCCAATGTCACAGAAAAGCCCGCTTGCGTCATCTCATTCAGATCACTTTGAACAGTATCTTTCTGATACATTATCAATTTTTGACAAGCAAGAATTGGCTTTAAACTCTAACTTTTCTGTTTCTCAACAAAAGTTGTGCAAAAGTCCTGAGCTAGGGGTGAATCCCACCATTGATGATCCAGCCATCTTCGATTCCGCTTTTATGAGTGACATGTCTCAAATGGAGCATGGTTTTTCTGAGCAATTTTCACAAGTTTCCTCGCCCTGCTTTTCAAAAAAAAATTCAGAGATGAGTTATTCACAAAAGCCCAACTCTCTTAATCTTAAATCTTCATTGCCTTTGCTACCACAGAGCAAGGATTTTGGTGCAAATGACAAACACCGACACAAGGAATCCACATCTACGTTTTCAAGCGAGGCATCAGAAAAAATGTCTGTAATATCCCACACTACAAGAGCCAGCAGCGTTTCTTCTGGGTTTGGACACAGTCGGCAATCTAGCAAAAATCAATCTTTTGATGCGACGGAATCAATTTTCTTCAAACCTAACCACAAGCCTGACAACTCAATGACTTTTTCAGAAAGTTTTGATGATGATACTTTTTTGGGGTCTCAAACCAAAATGCCTAAACATTTTCACAAAAAGTCAAACTCTCTGAACGACGTGACCATCAACCTGGCTCCACATTCATCTACCCTGCCCATAAATGAAGCTCAAATTGGAACTTTTGAGAAATACGAAAAACCCCTACCACTCCCGCAGGTTGATCCTAATTTAAAAGATTTGGACCAAAGAGGACTGATGATTACTACTCCTGTCCCTCCTCCGCGATCGAAATTTCGCGCTCTATCCATCGACAAGGAGCACACTGGTATTTTTTCAAACGTTCCACCGATCCCAAAAAATGCTATTCCACCTACACCAAATTCTAACTTTTACGATGGAAATTATCCTTCAAATCCTAGCTTACCTACACCACCTCAAAGCGATTCAGTGTCTCCCATGAGCCAGGAAAACTCTGTGTTTTCTCCGAATCAAGAGTCGCTCTATTCTCATGGGACTTCGGCTGCTTCCTCAAGAAACAACTCCAAGAGTTCTCAAAAAAGCGTTCCCTATTATTTCAATAAGGATCTGCCCGATCTTCCTGGGGAGGACTTTTTGAGGAAAAATTCTCACAAGAAGCCTCCCCACCTTGACTTGCCCACCCCGAAAATCCCCCCCGGAAATGCCAGCCGCACATCTAGTGTTTGTGATTGGGAATGCATCAACAACAACCTCGATGCAATCAATATGAGTATTTGTAAGTGGGACCAGAGCCAAAATATTTGCAACGATACGCATAATTTAAATAATGCCAAAAAATCGCAGTTGCATAATTTGAGTGTTTCTGAACCAAAACCATCGGGAGGGTTTTCGCAAGCCTCTCCTAGGGCCATTGACATTAGTAGTATGGAACGAAGTCCTCCTTCAAAACAGTTGAATGCCACTCAAAAACACTCTTTAAAGGGGTACGATCTCACAGGCAAGATTAATAGATCTAAACACCATAGACAAAAGAGTAACCCAACAGTTACTCTGAGTCACAATAGCCTGAACCTGCTTGTGCCTCCGCCAGCTATAGGCGATTTGGGGACCACATTTGGAACTCACAAGAAATCAGCTTCTACTGCCTCTAGTCCTTCCAGTGTGTACACTGAGTTTCATCAATCCTACACACCACCGAGTATTTCGGTGAAGACAGATAGCTTGTTGAACGCTGAGTATATTTCAAGTTCTTCGGATCCTCGCGCGGGTTCTCAATCCTTTAACAGACAGCAAGTTCCTCGCTCCATGAGTGTCCCAGTTATTTCAGTAAACCAACAGCAGTCTCTTTCTAAATTTAAAAAAGATTCTGAGTATGAATGTACTCAAAAAAATAAGGATATTGAAGAAGAGTCACTTCTTCCAGCACCTTGGTCCTGGTGCCCTGGTGTTAACCTGCTTCCTTCGGCATCTTCGTCAACCTCTTCGCTCCAACAAAAGTTTGGCAGTTATCAGCAGTCTGATCCACTACAATCTAATCATTTTTACCAAATGGAAAATAACAGCGCTTCTAGAATAGCTGGGCAGGCGTTTAGTGCTACTAGCTGTCAAAGAGATTCTTTCACCACCACATTTACAGAAGCCATTTCTATGCCTAATCCAATTAAGGATATTCCGCAAAGACCAATCAGCCCTCCTTTTGGATCCATTTCGGCATTTACTTCACCACGAACTCTTACTCGAGGCCCTACCTTTGCCAAACCTATGACAGTTAATGGTAAGGCTTCTGAGTCTTTGAAGCAACGAAGTAACAGCACTACTGCTATGGTTTCAAACATTCCAGAGGTTCTCAACAAAGGGATTCATGGCGACAGAGTGGTCAATTCTTTTGATAAGTGTACAAGAGAAAGAAGCATGAGCGTAAGTAGATCGAATCATCAGCGGGTACCTTATAATTCTTCAGCAAGTGGCACCAAAGATGTTCAATCTCATACCTTGCGCAAGCCAGGCTCTTTAAACAATTTGCGCAATCCCTTTTCTACTTTCAAGCAAAGTTCGTCTAATGAGGGAGTTTTTGGTGAATCTCAAACATCCTCTTCACGTCTTGAATCACCACCTCCTACTCGTTTTTACAATGAAAATCCTTCACCATTTAGCTCGCCCAATGCACCCGAGTTTTTCATGAATCACAATGGCTCAATTTTGCATTTAAATCCCAAAAAAATAAGTCCTAGCTCATCATCATGCGACAATGCACTTTATAGCGGAGAAATGAACATTAGCACAGGCATATTAAACCCAGTCACTACAATTCACCCTAGCAATCAGCCAATTCCCCTCAATAGTGGGGGCTCTCGATGGAAGTGGAAAAGGCCCAGTCTTTCCATTGGCAAAAAATAATAAATTACTGTTTATAATTTTGTGGTTCTTTTATTTATATATTTAATCTGTTTTTTATGACTTAATCTTTTCGTTTTGTTTTTATTAGCAATCAGTAGTGAAGTGTGTTTAATGTTACATGTTAAATTCATTTTTTTTTTTGTTTCAAAAAATATACAAAAAGGAGGTAGTATAATTTGGATAATTGAATAGACGTCAGACTTTACAAAAGTTAATTGAAAGTTCAATAAGGATGAAATATTTTTGTTTTATTAATGGTCGGCTATTAATTAATTAATATTAAAGAATAACTTGATTTATTGTGATGTGTTGATCACAAAAAACTTGGGTTAAAGGCATGAATTTAGGTCCTTTTTTTTTCAAGCTATTTCATTTGAAATGATTGACATCGCTAAAATTAATTCTATGGTCAGGGATGTAAATCATTAAAAAAAGCGAATAAAGGGAGAGACAGCCCCATAGGGCTAAAAGTATTCTTTTTCTTAGAGGCGTGTGTAAAAATACTCAAAATAAGCAAGTTTTATGATAGATGATAGGAATATTTAGTGATTATGTCAAAAAAAAAAAAAAAAAGTTCTATCCCAATTAGCTTTGCTCGTTTTGTGTAAGACGTTGATGCCGTTCCTCACGATACGACTTCCATTGGTCCATGGTATTGATTGCTCTTTCCCAATGGCCTGTGATTTTTTGTACTTGTTCCTTGAGAGAGTTTATTTCATCATCTCTTTTTTGGAGCTCTTCAATGGGAACTAGGTTTGGATTATGTAATTCTTTAAAAAGTGATTCAAGCGATTGTTCCAGATTAGAGTAAAGAGTATTGATGGACAAAGGGACTTGGACAACTTTGGATATTTCTTGGCCATTTCGGGATATGGGGGATGGAAATAGATTGTCCCGAGTGTTAGGCGTATGAACAGAGTTTGGTGAATTGGGGTTATGGAGGGATGGATTTGGTATTAAGGTTTGCAGATCATATCCAAAAGCTTCGAGGTCATTCATTTCCTCAGGAGATATTTGAGAAAGATAAGAGTGAAGGGACTGAGTGTAATTGGTACCTGCTATTTCAGAAGAGATGTGCGTGTCGCTCATTACTTGATCTTCATCTTCGGCAGAAGGTATATGCAAGTGGCTTGAATCTTTATTTTGAGCAATGGATTGATTAATCAAGCTCTGGGTTTTGTAGATAGCTGAGTATAGAAGCGAGTTATCACGGGCCAAGTCTTTTAAGATTTTTACCAAGGTATCTTGCCATTTTTTTGTGATTGGGGTGGTCTGTGATAACGACATGATTTGTTTTGAGCCAGCGGCATTTGCATCATCTGGAGATAAAAAGTCGGAGTTATTGATAAAGCGAGAAAAAGATCCTGATGTTTTTTGGAGACGATCCGCATCTAGTGGTGGAGATAATGACTCGAAATCGACGGCGGATTTCATGTTTTCACGGGTTGAAAAAACTGGAACCGAGATGGTGACATTTGCACGCATTGCCGGCGTGGCTAGTTTCCGGGTGAAAGGTTCTTGGAGCCTTTGTCTTAACTTTGATACTTCGACATCCCGCCTCCTAAGTTCGACCTGAAAGTCTCGCTTAGCTTTTTCATACATGTTGACTGTCTTTGTTAAGTCATCCTGGGTGGATTTGTTTTTGATGTTTAAAGCACCCAGGTCAGATTCTAAAATGCTTAAAACGAGATTAGTATTTCATTGTCAAAAAAAAAAGGTGAAAGACAGTGATTCTGTTTCAGTTGGTTTGTTTGAAATAAAAAAAAATTAAATGATTAAGTTGAAGAGTTTGGAAAGTTTGTCAAATGTATACCTATTCAATTTATTGACAGAATCGAGTTGTCTTTGTAACCCAGAGTTTTTGGCTTCAAGGTGTTTCAGATTGACCACCATCATCTCATGTTCTTTGCGCACCGTCTCAACCTTTAGCAAAAGAGAGTCACGGGTTTGTTTGTCGGATTCAATTGCCGACAAAAGTGAGTTTATAATGTTTAGAACTTTGAGATCATTGGAGGCAGCAGCATCAACAGCCAGCGTTGATGATAGAGTCATCGCGACAGGGGATACGGCATTGTCGTGATCATTTGCTGAATTAGTTGGTGGTGTTGTTTTGGAGCGCGAGGTGGAGCTATGGACGGGCGTTTTATTTCTGCGGCTTGATGGGGAGGAGGTTGGATGATTTCTGGTGGGCCGGGTGGATTGAGAAACACTGCACAGCAGCTGTGATGATAAGACAATTGAATCATTGAGATCCAAAAATCCCAAAGAAATTAAACGATTACTGACATAGGAGGTTTGTGTTTTGATTTCTTGTGGTATTGAAAACATGGGACTATGAGAGAATGGAGGGCAAATGTAAGTAGCACAAGGTAGAAAAATTAAAAAGCCAGAAAAAATAAGCAAAAACTCATGTTATGTTTACTGTGTTGAATTACTAATCTATGACTAATCTACAGTGTTTCTAAGGAATGTTATATCTTTGAGAGACGAGGCTCGCACTTTCTCAATTTCCTTAGCTAAGGATTTCCAAAGTTCGGTTTTCTGGGAGCGCGAGGGCGAGGTTACTAGGCCGGAGGTGGATGGAAGAACCACAATGATAGATTTCCCGCCGGCAAAAACAAAGGGAAGCGTTTCTATGCCATCACTGTCGGGCCGATACTGGACCCCCCATTCAAAGGATTTCAAGGGTTTTTTTGTCTTAAAGCGATATATTTTTTCCCAGATACCCTTACCGACAATGCATATTATGCGGGGGGCAAAGGGCTCAAGATCAGCTTCGAGAGCAGGGACTGCGTCAAGCATTTCGTCTGCAGAAAGTTCATCTATGCCCTTTGTGGGTCGCGAGACGAGATCGTGGAAGCCGTAGCCAAACTCTTCTGGGAGTTTTTGGTCGTCGGAAAAGGAGACTTTACGGTTGACACAGCCAGATTCGTATATGAGTTTCCAAAAGAGGTTGGAGCAGTGAGCGTAGTAGTGTCCCTGGATAGCGGTTTCGATGCCTGGGTTGAAGCCTACAAACACACAGACGAGGTTTTTACGGAGAAGAGGGGTAAGGGGAGATAGGTGTGAGTAAGTTTCTGGCCCAGCATATGCTTTTTTCTTTCTTTGCCTTTTTATCGCGGCTTCCTTGGGAGGGTCTTTGGAGTCATCATGGGGCGAGGGTGATCTTTTGACACGGGTAGTAAGAAGCAAGAGTGCTTCACTTGGTCCGTTTTCATTAGTCAAAGTGTCACCAAAATTATTATAAGAAAACTTTTTCAGTTTGTCACCAAAACTAGGAAGAGGTTTAGATGACATATCGATGTTGATTCCATTGTGGACCTGGCTCAAGTAAATATTTTGATTATTGGTTCAAGATGGGAACTCAAGATTGTAGAGTGCTAGTTTATTTTTTTCATATTTAAAAATAAAGCGTTAGGTCACGTGATTGGAACTTGAAATTTACAGTTCTTTTTTTTCCCCAATTTTTTTAACATCCCACCAGAAACAGATTCATGTTCGAGATATAAACATGCCTAAGATAAGTATTGAGATTTTTCTTTGCCTGTTTGTACGAATTTACTAACATGTTATATTTTTGCTTGTGTTTTACTATCAGTGTGACTATTGCGGAAGTAAGTGATTATCTGTGTGTATTTGTCGTTTAGGAGTCTAACTAGAAGGTTATAGCATTGTTAACTCATGATTCCATGAGTGTGCGCAAGTCGCACAGTGTTGGACGAAATCATATTAAACTTGTCATTGGCTACTATGAAAGTGAGTATTTTTTTATTTATTTTAAAGAGATTTTTTTTAACATATATACTTTTTTTGTTTAAGCTGTGGCTATTGAAGAAGGATTACTACCAGACTCACTTCTCGCGTTTCCAGTTCAACCCAATGGTATTCGACTTATTAGCCCTTTGCAAGAGGCCGTTTTAAGCGCTAAGGATCCATTAGATCAGACCAGTGAGCTTGAAGAGTTCACCAAGGGAGCACCGGGGACTCTTCCCCGCGAGACGGTGCTGCAGCTAATGTCGGCGCCACGCAAATTACCACCACCCGCAGTGATTTCGCCGTATTCTACAGCGACTCCCACTCTTCCCAGTGCTTCGGGAAGTTATGGGGTCGATATCTCTACTGGAACGTTACCTCAGAATGCAGTGGTTGGAGCTGTGCCGCAGGCTGCAAGTGGCGCGTCTATGGGTAATCAATATCAGCAACAGCAAACATCGCACTCCCAACAGTACCAGCACCAACATCAGCACCAGCATTCTAATTATGGATACCAACAGCAAGGCAGTGGAAAGCCCGGCTATGGGAATAGGATGGATTCTCGAGATGGCAACTCCCGGTCACGGTTTTCAAACAGCCAAGGTGGATCAAACTATGGGGGGAGCAACTACCAGCAAGGAGGGTTCAATAATCGCGGGGGGTACGGAAACAACACGAATAGTAATACTAATAATAACAGTAATAACGGTTACGGAGGCAAGTCTCAGTATAATAACGAGGGGTATGGTAATGCTGGAGGCAATAACTATTATGGAAATAAAAACGACAATGGCGGCTACGGCCAGTATCATGGTAGCAGCAACAATAATAGAGGCTACGATTCATCGCATGGGTCTCAGCAGCAGGACCGGGGAGGATATGGAGGCCGTGGACGTGAAGGGGGCAATGACCGGGGAGGCTGGGACCGGGGAGGAAGTGGGAATGGAGGGCGGTATAACGATGGGTACCGTGATCGGGAGCGAGGGAACGGTGGCGGTAACATGAATGGGCTTAACAAGGAGCGGAGTGGGCCCTACGACCGAGGATCGAGGTCCAACCAAGGGTCCTACCAGCCGAATCGAGCATTTCGCGAGCGTGAGAGTTGAAGAGTTTGAGCGAACGGATGGCGAGGTTGTGAGATGTATTTTTTTCAATATTATAAATACAAACTTAATTATTTTGATCTACTTTGTATTTTAGGAATAAACTCAACAAAAAAACATACACAAGTCGTAATTCTAATAGATTATCAGCTATCCAAGCTTAAAGAGATGAGATGTCAAAGAAGATGGTGATACTGGGTGATGGTATTTACGCATGATTCTAGAACTTACTGAGAGGCGCGGGATTGGCACGTTACTGAGACAACGAAGAAACGATGTGTCCAACGGTTCTCAAAGGTACAGGGCCCCCGTGTTACACCACCAAAGAAAAATTTTATGTGTGTGTGCAGGAAGCACGAAATGTAATAGCTACGACCGGATGTAACAGAATTGTTCTAAGCTCTTCTAGTAAAGCGGTGAGCTCATGGGTGTTGATAGAGGCTAACAGCGGCGACGGCTTTATTTATTTTAATATTTTTTTTTGCGGTGATGAAAATTATGTAAAATTTTTTTTTTTTTGCTGTCTCTTTTTCCCTCTCCCTTCCTCTATTTCTTTTTTTTTTTTTTTTCCCCTCTGCATTGAGATTTGACTATCCAATCTACATCACAGTCTTGTTTTCACCAAAAAACACACATTATTCTCTTATACATACCCAAAAATGAGCGAAGCTTCTAATAACTCCGGCCCTTCCTTCAAGCTTGTTCTTGTTGGTGATGGTGGTACTGGTAAGGTAAGTCACTGGGAAGACAGGGGAGGGTCTTTGAACAAGAGTAAAAGAGACCCTCTACTTGTTGTATATATTACCATTTTAGAATGAAAAAGAAAGAATTCTAACTGAATTTTTGAAATTATAGACTACCTTTGTCAAGCGCCACTTGACTGGTGAATTCGAAAAGAAGTACATTGCCACACAGGGTGTCGAAGTTCACCCTCTTGACTTCCACACCAACTATGGCAAGATCACCTTTGACGTGTGGGACACTGCTGGCCAGGAGAAGTTTGGCGGTCTGCGTGACGGTTACTACATCAACGGCCAGTGCGGTATCATCATGTTTGACGTTACTTCGCGTATTACCTACAAGAGTGTGCCCAACTGGCACCGCGATCTTGTTCGCGTTTGCGAGAACATTCCCGTTGTTTTGTGCGGCAACAAGGTTGACGTGAAGGAGCGCAAGGTTAAGGCTAAGGCCATTACATTCCACAGAAAGAAGAACCTTCAGTACTATGACATTTCTGCCAAGTCCAACTACAACTTTGAGAAGCCCTTCCTTTGGCTCGCCAGAAAGCTTGCCGGTAACGCTTCGCTCGAGTTTGTGGCTTCTCCCGCCCTTGCTCCCCCTGAGGTTACTGTCGACAATGAGCTTATGGCCAAGTACCAGCAGGAGATGGAGCAGGCTACCGCCTTGCCTCTTCCCGACGAGGACGATGCCGACTTGTAAGGATATTGTTATTTGCGTTTTAAATTTTTTTTGGGAAGGAAGAAGAAAAAAAATAATTTTTTTTTATAACTTTTGATAGAAGATGGAATCAAAAGTAAGATGATGAAAATATAAACAAAAAGATTTTTTTTATATAAATATATGTAATGTCGTCTGTTTGATTTTTTAATTAGAAAAGAAGAAAAAAAATTAACCGGTTTATATTGAATGGGGATTTCTTTAGGAAAAGGGTATTGTAGGGTTTTCATCTCCAAGAAAATTCAATTGTTCCTACGATGAGATGGAGGGGTGATTTAACGACTATATAAGGTAGTGGTAGATATACCGTGACAGTGTATCGGATGGAGATAAAGAGTGAGAAGTTGGTTGTGATTTCTCTAGTGACTGCAATTGCCACCTGCCCGTGGACATTGGGTGGCGTCCATACGAGATTCCGGGCAGGAGCTTTAATTTTTTGCAGGGATTATCTGGGAGTGTATCTCGGAGGGTTTCATTTTGTTTACAAGCGCAGATGGCTGGAGGCTCCTTCCATTTATTTTAGGGGCAAGTGAGTTTGCGAGGCCAGCGCAGAGCACGAGGATTTTTTTTCAAGGTGGCGGCCACCGGTGCGATTAGGGGGGCGGAACAGGTGTTTTGTTACAAACGGTTGTTACAAGGGTTGGTGCGACTTTAAAGTGAATTTCAAAACTCCCCCCTAAGCATCCAGCAAAGCAGATTTCAAACCAAAATGGGTTTGTTTGTAAATGTTCAGAAATGACTGAAAATGAATATACGGAATTTATTTTTTTTGAATATCAGCAGGCTTGATGAAATTTTTTTAAGAAAGCAAGAAAAAATTTTCTGTTCTCTTCCAGCAAAATGACGAGCCGTCGTTGCCACCAGCAGAGCCGTTGCTATGGCAACGCTGCGTCACGTGCACGTGTTAGCGGGTGGACTCCGCGTCGCAGCGGCAACGTTACCGGACTATCAGGCCAACGTGTTATCAGTAATGCTTGTTATTGTTCGATAACGTTCTCTCCGGTAACGTCGACTATCTGGCAGTCTAATCAGCAAGCTCCTAGATCCCAAAGAAACGCCAAAAACTTGCTAATTGATGACGATGGTTTAAAAGATAGTCTTCAGGGCTTTTATTCTGTTGTACCAGGTTAATATGACCAAGTGCATGGTTAAAAAAGAAAAAAGACTCGCACGTAGTAACACCATCTGCTGATATCTACAACCTGCTGGATGGTGGAGATCTTCTAGATAAAGAAGCTCCACCGGCTCATTTGGTCTGGCAGTGCAATTGGAAGCAACACACCTAAGCATATTGTTGCGACCATCTTGCACCCAGGTTCTCTTAAAGCGTGCGCGCAGCGTGTTGGAACGACGCGGTCCTTGGGGGCAGTCTCAGGAATAGCCATAATATTATTATTTAGCAGATATTATTTTCGCCCAAAAGGTCCTTGGGTGTCCTTTATTTGCCGGCATGGCAGGCTTTCTGCCCGACAGGGCCCAGAGAGCCAGTTACCAGCGCCCTGATCTCTGTTCGGGGCGTCAGAGGAAATCCAGAGAAAACGAGCTGGGTCTGAAAGTAGAAATAAACCGATGAACATAGAACAAAACAAGATTCTATATTCGACCAGCATTTCTACATTGAAGCGACTCTTCGACCCACCCCCAAGCCACTTGCACCAGGTCCCCCAGAGGTCTCAAAGCGGAAAGGTGTCCTGTAACTGTGGGTAATCACATATCCTCGCTGCGGGAAGGCAGGTCATGCAAGACCGTTTGGTGGATCCGCGTTTCGAGCTCTTGGGGAGAAACAGAACTGTAGCTTTTGCCGCTATTTCAGTCCAAGGCTTCTACTCTCATCGTTCCTACCAATACCTTCACAAAGAGCATTCTTCCAGTCCTGCAGTATTCAAGTTTCTTTTTGCTAAATTTCCACTTTACGCTCAGGTTTTCTTTTTTTTTCCCATTTCTTACTCACCTTCAATCTACTTTCCTCACCTCCATCCCCCTGAAATACCCATTTAGAATCTTTTCTCAATTGAAATATATCCTGTATTTCTTCATTTGTTTTCATCTTCACCACCACCACCACCACCCCCCTTTTCATCCCTTTACTCCTATTTTTTGTTCTTGTGATAAATCCTTTCTCCTGTTCTCGGGTCATTCTGCTCCCCCTCCCAAGAAGCAATCCTTTCCCTCTCCTCACAAAAAAAAATATAAAAAAATAAAATCACTCGTATAACCCTCATCCAAATTATCGACAGCTTCAGAAATCAGTACTACCTAATAACCCACCAGTTATGGCAACTCACTCATCCGATTGCTTCTCAATGTCCAGCAATGTAACCCCCTTCTCGTCTCAACTCCACCCTCCTTCCACCCCCCAAGACCACCTGCAGTCTATCGATTCGGCTCTTTTGGCAAACTCTTCCTCCTCCATATCCAGCCCAAAATCTTCCTTTTCAACCACTAGCACTTCCAGCACCATCAACACCACAGACAGCTCCACCAGCAGCGGCTCCTCTGGCCTAACACTAACCTCTTCCGGCTCCCCAAGCATATACCCCTCCCCTGCTAATACCATAGAATCTCCGGAACAAATCATAGGGCTAGTCATGAGCCAGCTTGAAGACCAGCGACCAAATCGCCTCTCCTCCACCTCTACAATCACCATCACCGGCATCCCGGGGTCTCCGGATCCTAGCACAACTCCCTTGAGTGCGTTTGAAGCAGATTCAGATGCTGCTGCTGCAACTACAACCCCCATTAATGGAGCCAACAGTAACAACTCGTCAACACCAAGCCTGTCAGACCTTTCATCATCTAGCATATCCTACCACAACCTAGCTCCACAAGATCGCGCCGTCTACAAACATCCTTCTACTCCTCCTCATCCTCCTTCAGGTTCGCTACCCCCTCATGCACCAAAAGACAAATTAAGGTCCCAGCACGTTTTGACTTTACCTACTTCCCTGCCCGCGTCTTCCTCTGCTCCAGATTCTTCCATCTCGCTCCCTCAGAGATCCTTCTCTTCCTCATCTCCAGCCCCAACTTTATCTTCTCGTCCTCTCTCTGATGACACCGCCACAAGCTTGGTCCACACTGCAGCTCAAATGGCTTCGAGCCCCACACCTACGAACGCAGCTGCAGCTGTAGCAGCTGCCGTGGCTACAGACCCAGATATGCCACCACTCAATGATGGAGCTGCAGTTCAACTCAACAACAAAGGCCTTACAATGCTGCCTCCAGAGCTTTTTGAAACAATGCGCTCCTCCGTTTCGAAACTCAGTCTTCAGGCTAATCAGCTCTCTTATCTACCTCCCGAAATCCAGTCAATGAAATTTATGACATACTTAGATATTAGCTACAACCGTTTCACCGAATTCCCGAGTGTGGTATGTTTAAATATTTTTTGATATATTTTTTTTTCACTAACACATCATTAGCTCACCAAATGTCCTTCTCTTATCATTTTAGACATTAGCCATAATGAGATCCAGCGTCTACCAAAAGACATTGGCCACCTGGATGGGCTTCGAATTCTGTCGCTTTCCCATAACAAGTTCCGTTATATGCCGCCGGCTATCCTCGACATGGTGGACCTCATGGTTATCCAGGTCGACGAAAACCCTTGGGTTTACCCTCCCAAGGAAATCATCCAGCACCCAGATGCACAAGCTGCCGACCAGACTGAATGGCTAGATCTTTTACGGACATATATGGAAAACAACATGGGGAAGATTCAAAAGGAGCTTGACCAAGATCTAGAGCTGCAACAGAAGAAACAGCAAAAATCTCAGCACCCCGCTTCCTCGGAACCCCCAACAAATGTGGCTGCAACAGCTCCCGCTCAATCTCAAAAAATAATATCACCTACCAACACAACCGCACCATCCACACCAATCACTGCTATCCAGCCTATCGAGAGTCATACCACAATTTCCGACATCGAGACATTATCCGCTTGGTTCAAGAATAATGAATCGTTTGACGACCACCAAAGAAAGGAGGGCATTGGGCCACTTCTCGAGAAGGTCGACCGTAAAATGAGCATTGCCGAGCAGCAACAGCAAGCAATATCCACACCATCCATTGCCGCCTCATCTTCCAGCATCCCATCAACATCGTCATCCATCCCGGCAGGCCCCTCTTCTTCATCAGGCACTTCCACCCAGTCTTCACGGGCTCTTAAGCGTATGGGGTTTGTGGTCAAAAAACCCACCCGGGGGAATTCGCTTGACAGTGAGTCCTCACGTACTGGTATGACGTTACCAGCTCAAGGGTTTGCCACTACTACAACTGGAGGCTCAACCCCTTCGGTCCCATCATCGTCAACCTCAACGGTAGCAGCTACCCAGCCCATGCCGGCATCGGTACCAGCGCCAGCCACACCATCTTCAGCATCAACATCAGCATCAGTCACGGCCCCAGTAACAGCGCCAGGACAACCACCTCTTTCTTCATCCTCCTCTTCCTCTTTAACCGATTCACTCAACGAATCCAACTCTTCATCTCTAGCCATATCAGATTTAAACAAACCAGGATACCCGGGAGTGCCCATGTCTCCGGAAGACCGGCATCTTCCAACTTTAGCGGCGTCTGCCGTGCTGCGATCTCCGTCTCGCAGAACCTCGCAATCGATCCATTCCATCAACTCGCATTCCCATGACTTTGACACCATCCCCGAATCAGGACACAGCAGTATAGGAAGCAGCGCTAGCAGTAGTGGATTTGCCATTGACCGGCTCCCGTCCTTTGATGAGACGCCGTATTACCCGGCTGCTACAACTGCCTCTACATCGTCTTCTGCAGCAGCTCTGCTTAATGTCACAATGGGATCTACTCCAGTCATTTTGCCTTCCTCCTCTAATTCGTCGTTTCCTTCGCTACATAATTTACACACTCCGACGCACTCGATTTCCTCAACTGGGAATGGTGGCGGCGGCGGTGGAGGAGCGTCTGGTGCCGGCATCCAATCTCTTGCCTCTCGTTTACGTACCAATTCACACTCATCACGCGAGCGCAGTCACTCATTATCGGTAACTTCTTCTCCTGAAAAGGAGTCAGCCTCGGGGGCATATTTTCGACGCCTATCTACGTTAACTGAAGAAATAAAGCCAACTTCTTCGACCTCCACCTTATCAGCCTCATCGCCACGAGCCTTTGCTTCGGTCGCCAGTAAGTCTCCCGAATACACTGAGTGTCTCGAGGTTGAGCGTCGTATTGTGTTTACAGCACGGACTATTCTTTTTTCTCTTGTCGAGTTTCAATCGATACTCCGTCGCTGTGCACGATTATGCAATGACAAGTCTATTTCGGTAAAACTCTCGGAGCTACTTTACACGGGTCAATCATACAATGACAGTTTGGTTCGAGCACTGGAGCAAGAGGAAACGCGCTCAAGAACAAGCGAAGAGGTGTCTATTGAGGAGCTGCAGTCCATCACCCGCAAAATTGCCCTAACTTCGGTAACATCGATGAAGCATTTCCGACACATGGCCCAGTTTTGCAGCGACCATTTGTTTGGCTTCACGTCACACATTGACATTAAGTTTATTCGATGCTTGATTTTGACGACGTTTGGGTCCTTTAATGAGCTCTTCAACAGCTGGAATACCCTTAACGAGATTGAATCACCTCCGAAATATCCCCCTTTGCTAGACTCGACCCAATCATCAACTCCTGTTTCTCTTTCGCGCTCTGATACTGTGATGGCCAATATGTCAAAAAGCCACCAAAGCCCCTTGGCTATGCCTTCGTCTTCTGTGTTTATTTCCTCGCATCTTTCATCTCCAACCACGCCTTCGGGCCCTGCACCGCCGGGTGGGTTTGGCATGCTCCACTCAGTTTCTGGATCCTTGCCCAGCCCACAGCTTTCGTCTACGTTTGCCGAGGCCGATGATGCACTGTATCATGGGCTGGAGGCTGCGGCCGCTGCCGCCAAAACTCTGTTACGACAGCTGACCGAAACTTTGTCGAAGGAATCGAGCGGCTCCAAAACGCCCAATGCATCCGTGACCTCACATGTCAAGAACTTGTCACATCGGTGTGTTGTTGGTGTTGAAGTCACACAGCGACTCAAGGAGCAGCTTGATAATCTTGGGAAAACAAGAACAGCAGCAACGGCTGGCACGGCATCGACAAACCCGAACGGCGGAGCTTCCACCAATGGTACTTCTACGCCAGCGGGGCTTTTTTCATCTCAATCCATGCTTGATCTTGCGGACCGTCGGCGGTTTTGGGACGACATGAATGCGTTTGTTAAAGGCATGATTGGGCTGCTGGCTAGCACCAAGAGTGCCATTACGGATCTCCCCTACCTCAAAAACACACAGAATTTGGCTACCCTGTCAAAACTGACCAAGGACATTCCGCCACTGATGGACGCATCCTCATACAAGCTGCTGATGGTTTCTACTGCCGTGACCGCTGCCGGGGTGGCGGCGACTTCGATACCTAGCGTGTCGGCGTTGGCCGATGGCAAGGAGCACGCCGCGTCTATTTCTGGGCCGGTCATGAGCTCGGCTTCCGCGGCTGCCACGCCGTCGGTTGAGGCGCTGTCTCTTTCTGGGCACCCGTCTTTTATTTCCATTCCTGCGTCCATCAACGCCAATTTCCAGCAGCAGCAGCTGTCGACTTCGGCGGCTACCGGAGCGCCCAACCCAAGCACCTCTGGGCTGCCTCCGCTAACCCTGCCTAGAATCCACTCGCCGGGCCCTATGACTGCACCTGCTGCGCCAGGGCTCCACGAGCTCACGTCGCCGACAGCAGCGGGTGGGCAGTTTTTCCCGCCGCCAACCACCCCGCTTTCGGCAGTGCTGGGGCCAGCCGCAGCAGCCGTTGCCATGCCGTCGCCCCCGATTAACAAGACGTTTACCAACTCGCCGTTTTTCCCTCCGCATGGAGCTGATTTGTCGTTAGCCACATCAAATAGTGCTAGCGGTCCGCAGCTGACAACAACAAGCTCATCTTCTTCTTTCCCGTCTACGGCGGGCACTAATGGCGCTGCTACTGGTGGGAGTGTAGGAGGAGCATCTTCGGGCCAGCCCATGGCGTCGAGCACTAGCGCGAGTGCCATTTCGTCGCCCTTGATGATGCCCACGTTGCTTTCTGGGATTTCTGGATACAATGCCAGTCCGTTGGCACAAGCAGCAGCAGCAGTAGTCGCTGCACAGGCTGCACAGGCGGCGGCAGCAGCAGCAGCAGGGCTTTCTTCTTCCTCGTCGTCTTCGTCTACGTCGTCGGCAGTGCCGAACATGACTACGATTGATGGCAACATGTCTTCGTTTTCTCTTGCCGAGCTTAACTCGACACTGGTGTCGCCGATTATGTCCAAGGCTTCGCTGGCGACAGCCGGGGGGCCTGCGACGGTTCCTGCGCTGCCAGTATCCCAACAGATGGCGACGTATTTCCCAGTTATTGCGGACCATTTGCCAGTTAGTGCTGGAGGGGTTCCGCCGGTGGTGAGTCCGAGCAGTTTATATTTACATCAGAATATGAACAATGCATTGAATCATCACCAGCAGCAACAATCGAGCCTTGGTGGGGCCGGATCCGCGCCGCCACCATTTGACACATTGTCTCAGCAGCTACAGCAGCAACTCCAGCAGCAGTCGAGCAGGACGCCTAGTCGGGTTCCGAGCCGGGCGCAAAACCGAGCTCCGAGCCAGGGAGCCGCCGCGGTGTCGAATCAAGGGCTAGCTTCTTCGGTGGGCGGCTACAACCACGGCCATACGTTAAGTGAAGAGTCGGTGGACAGCATTTCGAGCAATATGACCATTAGCAGTTCGGATGGGATAGCGGGCGGGTCTCAGCCCGTGAAGAGTGCTGTGTCGGAAGCCGCCGGAGGCAACAGCATTAGTAGTAGCACTGGCAGCGGCAATAATGGGCGGTCGACGACCCACAGCCGGAACCAGAGCGGGTGTAGCATGGATGGGACTACGCGATGGTATGGGCGGCCTCCTAGTGCTGCTGAGAACGAGACGGGAGCTGGAGGCGGGTCTTCAGTTGGGTATGGGGGGTCGACCTCGGCGGCCGCTCCTACTAGTGCGTCAGTTGTTAGTAACAATGTGAGCAGTACGGGCGTACGAAGCGCGTCGAGCTCGGTGAGCAGTGGCAGTGAGACCGTTTACTCGAGCCATGGCGGGGGTCATTTACCGCAGTGAGTTAGATATAATAGTAGAGCGAGTAAGAATAGACTACAAAATAAAAGTAAGAGCTTTTATTCAACTTTGGTATTCAAGTTGAGGGTGGGGAGGCGGCCCTAACCCTTGACTGTGGGGGAGGAGATGCGGGTGTTGCGTTGACTGGGAAGATGCAACGGAGCGCAAGGGGGGAGTAAATGGGCGGTTTTGTGCTGATTGCGGCCACGAGGAGACGACCGAAGAGAAGCGACTTGGGGAGGTTGAAGTTCGCGATGTGGGTGGTCGAGTTTTGCCACAGAGCTCCTGAGGTTTTAAGTTCTTTTTAAAGATGAGAAATCGAGAAATCCAGTTATCGTACGATTTTTTTCTGGCTGGGGAAAAATCTGGAGATGCCACAAGGGGCTTGCCATTGGAGTCTCACGTTCAATAGCCCAGCTGCCATGTGAACTGCCCAGAGATCTCCCTGGAGGTCTGGAAGAAGCCCGGCGGACCAAAGTCGCCATCAATTGAGCTCGAGAAAAACCCTGGGCAGCGGGCTCTCGAATGCCACCATGCCGTAGAAATGCATCCCTCTGTTCTTCTTAAAGACCTCCTGTCCCAATTGCGCCCCCTCCTTCTGCCGGCACGCGTCCCGGGGTCGGTTACGCTGCCCCATATGGCGGGCGCAAGTGGCTTCTGAGCCTGGGATTTTGGGCAAATCACGCCCTCCTCATTACAACTTGCACCCAAAAAATAAAATATTTTTGTGCACCACCACCACATTTCTGGCTAAATTTTTGTTACAAAAAAAAACTTTTGGGCGCCTCCGCCTTTTTTCCTTCTCCTTCCTTTATCTATCCCCAACCTCCCATAAATTTTCTATCAAGCCCCCCTTTGTGCTTTTTTTCTTAAAAAACACAATTACAACCCTATCAATACCCTCCCCCATCTACACACCCCCAAATTCAAATGTCTGCAGTCCCACCATCAGAGACCCCAGCCTCCCCAAAGGTCGCCCAGGAAGCGGCCCAGACTCCCGCTCCTGAACAAACCCCACAGCCCTCCACCCAACAATCGTCCTCTATACCCCCAGCCGCCTCCGCCCCGTCCGCAAACCCCCCCGCAACCCCCAACTCAAAGAAACCCGCCTCCAACCTGCTATCAACCCCCCCACCAATCCACTCCGAGCTGGCCTCCAAGACCGCCCCCGAAGACTCCTCCGCCATCGCCGCCTCGCCCTCCAGCTCGGCTTCAGCCGCCCACTCCGTCTCCTCGCCCACCGGCTCCGTCCCGGCGTCCGTCGCCTTTGTCACCAGCAACTGGATGGACGTGCAAATGAACGAGCTGGTCCAGCGCGAAAACCTCGTCTACGTCGACGGCGACACCACCGTCGAAAAGGCCTTTGCTACCCTGGACCAATACAAGTTCACCTCCCTCCCCATCAAGGTCCACCCGGAAGACCCCTCCGTGTCCGACACGTTTGATTACGCCGACCTCAACGCGTACCTGCTCATGGTCATGGGCCTCATCGAGCCCGTCAACACTTCGAAGGAGTTTGCCGAGTACGTCCACAAGGCCCGCTCCGGCCAAGTCGTGCCGGTGAGCTTTGCCGCCCACCTGGGCGTCAAGAACGAGCTCATCTCGCTCAAGTCCACAGACACAATTGCTTCTGCCGTCGAGATTCTGGGCGAGGGCGTCCACCGCATTGCCATTGCCGACGTGACCGACCCCCGCATTGTCGTGGGCATTCTGTCCCAGCGCAGACTCATCCGCTTCATCTGGGAACACAGCCGCCGCTTCAAGACTCTCGACCCGCTCTTCCAAACCTCTCTCTCAGACTTGGGCATTGGCCCCAAAAAAGTCGTCTCCATCAACGGCGACCGCCCAGTCATTGACGCTTTCAAAATCATGCACGACGACGGCGTCTCCTCCATGGCTGTCACCGATAACCACCACAACCTCCTCGGCAACATCTCCATTGTCGACGTCCGCCTGATAACAAAGTCCTCCCAAAAGCACATGCTCCGCACCCCTTGCAAGCACTTCCTCAGCATCATTCTCAACGAGCGCGGCCTCCACGACGGCCAAGACTCGTACCCCGTTTTCCACGTCACCCTGGGCACCTCCGTAGGCCGCACCATTGCCAAGCTTGTTGCCACCAAGGCCCACCGTTTGTGGATTGTCCAGCCGCCTGCTCCACCATCCGCTCCCTCCTCCGCCTCCTCCGCCGCGTCGCCCGCCACCGCGCCAGCTCCCCTCGCCGCCTCGGCTCTCAGCAATGTCAACACCACTGCGGGCCAGCTCATTGGCGTGATTTCGCTCACAGATATCATCAACATTCTGGCAAAACAGGTCGGCAAGGCCAACCTGGATCCCCATGCGGCGCGCCGCCAGCGCCGACGCAGCTCCTCCAGTAGCTCGCGTTCATATGACAAGTTCCGCAGAAGTATTTCTATTGAAAGAAACTCTGGACGATGATGTTGAAATTTTTTTAAAAAAAAAAAAGAAAAAAAAAATTTGTGTGTAATAAAAGGTATAATAATGAAAAAAAATAAATCTTTTAGAAAAAAAACTAAAGAAGAATGCTTGAAGATAATGAATCCAATGTGGATAATTTGGTTATGTTGTAGTTTCCTGAAGTAAAGCTAGTTTTTTTTTTGCTTGCTAAAATATGATGTAAAAGTTAGCAAAAGGCACCAAGTCGGTACCTTTTGTTCCATCCTAGTTCAAGGCGATATTATTGGAGCAGGGCCTTTTCACATCTCGAGAAGACTGGGCGCAAATGACGACATAAGGCGCTAAGCAGTGGCGCCAGCGCAGGGCGAACGGCAGTGGCTGGACGCTATCAGGTGGGCCGGTGGTGTTTTGCGCGGGTTTTTGGGTACACCACCCGCTCATTCCCAATGGGGGGCTTGATAACAGGTCGTGGCGATACTCCCAGGCTTCTGTTTGAAAAAAAAAAATATCAAATGAATGCGAAAATATTAGTCTAGAAGAAAAAAATTTGCGTGAAACACTCTTCAGGAGCTAAATTCGGTCTACGGCAACAAGAGCCTTAACCCATTTTTCAGAGGGAAATTCCATGGGGTTTTCGCTTACAGTATTATCTAAATATTGGCCTATTTTGACCATCAGATTGGTAGAAAAGACTTTTCGCCACGGTCTTTTCTCCAATTCCGCCAAGTCTCTCCTAATTTCTCTTCCTGCTCCGTTTTCTTAGCTCTGTCTTTCTTAAACACCCTTCTAGTTTGAATCAGTTGTATTCAAGTGTTTATTGAGTCAGGTATCTTAGATGTTCTCTGTGGGGACACAAGTCATATACCACATGGTACGCCCAATAAACTAAACTTGGCTTTCGAATATAGTTGAGACCTTTTTTTGGTCTTGGATTTTCAAAAAATTCAAACAAATCCTCCGAAACTTGTCTTTTTTTGCTCTCTCAAACTCCCCCTCAAAAACGTCTTTCCTGTAAGAATTAGACTGGCTGGCGTAATGGTCGTCCAGCTCGTGCAGCCTAATTTCCTCACTTTAAGCAGCAAGAAATGTAAACACGGGTTTAAATGTTCTCTTTTATAGAAAATAAACTTGAAATTTAGGATATCAGTTACCGTTTAAATTTTTTTTCCAATAAAAAACTTGGCTTTTAATAAATTTTCTTGACTATAATTATGCTAAAACATATTTTTCTTTACACTTTTCATTTCTATCTTTAATGGGTCTTCATTTCATAATCTTGAAACACCTTGTAAAAGAGAGGGGGAGAAAGAAAAAAGTCTCAGAGATATCAGTTGCATTTGTCTAATTAACAAAAACGGAAATTCTCACGTTATGGTGTACTAACCTATTTCGTTTCTTTAATACTTTGAAATTGCAAAACCTTTTTTGTCCTCGCCTAGGAAAAATCATCTGGAATACGTACACTGAACAATATATGAACATTTTTTTTTCTAAAATCGTTCATTTTTGGAATCATGCAACCAGGGCCAAAAGTAAAAACGCAAATTTCTTTAAAATGATTTCATCATACACATTCCCTCAGATACTTGGTAAGAGAACAAAACCTGTCTGTAATAAGAGAAGACACTTTGAAAAGTCAAGAAAAATAAAACATTTAAAGGAAAACTGTTTGACTTTTTTTCCCTCTTTGCTTATATCCCATTTCATTTATTGGTGCAAATACACATGTTCAAGTTTTCACGAGCCTTGTGCGTGTAGAGAAGTTTCATCTTCCCACCGGTTAAACCCTCAAACTGCAATCAAAGACAGTTTATTTCTTTGGGTTGCTCATGTTTTTGTTTTTTCCCCAGCTCGCGTTTAAAACTTGGCTTTTTTAAACGTCAATCAATTCTGGATTTCACACTGAAAATAAAAAAAAACTCTGTCCCAATTTCTTCAAAACTATTCAACATCCCATGCCCCTTAAATATGACGTAGTGTTTGATTTCCTTTATTCTTCAAACTGTGACAATTCTTATGTTCGTACTAGCATTTCTTTCTTCCATTAATCCAAAAATCAACGCATATCTGATCGATCGATGGTTGATGCTAGTTATTGGCTCAAGAAACCCTGAAGGAAAGATAAAATTATGGGCTTGTGGTAATAATAGCCTATAACACCTACCAATACCTTTTTTTCACTCCCTTAAACTATATTTTATTCCAATCAGCTTTCGATCTAATCGAGATAATTATCCAGGGGGAGGAAATAACAAAAAAAAGGTACACATGTCCTACGATGACATAACTTGAGGGAAACCCTTTTTATTGTTCCCGTTGCCTTTTTGTTATATAAGGAAACCAGAAAAAAAGCTTTTATGAGCTGGCCATAAAAAGCTTAGTAGACAGGTCTTTGATAAGGCTATGCGCCAATTTAAAAATACAAAAAATTAAAAGAAATTTAATAATAGAAGGCAAAAAGGCGCTAGACAATTAAACTAGAACTTTTAAAAAAAAACTCTCCCCTTTTTCACTAAACTCACTTTTCAAACCACGTTGAAATTTTAACAGCCTACTTGAAATTTTGCAAAAAAAGATTTTTCTATAAAAAAAAGTGTGGAGACGATTCTGGCGATTAACAAAGTTGAGGAAGATCGTCGTAGCTAAGAAATAGAATCCAAATAAGCAAGTCTTTTTTGTGTTTCTGGTATATATTCAAAAAAGAAAACTTAAACAAAATGTTAATCAAAATTAGATCCAGCTAGTTTTCCTCCACCTCCCTCATTTTTTTCCCTCTACCAATTTGTTTGTCAGATGAAAAAAGGGCGGTGCTCAGTTATGACCTCATCACTAGATTTTGCATAAACCTGGGCTCCCAAAACTGAAGCTTCATCAGCGGCTCCCCTTTCAAATTTCTCTCTTTCCCCTCTTTTCGGGTCTCTTTCCAAATGGTTTTTTTTTCAATTTTGTTTCTGGACCATTTCTGCCTGGCATGAGATGAATCCATCTTATACCAAGGAAAATGTTTTTTAGGTTTTTTCTTTTTTTGCGTCCCAATTTTCATATAAATTCAATCATCTTTTCTCTCTTTTTTTAAGTTTTTTTTTTTTGATAAATAAATAATAATCATTTATTTCAACTTAAACATAGCTCTTTGCCTTCTCCTTTAACCCAACCTCTCTTTTACATTCTATGTCCATTCAGCTCACCAATGCACAGAGCCAAAGTTCCGCGCGATCTTTCTCTTGCAAAGGACGATGAACACGGCACTGGCACCCAGGCTGTCAAGTATGGCTTGCTTGCAAACAAAAACTCTCTGCTCTTTACCAAGCTCCCAAACTCGCTCTTTTCACCTTCAACAACTCCCATGACTCCGCCGTCGTCTCCCATTGACGGCGCTTTTGTGGCTGCCCAAAACTCCAAATGCTCCAGCTGCTGTGCAGTCCATGATGCCGAGGTGGGCATGGCGCGGAAGGCTTCTACAGCCTCTCTGACATCTTCAGCGTCCTTTTTAAGTCTTTCCAGCTGGGCAAGCACTTCGACAAAGTGCAGCTCTCTTTTTTCTTCCTTTTCGTCGGCACGTACTCCAAGCAAGTCTGCGTCGTCTCGCCAGCCACACCACCAGCTGCCTGCACCAGCACAACCTCACTCGTTTAGTGTGGCGCCTGCCAATCTCGGCGGCAGCCCCCTGTGCCCAAACCAGCTGGCGATTCTGGACCTTGTCACGTACTACGATGTGGTGAATTTGTGCGTGAGTGCGCGAACATCGCCACTTGTGCGCATCAACCATGCCGATGTCACATACACGGATTCGCTGGTACGCAGCTCCTTTTCATGTGTTGAAGAGGAGTGCGACACCTTAGGGGAAGCTCCAAGGAGCAGAGAAATGGGGGCGGGAGGCCAGGCTGTTGCAAGACGCAAGAATACGCGGCGGATTCGGAAATTTTTGATGGCGCCTGATGTCTCGCTCAATTGCTTTGAGCGCAAATTTCTTTACAAGCTGATGCTGGAGTGCTTTGAGAGCCCGTTTGACGACGAGTTTGAGTACACGCCAGCCCCAGGCCCGCGCCGCGCGTCGGCCCCGGGGATTATGGATGCGGATCAGAGTCTGGCTGAGTCTAGTGCCGGTGCTTCGACCACGACGTGTTTGTCGTCACGGGAGTCTTTGGACAAGCTGGAGGGCGACGCATGCTTGCACGTGGAGCTGGTGCATCCTGTGGAGCACGGGCACTTGAATGATTTGCTGCGCAACATTTTGAAGACGAGCAAAACTGCGGACGAGGAAGCTGCCAAAGAGTGTGAAGAGAGGAGGAGCAAGAATGGGTCTGCAGGCGCCATGAGCAGCTATACGACCCCCCAGATGACGATGACGGCCGCCAAGAAGCGGCAGGTTTATGTCGGACGTACGGGGCCAGTCGGGGCTAGTAGGGCTGCGTTGGAGCGCAATGCATTGCGGTACCAAAGTTTTGACGAGTCGCTGATGCGAGGAAGCAGTAGTGGCGCTAGCGTGGCAGGCAATCCACCTGGGGTTGTGGGGTCTGGTTTGCGTGGCACGCGTAATGCATGGGGTAAGCGAATTGCTATTTTTTGAATGTAAGATGAGGAGAACATGTATAGAAAAAGTTTTAATTTTAAAAATATCAAGTTTTATAGAGGGGAAGTGGGAAAAAAAATAACAATTAAACATTTTGACTCTATTGCTAAACAAATGTCATCTTCATATGGTAATATCTATGACTGCTCTGTCTCAGTGGAGGCTTGTTGCTTGGGAACTTCCTTAAAAAACTTTATGCTCGTGTCGGCTACCTTGCCTTCGTTAAACTGCTTGCGAAGGTACCAACCCTCGTAGTTATCCTCGACTTGGCCGTCCCTGATGAGCTCAAGGTACTGCTCATCGTTCGCCTGCATGGTATTGTTGTATATTATGTCGCAGGTCTGGATTTTGCGAATCTGGCGGATCCGATCAATGCGCCATCCCGAGCGCGCGTTCTTGTAGACGCCCTCCTTGTTGTTTTCAAATTTTTGGCGCACCATGTCAATGGTAGGCCGTCCCATCTTGGCCGTTTTGCCCAGCCCGCATGTTTTGAGCTCGGGGAAGTAGCGCCACGACAGACACTGGTCCCATTTCTCGCACTCCTTCTTGCAAAGTTCAAGAGAGTGATAGGGTCGGGGACCCATCTTTTTGACCAGATCCATGACTATGGCCTGCTCCCTCTTTTTCTCTTCTTCCTTTTGCTTTTCTGCGTCCGTCAGCTCTCTCTTCTGCTTGTTCCCGGAGTCTTGCGCGCTTTTCTTTTTTTTCTCTTCTTCCTTCTTGCGTTTTTCCGCCTCCTTCTTCCGCTTATTTTCAATGTCCTTCTTGTCCTTGTCTTCAGAAAAGTTTCTGTCTTTGGCGTAATTGTTCCAGTTGGCGCGCTCCTCTACAATGTAGGGCTGTACAAAGTCGCGGTAAATGTCACTGTAGGTAATGCTTTTGCGCTTTTCCGGACCAATAAGACGCTCATACTCCCAGAGGGTTTCAACATCCAGGGGAGAGAGATGGTGGAAACTGATAATCTGGTCACACCAGGTGTGGTTTCCAGCTTCGATACTCCAAAGAGACTCGCCCTGGAATTTCTTCTTCACATTGTGATCATTGTTTTTCGAAAGCGAGATGTTGACCTGCTTGAGCATATAGCCCACCATGTAATCACCACAGCATGAGCGACTCGTCTCATTTTCAAACTCTTGGACCCATTCAGGATGCTCACCAAAGGACATGTCCATGGCTTTGCGGGAGATAACGACGCCTGTGCCACCATGAGCAAAAGCAACCCCACGGAAACTAGTGGGGGAACCAAGATAGATTGGGGTGTTGGGATCAAGGGTGCTAAGGTACTCGATAAGGTTTTCCCAAAAAAAGTATGAGTCGCCATCCATGAAGATAAACCAGTCGACGGTGGATGGGGCTGTTTGATAAGCGTGCTGGAGCATGGGCAGGTTTTTATACTTGTCGAGGGCCCAGCCACCCGAGACTTTAAGCTCACCCGGATCGAGAATGACGTTGGTGTCGCGGATGCTGACAAATTTCTTGTAGAGCTGGAAGTCCTTGGAGTCTTTTGTCGAGTCGGTGACGTTTTGCAGAATATCAATTACCTCGTGACCGGCAATAGAGCCGCCAATGTCGGCGTAGAGAGCAAAGTAGGGGATTTGGGTAAAGGAGGTAAGGAGGTGGACGGGGACACGGTTCCACAGCACGTTGGCACCTTCCTTCATCATGACAAAAAGAGATGAGGCGTTGACTGGATAGTCTGCGACTAGAGATTGGCGCAGATACTCGGCCTTGTTGTGGAATTTGGCGAGCCTTGGTGCGTGAGGTCTAAGGCGCGCCAGAGCCTCAATGTTGACGTCATAAGAGTCGTCGGGTCGCCACGCATCGTGGGAAGAGAAGCGGCCCTCCTGCTGTTTATTTTTGTACGACGGAGCAAAAGTTCCAGAGAAGTCCTCGAGGCGGAGGCCGTCTGGGTCGTCGTCGTCGGTGGCGCCGAACCGCTCAAACTCGGACTGCTGTTTGAGAATTTCCTGCTCTTGCTGGGACTGTTTTTGGAAGAGCGTCATGGCGTCTTGCTCCCACTTCTCGGTGAACTTTGCGAGCTCCTGCATGGAGGGGTGGGATTTGAGGGGCAGGACAAAGATGTAGAGGAAGGTCAGGGTGAAGATTGTGAACATGATGGTGAAGGAGCGTCTTCGCCGCGAGAAGAAGAATGCTGGCGCCAGTCTCATTGTGATAACCGAGAGTTTGTATAGAAGGTTTGAGTTTAGAATGTCGTGGTACTTTCTATTTTATACATGAGTATTCAGAAGAAACAGATACCTATACTTGTATAGATATAAGTATATACAAAGGGGAAAAATAAGTGGTGGTGGTGGTTAAGCCTCTTGGGGAATTCTCCCAGTTATGTTCAAAATCGGATCTAGCAAGTACAGAAAAAATAGTCGAGCCACGTTGGCTATAAATTTATATTTTTTCAACCAGTTACTTGTTTTTGTCCAAACCATCTAATGCTGACCGCCCGCTTTTTTATAAAGCCTGATAATTTCATACATGTGCATCTTTTCTCAATATTTCGTAAATTACATATATATATATATATTGCTTATCCATAAACCATAAGATCCTTGAACCCATAAAAGGCGTGCATCTCCTTGTTGACTTGCTGATAGTACCGGTTGACCTCCCACTCGGCACAGTTGCGCTCAGGCAAGCACCATTTATCGGGCTCCGGCTTCTTGACCGTCATATGCACAAATACAGCCTCGTCCCATAAGCTGTCCCAGTGGACACGGTGATGCGCAACCATGACCAGGTTGAGATTGTACTTGAAGGGCATGCCGTAGTAGCGGAACTTGTAAAAGGCGTTGAGGAACGCCTGGTCAGCCTCCCGCGGCTTGTGCATGTTGGGATCCGACACGGCCTTGGACAGCACGCGGAACTCGTCCACGTTGGGGCGCAACACAAGCACGCCCGAGTTGAACCGGTTGTCCACAAGAATGTTGGACCACACGTCCGGAGACGCAGCAATGTCGCCAGGCATGTGCAGGATATCGGCAAACGCATTTTTGCAAATCACATCAGCGTCCACGAAAATCACCTTTTCGTACTGCGTCCATGTCCACAGATGCAGCTTGTTAAAGTTGTGTCGGTGCCAGGGACGGATGTCTGAGGTCTTGACTTCCTCAAACTCGAGCTCCTCACCTTCGCGCACATTCCAGCCAACCTTCTCCAGGTTGGTGATGTTCTGCGGCGTAATGGCGTCGGCGCCATCCGTACGGATCAGCAGCACCAGCTCCAAGTCCAATGCGTCGACGTCATTGTGCTTGAGAATTGAGTACCCCAGCGTGGCGGCGTAGTTGGCGTACTTGGCGGTTTGCACCGACGACGCCAGAGCGTACTTGTGTCGCTTCTTAATCTTGGAGTAGTCGAACGGCTCGACAGCTCGCGCGAGCCGCTCGGGGGTTTTCAGATCGAAAAACGGCATGCTGGCTGCGCCGGAGCCAGACCGAGCCGCCCGAGCGCCCGAGCTCAAGGACCCGTACAAGCCGTTGACCGCGGCGGCAGCAGCGGCTCCGGCGGCAGACCCATTCTGCTGTGAGGAGGGAGTCAGGCGCACGAGCAGCGTCGAGACCAGGTAGATGCCCGCAAAGAGAATTAGGGCAAGCACGCAGGATGCCCTCAGGAGTCTCATTGTAAAGGCGGTCGAAGAAGAGTTATTTAGTTTTTTTCTTGGTTGTTATGGTTGATTGTCAGGAATCAAAATGGCGAGTTAAGGAGGGGAGAGGAGGAAAAAAAAAATGGCAAGTGGTGGTGGTGCTAAGAAGAATCTACTAGGAGCGTTCCCAATGTGGAAAATGCCAGCGCAGTATTAAACAGCCAGTCTTTCAAGACTTGTCTACCTAGGTGTTTGGGCTTTTTTTTTTTGGGCAAAGGGGCTAAACTTATTTTATTTTTTCAGTCTGGAAGCTGGCATCGTTTTCTCAGATTGTCCTCAGGCTCGACAGGTCGCAGTTCCCGCTGCTCGGCAGTGCGTCTGGTGCCAGCATGGCGATCAGCTGTTACCTTCCCAATGGGCGGAGCGGGGCCAGAGCTGACAGGTTTCTTGGACCTGCCGCCAGAGCTCACCCCGTCTCACTCAACCTTCCCGCTTCTTTTGTTCAAACCGAGTGGAGAGCGCCATCTGGATTTATAGCCACATAGATCACCGCAGGAGAACCTTTGTTACGAGCCCTTTAGCTACTGTAAACAAATATAAAAGGGACAGCTATGCTCCAGCTGGTATGGAGCTCTTGATAGGAGCGTTTAAACCTCCTTTCTACCAGTATTTTAAACTTTCGCTATGTTACCTCGGACCTTAAACTTTCCATTGACCTTTTTAAGTTAAAACCTTTTGACGTGTATTTTGTGGTATAAACTAGAATATGTAAAACTTAATATAAAATTATTCCTATTTTATCATCTTCATGCCTGTTGTTCTTGCTCATCTCGCTGCTCTTGTTCCTGCTCAGGTACCTGCTGATTTGCTTGAACTTCAGGAGCTGCTATTCCCTGATCCTGTTCCTCAATCTGATTCTCCGCAGACTTGCTGGAAACAGGCTCCTCCTCATCCTCGGAGTCTTGAGGAACAGGAGAAAGAGGCTGTTGATTGGGCTCCTCTTCCTCATACTCTTCCTCTTCCTCTTCCTGCTGGTTCTGCTTAAGCAAAAGAGCCTCTTGCAGACGCTCTTCTTCCAAAAGAGCTTGATATAATGTATCAGCGCCCAAGTTCTTCGATGAACTGGAGCCTTCAGATGTAGGACCTCCTGCAGAGACATACTTATTTTGCTCCTTATCAAAAAGCATCATGGGCATCTTGCAAATTTTCTAAAAAAAAAAACATTAGTCAACCATTTCATCCTTATCCCTCTCTCTTTTGATACATACCGCTCGGCGAATTTCAAAATCATGGTAAAGATTCAACCAAATTTGGCGTTCTGGGCACCAGGAGCCGCCCTGGGAACACTTTGGTGAATTCTCATGAATCTCCCGGTCACTGGCACGAACCCAAGGTTTGGGGTGGTTGGCGTCCGAAAAGTGCACATATAAGGTCTTGTTGAAAATCTCAGAGGCATCCCACTTCTTGAACTTGCCCACATACTGTCGGTGCTCGGAATCAACGTTGCGCAGCTCACTAGTCAAAATCGTAATACCATAATGAGGAATAACCATGGCTTCATCCTTGAACAGCTTGTTGAAAACATCTCCCTCGTACTCATTGTTGCCACGAAGATTACTATTCTCTCCATTCATCGATTCAGCCAAAAACTTTAAAATGTAGGCAAACAAAGACGACGAGGGCTCAACAAGCTCCAGATGGGTGTTGAGCTTCACATAAGACGCAAGACTCCTGTCTATGTCACTGTTGACCTGAAGATTGTTCTCTCCCTCAGCTTCATTGGGATAAGCCCAGTACTGCTTGGTGGTGGCCACAGACGCACTAGGAAGCAAAAACAGGTGGTCCATGTTGTGCTGAACTGTTGCGTCGGAGTCCAAAAACAACACGCGATCATACTCCGTCTGGTTGAAAATGTGCATCTTGGTGAAACTATAAGAAAGAAGAGGATCAACACTTTCAAGTCTGGCTGTCTTCACAGGCTTGAGAATAGCATTGTACTTCATAACCGCCACCTTGAGCAGGTACTCAACTTGGTGAGCCATGCCACTTTGATCAAAAACATTGTCATCAAGGCTGCGCTTAAATCGGCTGGGAGAATTCTCTTGAGCTTTCAAAACCTCTTGCTCCTGAGCCTTTTCATTAGCCTCTTCGTCAACTTCAGGCTTGAATCCGTACCCAGGTCCCGCAGGGTCGGTGGGAGGATCAAAAAACCCGGGCTCGTTCCAATCCTCGGGGTACATCAAGACTCTTTGGGCACGAGATCCCAGTCGCTGGAGCTGCTCAAAAATCATGACCGAGTTGCACAAGTAAACCGCATTCGTAACGTATTGCACATAAGCAAACTTGGACCAGTCAACAGAATCATCCAAGTCGGCAAACTTGGGGTTTTCAGCCTCTTCGAAATCAATCGATCTGTAGGAATCAAATTCAGACTCGTCAATGACCATCTGGTTGCGAGTTTCGCCAGCGCCATCCACGCGGCGGAGTTGACCTTCGGCCCAAATCATGTTAAATCCATCGGCCTTGTTTTCTTGATCTCCTTCATTCTGCTTCTTAAGATTCAGCATGTATCGGTTTTTGCTTCCTACCACGGGCTTGAGATTCTTAACCACAGGAGATACCTGTACAATAGGCGTCGAGTCTTTAATGTGAGAAGCATAGGGTCCCTTGTTATGAGCCAGCTTTTTCTTAAGTTTGAGAATGCTGGCCAGTCGCGAGTTGGCCCAGGAGGATGTCGATGAAAATGGCCAAGAGCTGGTGATTGCAACGTACATGGGCACTGGCAGGCCGTACTCCTCTTTTTCCTCAGTATCTTTCTCCTTCTCATCCTCGACTTCAGGCACGTAGTTGTCCATGTCCAACTTCGAGACCTCCAGCTTCGGGTCCGCGGGTTTCTGTGGGTTTTCAGAATTCTGAACCAGTGAGGGCGGCTGAGAGGATCGCTTAGCCAGGTTGGACGACGGCGTCACAGAAACTAAAAGAAACCCAATTGCCGTGACCAAAACGGCAAAGATCGCGACCCGTGAAAGGACCGACAGTCGCGCTACTCGAGCCATTTTGAATGTTGAATTTTTTTTTTTATATTTGATGATAGTGGTGGTGGTGGTGGTTGTTAAAACGTAAGTGTATTTAGTTGACAACAAAGGAGGGGAGAGAGAAGGGGAAAAAAAGAGCGCTGCTTTTCTTTTTTTTTTTCATTTTGCTGGCTTTCTTTCTAATAACTAGCGTGAACTAAAAGCTGCAGAAATATGCACATTCTCCATTAGTTGGTCAACTACCATAAGGACAAACACCAGATTTAAAACCATCCAAAGTCTCTTCAGCTACTTGTCTTGAGTTTCCCTTGGTCCTATAAATGAGAGCGACGTTTTTTCTCCAGATAGAACTCCTAGGCCTTGGGTCTTTAGTGTGTCTTGTGTAAATGTATGCAGATTTAGGTTCAGCGGATTAATAAACATCAATGGAGGGAACCTCAAGGGGTTCAAAGGGGTTCCAATTGGGCTCAGCAGAACTTTAAGTCCAAGTAGCTCTCAAACCGATACCTCAATTCCGTCACATCTTTAGCTTACTTTTGCATTAATCTTTTCAAAATACTAAAAATAAATGAAAAAAAATGATGGCTCTTATTTGAATATTTCTTTCTAAAACTGTTAATTTGAAGGCAGTACTGACACTTTTAACATCTGGATATGACTCTTGCTTAAGAAAAATCAAGGACCAAAGCTCAACCAAAGTTATCCAGTTATTTTTAATGCTGCTTTGGAATTTATTTCTCCACTGATAATAACATGAATAATAAGGTCTTTTCAACGATATCCAAATGATAAGACAGTAAAAATGATAAGACAATAAGTACGGCCATAAAAAAGTTCACTTCTTGTAGTTCTTCTCTTTTATATATTTACAAAATATCTATGAACTCACAACTACTGTTAATTTCTCAATATCTTTCTTGTTCCATCCATAAGCACCATTTTCAATAAAAATCATTTTGACGTCTCAAATACACGGAACCAATGACTCATGACCCCTTTTTCATTCAAACCCTCTCAAAATTTACTTAAACAAGCTTTAACATTTTTTTAGCAGATTAATTTAGCTTTTTTTAATTTCTTATCAAAATTGTATATCTATATTTCTACTATGAATATTGTTTGTTTTTATTCAAGGGTCGTCAAATTTTAAAATCATCATCACTATCCCGTTGAAGTCTAACTCACTTGATTGAAGTTTGGTCCACGTGAATATCTGTTTAAACAACTTTGAAAACCTCGACGATAAAGATCTTGATGCAAGATTATTGAAATTCCTCTAGACCGAGTTGCAATTATTTTTATTATCACCCGTGTATTTTTTGTTCCCAGTCAAAGATTTGGTCTGCAATCACTTCCGTAGCTAACTAGAATTAAAAAAACGCTATCACTTAACGCAATTAATTTTTTGAGCTAATATAATACACTTGTTAATATTTTTTTCTAAAATTTTTACTCAAAAAACTTTTAATTTTAAAATTATCTATTAAAATCGACCTTTTTATATTTCACACATTGTTTTTTTTTACAAGCCGTTGTAGTATAGTGGTTAGTACACTTCGTTGTGGCCTATAATGCGAATCCGAAGAAACCTCAGTTCGATTCTGGGCAACGGCATACTTTTTGTTTTATAAGCTTATATTACAATTTTTATGAATTAATAGATATGGTAGCTTTAAATATTTTCAATGATAATCTCTTATGTTTTTTTATGATAAAATGCTGTGCTTTTGAATGTATAGTTTTTACCATGGTTTTGGTGTTGAGATTTTTGTCAGATCCAAATTATTATGAATTCTGAGAAGAAACACAAATGTTGATATATTTCTTAACATCTATCTTTCTGAATAGATCTTCCACCATCACCTGATGACTTTTATGACTTAACAAGAAAGTTAACTGTCTAGCGTTAAAATATAGTCGTAAATTTTAAAAAAAATAGAATGCATAAGAATCTAGTCTATATCGTTGCGGTAAGTACAAAGGTTTTAGTCAAGGATATTCGAAGTCACTTTCAGTTTACGAGTTGCACTTTTCAGAAATTTGTAATACCCAATTTCAATAGCATAATCAATAATTAAAGTAATCTAAGAAATTTACAAGGGTTTTACAAAAGAATCCCGTTCGTACCGCTAATTATTCTACACAGCCTCCAAAAAACTCCTCTTGTTTTTTAATCCTATTTATCTTAGTGACCAAATGAGATTTGAAAGTAAATATGTTATTCAAAATAACTTCAAATGAATTACTGTGAAACTAAAATTGAAATTAAAATTTTATAAAAATTAAGTTTTGACACTTTAAATTGTTTGTTTATTTGTTTGTTTATATTCAAGGGTTACAGAAAAATATAACATCAGTGTCAACGCTATCCTCCTTTAACACGTTTGTTTGTTTGTTTATATTCAAGGGTTATAGAAGTATATAACATCAGCGTTATCGCTATCCTTATTAATTTCTAACTAATGTGTGTCGGTCATGTAGTACCTTTTCAGTACAAGTGTCGGTCAGGACGTCTCGGATAGCCCGGAGCGCATGGGCCCTGATGCCAGCCTACGAGGAACAGGGGTGAATCAGTATGTCGATCCCAAACCTTCCCGACCCAATTTCCACTTATCTTCACAGACGCTTCACGGAAAACCGTGATTTTATTTCTTATTCCGCCCTGCCAGAGATACGGCCCGCAATCACCTGCGTAGCTAATTAGACTGACAGGACGGTCGGCCGTTAGGCCCTTTATGTCGGACTATGGTAAGCTCCCGCAAACCATTTAAAGAGTGGGTGGTGTGGGGCTCGAAATCCTCCTTTAACACTTTAAAAATTCTTGTTAAAACTTAATTTTTGGATTATTTTAAAGTAAATAATTCTAGATTGCTATCTTATTCAAAAACAGACTCCGTGGCCAAGCTGGTGAAGGCGCACGACTGTTAATCGTGAGATCGTGAGTTCAATCCTCACCGGGGTCGTTATCTTTTTCAATAGAAAAGATTCATTTTTTTTATCAAAAACATTCATTTTGAAGGTTTCATTAATGACATAAAAAAATGCCATAGAGTTTCAAGCCAATTTTCAATAAATTTTTATTATCATCTAAAATATCTCTCTATTCATCATCAAAAAACTCATCATCACTATCGGTCCAACCCCACTCATAAGCTTCTGCTATGGTTGCAACATCTTCTTTCAACTCATCAATGCCTTCATCTGTTAATCTCGTAATTTTCTCCAAAGTCGTTAAACAGTTCTTCATGAAAATTCGAGTTGACGTAGTCATACTCATTTCAGTATAAACGTTTTTGGCCTCTGACGAATTCATGTTTAATGCATTTGATGGGAATGATGGCACGCTTGATAATGTGGGAAAAGGCTGAGAACATTTATATTGATGTAAAGAAAATTCTGAAGTTCCTAATTCCCTTAATTCAGATGCCTTAAATAAAGTATCAAATGTGATATCTGATTTCTCTTGTTGAACACATTCAATATCTCTAATTGATCCAACCTTTGTAAAAGATCGTCCAGAAGACGAAGATGTATAATCCAATCCACGGAACAATGATCCTGTCGTGTCCAGAGTGATATATTCAATCTTCGTTTGATTGCTTTTACCAATGATCCCCATACTTCCAAACTTCTCATACATACTCAGTCGAGAGTCCATTGACTTTTCTACATTGCTACCATTGGAGTCATTTTCCTTTTTCTCATATGCGATGGAGCTTGATATGTTTGAAACAATGTTGCGATTACTACCACCTTGAATATCGCTCAATAAATGCTGCATTGATACTCGATCATAGTCATTTCTCAAACTTGAGAGCACGCTCATAGTTTCAAAAGGAAGCATAAACATTGCAGCACGATGCCACATACTTTTGATGTCAAAAAACTTTAGTTCTTCTGGTATCTTAGATGGAATAGACAAAGGAATCAATAAAGAAGCTGATTTTGCCAACGCTATTGTGCTTTGAATCCGAGAAAGAGCTTGGACTCTTGTTTTCCGATCTCCACCTCGGTATTTGTTTCCCCTATTAAAGGAATAAAGTTCTGCGGTCAAATTTTCATCATAAAGCCCCCAAACAAACAGAGGAGTTTTAGGCACGTAATCCTGGCGAAACTCTTCAATCACTTTTGCAGAAAATCCACCCCATGCAGTATCAACCTCAGATACCAATGAAAGGCCACTCAGATTATCTGCTTCCTCAATAAACGGGCGTAATGTGTCCTCGATGTAAGTCCCATCAGGTCCCATAGAATTCACCTCCTTAAACTCGTTGACTCCAGTATCATAGCTTAAAAACTTTCGAGCTTCGGGCCCCGTTTCCCCCCTTACTTGTCCAAGTGGCGCAGTATCTGGGTTGTATTCCCAATTCGGAAGTGTATGGAAAGAAAGTCGCGGGTTATAATAAATATTTAAATAATCTGACCAGTACTTTGTATTTTTAGTGTTTAGCATAGAATTATTTGCTTTGCCTAGATCTAATGTTTGTTGGTATTCTGATAAAGAAATTTTCTCTTGCTTGATTGTTGATTCTTTATTAATATCATCAAGCGTGAGTTTGGTCGATCCGGATGACCATAAATCAAATTCATCAGCAGTGCCGTAATTGTCCTCAGTTTTGTCATAGTTGTAAAGAGGATTCGATTTCTTCATACCGCCAAATCCACCACGCATGTCCCAAATTATGGCCCGCGGGGTAAATGTTTGCGTTTTCTGATCTGTACTGACACCTTGTCTGAATAATACTGACGGGTCAACAAAAGACCTTGTTCCAATATCAGACTCATTGTAGGCAAAATATGAATTTTGTGAGTTATAAAAATGTGTGGTTAGATGGTTTGCCTGTGCTGAATGCGATAAATGAATTATTTCGTGCATTGTGGAAATGGCACTGAATCTCGATAATCAGAATTTGTCCTAGCAAAAAAAGTGTAAATTTTTAATCTTGTTTGTAATTACTTATGTAATCTACAACAGTCACAATTTAACACCTACAACCATCATATTAACTATATTCTCATTAACAAACCACCATGGCTGTTCAATCAATATACATTCTAAATAGAGCCGGAGGTTTAGTATACCAAGTACGTTGATAACTTAATGCCATTATCTACTCTAACGATTTTTTCAGAGAGACTTTCAACCAGGCTTGAAGAAGCTTTCCACAAATGAGTACCTAGTTCTTGCAGGCACTTTTCATAGTATACATGCCATCTCCTCGCGAGTATCGCCAATACCAAACTCGTCCGGCATTACGAAGGTTGAAATGTCCAAATTCACTATGCATTGCTTTCAGACTTTAACCGGAACCAAATTCGTTCTTATCACCGATATTAAACAAGGAGCACAAGGTTCCGGAATGTCGTTAACACCTGAGGTCATCATCAATAAGGTTTATCAGCTATACTCTGACTTTGTTATGAAAAATCCTTTTTATCAAATGGACATGCCTGTTAGATGCGAGTTGTTTGACCAAAATCTCGCCAAATATTTGAATGAAGTAGCATAAACTAGAACTAAAATTACACTAATATACACATTTCATGACCCATTTACTAAAAAAAAAAACTACCACTCATTATACCTAACTGTTGAGTATCTCTCCGTCCATAGAATCTGCAGGGACTGACGATTCTGCCTCCATAATATGATGATCTTCCTCTAACCTTGAAATCCTTTGCTCTTCCATGTTCAACCATAACTCTCGTGAACCCAAATCATGTAGTGATAGTGAACCAAGTGCTGCTTCTGCTACACGCCGTTGTTCCCGATTCCAAATCTCCATTCGAGATTCCTTATTCATCAAACTCCATTGTTCATATGCAACGTTAATCTTGTTTGTGTACTCTTCAAAAGGTCTTTTGTTGTCATACAAGTCCTTGAGAGGCTTCAGGGCTTGTTTCAATTGCCCTAATGTTTGACTAGTTGGTGGATCATGAGGCCATAAAGCAGGCGGCAAAAAATATAAAACCACATAAGCAAACGAAGGATGAGGTGGTAAATGGGGAGTGCCTATCCGATCAAAAAAGTTTTGGCGTGCCTTTTCTCGTGATCGATGTACAAGATCCTTCATTTTCCGTCGAACTCTTGCTCGTTCACGTACATCTTCACGGGAATTGTATTCTTTAGCACGTTTTGCTCTACGTGCTCGCACTTCCATAACATCTCCTCGACGCTTAACATCTGCACGAATAAGGTCAATCTGATCAGCAGGATGTAATCGTGTACCTCGCTTCAGATCCAAGTGCCGTCCAAGAGACCCAGAATGAGAGAAAACATGACCACAAAACTGACAAACATTTTGAAATCCAGATTTACTTTTTTTCGCACCATCTGTTTCATTCGAACCCGTTGGTTCCAATTCTGATTGAACACTAACATTAAGTGGTTCCAGCTTATCTGTTTCTTCGTATTGTATCAAATTCAAGGTACCAGAATCGTCTCCAGTAAAATCTCCTGTTTTTTCATCATCGGAGTTATGACCAGATAATAATCTATGTGGTAAATCTCCATGAACAGGGGATATAAGTATACCACTTGTTTCGTCAGTATTTCCACTAGGGTTGACTTCCAACTCCGACGGATTTTGATGTGAATTAGTATGTAAGGTTGATTGCGCTATTTGCATCAACACTTGGGTAGTCTGGTCAATGTCCGCATCCAACAAATGATCCGTTTCACTATCAGGCATACATGGAGATGGTTCCGATAACGATGATGGCCTAGTAGGATGATATCTCTCAAAATCGGAAGTTGATAGAACGGACCCTAGAGAGTTGATATATTGTTCTTCATTTCCAATATTGGATTCCGTATCTGTACCATGGCTTTTATGATCAAAAGTCTGTATCTTATCACTATGAACAGATCCCTCAATATCAATCTTCCCTGCTAACGAGAGCAAATTATCCGTAAATGCTTCAAGATCCGTTGTATTAATATTATCACCTGCGCTGGTTTCTGTAATACCAACAGCATTAATGGAATTTACATCTACTGTAGGAGATACAGTATGATAATGATTAGGATTTAATGAATTTAAAACCGAATCATTTTTATCATTTGCAAGGTTGCTCGAGGTGGCGGGATCAAGTGAAGAGGTAAATGAACAAAGAATGTCGCCCGCAGCGTTATTATTTAGGTTATGGTCGCTCGCGATATCAGTAATGACTGAGTTATTGTGGGAAATCGAATTAGTTGCGTTTGGATTAACAGAAAGATGAAGTAGACTTGTATTTTTATTCTGTGTGTTGTCCTTGTACATTTGTTAAGGAATGATCTTTATTTAAGATAAATAAAGCATCAAAATTTAGATGGCCATATAAAAAATCATAACAAAACTCTGATAGATTTCAAAACTGAAACCTGAGAAGAAATAATATAAGGAAAAATTGTCTTAATAGAATGTAAATATGATCTTTTGAAATGTTGTATTTTTACTAAATGCAAAAATTTCCCTTTGACTTAAAATGTGGTGTAGGTGTATATGAAAATTTAAAAAGATAAATGACTAAGTAATTAATAATACTTACATAATTTATTATTTAAAATTGCGTTTTTCCAGGCGACCCTGAAAACAGTTAAATACTTACGTAATATTTTAATATCCTACTGAATTTTATAAGCAATGATGAAAAATAATAAAAAAGTGATTAATATAATATTGGAAATCAATGAAAAATGAAGTTATTCTGTTAAATAATAAAAAGGTTGAAAAAAAAAGCTTCAAATTTAGAAAACTACATTAGTAAAAGACAAACAATTATCTCCTAAGATAACTGAAGTATTGGTTTATTTGCTTTAAAAGAACTTCGTGGAAAGATAAAACATGGGCCGTATTTTCCTGCTTTAAACGAAGATATGCCGTAAATAAATTGAAACAGTCTTTTAATGCTATTATCAAAATAGACCCCAAAAGATTTCTGTTGAAGGCACTTGGGATATATTTTTGAACAATTGGTATATTTCCAAGCATTGAACCTACTATTCCACTAAACCATGGCCAAATCAATGCATTCCCAATTTGAAGAGATAATCTTTGTTTACTGATAACCCAGCTATCATCATCATCATCTTCCTCTTCTTCCACTTCCACTTCTTCGCCATTATCATTATTATTTTCATTTTGTTGCTCGCCATCATTGTTTCTATCGTTTCCGTTTGGGATATCTAGAGGATGGTTTTCATTATTCAAAGGTGCATTATTAGCTTGTTGGTCTGCATTTAGATTATTACCTCGGAACCAATTAATTATGCCGCCCAAAATTGGTCCCATGAAATTAACGTCAAAGTTATCGTTACCACCATCTTCAAGGTCGAAAATATCATCTTCTACAACAACTTGAAAATTTAAACCTTCTAAAAATACTCCATCATTTCTAGTTGGTTTAACACGTGTATTTTTCATCTGCTTTCCAATAGATGTAATCATGGGCTGAAAAAATTTCTCGTAAAGCTTAAAGTATCCTAATCGTAGAAATGGATAAAGCGCTAGAGTTAATTTTTCATCTCTAAACTTCCATAAAGGAGTATCCTTTGATGCCATCAATAACGGAGATAAACAGAGAGCGATGTGTGCGAATTTAGAAGTTCGTCGAGAGAGTATCAGCAGGATCGGAACTAACGGTGGAATAATCGCACTCTTTGTAGTCGCGCTTAGTACCCGTGAACCTGAAATATCATAATTAATCCCTAGTACAGAATTTGCCATATCGGAGGGGCATATCGAATAGATAATAAATGATCCCAAGGAATAGAGTGATGCATAACAAAACAAGACAACTCCACTACCAACAGCGTTTAGAACAATAGTATTGAAAATTTCAGAATTTAACGATTCAAGATTATCACGAAGGCTAAGAAGTAAGCTAGATTCTTTCACAATGTAAATTTTTTGAAGACACTGCGGGCAAGTGAGAGGCTTATTTGGATCTTTCTGTTCAACAGAAGCTGCCCACTTTAAGATACAACCCTCGTGAGCGACTAGATTACAGGCGCACACTTCACGCCATGGACCACTTGAGGGATCACTAGTCTCATCAGTTTCAAGACATATCCAACAACTTTTTTCTGAGTTTGTTGTAGTTAAGGAGCTCATTGAAACTTCTGTTTATATTTAAATAACAGTCAATTCAGACGTTTATATGTAAAAGTTTTTTTTAATGAGAGATTGGTATTAAAGCAGAAGGCATAATACGGACTTCTTTTTGTCTGGTTAGCTTTTTTTTTTATACATAAACCACGTGATTGAAGCTGTACTATTTAATGTCATAAGCCGTAACTAGTCATATTATTTGTAACAAAAATAACGTCATACAAAAATTTTGTGGAGTGGCTTTTAAAAGTTGAAAGCAGCAACGAATTGACCATGATAAGAATAAGTAATATTCAGATTACTGACAATTTAAGATCTTTTTTTTTGAAAATTAATAACATCTGAGAAAAGAACATTTAGTGATATGCCGTTTTTTACGATAGGGTGGAAATTTATGGAATATTTTAAAAACCTCGGGCCCAAGAGTATTTTCAAATGCTATTGAGTAGTTTTGATTATTAAATGAAGAGATTCTCCACTTTTATAAATAAATTTTAAACGGTAAAAACAGCTACTCATGAAATTTTTTCAAAAAAATATAAATTTTGATACAGTCTTTCTTCTTATTATTTAAATCAGGATTAAAGCCCACTATTTCTGATTGGGCAGTGTTTATGATTGAGGTGCTAAGAACCAAGACATACCAAGGTACAAGCTAAAAAAGAAATAATGGTAGCCAATATTTCTATAATAAGTAAATAACTTGGCAGAACGGCTATCTAACTAGATAAACTAAAGTTTAATTACTACAAAATTTCTGGTAAAAAAGAAGAAGAAAAAAATCAAATCATCAAGTAAGATTGCGAAATTAGTGGGTGGATTGATTACTTTTCAATTATAGTATTTAAGTTTAACAGAAATAGTACTTTTTTGTATTCTAGAAAAAAACTCCTTAAAAAATAGAAATTCGAAATTTTTTTTAATTGCATTTATTATTTTAGTTGGAGATTTATAAACTTTTTTTTAAATAGTATCAAGCAAGAGTCAATTAGCCAATTGAAATAAAATGTAAAAAGCTGCCCAAGAGGGCTGAAAGATTTGATTTTTATATTTGATCAAGCAACAACTGCTTTATTAGTATTTTGAAAGATATCCAATTATCCCCATTTTATCACTATTCAAATTTTTATTCTGTTAGTCCAAAACCCTTTGTCTTATATTCTTATATAAGTTTAAACAGGTTTTTTCATTCTTTTTGATGAAAAAAAAAACTGATTAACAAAGATACTTAAGGTAAAAGCTTGAACAAAAACAAAAAAATATGAAAAGCAAAAGAAAAAGAATTTCTCAAAAAAAAGTTTTATTGTGATTAATATTCTAAAGTAACTAAAGCAGCAATTAAATTGTGTTATTAAAGCTGAAATTTAGTTAAGGACATGGACTACATTTTTTTTTCTTTCAAAACATTTATTGTCAGCTGTCAATTGAATGGACGCCTTAGTAGGAAGGATTGAACAATATCAATTGGGTTGAGATAATAAATTTCTTTTTATTTTTTTTTTGGAAAGGTTTAAAAAGACAGACAGTTCAAATGTGTAGGAGATTCATTTCGCATGAATTTAATGCGATGAGTACAATACGGCTCAATAGATATATAAAAGGCACTTACAAAATATAAAGAAAATATAAATGTGAATAAATTGATTTGAACAAATGGTAATAGATGATAATTTTATCTTAACTAATCATTATTATCATGATATATAAAATCAAACTATATACTTTTGATGCTTTCACAAAAAGAATTAGGAAAACAAAAACATTTATTTATTTAAACACTGAAAATCAAGCAAGAAATACAATGTTTTGCGTTATATGTTTAGTTATAATTGAAATATATTTACAATTATAAAAGATTTTTGATCCTTGATAAGGACTTAAACACAAAGATTATGTTTTTATATTAAAAATATAGTGAGCTTTATAAATACATTTTTACACTTAAAGATATTCTAAGCGAAATTTTTTTAAAATCTTTTTTTAAAATAGTAACACTAGAAGATTTGAGGTTTGGTTTTAATTTTTAAAAAGGTTTCTTAAAACTGCATGAATTGTTCTAGGTCAAAACTAATTTCTAGAATCTAGAAAGGAACTGAAAAAATCTATTTGTAAGCAACTACAGTTTCTCTCCAAAGCAAGTGAAGAAATACAAATTCTAAATTAGGAAGGCAAGGAAAATATTCTTCAAGTTAAAGCAGCACCAATGTTCCACTCTATAAATCTATTAAATAATGAAATATATGCAAAAAATTCAAAAGGTGAAAAAAAATAAAATATGTTTTTTAGTAGCGTAAATTTCATATGAAAAAAAAAATTGCAATATTGATAACTATAGCTAAAGAAAATCAGACTTTAAAAATTAAAAAATATACAGCTTTTCTAAGCTAAGTGTCTTCATACAAATTTTTTAATGCCACAAAAAACTTAAGGACTTTTAGCTACGATTGGGCAGGTAATAATAAAGATAAAGCAGCATGTGTTTTCTTATATTATCATTTATTTTTCTGTTTTGATTTCTCATAGCTCTTTATTTTGCAAAAAGCATGAACGCTGCATTGAGCGCAAAATAGAATGTTTAAAAAGTATATAAACGGATTTTTTATGAGTATTCATCGGTTATTTTTTGAGACCTTTAAACGGTATGTAAGAAAAATATTCAAATGGCGGCGGCAAGCTTTGAGTGAGATTAATAACTAATTAACCTGATAAAAACCCCGCGGCTTATACTTTACCTTATTTTTATATGGTAAGTAAGATGTTCAATTAAAAATTTAGGCAAACTATAGTAATCAAAAACATTTCCCTTCTCTAAAAGGTTGAAAAGTCTGAGAGTTTCTGAAAAGGCAGCTTTTTGCTCTTTATTTTATTAAAATGCTTATTATTTCTTATTTATTTTATAAAGTTAATATATCAGATGTAGTGGGTAATAATGAGTTTGTCGAGAAAGACTTGGGAGGCATAGGTAAAAAATGGGTGTTATGCGCTTGAAACATTCAGCACACGGTAGTCACAACACTTTTAAATAAATTAGGACTTGAGTAGATGAGGTTCAACCAGCCAATTAAGGAATTGATGAAAAGATCAGACAGGATGAGTTTTGGGAGGCTGGACGATAAAAAATACTAGTAATGGGACGTGGGACCTCAAGACAAAAAAAACACTGGGGTATATTACTACAACTAACAAAAATTGGTACCTGCAGACCCAGAACATTCACCATCTAATACAACACTGGTATTAAAAAAGACACACAGTCAAACGAAGGAATCATGCAGAAACTACTGAAGGCAAGCATAATTTATTCAATTTCGGTGCAAGATGAAAAGGGACTGTTGGATCATGCTGGTGAAAAGTAAAACCTTGAAAATCTGAGCCACTTATAACCAAACTTAATTTGTTTTTAACAAATCTGGCCTTGAATTATCCACACCGTCTTCAATTAATCTTGTTTTACTATTCTTTCTTATTTTTATATATAAATGAATAATGAATCCGCTTGTTTAATACATTTTCCCTTTTTTTTTCTCTCTCTTTTTTTTCTCTTTCGCTTGCATTTTTTATATATATATTTACTCCTCAGCTTCAGGCGCCCATTCTTTTAATTCCATATACACTCATTTTTATATCATATTTTTTAATCACACAACACAATGGTACCAAATCTTCAAATTAGAGTGCCAGTTGGCAGTCCCAAAAAGTTTCTTGAGTCTTCATGCTCAAGTCCAACAACGCCAGTTTCTTATAATTATAACCACCTCCAATTTGAGCAATACCATTACCATTACCAACATCAACATCCTCAGCCTGCATCAAAGCAACATCGTCCACAAGCTCCATCCCAACAGGCACCTACGTCCTCTCCCGCTTTGTCAACCTCAGATAAGGTTGGCTATATCCTTAATGACAGTTATTACTTAATTAAAATTTTAGGCTCAGGAGCTTGTGGAACAGTTTACTATGCAAAGTGCCTAACATCTGGAAAGGAGGTGGCCATCAAGACAATGCTCAAGCCAGCGCCTGGCTTTTACTCCTCTCCAACCACGGCTTTAAACTTGGAAAAATGTCATTATAATAGCAATAATAGTAACAATACAAGACATAATCATATTGTTGCAACTCCAATCTCTTTGTCACCAGAAGATCTGGTTGGTAATAGTGCTGAATTTTCTGAGTCACCACGATCCAGTCGATCTATCAATCCCAATAAGGCACTTTACAACGAAGTTTATTTACATTCATCAGTCCACAACCACCCCAACGTCCTACCGATTCTTCAGGTATTGGACTCTGAAAATTACCTTTTTGTGGTGCTCGAGTACTGTCCTCTAGGTGACTTATTTACTGCTATTACTGAACGCAATTGGTACGTGGGTGACGACAATTATGTCAAGGCAATGTTTACGCAGCTGTTGGATGCCGTTGATCACTGTCACCGGCGAGACGTTTATCACTGTGATCTCAAGCCTGAGAACATCATGGTTGATAAACAAGGAAGGCGTCTTAAAATTGCTGATTTCGGCTTAGCTTCGAAAAGTCAAATATGCACTGTCTTTGGCCGCGGGTCTTCATACTACATGGCTCCCGAAACCATTCCAGAAAACGTTATTTATAGACAAGTCCCGAAATCGGCTTCAGCTGCATCACAACACGGGGATCATGACAAACCGCGAGACGCATTGGAACACAAGCATCTGGAGGCTCAGCGCAAAGCAGACATTGAGCATCGTAAGCGGTATCACAATAAGAAGCAATCGAAAAGACCATTACAGAGTAAAGGCTATCCTCGAGCATCAAGCGACGTTTGGGCGCTTGGTGTAATTTTGTTGAATCTTGTATTTGGTCGCAATCCTTGGAAAAAAGCATCACTGACCGAAGACTCTGCATACCGAGACTACTCAACCAACCCAGAGACTTTGAAAGGTGTATTACCAGTGTCTGAAGAATTGAACCAGATCATGGCACAGGTGTTTCACCCAGACCCATATAAGCGGATCCAGATCTCCGAGCTACGCAGACGCATTCTTGCGTGTAAGAAGCTGACGAATCCGTCTCCTAATTTTACGTGGTTCCAGCCATTTGTCAAGAAGGCTGAGCAGCAGCAGCAAAAACAACACACTTTTCGCCCGGAGGCCAAAATTAAAAAGGAGGAGCAGTCACGTAAGACGGAGGATGTATCTGGTGCTACTGGTACAGTAACTCCCGCCGCACGCATACCCCAACAACCTCAGCCAGCTCAGGTCGTAAACCAACCTTTCCAGCAGCAACAGGTCGTTCATGCCGAATCCCCGACTTTAGCAAAAGTGGGGGAACAGCCAACATCTACCACCACGGCTGGATTCCAAGGATCCTCCGGATCTTCTACCTCTTTCACAACCCCATCTTCGGCCAATTCGTCGACTGCACCCGCTTCTTCAATTGTGGAATCCATAATTGTTACCCCTGCTATCGGCGACAATGCAGTGCATCCAAGCCAAGTTTACTACTATAACAGTCCAGTTGAATCTCCTGAGGGTTATGAAAATGATCAGCAGCAACAACAACAGAAGCTACAGCAACAACAACCAAAGCAACAACATGCACAGCTTTACGAGAAGGACCAAGTTACTACTGCAGTAAGGGAAACGAAGAGTAAAAAGTCCCCTCAGCATGTTACTGTCAATCATATTGAAGACTTTGACATGGATACTGTAAGCACCACATTGAACACTAGCGCGGGCGCTAGCTTCAATCGGTATTGCGCAAAGAAGCCGGGATCAGCAGGAAGCATTTTCAGCAATACTACTCGAATTGGGGTTCTTTCAAGCAACACTAACAACAAGGTTGGTAGCACAATTAACCTTTCCCCTCCTAGTAGCATTGCGACTACGAATTATAGTAATGTCGAGGACTATTATGGAAACAATAGCATGAATTCATCCTCGCTGATGTTTTCTTCAACCTCGGGCAACTCGAGCGGGTCTGGAGCTGGGAGCCCACAGCAACGGAAACGCAAGACCTATGAGGAGGAGTTTACCGCCACTGGTATTATTGGGAATATGGTTGGAAGTCAGTACCGGAGTAGCAAGAATGCAAGCATTAATCACAGCTTTGGAGTGTACGTACCTTGCGGCAACACGACTATTAGCAGCAACAATAGCATTTTAGGATCTTCATCTTATGTTAATCAGATGAAGGCTCAACAACAACAACAGCAGAAGCAGTTTGATGAAGATAAGGGTAGCCCTGATAACACTCAGTACTTACTTGAAGAGCAGCAGGATCTGTTTGGATACAATGCGCTGAGCAGTTATACTACGTCAAACGTGTCTAGCATTTCTGTTAATAGCAACAATACGACGACGACGACAGCAGCAACGAGTGCAACCAACAATAGCATTGATTTTAATACATATCGTCAAAAGTACAATAAGAAGCTGAATCAGAAACCTACAACCATGATTGCAGCGGCTGCGGCTGCAACTGCAGCAGCAGCACACTCATTTCAGCGCAAGATGGAGTTTTTGTATCATCAATCACGCGGTGGGGGTGTTCACAACAACAATAATAATGATGGGACCAAGATGAACATTGTGAATAATGTTAATTACAATTATGGGAGTTTCAAGAGATTTAGATCCAAGAGTTTCTCATCTGCATAAAAAATAATTTTATATACAAATATTAATACAATAAAAAGATTAAAGTACTTGGTTTAATTGAAGGATTTACAGTTTTTATTATTATACTTCATATAAAAAGCTAATTAATCACCTATCGTTTTCTGCTTGAAGTTCTGAGACCAATGCAGGAGACGTGCGACTGAGTTCGTCCTCCTTAAGTTTTGTTTGTATCAGGTCTGTGAGCTTAGTTGCAATATTGTAGGCAGTAGAAGCACAGTTCATAACGACATAGCCATCGACCTCGGTTCCGCCGGATTTCGAGACTTGGCAAAGCTCTCTATTTTTGTTAATTGTGATTGTCATATAACTATCTCTGAGAGCCTCTTCCTTTGCAGTGGTATCAACAAGAATGATGTCTGATTTAGAGATGGTATTTGGGGCTGCGTCCTCCATGTCCTGGTCATCATCATCTGGGGAGTCTCTCTTTATGGTGGTAGTGCTAGAAGCAGTGGTGGTAGTCGTATTGTTTTTAGCTGGTGGTTTGAAGAAGGAGAATGTAACTGAGATGGGGATGTGAAGGATAGATAATGGGATGGGGTTGCGCTCTTCCAGCGAGTGCACGACATAGGAATTACCTTCGACGGAAGTATCTGGGCGACGGAAGTGGAGGAGACCTGCAATGACCCCGAGACAAGTGGCGTCGACAAGACCGCCATCAAAGTCAAGGTAATGGACGTCGGCTCTGATGATCCAGCACGCAGAGCCCGCGGATATGACGAGGGACTCAGCGTCAAGAGCGTTTGAGCGGCGGATGGCCTTTTCAATAAGCCGTGTCAGCAGAATCTCGTCCTCGGACTGCCGCATATTTTCAAACTGAGGGGATGCCATGGCACTGATATCGGTGGTGATTATGAAGATGCCTTCGTGTGGGCGATCTTCATAGGGCTTGCTGACCTCGGCAGAGATGCGCACGACAAGCTTGGTTCGACCTAGTGTGAGGTTGACGTGCCCGTACGAGTCTCCAAAAGAGATGTCGACGTCGCGCATCTGATCGAACTGTCGGCCATCATAACGCGTACCGGCATCATGCAGCAAAGACTGAAAAAAATCTCTGTCGTTAGTTGAAATATCGACTAGCCGGGGCATTTGGGTGTATATATATATTTAGGTATATATTGAATCTGCGGGTAGTTGTGAGTATCAATACTTTGAGAGCTTGAGGCTGAACTGGGTTGTGTCTTGAAAATTTTAAAGTCACATGATCACCAATGACGCGTGGGAATATTTTTGCGCGTGCGAGATGAGATTTTCAACATGATGAGAGTTCGAACACGATGAGATTTTCAACAAGACGAGCCGACAAGGGTCCATCACCCCCTCCCCCTGTCAAAAGCCCCTCCCCGGCACTGCGCAATCCGGAGGCTCCGCAAAAAGCCCGTCCAGCATCTTACGCACAAAAATCTGTCGTCAGATGTTCCGTGGTAATAAGTACTAGAGCCATATATAATGTCAAAAACTCCGTGCCAGGTCCCTCCTCCCCCAACATGTACATATATATAAATACGGGCCAGCACCCCCTCTCCTTAGCTCGTGCGGTAAGAAACCACAAAGCGCACGCATTTACTTTTTTTTTTTCTTTTCTTTCGTCTACTTTGGGCCTTTTTGAACAAATCATTTAAAAGTCCTCTCATATCCTTGGAAATAAAACCCATACCTTGATATTTGTTTATATATATATTTACCCGCGTATAATCCTCCCCAAGCAATCTTTCTTCTTCTTTTCCCTACCAACAAATCATTGCAATCATCATCATAATGGCCCTCAACACCAACCCTGTATACATTGTCGCTGCCGCCAGAACTCCTGTCGGCGGTCTTCTGGGATCTCTCAGCTCCCTTACCTACCCTGAGCTTGGCTCCCATGTTGTCAAGGCCGCCCTGGCTAAGGTCCCTCAGATCAAGCCCACCGAAGTCGAGGAAGTTGTTTTCGGTAACGTTTACGGTGCCAACTTGGGCCAGAACCCAGCTCGCCAGGTTGCCCTGAAGGCCGGCCTTGGAAACGATACCATTGCCACTACTGTCAACAAGGTTTGCGCGTCCGGTCTCAAGGCCATCATCTTTGGTGCCCAAAACATTCTCACCGGCACCGCAGACATTGTCGTCGCTGGTGGCGCCGAGTCCATGTCTAACGTCCCCCACTACTTGCCTGACTTCAGACGCGGCATTAAGTTCGGTGGCTCCACCGTTGTTGACGGTATGCAGCGTGACGGTCTTCAAGATGCCTACGATGGTCAGGCCATGGGTGTTTCTGCTGATTTGTGTGCCATTGAGCACAATATTTCTAGACAGGAGCAGGACGATTTTGCTGTCGAATCATACAAGCGCTCCCAAAAGGCCCACAACGATGGAAAGTTCAAGGCCGAAATTGCGCCAATTGAGCTTCCTGGTTTCCGGGGAAAGCCCGGAGTGACTGTGTCCACTGACGAGGACGCTTTCAAGCTTAACGAAGACAAACTTAGATCTGCTCGTGCTGTCTTTACCAAGGACGGTACTGTTACTGCCCCAAATGCCTCTTCTATCAATGATGGTGCTGCCGCTGTTGTTCTCATGTCTGCTCAAAAGGTCAAAGAGCTTGGTGTCACACCTATCGCTAAGATTGTTGGCTGGGGTGATGCAGCCCAAGAGCCTGAAAAGTTCACCACTTCTCCTTCCCTTGCCATCCCCAAGGCTTTGAAGCATGCCGGTCTTAGTATTAGTGATGTCGACTTTTTTGAGTTCAATGAGGCTTTCTCTGTTGTTGGTCTGGCTAACTCTAAGATTCTCGGTCTCTCTTCTGATAAAGTCAATGTCTATGGTGGTGCCGTGGCTATTGGTCACCCCTTGGGATGCAGTGGTGCTCGTATTATTGCCACTCTGTTGTCGGTCTTAACTCAAGAAGGTGGTAAGATTGGTGCTGCAGCTATCTGCAACGGTGGTGGTGGTGCCAGTGCTCTTATTGTTGAGCTCGTCGAGCCTTCATCTAAGCTGTAAATATGAGATGATTTTCTCTTTTATCTTCCTCTATCCTCTTAATTTTTTACTGTATTTGCTTTTCTTTTTTCATGTTGGTTCTACATAACTTATGGTGACTCTTTGTATAGTCCCGGTATGCATACATTTTAATAATTTATATGCTTGTCATAAAAGGAAAGTTTTTCCCCCCACCCTGCTTGTATTTTCCCCCTCCTTTCTTTCACTATTACTCATTTTTTATTCAATCTATTTGTTTTATTCACACTATTTATTATGGAAAAGACTCCAAAAGTTATCGTTTCAAATCCTCCCAAACTCGAGCCGAGTGACGGTGCTAAGCGGGCTGCTAAACTCCGCTCTACATCTAATGATATGGTTATTGCTGGGCGGCCACAAAATTTAGCCCAGTCGTTACCTCAAGTTGAAGAAGCCATCCAACAACAGAGACCCGAATGGACCCCTACAACTTGGCAAGATTATCCCATCAAGCAGGATGTGGTATATGATGATGAAACTAAAGTAGAAGCTGCACTCGAAAAACTGGAGTCGCTTCCACCACTTGTTCATCCCGCTGAAATTGAGCGTCTCAAACAGAAATTGAGTGATGCAGCCGAAGGAAAAGCCTTTTTACTGCAAGGGGGTGACTGTGCTGAGCTCTTTGACTACTGTAATGAGGAGCGCATCGATGCCCAGCTTAAGGTACTATTGCAGATGTCACTGGTGTTGATCTGGGGATCTAAGAAGCCAGTAATTCGCATGGGACGTATGGCAGGCCAATACGCCAAGCCGCGATCCAAGCTGACTGAAATAGTTAATGGAAAGGAGATTCCTTCATTCCGTGGAGACAACATTAATGGGTTTGATATCGAAGCCCGTACTCCTGATCCTGCTCGTTTAGTTTCGTCGTACTTTCATGCAGCCGCCACTATCAATCACGTTCGCTCACAACTATCCAATGGATTTGCTGATTTGCGTCGACCTTTAGACTGGGATCTTTCTCACGTTCAAAAAGATCATGTTCGTGAGCGGTATCAGGGAGTGGTCGACCGTATTACCGAAGGATTGGAGTTTATGAAAACCATTGGTGCTGATAAAAGCGCCGACATTACCTCCGTGGATTTCTTTACAGCCCACGAAGCCTTACTCTTAGAGTATGAGCAAACCTTGACTCGAAACTTTCGAGACCCTACAACAAATAAGAAAAAGTGGTACAATACTTCGGCTCACTTTGTGTGGATTGGCGATCGCACTCGCCAGATTGATGGTGCCCACGTTGAATTTTTCCGAGGTCTTGCGAATCCCATTGGCATCAAAGTGGGCCCTAGCATGGAAGCCAAGGAGCTTGTGGAGTTACTTGATATTGTAGATCCCAACTACGAGACCGGTCGTGTAACTTTGATTACCCGTTACGGAGGAGCCAAGATCCGTGAGCTTCTCCCTCAGCATATTAAAGCTGTGCAGGCGTCCGGTCACAAGGTTGTCTGGGTTTCGGACCCATGCCACGGAAATACCAAGGTCTCACCCGTAACCAAGTTCAAGACAAGATATTTTGACGATATTGCTACCGAGATTCGACTGGCGCTTGAAATTCACAAAGAGTGTGGGAGCGTGCTCAACGGCATGCATCTGGAGCTCACAGGTGACGCCGTAACAGAGTGTATTGGTGGATCTCAAGCTCTTGAAGACAAGGATCTTATTATTCGCTATGACACGGTCTGTGACCCACGGCTCAGCGTGTCGCAATCTCTTGACATTGCTTTTTTGGTGTCCGACTGGTTTCAAGGAAATAAGCAGACTGAAGTATAGATATCAAAGAAAATATGTTTATATGTTTTTTCCCGGTATATACATATTATTAATGTAATAAAATTTATGTAACATATCATGTGATTTTACTACGGCAGATTTGTGGAACCAGCTCAGCTCCATCTGAACAGACGATTTATTTGTTATTTTTTCTCTACTTTTCCACCCAATAAATAACCAACAATCCCCACCTCTTCCTTGTGGCCCAACAATCGCAGACACAACTATATCAACTTTTACAGTTTTGACTTAAACTATTTACCTCCAGCTATCTTATATATATATATTTTAAAATGAACAGACTTTTGAAAGTGCCAACAGCTGCACGAACTGGCGTAGCTATGCTTAATTCACAGTCTTGTGCGGCGCTTTTACTTGCATCGGGGGCCCGGGACTCTAGGGCTCTGCTTGCGGCCCGTTCTTACGGTTCTCAATCAAACACCAGTCTTAATTACTTTCAACGCAACGACCTACCTGTCAACACAGTTATTCGATTTGTTCCACAGCAAAATGCATGGGTTGTTGAGCGTATGGGAAAGTTTCACCGCATCTTGGAGCCTGGTTTGGCTATCCTGATCCCATTTTTGGACAAGATTCGCTATGTTCAGTCGCTAAAGGAATCCGCTATTGAAATTCCAAGCCAGAGTGCCATCACTGCCGATAACGTGACACTTGAGATGGACGGTGTTCTTTATATCCGTGTTTTTGATGCCTATAAGGCTTCTTACGGTGTTGAAGATGCCGAGTATGCCATCTCTCAACTTGCACAAACAACCATGCGCTCTGAAATTGGCCAATTGACACTTGATCACGTTTTACGTGAGCGCCAATCGCTCAATGCCAACATCACATCAGCTATCAATGAGGCTGCTCAGGATTGGGGTATTAAGTGCCTTCGTTATGAGATTCGTGACATTCATCCTCCCGCCAATGTCCTTGAGGCCATGCATCGTCAGGTCTCTGCGGAGCGTTCCAAGCGTGCAGAAATTCTGGAGTCTGAGGGTCACCGACAAGCCGCCATCAACAAGGCCGAGGGTCTCAAAGAGTCTACCATTTTGGCATCTGAGGCCATCAAGACTGAAAATATTAACACGGCATCTGGTGAAGCCGAAGCCATTCTTGTCAAGGCAAAGGCTACTGCCGCTGGTATCCGCCAGATAGCAGAGGCCATCCAGCAGACTCCTGGAGGAAAGGACGCTGTTGCTTTGCAGGTTGCAGAGAAATACGTTGATGCATTTGGAAAATTGGCCAAGGAAAGCAACACTGTCGTCGTGCCTGCCGGTTTGGGCGATTTGGGCGGCTTCATTGCCAGCGGTATGGGTATCTTTGAGAAGGTCCGTCAGGGTCAACAGCAGGTTGCTGCTAAGGAAGCATTGACAGACAAAGCCGCCGCTTTGACTGCTACACCTTCCAAGGTTTCTACCAGTAATGGTACTGATTTCAAAGATATTGATTCTATCATCAAGGCCGTTGATGAAGTCAAGCCTTAGATTTACACTTAGCTTATACCTATTTCATTTTCTGTTTTAGTTTTATTCTTTTTTTTTTGTATATACCGTATCTTTCTATAATGTGATAATTGTCAAAAACCTCATTATGTTAAAATTCTCATCTCATCAAAAATCTCATTGTAAAAATAATCATCGCTTAACGTATATAAAGCACCTAGATCGCCCCTATTAAAATTTTTTTTTTTTTGGCGCTCCACATTACATACTGCCACCACTACACACTTAAATACCAACTCACAGTGCAGTCAGCGTCATCACCACCACCAGCAAATGTCGGGCTCCCAAGGCACCGCCGAAAAGACGGGCCTTTCGCTCGAACTTTCGGTACTCTCTACCGCTCAACTGATTCACAAGGGTGCCCAAAACAGGGGCAGCCCCCGTGACGATGACATTATATACGACAACACTGATGATGACAACGACCCTAGTAGAAGTCGCAGCTCCAGCAGCGGCGACAGCAGTCCGGAGCATGGCTGCAGCTCGGGCCCTGGTATTAATAGCAATAACAATATCTTGAGACCTAAGACCGCTCCAGCTGGCGTCATACCTAACGATGCCACGCCGCCAGACCACATTTACGTAACGAAGCGGCGGCCAAGACGGCATTCGAACAATTTGAACTCCCCGCCTATATGTATCAAAGTCGGGCGCAACTGCGAAAATCCTGCTGCACGAATTGTTTTCAAGAAGCTATTACCTGTTGAACCTGCTCCAGGTGCCAACATTGGCTTGACAACAACCATCATCAATACTTTTGGAGCTAACTCAATGCTATCTCCAGGAAATAATAACCCTCGGTCACAGGTGATAGATATTACGGAAACACGCGTCTTCAGCAATGAAGACCAAGCACCAGCTGCAATAGCAACAACAACGGACAGTCTTCAAGCTGTCGAGAACCCCATTCCTTCGTTTAAAACCTCGCTTTCTACACCTTCACCTTCACCTTCGCCTAAACGCAAACAGCGTGCTTCGACTAGCTTATGCATTTTTGACGAGCCAAGCCGGAATCAAATGTTTGAAAGGTCTCAAGCACCTTCTCCCACGCCTGCACAGCGCTCTAAAACATCTACAGGTGCAACTTCAACCTCCTGGGCACCTCCTAAGTTAAACATCTGGCCATCGCCAAACTTACCTAAACCAGTACTCCGCAATGATACCGCACAACTCTTCAATCCTCAAATATCTACTATCGAGCAGGTCTCGAATAATAGAACTCAGAATACTAGAAATGTCACGCAAAGGCCACATACGTCTCCTCTCCAGGGTCCTCCGATTCAGGCATCAGCATCAGAAGGATCGCCTTTATTGCATCATACTCACTTGACATCGCCAACCTTAGGCCGTCGCTCACCAGGGATTGCTTCTTTGCGGAGAAACCCTAAACCCTATCGTGGTCGGCGACACACTGTGGGAGTTGCAGCCTCCGATGACGATAATGACATGGGAGGCACGCGCATGATTAATCCAGGGCTCTCACAGACACGACCACCCACGCTATTTGAAACGCCTGTTCCGGATTTAGCACCGCCGCCAGAGTCTATGATTCCGGAAGATGTCGGAAGCTTGGGCCAACTTCCGCTGTCACCTCAGTCACCAAGCAGGACTCCAAGTAAAAGAAAAAGACGGGAAGAGGAGGAGGAGGGAAATGACGGAAATATAGACATGGAATCATCCCAACGTCCAGTGTTTGTATGCTCTAACAAAATTCTTAATGAAACGGCTGATCGATTGGAACGAACCTTGTCATTTGCCAACTTTGAAACAGACACTTCCAACAACGGTCTACAAGCACACTCTTTGTCTAGGCACATTGAAGAAAGTCATCCTCCCAAACGGGCCAAGACGACAATGATGGGTAAGACTGGAGGAGGTTTAGCCAGGAGAAGTAACAGCGCAAGTGTAGCTATTACTGCAAGTAACTCCTACAATTCTAGTAAACTAGTGAACGCTCCACGGCTGGCTAGCATTCCGGTACTGCTGCCACCTTTACCACCACCCCCGTCATCTCCACCAACCCCTTCAGCAATGCAACCCCAGACGCCGCAGGGGATTGTGATCCAGCCATGGCAGCACAATGAGATGTTTGGTCACTCTAATAAAAGCGGTGAAAATAGTAGTGATAGTGATGGTGTAAATTCTAGTACAGATCTATGCAGACAACCATTGCCGCACCTGTCTCAGTTTTTAGTCCCTCGACATATGTCATCGCCATTATGGAAGCCCTCGACCGACATTTCTCTATCACTTAATGGGTCTTCACCATCGTCTTCAGAAAATCAAGCCTCTGAATTACGGTCACAACAGCAACAAGAAAATATTGAGCAAACTATGGCACCACCTTTGGGACCTTATACAACACAGCAGCAGCAGCAGCAACTTCCATCTAATCAAATTATAACACATCAAATGGTTCAGGGCTCTCCTTCTTCAGAAGCCCTTGTTGCCGTAGAATCTGATTCATCTAAAGCTAAATCAATTGTACCTTTAGAGAAATTTTCCATGGACTGTTCAATTGAGCCTAGTCAACTGGTGAATTTGCCGGCCAAGAATAAGAATCCCAAGTATAGGGTTGGATTATCAAAATATGCACCTGTGGACTCTTTACATAAATATCTTCGGAAATAATAATTATTAATAATATAATTAACGGTTAAAAAAATCAATTAAATAATAGTTACACAAAAATAAAAATCTATACATGTATGGGGTTAGGGAAATAATGCCGAGGTTTTCAATCAACCTGTTCAAAAAACCAGCCGTCAAACTCAGCATGCACTGGTTGTGTGTCAATCTCAGTTTCTTCAAAAACGTGGAACGAGTCGACGGACTTATAAGTGTAGAGGAAATTGTCAGTTGCACGATAACACCCGGCGCGCAATGTTAAACTGCCAGGATCATCAGCAATGGTGTAGAGTTGGGGAAGTCGAGGGACAAGCTCCATGAGGTCTGTGGTGTATACACGGGAATCCAAGAGATGTTCCTCCTTATCCTCGGGTTGAAGTACCTGGCCAGCCAAGAGAACGAGGGTTTGGCGCATCGACTTTGGCGGGTTACGGAGGAGTCGCTGGAGCGCAGGTGACGCGTAGTGGAACCGATGGAAATCGACTTTTAAGAATTCGAGAGCAGGAGCAGAGCCCAATGCATGAAGTAGGGACTCATAAAAGGTGACGAGGAAATATAGCCGGGTGTACCGTCGAACGTTTGCCGGAGAGTACGCCACTGCGGGATCAAGTAAGAGATTCTCAAAAGCGGTGACTGCGTCATGGGCAGTGGCCGCAGTGCCGGAAAAGTGGAGTGATACTGCTACGGCGGTGGTACTGGATGAAAAAAAGTGGGACGAAGAAGTGGGGGTAAAGCCATTGTGGGACTCAGTCGACTCGCATGACAAAACAGAAGCACGCGAAACAACATCGCCAGCAGTGGGCACCATCGGGTCAAAGACGCCATAGACAGGCTGCTGATATTCAAGCAGGTGCTGGATGTCGGTGCGAGAGAGAGGTTCGCCCACTGCCTCGGCGTAAGCAGCCTCCATGAGATACTTGAGTGTTACATCGTCTGCTGGTGTAAAGTCGGCAGAGCCTGGGGTGGAAAGCCCATCAAACTCTAGTGCAACAACTCGAAGGTTGGGCATGGCGCGCAGCGCCATGCCAGCATTGGCAAGAACCGCGGTCCACGCGGAAAAGGCCAGGTCGAGGGTCGTGATTCTGCCATAAAGATCTGGTGTAAGTGGAAAGGGAAGCTGTGGGAGCTCCACAGTAGAAGGAGTTAAAGGGAGGTCCATCGAGTGAACTGAGTCGATAGGCCCTAGCCCTGGAGAGATTTTAAGATGGGATAGATTGGGGAGGTGCAAATGTGGAGCCAGCTCCTTGTACGTTTTGCTGGAAAGCGCGTGGAGCGCAGTGACTTGAGGGAGTGAAAGAGGGAACTCGGGATCAATGTAGATGTAATTATCATCGTCGTCCTCTTCCTCATCATTGTTATCGAAAGAATAGTCGTGGAAGTCTGCACCAGCTGTGATAATGCACTCGGAAACAGTAGGTGGAAGCTGCGAGAGATATTCAATGGAGCTGTGCATTCTGGGGCCTGGGAGCTGCAGGTGGATCGGAGCAGCGAGCCACTCGAGGTTGGAGAATGATTCTATACTTGCAAGGAGAGCAGCGGCGGCAGGGCCCACAGTATGGCTAGGGCGAGTTGGGTCAGGGATAATGCGCAAGCGCTGAAGACGGGGCATGGGGGATGTTAGGAGGGCAGGAGAAGGAGTAGAAATGAAGAGAGTAGTAGAAGAGGCATTGCTGCTTGTGCTGGGAGAAACCGGGTCTGGATATTGGGACGAAAAGTAGCAGCCGCCGGCGGCGCATGCATCCGAGTCGACAATGGCAATATCAGTTGCATAGACGAGCTCGGAAAAGCGGCGCAGGGTAGTGAGTTCTGTGAGGCCGAGCTTGAAGGGGATCTTTTCAGCTCGCTGGCCAATTGACTTGTAAAACTTGGAGTCAAGTAAGGTTTCGATGAAGAGGGCATCGATGGGGCCATCTAAAACAACGCTGTTTAATGCAGGGAAGACTGATATGGGAAGCTCTGGGAGGTCGAATGGATCCAAGGGGTCTGTAGAAATTACAAGGTCGCGGATGACATGTGGAGCGAACCAGGAGAAGTTTGTTGGCCGCAGAAGAGCCTTGAATGGGAGGGTGTGATGCATTGTGGCGGCTGCGATGGTGGTAAGTTCTGGTCTTTCATTGTCCACGTAATGGAATTTAGTTTCAGCTGTGGAGGCCAAGAACTCAAGCCGGAGCTGGCGTTGGACGCGGGCTCTGCGCCACGACAGCGGGACGCAAATGCGGCGGAGAGATGTGCATGTTTTGGCGAGGTTTTGGGTGTCATAGGTGTTAAGATGGTCGGCGATTGCACGGACAATGTCGTCAGGAAGAGATTTAAGAGAGACAGGGGAGCTGGGGAAATCCTGTGAGACGCCAGATATGATGGTTGAGCTCACATTGATGGGGCTGTTTGGAGGGATGGGGAGAGTTGGTTGAGTGAGTTTTTGGAGGGATAATTGTTGAGAGAGCAAGTCGGGAGAAGTAGCAGGTTCTGCAACAGGCTCTGCAACAGGCTCTGTAGCAAACTCGGTTGTAGACTCTAATGTAAGAGCTGGGCCTAATGTTGGGCGGTCAGTCACAACAGATTCTGCAGAAATGGACACTAAGGAGGATGAGGATTCACAAGTAATGACAGGCTCGAGGGGTGCATCTACATGTTCTGAAACGGCAAGCTCTCGGGCTGCGACAGGCTCCAGAGTTGCAACGGAGCCATTGTGTAAAGTAGTGATTGAGGAAGGGGTTGGAAGGATAATTTGTTGTATTTCCTTATTATCTTGTTCTTCTTGTTCCTTTTCTTTTTCCTCTTCGTCATCATGGTCCTTATCGCTACAGCTGCTACTGGGGTCTATGAATCTGACAGAAGCAGAAGCCTCGATAGGAGTGATTGGGCTTTCTTCCACATTGCTGGTAGCAGAAGAAGAGGATGCATTGTTTATAATTTTTTCTAGACTCCCCCTGAAAATCTCAGTGTCTAGCCGTTCGGTATCGAAATGGACGGTTTTAAAAACATCAGAGCCGATCGAGTCTGTTTCATCGTCGTCCGAGTCGAACGAGCATTGGGTTTCTGTTTCAAGAGGAGAGAACTGGCTATTTACATTCCATGGCGAGGTGACAGAGGTGACAAAGGCATCTGAGTAGGAAGTGATGAAGGAGGTATCTTGCATGTCGTCGGACTCGTCGTCGTCGAATCCGTCGTCGTCCGAGTCGTCTGAGTCGTCTGAGTCTTCGCCGTATGCTCCCAGAACCAGGTGCATGCGGCCGACTACTGCATCTAAATCATGGCAGAGACCTCGGAGTTCGACCACCTGAAATTGGTCGAGCGACGGGGGCAGGGAGTCGAGTAATAGCAGGGCATGTTTTGAAGCTACGGCGAGCTGGTGCCGTAAAATGGCAAACGGGTCTGCAGCCATTTTGTGTAGATTGATATATATATAGGAATATAATGTGTTTACTATATGTGAAGATTTAAAAAAAAAGGAACAGAAAGAGAGGGGGAAAAAAAGGAGTGTGTGTGGGAATATGGGTAAATATATACATTTATTGATATATCTCATATATATGGATAGACCCAAATAGAGAAAATAAACAAGCGCACCGCACAGAAAAAAATAAAAAACCTAAAGCTTCAATTTTTTCCCAATTCCTACTTTACCCAAACGAGTCTGTTTTTCCTGCAAGTGGCCGCTACCTGAGTGCTGCTAGTTGCTGCCAAAAACCACTATAATACATCACTTTATGGCTGCAGGCACTTCCATTGAGCGTTAAGGTTAGAACCAAAAAAATAAAATATAGGAAAACAGGCCCCGATGACGAAAAAAAGTCAACGGACGCGAACCAAAAGACTGCACGCGCTTTCGCGTTTCCAAGGACTTTTTCAAAAAAAAACTCCAGCAGCAAAGTTGAACAAAAGTCCCTAGAAAGAGATACATGGATGTATATGTTTTACACCTGCGTGAAACCAGCTGCTCGTCGCGCCTGTGACGCAAGGCACCTGTTATAATAAAGAAAAACAAGAAAATACGGTTGCGAAAGAGATGTGATGATGATGGCTGGGCTGAGTTGTCGTTTTTGTTGAACACGAGCTTCTTTAAAATCTGCTTGCGCGAGAAATCCCGAGATCAAGACGATAGGGAAGTATTTGATTTCTTTTTTCCAGCCCGTTAAATCTATTTACATATTTTTTCAAATGTGCTGAATCGGAGCTAATCTAAGAAGAAAACTGTGGGAAAAAGAAAAAACCCAGCTATAAATGACTGAAATTCACGTGGTCAAGCTTGATCAATGGTCCAGAGTCTGAGTATATTCAACTTTTATACGTATTATAATAAGGTAATTTTTCAATTGAAAAAGTGAACTGATCAATATACATTTGTTAAGAAAAATACGGAAATAATACATCAAATGATTTTCACACATGATATTCTAAAGGGAAGATTTCCTCAGTCTTCACAAAAAATATCTGGGGAGAAAAGGGGGAGTGGAGGAAAGAAGTTAAAGAAGAAAATAATTGAATTTGAGCAAACCTCAACTTTCTGTCCACTTAAGCATACTCCACCCAGTGTTGATTAGAATGGCCCTTTTGGAACACCCACATAAGCGCACCCGACAAAACCAGCGGGAAAGAAAAAAATAAGCCAGCTAAATGGGCCTCCAACCAAGTTGTAAGAGTGGTAGTATTACGAGATAATTGTTCGCTTATTATATCTCGGTAAGTTTTTTTGTTTTTTTTTGTTGAGATCTCTCTACAAATGTTAAGGTAATTGCTAGTGTTATCTTAGCTTACTGTTGTGTTCAACCAACACAGATCTTCTAAACGGGTAAAGAAAGAGCTTATATTTCCTGAAACCCCCCAAAAAAGTCCATTAAGCTTAGTTCCAATTACAAGAAAGGCTTAGTTCAATACACAAAAAACAAAACATTAAAACAGCTTTTTTTGAGGGGGGAGAGTCTAACGGTCAAATGTTTTAAGAACTAAAAAAACTGAATCCGCAGATAATTGGTCAAATAATATAGATAAAAATATAGAGACCTGCACTTTGGATTTTATTAAATGGACAGTGAAAAAAAGTAGTACATAGATCTTTGTTTTTATTTGATTGCTTTGATGGAAACCTTTTAAAGACATGTGAATCTGTAAAAATTGAATGCAACAATAAAAAATTCAAGAAAGGGGTAAAAAAGAAAAAAAAACTCTTTTGGGTGTAACGTAGCATAGAATAACGGAATATGATCAAACACTTTTCGGATGAAAACTCAAGAAGTATTCTCTGGTTGATTTCTAGAGCGGAGAGAAGTAGAAGTCTTAAGCTTATTGTAAATTAAGAATATTGAACAAAAAAAGTGTGTTGAAAAAATATTTTAAAAGTCAATAATATAAGAACCTCTACTAAAGATTCAACCCCTCAAAAATCTTTAGTACTTTTTTTGTCTTTGGAGAAAAATCTCCTTTTGATGTTTTGTTTTTCTAGAAAATAACTCAAATCATGATAGAACTATGCTTTTTTCCCCTTAAATGAAGGGTTTATTTACAGGTTAGACTAAATGTTTTTCTTTTTTTCAGTACGTTTTTCAAAAAAATAACTATTCTTTTTTTGGTTTTTTGTTTTCTTTTAATTTTGCTTCTAATGTCAGGAACGGTTGCTCTCCCGTGGATTGCTGTACCTCAAAAGCAATATCCCAAATAACTGAAAAAAAATTAGCTATAATGAGCCTAGTTTCTAAAATGTAGAAGTAGTTCTAGCAGCTCACGATATCCAGGAGAATAATAAGGGTAGGATTAACAGTAAGAAAAGCCCTTCAAGTCCATTGAGCAAAATATGGCAAGCAATATAACAACTGTTTTTGGGCATTGCTTTTTTTTGTTGATGCTCCTCCATCCCTTGGATCCAGATATGACATGTAATACCTTACATCATTACTATTACTGCGATGCTGATATTCACTGAAAGAGAATTTCGGCTCTACTCTGTTACTACCCTGCTTCAGTCCGCATCTTTATTAACGCACTGAGGATGCAAAAGAGAAGAGATGGAAGAAGAAGAAGACCAGCAAGCCCCAAACAGAAACATACCAATACGGAACACCAAGAGAAAAGAGGAAGCCACCGAAACATTACTTTTTCCTGCTGCAACCGTGTTAATGTAGCCATAGATGGCTTTTTAAACTTTCCCCAAGAAAGTATGCAACAATCCATGGTCCTCGTATAGTTTCTACCCGCTCACCCGCTCAGCCAGTCTCTTAAAATCAACATGCTAAGCTCTTTTCAGTTGCTGTTCCGTCAAAGTTCCTGCAGACACTGGGATATCGATTCAAGATGGTCTCTGCGCAGGGACCGAAAAACAAGACATATTCTGGATCCTTCCGTCGTGTAATTTATGGACCAAGTAGTATAACTAAATACTAGCAAAGTACATAGGAAAAGAAGAAGCGAATAACGTTATAAATATATATAACGAAAAAAACGTACTTCGTCTTGAAGGAAGGAGGTGTTTGTTCTTTGTGGAAGCTGCTTAAGTGCCTAGTAAAGTATATTAAAAGCTGATGATCTACCAGTCTATATAAAGTTCTTTACATATCCAAGTCCTCCAAAGACCAAGAGCCCTTTTTCCGCGTAGGAATAAGTGATTACAATCCAGATGCTGATTTTTTGTAATATTTTTTACGTGGAAGTATGATATTTCGTCCAGACATTTGCTATATTTGGCTCACCGAATTTGTTTTTCTTGGGTGTTGGTCGTCGGAGAGTGAAAAAAAATAACGCCCAACTCTCTTTGGTGTTGATTTTTTCCCTGCTCCCCCTTGTGCAGTTTAAATTGTTGGGCCATGAAAAAACCTCGTATATTGATCGCCATGGTTCAACTAATAGGTTTGCCATAAAGTTTTTTTTTTTTTCACCTTCATATATTCATTCCCTTGATATGAATATTTCTTCTCTAGCGTATTTAAAAAAAGAAAACAATTGTATTGCTCCAAGACCAATTCCCATGTTATCACAATGACCTTTGTATATCTAGTCATTAGTACTCATGTTTAGTCGTTTTTGACCCATTATCAATGAATCCATCCTAAACCCCCGAATCCTATTCATCTGGACCTTAGTCCCTTTAATCGTTATCTCTCCATCTTCTTATTCCCACCTCCCATTCTTTTCCCCCCTGGTTTTCCTGGCGACATCTTAATTTAAGTCCTGGCTTCTACTAGTATACCTTTGATCGACGTAGGTCTGGGCCATTAGTCTCGGATCCCTTGATCATTTCCGGTTAGTCAGGTCCTTTGGAGTTTGGCTCTAAGCTTGTTCTGGCTTCATGGTAATCAACGTAAAATCTAATAAAAAAAAAAATAGGGATAGTAAGCGTTGCTTTTATTACTATCAACAATGGAGCCTGGACGTAGGCTACTTTTGGTTTATAGAATGGTGACCTAGCGCTCTTCGTATGCCTATGGATCTGATATTTTTTTTGACCTTTTGCTTTAATAACCAGAGTTTATGATATAAAGTAAAAGCTTTAACCAAAAAAAAGAAAGAAAAGAGTTTTAAAATACGGTTACCCGATAATGCGGCCTTAGGTTCCGCTTTTTTAAATCTGGGTCTTTTGCACAAAACAGTTGAGAAAAGCTGATACTTTTAGGCATTTTGAATTCTTCTTGAATATACTTGATCTTCCAGCCATTGTCACATCATTTTTTCGCTGCTCTGGACTTTTGTTTGAACCTTTTTCAAACAGTGCAAAAAAACCTTGCGAGTAAAGTTTTCATGCGGGCTGCAATTTTAGTACCCAGCTGGTTATGTCGACAATTTGCACGCCCAACAACGTCGTTCTTAAATCTGCAATCACGTGAATTTCAGTTGCGGATTTTTTTTTTGGGTTTGGACATGTCCGTTTGGTGATTTTGCAATTTTTTTGCTTTTTGGTTTCGCGTATAGCGATCCAGCCCACTAATAAAGTGCTGGACAGAACCTATTGTTAAGCGTATTTAATAATATTTCTAATAATATCCGGTGACAAAATCACAAAATGTGAATGTGGTGGTTTCTATTTTTATAGATCAAAGTTGGAAAAATCATGGCCCGTAGAATTAAAACTTTTTCTTTTTCTCAGGTTTCTCTGCAAGTCAGATCAGACTTTTATCTGAGTTAGAGAAGCCATTAGCCGGTTTATATTGATATTTTCAAATTGAAAAAAAGCGAAAACAAATAAAACTCGGACTTTTCAGACGCTGATTTGTGACACATTATTGCACGAAACGTGGCAATTATATCACCTAGTTATTTTCTCTTCAGAGTTTCTTCACAGGTTTTTATATGAACTATTGTATATCTCATTGGTATCAAAAAAGATACAAAGCATATATTATTTTCTCCCTTTTAAACAGTTGAAAAGGTCTTCAATTCGATAGTGTAGAAAAAATAAGTCTTTTCGCGTTCTATTTACCCTTCAATAATTGTAGCCACTTACACCAATGACTCCCAATGCACTGTATATTCTCTTTTTTGATTACTATAGTTTTATATACAAATTTATACCATTGTTGAAAGAAAGAAACCCTCCCAGTCAAGCCATGCAAGTATCGCAATGGAAAGCGTGCGCATACACTGACGCAGCCTTGTATCTCATGACGATCAAGTGTCAACCCTATTCTTATTTACCGCTTTTAACAGGTCGCATCAGAACAAACACAAAGAATATCTTGGTGATAGTAACAGTAGGCCATATCACAGCTTTGTATCTATTCACGTAGCACTTACCAATCTTTTATTTCACCCTTTTTATCATGTGGGATATATTAATTTGGTTTATCCAGTCTTTTCATTTCCCTTTCCCTGAATCCCTAAAATGGCTTTTTTCCTTCTGCACTCGTTAAGACGATTCACTCCATTCAAAAACATTCAATTAAAATCATTTCCATTGAATGACGCACTTTAGATCACGGAGTATTTCTGGTCATGACAAACTTAAAGCAGCCACGAGAGAAGCTTTTTTGCTCTCCACGTTTTTCAAAACTCAAATCCAAACTACCCTCAAAAAACCATCGAGTTCTTTAAACCAGTTATTTTTTCATTTGATTTTTAGTTTAACAGAAAGACTGATGTTTTAACCATTTTAGGCCCTTCAACTTCCCATTAAAGTTAAACTTTTTCTCTCTCACATGCCAGATTTCTTGTTAGAATTAAGTTGCATTATCAGGTAAAACACAACATCCCAGTCACATGATCTTATCTTGATAAAAAAAGCACAGGCTCAAACGTCTCTCGAGCAATCGAAAAAACTCAACTTTTGTCTTTACAATTAAATTATTTTCTATATCATAAAATATAAGCCAAAAAAAAAGAAAACAAATAAATCAAGCAATTAGACTATTAAACAAAACTATTAAACAAAAAAAAACTTTTAAAATCCCTTTTCATCTTCTTCTTCCCCTCAATAATCACTGTGAAGACTCTTCTTCTCCGCCTGTAATTCGAGTCTCTTCATTTTCTTCTGCTGCAGCATTCGTCCGCCCAGACCCAGCTCTGTTGCGACCGTGCGTGGCCGCCACTGCCTGCTTTTGCCCACCACTTGGCGCCGGCGTATGGTTAGCAGAAGCATGCAAATGTCCCACGCTTGTCTTTTTGCCGCGGCGCAAAGTGCTTGGACAAAAGTCGTTGGCCTCAGGGACCATCTCGCACTTGTCGGTGCAGCCAATATTGGCCTTATAGCAGGGACAGATTGACGTGCAGTAGCCCACCACTCGGTTGCAGATGCAGTACAAGTGGTTTCCGCGGGTGAGGTGTTGTCTCGTCAGCCCCTGCGTGATAAGTTTGGTGTCAAAGTCCGGCTTGGGGGGCCGTAGTTCTTCCTCTTCACCCTCACTATCTTCATTTATAGCACGACTTTTCCCATTTCTTCCTTTATTGTCGTTGCCATCATCATCATCCTCCTCATCATCATCTGGAATATAGATTGTTTCCAGCATCGGGACATCTTCAAGACATCCAGTGAGGTACACATTGTCGCTAATCTTCTCAATCTTTGCCTCAATGATTTTGCGCAGGTAAATACGATAACGCTGCAAGTTGTCGAGAAACTTGGACAAAATCTTTTCATCTACATCGTTGGCAAATGGCGAAATGCGCTGCTTGGCCACCCGGCTATTGATGAGCGTTCCGTGTCGAAGATACGCCACCGACAAGTCTTGGAACAAAATCAAGTTCCCGTACATGTTGCGCTTCTCCATGGTAATGGTCTTGACCATCCACGACGCGCGCTCGGAGAGACCCTCGTAGTACCGCCGAGGGTCCGGTTGTTGCGCAAGAATCATCGCCCCAGAACTGCCATTTTCTTCATTCGCTGGTTTCCCGGAAGATCGCGCCGCGCTGCCCTCATCATCGCCCACAGCCGACCCTCTACGCAACAATGCTCCAGCAGCTGTGCTCTCGTCATCATCGTCTTCCAATAAATCCGAGGCCGTGGGGGCGGCAGACACCATGCTGCGGTGCGGGGTGGGAGCCCCGGACCCAGAGGTGGGCGAGTTTTTGACGCTGGGAGTAGCTGATTGAATGGTGCTCGGAGCTTGGTCGTCATCCGTGTATCGCGGATATTGCGCAGATGTTGTGGACTGCTGCAGTTGCTGCTGCACGTTTTTCTTTAAGGGGCGTTGGCTGGCTTGTTGCTGCAACGCCGTGTGGCTTGCATCGCCGTTGCTTGTAATGGCAGTGTTGCCGCCTCTGCCGCTGCTGCTGCCACCACCAGTACCACCTTTACGCAAATCAGAGCGTCTTGCCGCGGGGGATACTGATCGGTCAGACGAGTAGCTCCGGCGGTGCTTTTTATGTCTGTGCTGAGTTTCATGGTGCGAGGTATTGGCAGTTTGTTGTTGAGGAGGAGGGGGAGGCCGAGTATTAATGGCGTGGAATCCCAGACGTTGGTGTTGTTGTTGCTGCTGCATTGGCTGCTTTTTGCTGCCAGTATTGGAGCTGTTGTTACCTCCTTCCCGCCACACAGACTTCCCTGCAGGTGCCGCGGCGGATGAAGACCCCGCAGCAAAAGAGGAATAGAAAGAACCAGAGGAATTCGAGCTGGTTCCTCCGGGCTTGGAGGCGCCTGAGACATTTGGTGCTGATGCGTCTTGCTTGGACAAGCTTACGCGTTGCCGCGAACGCTCTGAACCTCGGTATTCGGTCGAGGTGCGATTAATGTCGTTATAATATTCATCAGTGTCGTAACGGTCATTGTTATAATGATGGTGGTGGTGGTAATGATGGTGGTGGAAATCGTAGTTGCTATTATTTTCGTCGTTAAGATTGTCTTCATTGTATCCGTTCGATTGGTTGCTGTCGTCGTCGTCGTCTTCGACATCAAAGTCGTCTGAATCGGGGCGTTCATCACGGTGCGCCGATCGCCGCTTGGTGCCACGGGGCCCCAGCTTAGAGCTCTTAGCAAAACTGAGTCCCTGGGCGCGAGAGAGAGCAGTAGAGGCTGGTGTAGACAGGGTTGCATGTCGAGATAAAATGGATTGTAGGGTGGAGTTGCTTTTGACGCGTCCAAGAACGGAGACTGCGCTATGTTCGACGGCAGCCGTCAGTGCGCCGACCACCTGCCACAGATCCCTTACTTGTTGCTGTAGTGCATTAAACTCTTCAAGAGTCGGCCCTCCAGGGACCGTTATAGTGTCTGGTGTTATTTTGACTTCGGAGTGGACTCCCGTGTTGATGGTGGCAGTAGTTGTTTTTGTGGTGGTCGTCTTTGACGGTGTATTTATGTCTACTTCATCGTTTGTGGATTTCTTTGGCGTGACTAGCGCTGGCGGTGACAAGAGAACTGGGCCATTGGCGGGGCCATTGGCGGACGCAGGGGCAGGTTCTGACGTGGCTACAGCAGCCTCAGTTTTTGTGTCTGGTCCTGCAGATGGCGAGGGCGCGGATCGAGGGGAAGGCGCTGTGGAGGGAGGTTGGGTTGGTGGAGAGGGGGGCTTTTGTACCAGCCCAGGCTTGGTAGGGCTTTCAGGCAGACTTTGGTTAGGGGTTTTGGCAATACCGCTGCTGTCACTGTTGCTTGATTGTGGAGATGATGAGGACTCGTCAGGTTTAGAGACAAGTGATGTTGTACCTGGATCACGGGTTGCTGAGACCCGATTGTCTGGGACACTGGGGGTGTTTGCAGTTACCGAAGGCGCAGAGACTTGTTTTTCTTGCAGAGCTGACAGGACATCTGCGGCCGCGGATGCCGCGGCCGTTTCGTCGTCGGCCTCGTTGGGGGTGGAGGATTTAGGCGGAGCCCTGGGGGAGCCAGAAGCAAGAGCCTGGGGTGTTTTTGGTGGACGGGGGTCAATCTCCGAGTCTGCTGAGGTTGCTGCGCCGTCCTTTTGTGGCGAAGAATGCTGCGCGGGAGCCACGGGCTCCGCAGAGTCCGCGAGGTCCACCATGCTTCGTGTTTTTGGGGTTGGGAGGGCAATGGGATCTGGCGAGAGAGGGCTGAGGGACCGGTGTTGACGGGGAGGGGTGTTATGAGCCAACGTCGTTCAGTGGATGCTCGTAAGACTTGGCCGAGTTCTATTTGGAGGGAGGGGGTTCTTCCAAGTATGTTGGATCTTGGTGAGTGTCTATGAGTGAGAAGGCTGTGTGAAAAAAAGGCCCCCTGCAGATGGGAAGGATTGCGAGAGGGTACGTGGATGGATGAGTATGGAGATGTGTGTGTGCGCCAGTATATATTAAAAATCTATCCTGAAAAGAAAAAAACCCTTTGGAAGGTCCTTAAAAAAAAAGGGGGAGAAGGAGGTGGGAAAAGAAAAAAAAAATCCAAGGGGAGGCGAAGAAACCTCTAAAAAGGCAGCCACAGACTCTGCTGCTTTGTCGGTTGTTGCTGCTTTGTCTTCTGCTGCTGCCCGCTGCTTTTCTCCTACTGCTGCTGAGTCGCTGCGTGCTGCACAGGCTGCGGTGTGCGACCGGGCACCACCCGTTGCGCAAGCCAGCCATCCCCGTTCGGAAACCTCCGTGGCTGCAAGCCGTCGTGTTTGGCCGCCAGCCAGGCGCTCCTCGCAGGCGACCTGCTGGCCTCAGTCCTTTTTTTTTTTTGGGCTCGACAGCCAACCAATCCTCCCCGTAGAAACCAACCGGCAAACCAACCGGCTAGCCAACCGACACGTCCAGTCGTCCAGCACGAAAAGAAACCACTCAACCCTCCTCCAACGCCAGCGGCCACTTGGGGAGGCTCGCTGAAACCCCTCCAGAAGATATTCCTAGAGCCCCTTTCTCTCTCGCTCTTTCTTCTCCACCCATCTCTCGTCACCCCCATCTCCCACTCCCTTCGGGGCATTGGCCACTCGTACCGGTTCTGGGCGTTATCGGCGTTATCCTATCTGCTTATCGATTAAGGGAAAATAAAAAAAATTTTAAAGTAGTTACGTTATTACCTACTTGGTAATTATTATTACTATTTCATTTTTTTTCAATATACATAACGTAGCAACAACAACTAAAACAAATTCCACTTTTATTTCTCATTTACATTCTTATTTCTAGCCCCCTTCACTCAATATGAAGTGTAATAAAAGGAAGATCCTCAACATCATTGTCCTCGTAGTCATCCGCACAAATCTCAAACACAAGCGTCTCTACGTGGCTACCAAGCGGCTTGCCGCTAACCTTCTCCAAAACGTCCGTCATCTTCATCGCCAACCGCGGCTTGTGCTTCCCAATCAAAAAGCTGGCATACAATAACGTCGAGCCAGAAGACATCATTGAAATCTTCAGACCCTCCTCCTTCTCAAACTTGGCAAGCAGCTCTCCCAGCGTCGGGTTCCCGTAAACGTCAAATCGACTCCAAATCTTGTCGACCGCCTTCTCATCGCCAGCGGCATTGATCTTGTACTTGAACTTGGCCGAGGCAACCGGCTCAGAAAACCCAAAAAAGGGAAGTGCCAAATTGACAAACCCATTCTTAAAGTCCTCAAGTGTCTTCTTCTCTCCATCAACAATCTTGTAAAGCTCAAGGCACACAAGTCCCGTCACAAGCGCCGTCGTCGTGGCAATGGCTGGAATAATGCGACCAGCAATGAACTTGGTCTTGAGACGATCCGCAGGCTCAATCTGGTAGCAAATGGCTCGCAGGTTTGACGCAGCGGTAATAAAGTCAATATGGTGGTTGCTGTCGTCGTCCTTCTCAAACTCAACAACATCAAGCTTGAAGCCCGCAAGAGAAGAAGGCGACGGTAACTCTTGCTTCAACTTCTCAATCACATCAGTGTCATCATAAATGTTCTTCAGCTCATTCTTGTCAGAGTCGTTTTCCTCAACCTGAATCTTCACGTTGGAAGCAGGAGCAAACTCAGGAATCTTGGTCTTGGCAATCACTCGCTTGTAAGTCTCAATATCAGCACCGCCCTTCAGTCCATAGTTGAACGCACGCAGATTCGCTGCAGCAACAATAAAGTTGAAGTGGTCCTCGTCGTTAATATCAAACACTGCCGGACTAGGTGCTCGCTTAGGACCTGACCAAAATGGAGTCCCAGTAGACGTAACTGCATCCTTGGGGAAGTTGTAAAGCAGCTGCTTAATGTCATTCGTAAACTTCTTCTCAAACTCAAGACGAGCCCACGAAATGCACTCCTCAAATGTAAGAGGTCGCTCATCTACAAGGTACTCCTTAAGAACCTCGAGCATAGACTTTTGATCACCGCTCTTCTCCAAAACATTGGTTGTAAAGTTGGGGTCAGACAAGTAAAGGTTCACCGTCTCCGCATTGTCCGTAAAGTACCCTTGGAACAATGACTTGGCCCAGGCAATAGTATGGTCAATCTTATTGGGGAAAGATCGCAGAGTACACAAGGGAATGCTCTTCTCAGGTGGATCCTGCGAGGACGAGTATGACTCTGTCAAGTATGGATAAACAACTTGAACATTTCCCTTGGTACCAAGGGTACCACTTTCCAAAAGCGGCTTCTTGAAGAAAACACATCGGCGATCCACATAAGTACGCGCATCAACATTATCAAGGGCATTCGTAACAAAGTCAAGCTGCTTCCAAAAATCATCATCAAAAATATTCTCAGTCTCGTTGCCAACCTTGTCCTGCTTGGCCTCAATGTGATTAGCCAAATCGCCATTCATGGCAACAACTACAGCCGCTGCAACCTCAGACTTTTGCTTCCCAACATCACGAGGGCGAAACAAAAACTGGCGGTTTAAGTTACTCTTCTCAATCGAATCGTTATCAGTAACAATGATCTTACCGTTGGGCCCACTGCCCAGTCCCATCAAGGCCCAGTTCTTCAGCATTTCGCAGCCAATAGCTCCGCTACCAACCAAAAACACCTTAAGATTCTGAACCTTTTCAATAAATGCCTTGCCAAAAACAGCAATCTGATTGTCGTAGCGAGTCCCCTGGGGAGCAACTAGCTCCTTTGTCAGCGTCACGTCCTTGGGCAAACTCTCCAGAGAGTCAAAGTACATCCACTGCTTAATGGGTCCAAACTTGCCAGAAACTCCCTTCAAGACCTCTTGTGCAACAAGGCCACCGAAAAACGCATTGACGGCAGGAATGTCACCCCGTGCTTGATAAGAAAGTTCTTTCACCAGCTTCTCATCCAAATCAAACTCGCCCAAATCCGTCTGAGACACCTTAACGGTCTGAGCAATGGCAACCAGCTCATTGGCATCTTCCTCATCATGAGGATGAGGAAGTCGACCCTCGTGCTTGTTCTGGAACCCTTGGAGAGCCAAAAAGGCAACGTGTAAAGTGTTTGGTCGGTCAAACTTGGCAAAGTCTGAAATCAAAAACTCTGGTGTCTTGATTTGCTGCTCCAGAGGTTGAAACGAAATCTCCACAGGGCGCTTGACTTGTGTATAAATACCACCCTTGACATAGGTTCCAAGACCCGAAACATCACCAATGTTAAACCCAAAGGGACCAGTCACCTTGACTTCATAATGTTGTTGGGGATCATTCAGCGCCTCAATACCCTCAACCTCCGAAAAGCGAACCCAGTCGCCATCCTGGAGTCCATGACGGTTGTCGTCGAGGCAGGCAACGTTGCCCTTCTCGTCAATATCTGAAACAATACCAGAGTGCGGCTCCTCGCCATCCTTATCAGAAACGACGAACTTGTCGCCAAAATCAACAAACACATTGCCAAACAAGCCACGAGTGTCAGTAGAAATGAAACCACGGCCAGTTTCGTGTGTGAACTTGTTGATTATAAGTTGGGTTTCAATTGGCAAGTTGGAGACAACAACAACCTGAAACTTTGAAAGAGTCTCCGGCGACTCAAGAGTGCTAAGGTCTCCCTCGAGCACAGAAATAGGGACGTACTGGTTAAGCTCGGAAAGTCTGGCAGCAGTGACCTTATCGCGTGGTTTGCCAATGTCTTCTGGGGTTAAGAAAAACTGTGATGAAAGGTCTTGAATTTGAGTAAGCGCGGGATCGTATAAAGTGATGCTCTTGACACCTGCAAGGGCCACGTTTTTGGCAATCTCAACACCAAGACCAAGAAGACCGACAATAAGCACATTCGATGCGCTCATCTTCTTCATGGCTTCAGCACCAAGAACATAAAGTTGGCGCGAGTATAGTGATTCATCAATTTCGCCCTCGCGTGGGTCGATATCCATTTTATCCTAATAACGCATTAGTGGCAAATCGTTTGTGGCAAATCATTAATCATTGGATACATACCGAAGACATGGTTTATAACTCGGGAAATAAAATCGCGAAAACGTAAACTAATTATAAATTGACGCAAAAAAAAAATATAGATATAAATCGACTAATTGATCGAAAAATAAAAGCTAGTCAATAAGAGATCGATAATAATTGTAATATAAAAAATAAAAGGGGGGGGGGGAGGAGAAGGAAGTAAAAAGAACAAAAGAAAGAGAATAAACGGCCTGTTGGTGATGGTTTTTGGTGGTTTTACATAATGTTCTTGCACGTGATTTAAGCTTACTAAGCATCACTCAAAGTCCGCCAAATTTTTTCCGCACGCGTTGAAAGCTCATCGAAAGCCCCACAGCCATCAACAACCAACAGAACAGACAAAAATGGCAAATTTACAAGACAGACGCCGGGTCCTCGGGCCTTCAGACACCCAGCAGCTCAAATTCAAGTCTCCAGATACTGATCTGATTTCACAGCTTAGCTCTACCGCTACCAAAAACAAAAAAGATTCGGCAACAATTAGACCGATTTTCATAAGGACAGGTCCTGTGGCCAACGCAAGCGGCTCCGCGTTTCTCGAAATCTCGGCGGACCCCTCCGATGTGATCCAGGTCCAAGTCTCCGTCCATGGCCCGCGACCGATTCGTGGATCTTTTATCGAAACCGGCCTGTTTAGCGTCGAGGCTAAGCTGAGCCCCTTTAGTGTCGATAACCAGAACCCAGAAACTTCCCAACATCGCAACAATGCGGGTTCCGGCGCCCCAGGCGGAGGTGCTATCTCAAGGCCAAACGGAACTTCGCCTTTAGAGCGCACGGTCGCCGCTTTTGTCGAAAGCTCTTTGACTCCTGCTGTGCGTCTAGAACAATACCCCAAGAGTGGAATAGATGTTTTCGTCACTATCCTGCGCCCTGGCAGCAACCCCAAGGCTCTTCAAGCTGCCTGTGTTAACGCAGCAACTGTCGCGCTTGTCGACGCCGGGATCGCTCTGCGCGATCTTGTCACTTGTGGTGCTGCGATTCTTACCCGCTCAGAAAAAGATGATAATAAAGTTGAATCCATCGTTGTTGACCCTGGTGTGCCTACTGTTTCTGGCCATCAACTCGACATGGCCGTTTCTTACATGACAGCTCACAACTCTGAAATTGTGGGTATGGCTGTTGACGGTGGCGTGCTGAGCCCTCAAATCTTGGAAACTTGTTTAAGTGTAACTCTCAAAGCTGCCAAAGATACAAGGGCCTTAATAAATGGGGTCCTGCTAGGTGAATTCAAATACAAGGAGAAAGTTATTTCGCAAGCTTTGTCTAGTCTGTTAAGTACTGACAATATGGATATAGACCAATAAAACCATAATAATCATGTCATCTTCTATTCATTCTATCTATATATCCCATAAATTTCATCAATTAATTTTATTCAGTCTTAACCGCTGTAAATGGCCGTAAAGCGTCTGTAACTCTTTGCAGGCGCGTTGCCAGTTGACCCACACTTTGATCAGATTGAAGCACTTCCGGTGCAAGATCAACTCCCACATAAACCTTGACGGCATAAACCAGTCTCTTGGTTACAACAGGATCCTCCAAATCCCAGTTTTCATTAACTGTGAGGGGTGGAATAAAGTCGCTGGCAACAAAAATGCGCTGCACAATTGGAAGCAGCTGTGTGCCCAAGGCCTTACCATCTCCTCCTGCAGACGCGCCCTTAATAGGAGTAGCAATCACCGTGAAAGGACGTGAAATCGCAAGACAGTTGTGCTTACCGTCATGATGATATCTAAATTGATAAACACCTGTAGTCCAAGGCAAAATGTCGCCTTTAAACACCACCTCACCAGAAGTTTCATTATTGGACTTGACTGTGTCAATGTGGTTTTCATAAGCAGTTGCATCAATAGCAGACCAGCGACCTTGCGATGAAATCTTAGTAACCTCTTCAGAATAATTATCAGTCAGCTTGTAAAGACCAATCCAGTCGCGATTCGAATGCTTAGGATCTGCAGTCCATTTGACAGTAATTTCAGTGCCATACTCAAATGTCAATGGCTGATCTTCATCAACAGAAGTATCGATTTTCAAAGAGTACTTGGAAGCATCGAGTCCGTGAAGATCTTCAGTAACTCTAACAATGGTGAGGCGAGCGGGGTATTCCTTGAGAAGAACCTGGGTTTCCTTAACAACATCTTTAACACCAGTAGTAAGTTTCTTTTGCTCCAAAAAGTTTTCCACAGCGGATGCAGTTTCGTGCAAAACCTTGTCAATAGAACCTTGTACTTTACGCACGGTGCTTTCCACTGGTGGGGGAATAATCTTGGCAGCTTCTGCAGCACGCTTAATAGTCTTAACAACACCTGATTGATCACGAATTTGACCACCATAAAGTTTCTGCATGTGTGGGTGCTCAACAAACTTAATGATGAAAATGACACCCAATGTCCAGAAAAATGCCAAAACAGTGACAATAAAACTTCCAGAAATCAAAGCAAGACCCCAAACTCCGGCAATACCGAAAAGACGCTCAGGATTGTTGAGATAGCGGTAAATGCCAGAGTATGTAAGGTTCTTGGACTTTTCAGGGAAAAAGAAATCACCAAAAAACCAACCAAACTCACCAAGAGACTCGTAGATAGAATAGCTTGTCCAAGTTTGTAAAGCAATCAACATAGCACCAATGATGTACTTAAAGGGCCAGTAGGGTCTGTCAAGAGGACTGTGAATATGACGAATGGAAACAACGGTTAAAGAGACATAAGACATGACAGTAGCAAAATTGTAGGCGATTTGCCATTGCTGGTATGCTTCGTCCGGAGTACGGCCATATTTAAGAAAAAGTTTTGTCAAAAACTTTTCCTGAGATTGCTTTCGGAGAGCATATCCAAATCCAAAAGAAAGAAGAGCACGCCAGAAAAAGGCATTATAAATCGCAAAAGAAGTCCAAGCAACAGTATGAGGTAAAAAGGTCAATAACCCTGCATAAAAGGCTGCAATAACTGTCAAGATATCGCTTACTCTGGTGACATGGAAGTTACCAAAAACCAAAAATGCGTGTCTTTCGGGAGTAGCCAAATCATCGTCATCAACAGCCGAAGAGTTGATGCCTCCAAAATGTGGCGGGGATGCCTGACCCTGAAGAGATTGGCGAAGCTTTTTGTGTGAGTCTGAGTCAAGAGTGGATTTGCGCTTGAGGGGTGCTGGTGGATTATACGTCTTCTCAATGTGAGGGTTTTCCACCAAAATGAGGAAAGCAAACTGGGCAGCATGGGCTAGGACAGAGGCAAAGAAAAGTGTATAGCTAGCCGTGATAAGACAGATACCGTAAAAGCCCGCATAACCAATCGAATACATAGGGTGCGGTGCCATCTCAAAAACACCATCAAAAGTAAGTTGAACATCCTCGAGGAAAAAGAAATCGCCCCAGTACCATGCAAAGTCCTTTACGACACGATGGGCATCGAGTTTGACCCAAAGATTGAAAAAGAAAAGAGTTAGGCCGGCAATGTAGCGGAAAAAAATCATGAAAAAAGGTTGAGATGTAACTGAAAAACATGAAATAGCCAGCATCATGTAGTTGGTGAAGTCGCTCATGAGAATCAGATCCACAACGTGCCTAAAAAGCAGCCAAGTGTTGTACTCATTGGGAGCAGCATAAAAGTCGTAGTCCTTACCGAGTTTTGTAGTGAAATCACGCTTGAGAAGAGGCTGCCAAAAAGTATTTGCGTTAGTCTTGTCAAAAATGTGATATTGGAGCGACCATTTGGTAAGACGCTTGTGGTTGGATTGTTGCGAAAGCAGCCAACCAATGCCAACATTATAGGCCAGGCGCCAAAAGGCAAACAGAACGCAATAAACTGGGATGCGCAAATATGAGGGCAGAACAAAATAAAGAAGCACATATGATGTGAGTACCGAAACAATAATCATGTCGGTAAGAGACTTTTTGATGCGAGGGTCAAACAAGGTCCGGACCATGTCTTCCGTTTCTGGAACGACAAATACGGTACCATCTGGGGTCCGTCCATAGATTTTACCTGATGATGGTGAAGATGGCTCTGCGGTTTTTGAGGGTTCATCAGGAATTGCAGTGGATGTTGCATCATTAGATTGACCCGGCTGTGATTGTAAAACTGGCTTTGCTTTGGTCTGGTGATGATCGGCACCAGATGCAGCCACACTTGGACTTTGTGAAGAGTCAGGTTCTGGACGAGACATGACTGGGGAGTAAAAGTGAAAGAAAGGATCGATAACAAAAGATATATACAGGTAATACTAGATGGTTTATGTTTTATGTAAAAAGTATAGAGTATGAAATGGAAATATACTATCCGTTGAATATATATCCAAAGAACCAAGAGAGTAAAAAGGGGAGGAAAGGGAAAGGCAAGAAATTTCCTCCGTTTAAATACCCAACTAAGATTTCGAAATAACAGCGTATTACAGGTGCGCTTTGTCCGGATCCCCCGGTGCTTATCGCGTGCGAATTATCACATGCTAAAATTTCACGCTTGTTTCTGTTGGGGAAATTTGTCAGGCCTCTCTTGTTGCCCATGGACACGCCGCACGAGATTTTGTGGAGAAATAGAAAAATTATCGCCCTATTAAACAAGAATCCAGCTCACCTTCTTCCCCCCAAAAATATATATATATATATACAGTTTTATTCTCATCAAGACTTGAAAGTGACAAACATTGGGTTGAATTACCGGTTGAAAATAATGTACATTTACCCTAGTTTTGATTGCTCGCTGTGCCAATGTCCGACCGCCGTGTGCGCTGTAACGTAGGCCTTGACTGCACATATACGTCCACGGTATCGTCAAAGGTCCCAGAACCAGCCATGGCACGCACATCCAATCGCCTGTATTTAACTCGAAGGTTTTTTTTGGCCTTTATATCGTCTTCATCCTCTCCATGGCCCTCAGATGTAGCTTCATTCTCACCTTCGTCGTCATCTTCTTTTCTGAAATCTGGCATCACATGAATATCACGCTCCAAAACATGCTCGTTTGAATACATCTGTAGCTTTGTTGTCGTGGCCGAGTAGGGTTTAGGAACAAATACCAATGCCTTCCATCCGCCTGCCACATCGCCTCCAATTTTGATGCGGTCTGATTGAGAAGGATTATGGCCGTACTCACGAAACTCTTCAACCGTCTTTTTATTTTTTGTATCTATCTTAGGACCCAACCCTGCAAATTTCTCATCGCTGTGCTGTTGGAGGTATGGAATAAGAATCTCCAGTAGATTAGCAATCTCGCGTTCGCTTAACATGACAGAATGGAACTCGGAAATGTGATCGGTTTCCTCTGTCTCCGGCTTCTTCTTTAAATTTTGGCGCACCATCTCTCGCAATAGATCATCGTCGAGATGGATGCAAATTGGTACCAGCTCATTCTGTCCTACACGAATGAAACGTCTAACTGCCGATACCATTGGTTGATTGCTAAAGCTGTATTGGTTTTGTTAATGACAATGGTATTTCTGTCGTCATGCGCACATTTGGAGGTTGTAATGGCTTGGTTAGAGTTGCTACAAAAAATTTAGTAAGGGGTTGTTATAGAAACCATTAGACGTGTATTTTACGCGTTTTTTTATTTTTACGCGTCGCGTTTGTTTATATTTTTTTTTGGCTGGTTGTTGTTGTTGTTTTTGTTTTGTTTTTAGATGCCCTTCTTTTAATCGTCACTACCTTCCCCTTTTCTTCCTACTCAAGAAAAATCGCCATCTTATTGGAATCATAATACCATTTTTCTAATTTCCTGTAAAATAAATTCACTATCATATAGGAACATGTCGCAAGGAAATTACCCCTCTGATATCAATACACCGAGAACCCCCTTCACTCCTGACTTGGGGTTCCCGTCAAATTCTTACGCTTCTCCTTACACAAGACCCTCTCAAGCTCACTCAGCCCGATTTTCAAATTTACCCACAAGTTCAAACTCCACCCCATTACCTGCCTCGAGCGATCTTTTTGTTCGCCCAGGGAGACACAGTGTAAATGGCCATACAAATGGCACTACCAACGGCCAGTCTAATAACGAAGCTTATGAACAAGATCCCACTGAAGAAACTGTCAGCATTTTACGCAGAAATGTTTTGCAAACCGAAATCACCCAAGTGCATGATACAACAGGAGAAAAGGTTCAAGAAGCTTTTGAACAGTTTTTAGAAACATTCAAGGAAGACGACGAAACTGAATCAACTCAAAATTCAGAAGATTCTAGATACTATATCCAACAAATACGAGGTCTTTTACGTGGCCAGCTTACAACGGTTTTTGTCGATTATACCCATCTCCAGTCCGTTGAAGAGGGTGTACTGGCTGAAGCTATCACCGAGAGCTATTACCGATTTTTACCCTTTCTGTTACTGGGCTTACGCCGTTTGATCCGCAAATATGCACCCTCGTTGATTCTATCGAAAGAAAACGGCTCTGTCGGGAGTGATGTTCTTAACTCACTGGAAGAAAACTCTACATCAAATGGATCTAATACTAATGCATCAGTTGCAGGTTCCAATATACTTAAAGATAATGGAAAAGTTTTTCAGCTAGCTTTCTACAATATGCCTGTCATTAATAGAATTCGTGACATGCGTTCCGACAAAATCGGCTCGCTCATGAGCATTTCCGGAACAGTTACTCGTACCTCTGAAGTTAGACCAGAACTTTACCGTGGTACATTTACATGCGACGTCTGTCGTTCAGTTATTGAAAATGTCGAACAAGTTTTTAAATTCACAGAACCTCGTCAATGTTCGAATAGAGCATGTGACAATAAAGTGCTGTGGAGTTTGGATGTACCTAAGTCAACCTTTATTGATTGGCAAAAAGTTCGAATCCAAGAAAACTCTGCTGAAATACCCACAGGCTCTATGCCACGAACCCTCGATGTCATTTTGCGAGGTGATATCGTTGACCGTGCGAAAGCTGGTGATAAGTGTACGTTCACCGGTACTGAAATCGTTATCCCAGATGTGTCTCAGCTCGGTCTTCCAGGTGTCAAACCAACAACTGTTAGAGATGGTGTTGGTGCAGGAAGATTTAGCGACGGGTTCAACTCGGGTGTGTCAGGTCTTAAAAGTCTCGGTGTCCGAGATCTTACTTACAAACTGGCCTTTTTGGCTAACTTTGTCACAGAAACAAATGCTAAGGATAAGCGTCGAAATTACTTTGAAAACGCTCAAGAAAACGAAGAAGGAGGAAAAAATACATATCTTGAACAAGAAAAATATCTGGAATCTCTTACTGAAGCTGAAGTTAATGAACTTCATATTATGGTTCGTGATCCCCAGATTTATGCGAATCTCGTTGACTCTATTGCCCCTACTGTTTGGGGTCATAATATTATTAAGAAAGGTATTTTACTCCAACTAATGGGCGGTGTTCATAAAACCACAGTGGAAGGTATTTCCCTTCGTGGAGATATCAACGTTTGTATTGTTGGTGACCCCTCCACCTCCAAATCTCAGTTTCTCAAATATGTTACCGGTATCCTTCCAAGAGCTATCTATACTTCTGGTAAAGCTTCCTCAGCAGCTGGTTTGACCGCTGCAGTAGTCCGTGATGAAGAAACTGGCGAATACACCATTGAAGCAGGAGCCCTTATGCTTGCAGATAATGGTATTTGTGCCATTGACGAGTTTGACAAGATGGATATTAGTGACCAAGTTGCTATTCACGAAGCAATGGAACAGCAAACAATCTCAATCGCCAAAGCTGGTATCCAAGCGACCCTTAATGCTCGAACATCAATCTTAGCCGCAGCTAACCCCATAGGTGGACGTTACAACCGCAAGACCAGTTTACGTGCTAATATTAATATGAGCGCGCCCATTATGTCACGTTTTGATTTATTCTTTGTAATTGTTGACGACCCTAATGAGCGTATTGATCGTGATCTAGCCGAGCACATTGTGGATCTTCACATGCGTACTGACGATGCAATTGAGCCTCCTTACAGTACGTCACAAATTCAACGTTATATTCGCTATGCTAGTACGTTCCGCCCCAAGATGACAAAACCTGCTCGCGACTACCTGGTCCAGAGATACAAAGAACTTAGAGCTGATGATTCCCAAGGTCTCGGAAGAAATTCTTATAGAATTACTGTCCGACAACTTGAAAGTATGATTCGTTTGTGTGAAGCCATTGCACGTGCAAACTGTACTCGCAAGATTACGGTTCAAATTGTCGAAGAAGCTTACGAACTTTTACGCCAGTCTATTATTCATGTTGATCATGACGATGTTGAAGTTGAGGATGATGGAGATCAACTTGAAGGAGAAGGAGAGACCGAAAACGCAGATGACCAGTTTGATGAGACATCTCGATCGGCTTCTGCTGCAGAAGATACACAGCGTGATACGACATCACAGCCTCATGAATCAAGCGCTGGATTAGAAACTAACGAGCCTCGCAAACACAAGGTCAAGATTCCATATGAGCGGTATTCTGCAATGGTAAATCTTCTAATGCACCGTATCGATATTGCTGAGAACCAAACAGTCGCTGAAGGTGCGGCCGGAGAAGGTATCACTAAAGATGAGCTTATTGAATGGTACCTCGAACAACAGGAAGACAATATTGCAACGGAAGCCGAGTATAACTATGAAAGGACTCTTGTTGGAAAAATCATTGACAAGATGGTTTCTGATAACATTCTTATGGTGATGCGTGGCGAGGGATTCCCTGACGAAGATGGCCATGCCTTGGAACGTGAAACTCTCGTTCGTCATCCAAACTCTGTTTCTTAAAAGAAAATTATGACCCTATTAACGATTTAACGAAAAAAAAACTTTTATTATGTACTTTATAACTTTGTATTATTATTCATTTTTGATTTTTTTTTACGACTGAAATTTTTTTTAAAAGTATACAGTCCAAGGGTTAACTTTTTTTGTAAGTCATGTGATTTAAGCACTTCAAGATAAAAAAAACTCATCTTCTACCAAATTTTTTCCTATCGGGCAAACATCATACACTCATCGCAGATCATCTTTACACCATAGAATAATTTTTTAAAAGAATGTCGATACCAAATAAAGCAGGAAAACCAGGTGTTGTTCGTCCTTTGAAACGATTTTCTACAGCTGTTGGAGAGTGTGCTCCTGCGGTAAGTTTTTTCAGTGTAATTTTTTTTTAAGAAATGGTAAAAAAAACAATAAAAATGAGCCACTTTCTTAAATTACATGATAAGTTTCTAATGAGTTTACTATAGGGAAAGGTTTATGGTGATTGCATCCTGTCAAACTACCAATCTGTTTCCAAAGACATGTGTCTGGCTGAGTTTTTGAAATTGAAAGAATGTGTTCAGAGCAAGGTATGAAATAATAACAATTAATAGCGAATTTACTAATTTATATTTTATTGCATTTCTAGCTTGGAAAAAAATGGTAGCTTTAATAAAGTCCTAGGCTTTACACTTTTAAGGCTCTTTACTAATAGACTGTAGATTCTTTTGCTATCGTTTAAATTCCATGTACATATATATTTAAGGCTCAATCATTAATAATAAATTTAATAATACTATGTTTTTTTTATTTTCTATTTTTAAAAAACTACTATAATCAAAAAAAAGCAAAAAAAAAATAACTACAAGATATCTATCTTTTTAAACAAAAAAGACATTGGTTTACAATTTAAGAAGTCTGAGCTTAAATAAGGTATCACCAATTTCCTGGTCTTCTTCGCCAAGGTTTTCTCCTTCAGTAGACTCTCCAAAGGTTTGAAGAGGACGTCTCAAAGTCTTCTCAATGATATCTTTGTGATTTTTAAGACATTCGGAAAGACCACATGTATCCTTAGTGATTTCAACCTCAACTTGGACTTCATCAGTAGCCAAAAGATTGAGCTTCTTTCTGTATCTCTGAACACGGTTGATGAATTCACGAGCATTGGCCTCGGATTTGAGATCCTCATCAACAGTAATATCCATAATGACAAGAACATCCTGGTCAGTGTTAACTTCTTGTCCGTTCTGAACAGCCTTGTCGCTGACACCACGAATAACAGTCAAATCACCTTCAACCAGCTCAATTCCATCAATTTCAATCTTCTTGTTCTTTAAGTAGCCTTGAACTTGATCGCTGGTAAGACCGGGAAGGGCCTTCTTGACCTTGGCAATATCCTTGCGGAGCTTCTTACCAAGAACGGGCCAGTCGGCCTGAGCCTTATACTCGACGTCAAATTTCTCTTCTTCAGAAGTCAAGATAAGATCACGGATGTTAAGTTCATCAATAATGTAGCTCTTAAGAGATTCAAGATCTTCGAGGTAGCCCTTATCATGATGAATGACAACAAAAGTGCGGAGAGGAACCTTCAACGAGATGGTCTTACGCTCACGAATGTTACGTCCAAGCTCGATAACACGGCGCATGCGGTTGACAGCAAGCTCGGTCTTGTCATCAATCAATTCCTTGCGAACAACAGGGTAAGCCAAGAAGTGAACTGAACGGTCATCTCCCTCGTGAAGGTTCTCAGGGATAGCAACCTTAAGGTTCTTGTAAATGGTCTCGGCCAAGAAGGGTGTGAAAGGAGCCATGGCGCGAACAAGAACGTAAAGAGCCTCAAAAAGAGTATTGAGAGCCTTGATGGTGTCGTCAACACCATTCTCACCTTTCAGACGGCTGCGGTTAAGTCTGATATACCAGTTGGTCAGATCTTCAATGAGTTTGAGAAGACCAGGAACGACATTGTACAATCTATACTGACCCATTTCCTCATGAATGTAACCAATAAGGGTCTGAAGAGAAGCCAAAATCCACTTGTCCATAACGTTTTCACTGCGAAGGTTGGGATCGTACTTGAAGTCAATATTCTCAAGCTTCTTGAGTAAAGCAACTTGACCCTCCCAGAATTTGTAAGAATTCCACCAGGGCAGAAGAACCTTGGAAACAACTTCCTTCACACCCTCCTCCTTGAACTTAAGTGTTTCGGCTCTCAAAACAGGAGAGTTGATAAGATAAAGACGAAGAGCATCAGCACCATACTTATCGAGGATAAGATTGGGATCAGGGTAGTTCTTCAATCTCTTGGACATCTTTTTGCCATCAGCTGCCAAAACAATACCACTGACAATGCAGTTCTTGAAGGGAGAAACATCAAACAGATGAGTACCCAAAACGACCAAAGTGTAGAACCAGCCACGGGTTTGATCAAGACCCTCAGAAATGAAATCAGCAGGGAATCCCTTCTTGAACTTTTCAGCGTTTTCAAAGGGATAATGCTGACTGGCGTAGGGCATACTGCCTGATTCGAACCAACAATCAAAGACCTCTTCAATACGCTTGAGAGTTCCTTTGCCCTGCTTGGAAGGAATGGTGATGTGATCAATGTTCTCACGGTGGAGATCAGTAATGTCTTGCACACCAGAAAGCTCTCTTAATTCTTCAATGGAGCCAATGCAGACAATTTCTTCCAAGTCATCACTGACCCAAAGAGGGATAGGGGTACCCCAGTATCTATTTCTGGAAATGTTCCAGTCACGAGCATTTTTGATCCAGTTGGCAAAGCGACCTTCCTTAATGGCGTTAGGAACCCAGTGAGACTCGTCAATGTGCTTGAGCATATTGGGGATGATCTCCTTGATGCGAACAAACCAAGCAGGAACAGTTCTGTAAAGAAGAGGAGTATCTGATCTCCAGCAGAAGGGGTAGCTATGTCGTAATTGAGCATCAACAAGAATACGGCCTTGCTCCTTAAGGTACTTGATGATTTTTCTGTCAGCGTCCTTCACGTAAACGCCTTCCCAATCAGGGACCTGGCTGGTGAATTTGCCAGTATCGTCGACAGGGTTAGGAGGAGCACGATCTTCGCTGATAACACCGTGAGCAACGCACACAGCATAATCGTCCTCACCAAAAGCGGGAGCCTGGTGGACAATACCAGTACCAGAGTCATCCTTAACATAAGTGTCGTTGAGGACTCTAAAGGCGTGATCCTTGAACTCGTCGTAGAAGTAATTGAAAAGAGGGACATACTTCATACCCTTGAGGTCGGAACCCTTATATTTCTCAACAACCTTAAGCTTCTCCTTCTTGGGGTTCTTGTACAAAGTGGTCAAAAGCTTCTCAAGAAGAATATAGTTCTTACCGGTCTTTTCATCGTGAATCTTGACATACTCGTAATCGGGGTTAACGCAAAGAGCCAAGTTAGAAGGAAGAGTCCAAGGTGTAGTAGTCCAAGCGACAAAAGAAGTGTCGGGATCATCAACAAGGGGGAAGGCAATAGTGATGGCAGGATCAAGAACCTCCTTGTAGTTTTGCTGAGCCTCGAAATTCGAAAGAGGGGTGGTGAGACCGGTAGAGTAGGGCATGACACGGTAACCTCTGTAAACGGAATTCTTGTCAAAAAGCTGCTTGAAAACCCACCAAATGGTTTCCATAAATGTAGGGTAAAGAGTCTTATAATCATTATCAAAGTCGATCCAGCGACCCATACGGCCAATGGTAGAACGCCATTCGGAAGCGTAACGCATGACAATAGCTCTGCATTCGGCATTGTACTTGTCAATACCCATGTCCATAACATCTTGTTTGCCAGTAATTCCGAGCTTCTTGTCGATTTCGTATTCAACAGGAAGACCATGAGTATCCCAACCAAATCGGCGTTCAACGTAGTGGCCCGTCATATGGGCGTAACGAGGGATAATATCCTTGACCGTAGAAGCAAGAATATGGCCATAGTGAGGAGTACCGGTGGCAAATGGGGGACCGTCATAAAAGTTATAAACAGGACGGCCTTCCGATAACTTCAATGAAGTTTGGAAGGCATCAATCTCGTTCCAAAATTCAAGGACCTGCTCTTCAGCCTTGGGGAAGTCCATTGTGACTAGAAGAGAATAGTTAGATTGTGTTTAAATAATTGATTTAAAAAAAAATAAAATGGTATATAAATATCCACATACATGAAATAGTGGGGGTGCGGATTTTTTTATAATAAAAAAAAAATGAGAAAACAGGGGAAAATGCCCTTGAAGCACAAGTGAAAAATCAAAAATTAAATCACCACAAAACAAAAAGAGTCATAAAAATTTTTTGTTACATTACATGATTCATCCAATTTTGGGTATGAAAAAAATGTAATGAAATATTAATATGTTAGTCATTATTACTAATCATTTCTATTGTCGGCTAAAAAAACGAAGACTGCTGAGAGATCTGAGATTCGTTTTTCAATCTATGAATGTCAAAAGTTGATCTCTCTAAAAACCAACGATTAATCAAACTTATCAATACAATTTGAATTTTTAAAGAAGGATGACTTTGTTTTAAGAGTGTGACAGGAACTCCTTTTGCTAGTGGAGTCAAAGATAACATCTTGGAGAATCATGAGCATTAAGCGAAAATAACAAAATATACCTCATAAACCTATTAAAAGATAAGTATAATACAAGCCTTTAGTAGCACTAACGATCTAACAAATTACAACTGGGAAAATACAACACGATATCAGTTTAAAAAAATTCCATTAACTAAATTAATTACTTCGGAGAAAAGAGCCCAGCTATTTTCTATTTTATCTATTCCAGTGTACCAGTCTTAAATTAAATGCGAGAGGGCTGAGAGAAATCGCTGCAGCATGGGCAGCCAGTAACGTAGGCCTTGGCAGCCATAGGGTGGCAGACACATCCAGTGGGACCATTGCAGCATGAGCAGCCAGCGCCATGCTTAATGCTGGTGTGGGATGGTCCGTCAACACTGGCGGCACACTTGGAAGATGCGAGTGTGGATGTGGATTGGGAGGGAGCAGCAGCAGCAGCCTTCTTCATAGAGCACTTGCAAGCCATTTTGAATTATTATGTTGTTAAGAGTTTTGTTTTAGTAGTAAGATCAAAAGGATTATTTCAGAGTTAAACTGAATTTGAGAATTAGATTCTTTGGATGTGAAGATGATTTATTGATTAGAATATAGTAGAAAAGGTAGAAAGTAAATATCTGGGAAATTTTGGCAGTATTTATACACTTTAATATAGAAGAGATTCACTACACAACAGGAAACTACTTCCTTAAATCACGTGTTGATAAGAGGGCTAAGCGGAAAGATTACCCCTAAATGGGCTTTTTGCACAAGTCGTCTCGCGACCATCTTGCTCTCAAATCTCTCTCGGCTAAAGCAAATTTAAGATTTCTTTTAAAAGAAATTCAAAAAAAAATCAGGTCTTAAGCTAACTCGAAGCGCGAGTTCGCTATACTGCTTTTGTCCTTCAGGTCTCGGTTAGTTTTTTGCTATTTCTTTGGTCAGTTTTTGGTTATCGCATGGACCTTCCAGTTTAACGAACTCCCTACCCACTTACAGTTTTGTGTCAGAGTATTTTAAGTACACACGTATGCCAGTATATTCTATCCCAGTAAATCAAATTTCAAAGACAGCCGTTTTTCAAAGGGAAAAAAGTTTTTTGTGGGGACTGAGCATTTTTTAGTAGTATCCCTATGTAGAGAAGATTAACGCAAAGGCCGATTACTTAAAGGTAAAGATTATTGGTCATGATTAAAACAATAGAACGGCGCTTAATTTAACTAGAATAGGAATATGTAAATCTTGACCCTCGTAAGAAAATATGTTTTTATATTTATTGCTGTGAATTAAATGAGCCAAAAATAAGTAAGTGGTCTTTGAAAAAAAATTGCAAGATCTGCTATTGGCTTCGAATTCATGATATTTTGAACGCTCACACTTCATATAAAAACGTGATGATTTTTACAGGTGAGGCTGTATGATGTCTTACAAAGATATTGTGTGGGGCGCTACAAACTAGGCAGCACGTCGCTGTTTTCCAAAACAAGAGCATAATCATTTGGATGCTCACTCTAAATTGTAGGTGGAATTCACTTTAATCTTAGTTAGAAAATTCAAATTATATTAACTGTCTAGTTCCTTTTTCTAACAACATTAAGTAATTTACTTTAATTTTTGATAATCAATTTTTTATGAGAAAAAAGTTGCGTAGATACGATAACGGTTTATTTTCAAAAGTTTGAATTAATAAAATGGCTATAAGATCATATGAGTTTCATTATTGGTATTTAATTGGGTAAAATATTAATTTGGTACTAAATTTTCCTTTTCTATATCGATATATCTAACAGAGTTTACGCTGGACTCCAGTTGCCTAAATGGATTACTTGGTTATGTTTAGCACTTAAATAAGAGCAATAAGCAATAGGTATATTTCAATCACCGATAAAAGTCGTTAACTAATGGTAACTATAACGTATCTAAACGGTCTATTTGTCATTGCATTTAAACAAAAGTAATAATCCTTATAAGCATAGCTCATTCATAGATAAGGGTCAAGAAATGTGTAAAAAATCAATATATACATTTTTTAAGCCCTAACTTACAGCTTTTTATTATACCATGATAAAAACTTAAGGATAATATTTCAACTATTAGGTCTTAAACCAGAAATTTATTTTCTCAAATAATGACGAAAATCAAGCATCGACTTGAAATTTTTAAAAAGACTATATAGATATCAATTGAGTTGCTTTTATTTTCACATTTCTTGCTATCAAATCTGTTTGTAGAAATTATTCAGATTGATTTGTTATCAATGAATAGCTGTATCATACTGTTTTCAATTAAAATTAAAAATAGAATTTCAGTTGGCTTTATAATTTTTAAAATTTGTTTATTTTTATCTAAGTGGGTATCTTTTAATTCTGTTTGTATTGCTCACGAAATAAATTTGTTGATAATGTTTTTCATATTCAACAAGTAATTATTTCAATGTACAATGTATAGATAGTCATTTAGCTACAGCCACCATTGATTTATTTTCAAATTTTGTTTAAGGTTCAAATTTTTTAAATGGATCACTTGTTTAGTTACTGTATATTGAACAATATCAATAAACAATTTATGTATAAGGCTAATTCACAAATAAAAATTAAGAATAAGATCGTAAGTACAAAAAATTTCACTCATTATAATATTAATTTTCAACCCCTAACTTGAAGAATTGTATCCCAACATTGATAAAATACAAACTTGTAAATACCAAATTCAATGGTAAGGGTGGTCATTTAAGTCAGGTCTTTACTTCACAAAAAATGAGATTTCATCAAGTTTAATGATTTCCACAAAAATTGACAATAAACAAATTCATAATGATATAAAAAAAGTTATTCAATAAAAAACTTTAATTTTAAATTCAAAATGTTAAGAAGTAGATTATCTAGTTTCCTTTTTTCATATCATCATCAAACGTGCCTTTAAAATGATTACTGACGGGTATAAAATTTTTAAATTTTTAAATTTTTTTTTTCTAAAAGTTATTGGTACTTAATAAATTTTATTTTAATAAAAAATATAAGCACTGTAAGTTTTTTTTTCCAAGTTGAAAATCGCTTCTCTCTAATCTTTTTTAAGCCAACAATTTAGAGTTTATTATCTGAATTCCATAAAAAAAAGTTTAGGTCGATGTCTTCAATTCAAAAAAGGTTACGGTTAGTTAGTGTATGTAATACACTTAAGAATTAGCCCCCATAAGTTTAACGTTTATCACTAATTGAGACAACACTAAAATAGAATAAACTTTAACTTTTTTTTAAGTGTAACACAAAGTACATAAAAAAATTTGTACATATCATCTCCAAAAACATATCCTTATTTGAAAGCCTCAAAAAAGATTCAAACTAATACGTAACTTTTCACCAGAAAATAGTATGAAATGTCAAAAAACAAAAAATTATCGACACCAGCAGGACTCGAACCTGCGCGGGAAATCCCAAAAGATTTCTAATCTTTCGCCTTAACCGCTCGGCCATAGTGCCCAATTCTTAAATGTTTACAAGGTATGATTAAAATAAACACAATATTTAACAAATTAAAAGATTTCAAAAATTGAATAAATGTTAATTTAGTTTAAAGTTAAACAAAAGAATTAAATGATTAAGTTATATTTAATTTCTATTAATCAAATAATTACAAAAGCTGGTTTTATGTCATATATTATTGAAGTTTATGGTTGCACAAAAAGCTATTTGCCTGATTCTGAATATCAGTGGCACTAACCCAATAAAAGAACATTCGTTAACCATAATTGATTATTTGATAAAAAAGATGAAGATGCAATTAGTTGCTCGGCCAGTCACCCGAGAACTACTTCAGAACCAGCTTATTGCAATTCTTAAAAAGCAAGCAACAAAAAACGGCAAGATGTTTATTGCTCTAGTCACAAGAATCAGTGGCACCACAATAAAACTGAAACAAATTTTTTTGATATTATTTTTAAAATGACCACGAGAGCGGCTGTAAAGAAAAATAATCAAAGAACTTCGAGCATAATTACTTAGTTTTGCACTGACAATGGCAATTTTCGGGGCATGGGTTTAAAAGTTAGGCGTTGAAAAGAATAACTACAATCGTGAGTGTGATGATCTGGGCACAGTTAGACATTTTTTAGGTCCGCATATCCAGTTCAAAGAATATTTTTATAACTCTTTTCATTTTGTTCTTCTAATAGAAGACGTTGGTGTTTTATTATTTTATAGCATTTGAATATAAATTAACATATAGATTGCTTTTTTGATTAAAATATGAGAATAGTCAGTTCGATTGGTAAACTGGTCGTCTTAAAAGCGTAAAAGATGGCTTTAACTCACACATCTCTTTTTTTATAGATAATATGGAAGTATACTATGTTAATTTCAAAGCCTCTTGATACTAAGTGACCGACTCTTTCGTTAACTGTAATTAGCTTTGCTAATGATTCAAAAATTGTAAAACTAGTAGGAAATTTTAACAAATCTGCTGGCAGTTTTAAAAATAATTGAAAATAGAAAGCTTATGGGTTGATAGATTAGTTTTCTGTTTTTTGTATAATAGCATCTAAAATTATTTTGAAAGTTGATAAGGAAGCTTAAGTTGAAACCAAAAAAAAAAAAAATCAGTAAGGAAAATTGATTCATATAGTTAGACTAAGAAGTATATCTATATGAAGTTTTTTATACATTTTGGATGCCATTAATTGATTGATCAACAGATAACGAAGAGTTACGAAGGTGAAAGATATTTTTATTCAAAGATTTGAGCTTTTTTTCGTTTTTTAAAATATTTTTATTTTAAATTTTTATTTACCACATAAATGTTAATTTAATAAAAAACATTTGATGGGAAAGTGAAATGCTAGAGAAGAAGCTGATATTATGTTTCCTTTCAAAAGTGGCTTCCGTTAAGAAAATGGTTAAATTTCTTAAAAATATAAACCTAAAATCCTTACTCAATAACTTTTATTTTCTTTTCATTAAATAAACAATCAAAATTGAACTATTTTTATAAATTTGCGTCGCATAAAATGCAATTAAAAGTATGTGTTTGGTTAACTCTAATAAAAATTTAAATGTTAAGAACTCCGAGTATTTTTCTTTTTGGGTTTGAATTACAATAATTTGACTAAACCAAGCAGTTGAAAGAACTCAATCATATTATTACTTTTTTTTTAGCAAAAGAAAATTGAAATCCAATTGAAACTTTTACATTTAACGGTTATTAAATTAGTCAAAGACACTTTTCTGGAGTTTGGAAAATGAGAATTGTCGAATTTGGATGGAAACATAAGAGCGACGGAGACTCACAATGTCACAAGAGTGGTTAACCATTTCAAATAACATAGAAGGTGGTTTTATTGAGTTTTAATGAAGTAAGTTTCAATTTACCTTAAACCAAGATCAGCAATCAATTTTGTTAAAAATAGTCAATTGTTTAAAAACTGTTAGGAATGACGTGGTGCATTTATGAAATCTACATTAGAAACCTCTGAATCTGACTGCTAATACGAGATGCCAGGGTTTATCATGACTATTGAATATCATCAACGTAATAGATTATTGGAGGTTTTAATGTGCTGTGTTTTTTTGATTTTTTTAAAAAAACAACTAGTTAATCCACATATTTTTTAAGATTTGGTAAAGTTTCTATGAGCTTTCAACTAATCATAAAAGTAGTCAAGATTCAGATATAACAAGTAAATAAGAATTGTGTTTACATAATTTAAAACCAATCACGTAAGAGTTTTAAGTTGAAACCTCTTAACTTGGGGGTATTTCGAAAATATAATTTTAGTTTTCTTTGTTACCAAAGTATGGGAGAATGCATTAGCAATGGTATTAGCAGTTTTTTTTTGTTAAATAATGGCTTATAGTGGTTCTTATTAGTTAGATGATGAAGAGGTAATTTTTATTTCGGTTAAAGGCATATCCCAAAATCTGGAGTAATATGAGGATTTGAAACGATAAAAAAAAACCACGGAAAATTGATTTCATTGTACTTAGAACTAGTTTGAGTATTTTTGGAGTTATGGGTTAGTCTATACGATAGCTAAGATGGGGAACAATTTGCAGTGAGTGATATGATGGAAAGGTATGGTTTGTAACCGGTAACTTAGATTGTGTTCTGCCTCTCTTTTTTTTTTTAACTTAGAGAATACCTTTGGTTCTATTATTTTTCAATTAGAAGATTGAGATATTTGTAAATGAAGCTAAGTAAAAAGATATCGTTTTATCAATGAGATATCGATTAGCACATTTAAAACCTATGTTGCTGAATCAAAACCCACCCTAAAAGGCTGTTTAAGTGACATTTGTTAATATGCAGGGCTGAGAAGTAGCTCCATTCCTCAACGCTTTATTGTGTGATAAAAGATATGGCTTGCATCTAATTAAGTGAGACAGGCAAAGGGATTTGATATATTTTCAAGGGTGAGCTTATTCTTGGCAAACTCCTGTGTTGCGCACTTGAACGGTGCCGACACAGTTCTGATGGAAACGTTGCTACTGGTTGCCAATCAGCTGGCAGGAATGGTTTTCAAACTTATTCATGCATTACTAAGTTGAGAATTAAGGGCCGCCATTTAGGTTAAGAAGGTATTTAAGAGGTAAATCGTAACCATAAATGTCGCAAGGAAGTTTAGGGCTTAGGGAAGCGGACTAAAGGCCTTTTGGTTAGGCCTTTGCGTTACTTCAAAATACAATTATTTGGTGAAACCGTGTTGGATATATTTTTTTAGATTTCTTGGCATTTGTGGAAGATTTGCAAAAGTTCCAATTTTTTTTTTTTGAAATACCTATCGAAAATGTTTGGTAATAGGCGAGTTTTAAAAATTGATTTCAAAAAAGGAAAAAAAAAGTTGTAGTACAGTATGAATATTCCCGACAAATAAGAAATTCCAAAGCAAGAAGTAAGGCGGGAAAAAAAAGAAAAGAAAACTTTCCGCGTGAAACTTTTCCCCAAGTAGTGTATGTCAAAAAAGAGTGGACGTAAAGGCATTACAACAACAAAAAATTGTCATGTCAAAACCTCGGAATTCTTCTGGCCCATCATCACTCCAAGTCCATATTTTCGAAGAAGTTTGGTGTTGCGATTAATCGAACATTCGTGAAACTTGTGAAGATATTAGCTTTAATCTTGGCAGGAAAAAAGTTAATGCGCCAAGCTTTGCGATAAGACCTTCGAAGCTAGAAGAGATGGCCTCGAGAGTCCATAATTATGTCTAAACAGTTGAAGTCACTTATCAGGAATTGGGAATAACTAAATCATCAGATTTGATCCAAACATTAGATTATCACGATCATAGCGATGCTGACGGTATCGTTTTGATCGCGAGCAGATCCATTTTTGGCAAGAAAATTTTTTTTCCCCCCAAAGGCTAGCGAGTTATTAAAAGTAAAATTACATAATCATTTTGGCGGAGGAAAGGCTCTGGGGGTGTTTTTGAAAATCTCGGAGACTGTGGCCAATCACATTGCGTTGGTGCATCTTCAAAATTTCCTCATTTTCGTCCGAAGCGGTGCGATTATTCTTGGAACATGGCAATTCGCTCTCATGAGTTTGGTTATACTTGATTTTGCAAAAAAAAAAATTAGAGATTTTCTTTATCTTTTTTTCTTTTTATTTTCTCCAGTTATCTGCAACTCTAAAAAAAAAAAAAGAAACTGAGAAAAAAAACATGGAGAGTATATCAAAAAAGAAATATGAAGTACCGACGACTCTTGGTTTCGGTTGAGAAGTGAACCAACCCAATGAACCATCACCTAATCATGCGAGTTTTTTGTATTTGCGTCTGCTAATGGGCTACGTAGTTTAGGGCATTTAGGGGTTTCCAGGCTGGCACAGACCATCTCCAGGTCTCAAAGTTTTCAATCCATCCCTTTAATGAAAACTCGGTGCTACTAGTACCTTGGGTACAGGACAAAAATTTTAGTGAACTAAAAAAAGGATTTCTAGAAAAAAGGCACAGTTTTTTTATTGAACAAATAGATGACTTTATAAATATGTAGATATCATTAATTGATTTTTTTTTTTTTGCGCATAAATAATTGAGTCGAAAAAATGGATGATTGAGCCTTTAAACAAGGTAGAAAGGAAGCAACGGCATGAGTTTGAATAGTGCCAAAACAAGGTTTAATTTTAAACTATGCTTTAAACTTGGATACTACTAAGCACAGTTGTATTTAACCACTTTTTTTTGTAACATATAGAGTGTGGAATTAATTAATAAAGGATCCCAGGTAACAGAATATAGAGGTATTTGAATACAATGGTTACAGTACCAAAAACCCAGAGGTCAAAAGGTTTTGAATACGGTCAAATAACTTAATTTTTTTTTGAAATTGACAATAAGCTTTTGATGGAATAAAAAAATGGAGTTCGACAAACGTTGAGGATTGTCATGAAAACAGAAGTGGATCCATAAAAAAAGTTAAATCATCATGATAAAACCAATGGAAGATTAAAGATGAGCCAATTTTTTTCCTAGGGGAAGGAAAGATGAAGGTAAAGTTTCTAGATTGAGACAAGGAAAAATTTTCTTGCTTTTAATTTGTAAACTCTTAAAGGCTGATTTGAAAAATACTAAAAAGGGATAATTATTAGATTATATCAGATTAGACCAAACTGATTATCCCACATACACACACCTAGGAAACCTCCATTTATAGTTTTATAACCGAAAAGGAAAACTGGTGGGTTAAACCAATGCATAATCGAATAATCAGCAACAAAAGTTTGGTCAAACTTTTTAAAACCCATTCTCGAAATAAAGACAAAAAGTTAGAAGTGACTACGTCTGCGATTATTTCAAAATGACTTGAGTGGAGGTTATGAGTTTTGGCTAGAAAAAAAGGATAGCCGTTACGTCAGCTTCGGTTTGAGCATTTGTCTATTGATAACTGAGAAATCAATGTATATAAATATCCAAAGAGTTCTTTCCATTTTTTTTATTTTAATTATAAATTTTAACCATTTTTTAGAGGGTACCAATTAAACCATAACCAGGTTCCATTTTCAACCTTTTTAATTTTTTCCTTTAGTATGAAAACTTCTAGCCTCTTCATACTGGCTCTGCTATCAGCAGTGGTCAACGCCAAAAATGGCTACATTGCAGCTCTTCAATCGGCCTGTAACACATTAACATCTTCTTACAAATGGGAGTGTCCAGAACAATACTCCAAAACGACCACGAGTACGGGCAAGGGAGGCCGAGGAAAGAGCACCGGAAGTTCGACGACTTGCAACTGCTGGAGTCCGGAGTACCTTGCTTCTTACATCGATTGCGCCACGCGAGCCAAGGTTCACAAAAGTGAAGAAGTGTTGCAACTTCTTCTTGCTACCTGTAACGTTGCTACCATTCGACCTGATTTGACCCGCGATGATCTTACTTCTATTTATGAGAATGCCACCGATTACTTTGTTGACATTGCAGATGTCAACACCAATAAGACCATCACTTCACCTGTCAAGTTCACCCAAACGTCTATTGATCTTAATGTTAGAGTTAATAAGGCGTCCAGTTTTTCGAGTTATTCCGGTAAACTTTATGGGTAAGTTTAAAATAAACAAGGGAAAAAAAACTAATTACTAACCTAAAACAGTGGTATTTTATTAGCCTACTTTGCCGGAGTTATGGCCATTGGTACCTTCATCAACTGGTTTAAGATTCTGTTCCCCAAGTACTCCAAGACGGCAGCCAATTATGGACCAGTTCGATTTGTGCGACAAAAGTTTGCCAACCCTGCCATGTTTGGATTCCGCAACGGGTTGTCGTTCAAGTGGGGACCTTATAACATTGTCAACATGTCAATTCCCACGCGCACGCAGTCGTGGGTGATTATTGGCTACATTGTGACCTTCATCATTTTAATGTTTATCCGGTACGACATTTTCAAGGAAAACACGCGCTTCAAGACGCGCCACATCCAGCTGGCTCGTTATGTGGCTGACCGATCTGGTGAGATTTGCATTGCCCAGATGCCATTATTGTATCTCTATGCGTCGCGAAACAACATCGCCATGATTTTCACCGGCTGGTCTTATGATACAATGAACGCGTACCACCGATGGATTGCGCGAGTCACGGTCATGGCCGTGTTTATCCACTCGGTTGCCTACACAGACTACTACCGGCTGAACGGGGGGCTTGCGAAGGAGTGGAGCCGCCCGTTTGTTGTGTGGGGTATTGTTGGCACGATTTGCGGAGCGCTGTTGTGCTTTTTCTCGCTGCGTTACTTCCGCGAATATCTTTATGAATTCTTCTTGTATTGCCATTGGGCATTGGTTGCTTTCTTCACTATTGGAACGTGGTACCATCTTCCTCACACCCATGCCAAGAAGGACTGGATCTATGCTACGGTTGCTGTGTGGGCCTTTGATAGGGCTGCCCGTCTTGGAAGAATTGTGTTGAATGGTCTGCACGCGTCTGCCGAGGTTGAGTTAGTTGGGAATGAATTTATCAGAACCAAGGTGTCATACTTCCGCTTTTGGAAACCCCTTCCCGGACACTATGTTTTCATTCACTGGCTGCTTCCTGTTTGGAGATGCTGGGAGAACCATCCATTCACTATTTACCAGTCGCCTGTAGCTGGAGAGGAGAAGAACTTCATTATTGTGACCAAGATTGAGAAGGGCAAGACCAAGCAGATGGCCGAGTACTTGAGCAAGAAGGGAGGCAAGGTTAAGATGCCTGTTTTCATTGATGGTCCTTATGGTCACACGTTCCCAGTTGGACACTGCGACACCATTATTTTGATGGCCGGTGGTATTGGGTTCACTGGAGCTTATTCGTATGTTGACAAGCTTAAGACTCAAGCTGGTAAGAAGCACATTGTTTTCTTGTGGGCCGTTCGTACGCACCAGCAAGTGGAAGTGTTTAAGAACGAAGTGGAGTTCATGAACCGGTCGGGTTTCGATGTGCAGCTTTACATTAGCGATGAGAATGCAAGTGCCCAGGATAGTCTCAAGGAAAAAGAAGGGTCTGGCGAGTCTGCAGGCGAGTCAGCCGACAATGAGAAGGCGTCGATTGGAAGTGAGACAAGTGCTACCATCAACTATGGGGTTCTTGATGTAAACAGTACGGTTGAAAATTACATCAATGAGGCTCCTGGCAGCATTGGGTTCTTTATTTGCGGTCCCCCAGGTCTTAACGATGCCGTGCGGGCTAATGTCAGCAAGCATATGCACAAAGGCAAAGGGGCTGTTGAAGTCTTTGTTGAAGGATTTAGTTGGTAGTTTTGCAATTTTTTTGAGTTTTGTTTCCTTGTTTTATGTATAAAGAAGATTTTTTTTATTATACGCTATAATATATTTTTAAAAAATCAAATATTTATAAGCTGAGAAGATAATTGTGGTGGATGGCCCGGGACAAAAAGGGTAGTTTTTGCTTAAATCTTACTGTAGTAGAGAAGAAGAAGATACAAAAAATGAAGGGTGGTGCGTGATTACATAACGGTGAGCAGTTGGCCCGATCGGGAAAGGAATTGGGCAATTAGCGAGAGAGATTTAAACAAGTTCCAGTCTTGACATGGTACCATATCATGTGGGTGTCACTAGAAGGCTCAAACTAGCCCAGCTGGTTAACTGATATTGGGGGAGGATGGAGGGAGGAACGAAACAAAGAAGGAGCATGAAGATAAACTTTTCAGTTGTTTATTATTTTTGAGAGTTTAAATACTTTGTTATTATAAGTTGGCTGATTGAGCATATGGACAGAGAGAAATGCATTACGTTTACTTATGCTATGACTAGAAAATTTAAATTTACGAGAGGGAAAGAAAAAAGACTCAGTTTGTAAACTGAGCAGTTACATTGTGAGCCTTTTCCAGGTGTCTTTTCAAGCTGCCTGTATCTGTATGCCACCTGGTTGAGCATTTATTTGCATTGGGGTACGCTTCCTGGTTGTCGGGGCGCCAGAAGGGACACTCGATTTGGGGGATGCTGTGCATTCGCGCAAAGTGTTTTTTGAACTCGAGCTTCCTTGTGAAGCCGATTTTGGACCACTCGCAGGAGGGCTCGAGACACTTGTAGGTGCGGTTGATTTTGGCGACGCCATACTTAGCCTCGAGGGTTTGGATGTGGAGGGCGTAGAGGTGGAGCTCCGAGTGGAGGAACTTGCGGTCGCAGTGGCTGCACTTGTACCAGCGGCCCTTCCAGTTCTTGACGGGGCGGCCGTTGAAGTCGAGCTGTTTGGGAGGCGAGGAGTTGTCCGGGATGTCAGTGAGGCTGCGCGATTTGGTGGAGGAAGAGGAAGACGCGGAGGGAGCAATTGTGGAAACAGGTTTTTGGACTTGAAAAGAAGGGCCGGGGAGATCTAAAGGAGAAGAAGAGGAATGAGTTGGAAGAGATTGAGGGGGATGCTGGTGAGGTTTATGGATTTTTGGATGAGTTTGAATAGGGAGAGGATCTGTATGTTTATGAGGATGTTGAGGGAAAGAAGAGAGATGGGGGGGTGTTACGAGGTTGTTTTGATGGTGGTGGTGATGATGGGAATGTTCAGAGTATTGTGGATAGGAGTGTAAGAGATGGGAGGAATCATCATCGTCGTCGAAGATAAAGCTATCGAAGCTCTTTTTATGGGGGGGTGGTTGGTTGTTGTGGTTGCAATTTGAGGGTTGAGGGAAGATGGGGGAGGAGGAGGGATCTGGGAGAGGGTAGTGATGGATTTGATGTTGGGCGAAGATTGGTTGAGGAGGGTGGGCATGCACAGAAGTTGCAACAGGAGGGTGCGAGGAGGAGGTTAGGAGGTTGTGATGGATGATGGGAGTATAAGAGATTGGGTGGATGTAGGAGGGGCAGTTTTGAGAGGAAGAAGAAACATGGGCAGGATTTAAGTTTTGGGTGGAGGGTGTGTGTTGAAGTTGTAGTGGAGGAGGAGATGGTTTGGGGTAGTTGTGAGGGGAGGTTTTTGTAATTGGGTGCATTTATAGGGGGGAGAGAAAAGATACTAAGAGAGAACAAGAACGAGGAAACGAGAGAGTATTGAATTTTAAAAAAAAAAGAAAGAAAAAAAGAAAATTAGATGGATATATATATAAAAAGATTTGATATAGATTTAGGAAATGAAAAAAAAAGGGATGGGGAAAAAAAATAAGACCATTGTATAAAAATATATAGAAAGCCCATAAGTATGAAAAGAGGGCATCCCACTGCAGAAGAAAAAGGTTAGAAATAAATCCAACGAGGCTATTATAAGATCGGGAGATGTAGAAAGGACGGCTTAGTTGAGGTGGTGGTTGAGTGGGCTGTCCAGCGAGCCATCTCCGAGGCTTTTGGTGCTCGAGGAGGACTAAAAGCCTCGAGACTTTAAGGGAGAGCCCATCGGACTGAGCCTGCACTCGGTATTGCACGGACCGAGCCAGAGGTTTAGATGCAGTTGCTTCTTCCCCCCTCCATCCAAAAATATTTTTCATGTAGCCTTTGTACGGGCCACTCGCAAGATATTTTATGTTAGCGGGGGGGGGGGGGGGGGGGGGGGGAAGGAAGAAGAGGACATGTTTGTTGCTGTTTTAGTACGAGATTGGAGGTTTGTCGGAGCGCGCACCAGAGGCCTTGGGGAGACACCGAGCAGTGCGAAGCCATTTTGTGGAGCTGCGGGTCTCTGGATTTGGGATGGGGAGGAAAATGAAAGCAAGGAATATTTTTTTTCTGCATCAGTGCTTCGGACTGGGATTATAGGCCAAGGGTTGCAAACGAGCGTTTCCATGTGGCCAGGAATCGTGGGAATCGAGGGGACCTTTTTAGTCGACAAGAACGAGACAAGCCTGATAAGCGAGAAAATAAGATTTCTCATACCAGAGCACCAGGTAGCCTGTGGCGAGTTTACCCGCCAACAAAAGACGGGGAGGTTCCGCTTGGTTTGAGTACAAAGGAAAAAGCAACCATTTAGGGGATTTTTTTGCCGCTATTGCACCTTTTTAGCCAGAACTCCCAAAAACCCAAAGATGCTTGCCCAGAATAGTTTTATAAACATACCAACCAACGGTACTTTTAGATAGACGTATATATATATATGGACTTTTTTTAAAAAAATTAATTAATGCTGTAAAAATAATAATCCTCTCTTTTTGGCTCGCTCTGCAACATTCCTTTATGCATCTTGTGTAAAAAATAAACCCAGATAGCCCCATCAATTGGGTTTCCTTAGGGCTCGACAGGATACAGGCAACACGTTGTGTCCCTTCTCGAGGTGGCGCTTCAGACTGCCCGTGTCGGTGTGCCAGCGAGTCGTACACCGGGCTGCGCCTGCGTAGGCCTCCTTGTTTCCGGGGCGCCATAAGGGGCACTGGACCTGGGGGATGCTGTGCATGCGGGCGTAGTGTTTCTTGAACTCGAGTTTCCTGGTGAAGCCGATTTTGGACCACTCGCACGAGGGCTCGAGGCACTTGTAGGTGCGGTTGATGGCGAGGGGCCCGTGGGCGGCCTCGATCTCCTGGACGTGGCGCGCGTAGCGGTGGAGCTCCGAGTGCTGGAACCGCCGGTCGCAGTGGCTGCACTTGTACGAGCGGCCCTTCCAGTTCTTGACGGGCCGCCCGTTGAAGTCCAGAGGCTTGGGCGAGGGCGTGGGCAGGGGGAGGTCCAGGGGGGGTTGGGTCGCGGGGTCGAGTAGCTGGGTATTTAAGTAGGGGGAGGAGGACGGGGGCCAGGGTAGGTTAAGGGAAGAAGAGTGGGGAGGAGGGGGGTAGTAGGAGTCGTTTGTCGAAGAAGACAAAGAGTCTATGTTGTGCAGGTCAGTAATGAAGCTATCAAAAGAGGGGTTATGGTGGGGATAAGGATTTTGATACAAGGGAGGTACCATAAAAGCTTCATTGTGAGAGGGGGAGGAGGAGGAAGAAGACACGACAGGCTGGACTAGATAGACCACGCCTTTAGAGCCAGGACCAGTGGCGACAATGTGGAAGGTTGGGTGGACACCTTGGGGTAGGCTCTGGGCTAGCGTCTGAGACAAGTCCTGGGGCAGGTCCTGGGGCAGCGTCTGGGGCAGGCCGTGGTGCGAGAAGGAGCAGGGCTTGGGGGAGTCTAGAGGGAGGGGGTCTTGGTAGAAGAGGGTCGGGTTTTGGAGGTAGGAATGGGGGTCCAGGGGGGGTTTATTTGGCAAGTCCTGGTGGTGGTTAGGGAGGTGTTGGGGGGAAGGTATGGCGGTGTAGGTTGTTTGGAGATCTTGGTGGATCATTTGGCAGTTTGTTAGCGAAGCCATGTGGCGAGTATATAAGAGAGCTTATTAGGGGGAGGGGGAAGATGCTAAAGAGATGTATATATTGGTTAAAAAAAAAAGAGAAGAAAAAAGGGAGATCCTTGATGGATTTTATATAGATATTTGGGCTGATATAGCTTGGTACAAAACATGTCAAAACAAGACCACCCCAAGCTTTCATGGAGATGACAGAAAAAAAACGCTTCAGTTTTGAGCCAAGTGCGTTTTAGAGGGAAAAAATGTATGCAGAGATGCGCATTTGGGAAGGTTTAGGGCCTCGTCCGCTTTTTGCTTGCCTCGAAGATAATCACGACATCTTGGGCAGTCACGGAGGGACGAGCCAGGCGACCCGGAAGAAGCCACAAGAGCTACAAGAGTGACAGTCGCGGCAAGAAGCAGCGAAGGGCTGGGAGGGTTTCGCGAGAGGGCTTGCAGAGAAGGTTCGCCGAGGACGGCGGAGGTCGTTTGAGGTAGGCTTATCTGAGGGAAGTCGAAAAGTCGAGTGTTGTCAACCATAACATGCGACGGCCAGTGCGTTTTCAGAAAAAGAAAGGTGTCTCAACAAGCGCTGTAAGAGGCTTCCTCAGGCAGAGCGTGTGTGGGGGATTTTGTTATTCTCAAGGAGTACGCAGGTCAGTTCTAGAAGCTCTGCCTGCGTTGAGCAAAAGTCCGTGGAGTTTGTGTGTGGAGGGCCTCTTAAATGCAATTCGTCACCAAAGAGAAGAGTCCGTTAACTCCTCGGCGACAAAAAAAAGGCGGACGGTTCCACATGCCATGCGGGACACCCGTGGAGGAGTCGCACCAGAAACGCTAAGCGAGAGCAGCCAGCGAGTTCCACGCGAGACCTGTCAAGTGGCGGTGAGGGAAAAAAGAAATTCTACATGAACCCTCTCTTTTAAGGTTGGGCAATCGAGACGCCATGTTTAGAGTCTTTCTAGCGCAGCCTCCCAAAACGTTTTCTGTCAACCGGCTCGCTCGACAAGCACCGCCCTCCAAACTCTGCTCGCAGTCTTGCAACCCGTTTTTACCAAAGAGGGCCTCGCGTTCCAGCGAAGCGGAGGAAGAAGAAATTATTGACAGCTCAAGTGGCTCATAATAGTCTCTGACATGCGTCGGCCCTTCTGCCTAGCTCCATCCCTTTATCAGGTGGCTTCCAGAAGCTCCTTTTGTTGCTTTTTTCCCAGCCCTCGAGACACCACCCTTCCCCCTCCGGCAGTTACCCTCCCGGGGTTAGGGTTGCGGCCCCCTGCCCAAGAACAAAAATGGCACCATTTCTCTCCCTTCTCTAGAAAAAATAATCTCTGGAAATCAAACCCCCCAAATCGGGAAATCAAACTGGAACTGCTTTTATTATTTGCAAGTTCTTTCATATCTCGATGTTTTGGCATACACCTTGGTAATCTATAGATCTTGATAATTACGTTATATACCTCTCTTATACCCCCCTTGAAAACATCTTCATACCAATACCACCTCTCAACCCATACCCCAGCTCAATCCATCATGCTCAACTGCACACTTGGAACATCCCATCGTGGCCTACAAATACCTCCCAATGCTGCCTCTAATATCCTTACAAATTACTCGCAGTCAAATGAAAACCTTGGAAACCTTTAAAAACTTTAAAAATTCAATTTTAAATACAAAAAATAAACAAAACAAAAAACAAAAACATCCTTTGATATAGGTCCATCCGCTTATTTATAATCCTTCTGCTGCTCATCAACCTCCATACCCTTGGTGTAAGGCTCGTTGGATGAAACAACCTCCATCTCAGACTCAACAACCTCGCCCTCGCCCTTCTCGGCAGGAATGATCAGGTTCATAATCAGACCAAGGAAACCGGCAATGGCAAAGCCAGTCTCCATCACAAGAACAATGGCGTCAAGGAAACCCTTGAGACCATTGTTGTCGCCCTCGTAGGTAAAGAAGTAAGAGAACCAGTCGGAAATGAGCGTCGCGCCAAAGCCATAGAGAAGCGAGCAGGTCAAAATGAATCTGTCGCGGCGGGTAATGGGGTTAAGGGTGGCAATGATGGAAATACCGGAAACGGCGACCGAGGTGAAAAGGAAGGTGGTCATGCCGCCCAAAACGGCGTAGGGAATGGACACAAGAGCAGCTGCAAACTTGGAGAAGACGCCCATGACAATGAGGAAAAAGCAGTTCCAGAAACCAACCTTTCTGTTGGCACACTTGGTGATGGAAATGACACCGTTGTTCTGGGCAAAGGTCGTCACAGGAGTAATGGTCATCAGAGACGCAAGGCATCCGTTGATACCATCGGCAAGAAGACCACCCTGGATGCGCGAGTCGTACTCCTCACCCTCGACCGGCAACCGGGACACATCGCAGGTGGCAGTAATGTCACCAATGGCCTCCATGGCGCACACCACGTACACAGCCAACATCGGGAGTACCACCGGCCCATACACAGTCAGCTTGAAGGTGTGGACCCACATGAAGGAGACGGCAGGAGCAGCGTCAATGCCCGAGTGGGAGAAGTAGCCGCAAGCAGCTGCAATGATGCACCCAACCAACAGACCAATGATGACTGCACAGGACTTCATGATGGGGGCGCCAAAGCGCTCGCAAAAGACAATCGTGACGAAAACAGAGAAACCAAGACCAATGTACTGGGCAGACCCCCAGGGAGCAGGCTTGGGACCGGCGTTGGTGGGACACAGCATGAAGTTACCGGAGGTGGGGTGGCCGAAGCAGTTGGAGCCGCCGCCCCAGTTCTTGAGACCAGTTTCGATGAGATGGGCACCAATGAGCAAGACGACGGGGCCGGTGACGAGTGGGGGGAAGACGCGCTGCAAGACCTTGGCGGGGATGAAGGACATGGCGATTTCAAGGAGCGAGCAGACGGCGGAGGTGCCGAGAATGGCGCCGTATCCGTCGGGGCAGGGGAGACTGGTTCCGTCGGCGGAGGTGGGGCACTTGCCGTTCCTGTACATCTGGGGGATGGCGCCGGTGATGATGGTGATGGTGGCGAAGGAGGTACCGACGACGGAAATAAGACCGGTGCCGATGTAGTACTTGGTGTAGGGGACCTTGAGGCGGGTCATTTGGACGAGGGAGAGGAGGCCAGAGACAATGAGGGAGGAGGAGACGAGGTACTGGGTCATTTTGGTGTCGAACTTGGCTGTGGAGGCGATGATGAGGGGCGGGGTGATGACACCAGCCAGCATGGCGAGGGAGTGCTGGAGACCCAGGATGGCGCCCAGCAAGAGGGGCATGTCACCGTGCAAGGGGAAGAATGGTTGGTAGGTGTCCTTCTTCTTCATGAAGGGGATTTCAGGGGTGAAGAGAGCGGCATAGCTGTAGCTGCCGATGATGCCTTCCTTGGTGGTGAACTTCTTAAAGACTCGTTTGGCGTAGCCCTTGGGGTTGAATTTGGGGGTCTGTTGGACCGTTTCTGTGGGCACAATCTCAGACATTTTGCTTTCTTCTCTTTAGCGTGTTGTTGTTTTTATATATATTGAGAATAGAGAGAAAAGGGAATGATGTAGAAAGGAAAGAGAAAAAAAAAAATCTTTTCAACGAGAGGACTTTACCCAAGTATTTATATAAAAAAGATGCACAGGCACATTATCGACTCGGGATATTTCTTTATCAGAAGACATAATTGTTGATTAATAAAAATGCCAAGACATTAAACAAAAGACCTAAAAAAAGGGCTGGAGTAAAAAAGTTTAAAAAAATCACCAGGCTTATCGCTGCTGCTATCAAAAAACGGGCCAAAAGCATTTTAAAGACTTTTTTCATTAAGCTCGTAAAGTCACCTACCTGGCCTTTCCCCTTTTTTACTTGGTTCTGGTCAATCGCACCCAAAAAAAAGTCTCGGCGTTCCCTTTAGGGCCATCGCAACCGCTTTTATCGGGGCTCTCCGACTGGTCTCTTTGGCGGGTGGTCAAGGGCTTGCGACGAGCTGAAGCCCTTAGAGCAGTCTTTTTTGAACACGCTTGAATGAAAAAGGATCGCTGGGATTATATCAATAGCGGGGTAATCGTCAAAAAAATAAAAATAGCAGGTACTCATGGTACTGAGCCCAGCTCTATTTACAAGACTATTTCGCCTCTTATTTTAAGCCTTAATTGGTGGGTGGGGGGAAGGGAGGCAACATCTTCTAATCCATCGCTCTAGCCCGAGGTTACAACCAACAGCACCTGTTTCTTCCATTTCCTCTCAATCCGCTTTTTTTACTGCTTATGAATCATCGAGCGTGATAAACGACCATTGTGAAAAAAATACACACCTTCTCTTTAGGACTTCTCGTCTTCCCCTCCCCGGATTATTAGGTCTGGTCCCAACTGGTAGTTACCCCCACCGTTTTTTTTTCCAGATCCCTGCTACTCCCCTCGTAGATCCAAAAGTTCCATTTCATTAAACTCTCTTGATTTTTTTAGTCAACATTCACATATTACTTATTTTAACCCATCGTTAATCCTGTCCAATCGATAACACTCCCACCACCCCCGTACCAAGTACTACGGCCACGAGTACCAAATCTACGTACACCCCCAGGTTGTCACCCACCGCCTTTTCTCCGCCTCGTCTGAAAAAAAAATTTTGTCCACATGCGACTTACGTAATCCTTGCTGGCCTATTTTTTGGTGCTTCACTCTTCCCGGACTTGTCCCTGCCACCACCACGCAAAATGCTTGAGACAAAGAAACTCTTGAAAGTCATCTCGGGTCCAAATTCATCCCTAAAATCTCTTCTCTCGTTCAGCATTAGTAGTCTCTAATCACCTCTCCTCTTCCCTCCCACAAGCCCTTGGTTTTTTTCTGTAGGAGTTGTCCGTAAAGTACTGTGACTTATTAGCGGGGAAGGACTAAAATAGTGCATGCTCATTTGTCTCGTTTAGGAGAAACTCAACAACCAGCGAATTGCTCTGACATTCATCCATGACTCAAATACGCGTCTGCAAACCAGGCAAAGGCCTGCCAGTCACACGAAGCAGTGGCCATGCTTCGTTTTAATGGCAACCACCTCTCTTGTTCTGCATAGGGCCACTTGAACTGCATTTATTTTTTTAGGGGGAAGGCGAGAAACAGCTCTTACCAGCTGAACAAGTCAGCTCGGCCTAAAAGGGCAGTATGGCAAGCGAGCACTTCCAGCATTTATCTTGGTTTTGTTCTATTGAGATTGTCCTTTTTTTACAAGGTCTGCCAAAATGGTGTAGTGAGACCAAAAATGTAGAACCCCCCCCCCCCCATCTGCATGACTGAGTAAAAATGGTGATATCAGTGTAAATCAGCTAATGTAAAGGACAAAAAAAATACACAATACATCTTTTTAACAGGCAAATCCTCACTGAGTCTTGAGAACATCTTGGAATCTGGTTCATCTTTTGAATAACCTTTAATCTTTTCAAAAACACTTAAATACTTGCTTAAAAGTTACGCTGACTATCTATCCCTTCATTTGTTCTATACCTTAAATCATCCTTCATGTAGAAAAAAAGTGAAATCCCACCTTCTCTCTTGCTATCAAGATAACGTCGACCTGTTCTTGTCTAAACCTCTTATCAGTCTTTGATAATGCCGTAATGAACTCTTTACAAAACCACTAAAAAGCTTAACCCTAGTGAAAAAAAATTTGAGTAAAAAATCGCCTCCAAACGGCTGTCGTCTACAGGCACGTTTTTTTCTTCTTCTTCCTGTTCTACCCTTACATACCAGGGCTGTAATTCCCCCGTGGGTTTATCTAATGATTTGAGGAAGTTTTCCACTTTTTTCTATTGGCTAAAATCAAGTCTAACTTTTACATCCTGAGTTTCAATTTACACAAACATCTCTCTACAAGCTGTCTTGAGAAATGGACTCGCCAGAAGAGGTTCCCATTTTATTTTTCAAGTCGGTCCCTAGATGAAAATGGTTCCATGAGAATAACCAGGAGGAAAAACACAGGTTCTAAACTGACCCTGGCTTTATTCCAGTTCTCTAGAACCGTTCAATTTATAGGTTAACAGACCCGAAAATAGAGAGAAAGCTCTTCATAATATTCAATCCGCTTTCCATTTGATCAGTTCCGTTTCCATAAAGAATGCTCGACCTAGTTTCAACCATATTTGCAACGGTGATCAAAATAAACCCCTGTACCGCGTTTCCACTACCTTGGACCCTTCTGATCCCCTGTCGTAGAAAAAAAGTCTGTTAAATCGAGCAGTTGTCTATTCCAAATGTTGGAAATAACGAGTTAGTCAATTACATCTGGAAACCAGACGCGTCACTGGACCTTTTTCAAATAAATCATCCTAAAATGTGTACTTTATTTAAATATAAATATAAGCCTGGTTACCTTATTTATTTATACTCAGTTGTTAATATATTGTTGTTTTTTTACTCATTCAATTGATTTCAAATTCGCAGATTCATATCTCGTTTTATCAACCCCTTCTTTATCTTCCATTTAAAAAGAATGCAAAAGGAAACTATACCATAATCTATCTTCTTGTTTATAATTGCCCACGGCCCATTATCAAGTAAAAAGAAAAAGAAAACCAACTTTATCATGGCTAGATATCGATTAAAACCTATGTGCTCTTTTTGATCCTGTTCACCGCTCTTTCAATTGAACAAATAAAAAAACCCAATTCTGGCCGACGGGTCTTTAGATAACATTTTTTTCTCCTTCAATCTTTTAATCAAAAAAGCCTTGATAAAGAAAAAACAGAATCTGACCAGAATGGGATCAACAGAAGAGGGGTAAGAGGACTTGTCCTAAGATCTACGCAGATCAATTCCCATTCTTGATTTGTCTCTTTTTCTTTGTTCCATGTTTCCGTCATCATTATCGTTATTATTCGGCTATCTAATCATGATAAATGATGAGAAGATTAAAAAATATCTTTTTTTAAGAGACCTTCGGCCAAATGCCAGATGTGAAATTTTTTTTTTCAAATCAAAATGTGGTGATGGTTAGTGAGCCAGAAAGAAGGTTTATGGAGATGTCCTAACTTATGTGTGGAGCGAAAAACAAAAAGGGGAATGGGTGGTGTTAAACTAATTAGCTGCAGTAGCTAAGAAATGTCTGGGTATATCCGTGTGTGTGAAAAAATATATTTTTGTGGATGAAATTTTACAAATTTAAAGTTCCGGAGAAGAGCTAAAATATTTTTACGCGCGCATTTTTGTATGGGAGGAGTTGGTGAGGGTAAAAAAAAACGTAGCAGCGCCTATCCATCACATAACCGTAGAAGGCCGTTGATACTATTTTGTATGTTGTAACTAAAGGGGAATAATTACAAACAAGACAGGAAAAATACTCCAGAAATCATATTGAGGAATCTTTTTTTTCATTTTGAAAGAAAAAAAAGTTCTGGAAAAAAAAGTAAAGGATTAACTAGAAGGATTAAAAAAAAATATATTGGGATTGTTTAAATGACTTATTGACTCAGTTTTTTTTAATTCGAGTGAAATTAGCCACTTTTCTTTAAATAAACAGGTCCATGAGTTGGCATAAGGTAATATTGTAGTTTTACAAAATGTTAATTGAATTTATCTCTGATGAGTTCTAATTATTTCTAATTTTTGTAATTATTTCTAATTATTTCTAATTATTTCTAATTTAAATAGTTCTCTGGGTGGAGACTTGGGTTCCTTTTTTTTTTGTTTTTTAAAAAAAAAACTAAAAAAGCTTCCATTGTCAACTATTTACAAGATTCTCGAATAATGGGAAAAAAACACTTCTACCGGTTACTTTGTTTAAGCTAATTGGGGTTTCTTCTTTATTGAAAAAGTAATTCCATACGCTTGTTAAAACACAATAGAATGGTATTGTTCATAGGTCACACGAGAACAAATCCAAAAACCCCTGTTCCATGTATCGAGAACCATCAAGTACTCAATTTTAGATTCCTTTAAGCTACTGTAGGCTCCTCACTTTCTTAAACCCCTAATTCGTTTTGTAATCCCATCTCAATAAGTTTTGTTCATGGAAATTCCCAAAAGAATCCTCGCTGGTCCAACCTCATTCAGGTATTTCCCATTCTAATCTCTGATTCAACTATTTTCCGACGGCAAAGATGATTCTAACTCTAAAAAAAAAAAAGGTTTTTTATCAATCTTTTGTATTCTATTTGTCAATATTTAATAACAATACATCACACTACAATTCTGGTGGTGATGACAACCAAGTCTTTTTTCTACACCACCTATCATTAAGGCCTTGCCAGCGTAGGTGGTATCTTCGACTTGGCTCCGAGCAACAATAGTAGCAAAAGTAAAATATCAACTTGTAGAAATTTTCCACTTTTGCAGGCTGCTTGTTGATTTGCATGTTCCACTGTCTAAACCATGGCTTACGTAACATCTTATTAGGTTGTGCCTCCCCCGGTGGCCAGAAACGGAACAGCAGTAGCGTGTCATGTAATGCGATAACTCAAACTTTTGGTTTTCACAAATAAATTGCTACGGACGGTTTTGGACTTGCCTTATGGGGGACCGCATTGTAACCAAAGACAATGTCGAATATGAGATATCTTCAAGAACCTTGCACAAGCCTTTCGGCGAGTTTCCAATTTTTCTTTCCATAATGCTAATCTCCCTATCAAGCTGTCTTTGATTATAAACTTTTTTTTGAACAAAAACTAAATTATATATTCTGTGTATTAAAATATATATAAATCTTATTATTTCTTTTAAACCCCCATTTCTTTTTTTTTCATTTCGCTTATCGCCAACCCCTCCCCCTATCGTAAGATAAGGTTTGGCAAGCGTCTTATCGCCCTTTCGTTATTGGGTAGCCACTAAACCAAGGCGGTATTATTGATGAAGAGAACAAAAAAATTACAACATGAAAAAAAAACCACCCAAGCGTGTTTAGGTGATACAGGATCTTCAATGCTTAAATCTTTTAATAAAATATATATGACGACAAACCAATAATTATTTTCAAAAGGTTGGGTTCCCATACTCAAATTCAACTTTTGAGAAGAAAACCAAAATTGTATTTACTAGTGGCATTTATTAGCAACAAAAATCCCACTCCGGATAATGACATATCCCCCAATTGAAATTTTAAAAACACTTCTTATCAATGTCTTTGAGTCATAATGTTTTTTACAGTCCTAGAAACAAGTGTTTTCTTAAAAAAAAAACAATAAAAGCTTATACTCGGAACGCCCTCCATCATGGTGATGATATTGATGATTTTACTCCCAAACAAAGCAAGCTTCTGGAAAGCCCTCTCCTTTTTTTCACCTTTCCCTCACTATTAGATTTATCCATTAATCGTCAAAAATATTTTTTTAATTCACCTATTTAGGTTTCCTTCAATAAGCCTTACCTAAAATACTCTTAGTCTTGGGGGGGGGTCTTTGAATTGCGCTACTGCGTCACTGAAATTCTTATCCTATAAAAAGCCTTGGTAATATTTCTTTTTCTTCTTCTCAAACATTGGTTCCTCTTTACATGAATATATAAATACATAATCCTCCAAAAGAAACTCTTATCTGAAATTAAACTGTGATAACCTCCATCTTCCAAGCATAAGAAGGCGCCAAGTTAAAATAAATTTATATACAAAAAAGCAATGGACGATTTTGAATATGAAGAAGTCTTTATTCCGTCAATTTAAAAAAAAAAAGATGACGTTTCTATGGTTTTCTTTCTCTCTTGTAGGGCCTCCATTAACAATTCCATTATTGTCACCATGACTAATGTATTTTTTTAATCAAAATATCACCTTAATAGATTCTAAGTCACTTGGTATCAAATTCACTTTTCCAGAGTCTTCCGTCAATGATCTCTCGAAACCACTATATCAGAAGCCCTTTTTATTATTCTCCAAAAGTAGCCTGATGTAAAAAAAATATCCTAGAAGCACACCTCCAAATTAAATACATTGCTCTATGGCGCGTGTCTTGTTCCCACACACACATCCTCTCGCTTTAGTATTGTTACTTTCTCCTTCTGATAGATGATAAATCCCATATGGCTCTTACACGCTCTAGCTTGCTATTGCAGCCCATGAGCAGATGCTGTACAAAAAGTCAACGATAAAACTCATTTCTCATAGGAGGATTCCTCATCACAAAGGCTTTTTCTTCGGCGAAAGGGATAATTAATGAAAAGATTATGATTGCCACCTTTTTTCAGTGATAATGTGCCAATTTTCGCTTAAATGGACAAGCTGCTCTTAGGGCTTCCCAAAAAAAAATCCCAAATCTTTCTGTCTTCTTCCACACATACATATGTCTTACAAACAGCTATCATAAACTTACACCTGCCATCGGCTCGGCTGGTTGTTTTCAGTCTGTGGGGGGATGCGCTTGGCTTGACCCGCTCTTTTGATGATTCCCCTGCTATACAAAAAACCTAACCCTATCACACTTCTTGTGTTGGCCCCTTTGGGCAAAAATTCACTCTTGAGCCCCTCGGCCTGCGTGTCACCAACCTATCTGTTGATTAATAAAAAAAAAAGCGCTTTTCCACTCGGTGAACCCCTAAATTTCTCTTACTTTTTATTTCCATATAGGTTTTACCGTTGAACTGAGAGCAAAAAAAAAAAAATTACAATTTGTACTTCTCCCCTGTACCAAATCCTCGTCTCTCTCTAAAAAAACAATGGTGATATTTCAAGAAATCCAAAAAGAAGATCAAAAACTTCATGGGCTTCTCCTTGAATAAACCTGAAATTAATGTCCTTTGTATAACAAAACCCCGGAGAAAGACAAACATGCAAATCTGCCCGTTCTCCTCATGTATTACGGCCTAATGCCATTAAAAAAAAAGCCCTCAGATGTATTAAACCCAACTTGGGCTATTAACACTTCTTCTACCCAGACTTTTGCCCTCTCCCCTTTCACGCTCATTCTAGATTAAAAAAAAACCAGGCCTTTGACTTTGTTAATACTGCATGTTTTCCATTTGGGCAATCTAAAGGTCAAGTGTTTGGGCCAATAGATTTATTTACTGTTCTTTTATTTAGTTTTTTTTAAAAAAATAATCAGCTTTTGTCTACAATTTTTTTCTTTGGTCTTTGCCGACTTTCCAGCCTGTCAAGTTGTTGAGCTCTTTTGTAAGTTCTGCCAAGACCAAAAAAAAGGTTTCTACCTCTATCGATCCAAAGCTTCATTTCCGTATGCTCTGGTTTGGCCTAGTAAAGGCTTTTTTCTTGGGGGAGGAAAGGGCCTGTCACTCCTGAACATAGACTTTTGAATATGCCAAGACCACCACGCCGTGCACTGGCAATCTTGGCTGTCGATGCTAAGACTTATCAACGTCGTTTAAACGTTATTTTGATATTGAGAAATGAAAATCCAATATTCAAATCGAAATCAATTGTAAAATATAGAGGTGTTTGTTTTGGAAAAGTCGTTCAATTCATTGTTGTGTGAATAAAATGAAAATGTAGAAGATTCAAGTACCTTCAAGTCTACTACCCCAATCAAATAGCAAAAAAAATATAGAGGAATAGGGGAAAAAACTATACAAGAATAGTACGCCTTTTAAAAAATATATTCATGGGCTACCTCTATTTCACTCGTGATTTCTCTTGAAGTAAGTTATAAAATAAAAAGGAAAAAAACGACACCTTCTAGTTTATGGGCAACCCCGAAAACCTGGCATCAAAGCTTTAACCGGGTGGAAGGTTTTAGGTACGATCAAGGAACAAAAGCCTCACGTCTGGACGACATGGAAGGTAAACGACACAATATGTTCCGTGAAAAGAAGTATATTAAAGAAAAAGTTGAATGAATTAGAAATAAAAATAAAGTATAGATCAATTACGGTTTTTTATTGAATACTCTCGCTTTATTTGTAAAAAAAATATATCTTATAGTCTTAAACCTCTAAATGGTTATTTCCCTGGTAAAAATTTAAAAATGTAAAATATGTTAAAGGGGAAAAAAGAAAATGTCTTCTTCTTTCTCTTCTTGCGTAACTATTCTGCCTTTGTAGCTCAAGGTCGTAGCCCTCTGGCAAAGCATTTGTGGGGAAAAGAGGTCCGATTGCGATAAAAAAAGATATAGAAATCAGTTATATCTTGATAACGTCTGCAAAGTATGTTTTTTTTATTTCTTTTTTAGTATGAAAATAGACTATTATTGCTGGTAAAAATATAAAAATATACCAGGCCATATACAAAGATATCGGATATATCCAAAGTATTTCTCATCACCAATTGATAATATTGGTGGTATCCGATACCGCATAGCATCAAACTTTGATCAACACTGAAAAAAAAAAAGAAATAAAAATTAATTGTGAGTTTATCAACACCTCCATTTAGTATAAATACTAAGTCTGTCCCTGAAGATTTCTGGTTTTTTTTTTTCTCTCTCTTCTCTTCTCATCATCAAACAATTCTTCTCTCTCTCATATCTTCTCTTATACAGTCTACATCTTGATTAACCTTTCAACTAATCAGATAAACTTTATTTCAAAGACCTAAGAAGAATAAAAATCTCACCCACCACTACCACCATCACCAAAAATATATATATCTAAAGCTTTTTCTCTCCTTCATACTCAACACACCTCAGAAACAAAAGCTTCTTTTCGATCCCTCTTTTAAATGTCGGAACTTAACGCCCAACCTGAGCGTAAGCCTCTGACCTTGAACCCCAAGGCTTTGGCTACTCGTATCGTCAAAAAATTCACCACCAAAGAAGGTATCATTGGCAGCTACAGCTATGCCGCCCTCTTTACCCCAGACATCCCCTTTCTCCAAAAGAAGGACGTTTACCAGCCTTTCTTCCCTCTCCACGGTGAGATGCCTCTCTTGCTTGGCGCCATCCTCGGTCTCCAACACTCCCTTGCCATGCTGGCTGGTGTCATCACTCCTCCTCTCATTATCGCCAACGTCGCTAACTTCGACACCGAAATTACCCAGTACCTCGTCTCCTCCTCCCTCATTGTCTCTGGCCTTCTCTCCTTTGTCCAAATGATCCGCATCAACATCCCCTTCTGCAAGTACTACATCGGCACCGGTCTTATTTCCGTCGTCGGTACCTCCTTCGCCACCATCACCATCATCACCGGCGCCTTCCCCCAAATGTACAAGAACGGCATGTGCCCCACCGCCGCCGATGGAACTAAACTCCCCTGCCCTGATGGATACGGCGCCATCCTTGGCTCCGCCGCAATCTGCTCGCTTCTCGAAATCGCAATGTCTTTTGTCCCTGCTAAAGTCCTTCAGCGCATGTTCCCCAAGCTTGTCACCGGTCCTGTCGTCTTGCTCATCGGCGCAAGTCTGATTGAGGATGGCTTCAAGAACTGGGGTGGCGGTTCCAACTGCTACGGCGAGGCTGGTACTGGTGGCTACTACTCCGTCTGCCCTAATCTCGGTGCTCCCAAGGCTGCTGTCTGGGGTTCTTCCAAGTACATTGGTCTCGGCTTTTCTGTGTTTGCTACTATCGTCATCTGTGAACGTTTCGGTGCTCCAATCATGAAATCTTGCGCTGTTATCTGTGGTCTTCTTGTCGGCTGTATTATTGCTGCTGCCTGTGGCTACTTCTCTCCCGATGGTATCAAAGTCGCTCCTGCTGCCTCCTTTATATGGGTCCACACTTTCAAACTTACACTTTATGGTCCGGCAATCTTACCAATGTTGGCTGTCTACATGGTCTGCGCTATGGAGGCCATTGGTGACATCACTGCTACCTGCGATGTCTCTCGTCTCCCTGTCGAGGGTGAAGAGTATGAGTCTCGTATCCAAGGTGGTCTTCTTGCCGATGGTTTGAACGGCTGCATCGCCTCCCTCATGACTATCACTCCTGTCTCCACTTTCGCCCAAAACAATGGTGTCATCTCCATCACCAAGTGTGCCAACAAGAAGGTCGGTTACTGGAACTGCTTCTTCCTTGTTGTCATGGGTATCTTCTCCAAGTTCGCCGCCGCTCTTGTCTCCATCCCTGACCCTGTCCTCGGTGGTATGACTTCTTTCCTCTTCACCTCTGTCGCCGTCTCTGGTCTTGCTATCATTGCTTCCCTCAACCCCATTACTCGTCGCGACAGATTCATTCTTACTTGCTCTCTTCTCTTTGGCTTCGGTGCCACCCTTGTCCCCGATTGGTTCTCTTACTTCTTCACCTACGAGGGTGACAACAAGGGTCTTAAGGGTTTCCTTGACGCCATTGTTCTAGTCTTGGAAACTGGCTTTGCCGTCGCTGGTTTCCTTGGTCTTATCATGAACATGATCATCCCCGCTGAAAAGGGTGACGGTGATACCATTACTGGTGAGGCTGCTGAGAGTGAAGTTTCTTCTACTGAGAATTTCCCCATTAAGAATGAAGTCGAACCTAACTCTAAGGAATTCGAGTAAATTAGGAAGTTTACTCTTTTGTGATGGACTTTTAAAAAAATCTTTTTTTTGTAATGTTTTGTTTTTGTTTGTTTCTTTTAAAAAAATTTATATAATATAGATAAAAAAAATATAAAATTGTTGATTTTAAAAACTTCATCTTTCATAACTAGCTTGTTAACTACATTTAATTGTAAAAGGCTTAGTTTAAACTTTTATTCTTGGCAACGTTAGAGTAAATCTAATATTACAGTATCAATTGTGCTGAACAATGTTTAACTATTCATGGTTTGTAATTTTTATTAAAACGGTTAATTGATACTTTGATAAAAAAACTTTATTAAAAACAGAAGTCTTTCGTATTCAGAAATTCCACGATTTTGGATTTTTATTGTAGAAATAATTCATTAGCAATTGTAAACTAAAAATAACATTTTCAAAAGGAAAAAAAAAAGTATATATTTTGTAAAAATAAAAAGTATATTCATATTCCAGTTTAAAGAATAAACTAGCAATTTACATCTTCTTGTTCAAATTTGGGTCCGATGATGGGATCACTTATTTTTACTCAGGATAAATTTAACTCGTATGGTAATGGATTAATGGTTGTTAAATGCTCAAATTAGATATTTCTCGGAGATGTTCGAAATATCTCAATAATGTATAACAAGAAATAAATGTATTCAACATGAATGAATCTGAAATGAAAAACCAAGAAAAATTTTGCTTTCAGTTTTAATTAGGAAACCCAAGCGAGCTCATGCACAAGGTGAATGAAAAATTCAAACAATTTGAAATTTAGGAGTAGAGCGACGGCTGCCGCCAATGTTACATGCGGGTGGACGTGTAACAAATTCCATGGAATAGACCAGTCCGGCTATCTGCGATAAGCCTATCGATAGGCTAGTGATTCGGGCTTATCCGCCAATTGAAAAACAGGTGGCGCCTAAAAAAGATCACCAATATCGCTCATCGCCGATAATCTTCCCGCCTAACCCAAAACAGTATCACTGTCAACATGTTACAAAACTTACCTTTTTCCTCCCCATCCATAATGACAACATTTATTATTTTAAAAAAATAAATCGGAACATCGCACTTATCCGAACTTCGGTCTCTTGGTCCTTTATTAAAAAAGTCCTCTTTCAATTTGAACCCCTCCTTTTTTTCACGCAACCATTTCTCACCAACAATACCCATACACAGGTCTTGGGACAAACATGCATCGTGTTCTAGAGATTTTCAAATAGATGTAATTTTGGCAAATAATCATTACTCATCAGTATTGTTGTTCTTATTATACCTACGGTATCCCACATTTTATTCAAAAAAAACTTGGTATTTTAATTATACAAAATCGTGGTCGTGTCTTTTTTCTCATATCCTGGTTTTCAATGTGAGGTATCTTCTCTGTTTATCAAAAACATTCCTTCAACTAATAATCTGCATAACTTTGCTGGTTTAAAGTGCTTAATACCCCTAATACCTATTTTTCAACTGTAAAACTATGCTGGAAATACCATCGTTGACTATACCGTGCTTATTTGACTATAATTGATTCCTAAAAAAATTGGTTCGAAAGGAATGGTGCTGCTTATATATAAATTTGGTTGAAGTACGATAATTGAGAAGAAATGCTGGAGTATATGATAAAATCTGGCTTGAAGGAACGAGATAAGGAAATACCGCGGAAGTGCCTTACTGGAAATTATGAATGTCTAGGACAACACTATGCTGGGAACTCTGGAGTGCCATTTCTTATCTACATATGTGTGTATATATATGAGGTCATAGATTTAGCCGAATATGAGGGAATGAACGAAGAAATAATTGCTGATATATCCGATTGATAAGATAGCTGGTAATACCTATTGCAATATGTGTAACACAACGTTATATCGTTTAGATGTTGCCAATATTCGAGATACCCAAGTAAGAGTCGCTGCCCATTTTGATACTTGAGTGCTTAATGTACATTTATTCAGATGTCATGGAATAGTAACGCCAAGAATGATTGTATGTTTTGTTATATCATGAAAGACAGACTATTTCGACAGTATAGTGTAGGTAATAAGAGATTATCTTTTTTTCGATATTTATTAAAGGATATCAAAATATATATAAAAAAATCAAGTTGAAAAAAAGAGGGAAATCATCTGGTATTTATATGTTTGGGGGAAACAAAAAGAAGAAAGAACAAAGCCACAGCAATCTAACATACAAGGACCTGTGCAAGTTTGCTCTCCATCTAAACCTAAATTTTTAAAGCAAGCTTATATCAACAGACAAGGGTATCTCCTAAAACTCTAGAACAGATTATTGAAGTCTTTTGACTTGTTTCAATTTTGGATATCCCCGAGAAGCGAAAAAAAGTGGAAGATATTTAGAACGTTTGGAATGTGAAAAAAGGTAAATAAATGGGAGAGCGCCAAACATATGAAAATAGCAAGGCGGTTGTGATCCATTGTGGCTTATATGTTGTGTCGCACGTGTATCCACCGTCAACCGTTCTTTTTGACGTTTTTCCTTTTCATTTAATCAAGAACGAAGGCTTTCGAATTACTTTTTTTTTTACACGTTTGATTTGTTTTTATAGAACAGTTATCCCGCAAATAAATAAGGACAAAAAGACGTCTATATGATATTTCATTTTTTTCAAGATTTTAAGTTCTTGAATTCATATCAAAACTTATAAAGCCACATTATTTGTATTCTATGTCAAAAGCCCCCTGATGGATGAACGCCTCTTCTCTTCTAGAAGTAATTTGTGGTATCAACTTCTTGTTTGGGTAAATTTCCAACCTGTTAATATGATCGGCTATCTCCTTCAAAGCATTTACAGTAGTTAATATTTAAAATAGTTTATTGGATTACTTATTGTTCTTGTAGTTGATTTCAATATATTATTCTTGTTTTTTTTCAAGAAAAAAGTTGTGATATTTCATGGAGAAAAAATGTTTCGGAGATGACCGAGAATTTATACTAAATAAAGTTTACATTGTGGGGTACATCTTCAGAAAAAAACAACGTCAGACATTTATTGAACGACAAATTAAAAAGTACTAATTACCAAGTAATCAAGCCTTGTAACGGATTCGACGAAATACAAAAAACTTATGAAAAGCAAAATCTAGGAGTTCACACTGCCTGATAAAAGGTGTAACTTGACTGAAATTGTAATCAAATCCCACTAATCTATTACTATTATATCTCATTTTGTTTTTTTGCTACTGAATTTCCAAATTTAGAGATACCTTTCAACTATGGCAATGTAAGGTGATCTAGTGATATTGCTCCAAAACGAAAGAAAGGAGTATCTGATACATTCTTCTTTCATTTTTTAAGTAAACTACAGCTTTCACGATAGAGGAAATCGATTAAATTAAGAGATAATTGTAGAACACTAATTTACTAACTGAATCACGATTTAGCTTGATATGATGCTTACACTTGTTGGCATTAAAGTTTTTCAAGCTATAATCTTCGGTCCTCAAATTTCCGTCATTCTTGATCTTAAAAAAACAAATAAAACAGAAAGAGCTACTACGAGTAATAGGTTTAAATGCTGTAACAATCTTGCGGTAATAAAATAGTATCTCCCCCCTTAATATATTCATAATATCTCCAATTTACTCTTTTTTGGGCATCAGTGATTGCTATTTTAATCCAATGGTATTTTTTGATGTCAACTTGAAAAATTTATGGGAATTTGAAAGTTTAATAATCCATCTGACATCATTTTTTAAGAAAACGTATATATGACATGATAAATATTTGACAAATTTTGTATTCTCTAAGCATTCGATGCTACAATATTCAAACACTGTTTGTTTTCTGTAAAGTTTTAAGCTATAATACTTGAAATATATTAAATAATTATGACTTAAAATCTTTAAATTCAATATTATTATCTTCCCCTTTATCTTTAAGTATGGTATTTAAACACTTTTTGTGGTTCGTAAACTGGTATAAGATTATCACTTAAAAGATTTTGTTTGGTTTGCAAAAAAACAAAATACATTATTGTCAGCGATTCTAACTAGTTTAAAAAACCTTATGTGCCCACAGTACTTGATTCTTCTGTGACAACTTAAATATATATTCCTTGAAACGGCTTTCAAAAATGATGTAATTAAACCTTTATTTTCAAAGTTTAAATCGGAAATGCAAATGTCTAATACATGGTATTATTTTATCAATTATTGGACATATTCTTTTAATGCTTAGTCCACCAAATCATCTTAGGCATTCTGAGGCTTTCAAAAGCTGGTATTGGCTGTGCAACACTTGAAAAGTTCATGTAAAGTTGTATTTTTTCGCCAAAGAGGTATTAGATTTAAGGATATTTAGGTAAAAACAACAACGTAATAGTTGTTTTAGCAGAAGGAAACCTCTACTAAAGTAATAGATGAATAAATTTTCAAGAATAAAAGTATACAAACTCGTGTATTTGTAAGAAGTCTAGGTGGCAAATATATTACTCAGTAAAAACTTTTTTTTCATAATTAGAGGTCGAGATTTTTGTTCAGCCAATATCTTTGTAACATAACTTAACGTTAAAATTTGTAACAAATTCAACTTATTGCCAAATGAGGGAAGTTCTGCGGATGGTCAATTTAAAAAAGAAAAAAACTTAACGCCCAATATGTATTAAGAAGCAATTCGTATTCCTATTTTATGTAAGAAAAACCCATTTGATTTTACTTGACCATATAAAATAAATTTATAAGGAATAGTTATCTTTGTTCCACTTGCAAAGTTTTTTCAGGGGCGTTGTAATATATGAAAGTGTAATAAGGTATCAGCCAAGAAGTTATTCCAATGGTGAAATATATGGATATGCTTATGACCCAAGCTTTTAAAATTTCAGGAGACAGAGAAAAAAAAAAGAATTCAAAAAACAAAGAACACGGTATTGGTCTTGTGCGATACTATCCATGTTACCAATAATTCACGAAAGGTAAAGATTACCTTTACTTTTTGTGAATCTTTCGCGAAATAAACACCTTACGGCAGGAGTAATACACGCCTTCTACATATGATGGTATAAAGATGTAGTATGTGTCTGCGGTCATTTCTATCACAACTTTTAAAGGTCGCGAACTAGTAGTTGTCGGATTTTAATGGGAAAAAAGCCCTCTTGATTTCAAAGTTAAATTCAAATAAACTCTTCAGTTGAAAAAAAGGCATATTAAAATAACATTTCTGTTGTTATTAGACCATAACTCAAGAAGAAAATTTTGGCTGGTATTATGAAAACGAAAGAGAGTGAAAGAAGAAAGAAAAAAAAAGGGACAGTGAAAGCCGTTTAGGGTTTTGTATTCCTTTTTCCATTGGTGAACACGTCAAATGGAGAAGCGTGGCTACATTACCAGCTTCATGGTATACATTGGCTACTATTAGTTTAACGCGTAGACGTGATATTTAAAAAAACGCGTCTTAAAGAAACAGAGAGAATACTACATGCTATACATAAAAGTGGCATCAAAATAACAAGAAAATGTTAGGGTTACATCAAAAAATAATCTAGACAATTTCCATCAAAAAACATTTAATCATGATCATGGGGTGTTTATGCTTTTTAACCAGAATATTTTTTTTGAAATGAAATAATATCTTTGGAATTAGAAAGGGCCCTCTTGACATTGATTTTATTTTTTTCCCTTTTATCATCATTTATTTAAATAGGGTGTCATCAACCTACGTTACTGAATTATTTGAGTGGACCCTTATTATTTGCTAAACCCTACTACATCATGAAGAGGATTATTTTGACAAATTAATTGGGAATGGAGGAGGGGAACAAAAAAGGCTCCACTCTCCAGGAACCTCCTTTTATCTACCAGTATTATGTTTTTTCTCTTATTTTCCTGTCTTAGTCTTCAACACCTAAGGGTTTAGATAATTTCAAAAGATACCTTATGGATAAATTGATGATAAACACTTGAATCAAAAAAGAAGCCTGCCTTTAGGAAGGTTGATGATCTTAATAAGAAATAAAAAAAAATTACAATTCTTCCCTTTTAAAGTAAAAGTTTGGTTCTTTTAACATCATTAATGAAACAGGTGTAAGAATTGGTACCAATGGAAGAATAACGAGTTTAATCTTAGACACAGGAAAAAAATCAAAGATTTTAACGCGACGCGAATTGATTATATTCGATTATCAGTAAACTATTTTGTTAATTTCTTTTCAATTTCTTATTTAACCTATTTTTTTCTATATCTGGAAATCTTTATTTTAATTAGGTTGTTACACGCATCCAGACCCGATGTATAAAGAACAAAAAAAAATTTAAATAAAGGGTTTATTTTGCTCTTATTGCTGTGTTCCCAAAAAAAAAATTTTCTGGTTGTAATTTTTTTTCCAAATTAAAAAATGAAACAATTCGCTACATTGAGAATTTTAACTTTTTTTCAATAGTAGAAGGTTTCACATATTACGGCTATTTTGCTTTCATAAAGCATATTTTAGATCACTTTTTAGTCACGTGAATATATTTAAAAGTTTCTGGAACGTTTTTTTCTCTCCGTTTTTAGGGACGCGTGTGCTTGTTACAGAGCATAAACAATCAACTAAGAAATCATGAGGAACTAAACTGTTTATTTCATGAAACTTGAGGAAAAACATTCAACATTTTCATTTATTTTGAATACGAAACTTTTAAACTTTAACCACAAGAAATTTATAAAGCTGCATTATATTTTTTAAACCCTAACAAATTATACGAACGACGGTTTTGGAGGCTGGACCAAAGTAAACTTAACAAAGAAATGTGCCTGAAAAAAAAATAATGTAGAGGAAGTTATTTTTTTTTTCACTTTCAATTATCCAGAATAGGCAAATTGACTTGAAGTTAGTTATCTGGTTATGTTCATATGTAAAGTTTTAATGCAGCAAAAGATAGCTCAATTTATCGTTAATGTCTGTGAACAGGTTATAGTATCCTTCACTTTAAAGCCCTACATTCCAAAGAAACCCCCCAGTCAGCCGTACTTAGTTTTCTATTTTGGGAAAGTGATTTTCGATTCCAAACGTCATACGGTGGTCTTTTTTTTTGTGCTTCGTTAAAAAATCAACCCCTTTCTTCAAATCGCAGGACTTGGTGTTGTATGTTCATTTTAATATTCTCTCTCTCTCTCTTTGCCATAACAATTTGCAACAGTCCGAATCTTCCCCTTTACAACAGAAAAAGCCAATTACATGGTCAAGTCTCATAAGAAACCCCGTGTTTGAATGTATTCGAACCATGCTAGTTTAATGTTTTAGGCTTAGAGTGAAAAAAATGGAAGCGAATAGCTTGCTAATCTGCGCAGGAACGGGTTCTAAAATTAAGCAGTGGTGCGGCTAGAGCTGCATACCAAGCTTAAACTTAAACGCGTTATCAGCCACGCGTATTGTCTCAAAAAGGAAAAGCCGCAAACACGTCAATCAGAAATAGCTACTGTTCTTTAAAAAAATTCTGACTCCAGCCTTGTTTTTTGGCAGCTCAAGCCCCATCTCAAAAAAAAAAACGCGTATATGCACGTTCACAGACGTGTTAAACCTTCGAGGGTGTCCTTTGGAATGTGGTGGGGACCGCATCGCAGCTAAAACTCTTCTTTTGGGAAATTTGATTTATGGAGATGGAGTATAGGCTTTTTAGTTTCCTTGCTCCCTTGCGGATTTTTGAGACGCGCCTACACATTGAAGTTGTTTTTGAAGTTCCGTTATATATGCTAGTTTGAATATAGGCAGCACACTGAGGAAAACGCGCAGAATATAAATCATGGGACTAAGTAGTTTAGCAGAGAGAAAAGCACCCCTTGATTCAACACCTGGACAAGTTTATGAGGCCCGAAACATTTATGAAGCATCGAAATTGTCTCAGAGCGGTTCTAAAAACAGCGAGTAAAAGATGAGAAATAAAAATTGCCGTGTTGTATATTAATCTATTCTATGAAAAAAAAAAAGAAAAAAATCAACCACAGAAACAATCGCGTAGGCGTTGAGCTGTCAGGCAGCCCTCCCCAAGTGTTGATGTGCAGGTGGGGCTACCATTTGCACATACACCTTGAATAATTATTTACGTCTATTGAATTTTTTTTCTAATAAAAGAAATTGACCCTTTCTTTAATAAAAGTTGGCGAATTTCTCCCTTTTTTCTTTAATTTTTTTAACTTTTTTTTTTTCTCTTCTTTTTCCTTTTCATGATCCATCCATTTCATCTTTTCCCCTCTTCTCAATAGATCAATAAGGCCCAACTCTCAGTCATTCTTTCATCAATCAACTCACCATAGTCATTCATTTCTTTCTATAATAGTTTCTAATTCCTAATCCCTTTTTATATTGATCTTCATTCTTCCATATCTTTTTAAATTCATATATTTATCTAGTATCATGGTTTTTCGCCTTTAATTAAAATAATCTATCACTAAAAACACACACACATACACTTCAATGACACTGCTAGCATCGTTAAAGCGTCTTTCTTCATCAATATTACTGCTCAGCGCCATTGCTGAAGCTGCACCAACCAACAACTATCCTTTAGCGATCCAATATCCTCCAATAATAAAATATGGCCAGTCCTACTCATACCAGATTCCATCAGACACATTTATCTCTTCAGCATCATCAGTAGAATACTCCGCTTCAGACCTGCCAGATTGGTTATCTTTTGATTCCGACACGCGGATTTTCAGTGGCGTTGCTCCAACTATCGAAGAAAATGATGGTAACAGCAATGACACTCTGATCTGGTTTAGTCTTATTGGAACTGATACTTCCGGCGAAACCTCCGTCAACTCCTCTTTCTTATTAACTGATATGCAGGTTGAATCAGTTCTCACAAACTCCACCCTTTCATCCATCCTCGATTCCTCCATCGGGTTCCAAAACTCTGACAGCATCGTTCTTACTCCAGAGCAATCTTTCCGAATCAAGTTCCCCTCTACTTTGTTCAAAGCTGACTCCGATGCCAACCCTATCACTTATTATACTGCCCTTACGCAGTCTCATACACCTCTCCCTATTTGGATCTCTTTCAATTCCCAAACTTTTGAGCTTTCTGGCACTACGCCATCCCTTAGCTCAGATGACTCGATCGAGTCTTTCCCTGTTTCTATTCTTGCCATCCAATCCCATGGCTTCACCAGTGCGTCCATCGACTTTAACTTGACAGTCTCGGCCCACACTTTCACAACAGACGTTTTTTTCGTCAACAAAACCGTCAACAGAACAGAGAGTTTTTCTTACGAGCTTCCTCTGGACAAAATCTTTTTGGATAATTCTACCCTGTCTCCCAGTAACATTTCTACTGTCTCGCTTAACACCACGGGCAGTTCCTGGTTGAGCGCCAATTTTTCCACTCTGTACGGTACCGTCCCCACAAACTTCAACGACACAGCTTATCAAGTCACCATCGAAAGCGTTTACGCTTCCAACGTCTCTTTCACTCTCATGCTGCACCGCGCAGCTGAAGTTGTTGAAAACAGTACCATTTTTTCTAACATGACGACTCAGCTTGTCGTCAACGCTACCACAGGCGAGTACTTCCAATACAAGTTGCCTACCTCCGTGGTTGAAAATAAAAACGCGACAATTGATGCTTCTTACAGCCCAGAGGCGACCTGGCTTGTATTTCATTCCGACAACTATACCTTTAATGGGTTTGTACCAGACTCATTTGAAGGTACTACAGTTACTCTCACGGGCGAATACAAAACTACTAAGGAAACATTTGAGTTTTCTCTAAACTCGATTCAGGGAAAGACAGCTGATCCGACAACCTCAGCTACTCCCTCGAGTACAGCATCAGCTACTGAAGCTGCTACAAGCACAGCAGAAGCAGTTGTCCCAGTCAAGAAAAGTAGTAACAAACTTGCTGCTATTCTCTGTGGTGTCTTGATTCCAGTGTTTTTCATCATAGGAATGCTGCTTCTTTTGTTCTTCTTTTGCCGTAGACGCAAGAAGACCGAAAAGAAGGTCAAGATTTCTAACCCTGTTATCAACCCTGGCGATGGTGACAATCACAGAATCTATAATGAAAAGGATGTCGAGGCTGGAGGTGCTCACAACCACAACTACGACACGTCGTTTTCTAGCGATAACTCCAGCACTCCATTCATGAACCCCCAAGTCAATTACTCCATCGGACAAATGCCTTCACGCAAGTCTAGTTTCGGTAATATGCTCGAAGCTACTCCCGTGGGCACTCCGGTGCCATCTCTGAGCCATAAGAAAAGCTTTGGCACACCGACAATGGCGACTGAGTACAATCTTTTCAAGCTTGACAATCCTAACAAGCCTTTTGTTAATGCGGATGGCTCGCCCATGAGCAATGCCTATTCTGAGGGGTACAGTAGCGAAGGCACGCATGTGGGTGAAAACAGTGGTGATTCTTCTGGCACTGATGGAAACACTATGGGTACCACTCAACACTATCCTGGTAATGTTTTGAGTGCTACTGCTGCACCTGACTCCCAGGTTGAGCAGACTGGTGAAACGACGACCAGCCGACCAAATAGCCGGTCATTGACCGGGCTGCAGCCACAGCTCGAGATTTCGTCGTCGCGCGACGACAATTCATATGTGCGCAGCAGCATTATCAGCACACACAGCTCTATTGCCCCAGCATCGTCCATGGCAATGGCCCAAGTGGTTGGGGCGGCCGCGAACGAGAGCAACAATAGCGACAGTAGCAACAGCAGTAGCGTGGGTCGCCGGTCATCAATTCTTTCAAACAATAGCGAGGGCGAAACGCCTGGCAAGCCACGAAACTCTTGGCGACAGACTTATGAGCCCGGTCGCCGGTGGCACTCGCGACAACAAGGCGGGTCTCTAGCAACAATTAGTACTGACGAGCTTTACAGTGTGAAGTTGGTTAATGACGACCCAAATAACAACAATAAACGAGGAAGCGCAGCGCTACCACAGAGCCAAAGCATAAACAGTATATACAGCAGCGTTAGCGGAAAGGCCGCTGGCGCTGACACCCCGTCGCCGATTCTGCGGCGGCTGGGAAGCACAACATCCATGTCTTCGGAAAGACGCTCGCATAGCAACTCCACATCCATCGGGTCATCTTCATTTTCGTCAGAGAGCCCCGGACTTGGCGGCGGAGTCGGTAGTGATCTGATCCACTCTTTAGAGCCACCATTCACATCCCATCCCTCCGGTCTTGACACAGTGCCTGAAAGCCCCCACATTGGGATTTCGGCGCCATCCACAACTACCAGCTCAGCAGCCAGTACTCCTGTCGCGCGGCCAGCGACTGCTGGTACGATGATGACAGGGGGGACTGGAAGCACTTTTTTTGCCCGCGGGAGCACAGGAATCAGCACAGGACCATATGGCACACCGATTTCTGGAGCTACACAGTCACGAGTAGACTCTGAGCTTTATCAAACCGCAAGCAGTGATGAAAGTGGGGACGAGGGAAACGACAGTGATAGCGACTTTGACGAAAGCGGTTTACAAGATAAGCAGTCGACCCCCAGAAAGAATGCGATCGTGCAATCGCCTGTTGCTCACGAATTAGACCCTGGATTTGTCTTTGGTGCACCGTCCGGAACGCCTCAGTATTTCCAGCGTCAATCGATTGCAACTACATCCAGCATGGCCACCACCACAACTACTGAGTCTGCATCGTCGGTGGCCGGAACACCACGACGAACTTCGTTCTACACCAAAGAAAGCCAGGTGACAGATTACGACTCAAGCGCCGACATGACAGTTCATGGAGCTGCAGTCACACGGATCGGCTCATTGACACCAACCGCAGCGGTATCTTCAAGAACCACTGAGGCGAATGCGATGAGCACGCCACCACAAGCGCGGCCCATGTCGGTCGTTTCAATAAATTCTGAGGCGATGCGACCGGGCGAGGTGCGTCTTGTTCAAGAGACACCGAGTCCCGAGTAAATGAACAAAAAGTATTATTTATATATTATTATTATTATTATTATTATTATTATTATTTAATTGATAATGAAAATCCTTATGAAAAAAATTTGCAAATAAAAACAAGCTTTTGTTTTACTCATTTCCTATGAAACCCGGGGTAGATGGCCCGGTGGCCGGTACTTGAATTACATAATATATTTGTAAAACTAGCGCTTTAATTGCCTCTTTACAAAAAGAGGTTTTTTTTAGCAGTCTTTATTCTCTCCTCCTCCAAAAAAAGCCATTCCGATACTTCCACACTATAAGTTTTTCTTTCTATGCAACCCCTTCTTTTCTCTACACCAACCTGTTCATTTTAACCATAACCATCACCATCACTCCCCCAATCTCCGCTTTCTTTTTTTTCTCCAAGAATGCGGACTAACAAGTTTTTGCCTGTATGGAGACTCTCCGTAGCTACGGCACTTGCGGTTTTTACGGCGCTGGCTGGAACTGTGCCTGGGGCTCATGCTATGGCTATTCCCAACCCCGACTCTGCCGAAAGCTTTTTTAATTTTGTGGCCGAGCGACGAGATAGTGCACCCGAGCCCGAGCAACCTAATGTCAAGTCCACTGCTCAGCCATATGTCAAGCAACCAGCATCATCCTACTACGTGCAAAACTTGCCTGGGCTGGAAAATATCCCGGCCGCTAAAGTCCCCACAATGCATGCGGGTCATATCCCCATCCGACCAGAAAACGACAGCAACTTGTTTTTCTGGAGCTTCGAAGCTGAATTTTCTGTCACAGAACGCAGAAAAACTGTAAGTATTGAATGGAGCTTATATTGCTTGCTGTGTTGGCACTTTTTTTTTATCTTTTACTAACTGGTGATTTACTAGGTTCTTTGGCTTAATGGTGGTCCTGGATGCTCTTCTATGGACGGTGCAATGATGGAAATCGGTCCTTTCCGCCTACAACATTCTTCAGACAAACTTGAGCTAAACCCCGGATCATGGCACCAACATGCTAACCTTTTATTTGTAGACCAGCCGGTCGGCACTGGTTTGTCGACTACATCCACTGGCTCTTATCTTCATGAACTTCCTGAAATGGCTCGCGACATGATGACTTTTTTAGAGCGATATTTTGAAATTTTCCCCGAGCGTCAAAACGATGAGTATTATCTTGCTGGCGAGTCGTTTGCTGGCCAATACCTACCTTATCTTGCTCGTGCAATTTTGGACAAAAACCTTAACAAGACAAGCCTGCTGATGGAAATCCTTAAACCAGCTCCTCCTGCGGCTGCTTCTCAAAAAACAAACACGCCAGTTTCTACCTCTTCTCCCACTGTTGAAAGTTCAGCTGAAAGTTCTTCCACTTCCTCTGCTTCTGCCGACGCAACACAGCCCTCTTCCGCAGCCAAGGAAAAACGCGATAGCACTGCCCCTTGGGTTGATCTCAAAGCGGTTGTCATTGGAAACGGCTGGATCGATCCCCCTTCGCAATATCTAACTTACCTACCCTTCGCTTATCAATCCGGCTTGATCAAGCATGGATCAGACATTGCCGCCACAATAGAAAGTAAGACTAAGCGATGCTCGGAGTATTTTGAGACCCATGAAAATGACCGAGCTGGGTTGGCAATTCCAGTTTGTGACGAGGTTCTCGATGGAATTTTGCGGGAGATGTTTTTGGCAACCGGACTCAAGAGAACTGACCCTAATGCATGCGTCAATGTGTACGACATTCGTTTGCGTGATACATATTCGTCGTGCGGTATGAACTGGCCCCCAGACCTTGTCAATGTTACACCGTATTTGCGCCGCAAAGATGTGCTGTCGGCTCTCCATGTTCCCGATAGTCATGGTTGGCGTGAATGCTCTGGTGCTGTTGGCTCTGCTTTTAAGGCCAAACACTCGAACCCATCAATTAAGATTCTTCCTACGCTTATCGAAGACAATATTGAAGTGGTGATGTTTAACGGTGACCAGGATTTGATTTGCAATCATGTTGGCAATGAAAAACTGATTCAGTCTTTATCATGGGGTCAACAGCAAAAACTTGGTTTGTTTGCACGCGAGGACGAGATTCTAGCACAAGTTTCTGGAGTGTCATCCGGATTCACTTCAGATGAACCTTCTCTGGACTGGTTTGTGAACGGAACAGCTGCTGGTACTATTCAAACTGGACGCAATCTAACTTACATTAAGGTCTTTAATGCATCGCACATGGTCCCTGTTGACGTCCCCGAAGTTGCGCAGGCAATGATTAATCAGATTATGGGTGTTCCCGGATATTCTCGTGCAGAACAACAACCCAAACCCACTTCTAACATTGCTACGACAGACAAGGAAGACGATGAGAATACTGAAAATAAGGGTGACTTTGGCGATGACAACTACGACAGCAGTAATCCTACTGTTCCTGAGGACCAGTCTGGAGAGTCAGATAACTCTGAGGAAGAACAAGAGACATGGACACCGTACTACAAGGCTGGTGCATTTGCACTTGTTGTTGTTGCATTTGTTGCAGTGATGCTTGGTCTGTTTGTGTGGCGCAATCGCCGCCTCACTCGGGATGCTCTATCTCTCAATGGCATGCCAGCACGGCGCGGAGTTCACTATGAAGATGAGTTGGAGGATTACGAGGCCCAACGTCATGCACCTGTGCGTGAAGAAGGCTTTTTTGCAAGCATTTTGTCTGGGATCTCGCGGTGGCACGTGCCCACGCGGGGCGGCCGTAGTCTGCGGCTCAAGCACAAGACCAACGATCCTGTGGCGGGCAAGTATCGCAATCTTGGAAGCAACGCACCTGCGGGTGCCAGCTCGATCGGATTGGCGGAATTCCATGACGAAGATGAGAATGGTGATGTTCCGTTAGAACCCATAAACAAGCGAGATTCTGTGGACTCTATATTAGACGAACTTTCGGAAGAGCCATCATCTCATGTAAACAAATGATTACAATGATAATAATGTTATTATTTAGGTAGACAAAAACGAACACAAAAAAAAAAAACAAGACACAGTTAAATATATCTATAAAAAACCAAACAGATTTACTCTGAAACAACTTCGCCAGAAGGAATCATGCGTACATAAGTGTTGAAGTTGGCAGTTTCAATGGCCAGACGGCGACCCTCAAGGTATTCCATCATCTCGGCGTAAGTCTCGGGCACAATAGTGTAGTATTTAGCAGGGGCTTCAACAGGAGCGCCAGGAGCCTGGGCAGCAGCAAAGAATGAGTAAACAAAGGAGCCAGTATTTGTGGTGGTACCGTGGTTAATATCTCTAACAAGTGAATCGACACGGACCTGGATGAGAGTACCTGGGACGGCAGTTTTGGCAAACTCAGAGCCCGAGTTGGGAAGTTGAGGAGCTGTAGGAGAAGCAGGTTCGCCAGCCTCAGGATTCTGCTTGCGGTTGATAAACTCAGTGTAGACGACAGTAGCAGTGAGATACAGAACAGAGCCCACGGGAACCGGGTTGCGGAAGGTGGTTTCGTCGAGGGAGACGAAGCGTGGAGAGGCATGGGCAAAAGCAGCGGAACATGAGTAAGCGAGCTCAAAAGTTTCGCGTAAAAGATAGCCACCAAAAATCATGTAGGAATGACGATTACGGTACTGGGGCTGCATCATGGTGGTGGAGTGGATGCGGCTCTGGGCCATGGTGGCGGAGTGAATCTGGGGGGAAGACTTGTGAGCAGCAATATAGCCTGGGAGAGTGGTGAGCCATTTGGAGTGGATGAGACGAGACTCCTCACCAGAAGGTGGTTTATGGTTCAACGAGGTTTTTTGGGCAGCCTCCTTTTTGGCAGTGTTGTACTTTTCAGCGCGCACAAACTCACGAAGCTCGTCGGGGGTTTCAGGAACAACATGGTTGATGGGGAACGAGCGCTTTGTGGTGGGGTGACGCGCAACAAAAGTGAAGTTTGCAGTAAGGAAGACATCAGACTCGTTGACATCGTCAGGAGTAAGGACAGTGGTATCGCGGCTCATGGGCTCTGTATGTGTGCATGCCTTGATAGTGATTTCCATGGAGGAGCGGCCGGTCCAGGTGACATTACCGGAGAGAGTGACATTGTAGTCTGCAATCTTGTCCAAGCGCTTTTTCATGAAAACACGGTCCACGGAAGCAGTAACAATGACTGGGAGGGCCGGTGAACAGTGACGGTAGGCAATAATACCGGCAAGTGAGTCCAAATCCTGGAAAAGCTGGCCAATACGCAGACGGCCAAAGGCATTGATGTAGCCATCGAGGAACCACTCGTCGGACTTAAAGGGCAGAATGGTATAAGAGAAAGAGTCTTTGGGAGACTTTTTGGTAACGGCTTCGGTAACGACGTGTTGATAAGAGTAAGACTCGAGCGGGAACTGATGCGGGTGCAGACGGCCAGCAAGAATGGCGTCCTTGTTTTTTTCGAGCCATTCCTGGTGCTTTTGTTCGCGCGCGCGGAAGGCCTGGAGCCACGTGGTGGTACGCTTGAGCGGGGAACCGTAAAACTGGGTGGTTTCATGGAGGGTGGGGTCGTGGGTGGAGCAGGAGGAAGCGCTCGAAGCTGATGAAGTGGAAGCTGAAGAGGAGGCCGTGGGATCTGACTTAGATAGTACCGGATCTTTCTTCGAGTCGGTGGAAAGCATTCTGAGGGCGCAGCAGCGCAGAGATGGAGCAGCAGCTACGGCAGCGGTGAGAGGAGCGGCAGCTGAGCGACGAAGATGTCTGAGCATTTTTATAATTGAGAGAGGGGGGGAGTGGTTGTTTATAGGAGATTGATTTGTTTCAATAAAATTTGATGCTACTGCTGGAAGGGATTGTGGGAGATTAGCCAGATTAGAAAATAGACTTGATTAGAAAATTGACAGAGAAAAAAGAAGATTTTTTTTAGTGGCCAGCAATATAAGATTTTAGGTGTTGTGTGTGTGTGTGTGCAGGTGGGTCGGCCGATCCGTGTAGCGAAGGAAGGTCTCTTTAAGATATTTTAACTAGCTCTACTAAGGAAAAAAAAAACTTCTATACCCAAAATACCAGCGGCTTTGTGCGCTCTTTTATATAAATAAATAAATAAATAAATAAATAAACGATCATAGTGATAAAAATATACCCAAATACGCGAGAATCTCTGCCAAAAAGGAGGGGCTTCTCGTTGGTGCAGCAGCCGCAGCCGCAGTGATTGCTGTTAACAGCATTTTCCCTTTTTTGTTTGCGGTGGCTGTTGTAATGCTGCCGCCGCTAATTGTTGAATTTAAAGGGCGCTTTTCTTTCTGGATGGCCACATTAGCAGTTTTTTAGGTACTCGGCGGTGGTACCCCGGCGACAGAAGATGAGTGGCAGCCGCAGACGCAGCTTTCACAGCATTGCGGACAGCCTTCGGTGCATTGAGATGGCTGGGACGCTGAGGGAGAAGAGTCTGAGGACGAGGAAGCAGAGCTGGATGATCCAGATGAAGAAGACAAAGAAGATGAAGATGACGACATGGAATCCGAAGATACTCTGCCAGAAGAATTTTCGTTGCTTTGTTGGCCCTTTGGTTTCTCATCGGCCTGTGGTCCTTCGGGTGACAGTTTGCTTGCATCTTTGGGAGGCTGAGACCTGTCGCGGGCGTGGATTGAGACCTGCGACGCGCGTGACGACCTCACAATGCTTCGAGGCCTTCTCATAGATCTTGAGTAGTTATTGCCTCTAAACCGTAACGATGTCCCACTTGGTGTGGAGGGAGCCTCGTCCGACAAATCTACGCGGTTCTCGAGATCACGCATCACGCGGTTCATCATGTAGTTGCCCTCCTTGAGAGGATAGCGCAAAGGGGAGCGGTCGCTTAAAAATAGCATGGGCTCCATGGGGTCTTCGCCCAAAAGATAATACATGGAGGCCCATTCTTCAAACGAGTGAATCTTGTCCGGGTCGTTATTGATACTCGCCAGCAGCATGTCGACGATCCGGACGCTCTCGCGCCGATATTCTTCCGCATCCATAACAATATGGTCGAGGATCATGCGCTCTTCTGAATCTGAGCTATCGTCTGCATCGCTACTTCCAACGCCGCCGGTTCCTGGAGATGCTTGCGAGTGGATTCTATCCAAGCTGCTACTATCATCGACGTCGTTGTCACCATTCCCGTTAATACCCCTCCCCTCTTCCTCCTCATTGTCGTTGCTATTGTCGTGGCCCCCCTCTTGCTCATCTTGGCTAGCTCTGCCCACCGCTATTTCTACCGAATTATTCCGGCTCCTACCGCTTCCATGCACCCTGTTATGCTCCTCTTTCCGCAGCGCCCGCTCCTGGCGCTCCTCTTCCTCGATATCTTCGCGAATCCGATCTTCGCTGACAATACTGGAAATTGCCCGAAGAGTGCGGCCGGGTGATAACGCCCGCAAAATCTGGGGGACGGTTTCCAAAAGCGTGTGGTGGTTTTCGTGGTGGTCAAACTCGCGATCGTAATAGGGCTGATGCTCGGAAGCACGACGAGGTCGTGACATGGACCGACGACGAGACTCTGTGCGCGGGAAAGAGCGTGGACGAGATCGGAGATTTTGGCGATGCGGTTTGAGCCAATGGTGGAGCCCCCGCAGCGAATGATTTTGTTTACCTTTGGAAGTGTACATCCGTCTCAGTTCCTCACGGGCTTGCTCCTCGTCCATATCAGTTTCGAGCTCCCTGCACTCGCGCCGGAACCAATGTTCTTCAATCATGGCGTCCTCAGCGACGTAGAGCTGTTGTTTTAAGCCGGTGACGGAACTGAGAAAATCATCCATGTGGGAGGCGATTGCAAACATGGCGTCACCCACAGAGGTGATGAGCATTGTCATCATGGGGACGGCAGACAGAGACCAAACGACGAAAAATGCACGGCCGAGGGGGGTTTTGGGGGCGAAATCTCCAAAGCCGATAGTGATTAGGCACAAAAATGCAAAATAAACGCTGATGAAGTATGTCCAGTCCTCGACATAGGTAAACACAAGCGCCCCCATAAGCCAGAAGACGGTGTAAAAGCCCAGCGTGAAGAAGACGCTGCGAAGCTTTTGGATGATTTCACAGCGCGACCTTAGGCGAGAAATAAGTTCGAAAGATTGGCGTCCGTTGAGAACGACATTGTGTTCCTCGAGGGCCTTTTTCGCTTTTTGGCGGGATTGTTCTAGGCGATGCCAAAATAAAGTTGGGCCGATGTTGGAAAGCACAAACTGGCGCAGCCAAGAGATGATTAAGCCGAGCTCGAGGACGCCAAAAAAGGCGTAGGCCAGAGAAAGCCCTCGACCTGCATTATTTAATGGAAGAACATCTCCAAGCCCAATTGTGGTGACGAGAATGATGGAGTAGTACAAGCTGGTGGCATAGGAATCCCAAGGACTGGAGTTGACTAGGTGCATGAACATTCCCGGACCAATGCATAGCCATGCACCTAGCATGACTGTGTGAATCATAAGTCCGCGCTGTGGTTGGTCTAAGTTAAAGGTAGCATCGTACTCGCCCATGAGGTATCCGCCGTAGTTGACGGCGAGCAGGCAGAAACACACAAAATACAGGCCGCTGGTGAAGCATCCGAGATAAAAGCCACCGGACCGCTCATAGCCGTCGAAGTACCCGGTGCGCCATGCAACGATAAGGGTGACCGAAAGCACGATGGAGGCCATGAGCCAAAGAGCGGTGGAGCCAACCTGGGCGATGGTATAACGTAGCTTGCCGGTGAAGTTGAGAACAAGAAGGATGTTTGCACCAAAGCCTATGATGAGAGACGCGATGTTTAAGCCGAGGACCCAGCCGCTGTCTGGGATTTTGTGTGAGCTTGTAGGGTCGTTGCGCCAGGGGTCGACGATCGCGCCGATGGAGATCATGTTTGCGAGCGGGCCTACACAGGCCGACATGATGGGGGTGAAGGTGGAGACGATGAACCAGAACGAGAAATAAGGCATTCCTGGCCGCCGCGTGAGCATTTTGATGGTGTAGATGTTTGCATTGAGCGAGTGTTGAGGCGGCAAATCTTCATCGAAGATCATGGTGGCTGTATAGTGCTGGGAAATAGGGTCTCCCCCTTTTGGATTATTTCACAAAGACTGTTGGCGACCACGGAGAATGTCTCATGGGTCTCTATAAGAGAGAAAGAGGAGTAAAAAAGCACAAAGTTGTAAGAACTTTGGAGATTATTGTGGAGAGCAAAACTTCCAAACAGCAGCGAAGCAGCAACTGGTGATGGCGGGCGTCTTTGATTAATGTTCGCTATGTTTGACAGTGTGGGGAGGACGAAAATGCAGTAGAAATTTTTTTTTGCGGGTGTAACAAAACACTGGCTGCTGCTTCTTTTTTTTTTTTTGGCTGGGGCTGCTTGATGTTTAGCAACCGTTTCTAAAAAAAAAATAGAAACCTCCAGTGGTTCTAAGCTTCTGGAAGATACCCACGTTGGCCATTAAAGTGCAGAGCTTCCCCAGACACCGAAGTACCCGACTGGAGGCCGGTACCCCCAAAGCGTTTTCTGGAGAGAGTCTTGCTGGCTGCCAAGTCCTCCCTGCGCACTCACGCAAGCTTATCGGCGTCGTAAACCCAGGGAGCCCTATTACATGCGATAAGAAGACGTTTGGTGGAAATTTAAAAAAATTAAAACCTTCTCCGCCTAAAAAATTATAATTATCTTAATCACCACCCACTTCTATATCCCCATAGTAGATATTATTCCTATCATCCGCTCCACTAAATGACAATATGCCAGATCCACCACAACATGCGACAGCCACCATCTTGGATATCCCTAGAGAAGCCCACCTCGCTCTGATCTCATACCTCGCAGCCAGCGACTGCGCAAATATGGGCCAGGCACATTCTCTTCTGCGCCAAACATATACCCCAGCGTCCTTCCGCCACTGCTCGCTCTCCTTCGCCAAGGCCCTCTTCAACCCCACAGAAAGAGCCGTCCCCCTCGCCGTCTTCTTTGCTCCAGACCGCTACTCCTGGTTCACATCCCATACCGTCATTTCAGCAAACCTGCTCTTCCGCAAGGCTGGCTCCGAAACCGACCAGCTCCTGGCAGCCCTTACTCACCCAGACTTTTGCGCAGCCTACCCGAACCTCCGCAGACTTAAATGGCGCATCTTCATTGGCAAATCGGACCGCTTTGCGCAGTCTCTCATGCCGATCCTCCTCATCCGAGACCAGGACGTGCTCCAACCGTATTCAACCAGCCTTATAGTCCACAGCCCTACCATACTCACCGGGCTCCAGGAAAACAGCTACGCTCAAAAAATCACCTCTCTCGAGTTTAGTCTGCTGACGCCCATGAGCTCCCTCGATATGGCTGCGTTTCAGGCTCCACGCATCCCAGAAACATTTCCAAACCTTGTGTCCTTTGTCTTCAAATGCCCGCACACTCTAGTCACAGAATCGTCCTACATATCCCTCGTCAACAACATTGCGGACTTTTTACCGCGTCTGAAATCTCTTACTCTAACAAACGGATACTTCTCCGGACCCTTTTTTGAGGCTCTTGCGACACTCCCAGCTGACATCCCCTTCTTCAAGCTTTCCTTCCGCAACTATGACACTATAGCCGATGATGCCCTGCTGCTGCCGGACGGTGGCGGGGCTGCAGGTGTAGGTATAGGTCTGGGTGCCATGCCCGGAAACGGTATGGAACACCCGGTCGGCAGCCTAATTTCTCTCGACCTTAAACTCCCGCAAGTCACTCACTTGTGCGAAAACTCCGGTCCTTACTTTCTGCGTTACCCCATTCTTCTCCAGTCGTTATCGTTCCCCCGGTTAAGGTCCATGCACATGCTGGAAAATGACATTTCGTGCTTTTCTCTGCTCATAAACAATCCCCACGTGCCCATCTTTGCCCAAATCACTTTCCTTGACATCCAGGTCAACAACTACGACACCGCTTGTCTCCTTGTGTCGGTGCTTCAATGCTGCCCGCACCTCGCAAGACTACGGCTTCTGCGCGCCATCTCGCCCAGTCATTTTGCCTTTGCCAACGTTTTTGAAAACTCCTCTTTTAACGCAGGCAAGATTTCTCCGCCGCAGTCCAAAACGACGATTTCCGAAATCCTCACCTTTATCCGTCTCAACTTCCTAGACGATATTCTGGATCTCGACCAGTCAAAGTACAACAACTACACAACCATGACTCCAGCATCCAAGTCTGCGTATTACCAAAAAAAGGTTCTTCTGGAAGCCAAAATCAGGAAGTCCATTCCGCCCGCCATGCTCCGTTTCGAGCGTCTCTTTATGCTTCTCAGTTTTATTCTCGACCCTTTTGGCACGCGCTACAGCGCCTCACTCGAGGATATATTAGTTTATTGGATCCAGCTATGTTCCTGCGGGTACTGGGAACGGCTGGGGTCCGCGCTGACAGCCTGCCCCAAGCTGTGCTATGTCGAACTGGGGTACTCAGACTCTGCATTCCGTCGTGAGCGCGAGCTGATGGCCGTAACGCGCTCTGACATTAGGCCGCTTGACTGCCCCCGTTTCCACCACTTTGTGGCCACGCACCCAGGACTCCGTCAACTGGTTCTTGTCAACTGTGCAACGCACCACGTGCACTCCATTTCAAGACAACATGAGTTCGAAGCCTACTCGTTTGGCAAGTACATGAAAAAGGGGTCTCGCTGGGCTAATAACCAGGTCGACCTTATCACGGTCGTCGATACCGAAGCTGCACGCAAAAAGTACGAGTCGGAATTACAAGCCGACGAACGGCTGGACTGTTATATTGTTCCAGATAAGTGGAAAGAGTACAAAGTCAGCAAGGGCCATACGCCTGAGATTTTTTCTGAGGGGCTTGATTTGGATGATGCTTTTCTGGGATGGAAGTAGATAAAAGAAGAAAAGAGGAGCATATCTCTTATTCTATAATGTGACGTTTTTTTGAATTATGTATTTTTTTGGGTGAAAATGAGGTAATATTAACTATTCTTTAATAATCACAGAGACAGGATATTTGTTATTATTTGGTAGAAACATTGGTCTTAACTAGCAGAGTATTGGAAGATGACAGGATATTGCATCTTTCCATTTGGCATCAAAAAGAAAACTGTAGTAAAAACTTTTTAAAATTTACCAAGTTGTGAACACAGCTTCGCGCAGATACATGCTAGGATCTTGAATCTGCTTGTTCCTTTCTCCAAAGTCATCTCTTGTGATACCCATCAACCGTTCCAGGATTCTCTGCAAGCCGCAAGTGGCTAAGCTCTATGGTCAGGCCAAGTTACACAAATGTGTAACAAAAGTAGAGACGCGCTTTTGGGCTAACGTGCAAAGATAACTAGGAGGTGAGCATTGGTTTTGGAACGTGGAGATAGTTGGGGTTTGATGTCGGTAGTGACTTGGGCTTAACCAGGTAGGTTTGATCCTGAATGACGTATAAAAAATGACGTATTTTGAGGTTAGTTTATAAAAGAGTTGATATTTTAACTATTTAAAAATAGTTCAAAAATGCTGAAGCTGTTAATAAAGTTATGTTTTTCAACTGTATTCCTTGTCAAAACCTTTCATTTTTGAAATAAGTAAAAAAAAGATATTAAATGAAAAGTTTTAAAAATCATAAAATCCTCTGTTTAAATATAAAAAGGGAAACGGACAAAACACGTGGGAACAACATGGATACTGTACTTTTTTTTCTCTTTCTCCCCCCTCTAGTCTAGTTTCATTTTGCTGTCTGAATACTCAATCTAACATATTCCAAACTGTACTCTTTCAACAAGAGCATTGCCCGTGTTTATTTAGATTTGTTTTTTTAAACCCCCATCTTTTCAACAAGACAGAAGTGAGCACAAAAAATGGCTACATATCAACAGTTGCGTGCTGCTGCAAAAACGTCACTTGCATCAAAAAAGAATTTGGTTCAGGGCCCTTTAGTTGTTACCAAGGATGTTGATACCAGTACGCTGAAATCAGATGAATCCGTTCCATCGTCGGCTTCAAAGGAAGAACTTTATACTCCAGTACCGTGTTCTTTGGAAGTTTCACGGCTTGAGCCAAACTTACGCAGACCACCCAAAAAATTAATTGGAAATAGTATCACGTTTGTCTTGCTAATGACTCTCGGACTTATAATTGTGATGACACGACTAATCAGTTTTGTGGTTCTGGTGGCTCTCCAGAGCGTGTCTACGACTTTGGGGGTGGTGATTGTTGTGTTGGTCCTTTCAAGCATTGTAGAGCTTGATGGATCATGAAGTATAAGATTGTAAACATTTATTTGAAGATTATTATTTTTAAAATACCATTTTATTAATTATTTATTGTTACTCAACTATTTATACATTTTAATTATTATACTCAAGGTCCTTTTACATTTTTCTTCTATCCACCACCACACTTTTGCACTTGAAAAAAAAAGGACTTTTGGCTTCAGGAAGTTTAGTCTTCATCTTGGGCTCTTGGACTGGTACAGGTTTGGTAAAGTCAGCTTTCAAAGAGTTTTTTGCACGTTGCTGGTTGTGATGGCTAGGAGGTTTTGTTAATGGGTAGGGCTTTTTGGAGACCCGTAAAACCTTTTTAGAAATGCGGTTTAAGTCCGATTTAGGACCCAGACCTGAGCACAAAGATCTGGGGGTCCCGTAATCTTTAGGTTTTTGATGTTTTGGTGGGAACTTGGGAGCGTTTGCCAGTTTGTTGAAAAACCCCTTTGCAGGAGAAGGTTTGGAGGCCATGGGGAGAGGTTTTGTAGTGTAATTTTGCGTAGGAGCCATATTAACGGAAATGATTTTCAAGTCAAAATCATTGGTCTTTGCAGGTGCTGAAGATTTCTGGGTAGATTTTGGTTGTTTTTTGGCATTGGAGGAAGACACTGTGGAACTGGAAGGAGCCTTGCATAACCGAGGTGCTTTGATAAGCTTCTTCTCTCGCTTAGACGACTTGTCAAGAGTCGAGCCAGAGATTTTAGGAGTAGGAGCCTTAGTTTTCTTGAAATGTTTTGAACCTTCATTCTTGGAAGAAGGTTCTAAGGGTGTTTTGCAAGACGCTTCAGGCTCAAAATCTTCAAGGATATCCAAGTTCATAATGATTTCCCTTTCAATCAGTAAGGCCTCGCGATCTTCTTTTGCAAGTTGGTTTTCTTCAGCAATGCGGTTCTTTTCATCAGTCTCTTGAGTGAGACAGGGTTTGGATCCAGCAGCTTGTTGGGAGCAGCAAGACTTTGATCTGTGTGGGGTTACACAATCTTCGTCAACATCGCTAATGTCCTCATCACATTCCAATGGAACACGTCTGTCAGCAAAGTACTTTTGCAAAAAGTCCGTGACTTTGACTGTTCCAAGAGCTTGGCTTGTGCCCAACACATAGTGAGACTTGCGACGGCAGGTGTTAAAGTAAAAAGAATTTTGATTAATCATGGCTATTACAATATAAAGAACAAAAGAGATATTTATTCAAAAATAGTAGAGAAAAAGACCGTATATGTTGTACAGAAGGTATAAAGGAAAAAGAAGAAAGAGTCAAAGAGCGAAGTATTGCCTTGATAGTAAATATTAGCAGAGATGAGGAAAGAAAAAAAGGCAGCCAAAAGGTAGGGAATACAGGCCTTTTTATAACTGAAACCCTTTGATTTTTTGAAATAAAAGGCCAGGCGAAGTTTTCTCTTCATCTCTGGGTCAAGACGTCTTGTAACCTTGGTAGAACGGCGCATGGTTTGAGGAAGATGAAAGTAAGGCAAAATATCCTAGATCAATGCAGAGGGGAATGAAATTGAAATATTTGAAAAACACGAAAGTTATGCTAAAAGAAGCAGCAAACAAAAGAAGGTGTTAGAAGAGGTTTTTTTAAAGAAAAAAAAAGGCACTACCCAAATGGTTTAAATTTAAAATGTTGTCTAGACACTTTGAAATATAAATCAACCTGGTATAGATGTTAAAAAAGATGGGGTTGCTTGTTAAGATTGGTATACCTTTTGTTTTAAATATTCAAACTGTTATTTTTTTGGTTATTTTGAGGTGTCTATTTTATAAAAGCAAAGGGGAATCATTGGTATTTATATGGGTTCATTTTGGGTGGTAAAAAAACCAAGTTCAAGACGTGGGATATGGATTTGAGAAAATTCGAGGGTAAAAAGCATAACTTGTATGGATGAGTCTGGTAAGCATGAAGGCTGTAGGGAATGCGGAAACATTTTACATGATTTCAGAATGATACCAAGAGGCATGAGTCGCCAACATTTTAATGCGTTGACGACGGAGTATTCATGGTGGTTTCATTTTGGTGTTGATAGGATTTGGTCATATTGTTAAATTTGTTGAATAGTTAAATTTAATAACTCTTGAGAACGTGCCGGGGGGTTGTATGTTTTGCACGTGACTTGATGATGCATTAAAATTTGGGGTGATGCGGAGGTCATGAGAAAAAAAAGGAGCGACTGAATTGATAAGAATGAAAGCATGCAGTGGTCCTATTATATGGAAATGCCTTATCATTAAGATATGAGGGTATGGAGAAGAGGTTGGGATGGTATTGAAGGAGCTGTATTCTTAATATCAATAGAAAAAGGATTTAAAATCAAAATATAGCCCGTTGGTATCTTGACATGTTTCTCGTTGTTTTTTTAATAAAATCCCACAAAGTTACTTTAATCTCATTACTGGCTTATCAATGGCTGCTCTATGTTGATAAACCCTTCGCATGTAAATACGGATGGTGGTGATGGCGGGGTTAAAAAGGGCTGCAATCTTTTTAAGCATTTTTTAGCAGCACCACCAGGCACAATAGATGATTACTACAAAAGTCAGCCTTGCACTTGAAGAAAGAAAGGGGGACAAAAAAACGTGTGTACTCAAACACCGCCAGGGAATGATGAAAGCTTTAATAGAGTTAAATTTACTACTATTTCACATGAAAGCAACCATAACTCACGAACCGAGGGGATTTGGGTTTTAGGGAGGAGCCAAAGTCAAGAGCGGGGTGTTAGAGTGTTTGGAAATACAGGTGGTGGCTATTTGAGTCTAATTGAAATTAAAGAGCTACAGGCTTAGATACCAACCGTAAGGTACATGTCGAATCTTTAGGCTTATACCGAGTATATACCTCTCGTAACTCTCCCGCACAACGTGATATACGAATACACGGTGGTAAACTCCAAGCTCATTTGGGGAACCGTTAAGCTGGGGGAAAAGAAGGCCATAAAGATGGCGGTGGGTGGGTGGGTGGACTACTGCTGTTTAAAATACTTATGGAATCCCTCTTTTTTTTCTTCTTCCTCTCTCTCTCCCCTTTTTTTTATTTAAACGCCACAAACTTTTTTATTTAATCCCCTCCCATCCCCCATATTTCACTCAACATTCTATATCTATACCATAAAAAACATATAAGATAAAATGACTGCTCTTAGACAATTGACTCGTGTCGCCCAAAGAACCGCCTCCAACAACAGCAGCAAGCTGTACACAAGCATTGCACAAAGTCGCGCGTTTGGCACGTCCATAGCCCGCATGGCCAAGGGGGACAACTCGACCATTGACTTTTTCAAGTTCCCCGAGCTGTCCGTTTCCACCAATCTCCCCACCAGTCACATCAACATCCCCTCTCTGCCCGACTCGTGGACGACTCTGGATTCGTTGAAGCCGGCAACCGTGGGCGGCGGCAGCAGCAAGCCCACCGCCGAGTTCCAGGCCGGTGACATCTCGCACGTCTCGGGCCAGGCCACGGCCAGCCAGATGTCGGACACGGAGCCGCTCACCCGTGGACAAAACGAGCTGCTGTCGTTTTTCGAGTCTTCCGAGGCCGGCAAGGATACCGTGGAGGAGCTGAAGCTTGAGGAGCTTGGTGAAAAGGACCGCTTCACTCTTACAGTCATTGCTGCCGGCGTGGTTGGTTACTGGATCGTTGCCGAGCTTCTTTTTGGCGAAGAGGCCGCCAAGCACCCGGAGGATCTTAAGGAGCTCGGGGCTTAAGCAATTGAAGAAAACGAAGAAGAAAAAAAAAACATGATGGGGTTCATTTCAGCCCTAAACGAGTTTGGATGAATATATAGTACAAACACATTGATAAGAATCAAACAAGAAATGAACCATTGACGTATATAGAAACTTTTTCATGAAGAGGGGGAAAAAAAAGACAATATATGGCATTTAAGGCCATTTATTCTGATTGAAAAATAATAACAGAATCAAACTGATTGAATAGTAACAGTTCAATGTTGAGATGTTTTTAAGCCTTAGATATCTACGGTTCATTAGGCTGAACTTGTAAAGAAGGACGAGGTAATTTTATCACTCATATTTCAACATTTGTGAGCTTTTTTTTTTAAAAACAGCGTAGAATTTGCTAGTTACGACAGTTCATCAACCGTGGCTTTGTTTCGGTAGTACCTAAATGTTTTTGCGAGGATTGAGGGGATTTTTTTGTGGGGGAGAGACGAGAGAAAAAGACGGGATTTTTTGTGTTTTTGGCTACATTTGTGCGTGTAGCCATTCGTTACGTAAGCCACTGAAGGGCAGGTGCTTTTTTTTTCAGCCCAAGGGGGTTTGGTCGTATTCTGTAAAAAGGAAGTTACAGGCGGGTAAAGGAGATAAGTTATTTAATAACTTTGGTGTAACATGGGTGTAACAAATATTGTCATGGATGGGAGTGTATTACAGTTACAAGAATATTGTTACAGAAATTCTTGTCATGCATTTGCCACACAAAGAAGATTACTTATCTGTTACTAATCATGACAAACCATGGTCAAGCACCCTAAATTCCCCCCCCCCAAAAAAAAAAAAAGGCTCTGGACCTAACACAGTTCTTCTTTCATAATAAACAGCTGAACATAAAAGGAATAACGGCACAAGACCAGCCAACCAAGTCTGGAAAGCCTGCGTTTTTTTTTCTCCCGCTTAAAATCCACGATCGGCCACCTAAAATGCAACGGCTAGCGTTAAAGACGACGGCGCGTCTCTACTCTGATCGGTAACGCTAGCAGTTTGGTCAGCCGAGAGATTTCCTAAAAGGGTAGATAGGCGGCAGCAGCAGCAGCAGCAGCATCAAAAGCGGCAGCAACACGAGAAGCAACATGGCAGCATAAAAGACAACACAGCAGCAAAAATGAAAAGAAGAAGAAAAAAATTTTCTTTTGAAATATTCTAGTATATATCAAAGGACGGGTTAACTGTGTCTAGGGGTTTGAAAAGTTGAGAAAACAGCGTTTCTATTCTAACAACGTCCAAGTTCTAGATATTGTAGAACCAAAAGAATTATATAATAATCACCTAATAATAATCTAATACCAGCCATTTTCTAGATTAGAAAAAAGAAAAAAAACCCCCCGTCACGCTAAAAATTCAGCCTTGCTAACTTTTTTTAGCTGTGTAACCATTTTGTATTCCACACCTTAAAAAAAAACCCTCTCCAACCATTTCAACATTCACAACTTCCATATATATATTATATATATATATATCCACTGATCGATCCCTCTATTTTCTTCCCCCCTTTTTTTAATTCTCTCTCTCTCTCTCTCTTAAAAACATCTACCCCAAATTATCACAGCCTTTTTATCTTCCCCGCGCCCTCACTCATCTCATCCTTCTACAGCCTCCGCTCCTTGAGTATGATCCCGAGTTGTAGTAAATGTACTACCTCCCGTAACCTCATGGGCTCACCCAGCCTGCCCACATTCTCCAACTCTCGCACTCCATCTTCAACATTCACTCGATCTCTGACCTACAAGCTTCTGCCTCTGGCCCTGCTCCTCATATCCCTCATCGCAATCCCTTGCTCCCATGCCCAACCTCTACTATCCAACCCAGCCACTGTCGCATCTATCTCGGTTGCTTCTCAAGAACAATCGTCTTCCTCCTCTACCACCACTATCATCCCACCTACCTCTTCACCACTACCGCCCCCTAAAAAAAATGTTCCTACTACCTCCATCATAGACATCCTTTCTCAATCGGCAGAATTCTCCATTCTCATCTCGCATCTCCAGCATCTCGGCCTTGTCCCCCTTATCAACCAAGCTCGCAACATTACCTTTTTGGCCCCTTCTAACGACGCCTTCTTTGACATTGATCCTGCATTCATCACCCGTGACCTTCTTTTATATCACATCATTAATACTACCTTTATTGCCTCAGATTTCCTCGACAACACCGACACTCAAACTAACATCCATCCATCTTTCCTTCACTCGAAAAATTATCTCAAAAATGACATTGCTGCTTCACCTAAAAAGGTCACCGATCCTCTTGCAACCCTCCCCGTCGGTTACCCAGCAATTCCTGTCTTGTTCACGAAAGTCGAATCGGACTCGCGTGGCGACCCTCCTTCCTCTTACGTTGTGGCTCGGAGCTCTCAAAATTCGTCCGCCGAACTCGTCGAAACCGATCTCAAAGCCTCAAAACACCGTGGTGTTGTCCAGGTCATTGACAAACTCCTAGCGCCACCACCATCCATTTGTGACACCCTTGCATTTTCCCCTGAGCACTCAATCTTTTACTCCCTTTTCCTTCTCGAACACGATTGCTCGGGCCCCGTCTTTAGCTCCCCAACCACCCTGCTTGTCCCCTCCAATGATGTCTTTCTCGACCAGCTCTCGAAAATTGAAATCATGTACCTCTCTTCCGACTGGGGTCATGACGACCGCGTGGCTCTCATCAATCGCCACACAATTAACTCGGGCCTCGTCGCCTCGGCGTTAATCCCCAAATTGGCTCACCAAAACCAACCGGAACAAGACGCAGAAAAACACGACAAACAAAATTCCCGCGTCATGACCGATATCTCCACTCCCGCAACAAGCGCAATCATTAAAACCGCCGACGGCTGCCCCCTCAATATATCCTCCTCCATGGTCATCAATGGCTCTTGGGCCCCGACCGTTGCTGATATCATTGCCAACGACGGAATCATCCACTTTTACAATGACTTTATCATTGCTCCCAGTGGCAACATCCACGCCTTGATCAACTTCTCGCCTGAAAAACATCTCCTTGTTCTTGGCGCAGAAACTTTTGTCAAGGAAGTAAAGTTTCGCGGCCTTAGATACCTTATTAATGGCTCCGACCCTTTAGATAAGCAAACCATCTTTGCTCCACGCGATGACTCCGATAGCAACTCGCTACTTTTATCAAAACAAACCTTCATCTCTTCAAACCCTGAGGTGGTCCTTAAACAGCGAGGTGAAATCTCCTCTTCTAGTTCTGATGATGATAACACCGTTTTTACCCAGTCCATCCCTACCGTCATGTACCACTTCGTCCAAGGCCAACACACCCTCGACATTGACCAAATTATAAACTCAAATTACCTCCTTGTCTCAAAAGCTACCTTCAAGCGCCTGGGCTACGGATTCCAACGCATCCGCATCTCCGCAAACGAAGCAAACTCTGAAATCTACCTCAATGGCCACGATCTCGTCACAGATGGCCCTTTCATCGTGGGCAACACGACAATTTACCTCATTGATGGCGGCCTTGACCCGCCGCCTCCGATCGATCTTGCCGTGGGTTCCGTTTTGCAATCCGCCCAATCTGCAACCTATCTCCAACAGCTTGGTCTCTTTGACCTCCCCGCATCTAATGGGTGGACCATTCTCTTGCCCACTGCAATCGCCTGGAAATCTATTGGTCTTGTTACCAGATATTTGGAAACAAACATGACGGCTTTGCGTCTTACTCTTGAATCACTTATTATCCGCGCTCCCTTTTACTCCGACTCGGCCCCAATGAAAACAAAGCTTTTCGATGGAACGGACGTTGTTGTGTCTTCCAGCCCCCCCAGAATAGCACACAACCCTGACTTTTCCACTGACGGAGACGACAATGATGACATTATTAAAGACGGTAAAGTCATTAAGAGTTTGAAAAAAACAAAACACAAACAAAAGAAGAAAAAAACTAGAAACGACATTGGCAACTACGCGCCACTGGACCTTTTCGTTGGACCCAACCATTACCATGTTGAAACTGCAAATGTCTTGTCCACCTCGGGAGTTATCCACGCCGTCAATGAAATTGTCCTCCCCAACCAGGTCCAAGTCACCTCTACGAATATTTTGGAGTCTGTCGACGCAACCCTGTTTATTGCACTGTTACAGGCACGCAACATGTCGCATGTCCTGGACAATAATAGTAGCTCTAAAACAGGCCAATATACCATTCTTGCGCCCTCCAATAAGGTCCTCGAGGCAAACAACATCACCGTCCATACCCCAGATATTGACATTTTGCTTCGTATGCATGTGCTTCCAGGTAACCCCATTGACCAATTCCTCAACGGCGGAGAAGTCCCCTCTATGCAGGATGATGTCCACCTCACGGCAAAGGAAATCGACTCTGGCCTTTATCTCGTTAGCGTTGTCGAGGGCGATTCGCTCCACGAAATTCGTGTGCTAGACCGAGGCGATACCACACCGTATACCTGTTTCTCTGACACGCCGTCTCAATGCAAATCCACAATTCTTTATGTTGACCGATTCCTTTCCCCAGACTGGATCACTCGGCCCATGCCGCCTTTCTCGCCGCCTTTCCATCTCCGTACACCCTTTGCCATTCTTCTCGGCGTTGTCTTTGGTGCGATTCTCATCTTTAGCGTCATGTCCGTGGCTCTTCTCTTTTTCCTTAGCCGTCGCCGCCGCATGCTCAAAAACAACATCTCCGGCTCGTCTTCTTCCATCTTGGGCACCGATGCCGCCGGCGGCAGCGGGCCCGGGTCGCCAACGTCCCCTGACAAGCGGCCCCTTCTCTCCCGCAAATCCTCCGCCGTCTCTTCCAGCTCGGTGGGTGGCTCGCGGCGGCATCGCTCTTCGCGGCATCACTCTGCAAACAACTCTCCGCCCGAGGTCCCCAATGGCCCGACGTCGACCCACACCGTCAACGGCGCCAGCCACAACAATTACAATCATAATCTAAATGAAGAGTTTATGGGCCCCGCAACAAAATCCGGGTTTTACGGATCGCTCGACACATCGGGAATGATGCTGGCCAATGACGATTATGCAAACTTCAAGCGTGCGGCCGCGGCACCCAAAACTTCAAACGGCACCACGTCCAACAATAATACCTTGGGCCGGCGGTCGTCCACAATGTCAACCCGCTCGGTGTCGTCAATGACGTCGGAGCATAGTGTGTCGGAACCTATTCCCACGGGGAAAGTGCTCGGCGGGCGCGAGCACGGCAAGCATCTGAACTTACCACGCGTGATTTAGACACACACGTACCCATTTCTTTGATTTTGCAAAAAAAAAAATACAAGAACTAATGGAGTCAACAGATAAACCCAAGATTTTGTTGCTTTTGTTGTTTTTTGTTTTATGCTGTTGTTTTATTTGCCATTTATTTCCAATTACTGCCCTCGTTTTGTACTTAATCTCACTCTTTTTGATATAGTTTTCCTCTTTTTAGATGAAAATTCAAAATAAATCTCCCATATATGTTTAATAAAAAAAAGCTAATGTACAAACTCTCCACTCATTCCTCTACATCTGTTTTCTCCTCGTCAATCACTATCATGCCCAAGCCCTCCCCGACTTCAACCCCAAGTTCCTCCATCAACGCTATTTCAGCTGCCGCAATCTCTTTGCGCACCTCCGCATCCCCCATCAAGCTCTCCTCGTCCCACGAGCTGTCCTGGTACCCCGCAAGCCCAACCAAGTCGGCCGCATCACCGATATGCGCATGCATCCGCCGCAGAGCCCGCATGTGAACCGCATGCCGTGCTGCCAACTGTCGCAGATACCCGAGCATCTGCCCCAGCATCTGAGTCTTGCGTCCCTCCACAGTCTCTTGCACCGCCGCCATCGCCTGCGCATGTGATTTCAATGCCGCCCGCACCGCTTTCACGTGCCCCGTAAGCCGCGTCACGAGCTCGGGACACGCGCTGCGGAGACCAGCCAGGCCCTGCGTCTCCGGAAGCATGTCGATTAGTTTGGAGCTATATTTATTTAAAGCCGCGGTGTAGTTTTCTGGCCCCGCGGGTTCGGCAGCTGCAGCGGCGTCTATAGTGGCCGCATGCTGCTCAAAACTCTCGCACGTCGCGTCAATATGCTGCGCTCCCAGATCATGGATTGCTCCACACGCAGCCTTGAGATCCTTGGCCACCACGTTGCCGGGCGCGTACCCGATCCCGGCGCAAATCCTCGTGGCCAGCTTGTACACGGTGTCGGGAGACGCGAAGTCTTCCGCCAGAGACTCCAGCATGGCCGAGGAGTCGTCGCCAAAATCTTGCCACAAGTCGTCTTCATCGAAATCTTCAAACACCTCGCTGTCGTCTTCGTCACTGTGGCCGTGCACTTGGTTGCCATCTTGCTGTGAGTTTGATGAGCTATCTTCTTCTCGTCCATTGTTATCTGATTCAATCTCACCGTGCGACTTGTGGGCCCCGATCCCTGACTTGTTCTTTGTATCGTGGGCTTGTTTTTTGTCGGTTCTTGCGAGGAGCTGATTTTGCCTTTTGGATGCCGCTTTGGCGCGTTTTTTAGTCACAGGCGCCTCTTCATTCCCAGATTCGTTTTCCATTTCCTCATTTTCTTCATTCGCTGTCCACCGTTTGGGAAGTCGCTCATCGATGCTTACACTTTTCCGCTTTTTTGTATTGGCAGTTATTTTTGGTGCTGCCTCTTCAAACTTGTACTCGTCGTCGTCCTCGCTACTTCCTTCTTCTGAAAGTGATTCTTCTGAGCTGCTGACTTGTTCTCGGGCTCGAACAGTACTTTTCGTTTTGCGTACTGGCTGGTGACTCTTGATAGCCGGCATCATTGGGTTGGATCTTGACGAAGCTGCAGAAGATGCATTTCGTTTTGACGTAGTATATTCTACCAGTGATAAATTAGAAGACCTGACCGAGCGTACCATGACATGTAGTTTTCAATTTGAAAAAATATAATGTTAATATGGAAACTCAAAGAAAGGAAAGAAATTTTAATAAAGTGTTATAAAAAAATCCATTGAATTAGAAATTTGACAAGCAATGGTGTTTCATGACAATCTTGTTAAAAAACTAATAAACTGCTAAAATCATAATATTTACACACAGTACATAAAAAATACATTCACTGATAAAAACAATTAAAAAAGTCAGTTTTCAATTTACTTTAAAAGGCTTGTGATAAACTACATAGTCTCCTGGAACACAACGATTGGTGCCCGGAATAGTTCTAGGTAATAACAGCTCCTCGAGCCCAGGTATCAATGATGCAATCACAAATACGCCATTTCTACTATTATTGCTTTGAAGAAGCGGGTCATATTTCCATATTTTCAGAGACTTCACTTGTGCAAACACCCCGCAAAAGCTATTCCTCGTGCTACTAAACAGCGCAGCATCCTCAAAAATGAATCCAAGTGCGCCAGGCTCAATTACTCGCGACACATTTGAAAACCCATACACTGACTCCAGTTCCAAGCTTTCAAACGTTACGGGAAGCGTGTTAAGATACACGTAAAAAGAAACCGAAGGCAAAGGCTCTAAAAAAATCAAGTGCACTTTAATGTCCTGTTTGCTTGAGGGTCGTGTCTGCAAGCACCGGTTTAAAAACCCAATTTCTCTCACCCACTGCGGCTCTTTTTCCTCAAAGCCTTTCATCTGTCCCAAGCCACCTCCGATCCCCAGGGTGATGGACTTTAAATTTGGAGTCATATTATTTCTAGTAAGGGTTTGCCAGGAGATCCCCGGCAAGGTATCAAAATTGTATCCTGAATCAGTTCTTCTCACAACATTTATTTTCCATCCCTTTACAAAATAAAACGCTAGATTCGAAATGTTTTTCAGCGAGGACACGGGTATTTCCTTCAGAGGCCGAAATACAACATGCTCCAGAATCTTGGAATTTAGTGAGAATTTAGTTAGATAGTCGCGGTAATAAAACTTTTGGTATCCATCATTGTGAATCGCAATACTTTTGGATAAGTATCGATCACAAACGGTATAAAGCCTCGAGCATGTAAGTGCCAAATTCAGCACGTCCCGATACGCCTGCACTTCTTGGTTTATAGGTTTCTCATTGATAGGGGGCGCGAGGAGATATTCGACGATAGGTGAGATCAATTCCAACGGTAGCAATCCAAAAGTCTGCATCGTAATTTCAATTCATTAAAAAGCCCGCATCATCTAAACAAGACTGATGTCGTATAAACTAATAAATGACGGTCATCTTGCGTGTTTCAATCAATTGAGAAAAAAAAAAAATGGGCGGACCAGCAACGGGGGTAACATTGAATTACATAACGCTTACATAACATTTGATTGCGATATTGTGACACGCTTTTACTCGCCCCTTTTCGTTTTCCTAAACAGCACTGCCCTGAGTAAATATTGTGTTCACTTCTTTCCTATATATATAGTTATATATAACTTGGTTCCTTTTTCATTTTTCAACACACTACCCAAAAATGTCATCGATCTGCCAGCTTTATGCACTTCTCACATCTCACCCTGGATCCTTTTTGGATTATTCTGCTTGGATTGCCCTAAGAGGATACTCTTCAAGTGATACCGGGCCATGTCCCATAAACTCAAAACCCATTACAGAGGGCCTCTGGATAGCAAGATACATTTATGATTATGTGACTCCATACCTTCCAGAAACATATTTTGAGCATGATATCACATTGCAATCGTTAAAAAAACCTTACGTCGAATCCTTGGATACCAAAGGTTTCAGTAGGCTTGTTTACCTTGTAAACCGCCATTTGATTCTAACCTCTACAACGGAGTTTAGCCGCTTTGATAACAGCGTAACCAACAAACCCACCGTCTCTGAAACTTCTAGTGCTGGCACTGAACACTTAGACCAAATTATTGATTTTGAAAAGGAAATCGATACCCATGAATCTCTCGATCTGTTTTTGATCATATGCCTAGCCACCCATGCTGCATATAACCAAATCACAAGTACTGTTCAAAAAGATAGCGTTTTTGCAGTACAATGGGACGAGGAAACAGAAAAACGACTTGTGGAGATGCATAATCGTGTATTCCCCTCAGACATCACTGACCCCGCAAGTGCCCACTCTTTACCGTCCCATGCAATTGAGGTTGCCGAAGAGGCTGCTGCAGACACTGCCGCGGCCCTGGCATCTACAGATGATGAAGACGAGGAAAGTTCACCACTACTTGCACAGAACGGTGCTGCAAACACGCATGATGACGACGATCAAGACATTGACAACACAGTTTTCCAAAAATCTTTCTATGATCTCGACGGTTTTTCCCGCGCCCCACTCCCCAAGGAAAACTACAAGGCTGGAAAGGATTGGGTTGCCTTAGGATTCCAAGGTGCTAATCCTACTACAGATTTTAGAGCAACCGGCCATCTTGGATTGAAATTTTTCGAAAGCTTTTGCTTATCGGATCCTGAGACTGCTCGAAATATTATGGCCGAGTCCGGTTCGTTTAATGGAGATCTCACAAAGGCATGGTATCCTGTTGCATTGGTATCTATTCACATGTCTTTGTTTATTAGAAAAATCACTGGTGGACGTTTTCTCTATAGAGGCTTGTTACTTAATTTAGATCTTCTGAGCGTCTACGAGTTAATCAAGACCTATGCGCAGACCCCGCAAGATGTCAACTTGCCAGAACTCGTCACCACGATAGAAAAACAAATGTCAGACACATTAACGAAGCTCCACAATAAGCTAATAAATCATTATCATAAATTCTGGAGAAATGAAGTCAAAAGCGGGGTTGTCAAAAGCCCTCTCGATGTCGATGCCAGTATCATTAGATTCCAAGAATCCATACAATTTAAACTATTTGATGGTGCCTGGTCATTTTAGCTAGAAAAATAATACCAATCTTTAATAGTCTTATTTTTATAAATAATTTTTGTCTAAACAAAACAATTTTCTTATACTGAAGACTTTTTTAACTCTATACGCGCCTTATTCAAAATTTAAATTTATCATAAAACACTTCAAAAACAAGCCATTGGTTCCTATATCTCATTGGTCATTAGAGATAATTAAGCATTTACTATCTGATTATATTTATATTTTGCTTTTCAATAAAGAGGGAATGGATCTCTGTCTTATTTTTTTTTTTTAATCATGCGGAGAAAGATGACATGTTTGCAAAAGGTGTACTCTATTATGCATGGTTTTTTAGAACTTATTCAAAAAATCATACCAAGTATTAGCGGAAGGATATCTAAAAAAGGTTTTCGATCTTATGAAGAAAAATACTGAACATTTTTAAATACCTACCTAAATGTTTTCAATGAATTTTCTAAAATGGAATTCATCTGAATCTCAAGATTTCCGAAAATTATAAAATGGTCCCCGAATCCTTTTGGAGTTTGGAGAAAAAAAAACTAGTTTGTACTAAACACATCAAATTTGGTTCCGTTTTTGGCTTATAGTTTCTCTATAGCTTCTCGAATAGTTTGAGTTCCGCTTTACTAAGATCCGGTTTTTTTTTTTCGGAATATATATATCCGTCTGTTCCTTTTTAATTTTTTGGTTTGGTTTCAAAACAATGAATAGCAAGTCAAGTTTCACGACTTTTATTATGAGAGAAACTGCTCCTATGGCATTGGCCTCCGATCGACCTAGCGTTATTCGTGTTGCGCTTATTTGCATTATTATTGCTTTGGGTGGTATTATTTTTGGTTATGATACTGGCTCTATCTCCGGCATGGTCAATATGCCTAAATACATTGAAGCCGTTGGAGACTTGGACAAGACTACTGGTGTTTATTCAATCCCAACTTGGAGATCTGGTCTTATTGTAGCTGGTGTCAGTATGGGTGGCCTATTTGGCAGCTTTGGATTTGGAAAGGTGGCTGATCGTTATGGGCGTAAATGGGCCTTGGTCGGCTGCGCTTCCATCATTAATGTTGCCGTTGTGATTCAAGCTGCTGCAAATCAGTCATGGCCTGCTGTTTTTATTGGCCGTTGTATTGGCGGTTTGTCCATTGGTGGTCTCTCGGCTATCTGCCCTATGTATCTTAGCGAAACTGCTCCTAGCCATATGAGAGCTCTTTTAGTTTCTATGTTTCAATTTTTGATTACTGTTGGTATCTTTTTGGGTCAAACTATTGCTCTTGGTTGTTCCTACTGGAATGGCCCTAAAGGCCAGTTTCTGATCCCTTTGTTGAGCATTTGTATTTTTGCAGTTGCAATTATTTGTGCCGCATCTTTTTTTGTTCCAGAATCTGCACGCTATTTGATCTCTAAGGACCGCGTTGCGGATGCTCGTCAATCTTTGGCAAAGGTTATGAATATTTCTCCCAGTGCAGAAATTATTGAGCAAGAAATTATGGATGTGCAGCGTGCTGTCGAAGCTGATAGATCTAGTGGTGAATCCACATGGAGTGAACTTTTTAGTCCTAACAATCGCGTTCTATACCGTGTTATGCTTGGTATGGCCATAATGATGCTTCAACAATTAAGTGGTGTCAATTACTTTTTTTACTATGGTACATTTCTTTTTAAGGCAATCAGCAATATGAATCCCTTTGGTACTTCAATGATTCTCGGCGGAGTTAATGTTGTTGGTACTATATTTTTTTTACCCGTTATTTCAAAGTACCCTCGCAGAGTAGTTCTTATGACTGGATCTGCCGCTATGTTTGTTGCCTTTATTTTGTTTGCCTGTATTGGAAGTTTTGCTCTTTATGACGATCAAAACAACGTCAAAAGCAGCGTTGGAGGCGGGATGATTGCACTTGCTTGTATTTTCATAGTTGCTTTTGCCGGAACATGGGCCCCCGTTTCGTTTGTTGTCATTTCTGAAATGTTTCCTCAGCGCATTCGATCAAAGGCCATTAGTCTAGCAGTTGCTTCAAATTGGTTGGTTAATACTGGCATTACTTTTTTGACACCGACTGCTACTAAGCATATTGGTTATAAATTTGGGTTTGTGTTTTCTTTCTTTACTTTTATTTCCATCTTTGTGGTTTACTTTTTTGTTTACGAAACCAAGGGCCATACTTTGGAAAATATCGAAGTTATGTTTATGTCTGGTATCAGCGCTCGCCAATCACCTTTTTGGGTCCCTCCTGCTGACGATAGTAGTGTGATTAAGGATGAATCTTCTTATAATCCTTGATTAAAGCTATAAATTTGGGTTAGCATAATGACTTAATGATTGAATGACTAGTGTAATGAAATTTAGTTTTTAATAAAAAAAATTTTGTTTGAAAAATCGAATTTGTAGTTAAAATTAACTCTTTTATTTATTTTTAAATAACAAAAGTTAAAATATCAGAAGGTTTTCTTTCTTTTAAAACAAAATCTATATAGAGATGGTATGATGAAAGGTTAATATTTTTGCTCTTACATAAATTGCCAAAATAGGCAAAAAGTGTTAACGGATCCTTACAGTTACATTAGAACTGTGATTGCGTTGAAACTTTTAAACCGTTGTCAAAAAATATAAAAGCATTAACATTTTCTTTTAATTTCAATTTCTTTTTTTCTTACTATTCAAATTAACAAATCTTATCCGGTAAATCCATTTTAGCATTTGATTTATATAAGATGGCCGCTTGCGCAAAGGTTTTTAAAATTACTGAAAGTGAGACCCTGACCTTATCTGATGTTCTCAAAGGGTTGGTGGCAGCCCAGTCAAAAACTGAAAATGATGAAAAACCTCTTAGCGAAATATTAAAGGACATGCTTTCTGCCTTGAAACAGGCTCTCGCTCTGTCAACTCAAAACCAATCTAAACTTACAACTTTAAAGGCCAAAGTTATTCGAGAAGATCCTGATAATTTGGAACTTTTGGATGGTCTTGATCACAAAATAGAGGCTGAGAAGGAAAAAATTATTATCTATCAAGAAAAAATCAAACTCATTGAATTTGAGCATAAGCGATTGTTTCTCAAAGAAATTTTCAAAAGAAGTGATGAAGAAGCTACCGAAATAAAGGTTGTTAGTCCCAACTCTAGCCCTCGTCTTCAACTTAAAGAAGATATTGAAAAATTGAAGAGAAAAATAATTGAATGTCCCAAATGCCTTTGAAAAACAAAATAAAAAACTATTTAAGGTACATGTTAAGTAACAAAATAAAATATACATCATAGTTTTTTTAAAATATTAAATTTAAGCTTACAGTCAATTTGTTATAATTTAAATATCAAGTTATAAATCATTAGGTTGTAGATAAATCAGTATAATTAGCGCTTATAATAGTTTATACTACTTACAAGACAGAGTAACAATTTAATAAAAAATTTACTGTATTTATCATCTAATTCCATTATTCCTGATGGTTATAAAACAAAAAAAAAACAATTTTTTAGCTAAACATTTGTAAGTTGATTCTAGTAAAAAAATTGCCGTTGCCCAGAATCGAACTGAGGTTTCTTCGGTTCTGAGAAATTAACCACAACAAAGTGTACTAACCACTATACTACAACGGCTTGTTGGTTATAAACCATGACATCTGTGATAATCATTAATTTAAATTATTATTTATTGAACACGTGATAAATTTAAATTTGGGATTTTTTAAGAGTTTTTTGATATTACCTCCCTGTCCCTTATAAGTTATAGACTATACTGGTCCCTAAAAACTAAGCTATTGGCTATAACGGTATTAGAAGGCCACCGATTCTCTTAATTCTCATTGTTCTTTAAGTGCTTGAAGATTTCAGCAGTAGCAGGAAAAAACCAAGACTCTCAAGAGCGTTTGACAAGACATCTTGTTTTGTAAGTTAACACCCAAGTCTTTTGAATCAGGTTATGTACAGAATAAATCATGCATCAAAACTGTAAATAAAAAAGTAAAAAACTAATGACACAGACAGGAATCGAACCTGCAGCCTTTGGATTTGGAATCCAATGCTCTACCATTGAGCCACTGCATCCTCCTTAAAAAAGTGTATTATTATTAATAAATATAGAAATTATACTTGAATTTTACAAATTTTAGTTTTTGGGGCTCAAATTTTTATACATTAAGTAAACCTTTTATTTTGATTTATTTTTTAACTTATAAACTTATATTTAAATTATTTTTAATATTTGTCACGTTGTACGGTCTTTGGCTTATAAAATTGGGTCATGTGATATTTAACATTTTAGGCTTACGTTAACTGTGTTTGACTGTGAACGTCCTCCCACCTTTCAGCTATTTTGAACACACAATAATATTCCACCTTTCTCTACGCGAATCTAAAATCCAAAGTTTATCTCGTTTTTTGCCATCCCAGTTTTTTAAAATCCAAACAACCACCAACTAAATATATTAAGATAGCGATCTACTAATTTAAAATAAATATTTTCACTATTTTTCGGCTTTATTTTTAATTTTAATCATTTTATTTTTGGAGAAGAGTTGATTTCAGTTTAGGCTATTTGCCACAGTTACGTTTCATCGGCTTTCTTTTTTTTTTTAACAACTACACCATGTCTCAAAGAAAACCGTTTACCGTAAAAGAACTTACGGAAGAAGCGAGGCATTTCGTTTTTGATTCACGGCTTTCTTTAGCTCGGTGGATCAATGTTTGTAAATCGCTTCTACAACAAGTATGTTTTATTTTGGGTTTTTATCAGTATGACTTTCAGTTAAATGTTGGGTTACTAACAGTATTCGAATGTGATTTTATCTAGGCCGATGTTTATTATTATGAACATGATTTCGAGCAAGCTTATATTCTGTATTCACGATTCACATTGTAAGTATTATATGATAACTGTTTAGTTTTTTTTACTGACAGCTTGTAGAATAGTTGTGGAGTACCTTCCAGATCATAAGGAAATGGAGAAGAGCCACATTACTCGACAAAATAAGGCAAAAATCAAACTACTTAAATTAGATGTAAGTATCATATAGAATTACGAGAAAAAGTTAGCTAAGACATTTAGACTATGGGAGCTCTTGACAAAATGGAAGAAATTAAGCCTATCATCGAACAACGCGTTGCTGCATGGGATTATGAACAAAAGGAAAAGGCTCGAATGATACAGTATGAACGAGAAGCCCAGATAAACCATTATCAAGCACAATACCGAGAAGCTCAAAGACGTCAGTCACAAGGCATAACTGACCGCGAATATGAAAAAATGCTTTTTGATATCCAAAAACTCCAAACTCCGGGACACAAGAGTAGTTCCAAGCCATCCTCATCCTGTGCAGTATCAACTTCACCATCAAATTCGATTACTTACCCATCAACCCAATACAAACACTCTTCCCCAGTTAACGGGACAATCGAGACGTTAATACCATCGAAACCTCCCCCATTACCACCATTACCACCATTAGAATCTACAGAGTCGGTATCACCAGTAAATACGTTTGTAGAAGAATCTGCACCATCAAGCAGCCCACCAAGCATCAATGATTCTAAGGCTGTTTTGCACAGAATCCGTGCAACTACAGAGGGTGGTGAACCTCTGCGTACAGTATTTCTGCCTACCACTCTTCGACCTGACTTTTTGCGGGTTGCTCAAACAAACACGGATCACAAGTTAGAGACATGTGGAATGCTTTGCGGTAAGCTGAGCTTGAATGCCTTTTTCATCACACATTTGGTGATCCCTCACCAAGAATCTACCCCGGATACGTGTGCAACGGTTCATGAGGAAATATTGTTTGATTATTTGGACACCAATGATTTAATTCTGCTTGGATGGATTCACACTCACCCGACCCAGTCATGCTTTATGTCTTCAGTAGACTTGCACACACAGAGTTCATACCAATTAATGCTTAAGGAGTCCATTGCCATTGTTTGCGCACCGACTCAGACGCCGTCATGGGATATTTATCGATTGACAGATCCTAACGGTACAAGTATCATTAGACGATGCCCGAAGTCCTCCTTTCACCCACACCCAGAACCCAATATTTATAAATCGACGATGCGTCACGGCCATGTTGTAATGGGGAAAGATCTTCCTTATGAACTTGTTGATTTAAGAAAAATCAAGCCGTCAGATGATTAGAATTTTTAGAAGTAAAAGGAGTAGTTTTTGCAGATGTATTTTTTTTTTTTAAAAAAAGTCATAAAAGAGAAAAATAAAGAGTTCGTACCAAATAGTAATACTTGTATTCTTGTAAAAGATAGATTTGGTATCAGGAGATAATTTTTTTGTATATTTTTGTGGAAGTTGAACCGTTCGAACTCCAGAGACCAAGGATGTTAGAGTTTGTGTCAAAAATAACGGTTTTTTTTATCAGTCATTGCGTCGGTGGGGCTTGTAATTACGCAATAAAACAATACTCCTTATAGAGATTTCTCGCCAACAATATGTGTGATCGCGTTATAGCTCGGAGTCCTATTAAAATTTAGTGAAGGGACATATATGTATAATTATTTACTTTACGATCTTTGCGTTTTTTTAAACGAATAGCCACATTTGTTGGCTGTGGTTTTTACTATAAATATTGTATGAAAATCCTTGACATTCAGGAAATATCTCTATTTCCATTCTCTATTGTTTCATTCCCCTATAATTCCACACAAAAATTTAAAAATGCCTTCTCTCGACGATCTTCGCTTCGAAGAATTTGATCCCAAGTACTTCCCTGAAGTCAAACATATTCCTGGTCCTTCACCGCAGGCCCATACCTATACCGAGGGCCCTTCATACATCAAGCCCGAAGACAGACAGAAGCCATTAGTTCCTTCTGGTGTTTGGGAAAAAGAATATGGCAAGTATTCCAAAGACATTACCCCTCTTCTCGGAGTTGTCTATCCTGAGGATATACAGGTTGCCGACTTTGTTGATGCTCTGAATGACCCAAAAGCCTCTGAGGAGGACAAAGAGCGTGCACGCAAAATTATTCGTGACATTGCGATTCAGATTTCTCGCAAGGGAGTTGTTGTTTTCCGTAACCAACACAAGCTGACGGTTCAGAAGCAAAAGGATTTTACCAACAGTCTGGGAAATCTAACTGGCAAACCTAAGCAAAACGGTCTCCATATCCACCCCCGAGCACCCTCTGGTGGTCTTATCGGTGAGGACGGTTTAATTGATCCACAGGTCTTTTATGTTGCGTCAACCGTTGATCGCCGTCAACATGACCTCTACAAGGCCAAACCTTTGTTTCCTTCTTATGGATGGCACTCTGATGTTACATTTGAGCCTGTTCCTGCTGATTACTCAGCCCTTAAGATTGTTGAGCAGCCAGAGGAGGGATCTGGTGGTGCGACGTTGTTTGCCAATGGTTATGCCCTTTATGAACGGTTCTCCAAGCCATACCAGGAGTTTTTGGAAGGATTGACAGGCAGATACTCGCAGCCTGTATTTAGTGGTCTTGCCAAAAGCAACAACTTCCAGCTTTACAGCGAACCCCGCGGCGCTCCTGAGAACATTGGTGATAGCCTTGAGAGTACGCACCCAATTGTGCGAACCAATCCTGTCACTGGCTGGAAGAGCATTTACGCTGTGGGAAATCATTTCCAGCAGATCAACGAGCTGTCACCTATCGAGAGCCAGAGAGTTAAGGATCTTATCAATGACACTTTGGTGAACTCGCACGATTTGCAAGTTCGTATTGACTGGGAGGGCACTAATGACATTGCCTTCTTTGATAACCGCTCGACATATCACACTGCCACATTTGACTATCTTGGGACCAGAAGAGGTATTCGTACTATTAGTGTTGGTGAAAGACCTTACTTTGACAAGAATAGTGGTATTCAAAGTGAAGTTATCTACAAGGAGATTGAGGAAAAGATTGGTAAAATTGCTTTAACAAAGTGAATTGTATAAATGTGAATCTAATGTTGTTTAATTTTCTGTTTTAAAAATACAAGCTTATTTGAGAATATCTTCAATTAATGGGACTGGAGTTCCGAGCCAAAGAGCATGCTGGGTGTGATCTATCAAACCACCTCTCTCTGTATGAGGATGAATAAGCACAGAAAGGTTCCCATGGTTCCATTGATACCATGGGACGATTCGAGAAAAGATTTCGGGAGATTTAAAGTCGCATTCCCACATAGCAGTTATATGGGGACCAATGGCCTTATCCCACATCCGATAAACATTGATCTCACCGGCAGCGATTTCTTTGGCGAAATCTTTCTGGAGCTTTTCGCGAAGCTCAAAAGCTTCAGTTCGTGAGGGCTCATAGCCTGCGTTGTAATAGGTGTGGATATCGTAGGACTTGATGTAGTCGTTAAAGGGAGGTCCGGGTGCGTTTTTGCTCATTTTTCGGCGTAATATAAAGAATTTTGATGAAGAAAAAAAAGGAAAGAAAAGAGAAGTCTGAGGGGTAGTGGAATATAAAGCCTTAAATAGGGCCGTGTGTGCCTTAGCCATAAAGACGTGCTTAGTGGTGATTTATAATGCTGATTGCGGAGCCGTTTGTGTTTTTAGTCAAAAACAACTTTAGATGCAACATTATTACCAAGGGGATGAGTAAGAATATAGAGTGGGTTGGGGTTGTATGAATCCACAGCCGACGGAACGGCCTCCAATCTTTAGGTAATGGCCAGTTTTTTTATAAGAAAACAGAAAGGTCATGTTAAAATAATCAGAACGCGTTTATTTTAAAAATGATACGATTTCATTTACCTATTTTGAATTAAAATGGCTTTAAAGGATCATCCAATCTGGGTTTAGTTAATACCACTAAAGTACCAAGTCGTTTGCTCTCAAAAAAAAGATCAAACATTTCCTGGCACATAACATCCCTAATCTGGTCATTAACAAAAAACGATTTGTTAAAACATGATCATGAAATATCATTTTCAAAAATATCAAGATCATATACCCCTCTTTTTTTTTAAAAAAAAAGAAAGACAATACCAACTTTTATGTAAAGTTTAATGAGCTTTTGTTCTAGTGTCTGATGTTTAGTTTTTAAAAAGAGAAGCTCGGCATCTGGTAATCTTTAATTGCCTTGTCTGAAAGTCTTAACGTTCGGCTCATAGGACATTCATCTTAAAATTCATATGATAAACCTCTGAATCATGCTATGGAGTTTTCTTATTTCCCCCCTCCCCGCAAATAACTTTAATCTGAATCCTTTTTTACATATAAATATCCTGAGTAATGGCCTGTTTCTTTAAGAGCCATCAATAACTATGACGCTTTTCTCTATATTTCTCGGTGCTCTGGGTGCACTTTTTCTCTACCCATACATTGTCCACTGTTGGTATCTTTTCTTAGCTCGCAGACATGGTTTGTCAACGCCCCGGGTCATTTGGTCTTTCCCATTTGGTATCCCTCAGTTTGTGCAGATTCTTAAGGCTGCCCAAAACAAACGCATGAATCGGCGCACACTTGAGGTCACGCTGGCGTTGCCGACAATGACAGGGCGTAGCCAGCTTATGGGCTCCTTTTTCATCATGACTTCGGACCCAGAAAATATCAAGGCTGTGCTAGCAACACAATTTAAGGATTTTGGGCTCTCGCGAAGACACGATTTTTTTTTCCCATTACTGGGAAATGGTGCGTTTACACTTGACGGAGCTGGCTGGCAACACACAAGAGCCTTGCTGCGTCCACAGTTCACCCGAGAACAGATTTCGCATGTGCACATCATTGAGGACCATTTGCAGAAGATTATTCAGATCTACCGCAATAGGAGAGAAGGTTATTTGGATCTTCAGCCCTTTTTCTACAAGCTGACGCTTGATACTGCAACCGAGTTTTTGTTTGGGGAATCGACTGGCCTTTTGTCGGGAGGAAATCGCAAGCTAACCAATGCGCTTGAGTTTGAGGAAGCTTTTAATAATGCCCAAGAGGTTTTACGCAACCGGAGTCTCGCACAAAACTTCTACTGGGTTATAGACTCAACCAATTTCCGCAAGTGGTGTCAAGTATGTCAAACCTTCACAAGCTCCTATGTCAATCTTGCGCTCTTGCGCACACAAGACTACAAGGGCAAGAGCGAGAAAAATGACAAGACGGAAAAATACATTTTTTTGGACGAGCTAGCCAAAGATACACGCGATCCCATTTTACTGCGGGATCAAGCTCTCAACGTTCTAGTTGCCGGCCGTGACACAACAGCGTCTCTTCTCTCATGGATCTTTTTAATGCTTAGACGACACCCCGATGTGTTTGACCAGCTGCGACAAGTTATTCTGCAACATTTTGGTGACGGTAGTGATTTAAGCAGAATTACTTTTGAGACACTGAAGCGATGTGATTATCTTCGCTATGTCATTAATGAAACGCTACGGTTGTATCCCACAGTGCCAAATAACTTCCGATATGCTCTCAAAGGCACGTCGCTACCACGGGGAGGAGGGCCTGATGAATCCGAGCCCATCTTCATTCCAAAGGGCCACATGATTATGTACTCTGCCTACGTATTGCACCGACACCCAAAGCTGTGGGGTCCAGATAGTGATGAATTCAAACCCATGAGATGGGCCAATCGCGGGACTGCTCATCCATGGGCCTATCTTCCCTTCAATGGAGGTCCACGAATTTGTCTTGGGCAGCAGTTTGCATTGACCGAAGCATCATACACAATTGTACGAATGCTGCAAAATTTCAAAGAGATAAAACTAGAGCCCAGTGCACTTGTTGGTGAGCCCAAGGAGTACTCTAGTTTGACTTTATCGGTAGCCGAAGGAGTTCCCGTTCAATTAGTTCCTGTTTAAAAAAGAGTTAGAAATGACTTTCTTCTTGAAAAAAAAATAGTAGCAGTGCATTCCCAGCACAGTATATTTGTTTAAAATCAGTGTAACTATGACTATAAAATAAAACGTCAACGCGAAACGACCCCAATCAAAACGAAAGGAAGGCCTATAATGACTCGCTCCAAAGTAAAAAAAATTATCCTCATCTAAACACTGTCTGGGAAATGGAGAAAAAGCAGCTACTACTGCTATGAGTTTGGTTAAAGACTTACCATTTGGTTTGGGTTTGTTTACAGTAGTAAAAAAAAGAAGAAGGAAATGGTGGGAAAACACGCCAATTTATAGCAAAAAAAAAATTTTCAACCTCCTTACAAGCCTTGCCATAGGTGACCGTTCAAGCCCTAGCCCTGATCTAGTGGGTTAACAACATGGAGTTGTCAATTGTCTATTAAGGTGATGAGAATAATCTATATAAAAAAAACATAACTCAAACAGTCAAATTCTTCAAATCTTCTGTAAGCTCGTTACTTTTCTCGTCCTTCTTTTCCTCTTCTATTATCTCACGGCTTTCGCGCTCAAGAAACTCCTCGCGCCACGGAAACTCTCTGTGCTGGGCAAACCCTGGCTCGTTTGGCCGTCGCAGATCTAACCGCTCGTCAAACCAAGCAAGCAACTCAGCCATGTTATGGGTATCATTCATGGTTTTTTTCTGGCGTCTAGTCACCGAGCCCTCTAGCATCTCAGAAAAGTGGTGCTGTGCTACCCGGAATGGCAATCCGTAGGCTGTGACGAGATCCCAGAACCGCTCGACCGTGGCCCAGGGCGTCACGTTCTTGAGATCGGTGCTGAGCACAGGTAAGTCGTCGACTATTAGCTGCGATTCTGAAGGAATAGTAGCATTAAGGACCATCTGTTTCTGTGACAGCTGTGTTTGGGATCCATTGGGGTCATTGGTATGGCGGCCAAAGGGAAACTTCATTATGTTGGACTGGCTCAATCGGCGAGCTGGTTTCGGCATGTCGGCGTTTTGGGGTTGTTGATACCACAGCGTCCTGCGCTTGTAGCTGGCCAGATCAAACATGGCCGGGTTGGCGAGAATTCCGCGCACTGCCATAACGCCGTCGCAGCCCGTAACATTGGCAATGTAAAGAGCATCTTCAACGCTAAAGGCATCCCCGTTGGCAACCACAGGAACGCTTACGCTTTGTTTCACGAGCTTGATGGCATCAAAGTCAGCGGGCTGTGAGGATCGGGTGGCTTTCTGACGCCCATGCACGGTGATGAAGTCGGCGCCTGCTGCTTCGGCCTTGCGTGCCATGGAGACCGTATCAGCCAGGTCTTTGTGGATCCGGATCTTGACCTCCACGCAGAACCCAGGACCAAACTCGGCCTTGACTGCGGCTACCATTTCGGCCACAAGGTCGGGCTTGGTCATGAGGGCTGCGCCGATACCCTCGCGGACCTGGTCTTTGATCGGACATCCACAGTTAAGCCCGATTCCGTCAACGTAGGGGCGGATGAGTTGGACGGCTCGCACAAGGTCCTTGGGGTTGTTTGCGCCGAACTGCGCAATTACGGGCGCGTCAGCCGCATTTGTGCTAAAGTCCGAGTCGCGCGCAAAGGGGTGACGCACAAACTCGCGGGCCAGAATCATGGGAGTGTAGACGATGTCGGCATTATGGTGGCGGACAATTTCACGGAACGGGAGCTTGGAGTAGCGCACCATGGGTCCACAGATGAAGGCCGGACGGTGTTGAAAAGAGGCGGGGGGGGAGGTAGATGCTGGATCAACGTAGGGCTGAGATGCAACATGTTTAAGGACTGCTACCGGGTGGTTTTCTGCGATCCGAGGAGAGATTTTGAGGTGTTCCGGAGGCAAAATGACCTCGGTACGCGTGAGATTCTGTGGTCGATCGGTCATGATTTTTTTTATGAAGTTGCGTAAGGACATGTCCGAGAAAGAAGAGGTTGGCGATTTAAAAAATTTTTTTTTCAAACAAAAATGAAAAATAGCAACCATAAAAAAAAAAGAATTTCCGGAATAAGATAAAAAAATTTTTTTTTCAGCCGATTTTACTTTTATCATTCTTGTCCAACCACACCATTCAACAATCAAGATACTCTATTTCCAGAGAAAAAACCCCTCTTTAAAGACTTACAATGACTGAGGATACACCTTTGGATACCTCTGCTGCCAAGCGCCAGAAAACAGAATCATCAGCGATTCCTGAGCGCATTAACGGCGTGACTCCTATCAAGCCTGAGTATTTGATTATACGCGAAACGCGAGCCTCTGCGCCCTCAGTTACCCCTGCTTCTCTTGATGACGATGCCGAGGGAGCCGGTGTCTCCCAGCGTGCCGAAAGTAGTGGCCAAGCTGGAGATATTGCGAAAAACCGTCGCGAGCGCAAGGCCAAGCGCAAAGAAACGCGCGGACAGAACAAGGGCCGTCGAATGGTGCAGTCTAAAGATACCGTCAAGTTCTGTGATGGTATCAACGCTCAGTTGGTCAAGTACTTTGGGGAGCGGGATCCTAACGCTCCCGAGGACGAGGATCCCCAGGTGCAATGTGCTTTCGGCGACTCGTGTCGGTTTGAACACAACGTGGCTACCTATCTCAAATCCAAGACTGAAGACTTGCCCGGAGTGTGTCCCGTATACGCGGCAATTGGGTACTGTCCTTCTGGGTTGCGATGCCGCTGGCTGCACTCTCACTATATCGTGCGTGAGGGGCGTGCGATGGGTGAGCTGAAGGTGGACAAGGCCAAGTACGACAAGGCGGTGAAGGAAGATTATGAGGTGAATCGGGTGCCGGCCCAGACTTTGAATTCGCTGCAGCGCAAGAAGTTTGAGTTTCCCTTGAGTAACCAGTACATCAAGTATTTGGACGAGCGTATTGCTCTTAATCGCAAGATTTTCTCCAAGATAGTTCCTCCGGAGGCTGAGGAAGTAAAGGGACAAAAGGAAGAATCCAAGGAACCTAAGGACGAGGCAAAGGAAGAATCCAAGGAACCTAAGGAAGAGGCAAAGGAAGAATCCAAGGAAGAACCAAAAGAGGAATCCACTAAAACAGAATCTTCGGAACCTCCTAGTGATCCCACTGCCGAACCTGTCACCACTAGCTCCACAGAAAGCGCAGTCAAGACCGCAGTGGAAGATAAACGAGCCAACTACATTGAGCCCCCATTCAAGCCTGCCGAAAAGCGACGCATCAACATGGACCGCAAGTACATTGTGTCGCCATTGACGACCGTGGGGAATCTGCCATACCGCCGACTGATGAAGACTTTGGGGGCCGATGTGACGTACGGAGAAATGGCACTTGCCTTGCCCATTGTGATGGGCCAGAAGTCGGAGTGGGCACTGGCCCGCGCACACTCGTCAGAAATCGGCAAGTTTGGTGTGCAGATTGCGGCCGCCAAACACTGGCAGGCCATCAAAGCAGCTGAGGCCTTGTCCACGTTGACGGCACCCGGGGCGCTGCAGGAAGTGAACCTTAACTGCGGGTGCCCCATTGACTTGGTGTACCGATCGGGCGCCGGAAGCGCGCTCATGGATAACCCGAGCCGCCTGGTGCGCATCCTGGAGGGTATGAACGCCGTGTCGGGAGACATTCCCGTCACGGTGAAGATCCGGATGGGCACGAAAGACGAGCGCCCGACGGCCATTGGGTTGGTTCCGCGGTTGGTCAAGGAGGGCCAGGTTGCTGCAATCACGATCCACGGCCGGTCGCGCGAGCAGCGCTACACCAAGCTTGCGGACTGGGGGTACATTGGAGAGGTTGCGGCCACGGTTCGTCAGCTGCGGGAGGAGAGCGCGGACGAAATGGGCGGCCGTTACGTGAAGCCGTGGATCATTGGCAACGGAGACGTGTATTCATGGGAAGACTGGTACAATGCAGTTGAGTGTGAGGATGAGACAAAGCGAGTTGACAGCGTGATGGTTGCTCGCGGAGCGCTGATCAAGCCCTGGATATTTGAGGAGATCGAGGCCAAACAGCATCTGGACAAGTCTGTGTCGCAGCGCCTGGATCTACTGAAGACGTACGCGGAGTTTGGGTTGGAGCACTGGGGAAGCGACGAGTATGGTGTCAACATGACGCGCCGGTACATGTGCGAGTTTTTGTCCTTCACTTATCGTTATGTGCCTGTGGGGCTTTTGGCGCACCTGCCTCCGCGCATCAACGACCGGCCGCCTCCATGGCAGGGTCGCGACGAGATGGAGACGATGCTTGGATCGTCTGATTACCGTGACTGGATCAAGCTGACGGAGATGTACTTGGGGCCCGCTGGAGAAGGGTTCGACTTTACGCCCAAGCACAGGAGCAATGCATACTCCAACAACAATACGGCTGTACAGTCGGAAGATGCCATCAATGGCTAGTTAAGGTTATATTTAGTATATTTTAGAAAAAAGTGTATATATATCACGATACAGTTTTAATCCAGTTTCTTATCAGCAGCAGTGACGCCGGTTTTCTCATTGAGCTGGTCAGAGACTCTGTAGTATTCCTTGGAAAGACCCTCTGATTGCTTCTTGAGGGCGGCCAGTTCCTTTTCCTTCTGGGCAAGGGCCTGTTTGAGCTGCTTGACCTGGGCCGAGTCATCGTCGGAGGTGGTGAGCTTGTCCTTTGCGATAGTGAGGTCAAGAACGAGGGTATAGGTGCGGGTGAGGATGAGGGAGAGGAAGAGGGTGAAGCCACAGAGGTACATGTTGCGCTGGGCGTAGAAGCGGCGGGCCTGGATTTCGGAGCGATCCGTCATGGCGCCAACCGAGCCGACGACCGACTCGTGGGCGGCGGCCAGCTCAGTTTGGACGCGGTAGACTCTGTTGACCGAGTCAATGAAGAGAATGAGGATTCCGACAAAGGTGAACTTGAGGGAGGCCTGGACGGACTTGATGAGAGGCGATTCTGCGAGGAAGGTGAGGAGCTTGCGGCGTGCGGAATTGGGGAGCGGGGCGACCAGGACAAAAAAGCCCAGCATTTCCGCCACCAGGAGAACGAAGACCTAGAGAGGGAGAGTCAGAAGGAGGCCTGGAGCAAAAGATAGGACATACCAGAGTATAGTAAAGAGTCATGTTGTTTAAAAGTTGTCAATTGAAGATGGTTTTTTTTTTACAAGGTGGAGTAGTAGTGAGGAAGGAAGATTTCAATCTGAGTAGAAAAGGAAGGAAAAAAATACTCCAAGGGGAAGAAAATGACACAGTCAAAATTTTAATTGCCACACACGTTAGGGTACAACACACCGCCCCCAAAGTCCTGGAAACTTAAAACAAGAAACCACGCAACCAGGTAGCAATCGCAAGATTCAAGCTTTTCTTTTTATACAATTTTTTTATATTCCTTTTTGCTTATACATAAAAAAACACACCCACACATTTAAAGCTGGCCAGCAGTGTTGAAGAATTCAAGAGACTCCTTGACACGGGCAGACATGGTCTTCTCACCCTCACGGACCCAGACACGGGGGTCAAAGTACTTCTTGTTGGGCTTGTCGTCGCCCTCGGGGTTGCCGACTTGGGTCAGGAGGTAGTCCTTCTTGTTGAGAACGTAGTCTCTGATACCGACGAGGTAGGCGTACTGGGTGTCGGTGTCAATGTTGACCTTGACGACACCAAAGTTGATGGCAGTCTCAAACTCCTCCTTGGTGGAGCCGGAACCACCGTGGAAGACCAAAAACAGGGGCTTGTCAGAGTCGCTCTTGAGCTGCTCCTTGGCATAGGCCTGGTGCTTGCCGAGAAGCTCGGGGTGGAGCTTGACGTTACCGGGCTTGTAGACACCGTGGACATTGCCAAAGGCGGCGGCAATGGAGAAGTTGGGGGAAACGGGGGAAAGAGCCTCGTAGACGGCAAAGACCTCGTTGGGCTGGGTGTAGAGCTTGGAGGACTCGACGCCAGAGTTGTCGACACCATCTTCCTCACCGCCAGTGATACCAATTTCCATCTCGAGCCACTGGTTCATCTTGGCGGCACGCTCAAAGTACTTCTTGGTGGTGGCAATGTTCTCCTCATGGGGCTCCTCGGAGAGATCAATCATGTGCGAGGAGAAGAGGGGCTCACCGTGCTCCTTGTAGTAAGCCTCGTCGGCGGCGAGCATGCCGTCGAGCCAGGGAAGAAGCTTGTGGGCGCAGTGGTCAGTGTGGAGGACGACGGGGATGCCGTAGACGGGGGCGATGGAGCGGATGTAGTGAGCGGCAGCGACGGCACCAGCGACGGAAGCCTCCTGGTTCTTGTTGGCGACACCCTTACCGGCAAAGTAAGCGGAGCCACCCTGGGAGGCCTGGAGAATGATGGGGGACTTGGCGTCGCGGGCAGCCTCGAGGACGGCGACGACGGTGGATGAAGAGGTGATGTTGACGGCGGGGATGGCGAACTTGTGGGCCTGAGCGTACTCAAAGAGCTTGCGGACATCGTCGCCGACAATGACGCCGGACTTTCTAGAAAGAACATCAGTGACACCCATTCTTGAACGAGTTAGATAAGAGTATGTATAGAGAAGGATTGGCACATACTTGAGATAAGATATAGATTTTTTGTATATAGTGGATATATAGAAGAAGAAGAAAGATAAAAAGAAGTTGTTAGAGGGAGGGAAGAAAAATTCAAAATCTTTTAGTGTGGTGGGAAATCAGGGAGTATTTATAGGATAGAGGACGAAAAGGCCCCAGACAGCGGGTTTGGGGCAGCCAATGGGCGAGACGAATTGGGTGGGTGGTGATTTTGGGTGAGGGGGGAGGGGGGAGACGTGATGGCGGAGCCTCAGCTTCCCCGCAAAAAAGACCACGAAAGGTGAGGAAGGGGGGGGGACAAGGGCGGTCACGTGAGATCCCGGGGAATTATCTTGCCGGGTAACGGAAGGATCAGTGGGCAGCAGCAGTGAATTTGACAGCACAACAACAACGACATGAAAAGTGCCATGGGCCTTCGAAAGTCCGAAGGTGCTCGTCTGGTTCAGTCCAGAGAGAAGCCTTTATCAGGAGATCCTGGAAGCTAGAAAGCCTCAGGAGAAAAAACTCAATTCCAGCGGAGGTCCCAATACACCCGTGGCCCCCAGATCACACCATATAGATAGAGTTCTCAACAAAAGATACCGTAAATAAGCCCACTATAATGGCAAGACAAGCCCAATCTTGGCCCAGCCTTCCCGGGCAGCTCACCGCCGACACACCCGCCAGCCCACAAAAACGTCCAGACAAAAGGCTTCTGCCGCTGCCTTTGTCGAGAGCCCATCGACGAAGCTCCACCTTCAGGCAGACCCATTGCTGAGTAATACAGGTTGCAATTGGTCACGTGGTATTACCTTGACAAACACCCCCACGTGTCTGTTTCGTGTCACGTCTTAAACGCGTCAACACACCTAAACTATTTTTGTTTATTTTTAATTTTTCAAACCCTCCATTCCCGCCAAAAATTTAAACCCATCCTACAAAATGTCCGACGTCTTCGAACCACAGGCCTACCCTATAATCACCCAAACCATCCTCCAAATCATCATCAGCAACCGCTGCATGCCTCTGGCGCAGGTCGCCAAGGCTCTCGCCCAAACAAACGAGGTCTTCCTACGCGGCCTGGGCTACAACGACATCGCCACTAACCCAGCCGCTGAACCCGTCCGGTTCGCCGTCGACCCCGACATCTGCGAAAAGCACCTCGCCCAGCCCGTCCTTGAGGCAATCAACAAGCAACTGGGCGACTTCTCCTTCGCCACTAAAATCACCCGCGACCAGGAATCCGGCCAGCTCTACGTCTCCTTCGTCAACATGCACTCCTCGGCTGGAACAAAACTAGCCACCACCCTCTCCCCAGCAGACATCTCCCTCTTCCGAAACCTCCTCGACAGACTCTTCTCCCCAACTAACTACCACTCAAACTCCTTCTACATCAACCTCGCCGACGTCGTCGACGCCTACCCAAAAGACGCTAACAACAAAGTAACAATCACCCCCTCCCAAGGCCTCTCCAAACTGAGAAACCTCGTGGCTCTCGGCTGGTTCATCTTGGCCCCAATATCTCGCTCACCCTCCGACACTCAGAGCTCCCAGCTATATACCCTCTCCACAAGAGCCCTGGCCGAGCTCGATACCTACATCAGAAACACATTTGATGCCGAAGGCACCGAGCCAACAGTACGCTATTGCGCGGGGTGCTCCCAAATATGGACGCTGGGGTTCGGGTGTCCCACAGCTGCATGCAACGCTCGATACCATAAACCCTGCTATGAAAACCTCGTCGAAATGGCCCCCAAAACTCGCTGTGAACAATGCCAGACTCCCATCTCCTTTTTCCAAAAATTCGGATTTTAAAATTTAATCTATGTATTTATATATCTCTCGTAATCACCCTTGTAATGAAAACTCAACCTCATCAATCACATCATATACAATGTCTTCTGCAATCTGCTCATCATATCTCTCACACATGGGCCGAATCACTTGGTCGCTTTTCCTTCCTTCTGACCCACCCCACCGCGAACATTTCGAATATTCCATCCGCGCAGCAATCTCCGCCGGCAAACAGTCAAAGTGAGGCCCAAAATTAAACTGCGCCATCCCCCCCTTGAACACTGAAATGGCTGGGTAGTACCCCAGCTGCCCATCGTCCGGTGAAAATATCTTCTTCTCTATACTGCTATTGTTGTTGCGCCGCGATGCCGCTGGCGGCGGCGCAGCTGATCCTTCATCTCCCGTCCCATCACCGCCTGCGCTCTTGCCTCCTGGTCCTCCCGACGACGGAGGCGCCAAATCTTTGTTGCGCCCATGCTTGGAACTCGGCGGCATAAACGACTTGAGATCCGTAAATGCTCTCCCCATGTACCGCCCATTCTTGTAGACGTCAATAAATGACCCCGGTATTATTTCTAAAAACTCCTCGTGCCCGGTCCCTGCCCCACCAGCATCCTCGCCACCTTCCTCTTCTCCCCCTCCGCTGCCCTCGCTAGGCCCCCGCTTATTGGAAAATATCATGTCTTCCATCGCCTTGACAGGCTGGTATTCAAGCAACTCAAAATACAACTGCCCCTTGTACTTGATTGGAATCCGGTCCCGGCTCACCGTCGCATACGACAATGCTGCCGATTTCCCATCTCGCGCCCTCAGCTTCCCCATGTAGCTAGCTATCGGCGGTAAATAAACGTGCAACCCAATCACATCTCCTGTCCCAAACCCTTCACTCATTACAACCGTTGGACTCGAATCGGACCCCTTGTTGGTGGCACACCCAAAATTACGAGGCCGCGAAAAATGAACTGCCTCCCCCGTCGTGTCCCGTAACCCGTAGCCATACCCATCAAACCCAACCGGAGCTTGTAGACACGCCTCGCGCCGCGCAAGCCCCAGCCGCACGTGCCCCCCAGCAGCAAGATGTCGTGCGCGTGTCTTAGCAGCAGCCTCCGCTGCCCTACCGTCTCCTAAAAACACGTCCGGCGTGTTTTCTGTAGTCGCTGCTGTATCAGATATCGTTCCTGGCCCGGTTGCTGCTGCTGCTGGCGTTACCGCAGACCTGCTGTCCCCACCATGCAAAATACGCGTCTCGTAGTACCAGTGGCCTTCTCGCACAAACACATTTGCTCGAGATGTACTGAATCCTCGTAATGTCGATACCGTCATTGCATCTCTGGACAGCGCGACGCTTGGCGATCGGTCAAAATATGATGCACGAGCAGCATACGGTGGAACTTCAATTGCTGTGTATTGTAATGCAGGTAGCGCCGATCCAACAGCCTTGCAGTGGGTATACCGGAATCCACGTCGGTTCTGTGGATGGTCATCCGTATAATATAATAACGCGCGTTTGCTGTCGTTACTTTTGTCAGATGCTGGTGTTATTGTGCTTACAGGAGCAAAAGCATCTGGCGTGCCCTCCTTGGAGGACGTTCTGCTGATACTTGCGTTGGGTGTCACATTACCTGTGCTAAACGCCGATCCTGGCCGTTGCATTTGAACTTGTAACGGACCTGTCGATGGAGCAAATGCAGCAGTAACAGCGCCTGTGACACTGCCTGCGGATCCGCCCAAAACCGGACGTGGAGACTGCACAGGAGTGTCACCACTACCTCCTGGTGCCAACCCTACTGCTTCTCTTCCTACCATGGCATCTCTTAACTCTGGCGTAGGATTCACAAGAGGGTGTCGAGAAATCTCATCGAATAATGCGGGGACAAGATGTGGAGCATGGGGTATTATGCCCGCGTCTTGAGGTTGGGGAGGTGGGGGTTTAATCCGGACTGGAAACTGGAGAATAGGTTCAGTGAATTTAACAGCTGCTGTGGATGTTGCAGCAGCGCCTCGGCGTCGATTAGAATTAGAAGATCCACCCGAAGAACTTGGGTTTGGGGTGGACCGACGCGTTATTGTGGGACCGCCAGAAACGCCAGGAGACGAGCCGGCAGTGTCTGTAGGCTTTGTATCGACTGTTTTCCTGCGTTTAGAGACGGATCCCCTGAGTCCATGGCTCGACATTTCCGCATATCCCGGGTGACCTGAAGCCGGGATATTTGTGTTTTTTTCCATCATTTTTGCGGATAGACTGTAGAACGATGACGACTGTTATTGTTGGTATGGAATGATGGTCGAGGCTGGGCCAAATTAGTGTGGACCTTTAACTTTTTCTGTAGCTGTTGTTTACTTTAAAAAACGAAATTGAAAAATGCAAATAACCCCATTACAATTACATTTATGTTGCAACTATAGCCGCGCTGCAGTTGTAACAAGGGCACCAGCGGCCTGCTCGGCCTGGTTTGCCGAGAAAGACTACCGACTAAAAGACCGTGTGCCCCCGCCGTTGGTGTATTTCCCACACGCAACAATAAGAGTAATTAGGGCCAATGCTAGCAACCAAGCCGTAATAATAAAATAGCGCGCAACATTTTGACGGGACATAAATTCCCTTACTTCTGCCCCCAATTTTAATTTTTAAATTTTTTTTTTTCAGATAGTAGAAGAAAGAAAAAGAGATTACATCTTTATAGCTTTTTCCTCTTTCCATTCACTATACCAACCCTGCTCAAATGACCTTGCTTTCTTCTCAATCTGATTGTGTGGCTGTCAAAAAGGCTCAGGAATATCTTGAGCTTGCACTCCAACACCCTTTGGCTGTCGATTTACTTGACCAGCCCATAACAAAGGAGCTTCTGAGCTACTATGAAAACGCTTCTCCCTTTGAATTGTATGTTAAATTTACATATAAATAAAAAAAAAATTCTTAAATCTCATCTAACCCTCTTATAGATTTCGCGATCTAGTTTTCGCCTAGTATGTCTTCTCCAAATCTCAATCTGAACCCCCCACTGACTTTGTATTTTTTGTGTGTTTTTTTTCGTACTCCCCATATAAAAGTCTTGCCATCAAATACTTTAATAAAGCCTTAGGTCATGTTTGGAGGTACGGCCCGATTGGTACTCTTCTGGTATGTAAAATTTCAGCATCCCAACAAAAAAATCAACACCCGCTCTAACAAACTGTCTTCATTTTTTATCGCTATAGTTAATATGGAGCACAATTGCAACTTACTTCTTTAAAAAGTTCCAGCAAATCCCCTTTGTCAAGAAAAAGGTCGATCAGGAAGTGACCAAGGTTCTGGACAAAATAGAGGACGATCTTATTGATCGCTCTCTCACCTACTACACAAAGCTTCCAGAATCTGGTTGGTCTCCCGATAAGGTCACTGAAGAACTCGAAAAGTATGTTATTTCCAATTTGAAGCTTTATTCTCTCTAACGTCATTAGAAATACACAAATGAAACATACAAAATGGGAAGAAGGAAGAGTCTCTGGTGCTGTTTACCACGGTGGCCAGGACATTCTAAGCATCCAAGCCAAGGCCTACTCTCTCTACTCCGTCGCAAACCAACTGCACCCTGACGTTTTCCCCGCCGTCCGCAAAATGGAGTCCGAGGTCGTCGCAATGGTTCTTAAGCTTTACAATGCCCCCGAGGGCGCCGAAGGCACATCGACATCGGGTGGTACGGAGTCCCTGCTTTTGGCTTGTCTTGCCGCCCGCGAAAAGGCTTTCCGCGAGCGTGGAATCACCGAGCCGGAAATTATTGCACCTGAAACTATCCACGCAGGCTTTGACAAGGCCGCCTATTACTTTAAAATGAAGCTCGTCCACGCCCCTCTTGACCCAAAAACCTTCCAGGTCGATCTCAAGGCCGTCAAGCGTCTCATCAATAAAAACACAGTTTTGCTTGCTGGCTCTGCCCCCAATTTCCCCCACGGCATCATTGATAATATCCAAGGCCTCAGCAAGCTTGCGCTGCGCTACAAAATTCCTCTCCATGTTGACGCATGTTTAGGCTCTTTTATTGTTCCCTTCTTGGACAAGGCCGGATTTGGTAAGGGTGTCCCACTCTTTGACTTTAGAGTCCCTGGAGTCACCTCCATTTCCTGCGACACTCACAAGTACGGCTTTGCTCCCAAGGGCTCCTCCATCATCATGTATCGTACAAACGAAATGCGCCAGTACCAATACTATATCACAGCTAAATGGACCGGTGGTCTTTACGCCTCACCAACCCTCGCCGGCTCCCGCCCTGGTGCTCTTATGGTGGGCTGCTGGGCTACTCTCATGGCTATGGGTGAAAAGGGATATACAGAATCATGCCGAGAGATTGTGGGTGCTGCTCGTCGTATCAAGGCCTTTGCACGTGAAGATCCAGATCTTAAGGAGCTGCTGGACGTCATTGGAGAGCCTCTTGGTTCCGTGGTGTCTTTTAAATCGTCAGCTGTGTCGGTGTATGCGCTGGCAGATCAAATGAACAAGAAAGGCTGGCACCTCAATGCACTCCAGAAACCTGCTGCCATCCATATTGCAGTAACACGCCTGACTGTTCCTGTTGTCGATGAGTTTCTTTCCGATCTCAAGGCTACAGCTCGCGAGCTCAAGGAAAATAATGTCACCCCCGAAAGCTCCAAAAGTGACACTACCGTTTTGTACGGTGTCGCGGGAAGTGTCAAGACTGTGGGTGTTGCGGACCGTTTGGCTGCCGGCTTTCTCGATTGTCTATACAAGGTATAAATTTGAGCCTCAGTGGTCTGTTTTAAGCAACACAACTGGGACTTTTTTTTTATTCTTCAGCCTTGCGTAATATATATATAATAATAATGGGCTACGAGGAATATATACAATACAAAAAAAAACTAAAAACAAGACTTAATTTCTATTGCAGTAGATATATTTTCCATTGGGAATTTTAATTTGTATTATTAATAATTACAGGTGATTTCTTTTGAAAACTAAAATGGATACAATGTTTGGTTTTAATGCCATGAGTATTTAGAAATGTTGGAGCCTATGTCGCAATGAAATGCGACAGGTTAGGGTTTAAAGAAAAAAGCAGTAGACATCACCAAGAAAACATCTAAAGCTTTGTTTCGGCTTCCTCTTCGTTTGAATTGGCTGTTGCCGTGAACCGGTTGTTGCTCTTGCTTAAGCACAGTAGATGACAAAATGGTAATCCTTTAGGCAATTGGGTTTCTACATGAATTCCAGGTATACATTATGTTTTTTTTAATCTATTAATACAACACTAGATGAGTTAATAAATCTGTGTCATGCTCACGGACTACACTGTAAATAACTTCTGTAAGATTGTAGTCAAACTTAGCAGCAGACTTTTCCTTTAGGGCCATTCTGCCTTTTGGTAGTGGAATTGTAGGAAATCTGTGAAATCTAGTAGACAAATGAAATCAAGGGATTAATATGATTTGGACTTGTTCTTAAAACTATGACCCTTGAAAGATGACTAATGGTTATAAAAGAGACCCTTTGGTTTTGATCTGAAAAAACCCAACAATCACATCCTATTACTAATTAACTTGTTTAAACTACCATAGTTAATTGATTCAATTATCCAATAATTGTAACTTTTTCCTTATCTTTGGTCAATATTTTAGTAAAAAAAGCTCTAATTTGCATCTCAAGTCTGTTTCTAAAACCTTCCCGTAACATTCACCGTGGCTGCCTGCGGAGCAGCACTGCGGCTTCTAATAGTCACGTGTTTTGTTAAATGATAGGTGCAAACAAAACCGCAGCTTAAGCAACTAAAAATCGAGCTTCACCGATCCACAAAAACACTGCAGCCTGGCTCTTTTCAGCTTTCCATTTTATATTTACCGAGTATATATTCTATATATCATACATGAGCGACTCAAAAACAGGGTTGATTTACAACCAGCATCTTAGCTCAAAGATCGATGCGCTGATTGAAAAGTACTTGCGTGAACGAGGGTACAACGCGACCCTTAAGGCCTTCATCAGTGATTTAAGTCACGAAATCGATACCTCTGTTGTCCACGACGATGAACGGCTTGAAATGTAAGTTGAACAGTCATTTCTAAAAAAAACACTCTCTCAGTGTGTGTCGGTTAACAGTTTAAGAATTGTCAACGAATATGAAAAGTATCTCAAGGCCCAGCCTGTGTTTAACACCAACACAGCTACCCATGCACCCATCGATCCAGCCAAAAGATTCTATTACGACGCGGCACGCAATCCATCCGAATACCCACTGAAGTTGTTTTCAGCCACACAGCTTGTGACGCCCTTCGATACACTCGGAATTGTGACGGCCGTCAAGCTCGTTTCCTTCAAAGTCGCCACCTCTTCTCCCTTTTTCTCTGGACACCCAGGACCAAAGTTCCCCGACGTGTGTGTTCTGGCGTCAGGATCAGACAAGTCGCTGCGCTGCTACGACGCCACACGGCTGCCCCAACCCCAAAAAAATCAAAATAACGCAGCCGGTGAAGAAAAAGGCCCCCTCGTACATGTGTGGCATGGCGTCCATGGTGCAGGCGCCGCCGTGCGATGTATCGTGCCTCTCGGGGGTGCACTTATACTTACTTCCGGAATGGACGGCCGACACGTTGTCACACATTTAGGTACCGGTTTATGTGTTGGAGCCGAGCGAGCTCATGCACGATTCGTAAATGCAACAACCTTTGATCCCAAGTCCGGGCTGTTGGCATCCGCGGGGTACGACGGGTTCATTAAGGTGTATCGGCTCAGCGTTAAAGAAGATGGAGACGATGTCAAAGTCGAGTTTAAATTAGTGGGGTCCCACAAGTTTTTACAAATTCCTACGGTTGTCGAGTTTGCACGGTTACCTGCCAGTGCGGAGTCTCTGGCAGGCCGGCTTGTTCTTCTTGCCTGTGTGCAAGATTCGACACGGTTGTACTACCTGGATGTTGATGATGGTGAGATGAACACTGGGGACCGCGACGCGCTGCGCATTTTGTCCAAGACTAATCTGCTCGATGCCGAGTATGCCTCGACGTTTGTCGCGTTTAGCCCCATGGCACTAGCCATCGCCCCTGACGGCAGCGGGCGGTACGCAGTTGCTACGTCGCACACGCCCCACATGCGTGTGATTATCGGGCAGCTCGGTCTCGAGGCCATTGACGACAGCGAGGCGGCCGTTGCCGCGGCCCAGGGAAACGTGGGCGAGACTGCGGAAATGTATTACGTACACGAGAGTCAAGAGGTGGAGGAGATGCGCCAGCGCAATATCAACAAGCTGGTGCTACACAACATTCAGGCACATGCGCCCCAGGACAAGTTCTCGATGCCGCGCGTCCGCTGGAGCACAGACGGAAATGGGGTGTGGGTGACAGGCGATGATGGAATTGTGAGGGGAATTGAGGTCGAGACTGGAACCGTGGTTGTGGAGCTGGGACATAAAGATTCAGGGTCTGATGCACGGCACACAGATAAAGTACGAGATTTGGATGTGGGCGAGCTGCCCGCGGAAAATGAAAACGATAAGCCCATACAGATTGTTGTTTCTGGGGGGGTTGATAGACGAGTGATTGAATATTTTGTTTAACTTTGAAACCAACTGAATATGTATTTTTTTAGTATATATATATATTATATAAAAGAAGAGTAAATGTTTTATGCTGGCAGAGCAACGGAACGACGCTTGCGAATAAGACGGATAAGAAGAACAATGAGCAGTTCGACCTGGTCCTTAAACATGAAGAGCAGGCCTTGGACCAAAATGCCCTTGGTGATTTGTGGACCAATACCCTTGAAAAGACCAGCAAGACCCTCGTTCTTAGCAAGGTATGCCAGCGCATCGACAAAACTGTTAAACTTCTTATCATCCTTGTTCTTTCCGCCGCCACCAGACTGTTGCATGACTTTCGAGATAATCAGGGGCTGGGTAGCAATAGTGGCCATGGACTTGGAGAGGGCGCCAAGGAGGAAGTTCTCACCGGGCTTGAGGTGGGTTTTGCCGTGAAACAGCAGGTTCTTAAGACGCTCATAAGAACCATAAGTGATGGAGGGGTTGATCACAAGAACAAGCGAAGCCTTAAGACCGCGCCAGAGACCGGAAACACCGTCCTGTGCAACAACGCTGCGCGCTGTTTGGACAAGCGACTCAGGTTGTGTAGATGTTTGTTGACGCGTGGTGACCACGGAGATAGGGATGGTGAAGAGCTGGGCGAGCGCACCTGCAAGAGCACCCAGCGCGAGCTCTACGGCGGTAGAAAGATCGCCGGGAGCGGGTTGGCCTCGGGCTCTTGCACGCGTTTCGCGCTGGGAGGTGTAAGTGTTGCGGATCAGGCCGTACCAGTAAAAGTAGGCAAAGTTGGTGGATGCGACGCCGAGAATAGTTCCTGCAAGACCAGAGTAGAGTCCGAGAACGCCCTTTTTGGCGTAAATCTTTTGAATGACATCGAGTGCGCCTGTGTAATGTTCTCTAATGAAAAAATAGCAAGTTAGCAGACTGTTATGAAGATATATTGACGGAGTATGTAAAACAAAGCAATGATAAAATGAGATTGAGAAGAAGCAAAAACATCCTCGGCAGGTTCGGCAGATTCGGTTGGAGGCGTAAATGTGTGCGGCTTGAAAGGGGTATTGGCTCGGTAATTGTATGCGAGAGAGAGAACACAGCAATACTAAGATAAAAAAAAAAGGGTATAAAACACCGTTTAATATTTCAAAGACCAAAAGTGAGGGTATAGTTGTTTTTTTATATTTAAGAAATATAAGATATTCGTGGTATCTTGAATAAGAAAAAGGTCTTAATGGCCTCGGATCGTTTTAATAGAGTCCGATTACATAAGAAAAAGGTGGGGAATCACGTGTGCTTCGGCGATTTGCAAGTACCGTGTGGTAAACTCGTGCCGATATATTAGAGGGGGAAAATTTTTTGAAAAAAGGGTTTCTCGGTGAAAAAGTCCCAATTGTTTTAATTGATTGTCAAAGTCTCTCCAATAAAAAACGAGTTTTCGTAGGCGCGGATACTGCGAAAATAATGTTTGCGAAAAGATCATATTCGAAAAAGGGTATCAATTAGTCAAAGGTAATAAGCCACAGTTTTGCCTGCCTTTGGTCTGACCCATTTAATATTGTGACAGATGGATGGATGAGTTGCTGTCTCAAGTGCTTTTAATATAAGATAAGAGTGTGATAGAAAAGGGGGAGGGGAAAACATACTCTTCTGTCTTTTCATCTTGAGCTTCAAGGTCTTCCTCGCCTTGTTTTGTCTTCTTCTGGGGCTTAATCTGGACTTGAAGTCTAGTCTTTACTCTGGATTTTAAGCAAGTTAGTACGTTAAAGGGGAAAAAATTGAAAAAGATTAGACGCACATGTCGAGAGGATATACTATGACGTTTGCAATGACAGCGCCAGTGGCACCTGCCAGAGCTTTTCCCCAAGGTGTGAGTTCTTGTGAGTGTGCGGGCATTGGTTAAATATGATGTGTGGATTTAGTGTTAAGTGTTATTGATGCGTGGGCAGACGAAATCTGTCTTAGTGATTATCGACGGTGATAATAGATTAGATGACGAGTGAAAAGGATGACAAAGAGAAAGGAGAACAGGAGCTCGTCAGTTAAATTTTAAACGTAAATAAAAAATCTGGGGAGAAAAAAAAAGTGATAAATTAAAAAGTGGGAGGAAGCGGGGGGACCAGCCGAGTTTATATATGAAAATATTAGTATGATAGAGAGCATTGGTAGTTGTGTGGTGTATTAAAGTATATAGGCACAACCTAAAAAAAAAAAGGGGGGAGGAAAGCCCTTACACCGGGAGATTGTCAAACCTACAGAACCTACAAGGCTTATAATTTCAGAGCCCTTTGCTGTTGATAAACTATAAACCGATATAGATTTTTTTTATTTACCTTTTTTTTAAACGAGTTGGCATATATCAGATCTACCTCAGGCCGTATTCTATATTCTGTATTCATCGGTACTGTTTTGTTTGGTTGGCTTCTAAAAGTCGTTTGCCTTTTTTTACCTCTATAGGCTTCTTTCTTCAGGTTTGGAAAGCTCCGGTGGGAGGGGCTTCCATTGCCGCCGCAGGAGCCTCGGCATTTTAGTATGGGAAAGATATGAAGGACCACATATATATGACTTAGGATTTAAAACTTGAGAGTTAGTTTCTGTTTACGGGACTGTTTCTTGTTTATATTTTTCTAGTGGGCTTCTCCTCAAAAAAAAAAAAAAAAAAATACAGAAGAAACAAATAAAGTCGGCGATTGGCCGGTCCTTCTTTGTTTTCCTTGAAAAAAGGACTTTTCACCAAATGGACCCCGCGTACAGTTAGAATTAAAACTATGGAAAAGCCCACGTTTATTGCATACTTTTGACTTTAAGTATTGTTTCTCCGCAAACCTTTTATCTCTATTATATGAATAAACTGCTTATGGTTATTAAAAAATAATAATACATTTCTATTGCTGTTCGTTAAAATTATCAACTACATAGTGAAACCTTCCTTGAGACCGTTCGGTGAAAATCCCAAAGATCTCCGCGGGCTGCTTGTTCGGAACAGTATGGAAGAGGGGCCGGTGCTTAGGTTGTGTGTGTTTGTGGAGAAAGAAAAAAAAAAGCGCGGGGAAACTGGCGGGGAGAAGGGAAGAATAAATGGGGGAAACCCTAAACCTTTGGGGATTGAGGATGGCAGACTGAAAAAAAAGTTTATGGGCAGTTGTTTCTAACAATGATGATGAAGGGTGGTGTCCCGCAATCATCATCATCATAGACATTATGCAAATTGTGTGAGGGGCAGGAGATGAGGGGAAGACACCAGACACATCCAGGTAGCATGAACCTTCAGTTTAAAGAAATAGGTTTTTTTAATCGAAAGAGAAGTTTTCATTCGGCTTAAAATATTGAAACCCGTCTACGGAAATAATGGGAAATAATATTTTTTTTCTCACAGCTCTTTAAACAAAAGGTTAAGAATGGCTTTAAACCTTGTTTGTTATCTTGTCTTCTGCATCTACTTGTAACATTTCATAAAAAGGTTTTAAAAATGGCAATTGGCTAGTTGATCTGAATTATCAGGAACCTCGGAAATGGAGGTTCTTCTTATAAATTTCTGTGCATCTGAAGCGGTTTTTTATTTCTTTTTTTTTTTTGTAATAGTAAATAGTGATAGGACTGAACTAGAAATGCGGCGTTTTAAAATATCTAAATCAAGTTAAAAGGCTTCTTCCTGCTCATCATCCCGTTAACTTTTGCCATTACGATACCGGAATAGAAAGAAAAAATATATACATGTACACAAACTATTTAAAAACGGTTTACAAGAGATGTTAGTGTAGAATTATAATCGTCTTTGAAATTCAAAATTAAACACCATCTAAGTTCAATATCAAAAACTACATCTAAAGTTAATGCCAGGGAAAACATCATAACCCATATTAAAGCTACTCTAACAACGGTACTTGCTAATAAGTTTAACTCAATCAAACGCGATTGTTAGCGTAGAGGATTACTATTGCATAGGTAGAACCAAGTGTAAACCACTGTCTACACAAAAAGTACCGATGCTACAACATATAGGGCTAAGCCCTAGTTACGCTTAATTCTTTCCTTTCCAGCCGTGTGACTGTCTTTAAACAAATGTCGGTAGTATCCCCTTCATACACAACACCCTTACCCACAAACAACTAACCTTCTCGTTCACGTCATTGTAACACATATTGTAACAACTACCCTAAACATAGTCAACCACACACTGTAAATTATCAAATTCCCAAAAGGAAAATGAAAAAAATCAAGGAATAAAAATTTTCAAGCCTCACAACGTTGTAACACATTCTGTAACAAATATTGCTAGAATCAGGCTCGCCCTCCCTACTCTCTTTGTACAGTGGAATATGCAGTGTGTGTACTGGAGGCGATTTGAGAGATGTGTACCCACTCACCGACTACCCTCCCCTGCGCGAAAAATTTTGTGCACTTTTCCTCCCTTCTGTTTTTTCGCCTCCCCCCCCTTTTACCCACTTCACAGCGTACGGATCTCAACAGCTGCCCACAGGAAGATAATATATCACAATGGCCCCTAAGGTATGATACCATAGACGTCGTTTACCAAATGCTGTATATACAAGATATATATATGAATATATATATTTATCTTTAATACCCCTTTTAGTAGTCTTAGGACATATATACAAGCAAGTCTGTCAAAAACACAGGTTTTCTAACAAGTACCCTCTTTAGTTTGACCCTAATGAAATCAAGATCATCTACCTGAGAGCTACGGGTGGTGAAGTCGGTGCTTCCTCCGCTCTGGCTCCCAAGATTGGTCCTCTTGGTCTTTCTCCCAAGAAGGTTGGTGAAGACATTGCTAAGGCCACCAAGCAGTACAAGGGTATTCGTGTCACTGTCCAGCTTACCATCCAGAACCGTCAGGCCACCGTTTCTGTCGTTCCTGCTGCTTCTTCCTTGGTCATCACTGCCCTCAAGGAGCCCCCACGAGACAGAAAGAAGGAGAAGAACATCAAGCACAATGGTAACATTCCCCTGGAGGAGATTATCAACATTGCTCGCGAGATGCGCTCCAAGTCCTTTGCCAAGGAGCTCTCCGGCACTGTCAAGGAGATTTTGGGTACCGCCCAGTCTGTTGGCGCTAGAGTCAACGGCAAGCCCGCTCACGTCACCATTGATGCCATCAACAATGGTGAGGTTGACAGTAAGTATAACTTTGATTTTTTTGATAAAAAAACACTTTACTAACTTTTTTTTTAGTCCCCTCCGAGTAAACGTTTTAATACAGGCATGGAATAAAATTGTATGTGTTTAGTTGAAGAAAAAATAAAAGAAAAAAAACTATGTTCCCTTTTTTTTCAAATCCATAATTATCATTTCAGTTTGCTTTTATGCTCTAGTGCGTGTGCTTATTCTCCCATGCGCAACGTTACTTTTTCATGCAAACGAGATTAATCTTTTCCTTTTAGGACCAGTGATCGTTCAAAGCTCATTATTACTCTTTGGGGTTTTGTGTGTTTCACGATTTTTAAAGGTCTCTAGGATACATTTTTGGTAAAAAAAACTTGTAATTTTGAAATACTACTTATCGCTGGCACCCTCGAGGGACCTGCGATTTACATCTCGTTTTAACGGCAGCCTCATATCTTGAAAGTTGGTTAGTTAAATTGTAGTCTGTTAGGTTTTTTGTATACTTACCAAATGCATCTTCGCTTGGTTCTGTGGTTGAAGCATAGTACCCCCGTATTCTCCTAAATATATCGAATCCCAATTTTCTGTACAAGTTGATTGCAAGCTTGTTTGAAGCTCGCACAAACAAGTCCATAAAGTAACAATTATTGAGCGGGTTTTCGGAGCGGTCCACCAGCTCGCGCACCAAAAACTTGGCCAGCCCCATGCACCGGTAGTCCCATGCCACGGTAACGGCTGTAATGTGCGAGTGCCAGTCATGGCCTGCACCCTCGACCTTGCCGAGCATGTAGCCTGTGCACAAGTCGCGGGCGCCGGCGTCTGGAGCCGGCGACGAGGTCTTGAAACAGAGGGTGGGCCATCGTGTGAGGTAGTCAAAGTAAAAGCTGGAGTAGAAGACTTCGGTCAGAATATCGAGGTTGACATGGTTGTTATAAAGAAGATCTGTGGCTCGTAAGGGTGTTACTGAAGTCATGATGGTCGATGCTTGATGGATGGATGTGCTGTGAAACGGTCGTTCTTTGGGGGTGGTATTGGTGATATGCGACCTTAGTATTGGAGAATATTTGGATCTTATGAAATGGACACGGACAGATTTTCTTAGGAGAGCTATTTGGGACTCATGTATTTCCCCAGTATCTAAGACCTAAAAGGGCTAGGGGTTACCCTGACGGTGCCATTTTCCCTCGCTTGTCTGTCCGTCTCAACTGCGTGCATCTTTTGCTTTTCCATCCCCAAAAACCTCCTCACACATTTTTTTTTAAAAGAACGCGAAATAAATCGTCTTTTCTTTCTTTTCTCTCTCTTTTTTTTTAAAATATATTTACATATATCCATGTCTTATTTCTCAACCATGATCGGTCTGCTCTTATAATTGGACAGACAGTGTTGTTGATCTGTTCAAAAGCCTTCATTTACAATTCTGGTCAATCTGTTTTAAGTTGATAGAAATGCCTTAGGTTACGTGCAATTCTTTCGAGAAAAACGCTTCTGGTATCCATCATGCCCTAAAATGAACCCCTTTGGGGCTGACACTTTTCGCGTGTTTTCATGCTGGAAAGTTACAGTTGAAGTCCCCTATGTCGGGTCGACTTAACTGCTTCCCAAGCACCGCTTTTCCAAGTACTGGACTGGGACTTTCCATCCCAGCTGATTCCATCTCGTGGGCTTTTGGATTTCAAAGTCACTTAAAAAACTGAGTTGCACTTTTTTTTTGGTTTTCCACCATGAAATGTTGTCTACCGCCACTTGTTTTTTTGCTTGTTGAGGTCAAACCGCCATTAAAATTCTTTTTTTCTCTCTCTTTTTTCTCTTCCCCTTTCTTTTCTCTTTACCACCACCATATATTTTATTTCCCCCCCCTCATACCTCCCTCTCATCAATCCATCTTATAACCCAGCCTTGAAACAAAAAACACACTGGTTATGGCGCATTTCATAGGCAAAACTATCTCGCTAATCTCTAATAGTGATATTAGATACGTCGGTGTTCTCCATGAAATTAATTCCAAGGAGTCAACTGTTTCTTTACGCAACGTCCGATGCTATGGCACCGAGGGCCGTCGAGGTGGCACAAATGAGCTCCCTGCAAGCGAAAATATTTATGAGTTTATTGTTTTCCGCGGATCAGATGTCAAGGATTTGAGTATCTCTGATCCTGTTCCGGCCCCTCCTCCCCTTGTTGATCCAGCTATAACTTCTCAGGTATGACTATTTTTTTAATGTTTTTTGCTTTCATGATGAAATATTTTCGGATGTAAACCTTTTTTCCGACGCGCAAATCCATGGAGATGTTTTCCGTTGCCTTCCTTCTGATTTAGAAAGCCTTTTACAAACTTTTTTTAATACTTGATTATTCCAGTTTAACTAACTTCATTTAAAGAGACCCGCACAGCAAACGTTTGCCTCTCAAAATGCTTACGCTTCTTCTTCATGGAATGCTCCTGCCCCTATTCCTCAACAACCACCAGCATCTTCTACTTCATCTTTTACAGGCTCCCTCACCTCTAGCACTCCCATCTCTGCTTCTGCTACTGGCTCTTCTCTTACAGCTACGTCAGCTCCCTCAGATAAGACTTCTTCTGCATTTTCTTTTGCTTCCACAAAGTCTCCTGCTACCCCAGTCCCTTCCGCTACACCCACACAAACCACTTCTGCATTCACTTCATCAACACCTGTGTCTGCTTCTCAGCCTTCTGAAACAAAGCTGGAAGAGACCACGCAACCAAAAGAGGAAGAATCCGCCGAAGAAAAGGCTCCTGGTAATGAGCAATCAGTATCTACACCTGTCGAGTCTCAACAACCCCAGTTACAGCAACAGAATCAACAGCAGCAACTTCAACAACAATCACAAGAGCAACCATCTACTACACAGTCACAGCAAAATCAGCAGTACCCTTCTACATCGCGACAAAGTTTCCCTCCTCGCCGCATCCCGACGGGTCCTGTGGCTGCTGGCAGCACCGAGTTCAACTTTGCTGAGATGAATGCCAAGTTTTCCAAGGAAGAAGTGGCCAAAGAAATCAGCGGAAATCAGCCATCTTCTGTGATTCCAGTTGAGGCCAAGTCATCATTTTATGACAAGAAAACGTCGTTCTTTGACAACATCTCTTCTACTACAAAGGAGCGTCTCGAGGGTAACGAAGAACCTCGCCGTCGTGGTGATGAGCGCCGTCTTAACATGGAAACGTTTGGCCAGGAATATGTCTACCGCGGAGGCAATAATGGAAACCGTAACGGGTACCGTGGAAATCGATCCAATAACACCGGAAACCGCAACGGTGGCTACCGAGGAAATCGTAATAACGGTGGCAATGGCGGATACAACAACTCCAATACTGGTGGCTACGGTAGTAATGGAGGATACCGAAACGGTTCCAACTCTGGAAACTACTATGGGAATGGTGGGTTTAATAACAATAACCGACGTGGAGCTAGCGGTTCCCAGCAGCCTTCCAACAACTTTGGTCCTGCACCCGAGATATAAATGATAAAAATCCTATTTTGTAATTTTTACTTAACGCAGTTTTTTTTTAACCCCCTCTTTAAAATTTTAAATTTTGTTATTGTTGACTCGCGACCACCAGCGGCTCAGCCGACCTACAAATGTTTGTCCCCACTGACCCCCATTATTTGCCATGGCCATGCGCCACGATCGAATGCCCACAAGAGTCAGTTGCCACAGGAAACCCTGGAAAAGAGTAAAGAGAACTTGGTCTCGTATCGTAATGTATGCAATTTTCCACCACACTCCGTTTGCAGATGAAATCGCCTTGCGGTATGACTGCTCAAATCGCAAGTCTGGTAATGGCCTGCTTGTCCGGGCTTTGTGGTATGTGTAACTTTCATCGTCATCAAAGTAGTCTTCATCATCGTCAAAGTCATCAAAAAAATCGTCATCTCCGTTATCATAATAATCCGACTCATTGGGAGAATGCAAAAGTCTTTCTGCTAAAGCCCGAGCGTCTTCCTCTTGCTCTGCACGAAACCGCTCAGTGAGCTCAGCAACGGTCCAATCAAGAGGGCTGCCCGCAGATACCGCGGAGCGAGCCAAAATCGATGCTGCGACAAAGCCAGGCGCCGAAGACTGGACTGGAATTGAACTTGTAGCAGTGGCATCGGCAGCAACTTCACCATCGCTTTGCTCCACTTCTTCGTTACTGATTTCTTCTGTGGCATCGTCGTCTTCCAGTAAGACAGCAAAACTGTTTGCTGAAAGGGGACTGGTATTTCCAGAACCCTGGGGGTTTGACCCTGTTGAGGAGTTATTAATTATTGTAGTGCGCATTCTTTTTGTAGAAATGTATGTATGGACGTTTAAAAGGCTAAAAGGTCCTACTATAATAAAGTCAAACGGCAAGTGAACTAAGAGTATGCAGGGAAAAAAGCAAAAAGCAAAAAAAAAAAAAATTAGTGGAGTAGTGGGTATATATCGGCCGGGTAACTAAGATTTCTAACAAGACACACGGATTTCAATTTTTCATCACATTCAAACATCACCGCGTTTTTTTCACCACCCAAACGTTAATATACACATTATACATACAAAATGGAAGAAGACGGACCCAAAGTAACCATTCGAAATATAGCCAAAGATGAGGTCGAGTTTGTTTTATCAGATGTCGATTTAGCGTATGTCTCTATATATTTGTTTTTTTTTAAAAAATCCTCTAACTTTATAGACTTGCAAACTCGATCCGCAGAGTCATGATTGCAGAAATCCCCACGGTGGGTACGTATCAATTAATCTTTTGGCCAAGCCCTTCATCTAATCCCTTTTAAGCCATCGATCTCGTTGAAATTGAAGTAAATACATCAGTTTTGGCTGACGAGTTTATATCTCATAGACTGGGTCTTATCCCGCTCGAGTCGACATATGCCGAGCAACTCGAATATACACGCAACTGCACCTGCGATCAATACTGCGATAAATGCTCTGTTGTACTGACGCTGGATGCCCGTAATACCACTGATGAAACCCTTTCTCTCTACGCGCGTGACTTGCAAGTCGCACGTCGCGATGACTCTTCGCCTGTTGGTCGACCAGTAATTTCAGATCCCGCCGGTAAAGGTGTACTCATTTGCAAGCTCCGCAAGAACCAAGAATTGCGTGTACGCTGCATCGCCAAAAAGGGCATTTCTAAGGAGCACGCAAAGTGGTCGCCATGTTCGGCCATTTCTTTTGAGTACGACCCTTGGAACAAGCTGCGGCACACAGACTACTGGTACGAGGAAAGTGTTGAGGCTGAGTGGCCCAAATCCAAAAACTGTGACTGGGAAGAACCTCCTAAAGACACAGACCCCTTCGACTACAATGCAAAACCTGACCGCTTCTACCTGAATGTGGAATCTATAGGCTCGATGAAGCCAAATGACATTGTTCTCAAGGGAATGGATGTGCTCATGAAGAAAGTGGCAAACATTGTCCTTGCTATCGAAGAGCTCGAAGGCGGCCGGGGCGCCGGTGGAGGTGCTGGACCCCAGGGCCCCGGCGGCCCCGGCGGTGACCATCTCGACGTGGACCACGACGTGGGTGCTGGAGGTATGGATATGTACGGATCCCGTGGCGGTAATGGCTATGGCGGCTACGGTGGTTACGAAGGTGGCAATAACGAAGGTGGCTGGGGAAGCACAGAGGACATGTCTTCAACCTCTGGAGGATGGTTTTAAAGGGGGAGATTATAGATATGAACGAAATCTTGACTTTTTTATTTCTTCTGTTTTTTTTTTAGAATAAACGTATAATATCACAAATCAACAAATGTCACATTTAGTGTTTTTCGTTCCAGGCAATGCAGTCGTCAAACTTGACCTTGTTACCTCCAAAGATATCAAGTGCAGAGCCATATGTCAGATCAACCTTACCATTGCTGAGCTTGTCAACAAGTGCAAGATCTTCAATACTCTTGGCTCCACCAGCATATACCGTAGGAATCGTAGCCCATTCACCGAGTTTACGCACTAGGTCTTCGTCAATTCCGCGACAAAGTCCTTCGACGTCTGCAGCGTGAATTAAAAACTCAGAGCAGTACTTGGTCAGGTCATCCAAAGTTTCCTTGTTAACCTCGACCTCTGTGATGGTCTGCCATCGGTTAGTGGCCACAAACCAACGTGGTTCGCCTGTCTCGGCATCAGTGCGCCGTCTGCAGCTCAGGTCAATCACCAATTTCTCACGATCTTCACCAACAGCCTTAAACAGGGCCTCTAATCTGCTGCGGTCCAACGTTTTGCTGTCAGGGAATAAGTACGATGTCACAATGACCTTGCTTGCGTGTTTCTCTTTAAGCCAACCAGCTGCATTATCTGCAGTGATTCCACCTCCAACCTGTAACTGACCAGGCCATGCAGCAAGTGCCTCTTCTGCGGCAGCATCGCATCCGGGTCCGAGCTTGATGACATGCGTTCCGGTAACCTTGTGCGAGGAGTACAGCTGTGCATAGTAGGCCGGAGGTTGTTCAGAAACAAAGTTTGTGGCCAGGGAGCCAGTATCAAGTGTCCCGCCAACAATCTGCTTCACGATACCGTTATGGATATCTATGCAACCACGAAACTTTGTCATTTTCTTTTATGTTATATTTTGTAGCTTCAACTGTATCAGTTTGAGTTGTGGAGTAATTAGGTTGTGTTGAAAAAAAATTGGGGAGAGGATCCGGAGAAAGTTTTATGAGAAGTATATTTGAACTTTGTATATTGGTAAGGCTGAAAAATTTTTTTTTCATTAAAATTTTTTTTTTTTTTTTTTCAGCTTATCTACGATTCATTTATACCATAATGGCTCCTAAAAATTCCAGCACATCTACGGATTCCGGGCTTAGCTCGGCGCTCCAGCTCAAACAGAAGCTGCTTGCTCGGCAAAAATCATTAAACCCGTCAAATAATAAGACCATGGCGTCAGCTCGCGAAAAGCTGCATGAACAAGAGCGAAGGCGCCGAGAAAAGCGCAAAGCTAGCAACGTGGAGTTAGTATCCAAGTCAGGGGGAAAGAAAAGTAAGCGACGGAAACAAGAAAAGGATGAGGATGAAGAGGAAGAATCTGAGAAAGAAAGCGACGAGAGTGATGACGAGGTTTCAGTCATGGACATGATGCGACGACAGTTCGAGATGCAGTTCGGGAAAGTCGCTGGTGTCACTGATCCTATCAAAAAGAACAAGAAACAGATAAAGGAAAAAAAGAGCGGAAAGACAAAAAAAGCAAAAAAAATATCTGAGGAACCCACTAAAAAGAAGATTGAAGAGGAAGACGAGTGGGATATTGAAATACCCCAACATGGCCATGCATTTGAATCCATGTTTCATGAATTTGATAGCGAATGCGAACAAGAAGAAGAACAAGAGCAAGAGCAACAGAATCATTTATCTTCTGAGGATGAAGCTCCTGTTGTTGTAAGATATACAGATGCTGGACGCTCGTTACCACGTCTTGGGACTTCAAAGCGCGAAAAGAAACTTTTCATGTCTTCCAAGGCTCCAGCTTCTGTCGTGCAAAGATTAGCCGAAGAAAAGGCTGCTGCTTCAGCTGCCGCGGCAGAACCCGATGAGAACGAAGAGGACAAGATTTTGACACAAGAAGACCTAAAGAACGATCTTGAGCTCCAGCGACTGCTTCGTGAATCACATATTCTCGCAGATGCGGCTTCCCAGGGAAAGCTGTCGGGTTACGATATTTCATCAGCATACGATGTCGAGGGCAGAAATGGCAAAATGAGCGCGATTACTGGTGGTAGTCCAGGTGTCGGAGGGTTATTTGGCCAAGCTCGTGTTCAAACCATGGAAATGCGCATGGATCTGCTTGGCATGAAAAAGAAGCGGGAACGTGCTGTCAACATGAAGGTTCTGCAATCCAGAGCAGCCGAGCGCAAGAAGGAGCGCCGCCGCCAGATTGATGAGGCCCGCGAAGCCGGTATTATCTTGCCAACAAATGTACTTAACGGTCCCGAACCTAAGAAGAAGAAATCAGCCGACCGTGGTCTCAAGATTCAACTGGTGGGCAAACACACCAAGCACGGCCTTAACATTAGCAAAAAAGAAATTGAAAGTGTTTCTGGAACTTCTAGGGATTAATATATTAGAATAGTGTAGTAATAAAAACTTCCAAAAGAAAAAAAAAAAGACTCCTCTATTAAAATTATTATTTATTTATTTAAGTTTGATTTCCGGTGTTTTTTTCTTGACCATCTCGTTGTTCGTACTGAGATAATCGACGCGTTAAGACTTCCATCTGCTTGTGCATTGTAAGCAGCATCGTTTCCACCATGGCCAGTTGTTTTGACACGGCACTTGGTGTTGGTTTTAATAACTCTTCTATTGTCTCCGAGATATCTTGTGGCATGTACATGAGATCTCCGACACTATAGTAAGTCATGTCCTTCACAATAAACGTGTACTTTCTTCTTGCAAAATCCATATGCCAGGGTGTCGTCACGTAAATACGCCCAATAATCTTGTTGCAGCTTGTGCATTCAGTTTCAAAGTATGAAGCACCTTTATCAGGGCCTTCTAGCGAGGTCAATTGACTTGATCCTGGAACAATAGTCACTGATCCGGGCACAACTGAGTTAACAACAAAAACACCAAACCCATTATCATCTGATAAAGCAGCAACCCATGCATATGAGTCCGAAACAATCTTGTTACAGCTTTTGCACTGAAATACCGTGGCAGCAGGCTTCGGTGCCGCTGCTTGCGTTGGACTTGAGTGTACTTCTTCAGGTTGTCGAGCTTTAGTGGGAAGCGCTGATTCAATGACAGAAGGCACTGAAGCCTCAGAAGTATCTCTAGTTACTTTCACTTTAGACTCTAGAACAGGTTTAGTTTGTCGAGATGCCGGTCTTTTAGAATCCTGATGATTAGAAGTACGATTTTGATGAGAATCTCCGATATTTGACGCTGAGGGCTTTTGTGCTTCTAGAGGAACCTGAGTTCCTTCTACTATTTTTGGTGGTATTATTTTTGAATCTGGATGATTGGATGCATATGAAGTTCCAACAGACGGCCCATTCTCATTTTTTTGTCCGGAATCCTGTTTTGAGGTAGAAAGCAAATCATGACGCAGCGTGTCTGAACTGTTAACTCGGATTTGCATTTCAGGGCTTGAAGACGCGCTTTGTGACTGGGTTTGCGCTTTCTGGATTTCGTTTACCGTTCTCTGCAGTTGTTGCTGGAACTTCACAGAAGAATTATCTGATAGAAATTGTGGAAACAGCAACGTTCCAGCTGGAAGAATCCCTCGAGTTACATTTTGCAAAAAGTGTGCAACCTCCGGGGTCAAAGTCTTATCTCTAATGTACATTTGGATCTGTAAGATTGTTTTTAATTTAGATCTAATTTGAGCCTCGTTTGAAGAGTTAATATTTTTTTGAAGCAGAGTTTCATGATGTTTTTGCTGAGATTGAAGAAAGTCTTGATATTGAGCCAAAGTTTTTATTTGATTTTGGCTTTCCCTAGATTGTAATTGAGTCTGACCCTGGGGTTGATTTTGGTTTTGGGAAATGCCCTTGTCTGTCGAATTAGATAAATTATTTTTATCGCTCTGAAGTTTAGCAGAAATTACAGACGATTTTGAAGAGGAATCCGAAGCTGTGTGGTTCCCATTGGTTTTATTGGATTTGGTGGCTGGAGTTCTTTCAGAGTTGATAACATGTGAACCTGAAGGTTTATTTAGGTATTGTTTATATGTTCCAGAATTTGAAAGTGTTTGATTTTGTCGCTGGCTAGCTCGTGGGGATACAGGCTCAAGCTTAATAATGGGGCCTGTCTTTACTTTTTCTGATTTCTCTTCCGGTGCTGATCTTTGTTGAGCAGACACAGAGGAAGGGGAAGAAGCAGGGGCGGGTGTAAAATTAGAAGTAGGATTAGTGGCAGGAATCGAGGTCGAAGTTAAAGAAGAAGTGGAAGAGGAGGATGAGAGTGGAGCATGTGTTGGAGGTATTGGTACTTGAACTGGGGATTTTTTTTTCCCTTCAGGCTGAGAAATATTTTCCTGGGTACTCCCACTATTATCTGTAGCGCTGTTGACACTATTGACATTATTGGCATGTTTATCAATATCACTAGTCCGTGAAATTGAGGAAGAAGGAGATGTTATCGTTGTTTTTATATTAGCAGAACTTTTTCCATGTATGTTTACACCATCTACGCGTGGAGGTATAGATGTAGGTGTAGCCGTATTTGTTTTGACTTTTTGGGCAGATTCCTTGGTTATTGATTTGGGTGAGTTTAAAACGGTATTGGCAGACTTTGAATTAGAGGCTACCGGAGCAGATTTTTTAACAACCGATTCATTTTGTGCAAGAGGAGCTTTCGAAATGCCATCACTTATTAAATCAAAGGGCCGCTTCCGATTTATATTAGTTGAACCTGGCTTTGTACCAGCAGGTTTGCCAAAAGCGGCAAATGTAATACTTTCTCTGGGCTGTTTATTTTGAACACGGCCCTCTAAAGTTGATTTTTTTGCATTATTTAATGAGTCAACGTCGGTTGTGCTTGAAATAATTGGGGGTTCAATATGTGAGTTAGGTTTACTAGACGGACTGTTTTTCTTAGCACTGTTGTTTGACTCAGGGATAGGTTTCACATCAGAGTCTGGAGCAACCGGTTCTTTGGGATCATTACTATTTTTTGGAAGTTCCATATCCGCGCTAGAGATGGAGATTTCATTATTCTGAGTCTTTGTGGCTATTTTGAGTTTAGTTGAATTATACGGAGTCTGCAAATTTGAGCTCATTGATGGCTTCATTTTCTGAATGGTGGCACTGAAAACACTGGTTATCAGGGTAAACCTAAAGCCTTAGTGAAACCAACAAAATATTGAGAACAGTGAAACTCTTTTTAAAAAGAATATTGATTTTTCTTAATACTAAGATCTGGCCAGTTTTCTCTCTGGCTTCAACAGGAGAATTAACAAAGCTAAATTTAAGCTCCTTTTTGCAGGATAAGAATGGGAATGATGTTGTTTTGAGATGATGGAGATGTTGGTGGATTTGTACACAAACAAACATTCTGTAACACTATTTGTAACATATCACGTGGCACCAATATAATGCTACACATAAACATATGGAGCCCTTCTTCCTCGTGTATTTTGTTTCCTTCTCTCTCCTTGTTATCAACGCTTACTTTAATTCGCCATCCATTTTTGCGCATTTCCTCAAGAATAATACAATAATTTTATTTTTAAAAACACAATAAATTTAGAAACGTTACAACTTTTGTCAAAAATACATTTTTCAGATGTCGGATTCAATTGGTACGCTAACATATAAACTAATATATATCTCCTTATTGTGTCTCATAGCTAACAGAGTACTCAGATCGTGTGTTCGTCAAGGCCATCTCCACGATCAAAACACTGTCGGCACGTAAAGGACCAGGAAGCCTTCCCCAGCCTCCAGTAGATAGTCGTATCAAACTTTACGGCCTTTACAAGCAGGCCACAGGTATGCATATCTTGGGATATTGCTGTTCTCCCTATCGCAAAAGTATACATCTAACTTTTATTTAGAAGGTGATGTGGAAGGCATAATGCCTCGGCCTACTGGTAAAACTCCCGAAGACATCGCCAACCGACGCAAATGGTAAGTACACATCTGATCTAACAATATAAACCCACAAAAACGATTTCTATAAAACCATCTTCATCTTTCTGACTTTCGATATTTTTAGGGAAGCATGGAAAGACGAAGAGGGTGTTTCAAAGACCGAAGCTAAGCGCAGATATATTGCATTTCTTATTGAGGTATGCTGAGCCGAAATTGTGGAGAAGTTTCGGCAAGTTAAGAATCATCACAAAACAAAATCCCCCTCCTCAAAAAAAAAAAAAAAAACCGCCACTAACAAAAAATGTAGACAATGCATACTTATGCTAGCGAATCTCAAGAAGCTGTTGAGTTGGTTTCTGATTTAGAATATTTATGGGACCAAATCAAAGACCTGCAACCCAGTTCTTCGGATGACTCCGCAACAGGTGGTGTAGGCTCTTCGATTTTAAGCAGGTCTCGTCATCGACACCATAAACATCGCACCCGGACGATTTCTGATCAAGACGTAGCATCGTGTTCAGGTTCAGTTGCAAACGAAAATTCTCCTGCGCCTTTAACTGCTTCCAATCTTCGATCTTACAATGAACGTCAGCATAATCTAGAACACCCAGGTGCTCCGCCATATTCTTCAATTGGCAACCAGAAGGATAAAATTGCGAGTCTTCAAAATGCTCAACAAAGAGCAAGTGGAACTTCATCTTATTACCCATTACCGGAAAGTACTCTTGGTATACCGCCTTCAGCCCTTGGAATGTACCGTGCAGAATCTTACATGAGTGGCCGAAGCGCTCACTCAACAACGCCTAAACTCAATTCAGGAAAAAATAAAGGAATACGAGGCACTTATGATAATATAGATAGACTGAGCAGTCTTCAAGAAGATCAAAAATTTTTAAGTCAGAGCCACGGAAGGGAGCTTGATAGAAGTCATTCACAGCTGGAAACAGAAATAAGAGGGGAAGAATTTTATGATGCTAAGGCTTTGGAGAGCAGTAGCGAAGATGTTTCTAACTTACGCGAAGAAAACCTGGAAATGCAAAAATGGCGGCGTGATGTTAATTGGGCTTTGGAAACTATAAACGAAGAAATCATGGCTATTAGACAGAGATATGGAGTTGTTCCTCATCAGCAGCAGCAACAACCATCTACTCATATCTCTGGGCCAAATACAGATCAACGTACAAAACATAAACGGTTTAAACAACGCAAAGATTCATCTACCACTGTCACTGATGACAGTGATATTTACAGAAAAGGTATTATATACACCTCTTTAGTTAAGTTTCGACGCGTGCTTTCAAAATTTGGCTTAGTTTCAGATATTGAAATTGATCATTCATCATCAACATCGTCGTCTATGGAATCGTTTTTTTCGTCTTCAGGCTCTAGACCTTCACCCAAACGCAAATCTTGGTTTATAAGACTTTTTGGATCAATACTCTGTGCATTACGTCGCGCTATTGTTGACGCTATTGTCATCCATTTGCTTGTATTTTTGATTGTCAAATATATCCAACGATACCCCAACAGCATTCAGGGGAACACTGTTTTCTCAAAAGGACTAAAATCCTGGGACAATATGCTAAGAAATTTATTAATTTCAGATCTTGTGGCTAATAATGCATACAACACTGATATCAAAAGTGCTAGTACAACTATTATTACGAAAATTAGATCAATTGGCGATAGATAACCTGTATGAATAAATAAAGGGATTAATTTTTTTTACAAAATGAATTAATACATTTTTTCAAATGGATTGACGTTTTTAACCCATGAATCATGGTATAGTTTCCTTATTGTAACTCTTTTGAATGCTTGATTAGAAGGCTGTAGAACCATTCTTGTTTCAGTCATAACTTTTGGAAACCCATTGTCGTACACATCAGGGGTATATAGCCAAGGTATTCTCACTGCCCATTCAAGCTGCTCATCATTAAATTCTTCATCCTCATCTTCTATATTTTCTTTTTTGATTCCCATATCCAGCCTTTCATTGACAATAATTGAAGCCCACATATATGGCCAGTTATCTCGATAAAGTGGTAAAACTGGCCTAATGTTATTTGGTCCACAAATGATATCACCAGTCACCGAGTCATAAGTGGTGACATTGTTTTCATAACAATCAAAAAGACCCCCAACAAAACTGTTTGTCAACAGATGTCGATCCCATTCAGGAGTGAGCTTTGATCGAAAATATTCATCTTGTCCATGTTCCAAAAATTTTTGAGCTTTAGCTGTATGAAAGCAATATTGTGGCCGCACGTCTGGTTCATTTCGGTGAAACATTTGTGTCCGATAGTTAAGAAACATGTCAAAGTAAGGGTGGCTTTTGGCATCGAGTTTGTTTTGATCATTCGACTGGCCTCCAGTTCCAGTCGAAATTTTTTTTCTATAAAAAGTCATTGCAGCATTAACATTGTTTAAATCTTCATACCAATCTTCTTCAGGATTGTACTCATTATCAAAACCAAGGGGAATTATATCGCTGCATATGGTTTTGTTCCAAATATCTTCGTGGTTATCCACAGGCATGCCTAGTTCACCAGTAACAAAATTCATATCACATATTGAAAGAACAAAAGATTTTTCATATTGGGAATTAACTAGGGCATTATAACTAAGTTCCGACAATCGTTTTGTATCTTTTTGAGGGATTCTAACCTCTAGACTAATTCGATAACCGCTATATGGGTATTGTGTGTAATAACCCGCTGGATCGCAAGTTGGAACACCATCATCCGGCATGACAATTGGAATACCTGGAGAATCGTATATAGAGTTACAGTTGACTTTATTTTTAAAAGAAAGTATAGATATCATAAAAAATCGAACGTATGGTATCATTATGACAACAGAAATGTCGTATATTTTAGGCTGAAGAGAGCAGGCAGAAACAGAAAATTGGTGGTAACTTTTTTTAAAGAGGTATATAAAAAGATAAATAAATAGATATCTTAATCTTTTTAAAAAAAATAAATAAAATATAAAAAGACAACCCTCAGCGAAAAAACATCTAATAAATTGGTATTGAACAAAAAACTGGTTTCTGAGAAAAGATATCAAAAAGGAAGATTTAAAGTAAAGCTTTTTAGTTTTGCATGCGGGGTTTTTTCCCTCTCGTTATTTCTGTTGTGAGTTTAAGTAGATGTGGGCAAGGGTTTTGACATAGCCATTTTTTGTTCCCACGTATGTGCTTTTTTTCCTCTTGAACATTTCACACATCCTCCAAACCTATTAAAGCAATACACCCACAAATACGAACAACAAGTCCCAACCCAATTATCTGCCATCATGCTTTTGTTGCAGTATCACAATCTTCTTTTGAAAAGCATTTTGACCGAACGGTTGGAGCCTGGTGCCCAGCCTGTCGCCATTGACCAAATTGTTTCCGATTTTGACAATGTCACATTCCACATCTCCACTCCAGAAACAAAGACCAAAATCCTCATTTCCATGTACATCAAGTGCGCTCCTGATTTGAAAAAATACAATGTCGATAATATTATGAAACGCGAATATGGCGCTTACCTTTTGCCCACTCCAGAACCTGGCTACAACTTTTCTCTTTTACTTGACGTGGAGGAGCTGCAAGGCATCGATGTCACAGAGCGTGAAGCTCTGATTGACAAAATTTCTTTGCTTAAGCGAACTGCTTTGGCTGCACCTTTTGAACGAGCCTTTGATGAATTCGACGAGCTGGCAGCTGATGCTGCCAAACAGAATCTGGAACTGTATGTTCCCGAGGCTTCTAAGGTGGAGGTTTTGGCCATTCATTATCGTGAGCAAGAATCTATTTTTATTAAGCCCTCCCATGACCGTGTGACTGTTATTTTTTCCACTATCTTTAAAGATGAAACGGATCGCATTTTTGGGCGCGTTTTCCTTCAAGAGTTTGTGGACGCTCGTCGCCGTGCCATTCAAAATGCGCCGCAGGTTTTGTACTCGCAAAAAGAACCCCCTCTTGAAATTCGTGATTTGCCTGGTGTTCGGGCTTCGGACGATAATGTAGGCTATGTCACTTTTGTTCTCTTCCCTAGACATCTTAAGGCCCAACGTCGTGAGAACTGTATCAGCCACATTCAAATTTTCCGTGATTATTTCCATTATCATATCAAGTGCTCCAAGGCTTATATGCACTCAAGAATGAGATACCGCGTTTCTGAGTTCCTTAAGGTTCTTAACCGCGCAAAACCAGAAAATGAAGAAGTTAAAGAAAGAAAAACCGCGTCAGGACGCAGATTCGATATAGCTCGACGATAGACTTTCGTACTAGTTCTTCATCTTATTTTTTGTTTTTAATAAACCTTCAATAATGAAATCTTTTTTTAAAAAATGAATAAGAAAAATAATATTCACAAGTATTTACAGATAAAAAAATGAAGAAAACAATTTACAAAGAGAAGTGACTCTAATTAGAAGCAGCAGGTTTCTTGGCACCGTACTTGGATCTCGAGGTTCTTCTGTTAGAAACAGCAGCCAAATCACCCAGACCTCTAACACATTTGTACTTGACACCGGGCAAATCTTGGGTACGACCACCTCTGATAGTGACAACACTATGCTCTTGGGCATTATGACCTTCACCAGGAATGTAAGCAGTAACCACTTTACCGTTGGAAAGTCGGACTCTGGCGGCCTTACGGTTAGCCGAATTGGGCTTCTTAGGCTTAAGAATCATGACACGGAGAACCACACCCTTCTTGAATGGACTGCGATTAAGATCGGGGGTCATAGAGCGTTTGGCCTTGTGGCGTTTAAGAAGGGTATTGAAGCGACCACGACGAGAAATTTGGTTGAGTGTGGCATGTCGAACTTGCTGAGCATGCGATATTATGGATGCACTGCTTTGAGTTAATTGCTGGACGGAAGACTGGAGTCTGGGGAGTGATGAAGAGGAGGAAAGGATGGGTGTACGGCAAGCGGGTCTGCAAATGATAGGAGAAGCAAACGAAGTGAAAGATGAAAGCGATCTAACGCTGACAACTCTGGCCGAGCGAATGGAAGAGCGGACTAATAAACGAGAAAACATTCTTGGTTGTGGTGGTAGTGGTGGTTGTGATTCACACAGTCGGCCTAGAGTGAAAAGGACTCGAGGTTCTTGTTATTGATGTTGGTGGTGGTGGTGGTGGATTGGCTGGAATATTTTGTCCAGTGTGAAAAATTTGAGCGTGATTAAATATGCGCAGGTGCGGGTATAAAGAGGCCTGCAAATGAAATTTTTTTTTCCAATTTGCTGTCATCACCAAAAACAAAAAAAGTCATTGCCACCATTTAGGTATTTATCTTTTTACCTTTCACCCCTTTTTGACATTTTTCCACCTCATCAAAAGCAACAACCAAAGCCACCATGACCGACTACGAAGAGGCCGACGCCCATAGAGCTGATGAATATCGCGAGGGTTAGTATAAACAGCTAATGCTTTTTAAACCAAAATTATTTAGATAGAATGGAAGCAATATGATACGTCAACTTGACTGTTTTTGTTATTACTTTATATTTGAAAAAGTGGCGTTTTCTTTTTTACCTTTTTCTATTCAATCATTTTTTTAGGCTTGAAAGACGCGTATTAACTTTTTTTTCTGCTTTTATTTTTTCCGCTTGATAGGTGGTGAAAGATCTTTAAGTCCTGAAGCTGCTTATGATAGAAGATCGGACTCTCCCAGACGCGAGGACAGGGATGATCCTGAACCCCGTGATTCTCAGCAAGGCCCAAGGTAATTTCCAACTCCCAAATACAACACACAATTCAGAACATTAACACCCCGACGTTTAGAGCTGAGGAAGAAGATGACCCCCGCAACGAAGGAACTAACTTGTTTGTTACCGGCATCTCGAAGACTATTGATGAAGAAGAACTTCGTTCTGTTTTTGCCAAATTTGGTACCGTCGACAAGTGTCAAATTATGATGGATCCTCATACCAAGGAATCCCGTGGCTTTGGTTTCGTCAACATGGTTGATGTCACTGATGCTGATAAGGCTATTGAGGAACTTACTGGCCATACCATTGCCGGTCGCACCCTTTCAGTTGAAAAGGCTCGTCGGAAAAGACCCCGCACACCCACTCCTGGTAAGTATTACGGTCCTCGCAAGGCTCGCCGTGGCGGAGGCAGACCTCGCTTTGACGACAGATATAGAAGAGATTATCCTCGCTACGATGATCGTCGCTACGATGATCGTCCCTCTCGTTACGACGACCCTTACCGCCGTCCCAGATACGACGATCGTGAAAGATATTACCGCGACCGTGAAAGAGGCGGTGATCGTTACCGCATGGACGACCGTGAAAGATACCCTCCTCGCGATAATAGAGACCGCTATGAGCGCCGCTACTCTCGTGAAGAGCACCGCTTTCCTCCTAGAGACGACAGACTTCCTCCTCGTGATGATAGACTTCCTCCGCGTGATGATCGTCTTCCTCCTCGCGATATGCGCGAAGAGAGACCTTACAGAGATGATCGTGAGAGATATCCTGGTCCTCCACCCCCTGTTTCTGATTCTTACCGTGAGCGCGAAGACTACCATTAGATTTATTTTTTTGCTTAACCCTACCTTGACCCTATCTACTTGTTTTTCTTCCCTCGTCCTTTTTAAGCCTTGTCCTTATTTTTCTTTTTCTTGATTAATTATTTTACTAAGTTTCAATTCCAAAACAACATTTTACAAAACTTTTTACGTTCGGCTCATTTCGGTCATTTATAAAAAGAAAAATAAAAAAAGAAACGAGACCCGGAAAAAAAGGATTTTTTTCAAATAAAAATGCCAAATAATCCATCAGTTATAGCAACAAAATTCTAAAGTTATATTTAATACTTGAATCACCGTAATTTTAAATTATTCAATAGTTTCAACCATTTATCAACCATTTACTCGTTATTCAATCATCAATTAGTTTTTTCAGGTGTCAACATGTTAACCGCCCAAGTGTAATTCATGTTTTATTTTCAATTGATGCTTCAGTGTAAATTTATGCGCAGTATTATTAAAACAGCCGGTTTTCTTTGACGAAACGTAATTTTCTACTTACCAATATTGTCAATGACATTATTTTTTTTGTTTAGAAACAAACTAAACTTCATGGTATTGATAAGAGGTAGGCAAAATTAACTGTTTTTAAAATAACTTTAGGGATGATATTTCTTTCAACGGTTTAATATATTTCAGCATTCAATTTCGATGTTTTTACTATTTTGTAAGTAGTTCTTGTTTTGGCTCAATTTTTTCCTGTAATATTTCCAACGATATAAAAAGATCAAAGACTGAAATGAAGAATGAAGGTTTAGCACGTTAGAAGTCTTGGTTGGAAAAAATGATACTACCCATTATATTGGAATTATTAGATTAAGATTCAAAAATAAACAAGAAAAGATAATATTTGATTTTAGGTTTTCCCCAACACGTTCAACTAAAATTTAAAATCCAAATCATGATATATACCCCATTTGATAAGATAAAGAAGTATTATACCTTAGAGATACCAATATTAGAATTACTAAAGTTTAAAATTCAATATACAAACTAATTTCTATTTTTTATTAAAATTTGAGATTTAAAAAGGAGCTCCGAAAACTACATTTTTAAGGCCTGTAATGAATTGTTGATCAGAATACTTGTTGGATGGCTCAAGAAATATTACTCTAATAGATTTATTCACAGTGATTATGTAGTTAATGGTTGTTTTGGTTTATGGAATATTTTGTTGAATCAAGGAAAATACCAGTAATAAGAATTAGAACCTAAATACCCAAGAAATTGAAAATAAATATCAAGAAGTAATATGGTGTGATAGGTCGTTGAAATTAGTCAAATTTAAACAAATCAAAAAGAATAAAATAAATTTACCAACAAATTATTTTTGAACAATAAACAAAACTTATATATCTTAAAATCAAATATTGTTGACTAAGTGTCTAAATTTAATATTCCTAAGAACGAAACAAAAATTGAAAACTAACCAAATGGTTAAGTTAAACTTTAATAATATCAGTGGAATTATTGCCTGGTTTAATATCATTTTCAAAAATTTTTAACGCAAAGCTTTCGATTAACTTGTATGTAAATTTTCCGATAATGACACCCTTTAAAATAATCTGCTTGTTTTTATACTCAAAAAATCAAATATCAAAAGGAAAGGCTGTAAGTTTTAAAGATATGTACTGGATAAATAAAAACAATATATGTGGTAATATACATAAAGATAAAATAAAATCGATATTGACATTAAACGTAAACCATGAATATTTATTTTGGAGAAAGTATACCATTTATTGCCGTAAAGTAAATAATACATTTTTACCTAATTGTTAGAAAGGTTAAAGAAAAAACGTTGAATATACAATTTAAATATATGTAATTAGATATGCTGAAAAAAAAAAGGACTGGCTACCTTGGAACCGAATTTTCTGACTGCCATCTTAATGAAGATGAAGAATTTGATGGCTGTAGATTGATTTCACCTGAAGAGGCATTTCCATCGACAAAACCATAACCTCGACCGATACCAAGTCGAGTTAATAAGCTAGTTGGAATTGCTCTGACAATCCACTTGTATGTCAGAGAAACAAACCACACAATTGTTTCCCAAATTTTCTGATCTACCTGTTGTGCAGCAGATCGATCTAGAGCTCGTTCTTTAGGTGCGTAAATATGCTCAACTTTAAACTGATATCGAAGAATATCTTTTCGGCTCATAAGGCCACAGAGTTTTCCTTGGTAATCAACTAAAACAACCCCAGGACCCAGTTGCGAAAAAATCTCCATAACAGTCTCTAATGGAACTTGGGGTCGTACCGTTATTGGAGTAAAGTTAACAAATTTTTCGAAACTGATTGACATAATTGTGCTGCCGTCTGAATCAGAGTTAGTGTTAATACTAGAGGATCGTTCAGTTGATATATGAGCATGGCGATCATTACGATCAAACGGCGAAGATGAAAAGTAGCATTTGGCATTTGGCGAGAGAGCTTGTCCTTGTGATCGTTTTGTTTGGATGACATATTTTAATTCTGAACGACCAATGTATCCTAATAGATATTTCGTTTCTAATTTATCAACAATAGGAAAGCCTCTATGTGTTGTTTGATCAAGAATTTTTTCCACTTGTGCCAGGGTCATGTCAGTAGCAGTGAAGACAACTAAATTGTCGCGGGCCATAGCCCTGCTAACAGGTGCGTTAAAAGTATGCTCTTCTTTTGTATCAATAAAAGGAAACCCGTTAAACCAAATTGCTTGGTCCGTAATTCCACCTTTCCCCCATCGATCACCAACAGCTTGTGTAACTCCAACAACAATCATTGTTGGAATGATATACGTCAGTGCACCTGTAAGTTCATACATGATTATTACCACTGTAACAGTAATATGTAAAACGCCACTTAAAGCGGCACCAGCACCGAGAAATGCATATGTTCCAGGGGTAATACAGGGTCCATCTGGTGGGCATGCAGCAAAAAATGAGCTGGAAGGATAAGAGTCATGAAGAGATTGAACAACAGTACCCACGATGCGTCCAAAGATAGCACCGATTGCCATTGATGGAACAAAAATACCAGCAGGGACCTTGGCACCATAAGAAATAATAACAAAAAATGTGCGGACAATGATTGCGTATATCAAGGACATGATAACACGACCACGCTGAGATTTATCACAAATAAAACTCTCTTCAAATCCGTTTTCACACTCTCGGAAAAGTATCTGCATACTTTCTGTCATATCCAATCGAAGAATTGCATTAAAGTAGCAAAATACTGCTGTGATAAAAGCAAGAAAAACAGCTTCTTGGATGGCATAGCTTGCAAGATACTTTTTGCGAAATCCTTGGGCTCTAAGATTCCACTTACTAAGAAATATTCCGAAAACTCCTCCAAAAAGACCAAGGATAATGAAAAAAATAATTTCAAAAAAATGCCAATCCTGATCATAACTGACTGAAAATAATACAATTTGGCCAGTACGAAAGGCGTTGATGCCTGCTAAAACAATTGTTGAAATAAGCGCACAGAAATAACTTCTCCACATTGTTTTGATTTGAAACGTGGAGGCAACTTCTTCTATCGAAAATAAAACACCGCCCATTGGACTTCCAAAAGCAACTGCCACACCAGCAGCTGTGCATGCTGATAAGATCTCACGCATTTTGGAGCTATTATGTCGATATTTAGAAAACATGTTTCCTATGACATTACCCACACATACAGCATAATGTACACTGGGACCCTCTTTTCCAACACTAAGTCCTGATGCAATAGTTAGAGGAAGAGCTAGACTCTTAATCGCCAATGTAGGGAATTCCAAAAAACCGTTCATGACAAATCCAGCAATAATGCATTTGATTTCTGAGATACCGGAACCTGCTGCGTATGGGGCATAAACCTTGACAAGGTATGCTGCTGTAAATGCAAAGATTGTTGAAAAAAAAATGTAGGTAAAATAATCTGTCACTACAAATCCTGTCCATGACTTCCATTCTGCACAAGACTCTTGACCACCAGGACAGCAAAACTCTTGATTCAGATAAATACCTAAAGTACAGTGGCCCGTTCGTAAGTTTGATAACCATTCTGTGATAATATTAACAGATCCCGCAAGAGCACCCAAAACACAGCCGATTATACTGAGGACTATCCATGCCTGAGCTGCTGATAGGGAATCAAATAGAAAAGAAAATGCGCGTGATTTGTAGTCCCGCCGTCGTGTTCCACTTTCAAGATTTCTTGGATTCTGTCGGGCCCGTTCACGTAACCGTTTTATTTTAAGGCGTCGTTTAAGGTTCTCTCTAGCGGCATCCTCCACCCAGTCAATTGTCGAAAAGTCTTCATAACGTCTAATTTCATCAATGTCTTTTAAATCAATTGAAATGTTGTGTGTTTCAGGACCAGTGTGACCCGGATTATAAGCCGAACTGCTAGAGGCGTTTTCATTGCTTAATAACCCATCGTGACTTAGGTCTGATGAAAAAGAGTCAAAGGAGGCTAACGAAAAAGCGTTTGATCTAATGTTAAAGTTAGAAGTTTTTGATTTGATATTCATTTTATGTTCGTAACGTACACTCCAGAAGCGTTTGAATGGACTCTTTTATGACGAGAAGAGTTAACCATTATTGATTGGAGAAGAAAAGTAGCGAGGTAGAAATTCAATGACTAAAAACGTATTATAAATGCATAAAACAAAATAAAAATACTGAAGGAATTTGCGTCCATCTAAACTGATATATGTTGAATATATTAAGGTCTAAATGTCAAGCCCATTTAGAGACGTTGGTAAAGAGAGGGCCGGGATCGGGGTTTCTAGTATGTAAAGTTGCAAGTTTAAAATGATTAGGTGTCTCTGATGTAAATGACATGTGTAGTGTTTTTGTAACAAATTATTGTAACAGACCTGTTGAATGTATTTTCCAATAAAAAAATAAACAAGAAATTTTGGTTATTTTTGCTCTTTTTTTGTTTTTTTATTATTGTTATTTTTTATTTTTTCACTTGTGAAAGCATTTAAGTCATTTCCAAAGTAAAAATGACAGAAATAGAACCCATTGAAATCGATCTCAAAGAAAGCACCAATCCTGCTTTTGACTCGATCAGTCAACATAAAGACGCTATGGATATCGATGTCCCTGAACCTTCTAAAGCCATTAGTAGGCCAGAAAGCGCAAGCGCGTCGGTCAATGAAATAAACAAGCAAAAATCAACAAACCCTCAAGAAGATAAAGACAATAAACAGAACTCTTCTTCCAAAAGCCAACCTGCCCAATCACAGCCTCGACCGGTTGGAAGACCTCGTGGCAAGGGAAAACAAAAACAAGTGCCAAATGAAAATAAGAATAAACCCGAAGAGCCTCCAACCAAAAAAGACTCTACCAACAACGTATTAAAACCTCCATCAAAATTACCAGTTGCTAGAATCAAGCGAATTGTAAAACAAGATTATGATATTGTAGCAATTTCTACGCCAGCTGTTTACGCCGTTGCTGCAGCCACAGTAAGTTGCCTTTTTTTCCCTTCTTTTTTACATAGAGCTGTGATTAACATAGTGACAGGAGCTGTTTATCCAATTTTTCACAGAGCAAGCGTTACTAAGAGCTCGAAGTGATAAGCGTAAAAGATTGAATTACAGGGATTTCTCATCTTCTGTCGAAAGCATAGAGCAACTCCAGTTTTTAAAAGGTAACTATTTTTTTATTCTTTTCTAAAGCATAAACTCACCATAATCTAGAATTGATACCGCAACCCAGAAAGTTTTCCGAACTCGTTTCTCGAGGTCTTGTATCGCAACCTGAACTTGGCAAGGGTCAAACTACCTTAGAAGGATTTGGTGTTGGAAGTAGTGGATCAACATCCTCAAATGGAACTAATCAGAATGGAGAGCACATTAACTCACTAGATTTACAAGTTAATGGGGGTAATCGAAATATCGGTCTAGATGAGGATGAGGAGGATGAAATATTTTTGGCTGGCGGAAAGAAACTGGCTCAAAAACAAGAAAATGATGCTATTAGTGATGAAGAAATGGAAGACGATGATGATCAGGATAATGACCAAGGTCACGGAGATGAAGATTCAGAAAATGAAGACTTAGATGACGAGAAAAACCAAAATGATGACAACCGACATGGAAATACACATAACTCTAATAGCGATTCTGAAAGCGATACTGAAAACAAAATGTCTGGACAAAATTCAAATAACTCAGATGATGGCGACAGTGATATGGAGGTGTCTGAGTCCTTTAGTACCAGAAAATCTGATGAGCATACAGACGGTGATAAATCAGCGACAGCTGAAAATAACTCCGTTAAACAGTCACACGACTACAGCCCCTTTCACAGCGATGCAGACCGCACAGCGATTGCGGCCAAAAATTCTGCCTCTGTTGGTACGGGAGCTCCTCCCACCAAAGCGCGTCGACCCAAAAAACACAGACACCTCATGCCTGGCGGTGGAGGTATAATATTTATTAATGAGACGGAGAAAGTAGCGCGAACAATTAAGAGTCGCGAAACTAAAAAACAAATTCAGAAACAGCAAGAAGGAAGTTATGGGGATGATGATGTCGAAATGAGAGACTACTCCTACGGAAATTCAGACGGTAAGGGTACAAGTGAAGATGGCTCTGATGACAAGTCCAGTAGATAACAGGGTTTCAAAAAAAAAAGTTGCTGCTAATTTTACTTCTCCAAAGATGGTATAAATCTAATGGTATTTTGGATTATTTAATTATTATTTTTCTTTTATAGTAAGCAGATCAATTGCGCAATAACAATTCTTTTATACGATTTCATTCTGAATATGGAAACCTTGGAGTGTATGCCTGGAGATGAGTTTAAATAGCTCTCATCGCGGGTTTTTTGGGGGGGAGTTGAGCCAGTTTTTGCCGAGGATGTAAAACCCGGTACTGTCATGTGAGTTCTGTTCTCAGAAATTCAGTCCGAGGCCCAGAATAAGAATATCAGGTCACGGCCCCTTACCGGATTCCAGAATGGCAATCGCTTCGCACTTAAGAAGGAACAACCCCACATGAAAAGATGACTACAACTGTTTCTTTCTTTTCCATATAAGTTATTCATTGGATATTTTTTGTTATAATTTAAACCATTATTAAATTAATTTTGAAAAAAAATGTATGGAATGGTCAAGCCTTCGGGCTCCCCTGTGGAGCTCGATCTTTCTAAAGTTTCTCATTTCATTGTCGACTGGGATGAGACTGTGACAAGCTTAGACACCATGCACCTGTTAGGTGCTGCAGCCTACGAATGCAAACCGGACTTTGAGCCCAAGTGGGACTATTTTGTTCGCGAGTTTCTCAATGACTACACACAATACTCTCGGTCGTTCCAGCCGTCATCCAAAGCCAGCCCTGAAAAAGAAGGGACCGATGCTGAGGTGGCTGCGTCTGCGGTTGCGAGTGCAGCTTCCAAAGAAGGCTTTTCTCCAGAGCTCGAAGAGGAAATCGAGTTTTTGCTTGGTCTTAGACCAATCGAGTACGAATCCGCAAAGCGTGTCGAAGAATCGAAACTGTTTGAAAATATCGATTCCAAGTTTATTCAAGCTCAAGTCGGAAAGGTTCTGTTCCGAGACGGTTGGTGGGATCTCATCAAGAAGATTCATCCTGCAAATGATACCGAGAAGAACCAAACTAGTAAATACCCCAAGATTGCAATTGTAAGTGTAAACTGGTCCGCGGATTTGATCCGCAGAGTGCTCGACCATTACTTCCCCGGTAACGATATTGCAATTTACAGCAACGATATCGATTGGACTACTGGAGATATTTTCCCTGCCGGGTATGACTCAGTCGATTATGATGTACACCCAGACCACGTTAATAACGCAACTGACCCTAAGATTTCCCGGGGCCACGTCCGCACTGCTGGCGACAAGAAGCGAATTGTTTCTGCCTTGAAGGAAGAGGCAAAGAAACTGGGCAAGGAGCTTTGGTACTTTGGAGACAGCTCCACCGATACTTTGGCTCTTTTAGAAGCAGATAAAGGAGTTGTTGTTGGAAAGAAAAAGACTTTTGATAAACTCACCAAGGAATTGAAGGTGCCTAATTTGTCCTTTATTTCAGACTGGAATCAAATAAAACTACAACCCGATGAATCTTCGTCTAATCTTTAATAGTAATAAAAAAGGAGCTTTAAGCAACTAGTAAATTTAAAAAAATTTTAAAAAAAAAATCAAATAAAAACTAATAAGTACAACATAAATAACTTTTGAAAAGGGATGGGAAATTGCGGGAGATAAGTAGAGAAAAAAACACCAAATCATAAAATATATATTCTCGACTTTTTGTTTATGAAGTTATGACTTCATGTGGGTCATTATTTTTCATTTAAGCGGAGGCAGCAGCAGGAGCCTCAGCGGGGGCGGCAGCCTCAGCAGGGGTAGGGGCAGCGTTGGCGCTGTTCTGAAGGAACTCATTGTAAGCTTCGAAAGCAGCGTGGACACTGTTGTTGAAAGCAGGAGCATCATCAGCAATGTTGATGAGCTCGTCAACAGACATCTCCAAAAGCATACCAGTGATCTTGCTGGCAAGTTCAGGATCATTGGCAATGTTCTCGTGGTTGAGGACCTTGGGGAAGATGTACTCGCCAATAACCTGCTTGCGGGCCTCCTCGGGAGCGCTAGCAACCAAACTGCTAAGGTGGGACTCACCAGCCTTAGCGGGGATGGGGCCAGGGCCACGCTGGCCACGGCCACCGTTGCGGCCACCCTGAGCGCCGAAGGGAACAGGGCGAGGAACACGGTTACCGTAACCACCGTTGAAGCCACCAGCCATGTAAGGGAGCATGTTTTGGTTGGGGCCATTAACATTGCGGGGCCAGGCACCCTGAGGGGGAGGAGGGATAACCTGCTGGCGAGGAGGAAGCATAACCTGGGGGTTGCCACCGAAGGGGACGCCAGGACGGCCACCGGGAACGGGGCCCATGAAACCGGGCTGCTGACCAGGGCCGTAGAACATGGGGGTCATGTACTGACCGGGGAGACCGCCAGCAACGGCAGCCTGCTGTTGAAGACGAATCTGGTTCTTGGCCTGCATTTGCTGGGCAAGTTGAGAACGTCTAACATCCTTGCGCTGTGCAAGAGCAACGTAGAGGGGCTTGCCGGCAACGAGGTGCTGGTTCATCTCAGCAACAGCCTTTGTGGCCTCCTCAGGAGCAGAGAAGCAGACGAAACCAAAGCCCTTGGACTTTCCGTTTTCGTCAGTCATAACCTTGGCGGAGGTGATGGTGCCGAAAGAAGAAAAGGTCTCACGGAGCTTGTCATCATCAATGGTGTCATCAAGGTTCTTGATGTAAAGGTTGACACCCTGGTACATGTTGCTCTTCTCAAGACGAGCAGCTTCATACTGCTTCTTGAGCTCTTCCTCGCGCTCAAACTTCTTTTGAGCACGGCCAACATAGAGCTTGTTGCCGTTAAGCTCAAAGTCATTGAGCTCCTTGACGGCATTGGCAGCAGCATCGTGCTTCTCAAAGTTGACAAAGCCGAAACCACGGGACTTACCCTCAGCATCACGGGCAATGGTGGAAGAGGTGATAGTGCCGTACTTCCCAAAAAGCTTCTTGAAGTCGTCATCAGTAGTCTCAGGAGAGATGTTCTTGACATAGACATTGGTAAACTTGGCCTTGAGCTCGTCATTCTTAGAGAGACGATCCTGCTTAGGAATGTGGTATCCAACAAAGACCTTGCGCTCGTTCAAAAGCATACCATTGACGTTATTGATGGCGCTTTCGGCGGCTTCGGTAGTCTCAAAGTGGACAAACCCGTAGCCCTTGGAGTTGCCGTAGTCATCAGTGGCAATCTTGGCAGAAAGGATCTTGCCAAAGGTAGAGAAGGTATCGAAAAGATCCTTGTTGTCAATAGCAGGATCAAGGTTCTTGATGAAGATGTTGCCAGCGCCAGTGCGTCTAAGAGAGGGGTCTCTCTGAGACCACATGATGCGGCAAGGGCGGCCCTTGATGGGAGTGTAGTTCAGCTCGTTAAGGGCACGGGCACCATCAGCAGAGTTGTGGTAGTTAATGTAAGCATAACCAAGAGATCTCTTGGTGACGACATCTCTGCAGACACGGATAGAGGCCACAGGGCCAATTTGGTTGAAGATCTCAAAGAGCATGGCCTCGGAGATAGAGGGGTCAAGCTCACCAACGTAAAGAGAGACATTGGCAGAGGGGTTAGAGTCAGACTCAACTTCAGAAGAGGCAGACTCAGCAGTGGCAGGAGCGGAAGTCTCTTCAGTAGAGGAGGGAGCTTCGGTGGCGGCAGAAGGAGCGACTTCAGCTTCGGGAGCGGCAGTCTCCTCAATGTTAAGTTTCTCGAGGGCCTTCTCGGTAGCAGCAACGGCTTCAGTAGACATTTTAATGGATGATATGGGTATCAAGTACTAGTCCAATTAAGGATTCGAATGAAGGTATATATAAGGGGGTTTAAAAAGTTTTTTTGAACAAAACGTAGATTAAACGTTTGAATTTAAAAATTTTTTGAGGGTGGATAAGATGATGGAGGGGTGCTTTTTTTTTGTATATAAAAAAAAAGGGGGGTTTTTTAAGATTTTTCGATTTTTTTGGATTTTTTTAATTTTTAGAAAATCAAAGCCGAAGGAGCTTTAAAATATTTATATATATATATAAAGTATATATATAAATAAGCCTAGATAGAGGTCGAGATTGGGGTGTTTTCGAAAGAAAATCTGAGCTTGAAGAAAAGAAAAAAAAAAAAAGAAGAGAAGAAGAAAAAAAGGGAGAAAAAAAAAGTTTTTTTTGGTGTTGTTGGGCGTAAAACTGCAACTCAGCCAGCAGCTGCCACCCCGGTCGCTCTGAAGCAAGAAGAAAAATTTTTTTCGTTGGGAGAGAGGAAAAATTTTTTCACACTGGACATGTAATGGTTTATGTAATGATGACTCATCATGATCACATGATGGCAGAATTTGGTGGGTTGTTGTTGTTGCAGAAATGTGTTACAGAAACTGCTCAGATGGGGAAGCGACCGATGTTGTAACAGAAGTTTTTGTATGTGACTGGCCTATTCCTGGTAATGGTAGAGAGGACAGGAGCGATGATAGTATGGGAAGGTCACGGTTCAAGCACTAAGGTTGAAACATGGTCAAAATATACACTTTGGTCATGATTGTCTATTGAGACTTGTGTGTAGAGACACGCCAAATTCCTTGGAGTCGATTCTGGTGATGGGATTGGCAAAATGACAGACGCAGACTGAGTTAATGATTTTAGAGAGCGTGAACATATCTACTAAAAATATCAAATTGTTCAGTTCCTTCTATCAGGTAAGAGAGAAGAAAAAAAAGTATATGGCTTACAGATACTAAAAAAGACCCCTTCATATTAAAGCAGAAAAAAACAACTGCTTTAAATGCAATTTATCGCAATGCTTTGTTTAAATCTTAGAAATTGCACTGCGCTCCAAAGCGAATTCAAACTGTGAATATTCTTTAGGAAAATAAACACGATCCAAGTTCATTAATTGGAAATTATTAAGAGCTCATGTTTAGTTCTTTTTTGTTTGATAATAACTAAAAAAAGATGAAATGTTAGTGGGGTCATATTTTACCAGAATGCATGATTTTGTAAAGCAGTTGAAGTATCGTTTATAAACAAAAGATTTATATTGTTTCGTTAACACCTTTGGACGTGTCGCTCACCGTAAACCTTTTGCTCGGGGTTTGTAATCAGAGCCTATTACTGTAGATTATCTGTATATTTATATTTATATGCAAATATAGGCTTTTATTCAAACTCATTTAGGTATTATATACTTGTTTAATAGAAAATTAATCCCTGATCTAGCTTCGCTTAATTTGCCTTAAAAAATGGTAAAAATAAAAGATTACGGGAAACAGCCAGAGAAAAAGATATAAAGAAAGAAAACAAAATATTTTTAGTAAAAAATAATAGGATAGCTGAATCTTGAAGGCAATGGCGAAATAACTAAAGATGGTGTATATTATTATTCGGAGAGCTTTGCTTGGTGGTTATACTCTCCAAAATCAACTTATTTTGATGTTTAACATCAAGAAAAAACTTGAGGCGGTGGATAATATTCATTGGGATAGTTTTTCAAGTTAATCTATAAAAAATTTAATACCTTATTATCAGCCATGAGCATCTTCATAAAATTTTTTTTTATTTTATTATTTTTCTGTTTCTTCAACAAACCACCTAGTATTCAATCCTGGAGATATCTCGGTGATATGGGCTAATCAGTGGAATAAAAAAAAGACCGCAATGCCGACCCATACTGGTGGCATTTCCCTATACGACACTTAAATAGCGACCCTAAAAACCCTTAGGCGATTTTTTTCATTTATTTTACCCAAGGTTACATTACGTATTAGCTCAACGCTAAGACCAAAGTATCTTGATAAATAAGACTCGGCACCTGCTGTGAATTGCCTAAATTATTCAAAACGATTTCTTTTTCAAAAAAAAAAAACCATCAAAAAAATTGTGTAGTTTGCTTAAGTCGATTCCCAGCTTGCGCCATGCACATGTATGCTTAAACATTGCGTTTATATGTAGTTTTCCCAAACCGGAAAATCTTAGGGTTTTGTCTTTTTTATCTCTGAGAAAAAAAGGGTGACCCTCCCACTAAGAAGTCAATGGCCATAGACGACAACATTTTAGGTGTATTGACATTTTTTATACAAGAAACCTTCATCTGAAATAGCTATGTATTATATATCTAAATTTCAACTTTTTCAAAAAACTATAATAATAACAGTAAAAATCATAAAGTTTCTTAGAGCTGTATTTCTGAGCTCTCCCATTAACACACCATATTATGGACTCCAGCAAACGGCTTTAACAATATTTCAATATCCACATGATTTTGGGAGGAATGCTGGAAATCGCCAGCCGACAGAATGAATAATCCTAAACAGAATGCTTATGTCATCTACGCATTCTCTCCCTGTGCACTTTATTTTTCCTTTCATGGCCCAAAAGATACCTAAAACTTTGGGTAGAGCCAAACATAACCTATGTAGATTGCGCAACCGCTAATAGGGGAAAAGGGACTGCAGCACCGTATTTGCCTGTTGCTACCCGCCGGGCCTTCCAAAAGGCTTTCAAAAATCTATCTTTTAAAAAAATGTGTTCAAAAATAGCCAATCTATTTATCTTATGAAATGAATTGTGGACTTTCCATCTTAAAAAAAAAAAAAAAACTGATAAAGTTTCAAAAAAATTTACATCTATTATTTAAGACTGTATATCATCATGGGGATTGTCATGATGTGCCGGTATATTGGTTTCTTCTGCAGACTCATCATTCAATGAAGAAGATGCAGGCGTATTTTCAACCGTGGAGCCTGAAGAATCAACATGAGGATATGAAGGTGTTATTAACGACGGTATCGACATAAAAGAGCGGCTGGAGGAGGCGCTTCGAATGGGTAAACCGCTGCTCTCAATTTCAGGTACTAACCCAGACGCTGGTAACGGTGCTGAAGCAGCGCTTGAAGCAGAAGGACCTGGCGAAGTAGCTGATGAAGCGGTGCTGATTGCAGTCGAATTTAAGGAAAAATTTGTACTGGCGATATTGGATACATTGTGAGAGAGAGCCGTAGAAGAGGTCGAAACTGAGGAGCTGGATGGTATAGTAGACAAGGTTTCTGGCAGTGGCCCCGAAATCAATGACGAAATTGAGTGCATTGACCGCGGAGTCGCAAGAGTAGCAGTAGAAGTAGAAGAAGATGATGATTGCATTTGATCTTGACCCAAACAAGTACTACCACTGGTGCTGGATTGGGAAGAAGATGTCATAGCATACCCCCTTGAAGCATACTCCTCCATGCTCCGCGTAACTAGATCTGCTTGAGACAGATTGGTCGGCCAGCGACTTACAGATCGGTACTCCGGAAGAGGATTTCGAGCAATGACTCGCTTAAAGATAGTGTCATCTTCATCGTCAGTTACAACTGCATTTGGGTTTGCCTCACGAATCTCATTGTTTGTCATGAAGGGATATTCACGAATCAAATCAAGTAAAATGTAAAAATGCAAAACCTTGTCATCAAACTTGTTGATTTTGGGATAAGTAGCTGGGCAATACCTCAGCACTTTGCCAAACATTCGTTTGGCTTCTGCAATCTGCGCCTCAGTCATCGGCACTTCATTTCCAGGTGGGGGATTATTTTCCCGAAAAAAATCATTTTCTGTGCTCCTATTAAAGGCATAGTCTGTTCCATAATTCGAGTTTTTAGTTTCTTCAGATTCGGCCTTGGGTGGATCCGACAAAAGATCCTGGATTCTTGCCCAGATATTATTAAATCTCATGTTGGAAGATGCTGAATTATAAAGAATAGGGTAGTAATAATAGAAAATGAGCGAGTTGAGATTTTGAAAGTGAAGAACAAATCGTTCCAATGCTGAGTATGATATTGACTTCAGCTGAACAGGAAGAGTTAAACATCTTAACTTTCCTATGGGAGGCGGACCAGTGTATTCTTGTGGTTTTTCCCATTTTGGGTCTTTGTAAAATGAAGATGAAGAAGATGAAGAAGAAGATGAAGAAGAAGAATAAGAGGACGAGGACGAAGTAGTGGAAGAAACGGGTTTTAAAGGATAAAGAAGTCTGGTTCCACGAGAAGTATTTGTAGTAGAGGAAGAGGGGTGGCTTGAAGGAGTGGGAAAGATTGAAGAAGCAGAAGCAGAGGAAGCAGAAGCAGAGGAAGCAGAAGCAGAGGAAGAAGAAACAGAGGAAGAAGAAACAGAGGAAGAAGAAACAGAGGAAGAAGAAACAGAGGAAGAAGAAACAGAGGAAGAAGAAGAAGAACTCGAAGAAGAATAAGAAGATTGAATATGGTAAATATTAGGAGGCTGAACCCGTTTCCGAGACTCATATGTTTCAGGTTTTACCGCGGGGTTCTTTTCTTCTTTCCGACCATTGTACTTGATAAACTCTTCAAACAACGTCGCAATGGTGCCTTTAGGGGCATTCCAGCTTTCCTTGAAGCGGAAAACCTTTAGTACTTCAAGATTGAAGAGATTGCGAGCAATAAATAGAATTTCTGGCATATCTAAGGAATACCCAATCACCGTTTTAAGAGTTCGTCTATTATTGTAAATGGCTTGCCGAATCATATCTGCCTGATAAGTAAGACGGCTCCAATCGTCCGTCAACTCCAAATAAACCAAACTGGAAAATGGAAATGCCATAAATCCAAGTAATTGGGGCCCAAACGCAAACACAAGATGAGTGATTTGGTTGTAGTAGTTGCGGTTCATTGTTGGGTCGGTATTGACAAAATGGCCAGTGACGCATTGCAGTTTTTTCAAGCAGGGCGGGATCCAGGAGCCATCGATAGCTGAGAGTGCAATTGCATTTAGAGACGACTCATGGAGAATAAGCTGCTTGAGTTTTGGCATTTGACGGACTGCAGCCAAAAACCTAGAGCTGGGCTGAACAAGGTTGCGATTGCCAACCCCGCTGGAGTTTACAAGCTGAATCTGGTCGAAATTAGGGACAGTTTCAATTTCAAGGATGCGAGTTTGAGAGAGATTTGGGAGGATTTTGTTGATGAGTTCAATTTCATGAGATTGAATGCGAAAGTTTGCCGAGTAAATATAATGGAGTAGATTGAGAGGAGGATAGAGATCGAGGGCAAGTGAGGTACCACCAATGTGAAAAAAAATGACCTTTAACTTTCGGGTATTATAATTAGCAATGCACCGTGCTGCTTGATTGCATCGGTCAGGGGTCCAGAAGGAGCCCGAGAAGTAAATATACTTAAGATATGGGAGGATATTTGGGTTTACGAGGGAAACTGCCGAGGCGTCAGGATCGGAGTCTAGCAAGGCGGCCTTTTCAGGGGGCATTTCAACGTATTCTTCAGGAGAGGTCCATTTTGCTGAATAGTAAAGGACCTTTGATGCGTATTGAAGGAGCGATAACGGGAATTTTTTGCAAGCTGGAGTTGCTTCAATTGTATGACTGCTGTCTGCGGAGGCAAGCCACCATTTGGGGGTCGAAGGGTTTGAGCTGACAATAATTTTAACGACGCTGTGTTCTTCGACGATTTTGATGGTGTTCCAAATGATTGGGCTTAAAAAGGAGCGAAATTTACGACATGAAGAAGACAGACTGATGATATCATTCAGCCTAATGCGAGAGTGGTAAACACCACACTGGTTTTCAACAATAAACTGGGAGATGTTCCATATGATTTCGGGCGGTAAGTCAGCTAAGCTTCTGGTATTATTATACGGAGGGAAGGTTGTGCGCTGCTCAGCTGGTCGGGGGTCTGAATTAATGGATAAGGGAGAAGTAGGGGAGCATTGGGCGCTGTTGTCGCTGTTATTTTGTTTTGCCGAGTCGGGGTTGGGGACTTTGCTCTTAAGGGTTTGGCCCATTTCAGAGCGGGGCAGCGCTTGTTACAAAGATGCGCTAGAGAAACTCAATGTGAAGGATCTGGGAAGCAGGATTTGAAACAGAGGGAAAAAAAAAAGACAGATGGTATGTTGAGTTAAGGAGAAAGGAAGGAAATTGGTATATACATATTTATGTATATATGTGTATATTGATATATATACATATATATAAATATATGTATATATTAGAGTAATAATAATGATAATAGTAGGGAAAAAAAAAGAAGAGAGAAAAAAAATAGGCGGATGATTTGTCACATAAATATAAATTCCAGAGAAAAATAGAGACTGCCTATTATCATTTACGACACCGCTCATGTTGGCATGGTGTGGCAACTTTTTTACTACGCTTTGGTGCCTTTCCTTCTTTCCATAGAAGCAAACTATTTCGGCAACCAAAAATTTGACATATCCCGGTTGAGCAGGTTCTTCTATATTTCAAAATAATAAAAAATATATCGAGTTGCATAGCTTGCAGCTTAAATATCGCCCTTGGGAACTGTTTTCTTTTCGGAGGTTTAACAAAGGGTTTCCGATTATATATTTTACGTATTTGATATCATTTCGATGTTGTTGAGAAAATTGTCAGAGTTTACTATTTCATAGACCTTTCAAATAAAGGAGAATCAAAATACCCAATGTTGAGTGTCTCAAAACTTGCACCATCATTCAGAACATACAATCTAAATACTTGCCATAGATATATATTTAGAGAAACCACTAAAACTATACCAACACACTTCCCAAGCCTTTATATTTGGGCATTAGACCTTAATACCAACAAATATAAGCGCATGCGAAATAAGGTTATCCCTTTGCTCCGTTGGAGACTCCGCCAATGTGATAACGGGATTATTCAAATATAACATAATGAGACTTTGACAAACCCAAGCCTCGCAGTCCTAAATGTATATTGAAAAAAGTTTTCATCTAGCCTGAAAAAAACCATAAACTGATAAAGTCAATACATACTATCATCGTCAAAGATGAAAAAAAAAAAATCATCTTGTCAGGGAACACTTCTCTCGGGTGGTCGGCCCACAGTTCTTTTCGGAAACCGGAAAAAGGTCTGCGCATGGTTAAAAACAAAAGTCGCTTCAAAAACTGGGCCTCTGAAAGGTCCAAGGCAGTTGATTCCATCCTTTTCAGATAAATAAGGAAATCCTGTTCAAAAAAACAAAAAAAAGAAAATAACTTTGAGAGCTGCAATGCGCAAAAAAAAAGTAATGTATCTCGTAGTAGTAATAAGAATAGATTTATCCACTGATTATAATAGAAATGCCGAAAATAAGCCGAGTAAAAATACCTGGAAAAAAATAACAAATCGGCCTTTAAATTCCCCAGTACTTTTTTTTTATTTCTTTATTACAATATAAAAAATTCAATTTCCAGCATTTTTTTTCACCATATCATACAAAATGAGCTCTGAAAAAACTATACGTGTGAACCCTAATATTTCTTCACTGATAATTAAAAGTCATCCAGGTGTAAAATATAGATATCATTGTATCGTTAAGGAGCTGACAGTCTTAAATCGTTAAAAAAAAAGGGAAAAGAATCCTCAAAATTGGAGCTCCTAATGGAATACACATATCTTAAAATAAGTGACTTTTAGCATCGATGATCTACCGCAAATTTGGTTTTCAATTTATAATCTTTTAAGAAATAAAATGGTCCAATCTCCAGTCTCCTCTTTTTTTTTTATCTCAGTTGCTTTGAAAATTTTATTTTTAAAGGCTTTCTTTTTGAGACCCTTTTTTTATTCTTTTAAAATCGTGAAATAGTAACGATAAATAATCAAAGATATTTATTAAATAAAACTAATGAGAAAACACATGGATCAAAGGAATAAGTGGCCTGGCCAAATTAAATTAACTGAGAGATTCCATCCATTTAGCTATCTGAAAAAAGTCTCTGAAAAACAAATAAATTCAATCGAATAAATAAAATAATTTAATTACTCAGTTCCTTTTCTTTCAAACCATTTTTATTCTACATATGCTGTGATAACATAAAGTACATTCCATGAAGCCACAGTTTTTTAACTGAAATAACAAAACTCAAATGATTATTTTTAATAAAAAGGTGAATAAATCCAAACTTAAACAAGAATATTACAGTCGCAGTCTCTTGTTGAAATCAGAATAAAACCATTTTTTCCCTTATCGATCGCTTTAATTCTTGTTGGTGGTACAGACTTTAATCTAATAAATTGAAACAGTTCATTTAAATTTAAAGTTGACTTTCGACCGTACTAAATGGATTTTCTTCTTTTTTTTCATTTTGAACTGATCTTGCCATTTCACAAATATTTTAGATTTTTTTGTTTTTTCAATTGGTATCAATATTTCAACTTCAAAAATTTGCAAATATCCCAAATACACGTTATGGGTCATGTTACCTGCATATGTCACTTATGTCGGATGATTTTGGCCGCACGACCTTATTTTTTTAAAAAGAAGTCTTTTACTTCGGCCTTTTAACTCCACCCTTCACGCTAACTCTAACCAAGGTTACTAAAATTTGATTAATAAGAATGCTATTTTAGGAACTAATAGCTAAAGAGACATCTAGGAAAAGTTCCATGTAGATTCTAGTGGTTTCATCTAGCGGTTTCTAGCAAATCTCAAACTCTTCATACCTTGGGCTTTTTTTTTCCCACCATCCTCTCAGAAATCAAAAATATACTCGTATTCTGTAACAATCTCATGTCTACTAAGTCATCTCTGACTTCACTTTGACTCGTGCAGATGGATAAACCTCTTTGATTATGAATCCGATATGTACCGGCTGACAATCGTTTGGGTAAGAGTAGCAGTCTTAGACCACAGGTACCGGTATTACAATTAGCAGTGGAATACCACTGCAAGCAGTAACAGTAGCAGCTGCGTACCTTATGTAAATGTCATACCAGCACTGCTGAAAGCCTTTTTTTTTTCTTTTTTTTGTGCTTTTCTCCCAGCCTGTTACTTAAAGGTGATGAGCTACACCAAAAAAAAGCTGAGAGCACCTTTTGACTTTTTTGCTCAATGCAAACCTTTCAACACTTCCCCGACTATTTTTTTTCAATCAAGTGTTTTTTTTTTGGACTTAACCAGTAAAAAATATATATATATATATATATGTATCTTTTCAAAATGAGAAAAAAAAACAGTAACAACATTTATTCAACTTATTTCTATCCTAATATGGCTACTTGACTTTTCCCTCTTGTCTTTCCCATATAATAACGCATTGGTTGAAGGGGAAAAAATTTGGAGTTTAAATTGGGATTTTTGAGTCCATTAAGTTCAACATAAAGACCTTTTTCTCCTAAAGATACCTGAAATCAGATAGCAATTAACAAAACAAGGGTTAAAAAATTGTAGCATCATTTTAAAAAAATTAGCTCGAATCCGTAATATTCATTTCCTTGGTCCTTACATATTAAATCTATTTTATTGATTATTTTTTTAAATGCTTTTTTATATGATTATAGGTTATGGACTGTTTTTCTTTTTAAATATATTATTATATATCATTATTAGTTATCAACTGTTTTTTTAAATGACCTCCAGTAATGGCCATGCTTTTTTCTAGGCCTATCAAAATGTAAACGAATGAAGGTTTCCTCATATATTAAGCAGCTCTAAGCATCTCTAAACCACACGTTTAAAACGATAACTAAGTAATTTTGATGAAAAAACCATTTCTTTCCCAGCTTCTGATACGTTTCCCAGGTATCATGCAAATTAATTTAAAAGAGCTCACCCGTGCCAACAGTAACCTTTTTCTAAATACTCTCCTCTCGTCTCCTCTCACCTCCCCTCCTCCCTCCAACTTGGAGATTGGCCATGAACTCAATTCTTATAAGCGTTAAAATTTCCTCAAATGCAACGATAGCTGTTTTGCCAAAACATTGAACTAAACTCAATTTACCAAAGTATCTGAAATCTGCTTTTACACATCAAATACAATGAGATGTACTATCAGTAAGAAAATTACTCTCAAATAGATTAAAACCATAACACTCTCCCAAAGTTCTTATAGGTTTCAAAGGATTGCGTTGTACTTCCTTCTAGATATATGCTCAGCAACCTTAAATCACTTTTGCGTTACTACCTGACTTCAACATTAGACTCATCTTTTGATACAACCATCAACAGAATGGATCAGCAAAAATATTCAAAAATTCAAAGGTGTATTCCAAATTTATTTTTATTCTGAAAAACTCCCATAGAAAAAAATACAAGTTTTTTTCTTAAAAAATAAAGATTTGTGTGTGATAAAATTACATATCAAATCACAAAGATAAATTGTGTATGTACTTGTTATACGCCTCGTTTTTTTCATTTAAAAATTTTCAACTTATGAAATACCCCTCTTTTAGTATTTGACACAAATATTCGACTGATAAAAGGACAGTTAGTTGTGAATAGCCATTTCTTTTTTTATTATTCTTATATTAATATAGAAGAATCTAATTACAAAGCAAAAAAAGTGTTATATTTAAACAATATACTATGTTTTAAACTATCGTTTTCGTTTATTTCTATTCACGGGAACACAAACATCTTCCAAGCTACTCTTTCTTTTTCTTGCCCCCTTTTCAGAGTAAACATCATCTACCTTCTCTTTGGAAAGCGGTCGCTTGGACCACTCATTTAACAACCGTGTGTTTCGTGATGCTGCCTTTTCATTAATCAACAGCCCTGTTTCAATGTCCTCCCTCACGTCAAATTTAACCGATCCCTTTTGTTGAACCACAGGTGTAGCGGGTGGAGAAAGAAACATCGATGTGGAATTGGTCATGGCAAAATATGGATCTGCATTTTGTTGTCGCATCTCTGACCGAGTTCTTGGATTTGTCAACTTACAAACAGAAGTAGGGGGCGTGGGAAGCATCACATTCTCCATTTGAACGGTTTGTTTAATCGGTGTATCGGGAGAAACCAACGTAATCTCATCAATAGCACAGATATCCTTAGAATCTGCACTGCAAACTTCGTCCCTTATTACTGTTTCGCAGTTGATTGAGGGAACAGCATACTTCTCCAAAGTCGTTTGTATAGAAAACAAATTAGGTATTCTGGTTTTTAGGTCCATAACCCAATCGTCACAGTCGCTTTTAATGTGATAATCAATAACGTCTTCAAAACCACTAAGCCCAACATCTGTCTTGTTAATCAACACAACTATACCCTTTTTTTTCCTTGGTGTTGCTGGATGTTTTACTGCCTTGGCCACATCTTTAATTAGTTTCTTGAGCCCAACAACTTTCATCGATGTCCCAATGATTAGCATAACATCAGGTCTCGATAGTGCGTCTTTTGAAACGCAAGTGCCAATAAGATCCCCGTAAGGGTGTTCTTCACCATACAAAACAATATTCGGTCTAAGATTTCCGACATTACTATGTCTCATTCCACGAGCCTGTCTGAGACTGTTTTTCTCTTCACAAGACGGACAAGAAGGAGACTCTCCGCAGTAACACAATTTCTCATAACTTTCGGTCCAGCCAAAAACAGAATTGCATATACCACATTTCAATGAATGAATGTCGCCATGAAGTTGAACAACATCAATCTGCTTAAGCAGTGCAGCTTTTGTTAACTTCTTTGACCTATCTTTTGGTAATTTTCCCGTAGAGGTGGTAGGCTGCTCTAATGGCTTGGAACCACCCATTGTAAGTCCTATCTTCCCCTCAAGACCGTCTATATTTTGAGTGTAACATCGCAGCAGCTTTTTCTTGTCCTTAAGCAACCTAAGAAATTTATGTGTTGGTGTGGGGTTGGCGGCCACTGTACACTTTCGTAGTTGAGCCATAAATGTAAAAAAAACTGACGTTGTTGCTTCGTCTCCAAACAAAACAACGTCAAAAAGATCCTTTCCTTTAACAACTGTATTTGGATGCTGTTGCTTGACCATATTATAGAGGCCGTCCTTTGATCGAAAATCAGGTATTCCAGCGTTACACGAGATTCCAGCTCCTGTCACTGTAATAACTTTTTTAGACTGTGAGATGCTGCGCGCTATTGCTTCTAAATGCATCCTTTCTTCACGGGAAAGGTGATCCCAGCTTTTTAAATTCGATGGATCCAGTTTTATTGTCATGATTAATGAATTTCTCTTAGGTAATGTCAAAGAATTGATAACAATATCAAATATCTAAGAATCTATATCTTGTTAAAAAAAAAAGGAAGAGAGAAAAAAAAATTTCCGCGTAACGTCAAAAATTGTATTGTTTACTTCATTCTGTTTTCGGTAAAAATAAATAAATAATATTCACGTGATATAAATACGCGAAGAAAACGTGTCTAAGGTGATTTGAGCCAATGAAAGTAACAGAAATGTTTCCTCATATTAATTACATAATCTCTGAGTTGAAACGGAGTGTCTTTTCTAAATATCCAGCCTTTTGAATAAAAAAGAGTGCAAGTTATTATCCAATAAAAACAAAAGATTAAGAATAGTTTTTTATTAAGCTTGTACAATAGCTAGATTGTTATTTTGAAACAGTGCTTATTTTTACAACTGTGAAAATAAGCTCATGTTTTGAAGATATGTTGTTTAGATCATGTTTGAGCAAAAAAAAACTCTTCGCTATTGTTGAGAACTTTTACTTAATAACATAAAATATGCTACATATGTTAGGATTTTTTGCCAGAAAATATAATGAACTCTAAAAAAAAAACTTGATTAGTCTGAAAAGGGTATACCTTTTATTGGCAAGATAAGAAATTTAAGATATTTAAACAGTAGTATCACAACCAAGAAACTGGAAGTTTTATTAAAAATTTACAAAATTTTCCCTCTTGCTACAATCATGGTTGAATACTTAACCTTTGAACAGCAAACTATTAACAGTCTATAAACATATACTTTATTATCAGCCATGTGTTAATGCTTCATCCTATTCGATATTCAAGACAATAAGTATAAAAGATTCAGTTTTTTTAAACAATAAAAATCTCATGTGGAATTAATAACAATAAAAAACAAATAGTATGAACATGAGGACAATATACTAAATTCAACTACAAAAACCCTAATGGTCACTATAGTTTACTTGAAATACTTTTCACCCAATCTTTGACAACATATCGTCCCCTATTGTTTTGGAAATTCATTCTATTGATGATCTCGCTGTGTGTATTGAACCGATAAAGATAGACTAATTTCTTGTTCCAAACTAAACCCTTGTTAGACTCAGCTCCTTCAAGATTTGAGCCAGAGCCGTTTAGATTAAAATACATCTGCTTAACATTCTCTGGCAGGTTCAGATAAGGCACTGACTCGTCAAAAAGTGGAACTCCGCTTTCCGAGTTATAGTAATTATCAGTTCCTTCTATCTCGTCTTCATCTCTTTCTGTGGTACCATTTTCATTTACTATTGTGGAGTCAGTTTCAATAACGTAATCATCTACCGCAAGTCCAGTTGCTTCAGCGATTTCTTCTTTAATCGAGTTTCTTCGTTTTCTCGCAATAGTGACAGGCCCCTTAACACTACTAGAGGTATCACTTTTTAGATTTCTTACTCTCCAATAGCTCGATAATGTCGCAACACTAGAAACAAGAAGCACAATAGGGAAAACAATTGGCCCCAAAACAAACAAGGTAGTCAAAATTATCCAATGATCTGCAGACCTGACAAAGGAGGGAGTAGATTTTGACGATGATTTACTCTTTTCACATTTATGTGTTCCTGCTGGTTTGGCAATGTATCTTGATTGTTTGACATCGACCACAACTTGCTCTATACTTTCTTCTTTATTGGGATTTTTTGTCAAAGGGGTATTTTCATCTGTATCACTATCATCTTGACTAGTATTATTCGAAATTCGAGAGTTGGATGATAATTCCACCATTCTACGAAGAACATGGCCACTTTTTCGAAATGGGTTTTGGAGACTCATATACGCAGTATGAAATGGCACTGTTCTATCGTTGATTGCATTGGCATAAATTATTCTTTGTCGAAATTGTTTTAAACCTTGAAAAAAAACACCTTCAGGATCACTCATTATCTCCAGTAATGATTTTCCTTTCCAAGCATCGTTCTCAAGAATCCAGTCATCTTTAGGAACAGTGTTTTCAGCAGGAACCAAAAACAAATCCTGACCAGAATATCCTAATAAAGATCCTCCAACAGCATTAAAGAAACGAGCACGAGGTTTATTTCCTTGAAACAAACTTCCGAGATGGGGGGTGGCAAATGTTGTAAAGATTTCTGGTGAAAGCTGTTGACGTAACCAGCCAGGCTTGTTTAGGTCGTTATCTTTTTTACCAGGACAATAGAAAATATCACGTCGATAAAACTCCCCAATAGCAAACCGACTCCAAAGCCCACCTAAGGAATATCCAACTAAAGAAATTTTTGTATAAATAATGTCATCTTGTGTTCCTTCTTCGGTTGGTTTACTGTTATTTTTTTTCAAGTAATCAGAGACCTATAATTCGATTTGTTAATCATAATTCTCACGCAAAATTGTAAATTTACGACTTACTTCATTGACAATTCTAAGTCCACCAACTCGTACACCATCATAAGAAGAAAACCCTGCATTTCCTTGAACCAATAAAATATCGATGCCATGTTCATTAATTTTTGATGGAGGAAATTCAGCTTCAAGCGACTCTTTTACACATATCATATGCTCGGGTTTTCCAAAAAGCCTAGTATCGTTTGATTAGTAAACATTATAGGATAGGATTAAAATGCAAATAAACAAGCAAAAAGATATATCATACCCATGAGCAAGAACAAATAAATGTCGTTCGGTTGTTGTCATTTTTACACTTTTAGATGGAAGAACAAAATCGAAGATGCTGATGTAGACCGGAAACGTTAGCAAATAACCTAGATTCCGATGAAACCAGCCAATTTAAATCTGCTCTGGATAATTTGGAAGGTTAGGTTAGCCACACGTGTAAATCTGAGTTATTTTCAGTAACCGTTGTAATATTTTTTTGTCGGCGATATTACTGTCAAAGCCAAGCGGGTTAAATATTATTTTAACGTTACGTCGATTTTATGCTTCAAAGGCAAGTATCATATTTATATTAACTGAAAAATCTCTATTAAATGCTTTTCATAAATATCAGAATAATTATATACAATAGAACTCAAAATCTAAACAAAAAATCATTAATCTAATCTTCATTTTTTCTGACATCCAAGCCTTCACCACGTCGCTTAGTGTCCAATTTCATCATTTCTCTGAGAGCCATGGTAGCGTACTGAGAAGTACCAAGCTGAATCTTCAACAAAACAGCAATCTTTGATCCCTCGTCAGAGTTTTCAACGATACGTTTGTCCTCGGAGAGTCCTTCTTGCAACAAATCTAAATCGGTCTTAATCATTTGCTCAGCATCGTCATCATACTTTCTAATCCACCATTCAACAAGATCAGGACGTGAAAGAATATGTCTATAACTTCCGGCAAAGGAAAATTCGCGAATATTACGTCTCATATTATCGGGGTCCAGACCGTCCTTTTTCATCTGGTCAATGTAGACCTGCTTAAGCTCATTCTCAGGGTATCTAATATCAAAACCAGGTGTTGGAAGAACAACATCAAAAATTGTCTTTTTACCTGATTCAATTTCTTCCTTAGTCACGGGTCTGGCACGAATAAAAATATCAGTTTTGACATCTCCTTCGCCAAAGTCCTCTCCGTCCTCTTCGGCTTCTTGAGTTTGGGCTGAGGTCTTATCAGCCTCATCCACAAGGACTAAATCTCCCTCCATGATCTTAGTACCAAATCTTTTGATACGTTCACTTGCTACAGTGTTCCAAATGTAACTCTGATAAGCATGTCCATACATGATACGAAGATTTCGTGGTATTCTCATGATTGCGTTAAAATAACTATTAGGTGTGTCACTCAAAACTTCCAAGATAGAGTGCTCTGCAACACACTTTCTAGGCATCAATAGCAGTGCTTTCTTTGCATCATTGGTCTCACTCCAAACTTTGCGTGCTTCAACGCTCTCAGGGACGACTAACTCTTGAGGTGACAAAATCGACTTCACTGCGGTCTCCCAATCAGAGTTTAAGATATGAACACCAATAGTGTGTGTAGAAATTGAAAATGTACCGAATCGTTGCATGCCATAATAGTTGATGAAACCGTTATCACGAAGAGAAGAAAGTGAAGCATTAATAACCTCATGATCCGGTTCATCAACATTTCTAATGGTAATGTAAAACTCATTTCCTTTGAGATCTCCAAGTTTAAGTTGATTATCTTCATACTTGAATCCGCCAAGCTTAATACCTCTTAACGTTTTGTTTAAACCATTAAGGCGCTCGGCTGGGAGCTTTGAAACACAAGCGCGTTGGACCGTGACACCACGGCGATCTTTTGTTCCTGCATAAGTAAAAGTCTTAGGGGGGATACGGAGAAACTTGGAAAGTAGATGAGCGACTTGCATAGTTTCTTTGTTTTCTTTGTAAAGAGTGAAATGAAGAAAGTTTTTTCGTGGGCCAATATTCGCATTAGCAGCTCCCACGCTACTTTTACCACGACGATCAGCCTTTGATCTAAATTGGGATCCGGATGCAAGGGTAATGATAAAGGTATTTTCAGGTGTAGTTCTGGTTTCTAAGCGAGATTCAAATGCTTCGCGCACAGTTTTGTGAATAACAGTACGGTCATCTTTATCATCAATTGGAGTTTCAGTGACAACTTTAGAACCGTTGGTTAAAAGTGCAACCATATCGTCGACAGTTTTTTCGTCCAAAAGGTTAATTAATTTTTCGCGATTTTCTGGTGTAAGTTCAAAAAGCTTTCTTGTTGGTTTGGCGTCTTGATCTTGGGTTTCGGTCTTTGAATCATCGGCCGATCTCTGTTCTTCTCTTCTTTCTTTTCTTCTGTCGCGCTTGTCAGAAAATCCGGTATCAGTAAGATGAATAACATTTCCATCCTTGTCAATCTCGTTGACCAAAAAGTCTGAGTATCTCTGTTTCAAAATTCCTTTAAATCCCTTCAACTCAGGACTCAGAAATTCAGTGATTCCAACATCAACTTCGGAAATTCCTTTATTAGGGGCAGAGTATGGCTTAACGACCGGTTTGTCTGCCAAAGGTTTAGACTGCTCTGTAGAAATTTGTTCTGTTGCTTTGTCGTCATCAACTTTAACTCTCTTTACAGAAGAGTTTTCAGACTCAAATGCGGATTCAGCGGAACGTGTTGGTGGCATTGGGATATTTTGATATCTGGTTATGTTAGAAATCAATGCACTATTCTTTCAACTTCATTTGCACTTACATATTTGACTTTGGTAAATGAGTTTCAATAGTTCGATAACTTCTAATTACCGAGGTAGTATTTCTGTTTGTTAGACGGATACTTGGACGTAATAAACCTGAATTTAACAGTCTAAGTGTCATACTTTGTCACGGTTTGGTGAGAAGAAAATATTTTCCTTTTTTTTTTTTTTTTTTTGGGATAGGGAACGAAATCAGTTCTTTGAAAAATAAATTTTATTACAACTTTTAGTACAAACTTCTTGCTTTTAAAATATGTAACAAATTTCAGTAGTTTATCTGTTGGTGTTACCTAAGCTAACAGGTGGGTACAACAGATTATATTGGTCTATGGTTTACCTATAGATGTGTAATAGTGCGTATAATTTAGAACGGTTGTGTTATGAGCCACTGCTTGAAAAATAAGCTTCTGGTTTAAATCACAAGAAGGTTGGATCAAAGTGACAAGACAAAATCATTTGAATTAATTTAGCTAGTTTAGTTTATGTCAATAGTTAAATATAGTTATTATTTTAGACTATGGGATATCATTTGTTATTGAATGGTTTAAAAATTAATATTCACAAGTGAAAAAATAAATAAAAATTGTAGAACGAACCGTTTCAAATCAAATTAAATATATAGACTATTTTTAATTATTAGTTATTTTAAAATATATCATAAGTTTGATCTTTTTTAAGCTGTCTTACAAGATGCTAAAGTTAGAAAATGGCTCAGGTTAAAATGATCTTTTTTCCCGTTATCAAATTATTGAATACTTTGAATGTCAAAATTAAAATTACTTTCTTTTCAATATTTATGTGAGACATAATTAACAACAAGTATTGAAGATAACAAAGGGAATAAAACCACCTTTTTTGTACCTTTTTGAAGTTTTTATTTAATAATGTTTATAAAAAATTAAAATATATTACTAACAACCTCAAGTTCCTCAGCGTATTTATGCTTACTTAGAGTTTTCTTAACTTCATTATTGTATTAAAAATAACTATTTAAGTGAAAAAGTTGAGTATGATTGAGACGAAGCTATCTTCAATCTATTATTTACCTCTTAATTTTATCTACGGTTGGTTTTCTAAATAAGTGTAATTGGCTTAGGATAAAAAAATTTAAATGTTCTAAGTGCCGTTAACCTCAGTCTCGGCGAAAAATACATGCTACTTTTTTACCCATTTAGTGTTTATGGTTTATTCTATTGACGAGTCATCTAAAAAAATATTAGACTATGATAAGAGAAGACTACTTTAATAACTTATCTTGAATTTTTTCCAAGAATTTCATGTAATATAAAATTCTATTAACTCTCTCATCATGGGTATTATAAATTATGCGCGGGAGGTTCTTGGCTAGATTTTAAAGTTGTTCTGGAGAAATTCCAACCTTTTATTCATTTTTATTAAAAAGATCTGTAACCAACTGATTTCTTACAATCAAGTGTGATTTCGTAAAAAGTCTCCTTTTTTTCTTTTTGAAAAGCTTAACAAATATCAGTGGCACTGGTGTTAGCCCAATGATCGTGGCTTTGTAAAACGTAGCTAACGGTCACAGGAAGCAATCTACCAAGGTCGCAGGCTCGATTTCCAACGCATGCCTAACCAAACCCCCACAGACCTTAACATCCGGATGGTAACTGGAAGAAATTATCACTAATACGGTAGACGTAAGAGAATAGTTGTAATGTAACGTACCAAATATATCAAATTTAAATAAAACAAGAGCAAAAATTTTAAAGTCTGCACGAATAGTGTTTTCTTTCCCCCGTGGAAATAAGGGCTTTACCGTTTACCAAATATAAACTCATACCTGGATCAACCGCCTCATCTTACAATTATTTTTTTTTAAAAAAAATAGAAAAACTGAAATATTTCGATAGCAAAAGAAGTTAAACTGAAATCAGTTTAATCAGATGTCCAGGCGATCTATTTATTTTTAATTGTTCAATTAGGCACACAGGAAACGATTCCATAATGGGGATTGCCGCCTTTGAAACCCTCGTATGTTTTTTTATCCAGTTTTTTAAGCTAAAACCTACGTGTAAAATAGCCTTATAGTACCAAAGCTGAACACCATAAATATTTCAATTTTCGTTAATATCGCGGTGTCCACTATTAGGTTTCGTATAAAAAGGAGTTTCCTGAATTATTCGCAGCTTCATGGCATAGATCTCTAGGTTGGACACCAGCAGTACTTTTCAAGTACACACATTTTTAAACTAATAAATACACTTAGTTTTAACTATGTGGCTTGTACATGCCGCGGTTTACCGGACATCCTGTCAAGAGTTGAATGCTTTTCTTAACTTTCAAAGAGAGCTAGAAAAAATGGAAATATCAGGGGCAGAATTACAGAATGAATTTTTATAATGAAAATACAACCATTCTAAAAACTCTTAATAGAAAAACGGTTTTTGGAAAAATTCTATAGGCCTTCTAAACAATGTAAAAAACAAAAGAATTGAAAAAATAAATAGAAAAATTTTAAAGTTCATAGAGCATGAAAAAAAGGTACTTCATCACCAATACGTGTGCCAAGAAGGATATGGACGGCAATAACTTTATTCTACGTTGCTTCCATCTGTCACTTTGGCAAAATGGGGGTTGTTTTTGCCATCGATTCAGTTTACAGATATTTGATATTTAAAATGAGCCATCGGTAGATTTTTAAAAAAATTTAAATCTAGTCCTTAAGTTGTTTTATATCTAATATACAGGCACAGTTTTTCGCTTGAAATTTTAAATTTTGGAAAACGTTGAAAAAAAACCGTTCGGAGATGGAGTATTGCCTTTTAACAACGACTAAATGACTTGTGTTTATTTTCTGATTTGTAAAAAAAATAACGGTCACCTATTGTCGAAAATACGGTTTTTGGCGGAGAGGCGATACAAGAGGAAAAAAAGTAAGTCACATCAACTCTTTATTCTTTTTTTTCATTCAAAGTAAAAAAATTTTGATATTTTTACATTTTTAACCAAATAATCGTTTCTATATTCAAATATTTGTTTTTTCTCCCATTTATTTTGTGTTTCATCTGACCAACCATTTGAATGGCAACAATTGAAAGATAAAAAAAAGCCAAAATAACCTTAAGGAAAGTATCTGTGAAAAATTTGTCATAAGAGCAAGTTTAAGAAAACAAAAAGATAAGAAGACTAAACTTTCTATTTCTTTCTTTTTACCCTTTTTCTCCAAAAACGTTCTTTTCGAATGAACCCCGCTTTGTCCTTTTGATTCCAACCGCCCCTCACTCACACAGCCATGTTTTGTGTAGTTGAATTTTTACAGCATGTCCCACTTGTTCTATAATTTTTACTTGAACCTATTGGCAATGGAGAAGAGAATTTTTTTTCTCTCTATCAAAATGGAGGTTATCATTCTGTAAAGTTATAAGGTCTAAAAAGGCTTAACTAATCAGAGATTTATGCAAATTGCTTTATTCAATTTTTTGGTAAGATAAAGAGTTTTCCGAGGATGATTTCAAATTGGAGCATAAATCATCACATTAGCATGAAATTTTTTATATAAATAGTTAATAGACTGTCGTAAATAAAAAAAATTCTTTTTTCTTCTCCCTTTTTTCTCTCTCCATTTTTTTCTATTACATTCTTGCTTTTTTCCCCATCTTTAGATTTGCATATAACTCCACATTTTTCCCAGAAATATTTAGTTTCTGCATTTCATTTCATTTTTTTAGCTAGTGATTTTTTTCGTTTAAAATAATATACCTCTAGATAAAAAAAAATGGAAAAATCTACTTTCAATAACGACCTGGAAGGTAGTCGACCTCTGGGCTACGATGACAGCATCCTGAACAAGCAGGAAAAAGACAATGACAATAACAAGGACATTTACACATACACAGACACAATTCCAGATGCCATGATGGAAGAAAATAAGGCTATCCATGGTGTCGGAGCACAAGCCATTGAAGAAGCTGGTGGCAAGCTACGCAGAGACTTGAAGGCACGACACATTACCATGATTGCCATTGGAGGTGCGCTGGGTACTGGATTAGTGATTGGTTCCGGCTCTGCTTTGGCACAAGCAGGTCCTGCAGCTCTTTTTCTGTCATTCATCATTGTTGGTTTTATCGTGTACTTGGTTATGTGTGCACTAGGAGAAATGGCAACATGGCTTCCACTCTCTGAAGGTTTCCCTGGTTATGCCTCTCGATTTTGTGACCCGTGTCTTGGATTTGCTGTGGGCTGGGTCTACTACTTTAAATACATTATTGTGACTCCCAATCAGCTGGTGGCTGGAGCGCTGGTTATTCAGTATTGGCTGCCGCGGGAAAAAGTGAATCCTGGTGTTTGGATTACCATTTTCCTTGTTGTGATTATTTTTTTGAATTTGTTTGGTGTTAAGATTTTTGGTGAGCTTGAGTTTTGGCTTTCCTGTCTTAAGGTGGTTACCATGTTGGGTCTCATCATTGTCACTCTTGTTATTGCACTTGGTGGTGGTCCTGACCACGACCGCCGCGGTTTCAGATTTTGGAAAGACCCCGGTGCATTTAAGGAGTATTCAAAAAATGGACATACCATTGAGGGTCCTGAGGGAAAGTTTGTTGCATGGGCATCCGTGCTTGTTACCGCAGTGTTTGCCTTTTTGGGAACTGAGCTTGTTGGAGTTACCGTTGGAGAAGCTGAGAATCCCCGCCGTAACATTCCCCGGGCCATTAAGTTGACATTTTACCGCATTTTGCTGTTTTACGTTGTTTCGACTCTCTTTTTGGGCATGTGTGTTCCCTACAATGACTCCAAGCTTGCCTTTGCCAACAAGGCGACCACCAGTGCTGCAGCCTCACCCTTTGTCGTTGCCATTTCTAATGCTGGAATTGGCAAGTTGAATCAAATTATTAATGCATGCATTTTGATTTTTATCTTTTCAAGTTCCAACTCTGATCTCTACATTGCCACAAGAACGCTTTATGCTATGGCGGCTAATGGCAAGGCGCCCAAGATTTTCCTCAAGGTCAATAGATGGGGCATTCCATATGTCTCGTTGTTGTTTTCATCCATGTTTTGCGGTCTTGCTTATCTGAGTACGTCGGAAAGCTCAGCAAAGGTCTTTACATACTTTGTCAATGTTGTTTCGATTATGGGTCTGTTAACTTGGATTTGTATTCTCATTACCCATATTAGTTTTGTCAAGGGCATGAAGGCCCAAGGCATTCCAGACAGTGAGATTATTTACAAGGCACCATTTAGACCATATGGCAGCTGGATTGCTCTTGGCTTTTGCATTGTCATTGCTCTGATTAAAAACTTCACGGCCTTTATCTTTAGCTTTGATAAGACTGCATTTATCACGGGCTATATTGGCATTCCAGTCTTTTTGATTTTAATTTTGGGTTACAAGTTTATCATGAAGACCAAGTACATCAAGCCCACGGAAATTGACTTTTATCCCTCTCTGCGACATGAGATTGATCGTGAGGAGGAGGAGTTCTTGAGGGAGCAGAAGCAGAACGAGATTGATAACCCGCCCTCAACTACCAAGAAGGTTTACAACAATACGCTTGGTTATTTGTTTTAAAAAGGGTGTAAACCAATGTTTGAAAGTGAACAAAATATGTATATAGTGTAGTTTTAATGACATTTATTTCAATGGCTATTTTTTTTTTGAAAATGAGATGTGGATAGATGTGTTGTTTAATTTGGAGTTTTTTTGTTTAATGCAAAAATAAAATAATGTGACTAGCTGCGGCTCAACTAGTCTTGAATCATGCGAATTTTTTGGTAATGAGAAAGACATACAGAAAATATTGGAATGGGTTTTGCATTTACCCCAAATATCAAATTCGTTTTTGAATTCATTTTTGTTTATCACGAGAATGAAAATTGAAAAAAAGTTCTTATCTAAAATAGAGATAACGGGGTATTTTTTCATCGTGTCGAAAAGCATTATTTAGAAAAGTTCACGAGTGACTTGACTTCATGCTTATACCGTTACGCAGAGATTTCTATTTTTCATGAAAATACCAGAACATGTTTTAAAAAATAGGATTAGAAGAAATATAAAAGCAAGTAGATCTCCACATCTTGGAGCAATAATTTTTTTATTTCATCACCATTATCATTTATTATATTCAATCGTTTAAAAACAATTCAAATCATTTTTTGTTTTTTCATTTTTCATCCTTCTCAAAACTTAATCCATAATGTTTAATTTTCTCAAAAATCTCATGAACTCCAAGAATAACGAAATTGTTAGTGGGCCTTCTCCCAGCCCCTCTGCCGAGCCTTCTTTTTTCCAAAACGGGTCTTCCTCTTTTGTTGAAAAAAAGGGCCCTGAGGGACCTGATGACAGCGGCTACTTTCAAGAAGCTGTTGTAAACGAAGTTTCTTCAGACATACATTCCGCAGGGGTTGCCGGGGGTGATGGTGACGGGAACCCTCATGGGGGACTTAACCGCGACTTACAAGCCCGCCACATCACTATGATTGCAATTGGCGGAGCACTAGGCACGGGTCTCGTGATTGGGTCTGGCGCATCGCTAGCTGCTGCGGGTCCCGGGGCGCTGCTCTTGTCGTTTATTATTGTGGGGGTAATTGTATGGTTAGTTATGTGTGCCTTGGGAGAGATGGCTACATGGCTTCCACTTTCAGAGGGATTCCCAGGGTATGCATCTCGGTTTGCGGATCCTGCGCTAGGGTTTGCGGTGGGATGGGTGTACTACATCAAGTACATTATTGTGGCACCCAACCAGTTGACAGCTGCAGCGCTGGTGATTCAGTACTGGGTATCTCGGGAGGTTGTGAATCCAGGGATATGGGTTGCTATATTTTTGGTGACACTGGTGACGTTGAATTTGTTTGGGGTGAAGATTTTTGGTGAGATGGAGTTTTGGCTCTCCTGCATTAAGGTGGTGACGATGCTGGGGCTGATTTTCCTGACGATGGTGATTGCGCTTGGGGGAGGCCCAGATCACGACCGGCGCGGGTTTAGGTACTGGAAAGACCCGGGGGCGTTTCGGCCGTTTGAGAAGAATGGACAAGTGCTGCATGGGAGCGCCGGCAAGGTTGTTTCGAGCTTGAGCGTGATGGTGACGGCGGTGTTTGCCTTTATGGGGACGGAGTTGGTGGGCGTTACAGTGGGGGAGGCTGAGAATCCTCGGCGCAACATTCCGCGGGCCATCAAGCTGACGTTTTACCGGATTTGCCTGTTTTATATTGTGTCTGTGCTGTTTCTGGGCATGTGTGTGCCGTACAATGACGCGGGGCTTGCGTTTACCAAGGCAGGCAAGACTGGGGCCGCAGCTTCTCCGTTTGTTGTTGCCATCACCAATGCCGGGATTGGGAAGCTGGACCAGGTGATAAACGGGGCGCTGCTGCTGTTTATCTTGTCTGGGTCCAACTCGGACATGTACATTGCGACGCGGACGCTGTATGGGCTTGCATCGAATGGGATTGCGCCTCGGGTATTTTTGCGGGTGAATCGGTTTGGAATTCCATATGTGTCGCTTGGGTTTACGGCCATGTTTGGGCTACTAAGTCTGTTGTGTATTTCGTCGAGTGCACAGCGCGTGTTTACGATTTTTGTCAATATAGTTTCGGTGATGGGGCTATTGACGTGGATTTGCATTTTATGGACACACATATGCTTTGTAAAGGGGATGGAGATGCAGAAGCTTGACACGTCCAAGATGGTGTACCGGGCGCCGCTGGGGAAGATTGGGAGCTGGGTAGCGCTAGTGTTTTGCTGCGCGATTGCGCTGCTCAAGAACTTTACGGCCTTTATTTTTGAGTTTGACAGCGTGTCATTTGTCACAGGGTATATTGGGATTCCCATTTTCATTGGGACCTTTGGGGTATATAAATGGGTCAAGAAGACACATCGGGTCGGAGCGTTGGAGATTGACTATGAGTGCATGGAGAAGCGCAAGGTGGATGAGGAGGAGCGCTTGTTTCTTGAGGCGGAGAAGCAGCGGCTAGAGCAGTTTCCACCGAGTATATGGGGGAAGATATATGATAACTCCTTGGGGTATTTGTTTTAAAATTGAGGAGGATTTTAGGTATTTTTTTGTAAATTTCAAATAGTTGAAATGAATTTTTTTTTGAATGATTGGGAAGGTTTAAAGATTAGATTTGGGTCTGTTGTATCTTTGGTGTGTTTTTGTAAATGTATTTTCGGTGTTTAGAGAGGCTTTTTTTGCTGTTTGGTAGGGTATGGAAAAAATGGCTTTATTAATGTGCGGGTTTTAAAGGGTAGCACTTTTTGGTCTATTCTTTCCCCTTTTCTCCCTTTTCTTAATTTCAACTTGGACTTTTCTTTCAAAGAAGAAGTTTGAATGTCAATTGTCAAAAGGCCCCATTTTAGAAAAGAAAGAAAGAGATAACAACTCACGTACCCTTTAAGCTTTGATTTCTTGGCCCTTTGTTATTTTTTTTTGCCCACACTACCACCATATTATAAATATGAGTAATACCACAATCGAATACACATCAACCATGGGAACTACAACCACATCACCAAGCCATTGGCTTTTTTCGACATTCGCCAAATACTTTGTAATCCTCTTCCTCATTGGAAATTACAAGGTGTTGCCTCTGAAATGGTCGCTGCACTTTTACTACTACGTTGCCAAGTACTTGTTCATCATTCCACGGCTGGAAAAGCGGAAGCGCCAAAAGACCATCAAGCCTGCTGCGGAGAAGGAAAAAGAGGGACAAGAAGACGACAAGTCGGTGAGCGGCAAGTCGTCGAGTGTCGAGGCCAGTGCGGCGTCATCGACGGTCTCTCTTGCCACGGACGCCCCCCCTCTGACTGCAGCCGCCCAAGCACACACGCTGTTTAGTTCGGACCACGCGGTCCGGGGGCTCTACTACGCCAACGAGTACTGGAGCCGGGCGGTGGCGATGGAGTGCGATCTGAACGGGCACAAGAGCAACTCGACGTACTTCACCGACATGGATCTGGCGCGGTCCGACTTGCTGCTGGACGTTTTCCGGGACTCGTTTCTGTACTACCGCGCGCGGGACGGGCGGTATCCCTACGTGCCGCTGGGCTCGGTCGCGTGCATCTTCAAGCGCGAGATCAAGCCGTACCAGAAGTACGTGGTGCGGTCGCGGGTGCTTGGCTGGGACCGCAAGTGGATGTTTGTGGTGTCGCGGTTCGAGTTTGCGGGCCCGCGCGGCGGCAAGAAAAACGAGCAGCGCGGCAAGCTGGCGGCCGTCGGGCTGTCCAAGTACGTCTTCAAGCTGGGCCGCAAGACGCTGCCGCCGGAGGAGTTTATAAGCTACTCGCAGGAGTCGCTGGGGTTCTCGGAGAAGGACTTGGAGCGCGGGCGGATGGAGTTTGGGTATGCCAAGGGGATGATTGAGGCCGAGGCGACGATAGATTTGGAGTTGTAATGAAGTCTATGTGGGGTGTTAGTTTTAGAAGAGAGAGATATATTAGTATAAATTGAAATACAAAACAGTGCGGGGAAGATGGGATTATGCGTGGTTCGCGAATCAGATATTTTTCTACTTGGGGAAGCAAGCTAAATTTCCTATTTGGGAGGGGAGGTTGGTTCAGTCCGCGAGGGAAAAGGGCGACAGGGTACTGAAGAGCGCCCGGGCACGAGACAGCGCGAGGCAATTGGCCAGAGGTGACTGGTGGGTGGACCGAGAAAGACAGAAGTCGCCTTGAGTTTTATTGTTTCGAGATGGGAAATACCCAACATTTTGTCCCAAAAAAAAACCCAAGTCTGGTAACCTGGCCAAGCTACCGGCGGGTGGACATGGGGAGATGGATGTAAAAAAAGGCACGCCACTGCTACGTTTCTTTTTTTTATATAAAAATAATATTAAAAAAGAGGTGGTCAACAATCTCTTGGAAAGCCTGCGCCCAATCAAGAGGATCTTTGTTGTCAGCAAGAGAGGATGTGAAAAGGATGTATTGCCGCCCTGTTAAAGATGGCAAGACGTGGAGTTGGTCCAGGCTGCCCAAAATGAAAAAAAAATATTTGTATGAGACCCAAAGGTGGTCATTGTACCGGGAGCTTCAGATGACTCGTCGCACTTTTCAAATCCACGAAACCCCGGCAGCGCTCTTCTAGGGCAACCTTGGGCAGCCCAGCGGACTTTTTGGTCTGGCTTTGGCGTAATCTCGCTCTCTCTCTCGTCCTCTTTGCAGGCCCGTGTACACGGCGGGAGTTACGTAATCAGACGGGTTTCGCCAGCTTCCCTTTGCCTGTTTAATCTCGTGATACCTCGAGGACTACCGGCCCGGTCGTGCCGACATGTAGCGTCGTCGTCATCAAGTAAAACTCGTATTGTTGTTCATTTGGCTTGCAAGTCGTTGGGAGTTTGAAGGCATTTTGTCTTCTTTTTTATACCTTTGTTTAAAGCGTTGGTCTTTAATTCGTACTTAAAATCTTTTCTTCTAGACAACAATATTTTTGAGTTTAAACAGCAATCTCTAGCCAATAATAGCTTTGGAGTCTTTAATACACATTTAAAACAAGAAAATAATTTGCTTTATTTTAAAAAAAAAAGTATATATGTATATATAAATGAATTCAAACTTTAAACCATTTGAAGATATATATACGGGAAAAAAACAAAACAAGAAAATAAGATATAAAAAGTCCTTACTCAGAGAGCTTCTTATCAACCTTGGGGGCAACACCAATGTTGTTAACGTTTCTAAACATCTTGACACCATTGTCGCCCTCAACAAACTGGCAGGAGCGGCCAGCCTTGTAAAAGGAGACAATCATGTTTCCATCGTCGTGACGATAGTGCTCGCCCAAAACCTTTTTTATAGCTTCGGATGCGACGCGCGCATTGTAGAACGGAATGCGGGAAACAAAGTGGTGAAGAACGTGGGTCTCAATAATGTCGTGGAAAATAAACTCGCCAATAAAGCCAAACTCGCGGTCAATGGTGGCGGCAGCACCACGGGCAAAGTTCCACTCCTCATGGTCGTAGTGAGGAAGGGTGGGGTCAGTGTGCTGGAGGTAAGTGATGAAGACAAGCCAGTGGTTGACCCAAAAGTAGGGGACAATGTAGTAGCAAGCCACGGTAGCCAAACCCCACTTCTGGACAGAGAGAATGAGCAGAGTCAAGGTGGTGATAACGCCGAGATCAGAGATGACAATGTCCATAAAGTCCTTTTCGTCAAAGAGGGGGGAGGTGGGAACAAAGTGGTTAACGACAAACTTGGAGCGGTTGGGGTACTTTTGGCCAGTGACGTTGGTGAAGAGGTACATGTTCCAGCCAAAGAGCTGCTGGAGAAGCAAGTTCCAGAGGGTATAGATGGGGGTGTCCTCAGAGAGCTCGGCAAGAGCAGAGACGCCACGAACGCCAGTAAAGGTTTCACGGGACTTGGGGACAAAGACGGTGTCGCGCTGGAGGTTGCCGGTAGACTTGTGGTGCTTAGAGTGGGAGATTCTCCAAGAGTGGTAAGGGACCAAGAGGGCAGAGTGGAGGAACCAGCCGACAATGTCGTTGACAGTCTTAGAGTCGGAAAAGGCGCCGTGGCCGCACTCGTGGGCCAAGACCCAGCAGCCGGTGCCAAAGAGGCCATTGATGAAGCCGTAGATGGACCAGGCCAAGAAGCGGCCGGAGAGGGAGGGGATCAAGTGGATGTACTCATGGGCAATGTAGGCGACGAGGCCAATGAAGAAGAGGTCGCGGAAGACGTAGGAAAAGGACTTGGCGTAGGAGCGCTTATAGCACTCGGCGGGGATGGCGTCCAAAATCTCCTTCATGGTGAACTGGGGGACAACAAAGGTGTCGCCGTTGGTGTCGATGGCGGTTTTGGCCTTGCCGGTAGATTGGATAAAGGTTTCCTTAGAAGCCTTGGAGGCCTCAGAGGGGCGACGTTGGGTGACAGTACTGACGGAAGACATTAGAGACAGTATAATATAATGTCAATTTATGGTTAGATATATATATGGAATAATATAACTAAGAAAAAGAGAGAAAACAAAAGAGTCTGTTATAGAGAAGAAGAAGAAAAAAAAAAGGGAGAGGGGGGGGAAAAGAAAGGGAAAAGGGGATCTTGGAGACTTTTTATATTATGCCTAAAAAATTTTTTTTTTTTTTTTCACCAGATAATTTTAAAGATTAGTTTTTTAATCAATAGCCTGGGCGGGCCAACCACACTTACTGACGGGGGGGAGGCAAGAAACTGCATACTTGGCCATCGCCATTACGCCGGTGGTGGGTTTTTTTTTTTTCCTCTCACATAGCCCGAGTTTAACAGCCGAAATCCCCCGAGAAGGCCCGGATCCGTCCTAACGACTCTGGTTTGTGTGCCGGTCCTTTTGACAGCCCGAGACATTTGAAGAAGCTTTTTAAAAAAAAATCTAAAAACGTATCTGAAAGTGAATATGGAAAAAAGACAGTCTTTGGAAGTATATCCATCTGCCACTAAATCACAAAAAAAAAGGGTCTCGTTACTCGGTAAGTTACTGCTGATATACAGCCCTGATTTAGGTCTCCCAGGTGCAGCTTTTTGTTGGGGGAGTTCGGATGTTGTGCTGGCTGGACTTCGCAAGGGGTTTGTGCAGCTATGATGCAACAACAACACACAAACAACAACTTGCAAATTTTCAAAGGACCTTTTGGTCTACCAAAATCCAAATCTGTTAAAAGTCTTTTTTCCCGCGCAGTTTGTTCTCATTGGCTCCTTTCACCGTCTCTACAAGGCAAGTAACGAGACTCTCGATGAAAGTCTCCTGTTCCTCACACCTGGTTGCCTAGGAAAAACCTCTCTAACCCTTTGCTCTTTCCCACCAAAAACACGCCCAAAAAGAAAAAGGCCCTTCAAATCCTTATTTTTAATTACTTTATATCCTTTGTTGCAGTTATATATACCCGATCACGTGAACTCCCCCCTGCGGCTTACCAAGCCGCCTAGCTCTCCTGCTTGCTGGCCCGCTTCTGCGCAAGCTCCAGAGCCCGCTCAATATGCGGCCGCTCAAGCACAAGCCCTTGGTGATTCAGGTCCTGGCCTCGTAGCCGGTCATCCCCAATCGCCGCAAAACTAAACCCATACAACCGCCCCTCCCCATCGCTCACAACATTCATCCGCGACTTGGCACACGTCTCCTCAATCTCCCCGTCCGGGTCCGCCAACATGACCACCTGGAGCTCCGGCTTCCCTTCTTCTCTACCCATCTCCTCATCCTCAGGCAGCCCCTCCGCAAACACATCCGCCTCCTTGCTCACATCAACACTCGCCACCCCAAACGTGCTGCTCACAACCCCCCCGGCTGGCAGCTCAAGCTTGCGACCCGTCCTGCGCCCCACGCAGAACAAGTTGCCCTCGTCATCCTCCTCAAACTCTGGAATGTCCACGTCCCGAAGCGCACCCAGAATCGCCGCCCACACCAGGTCAAACGGCGGCCCCGTCCGACTCAGCACCTGCACGTGGGCCGTGTACACCAACCACCGGTCCCGCTTCACAACAATCCCCTTCTCCCGCTCCCACTCCTCGCGTATCTCCCCCACTCCTTCCTCCTCCTCCATCTCCGCCTGCTCCTCCTCCATCTCGGCCTCCGGCGTCCGCACCCGCACCGCAAAGTTCGACGGCCCCAGCCCCAGCGCTCGCACAAGCTCCCCGGCCCGCTGCGAGATCGTCATCTCCTCGCCACTCGGCGCGCTGTTGAACCCGCCCCGTAGAATCTCCACGTTTGTGTAGATCCCGCCTCCTCCTCGAGTCTCCGTCGTCCCAATCACAACCCCGCATACAACACTCGTCTGGCCAGACCGAACAACACACGACCCAAAGCTGCCTTTGGCGGTCGCCTCTTCGACTCCCGTTAAACTTCCGCGCTGAGAATTGATGGCTCGAAACTCGTCAAGCCCTCGCTGTGTTCCAGGCCGCAGTCCTTGACGCAGATGTCGCTCGAAGTATAGCTCCGGATCAACCCGGGCAAAGGTTGCACTCGAAAGCCACAGTGGCTTGGCCTCGCTTATGCTTGGATTATTGCTATTACTGCTTAATTCAATTGTAGAAGCCATGTTTGACTGAGATGAGGGGGATAATTGATATATGATTCTATTCGTCTATAGACCACCCTAATGTCCTTTTATATCTCAACAGTCTCGTTTGATTTTTAGATCGACGTGTGTATATATCAAATAAAAATAAATCTTATGGACTAGTATTTTTTAGAAAAAAAATTTGTGTGTAGAAAAACAAAACCCCTAACCCACACATTATATTTTCCAACTTAAAGTTTCAATCAAATAGTCTTATCACCACCATTTTTTTCAGTTCTAAAAAAAAGGAGACCTAACACACACCGCAAACTTCAACTTCCAATTTTTTTTATTCTCGAATGAAAAAATAAAAAGATATCGACACCAGCAGGATTCGAACCTGCGAGGGAAATCCCAAAAGATAGCCTGAATTGATTGATTCAAGTCTTTCGCCTTAACCGCTCGGCCATAGTGCCCAACCGATGCTGTGTTAGTGAAATACTTGTTCAAACTCCGAATGTCTTTCAGTGGCAAAATTTGCAAAAAATTGGTTTTAATTCCTGAAACTTTATAAATACATACATTCTCAATCAATTGGATCATAATGTTCTGGTTTTTTCTTATGTTTTGTCGTATATTCTCGGTTAAATCTCTGAAAATGTTGAAAATTGTCTGTATCTTCACAGTTCTTGTCACCTTTAATAGTGGTGATCTTCCCATAACGCAGAAGTGGAATACCCTAACCCGAAGCTTAAATTTCACTAGTGGCAATCTAATCCAAAAAAAATGAAACCTTCTTTAAAGTTGTTCACGGATAATTTCGTTAGATCAGTCAATTCAAGCTTTTAGGAAAACCAACCGCACCCAATTACATAAAAAGCTACTGTAACGTGTAACTTAAATGTAAACAAAAAAAGGCAATCTGCGGACCATCTTCAAAAGGTGAAAAAGTTTAAATAGCATGTTTTTTTTAAAATAAAATAGACAAAATTTAAGCGGCTAGATTCCACTATCTTTAGTTTTTCTTTTTTTGCTACTGAAAAATACTTGCAACCCAAGAAACTCCTTACCATTATCATCTCAGAAATATAAACTTTTGACTACGAAAAAGAAATAACAGTTTTTATTATATTTTCATGTAAAAAAAGCACCAAGCACTGTCTTTCCACAAAACTAACCGCAATAATGAAAAAACAAGAAAAAACCACTTTGGCGTTAAAAAAGATCCGTATGACGTAGGGTCTATAGGACTCCGTGATCTGCATGCTTAGGGCTTTGCCGAACTGGTGGCAATACTCCCAACAGAAGCACGTCAACCGGATTACTCTAGACAAGACCAAAAGTCCATTTTTTGAGGTCAGAAGGAAAAAAAAACTCAAGAAACTAACAAAATAATCCTTACTGAATTGGCAAAAAGTTAACCTTCCTTGCCAGGGGTCGAACCTAGAATCTCTCGCTGTGCAACTCAATAGTCGTAGGCGAACGCCTTGCCATTGGGCCACAAGGAACTGGTAACTTGAAAAAACATTATTTAGATGCTTCTTATATTAACCTTTGCAAAAAGCTAACTTTTCAATATTTTAATTAATTAGTAAAAGCTTGAGCAAGATTATTTATTTTCAACGTTTTTTATGTTTACTTTTAATACAATTTTAAAATGAGCTATTTTCCATTTTTTAACTACCGGAAAAACTTCTTCGGACTTTGAAAAAACACATTTTTTTTTTCCCTCTCTTCAACTTTAAAAAAATTTAAAAGCGCGGAATTAAATCTTATCTTCATATCCTACTTTTCGGAAAAAACACTCCGAGCTTGAAGAATTTTAACTTTTGTATCGGAGGCCTTTTTTTTAAAAAAAAATAATAATATATTTCTTATCACTAGTATTAGATACACTCACATTTCCAAGTATTTCGATACCTTATGACAAAGATGTATTGAGATACTTCTTTTTCATGTAAACAAAAAAAAATTGACCTCACAAATTTTTTGCAACTACTCTTATTATTGTCTTTTGTGTCTCTCACCATTAATATTATTCCGGAGACTAAAAATTAAAGACCTATCCCTCACCCTGTCAGTAACCTGTACTTTAGCAGGTATACTCTTTTCCCCTACAGTTTTTTTTTCTCATTACATCAGAGATTATGAATTTCTTCAGCGCGGGAAATACTTTGGAAAATATAAGACATGCTGTCTCAAATTTACCTTAATTTTGTTTTTTTTGTGTTCCAATAATCGGTATCATACTTCTGAAACTTGTGAAATGTCTAACCGAAATCTATTTTCCGTAAACACCCAAAAAATATAAAGTTCAAAAAACAAAGTGCCTTCTAGCGGAATTGAACCGCTGACCTTTGCATGTCCTCATAATACGAGTGCAACGCTCTACCCCTAAGCTAAGAAGGCCTCTTTTTAGTGCTAAAAATATTTAGTAGTATAAAAGGCAGAGGAGCAAAAAATTAGATTTTTAGCAAAAGGTTTTTTTATTAAAAATAAATGTTTAAATTATATGAAATCATTATCAATTATACATTTATTTTTATATTAGAAACAGAAATTTAAAAAAAGGGACTTTTTCTGATCTTAATCGAGAGTTCTCTTATCGCCAAATTAACGTAGCTCTATTTAGCAGCAGAAGAAGACAGAAAAGCGTGGTAATAACAAATTTATGAAAACGAAAAAAACAGTCTGTTGCTGGGCCAGTCACATAGAAAGCTACTTCAAAATCAGAATACTACGATTTTTAAAAAGCAAGCGATGGAAAAAATGTACGATGTATACTGGCCTAGCAAGCAAGACTAGTGGCACCATAATATCACAGCAGAAACAAAAGGTTTTGACATTCTTTTCGAAATGTCTATGAAAATGTCTATTAACAAAGATAATCAAAGAGCTTTGAGTATCATCACTTAATTTTGAACTGACCAGCGACAACGTTGGGGAAAGGATAGCTACAACTGTGAGTGCGACAAACTAGAAACAGCTGGACACATTTTGGTTAAATGTCCGTTACGGAAAAAAAAAGATTTTAAAAAGTTATGTGTTGAAATGGACATGCCGACTTATACAATCTAACTGATTTGCGAGAGATTGCACGCTTTATACCTGCTTGGAGAGAATAAGAAGGTACCGCTTAGACCCTTTGTTTCTGGTAAAAAGACGTCAAGAATTATTCTTGGACTATTAAGGAAGTTTTTTTTGAGACTGAGTGAAAAAGGTCAACCAAGAGGAATCGAGACGAGGCTAAAGTTGTCTACATTTCCATTGCTTGAATAAACACCAACCTATTTCCAGAGTTCTTGAGCAAATGTAGAAACGAATAAATGGCTAAGGTCTTAGAACAACCAGGAAGATCTCTGTTTCCGTATCGCCGCGGAGACAATTTTCCCAGGAAGCTTACTTTATAACAGTTCTGGCTATTTTACCGAGAATAAACCAGATACTTTGATCATTTATTTATTTTTCACTGGAAATGAATTACTTTTAAATACTAGGTGCTGAATAAATCAAGAATTACAGATAGAAGCCTGGGTCCTCAGCCCCTCCTTTAAAATTCAGGTTTCCCTTCCATTTCTTAGAAACGGCTAAATCAGCTACGCTGCTTAAAGCCAAGTTTTATTGTACATTTTTGGCTTCTTAAACGATCTCGAAGAATAAATGCCCCTCTGTGAAAAACAATGTGGGATAATTCAACCAGATGGAAGTCTCTGTCTTATACAAACAGCGCTTCTTTTTGTTTACTTTTTTTCTTTCCAATAGCATCGTGACCAATTTTAAACTGAAGAGGCTAAGGATCTTCTCCGCATTCTTGAAAAAAGTTTATAAAAGGCCGGTTTAATCTGGTGTTTTTTTTGCCTTCAAATATATACATTTCCAATTAATCTTTATTTTATACTATTTTTTCATAATGACTTCTGTTTTGAGTATCTATGGCGAGAGCAGTGGAGAAAGCCATGGCTGGCTGGCGTCCAAAGTGATCCACAAAGTCAAGTCTAAAGGACGAGTTTACATGGCCAAGCGGGCCTTCAAATACATCTCGCAAATCTTAACCACTGTTGAAATGGTCCCCTATGAACAAGCTTTCTACGCCAAAGCCTTTGCGCTGCCAATCCCCCAGAACAAACTGTTGCTACTGAAACCAAACGAGTTCCAGTCTTACTGGGATAGCGGATACATTTCGCTGTTGGACAAGCCGGAGGCTGCGGAGGTCTTAAAAGCTCATGGCACAAAGGATATGTTTTCGAGAAAGGAGCGCAAGGCGTTCTTGAAATCTATCGAGTACGGCGCGGGTAACAGTCTGGCGGTATGCATCAATGCCATCTACAACAATCTTAGCGATGACATCTGGGAGGACGACGAAATGGAGGTCATAGAAAGTGATGTGGAAGAAGAAGAGGCTGCAGCTAAACCTGAGGAATCCGCCGAACCACAAGAGACTGAAGCAGAGCCCAAGAAAACAGAGACTGCAACAGAGGAACCAGCTGCTGAAAAGAAAGAAGAGGACCCCTTGGACAACGCTATTGCATCGTCAAATACGTTTTTTTTCAATATCCTAAGTCTCTACTACATGTCCCAGGTTTACTATGCCAACAAGGACAATGCGGCTGGAAAGGATTATGTCGAAGCGTTTAAAGAGAATGTTGTTGTTGCTCCCGAAACTGAAGTTTATGACTTCAAAGGAAACAATGTTACGCTAAAAGAACTAGGAAGATATCGCTCGCACCGCAGTGAATACCAAATGTTGCCCCTGGCCGAGGAAGGCTCTCCGATTGGGTATAAAATTGGCGGTGTTCTAAGAAGCCCCCAAGAGCTTTGGAAGTACATTACCGTTGAGCAGGCACCGCTTTAAATTTATTTAGGTATATTTCCACTTTAAGAAATTAATTTTAAATCGCTTTTTTAAGAAAAAAAACACAACAGATCGGAATTTATATACTCACTTCTCTTGTGTTCTTTTTTTTTCATAAATATTTTGTCTCGTTTTATCATACTAGATTTTTTTAAAACAGTTATTCTTTGGGTATACTAATTAAAGGACACTAAAAGGTAAGAATACAATAGTTTTGGACATTTGAACCATAAGGTCTAACAACTTTCAGATTTTGGTCAAGCATGAATCCTTGTAGTCCCTGCAAAATCACTAGAGGTGAATCGAAAATATCTCGTAAAGAGGGTATTGAGAATACAAGTTGTGTGAAGGGTAAATCAGATTTTGAAAACCGTTAAAAGTGCCTAGATTAACCATGATTTTATCAGATATCAAACAGAATAATGACTTTAAGAACGTGACTGAAAATAGGCTTTTGAAGTATATCAGCCCGCCACAATCCGGGGTAAAGGAAGAAATCAATGCCGCGATTCAGCTTGTGGAAAAGTCACTGGACGATTTAAACGCCCGGGTCCAGAAGATTGATTCGCGTCTGAGCGAGCACCTGGAGTCTATGGAATGCATCTACACTGGGACGACGCTCTTCAGCGCAGGCCCGAGCACCAGTGGGGTGAGAATGACGACGGAGGCTGCCGAGGCCGGGATGGAGGCGTTTGGAGCAATTGAGCGAGAGTTGGACGAAACAAGACGCGAGGTGGACGGGATGAAGAGGTATTACGACGAGGCATTCAAGGAAATGGCTAGCCAAATGGGCCACGGGCGGACGACAAGGGAGGTAAGCCAGATGGTTGAGGCGACCGTCAAGGCGCGAGTCGGGGCGGTTACCCGGGTGTATGACCAAAAGCTGAGTGTGTTGCTAGTGCAGGTGGAAGAGGCCACTGAGGTGCTGCACGAGACTGCGGTTCAGCAAAGAGCGCCCGTGAACTCGCCCTGCGGTTTGTGTACGCCGCTGGGGAGTGCGGCCAAGGGGAGACAGAATGAGGGGACGGCGTGGCAGCCGCAGTTTGAAAAGATGCTCAAAGAGATGGACGCACGGCTGGCCCAGGTTTTGAGAGAGTGTGGGGAGCTCAAGCAGCAAGAGGAAAAGTATCTGGAGAGGATTTCATGGCTGGAGGATCGGCTGATTTCCGTGGAGCAGAGTACGGCGGGGTTGTTCAATTCGCCAGACAGTGGGAGGGTGGATGGAGGGAACCGTGTGACGGCGGAGACGGGTGAATCTCGGGGTGGGAATTGTGGAGATTCTGGATCAATTATATTTCATGGCCCCGAGGCGGGATCTGCAGAATCGTCCGTGTTGCCTGTGGGGGCAGAGGCAAGTGTATTTGGCAAGGAGTCCCCGGGGTATACGAGTGTCGAAGAAGAGGGGTTCCGATGCGTGGAAACTGATGGGGATCACGGCTGCGAGAAACCTGCGAGTGCGGCAGAAAAACAGGAGCAGAGACGAGAGCTTGGACGAAGGTTTCAACCAAGAGCCATGTGGGAGTGTGAGGTGGAGCCGCGGGCGGGGTATCTGGGGACGATGGAAGAGGATGACGACGATGATGAGAGGGAAGACGACGACGAGAGCGACGAGGACTATTACGATGATTATAACGAGGAGTCGTGGCTAAGATCCGACGCGTCGAGCGAGCTGCAGGACCTGGGGACGAGTATCTGCGCGGACCAGCCGAGAGCTGAAGAAATTGTCGAGTTTTTTGGTGGTCGGCTGGCCACAGATGAGCGGGGCAACTTGTTTGAGGAGGCTCTGGCGAGCGGCGGGGGCGCGGAGGAGCCGCAGGAGCGCGTGGACCGGCTGGAGGAGACGCTGGACCACGAGGTGACGCGGTACTTGAACCTGTACCACGGGGCCGGGACCGTGAGTGAGGCGCAGCGGGGGCGGCGGCGGCGGCGGCGGCTGGACGAGCAGGGGTCCGAGAGCGAGCAGAGTCCAATCTCGGAGCGGATGGACCGGCTGGAGAGCCGGGTGACGGAGATGGAGGGCGTTGTGCGGGGGGCTGCGCGGGAGCTGGAGGACATGTTTGAGGAGCTGGAGAAGCGCGGGGAGACGTTTACGACGTGGCCTAATAAGCAAGGCAAGAAGAGGGAGGAGGAAGGGGTGGGTAGTCTACGGGGGTTGACTAGTAATGTAGGGTGGGAGTTTGGGGGCTCGTTTCGCAGGGTTTCTAGTGAAGAATGGTAATTGATTCTAGTTAAGTGCAATAGCGGTTTAAAAAGGTCTAATGGAAAATATTTTAATGGATATTTACATTATATAAAATTTTAAAGGTCATTAAAGGAAGTCATAAGATGATAATTTTGGTAAAAAGTGGTAGTCATAAGAAAAAGAGGTTGCATTGAGTTTAGTGGCCCTCAGACTTTGCGTAGGAAGAAAGCTCACCGACAGCCTCAGTGATGATCTTGATACCCTTCTCAATGTCTTCTTCAGAGATGACAAGAGGGGGAGCAAGACGGATGATAGTGTCGTGGGTAGGCTTAGCAAGAAGACCCTTTTCCTTCATGAGCAGACACAGGTCCCAGGCAGATCTGCCATTGGCCTTGGACGAGTCAATGACAATGGCATTGAGAAGACCCTTGCCGCGAATCTCAGTGACAATGCCAGTGGCGAGGAGGGGCTCGAGACCCTTTCTGAACTTCTCGCCGAGGTCGGCGGCACGCTCAGTGAGCTTCTCGTCCTTGACAACCTCGAGGGCGGCAATGGCGACGGCGCAGGAGAGGGGGTTGCCGCCGTAGGTGGAGCCGTGGGTGCCGGGCTCGATGCAGAGCATGATTTCCTTGGAGGACAAGACGGCCGAGACCGGGGTGACACCGCCGGAAATGGCCTTGCCGAGAAGAACCATGTCGGGGTGGATGTTAGAGTGTTCAAAGCACAGGAGCTTGCCGGTACGGGCAATACCAGTCTGGATTTCGTCGCAAATCAGGAGAACATTGTGCTTCTTGCAGAGCTCGGAGACCTTGGTGAGGTAGTCGGGCTCGGGGACGACGATACCGGCCTCACCCTGGATGGGCTCGACGAGGAAGGCGGCAATCTTGTCGCCGGCATTGTTAAAGGCCTCCTCGAGGTCTTCGACATTGTTATATCTGAGGGGCTTGGTGGTGCCGGGAATGTAGGGGCCGACCTTTTCGAGGTAGGGGCCGTAGTTTTCCTTTGCCTCGGGGTCGGTGGACATGGAGACAATGGCGATAGTTCTTCCGTGGAAGTTTTCAGTGGCGCAAAGAACAATGGCCTCGCCCTCGGGGATGCCCTTCTTCTTGTAGCCCCACTTGCGGGCGAGCTTGATGGCAGTCTCGACGGCCTCGGCGCCCGTGTTCATGGGGAGGACCATTTCAAAGCCGAAAAACTCTGTCACGTACTTGGCAAACTGGCCAAAGACGTCGTTGTAGAAGGCGCGCGAGGAGAGGGTGAGGCGGTGGGCCTGCTCGGTGAGAGCGGCAATGATCTTGGGGTGGCAGTGGCCCTGGTTGACGGCCGAGTAAGCCGACAAGAAGTCGAGGTAGTCATTTCCCTCGGGGTCCCAGACGTGGGCGCCCAGGGCCTTGGAGAGGACGACGGGGAGGGGGTGGTAGTTGTGGGCCGAGTACTTTTCCTCGTACTCCATGGCGGTGGCAGAAGAGATTTTAGCAATCATTGTGGATGGGGAAGGTAGCTTGGGTGAAAAATTTAGGGTGAGGGTGAAATTTAGGGAAAGAAAAGGGAAAGATAAAAAAAAAATAACTGGGAAATTACAAGTATTTATAGTTTTTTTTTTTGCCCTTACGATTCACGATTTATGTATCGAAAAGTACCCGCGGGGGAAGATGATATTATCATTTTTTTTTTTTGGTTTGCAAATTGCTCCTGAATTGGATTAGCATGGGAGATCAAGAAAACTACCCTATACACAAGAGCCTGAGTTAGGGCAGATTAGGCGGGCCTTTGGCGGCAGTTGACAGGGGGATTTGCCCAGTAACAAGGACGGAGGGAGGCTATTCAGAGGTACCAAGGGGAAGGGAGGCCATGTGGCATTGATATCTCGCTGGGTGGTGGTGCTGGGGCCCAAAAAAAAAGGACCAACCCTATAGGCAGTGGATCGCGAGAATGAACTCTATAAGCAGGAGAAAGAGATGTTGGCAGGGTGGTGGAAGATTTTTTGTGGAGGTTTGGGAGGGCTTTTGTATGGCAGAGCAATGACGTGGGGCTTTGCTGACTCAGCGGTTGGTAAGCACCGCTGCGGTTAAACTGGCGCCAGGCGTGACCTGGGAGGCAGGCTTTGCGCAGGAAACGGGGGCTCAAGAAGCCTGCCAGAGGACAGTTGGATCCGAAGCCCGATTTTGAACCAGAACGACTGGCGTTCGAAAGGGAAGGGGGGGAGAGGAAGAAAACGACCAACCCGGTGTGGCCAGTGCAAGTTGGCATGGCAATTATCCCCAATGGTCTACAGGTGTGTCTTATCTGGGATTTTTTTGTATGTGGACACATAAAAACGGAAGTTCGAAAAGAAGCAAGTTTAACTTTTCAAAAAAAAACGGTCCATTTACGGGTTTTTTCTTTTTTTATAGAATATTACCGAAATAGTCATGAACAATAGAAGTATTGGATCAACCTAATTTCGGTGTTTGTTTTATTTATGTTAAATAAAATAATGGGAAAAAATAAAAAATAGGGCCGAGCAGGGAATTGAACCCTGGACCACTCGCAAAGTTGCTTAACGCCCAAAGCGAGTATCATACTACTAGACCACACGGCCGAACCAAACTTGCGTTCTGAGTTGTTGAATTTTTTAACTGATTGGGCTATATAAAAGTATGTTGCTAAATAATGTCAAATTAAGAGGTATTTGTGATGAAATGATTATGATATAACTATTTACGCTGTTGGAACAAAAATAAAAATGTATTTATAAATTCTGGTTAACTGTTTTTTTAAAACCAAAAAGTACTCATTGCTAACTGTATTCAACCGTAATTTGGATATTTGTTGCTCTCTTTTTAGAAAACCCCCTCATTAATAACATGCAATAGTTATTTAACTTCCATAACCAACTTTAACCCAGCGTGTAACCAAAACAGGGTAACTTTCTGCCCTAGTTTGCTGCACCCTAAGTACACACGTTGGCAGCCCTAACCCTGGCACGACGACCTTGCGCATTATTTAACTGCAGTTTTTTCGTCTCCCTTTAAATCTTATTCCTGAATAATATTTTACACAGTCTCGTTAGCACCGCAAGCCGGTTTATGGTAAGTTAATAATGAAAGTTTTATCCTTGAAATAAGCAACTCCCTAGGAGTAAAAATTTTTTATATGATGAGTATCAAGAATTTCTTCACCTGAACTACCATGTGGAATAAAATTTTGACAGAGCTTTTTAACCCTGATTATTATAAAAATTTTTAAGTGGATTGCTTTATCCAAGGATTTTTCTGTGATGCGATTTGATCTAACCATCCCTTTTAGGTTGCTAAAGTGCGTTTTCGTAGCTCATTTTGACATGTAGTAGATTATATATAAAAATTATAAATAAAAATATGAATTTTAACTTAGATCACGTTTTGTATTTCCCAAATGGATGTTGGACAAACACACCAGACTCTAATCCCACGCAAATCATTTTTTGATGCTCAGGAAAAGTGGTATCGGCGAGTTCTCTTCACGCCACTACTGATAAGAAGCCACGGCCATTGACTTTTTTTTTAATAGAAGCCTTGTGGGTTCCCTTACACTGGCTGCCTGATTGTCCCTACGCTCTCTCTATTCTGCCGTGGCTGCATACCCGATCGGCCATACCCTTGGTGAAAAATGAACCAGACGAAGATGCCACCAGTCTTATCGTGATGGTTTTTAAGAGACTTTTCATCCCTCCCCTCCCCTTTTTGTCTTATCAGTTGATAGTTTAGCAGCAGAAGAAGCAGCCATTCAAAGGTTTCTTTTTTTAAATACTATAAAGAACTTTGATTTATCTAACTCCTTATTTTTGTAACCACCCCATAAAAAACTCGGGTTGACATGTTAAACCTTGCAAAAAAGAGCTTGCTGGCAACAACTCGTTGGTTAACGGGTGCAACGTGCCTTTGGGGAGACTAGTATTTTTTTGTGCAACCTGTTGTGATCTGTATCAAAGTACCATAAAACACTTGAAAATTAAAATCCAACAAAAAAAAATTCTAAAAATATATAAAAAAAACATACAAAAATCCAATTAATCAAAAGTCATTTCAAAAAAATAGAAACCCTCCGTCTAAATCACTTTGAAATGTGCTCCTTCATCTTCTCAAAAATACTCTTTTCTTCCTCAACCGCCTCCCGGGTGGCCCGCACGTTGCCAAACCCGCCACGGCCAATCGACATGTTGTTCATTGTAGGCTTGGTGGGGTCCAGCTGGGGCGCCTGGATGACCTCGTCCTGGAGAAACTCGACCGTTTTCTGGTCCAGGTGCTTGGCCATGTTGCCTGCGCCGCCGCGGCCGGTGGTGAAGACCTCCTGGTGCAGGGGGTGGATGGCCTCTTCTGCGGGGATGATTTTGGGCGAGAGGTTGGGGCTGCCAAAGCCCATGTTGCCTGCGCCGCCGCGGCCGGTTGAGTAGAACTTGGGCACGTCGCTGTTCTCGTCAATGTCAAAGTGGGGGCTGGCGCCGACGCGGGGGCTGGCGCCGACGCGGGGACTGGCGGCCACGTGGGGACTGGCGCCCTCCGTCTTGGGGCTGTCGTCGTGCGCGTGCTTGTGGAACGAGAGCTTGGGGCTGCTGAAGCCGAGCTTGGGGCTGCTGAAGCCCAGTTTAGGGCTGCTGAAGCCGAACCGAGGGCTGTGGATGTGTTTGTGCTGGTTGTGTGGTTGTTCTTCTGAAGACATATTTGGGATATTTGGGGTATTTAAAATAAAAAAAAAGTACTGAGTTGGTATATTTAAATATATATATATATTTTATAAAATATAAAAAAAAAAGAAGAAAGAAGAAAAAAAAAAGAAAGAAATCCAGGTTTACTTATACGCATCTCTTTGTCCAAAAAATACAATACCCACTCACCGAGTCCCCTTTACTGCCTCCTTCCCCCCCAAACAGGCATCAGCCACACGTAGCACCACAGGTCCTTCCCTCTCGGCCACTTTTCGAGTCGTCCCCAGCGTGCCTGGCATTGAGGTCTTTCAAAGGTGCTGGTAAAGGATTTGATTTTTCATTTTTTGGCTATAACCCTCCCCCCTTCCACTCTTACAGTCTTCTACTCTCAGATCACAGTTCTTCCTCCCCCGTAAAAAGCCCTAGCTGATAAGCAGCTTGTGTGATGGCTCTGCGATTCCTCTTTTTGTCCTATCAGCTCCGCCAAGCGACCAACGATGTGCCATTTTCCCACACCCAAAAGCGCTTATCAGTGGAGACTTTGGTCCACACACACCCCTTTTGGGCTTCCATGTGTCAATCCACCAGCTTTTTTTTAATAACTCCGAAACCCAGAATATCAGTTCTTGAAAACTCATAGAGAACCTTTGGGCTAATGCTTATAAAAAAAAGGAAAGAAACTAGCAACGCCCAAGTAAATCTCTAAAAGCACCTCTTTATCTCTTCCTAATCACCATCCCCTATCTCCACCACCATCCAAATGACCTTATGCATGCAGGCTTCTTCTTCTTCTACGCCCCTCTTACCTGCTGACCGCTAATGTAACGTCACCAATGCGGATCCCACCTTTAAGCCCGCACTTAGACTACTACTCTAAACCATCCATCCTAAAGATCCTCTTAAACTAATCTTTAAAGCCTTTTCTAAAAAAATCAGGAGAATCAAAAATGTTTCTCACTTCATACTCACTATTTATCCTCCTACCCCATCTGTACAAACCTCCATTGGGAAGTGGGCCGCACACTCAACAACTTGCCTTATCTACACTCAATTACATCACCTTTTTTTTCTTTTTAAAATTTAAGTTGCGCCAAAAGCTGCTTCTCTAACTCAACCAGCGCATGGCTCTCGCAAATCGGCCGCGCAGAACTCGCCTTCGCTCCTGCCTCCGCGGCTGCTGCCTTGGCCCGCTCGTTCAACCCCTCCTCAAATACCCCCCGTACTAGCGACTCCGCCAACATCTCTGCGTTCGCCTCCGCAGCCCGTCCCTCCTCATCCCCCTTTTCAAACACCTCCGCCAGCGACCCGCGCACGTCCCCCAGATCAATCGCTTGTCCCGCATACAAAACCCGCGGCTCGCCACTGACACCCCCCTCGGTGCCCGCGTTGTCCTCTGCAAACGACATGTACTCGGCTGGCAGCCCTAGAAACGCAACAAAATTGCTCTCCCACTCCGCTGGCGCGCCTGCATCCAATTGCCGAACCTGGAGTAGCCGCGCGCGTCTCCCAAACATTCGGTGCTTGGCCTTGAGCACAATCGTTGCGTCGTCATCCTCCTCCTCCTGCTTTTCCGCCCTCTCGTCGTCTTCCTCGTCCTCGTCCACAATTGGTGGAATCGCAAATGTCGCAACCTTGGCATGCCCCGTCTTAATCCCCTCTGGTATAAACCCGTAGGAAAACAACATCTCCCCTGCTCCCTTACTCTCTCCATATGTAATCGTCACCTGCTCCCCACTCTTAATGGCGCGCGTCGGTATCAACAAAACCGCCCCCGTTTCACCCTCGAGCTCGTACTTGCTGTTCCACCCGGCCTCGTCATGATTGCACATATCCACCACAGGAACCATCCCCAACCGCAGCAACTCGTCGTCATACTCCTCTGCAGGCGCCTCCAGCACCTCCAATCCTCGTGACGAAATCCACGACTCAACAAGAAGCCAGTCCTGGAACGTCACCTCCACATCGGCTTCCAGGTTGATTTGCGGCTGCGGTCCGGCCTTCACGTACTCTTCGATTTTCTTGCGCAGCTCCTCCGACTCAAACAGCCGGTTGTACCGGAACTTGAGAAACTCGAGCTTCGAAAGAACCGCCTCATAGATGCTCGATCCGTACAACGTCTCTACCTCGTCCTTGTCCCAGCTAAATGGCAGATTCATCTCCCGCAGCGGGGGCAGCGACTCTACCCACCCGCTCCATCGGTCGCGAGGGCCTCCTCGTCTCGATGTCAGAATCTCGTAGATAAAAAACCGCACCAGAATGTCCTTGCTTGTCAATGGGAACGTGTCGAAAAACTCCTTGCTGCTTGCCCCGCCGCTGGTCTCCGCAGCGGCAATCGGCGTCCCGTCGGCCTTTCGATACAACAGGTCCTTGAAAAATTCGCTAGTCTCTGCAAGCGCAAAAATAGATCGTCTAGTAAGCACACTCTCCAAGGGAACCCGCACCAGTGGCGTCGTGGAGTCTGCTGAAATGTCTGTAGTGGCATACAGCCCTGCTCCGCCAGGGCCCTTGCTTTTGATTTCGCAATTGGTGAGCTCAATGCCTGTTTCTTTAGCCCATTCGGGCAATGCTGCCAATTTAACCGATCGGTCAAATGGTTTTGTAGGAACAACTGGTGTAGTACCGTCCATAATGGTTTATCTATATCTGAATTTCGATTGTAGGTGGTTATAAAAAAAGCCTTTGTGTGGGATAGCACGTTGGCCCTTTTTTTTTGAAAAAAGCTTGGGTGGCTCCTCCGATAATCTTGCCTCAGCGTTGACTGCAGTAGCATTACGTAACATCTTACACAACCAATCCTTTAAGCTTATCTGAACTGTTTGCCAGGTTTCACCCAGAGTGGTTGAATGGCCAATTGGTCGTCATGATAAACCATTGACAGTCAATCGGAAGTTTGTTGTTTTCTTTTTTTTTTTAAAAAAAAATATATATATTTTAGAGACAAACGTTTGATGTTGGATCTATTTTTTGAAATCTTTGACGCCACTTCCAAACAAACAAAGTCCTACCTCTCCGCTCCCCTCCGTCCCAAATGCCCATTAATTTCTCATTACATAATCTATTACATATGATTACCAATTATTACCGTCTTTTCACACGTTTTCAACTTGATTTTCTTTTCTCCACGCGAGCTCATCAGCCATCCTCGTAAAAAAAAAAAAATCAACTAAAAATTTTTTTTTTTTCCCGCTTTCATCACCACCCACTCACCCTAAAACCTCAACCCCATAGTAACGTCTCGTTACGTCCATTACCACCTTATCCATCTATACCTTACTACCATGTCTAACTGGGACGACGAAGATTATGACGTCGATGCCGCCTCCTCGGCCCTCAAGGCTTCTTGGGACGACGAAATTGAGGGCGACGCTCTCGACTCGTGGGAAAACGCTCTCGACGATGATGAAGAAGACAACAAGCCCAAGGCCCCCACACACAAGCGCGTCCCCCTGAAGCAAAAGATTAAGGAAAAGGAGGAGAAGGAGCGCCAGGAGCTCGAGGCCAAGGCCCTCAACCTGAAGGAAGAAGATGCCCAGGCCAAGAAGGAACGCCTGAAGCAGCTCGAGCAGGACAACGACATGGCCAACCTCGCCGATCTCATGGGCGACGCCGATCTCCACCCCCGCGCTCGTGCCTCCGCTAAATCAGAGACTGTCTCTGCTCCCGCCGCCCCCCAGCCCGCCAAACTCTCCGATTTCCAGGTCTTCCACCCCTCCACCAAGCAAGAGTTTGAGACCCTGCGCAAAACCATTGTCCCCATCATCTCCGATCTCTCCAAGGTCTCCAACGTCCACTACGCCAACCTCGTCACCGACATTTCCCGCGATCTTTCCAAGAACCTCTCCCAGGACCAAATCCGCAAAATCATCTCCACCCTCAATGCTGTTGTGAGCGAAAAGCAGCGTGCTGAGCGCGCAAACAGAGGCAAGAAGCCCAAGGCCCAACTCAAAGCTGCCTCTGCTAAAATGGAAGACAAACTTGACACTACCAACTACGACGATGGTCTTGACGATGATGACTTTATGTAAAAGACCAAATCAGATGCTTGTTTTCTTCACTTCCCCTTCGGTTCGGAATATCTGGCTCAACAAAAGATGATTCTCCCACTCTCTCCAAATTTCCTCCCGAATAGGTCAAGTAACTGGGGATATCATTAAGCTGCTGGATCAGCCCTCTTTTGTAATTTCTACATGTGAGGTTTCGAGGAAAGGGGAAAGATGAAAAAAAATAGACTTTGAATAAAATGATTTAAATTTTTTTGTTGTAATTTAATTAATTTTTATTTGGTTTTGACACAGACAAATTTCCAAAGCCGGGTAATACCTTAAAATTTCCACAATTTTTTTTCATACCACACATCCACCCACACACTTTTTTTTACATCACGACGCGTATTCTTGGTCATTTATTCTGCTCGACTTTTGACATTTTCACACTTCCATTATTTAAACCTGAATGAACAAATTGAAAATCTCTAGGGTTTAACTTCATTTTTGCATACTATTCTATTCCCATATTAATTTTAATTTCAATTTTTTTTTTAAAAACAAGGTATACATTATCCGCCACTTTCGGCTTCTCTTCACCTCTAACAACCCATTCTAGCATCTCTTGACTGCTCTCGCCTGGTAGAATACCCCACCCCGCACGACTAAATCCATCATGCCCAGACGATTGCAAGATGCCAAAGAGGTCACTCTTCCTCTAGATGAGCCACAATACCAGGATATTCTTCGACAGCTGCGAAACATGCCCGAGTTTGCCCAACTTTTCCAGTTTGTTTCCTTTTTCAAAAAGATGCTACGCGTCAGCGAGGAAGTCAACGTCGAGGTCATCGAAGAGGAACTCATTGGCGTCGCTCTGCCCACAACTTTCATCCACACCTTACTTCTGAACCTTCTTTTAATACTATCCCACATCAAGCGAACAGTCACCGAAGAAACACTCGACGCTGCTGCTTGGGAAGTTTATTCACAACACAACGTTTCTCTAAACGACAACCCCTTTGGCGCTTCTTCGGACCCCGATGACCTTGAAAGTTTTGATTCCATGACAGCTCAAGACAAGGTTCGTATTCTGCATCAATTGGTTCGCTGGGTCGTCTTGGCCCCCAGTTTCCGCGAAAAGTTTGACAAGCTTTTGGCCGCAGACCCTAATACCCTGCCCCAAGCCTTCCGCATTGATCCCGTGGGATGGAAAGGCGAGTTCGGCACATACTACCTCCTTGATGATAACAGACTGTACTTCTTTCAGGATCAGCCTCCAGATTTGTCGCAGGTCGACCCTCGGTTCACTTTGAGCCTGAATAACGATTCCAAAAACGGGGAAGAACCCCCGTCAAATGATACACAGGAGCAGTCACCAACTTCATCCCTTAAAGAGGAACCAAATTCTTCATCCACTAGGAAAAGAAGACGTGAACCGTTGACGGCTGTTGCTCGCAAACGAAGAGCCATGGCTGCTAGTAAGCGGAAAAAGGCTCTTGCAGCAGCTGCAGCAGCAGCTTTGGAAAAGGAAGCTGTCGCTAAAAACGGCAATGAAGACGATCAAGATATTAAGACCGATGGTGATTCCGACGAAAAAATCAAACAAGAAGAGACTCACGACTACATCTCGCTTTCTGAGGCGTTGGGTAAAGAAACCCCCGAGAACGACATCATGTGGAGCTGTGTTTGTGTTACCCTTTATGACTGGGAAGAATTCATTGCATCTCTCAAACATAGCAAAAACAAGTATGACCGCCAGTTTTATTCGTACCTCAACAAGGAGCTGCTTCCCGTTCTTCAATCTTTTGAAGAAACCCGTATTGCCGCTGCCAAGGCGCGCCTCAAAAACCGCCAGAAACAAGTGCTTGTGGTTAACCGCAAGCGGTCCTCGCGTCTCGAGGAACGTGCCACGCGTGTCTCTCGCGAGGAAGAAAACAACAAGCAGGTCGAGTTCATCATGGCTGAGGAAACCAGATTGAAGGAGCGCGAAAAGCGTCTCAAGCTACGTGATGAACGCCGAGAAAGAGAAAAGGCAGAAAGAGAAGCCAAAGCTGCTGCCAAGGCGGCCAAACTGGCTGCCAAACTGGCTGCTAAACAGGCCACCCAAAATGAGGGCACGTCCAAAACCTCTCCGGCTTCCCCCCTGGAAAATGGTGAGAGTAGTGCTGCTCAATCCAAGGCTAGCAGTGCCCGTTCTTCACGAAGTTCTTCGCCGGCCACCCCGGCTTCCACCCGCCACAGCACGCGCAGCAGCAGCCGTCTGTTGGAGCGACACATAGCCAACAAGGTTTTAGGTAATGCCAAAGTTGAGGAGACTGAGCCTGAAAAGAGCACCAATAGCGTTCCTGCGGATAGTGAGCACTGGACGTTTGATTGTTACTGTGGTGTTCATGGCGAGGATTATGATGACGGGACGCCTGTGGTTGCATGTGGAGGTTGCGAGATTTGGCTCCATGTTGGGTGTTTACGCCCCAGTGAATACGAGCGATTGAAGATTGCAACTGAAAACGAACAGAAGCTCAAAGATCGAAACAAAGAGCTTGAGGAGGAACGCAAGAACAAACTGGAGGGAATCGTTGAAGTGCCAAACAAGACAGTCGAAGATGAGTTGCACGGCGTCTCTCTTGTTTCTGGAGATACCCTCAACACAGAAAAGGAGCCCGAAGAGAATCTGAGCACGGAGTTTCTATGCGATCGGTGTGTGAGAATCCGGTCGAATCTGGAAAAGAAGCTCAAACGTGAAGCACGGCTAGCAGAAATAGAAGCCGAAAAGGCTGCCGTCAAGGCGGAGCGCAAGGCGGAGCGCGACAAGGTTAAGGCGGAAGTCAAAGCGCAAGCTAAGGCAGAGGCGGCTGAGCAAGCCAAAGCCAAAGCGCAGGCCAAAGCGCAGGCCAAAGAACAAGCCAAATTAGCGAAAGAGCAAGCAAAACAGGCGAAGCAAGCGGAAAAGCTGGCAAAGGCGCAGGCCAAACTTGCAAAGGCGCAGGCCAAAGCACAAGCTCAAGCACAAGCACAAGCCAGGGCTCAAGCCAAAGCTCAGGCCAAAGCACAGGCTAAAGGACTGCCGTTTCCGGGGCCTGTTCCTGGATCAGTTTCTGGACCGGCTTTGGTACAACAACCGCTGCTACAAACACCCTCCCATTATGCGAGCGCGCCGGCGCTGTCCAACCTCCCACAGCAGTTTGTTTATGCCCAGCCAACTTCAGTATTGCAGTATGGTACGGTACCAATTCCTTCTTCTGTATCAACGCCTTACAGCTTCCAAGCTGCGCCAGGTATAGTCCCCAATGCGTCTCTGGGCGGAGGGGTTTTGCCCCCAAGCGCCATAAGAGCTGCAACAGCAGCTGCAGCTACAGCTACGTCTACAGCTGTCACTCTGCCAGCCCCAGCACCATCTGCTCTTCTTACCGATAAAACACAGAGGTGGCCTTTGTCGGCGGCCGCCCCCATTACTAATGCACATGCAGAAAGTATCTCCTCTGCGCAACTACAACAAACGGAACCACCGTTAGTACAACAATCCGGCCTGGGAGGCTCGGATACCTCTGCGCAACCTGTGCTGTCTACGGACCCAGGCCTCGCGAAAAATGTCATCTTAGCCCACCCTCAGGTGCCTCAGGCGACTTCCATCGACCCTGCTGCCGTGCCTCGACTTCCTGCTACTGACACTACAATGCCGGACCCCAGTCTTCCGGGGCCCGTGAATGGGAGTTGAATGGGACCTTGGAGATTTTATTTTGACAGATGAAGGTAAAACCCTAGGAGGTTTTTAAAAAAAGGGGAAAAAAGAAAGTTAATGGTGTTGTTGATCAACATCGGTTGTAAATTTGTATAGTCATATTAAGATTTCATTTTCTTTTTTTTTTTTATAAAAAAAAATAATTTTTTATCCATAATCTCAATATGTCCCTTGCATGTTTCAGAAACCACTAATGGCAGCTGAACTCGAGGAGAAAAATTAAACCACCACAACGACAAAGAGATATTGGGGAAGAAGAGAGAGGGGGAGAAATAATACATCTGTCTCATCTATAAAGAACAAGGGTCAAGGGGTGGAGGGAGGGGAGATTGCAGTAGTGGAGGTTCCTGGATCTCAGGTACCAGGAACACTTCATATAAAAAAACTGTGGTGACGACATGTTCTGGTAGCTTTGTGTTCAAGCCCTGTCAGTAGATATTGTGGTAAGCCCGTGATGGCTTTGGGACACAAATCGAAGAGTCTGGCTTTATACGAAGCCGGTAGAAAATATCTAGCTAGAGCCATCCTCCCCGCTTAGCGAACATCTGAGAGATAAAGAGATTTTTTAAATTTACAGTGAGATGTAGAAAAACGCAAGCTGCAAACCAAGCCAACAGAAGCTAGTCAAATACTCTAGCGTGGCCATAACAATGCCAGCAGGCATTTTTTTTTGAAGTTAGTCGTTGATTTTGAACCCCAGCCAGCTTTTTTTATTTCCAGCGAAGGTTGGAATATAATATTTTATGTTTTACTTTCAACTCTGGTACAGGCACAACCCATTAGGAGGTTATGGGAGAAAAATAATATGAAAAAATATATTTCAAAGCTAGTAGGCGGGAAAGAAACGGCGAGAAAAAAAACCTTTCGCTGGCAGGTGACTTTCACCAAACTGAAGTAGCTGTATCACATCTTGATAACCAACATGTATACGCTTTTATCCATGCCATGTTGGAGGATTCGAGGGCTTTTGAAAATAACACCACTATACTTTTTAGAATAGCGGTGTTTCTTCAATGTTTCAACTTTTAAGCTATGTGATTTTTGGAAATCTACCAAAAAAACTCGTCTTCGAAAATAAATTCAAACAAAGATCCACCACTGCAAGCCTAAATCTTATGTTACCATAAACCAATTTTTTTATGATTTCCGCCGTGATCAACTGCAAGATGTACATCTAAGAACATGTAAAGACCCCTGCTAAATAATAGCTCGATTTCTTTGATTTATTAAACATCTAAAGAAAGGAAAGTTAATTAAGAAAAAAAATATGCTATGCAGGAGGATGTCATATGGGAGATTCTGTTTACAGACTTTTTCTAGTCAATCTTTACTAAATTTGTAATGCTAAGGCGTGGACAAAAATAAAAACCGACTTAGCTTGAATCTCTCTTTTTTTTTCAAGTATTCTAATGTAATACACATGTTCAATTGTATATATTTTTTAATGAAAAAATATTATCAATGCTTTTCTATTTTTGTGTCTAAGGATGTAACAAATTCAAGTGGCATTTTGGACTCAATAGTTAAAACATGAGACTTTGCAAGTTGTCTACAACCACAATAGCCTTCTCAATAAAATATACCTGCACTCCTAAGGAATTTAAAAGAAATAATATTTGTTTTATCACAGGTGGCAAGTCTTGAAAAAAAAAGTACCGTAGGAAAATACAAATCGTTACTGGGCTCTTTCGGCAAAATTCATCGTAAGCTGTTATGTATACCGTTACATCTTGCCCCTCTTCTTCTCCCCCTTTACTTCAGGCTCGTTAAGCAGTAGTCATGAAAATAATTTCCAGCTGCAAAACATTGAAACTTTGGTAAGTTGTGTTTCTATTCCTCCTTACCATAGTTTGACAACTCGTCCAAAGCCTGGTTACCATGTTATGCGTGAAGAGATAAAGGCCATAGCGTTGACGACAAGGCTAACACACGAGCTCGAAGTAAGGCTTGAATTTTAAGAGACCTTTGTTTTAACCAAAAAATGCTATCTGAACGTTCTGTCTCTCTTTTTTTTTAAAAAGACTCTATTGTAGTTTTTTTTTCCTCCCACTTCAAAAATATACCACTTTTTAATGTAATATTTTCCAGTCTTGTCTCTTTATTTTCTCCATCCATATCCACTAAAGATCAAAAATAACAGGGTCCAGGGATTTGCCCTCTTTCTTCCACCAAAATACCACATTTGATGAAGCTCATACCAGAAAAGTGGATTTGTTTTTTTATCCTAAGCATCTAATCTTGCCTGCTTGTAAAAGATTAGATCCATGTACGCAGGGACGCTCTTTCAAAGAATCATGTTTTTGGCCTAAAATGGCTGGCACCTGTGAGTGGGGACAGGTCCAAAATCAATGCCGTTATATATATTTTTTCTTGCTAATCGGAAAAAAAGCCCCAAGGCTTGATACTAAGTAAATCACATTTTGCATCGGTTGCTCATCTCCACAGTTCTGGAACTCAACTAAGTGAATTGTACATGTTCAACAGATACAGTCCGAAGGCCATATTATTTTTAAGTTTTGTTTCAAATTAGCCATTGACTTATTACGTTGAAAACACTTTGGTATTTCTGGGCTTGCCTTTTTGTCCTTTATCCTTATCTTTGTACATGCTTTTGATTGAGGGCTAAAGGTTGTAACGCTATTGACGATATTGCATATGGGAGGAGATTGCTTTTTTTTAAAAACATCAAAGAGATGTCACTTCTTGATAGTGAACCAATCAAACTATAGTTAAATTATCAACAAGAAATCCTTTTTTTTTTTTAAAAAGTTAATTCAGCTGTGTTTTATGAAAAAAGCTTTTTGCTAGACCGAAATTGGAATGATTGTAATTGAGGTGAGTGTCGTATAAAAGTCTATCCCAGAAATGTCTTGGGTCTCGTTTTGTTGTGGCTCACCAGCCGGTCAGCCCATGGACTTATGTGGAGTTACCAGCCCACAACTTAAGCTACAATGGTTGACAATGGCTTTCAAGGTGTTGAGGCTCATCGAGTCTCCACCAAAATAACTTTAGAGCCTGATTAAAAAATTATAAAAGATATTCAACATTTGAATTCCAAGGTTATCTGGGAGAAATGAATGGAATTATTTTTTGTTTTTCTTCTTCAACCTCAAAAAAAATCTTGAAACTTTGAATATTGGAACAAAGAATCATAACGCATGATTGTAGGAATTTTCACAGCAAGCCATCATTGTAAATGACTGATCAAACTCAAAGCTTGCGCTCAAATCAGTATCCCAAGTCGAATCAACCTCCAGTTGAGGATCGACAGAAATTGATGAGGATTGCTATTTTATAAGGTCGTAGCTTCAAAAAAAAAAAACAGACTAGTTTCGAACCTTTGTTGTAGGTGGTTCTTTTGGTAAAGTTTATTCCGGTGTATTGATTTGTTTGAAAATCAATGTATATATAAGAAACAGACAGAGTTTTTTATATATATTTCTTTATCAGTAAACACTAGAGTCGAAGGTTAATTTGCCAACATCTCTCTTGTCGACTTTAGCAAGAACCTTACACAGAGTCTGACATAGGAAGTCGTGATATCTTGCTGGGGCAGACAAACTAGGATTGACTGTAATCTGTACCTTGCATGATTCTTTTTACACATTGGGTACATTGAGCAAGCGAGAGAAATTTGCCATAATCTTGCTTGAAAACGTGAATCAAGTTCAACTCTTGGGGCTAGCACATAATTTGAGAAAAGTGATATTTTTTGAAGCTGTGCGTTGTGATTAGCATATTTTGTTTGGCCCCAATGTAAAAAATACTTGCCTCAGCCAGGGACTTTATGCTTAACTAGGATGCCATCCGACTATTATGGTCCTTCGCAGGCGGATGTCTTCATCTGTTGACCCGACTCACAATATTTGCCATGAGATTTTGTTATGAAAATAAAAATTTTTTAATCAACCAAAAGGTTCAACAAACAAAGTCTGAAGTCGGCTTATATTAGCCCTGGTCAATTATTGCCTAAAGTGACGGGTTTTTCATGCCGACAAAGTTGTCAATCGATCCCACTAAAAGTAACCCGACGACAAACCTTCTTTAAAAAAAAAAGAACTCAATTGCGAGGGTCGAGTCTTGACTTGCGTGTTGGATTTATTCCGTAGAAAAACGTCAACACATGTTAATGAAAAGTACTGGATCAATGCGCAGAAACACATGTGGACTTTAGCGTCCTTCTTTTCTGCTATTTCCCTTGATCATCGGCATAAATAAAGCCAAACCCCCATTTCAACGAGTCCTTTGATGTATTGAAAGACTCTTTCTGGCTGAAAAAAATATTTTTTTTGAAGTTGATGTTGAAATTTTATTCTCATTAGTCTAATAGAAGATTGCCTTACATGACCTTTGATGCCCATTTCTCCCCAAGGATAGCACATGCCTTGTGAGTGATATTTTCCGAGACAGCAACAATTAAAAAGTAACTCATTTACCGGAAAGAAGGATATCGTAAATTTGATAAAGGTGTTTGGATTTTGAAAGAAAAAAAGGTTTTCTTTTTTAACCTAATCTTTTGTTGATAAAAGTGAGGTCGCATTGGGAGTGAGAATCAAACGTTAGATCGAAACCTAACTAGAAAGTAAGTTAAAATCTATCCAACGTTACTGTTTAGACTACAAGACAAGTTTTTTTAAATAAACTTTTGGAGGAATCCCAAAGTTAGCTTGAATGTGACAGTTTTTTTGAAAAATAAAAGAAAAAGCAAATCTGTTTTTTTAAACCCAAAGGTTTAAGCGAGACGGAGAAAATTACATAAGCCCACTTTCTTCTAGAGAAGCCGTTAACAATTAGGGTATCGTCAATACTTTAAAATAACCTTATGGATAAGTTGTTTTATATATAAATAATTTTTAAAAAAACAGTTATGAAGAGTCAATTTTTTTGATACATTTTTTATAGATATACCAGTTGATGAAAACGTTGGCTTATATGTTTTGTGAGCGAGATCTTCGTAATAGGCGTTCTTTCTCAGATCTTTCCATCATTTGAATAACATCACGTTAAAAATAGGCGATGTTTCAAAGATGCATAACGTTTTAAAACCTGCCAAAAAGTTGTGACCTTTTACAAAAAGCTCCCAAACCCTTAACTTTTTTCTAGTCGAGTGAACAAAGTTTCCAGATATTGTCTAACGAGGTGTAGCTAATTTTTATGCAACAGTTACGTTTTTAAAATGCAAGGAGGAAGCAAGAGGGATCTTGACAAAGGTCACAGAACTTGGTAGAATACTTTGATCAAAAATAGAACATCTATAACGAATCCCAAGAGAGTATGAAGACATCGATGGTAAAGATTTCTCATTTCATTCCCTACAACTGCACCAAAAGCTAATTCGGAAGTTCATTGTTATCTTATAGAGATCTTGTCGAGTAAGAATGAAAAAAAAAAAGAAAAAGACGATAAAGAAAATTACTATACAGACTGGGGAAACTATTTTTAGCTGGAATGGTTCTAGAAGAGGATATGGTTCTATCAAAAAGAGTAAGATGATAATTCAGTAAGGCGGGAGGAAGGCGAGGATTGGATTCTTTTGTTAGTTTTTTTTATGAAAATGGCTCAAGAGAATATGTTTTGATTGGTTGAGAGTTTTTCTTCTGCAGGGTTTATTCATTTTTTGAGTTATATTGTCGTTATAATCAGGATCGGATAATTGATAAGAAGGATTTAACAGTATGGGATGCCGGTATTTTAAAAAAAAGAATAATAGGAACAGTAGATTGGCTTTGAAAAGCTACTTGTTTTCCATTGTATAATTAGCGCCAGCATTAAAAAAAAAGAATGGTTTTGATGCAAAGTGGAGGTATTACAGGACCAGTTAGCTAATAAGCTGCAGAGACCACATAGGAGTTGGGCAGAGCGAAAAGATGAAGAAGAGTTCAGGACCCTTTGGTATACTTAAGGACACGGAAAAAAACGTAGGAAAACCTTAAGAGAAAAGAAAACAAGTGGTAGAGTTGTTCGGTAATGCTTACTTTATTTTGTATTTGCTTATTAGAATAAAAAAAAGGGTGTTTTTAAACATGTATGTATAACCTAATTGGAAATTGTAATGATATGTAAAATTTTTTCAAAGTATACATATGAGAAAAAAAGCTGGAAGTTGGTTCATGAAAACAGAAGGGTATTAGAAAATGGGAAAGGGTTTTTTTTGATATTGAAAAATTATTTTTTCGCTGCCCCGGTTAAAAGAAAAAGGTCTGGAGTCACGAATTGATGCATTGAAGAATACATGACAGGTTGATTCATCCAGACCGGTATTATTATTTGGCTAAGGGGTTAATAGGAGTCAAGATGTTTAAGATTTCCATAGAGAAGCAGTCAATTGAGGTGTGTTGACAGGTATTTTTTTTAGATGGAAGAGGGATATTTTAGGAAGAGAGAACAGGTATTGGGCAGGGTTTCAAAGTTTATGAGCAAAAGGACTGGATAGAGTTCTTGTGCATGATAATTCAAAGGCTTTGCACACTTTGTTTACTCTCCAAAGGCTGGGAAAGGAAGTTGAAGGAACAAAAAGGATGGAATATATTAGAAAGAAGAGTACATTTTGAAGTCAAGTCTTTAAGTACTTGTTATTACTTTTTGGGAATTTTTTTTAAAAAAATGCTTAACGTGATGCGTCAATTTACAAAATGGGCTCTTTGGAGTGTTTTAAAGTAGTTTTATATTTTAAAAAAGAACGGAGAGTGTATTTAGTTTGGAAAATGTCTAAGAGTTACCAGTTAAAGGGCGAAGAAAGTTTTGCGTTTAAAGTCGCTTATCAATGACGAAAGATATATTTTGTTTAAAAGAGGCAGAAGAAATCCTTAATTTTAATAGCTGATGATAACATTGAGTTAAAATTCAATTTTAAATTCTGGGAGAGCTTGATGTAAAGAAGAGAGTGGGAAAAAAAAAAGAAAAAAAAAGGACGAGACAAAGATATATTTTAACAAAAACAATCTGAGCAAGGTTTTTTTAGAGGATGGATGTTTAAATCAAAGTAAAGCCATTTTGAGAAGATATCTGGCTACGGACCAAGTTAGTCATGAGTAAAAAACCTTAAGTCGCAAAGGTTAAAGAGGAGGACGATGGGAGAGAGCAAGCCTTTCCCTCCAGTTTGGTGTAAAGGGAAGGAAACGGCGTTGGAGACTTTTAATTTTTTCTACTTGAAAATTTTTGAGTTTTCATGCTTCATGGGAGCATCGTCATTGGAGGTACAAGGTGTGTAACCACCTTGAGTGATGGTAGTCGTGAGCAGAGAGGAGTTTCTGGGAGCTGTCGCGAGTGCTTTTGAGGGACGAATGGGAGAGTTACAAGAGGAGTCGTAGTTGAAGATGCTACCAAGATGAAGTAATTTAAGAATATATGGAGAGAGAGAGAGAAGGTTATTTTTTGGGTGGCTTACATAAACTGATTTTATAGAGAGCATCAAAAAATATATACAACATCACACGCAAGTCATGCCAGTTTTTAAGAGAGCGGGAATCAAGTAGTTGGGAACTTTAGAAAAAATGTTTCGAGACTAAGCTGAAAGGGAGAAGCTTCTTGGGACTAACGGCAAAAGCCCGATACATTTCGACCTAAGGGCCCATTGTAGGGTTTGAAGCTACGCAGCAGCCCTCCCCCCAAGACGCTGGCGTAGCGGACGGGATTCCACGACGCATGACAAGTTCATGCTTCGTCGCCTGGACGGGGTTTCGAGATTCAGGCGCGAGGGCCTGGGGGCCACGAGAATAAAAAGCCGTTGACGCTTTTCTCCAGTTGGCCCGACGGAGGGCATGCCAGAGCTGGCCCTCCGGCCGTCGATCGCAGCCCAAGAAAAGCCCCGCGCCCAGGACCCGGGCAGTGGCCAGCTAAGCAATAAGCGCCAGCTATGGAAGCCCGCACAATCGAGCAACAGTAGCAGTACGTCTGCAGGTCCTATAACTGCGAGCTATGATCTCCCCCAACCGAGCACGTAGTGCGCTTATGTAACATCGGTCTGTGCGTATGTAAGCGCGCGCGCAGTCTCCACCACCGCTTCACGCCGCCACCACCAAGCGGCCTCGATAAATGTGCGTTAAGGCCCTTAACTGGCTGCTATGACTTTGGTCCGCCGCTCTTTTTTTTGTATTTAAGTCTCCGGCATCCCCCACTCCTTTCGAGTTTTTTTTTTTTATCTTTCTCTCATATTCTTCTAAAATACTTTTATACATTTACATTTTTTCTTCGTCTTAATCCTAATAATATCCTCCTCTCCAATATATATATTGGCCACAATGTTTAACTCTACAGACTTGCTCACTGAATACCAACAACAACCTTTCATGGACTCGTACTACAACAACTGGACCACAGCTCCACCGCAACAACATCACCAACAGTCCCACCAACATGTCGCAACATCCTCCTCCTCCTCCTCTAACAATAACACCCCAATCGCCGCCCCAGCACCCCTGCTGATAGGCGCAGACATGGCTCCCATCCAGTCCACTCCCCCCCAGCACGCTGAACCTGCCCAGCTGCTAACCCCACCTCTGACAGCCAGCGCTGCTGATGCTACCACCATGTATGGCTGGCCTTCTACCACCGCCACCACAGCACACACCGCCGCAGCAACCGCCATGCCTGGTATGGCCTGCATGCCCTCAGAAATGATGTCTTATGTGACTCCTCAGAGTCGACCAGAACAAACTCAGTCTTTTGTGGTCTCATCGGGAATCATGACCCCAGAAACTGACCCAGAGTTTAATGTGGCACAATTCCCCAAGGACATTGTCTCTCCCAGCATTAGTATTTCGTGCATCTCGCCGGTCGCTGATGCCGCCATGGTTCCTCAACAACAGGTTGCTGCTCCACAAATGGTTTCCCTTCAACAGCAGCAAAGCTTACAACAACATCAACACCATCCCCATGGACTTTATTACACCTTCCCCACCCCCACAGATAACAAGCTTTTACATCCCCAACCTATATACTCCTCCCCTGCTACTGCTGCCCCCTCCATCCAGTACATCACCCATCCCTTTGCCCAGCCAGTCGGGCTCCAAGAACCACTGGCGCAACCAGGCTCCGCAGTCACCACAGGACCACAACCCCCTCTCCTTCTTGTGTCTCCAGTCAATGTGCCTCAGCTGGGATCCATCCCCATTGCACAACACCAGTCCCCTCCCCAACAGCTCCAGCCTGCCGCTCAGTTCCATCCCCGCGCGCAAGTCCCAGTCTTGGGCCCTGCTCCAGTAACCGCTGCATCCATTCCCACCACCATCACTACCACCACACCCCCCATAGTGCCTTGTGTCGAGGACCTACAACAAACCAAAATGGTGAAGCTGTCGCGAATGACCGCCAGCCGCATCGAGATGATTAAGAAGCTTGCGGAGCAGAAGGGCATCCAGCCCCAGATTGTCGAGAGCGTTCTGCTGCTGTACACCCCGGCCGGCCGGGAAAAGTACTTCAAGTATCTGCAGATTGACGACGACATGAGCCGCCTGGACGGCGAGGACATCTACATCAAAATCACCGTCAACGGCGGCGGCAGTGCGGCCGCCGGCAGCGGCCCGCTCAGCACGTCCGAGGGCGAGGTCCAGAAGCAGCGGGTGGCCGCTGCTGCCGCAGCTGCTAAGGAGGCGGTGCTGGCACAAAACGCGGCGCAGATTCTGTATGGCTCGTCGTCGCCCGCAGCAGCTGCGGCCAACGCAGCGGCGGCGGCGGCGGCGGCCAATGCGGCAGCAGCAGCAGCGGCGGCGTCGTCGTGTGGTTCGAACAAGAAGAAGAGTCGGAAGAACCGCCGGGACTACGTGAAGCGGCCGCTGAACTCGTTTATGCTGTATCGCAAGTCGCAAACGCAGTCGGCGATGGCGTATGCGGTGCACTCGAAGCTCAAGCTGAACCACCAGAACATTTCCCAGATTGTGGGGCTGATGTGGCAGACGGAGTCCAAGGAGGTGAAGGACAAGTTTGCGTATTTTGCGGGTCGGGAGAAGGAGATCCACAAGGTTTTACATCCGGACTACAAGTTTTGTCCCCAAAAGAAGAAGAAGAAGATGGAGAACGATGGAGTTTATTAGAGTAATTTTGTTTAAAAACTGGTTTTTAATTTTTTTTTCTTTTTGTACTTATACACTACACTTTGGATTTAATATATCAAATTTTTTTGGGAGTTTTGGAGTGAGCAACGAGGTAATTAGGAAGGTGGTTTCTCCCAAAGAGGCGAGATGTATCAAAAGGTTAACCGCATCTAAGACATTTTTTTCACATGGGAGGAATTTTCCCATAAGATCTCATCTACCGGTATTGTAAGACACGGTGTGGCAGGTAGTGGGAAAAGACTAACGAGGAATTTAGGGAGAAAAAACAAGGTTATAGCAAGGAAATGGGCGAAAGAGCAATAGTCTGTAACATTGCTATATCACCAAAGCAGGGTTTTTTAACGGAAGGGAGGAGGCTTAAGATGGGAGAGGCATTTAGGAGAGTGGATAAGGAGGGGCTACGAGAGGCAGAAGCCTGAGTTCTAAGCGATGGTGATGTCGGCAGCTATGAGTTGCTAACAAAGGGGATTTTTTTTTTTTGAAAAATACTGGGCAAATGTATATTCCCTTGAGGTTAAAAATGTCAGGACCTGTGCATTTTTAGTCTCGGATGAAAACCTGGCACGGAGGTTTTGACGATATTTCTGAATCGTCGTTTTCTTTCTTTTTAACACTTTTGAAAAAAAATTTTATGCTCGCTTCCACTCACCGCTTTTACCAAGCTTCGCCCCTCCTTTCCGCATGCTCACCATGCAATAGGACTGCCCCCCCCCCCCTCCAATCTTTAAAGCGCGGTCGTAAGAGAGGGCTAAACTTTAACGCTGCTCTGGATTGGGAGCCTTGGGCTTTTGGTGTCCAAAGGCTGAAGATCTAGCCGAGGTGAAAACGTCCCAAGTCTCTTGGGACCAAAAAAAAGAGAGTGCGGAGTATCGAGTACTGCTACTACATATCTCCACTAAGCGGTGCAGCTATTTTTAAGTTTTATTTTCTTTTTCCATCTGGCTCAGTAATATCCCGCTTTTGAACGTCTCTTTAGAAAATAGAGCCGGCAGAGGACATTTGGGGGAGACGAGAGTCTCTCTAGAGGGCTTCTCCAGTGACCTATTAGTCTAAAAGCCCTCCTTTGGGTCTTAGGTGCTGGACGTATTTTTTTTTGGCTACCCAAACATGGAGGTTTTTTGCAAAGCTGTCGGCCCAAACAAACCTCGTGCGTCGCCTGCTTTCTTTTAAAAAGTGGTCCTCTTTTTTTTTTCATACAATGTTTACACGCTAGCTGAAGCCCATGTAAAAAACCTTAGCCTACTTTCGTGAACGGGCAAAACCCTCTCGATGATGTTAGCCAAACCGGCGGTACCAATGGCTTTCTGGGCTGTTCAAAAGTGGCGCACAGCCGTTTCTCGAGCAGTAGGCTGAGAAACTTTTAAAGTTCGCGCTTGCGGTGTGATTACAATATCCAATGTCGCGAACATGGAGACTTGGGGTTTCTTGTTTGGGAAGAAGAGTCAACACTTGCGTTTGTAATCGTCTCAAGAGCTCCCGTAGCTTCCAACGTTTCTCCCAGACACTTGAAAGGTTCCAGATATTAAGCGCAAGACCTAACTCACACCCGGGTTTGCCATCCTCTCTGAACCAGGTTTATGGCCGTTGAAGTTTGCACCGACAGCTTTAAGGTTTCCCAGATGCATTTTTGACACTCCTAAGATCTTTTTGCCGGCTCTCGAATCTTCATATGAAAAACACACTCTCCCTTTTTTCTGGTCCAGGATTTACGCCGGCCACGTAAATCTGGAAACACACACGTAGACCTCGCCCGCAAGCTGCCACCCACATAATATCTGCCGCCAAAAGCAGACCTCCAGACTGGATCCGCAAGTCCGCCTTGGTTAATGGACAGCCAATATCACTTTGGTTACTCGAGTCATTAAAGTTCAAGGCATGGAGAGACCAGGCGCACATGGATTTCGCATGGCTTCCCAGAGCCTTTAAGGGCAAGGGAAAGCGCGCAACCGGCTAATCACTTTGGCACTTTTGAAATAGTAATCTTGGGGCCTTTGAAATCTTCAGCCATCACCATCTTGCCGAAACGCCCATTTCCTGCCGACATTGTAGGAAGTGTAGCTTCTAAAAAAAACCCCAGCTTGAAATCAATTGGGATGCCCTACACCCGATCGATTAAACCGGAAGGTGTCATCTCGCCGTGAGGTGCCAAACAAACAGGACTGACACTTGAGATGCTCTTCTCTTTTAAAAAGGTATGTGGCGCATTCCAATAAACCACAAGAATTATAATCAACATCAACACTGACAGATACATTATTAAAAATTTTTAAAAAAAGTCACTTCATATTTATAATGGCTCCCTATTCTCAGTTATCAACTTATCACAAACTTAATACTACCAATGAATAATAGCAACATATCTCATCCGGCTTTTTTTTCAATAATATATATGCACCCAGGCAAAAGCATTTTTTTCAAGGGTCCAGTCGGATTCTTTGCTACATTTTCTCAATATTACTGGAGAGACTTATTCACATTCCCTTTTCACAAAAAAATAAAAAATCACACGAGAGTTTAAAATGGATTCCAAATCTCTTAATGTCTTCATCACCGTGCAAAAAATCTCCATATCTCTTGACACCTTTTCAAAACCCTCCCCCATTCTAAGAATCTCTCTCCCTCTGGACTATCCAAAAAAAAACCGCAACAGAATCCCCCATCCCTCCTCGGCTTCAACCCCCTCCAACCCTAACCTTCTCTTCGCAGCTATTTTTTTCTGTTTCTCTCTAAACCTTCACAAACCCTTTTTAAACAATTAAATCTCACTGGCGCATTTCTCCATTGCCAGTATCGGCCTAGCCAAATCGCCTGCTGCTGCTGCACTTGACCGTGTGCGTTTACGTGCATCGTACCCAATAGTACTTACGGAGTTTATATCTCTAGCATCGGGTCAATAACAAAATATCCTTTTTATTTCATATCCTATGGGCACGTCGGTTTTTTTTTTTATCTCGCTTTTTTTTTTTTTTTTTTTTTTTTTTTTTTTTTTTCTTTTTTTTTTTTTTTTTTTTTTTTTTTTACATTTCTCTTAAAAGTATCTATCTTAATTAACACCTCTCTCTTTTTTCTTTTTTTTTTTGGCACATGTATCTCTATTACCTCTATCTTTTTTTCATGATTTCATACTAGTCACTAATGTTAATTAAAAATATCATCCTTCCTGTTTTTCTTTCTTTTTTTCCTCCTCTCTTAATCTCGAGCAGGGTCCAATCATTCTCTCCTTTTTTTGACTCTCTAATGATTTCATTTTTTTGACCAGGTCTCAACTAGCTTCAAAATGCCCTCAAACTATTCCAACCCATCCAACCACCCTCCAGTTAACTTCACCCATCCATCTTCTCCTCTAACTAGGACTCCTTTTTTGACAAGATAATTAAATCAAATTCAAAGTTTTGGTGCATGATGCAAACGCTCTGTAAGACCCAGTAACCCTTTTCAATTTAATTTCCCACTCATATATTGAAATATGCTTCCATATCGCCTTTCTCCCAGTCCTCCTCCTCTTTCCAATATTCTTTCCGCCTTGCAAAAAAAATTTCTTTCAACATGTCCTCTAACGTGCTTTTTTTTCATACGATTTAGTTCTTAAACTTGGCCCAGGGAACTGGATCACTCAAAAATATATTTAGACATCACCCCATGGCTGATACTGCTGTTTTGAAACAAACAAAAAAATTATCATATCCATATCTTTGAAACTTGTTTGGTATTTTTTTTCCATCTCATACGTTTTTTTCACTCCCTTTCTCCCAAAAATGCCTTATAACTTGAATATATGTATAAATCAAAGTTTGAGGTAAGAAAAGATTGAAGAAACTCTATACAGAAATCTCAAGGAAAAACTTCCATAAGCGAAATATCTTATTTTTCAATCAAACCTTTTAACATCCTTATCTTCAATAATTTTGGGTTTCCAACGGTCCTTCCATCCTGCCATCTCTTTTTCCTCATTTTAAATCTTTCAATATCCTGATCCATCTGCAACCATCAGCTCGAATCATGAGGTGACCTCCCTTTCCCTTGGTTTGGGAAACCCTTGGATGCAATCCAAATAATAAATGCTTGCACGACGTTAATTTCATTGCCATTACCTCGATGGGAAAATTACTTTTTTAACCTTTTTGTGCTTTTCTCTCTTTCTCTCTAGTATTCCCTTATACTGAATATACTTTCATCATAAAAAAAACATTTGGCTAGCATATCTTCAACTCTTATTAACAACTGCATATTTATCCTTCTGCACGCATGCAATAAAGCCTAAGATGATCATCGACGTTCTCAGGCTTTAGTGGCAATAAACCGTAAACTACATGGAAAACGATCCAAAATAAATGCTCAAAAACCGCCCTCCATTCAAAAAAAAAATATCTTCATGACACAATCCAAATTTTCAACTCTATTTTCAACTACCCAATCCCGTTTAAACTTTGCCAGTTTTCTCTTCTATTTTTTTTGAAATTGGGTATCAAATTATCAGGCGATATTACAGGTTAACTTTTGAAGTTTTTTTTTCAGCAAATTAAAAGAAAAAAACTTCACTGCCACTCAAATAATATCAACCTGGTAACGGCACAATTGACCTTTTATCGTAAAATCCCTTGAAAACCTGTATTATCAAATTCATGAGTCTTTATTGACCCTCTTTTAAAGTTCAATGCCATGCAATCCCATAATAATAGTCTTTCATGCCGCCCTCATCTTTTTTTTTTTTCAAGACGCAACAATTTGTAGACTTGATTGAAATTTCAAAATAGCAGTTTACGTTTTTTGTTTCCTCTTATGCTCTTGAATTCGATTAATAGTAATTTAATATATCTTTTCATCTTCTCTCCTCAATGTCTTTTATTAGACTATTGGTTTCCTTTTTTTTCACACTTCCCCTCCTCATTTTTTTTTGTGAATGTTGACCAAAAGAACGGGGTGGGTTTTTTTTAATCAACCACTACCATAAGTTTAGTTTTTATTCTTCAACCTTCAATTCAAACAATTGGAAATCAAACTTGAAACCTGTCCTTTTTTGGTCAGACTGGTGCAAGGTTTATTGAAAAACTGAGAGAGAAGGAAAAAATATTGCAAGTGGCTACCGTGCAACTCTTACTCTACTAAAATTTCCATCCACCCTTTAAATAACAGTATATTTGGTATAAATAAGCCGTTTTTTTTAAAACTGCAACATTTGATTGATACTTGACACTATATTCCATCAAAATTACTGGAATTTAACAAAATAATACCTTGATTTATATAATAAACTGGTTTTTTTCGTACTAGAAGAGTTGCTGGTATCGCATGCATTGAATCTATCACCAATACTACTACATATTAACACCTAAGAAAAAGGGTTAAAAACATTTTATATATATTTTAAATTTTTTTAACAAAAAAAAAAAAAGCTTCATTAAGGAGTTTCCAATTCACAATGTGCATATCATTAAATTTTCTTAAGCTCACTCACGTATACCACAGCTATTAAAAAAAGAAAATAACTGTTCAGGTTATTTTAAAAACTTGATGGTATCTCAATAATAAAATAACAGAAAGTTAAATATCCTATAATTCATCCTTTCAGTAAGAGGGAATTTAGCTCATATGCCCTCTAACAATTTCACGTGACTGCGATTGCATTCAAATGACACTTCTGACCACTTGAACTTCACAAAAACCTTAAAAAAACAAAAACCCTCCTAGCATGCAGCTTAGATCTTTAGTTGAGCACGGACCTTTTGGTAAGATGAGTTTTTTTTAACAAAAACCGGACATAATTCAAATGCACTTTTACCAATTAAGCAAAACACCAAGTTCAACTATTATCAGATAAAAGAAAAAGTAAAATATGTAAAGGCAAAATAAACGCAATTGAATAACAGAAATCTAATATCTCATCATGTAGGTTTTTTTTGAGGATTGAAACGAGGCACCTAATACGAATAGATATGAAGGTTAAATCAGTCAGAAAGATAAAAAAAGAAATTCAAATCTTCATGTAAGCTCGATAGTCAAAAAATTATTATAACAAAAGAAAGCAAAAAAAAATACAGTAAACTTCAAATCAAATGCTTATTAGAGAAAAGGATAGACTCTTTTATTATGATTGATCTTTAAAGGGTAATGGTGGATTTATTCCGAAATCACGACTCCATGTAGTAGATATGGGCTGGACAGGGTCAGCTTTTACCTTCTACAACATGATCCTCAACTAAACTCCGGGATGAAAAGAAAAAAAGGTCGTATCGTAATCTCAAAGAGACGTTCACATTGATTCTAATGTTGTATGTCCCATATTCCATTGAGATAACACATACACTTACAAGCAAAACCCGTCATGGTGGAAAGGTGGTATCGATGAAACTGGGTATAAAAACCTGTTAATACTCCAAATAATAATCATATGTTTTAGCTGAGTTGTTTCTGGTGTTAACTTCTGTGTAGGATGGCTCATCAATTAACTAACCTGTAAATGATAAACCCTTAACTAATTATTCCTTTTTTAAAAAAACAGCTATCTTTAGAGAGCTTTTTTAAAATTATTTTGCAACAAAAAAAACATAATAAAAAAATGGGATTGTAAATTCTTAGCCTTCTCATACAAGTGACTATGACTGCATGGTTACATTAGTTTGTTCACTGGTGATTTAATACTAGACTTTATTGATACTCGCGTTTGTCTACAAGAGGTCCTTTTGCATATTCTATCTCCACCAGGCCTCGTTAAACACTTCCATTTAACCTCCTTTTTTTCTCAAAGGTTGACGCGTGTGAGGCAGATGTTGGTGAGCCATCAGATATCAGCACCATGTCAAAAAGTGTACATGTTTTTCTCACTCACCATTGACAACTTTTGGAATAAGGTTTTAACATAAGGTAAGCATAATACCTATGAAAATAATAACGAGAGAGAAAGAGAGCGCGAGAGAGAGAAATTACACAACCGCAGCAGCTTGATAATTTCTTACATTTTTTAGCCCTATGAAATGTACTCAACTTCAAAAAAAATCTCAAGCTCTTTTTAAAAGTTTAAATACGCTATTTATTTAATTTAATAGTGTTGGTTTTTTTTATTAAACCAGCTACTCTGTTAATCATGATTCTGCTTTAGATATAAAAAAACTTATTTTTTTATCAAAACATTTCTGCATTCAATTACCCTTTTATTGCCCTTTAAAAACAACTCCATATTCAATATATTTTGAAAAGAAAAAAAAAAGCCATTCCTCCCGGTCTACTTCTGTGCCTGGGTAGCGATCCATTGGATGTTGCATATAGTCGTACGATTTTTTTTATTTTATATAAGTATCACGACCCAGATTAACCAGAATTCTCTGTTACTAATTTCATGATAAACCCACTTTCTCAGCCGTTTTATTCTTTTTGGAGCTTTGTAAGTTATTATGCTTTGAAGGAAAAAAAATATTAAAAAACTTTGGTAACAACCAACACAATTCTAATCTAATCGAACATGTTTTTGCGAGTGGCCATAGAAAAATATATACCAATGTCGAGGCTTACACGCCTATTTTAGGAAAAGCACGTTAATGACCTTCTAGAAGATTATATTATATTAAAAAAATTGCAAAAAGTACTTGAGAGAAATATTAAGCCAGGCTGGGAAAAAAACTCTGCAAGAGGTTTATTTATCCTTTTTTTCCCATCATTCATGAGCTCTGCTTGTAATAACAATTGCGTTTAGATTTGATATTTTATATATAAACCAAGTTATTCTGGAGATTAAATGGCCAAACATCTCATGAGTTGATTAAAGAGAAAGGGGGAGGGAAAGGAAAAAGATTGCCGAATTCAAACAATTAAAACCTGAATGGCGTCATTATATTGTCCAAACACTTGGGAACGTCTGCGACTCTCAACTCAAAAGTCGTAATCACCAGAGCTCAAATGAAACAAGTTCAACAGAAGAAGCGTTGAGCGAGACGGGCTAAATAATAATATGTCTAGTACTTTTTGATTTACATATGAAACTCGGGACATTATAATATTCCTTGTTGCAAGTGCAAATGTAACAACACAAGTGACATTATGAAAAAAGGGAACTGGTTCGTTTAAACTTTTTCTTAACCGATGGGCTATTTTTAGGAGACCAAGAAACACATCAGAAGATCCAAATTGAAAAAAAAAAGTTTCTAGTAGTTAATAGTGCTCGTTTAGCTTTCAGACATGGAAATGGCATTTGACAACGGTTCAAGTTGAAGTAGTATAACATTCTTTTACTTTGCAATTGAGCAGTTAATTCCATTTGAAGCTTGGGTGTTTTGGTCTTAGGAACGGTAAAACGACTTTTAATAAAAATGGTTTCATCCGCCTTTTCTTTGGTATGGCCCACTCGTTCACCACCAATATGGTTCCCAGTAACTAAACCCAACATACTTAAAACCAATATTGTGTCTTACAACAATAGAAACCCCAGATATGTGGTTGTTATCATGATTTTTTTTTTAATTTATATTAAAATCAAAGTACCCCAGATATTTAATCATAAGATATTTATTCTAAATTTTTTTTTAAAAAAAACAGGCAATTGAAGTCAACTAGTTTAAACTTACTTTTTTAAAAAAATTTAAACCTTCAATTGCACTCCAGGAAACTGGCTAATAACCATCTTAAGAATGGCTAGTTTGATAAAAAGCACATCATACCATTTTTATAAGATCAAAACCCTTTTCTTTTTAAGAGCTATTTTTTTTTGTATCATTTTTCATTATAATGGATTTTCAATGTGGGATTTTCCTTTTTTAAAAAAATGTTATTGAAGATAACTAGCAAGATGAACCCAATATAATGGATCCAGATATCAACCAAGTGATTATAAACCATTATTTTCTTAGCATGAGAATATATTTTCACCTAAAGCATTACTTTGCTAGTGCTGCCAATTCATGTTAGAGTGACTACTTTGATATTGGAATAGATTGAATTTTTTTTAAAAAACAACAACAAATGACGTATATATACATTCCCTTTCATTATCAGACCCACTTACATTATATGGAAAAAGTTGAGATTAATAAAGATTAGCTGCAAGGTATATTGATGTATACATAATTGAAGTAATGCTGCATGCTTTGTTGAATTACCAAAAGGTTGAGCTTTTTGTTTTTTTAGGATATTTTTTTTATAAAGCTAATAGTTGAAGGGAGTTTTTTTTTCTAAATGATCCACATTTGAATTTGAAAATAAAAGAAAAAAACAAATATATCCATCATCATAAATTTAGTAATACAGAAACATCTAACTCAAAATAAATGTTTATTGAAATACCAAATAAATGTGCAAATAGTTTAAAATAAAAAATACTCTATTTTAAACGTAACAGGGATACGAACTGGTAATGAAATCATAAGCATTGCAGTAGCAGTCGATAGTATTTCTTAAGGGTTATAGGTTAAGAAAAATGAGTAAATCCTTAGATGATGGAAAGTATGGCAGTCTTGTTTTCTACATTTCATCGAAGAAGAACTAAGGACTGAGATTTAGTTGTCTGTCAATGAAGGAGCATTTGACCGCAGGGTTACCCTCCGTAAGGGTTATGGTTCTATGACAAATAAGGATGAGACAAGGATCTGGATGTGCAGAAGAAAAAAAAAAACGGTTCTGGATTTAAATCTATCAAAAAATTTTCACAAACTTAATACTGCTAAGATGGCTTTCAAAGTCAGATAATAATCTCCTTGAAAATGAAAGGATATAAAAAAACATGGGCATTGGGCTGAAAAAGATGAAAAATCATTTTAAGATTCTGCGTACCAAATATTTTCAAGCTATTAAAAGCAAGAGAAAGAGAGAAAAACAACTACATCATAAGTAATGACGGATGCTTAGGCGTTAGCAACTAACCTAACTAAGGCGGCCATGCCTTAAAAGCAAAAGCAAAAAAAAATTCAAAAGAGGGGAAACAAAATCAAAGCTTAAAGTATAGGTCTACAAAAAAAGAGATATCGTGAAAAGTTTTAATTTCAAAAGAAGGGGTTTTCTTTCTTTTTTTGTTATTTGATAACACATTAACAATGATTTGATTTCTTTAAAGCACCTGGGCCTTCAAATCCATTACAAAGGAGGCTCATCATGACGATAAATTTTCAGCTGAAAAAAAAAGACTTGTAACCTACCCGAGTACAAAGCCGTTGTAGACATCATGGACGTTGAAGATCCGTGATTACGTAACTTATGGGAGGACCTTAGGTGGGGGTCACTGGCCGTTAAAACCGACCAGGCTTGACGATCCCAAAAAAACATCCTGTTCGAGAAAATCCGACATGTATGCGCGAAAAACACTGAAGGAAGGTGGGGATTTGGGTTTATGGGTGCTTTTCCAAGTTGGAGAATTTTAAGCATTTAGCAATATAATACTAACCTAGAAGAAGCTCTGATGGAAACGCTGCCCGCAAAGTTAGCCTTATGCAAGTGCGAGGAGCCCAAAGTCCACGGACTTCTTAGGACTTAGCACATACCACTTGAGCCATCTGTGAGTCATGGCCCAACAGGTGGTGGTAGTGGCTATTCGGGCCGGCAAAACTCTTTAAATAAAGAAAACCTTCAAGTTGATAAAGAAACTGTAGCTTCTTTTCCCACCAGGATACTCTTTTTTTTTCTAGCTCGTTCTTCTTCTTCTCATTAACATCCCGGGCCTTAGTTTTTTCTGGCGCCTCTTCTAAACTCTAGTGCTGGTCCTTTTCATTTCTACATGGCATAGAAATCACTTTCCATTTAAGTCCTAAAAGTGGCCGGAAAAACTCATACCAGCCGCAGTAGCAGCAGCACCAACGTTTACTCAGCAATTTTTTTTTTCTCTTTACTCCTCTTGAGCAGCCCACAGGGCTTTATTCTTTATATTTTTCTGGAATCTTATTTTGGAAAACAACCGTGCAAACTTTTTTATATTTTAATTTTTTTTTTGTTACCACCAGAATTTAAACCATCCTTACCCCTCTTCTTATCCCTTCTTCTGACCCCCCTTCTCCAAATCCTATCATTCTCTTGCTACAAGAGAAACCTCCCATCTTTCCCATCAACGGCATCATGGCAACTGGCAACCACGGTGCTAATACGCACCCTTATGACATCAAGTCTTCATACAAGTCCGATGACCTGTCAATTGAACAAGCGGTAAGTCTGGCTTCATTTAACGTGGTTTTTAAACCGATTCATCCTCGCGATTCCTGTCTTTGATTAATTTGCAATCTCCCAAAACAGCCGTTACAACTACTTGCCCTGTGGCTTTTGTAACAAATCATCCTCCCCCATCTAAAGATTCGCTCTAAATGACTATCTCTTTTGGAAAATTTACTAATGATTATCTTTATTTAAAAAAAAAAACAGTGTGATTCATGTCGAATACGAAAACTCAAGGTAGGTAAACTTACGTGTAATAAAATATATACCGTTCTCTCTCTAACTCTCTGCCCCTCTCCCAGTGCTCTAAGGAATACCCATCCTGTACAAAATGTATACAGTATAAGAGAACTTGTCACTACTCTCCTAAAACTGTCCGATCACCCCTCACCAGAAACCATCTCACAAAAGTCGAGGAACGCGTCAAAAAACTCGAAGCTCTAGTCCACGAAATCCTCCCCAACCAGGATATCGATGCTCTGCTCTCAAGACCTACTCGAACCAGAGATGTCTCCAAAAAATCCCGCTCTTTACGCTCTGATCAATCCACCGATGTGACCCCCACTGCCACCCCCAACAACAATACCAATAATCCCACCACCACGACCAGCAACTCCATCATCACCCCCAATCCTGGCCCCGACTTTGTTTACAATGAATTCTCAGGTAACTCGCTCGGCTTTACTAATTCCCTGGCAAGAGGAAGCACAACTAGCAGCACAACAAGCTTGGTCAGCCTCGGGGCCAGCGCCTCAAACAGCCCAATGACCCTCAGCGCACAAAACACGCGTCGTAATAGTGTACATAGACCATGGCTCCCTTCGGAAGAAACCCCCGACGAAGCGGATGGCTTTGACTGGGTAGAAGAGGATTTGATTGGCAACGAGCTGACCGATGGTATGGCTGCCTTGTCCATCAACCCCAAGGGCACAGGTTACTTTGGTCTCGCATCCAGTTCGGTGCTTCTACGCTCCCTCCGTGTCAACTCCCTCGAGCCCATCAGCTCTTCTTCTGTCCAGAGCCCAGAAGAAGATAGCTCTGCAGCCGCAGGAACATACCAGCCAGATGATGTGTTTTTGACCCAAAATCTACTCAACCAAGCACATCACCTGGCCTCCAAACTCGTAACTGATCACGTTATGAATGCCTTTTTTATCCACTATAACTCATCATACCCAATCATCCACGAGCCAACCTACCGTGCACAATACCAAGGCCTTATTCCACGGCCCCGCGAAGATGTCTGGGAGCTACTTCACAACACCATTCTGGCTCTGGGCTCCTGGTGTATTAACAGTGAAGACTCCAACGCAGACCTCATTTACTACCAACAAGCTAGATCGAAACTTAACTCATCCGTGATTGAGACAGGCAGTTTGCCATTGGTGCAGGCACTGACGTTACTGTCAAACTACGTCCAAAAGCGCGACAAACCCAACACGGGCTGGAACTACCTGGGAATCGCGGTCCGCATGGCCCTCAGTTTAGGTCTGTATCGAGAGTTCCCCAACTGGAAGTCCAGTCCCCTAAAACTAGAAATGCGCCGCAGAGTTTGGTGGATCCTATTCATGTTTGATGCCGGCGCTGCTGTGACTTTTGGTCGGCCAATCAACCTGCCCAGCGGGGACATTATTGATGTCCACATGCCCCTCAATATTGATGACCAAATGCTTACTCCTGACATGCATGAAGTCCCAAGACCATTACTCGACAGACCAACACAGTACTCAGGCATCATCACTCAATGCAACTTTTGCCTGCTTACAAATGGCATCTACAATAGATTAATCTCAAAACCTCAACTCTCGGCGGAAGAGTCGCTGGAGTACAATAAGCAAATTGAACAATTTGTTCACGAGCTCCCGCCCTATTTTCACGAAACTACAGGTGTCAATGATATGATGCAGCCATGGCTAGTCCTCACGCGATACCGCTTACATTGGCGCATCAAAAACTTCCAGGTGCTGCTTTTCCGCCCCTTTGTACTGCAGCGTGTATTACTTGTTGGAGACCGACCAGTACCCCCCATTATGAATAGTGAAGCCGAGAAGGAGTGCCGGCGCATCTGTCTCAAAGCTGCCCGTGAAACAATCACCTTAGTCAAAGACTTTGTCAGCGGTTACCAGAACCCCGAACAACAAATGTCGCGGCTGGCCGTATGGTATGCCCTTTACTTTTTGTTCCAAGCTTCTCTCATCCCTATCATCTGCCTGTCGTCCGAGCCGCTTTCCGATCATGCCCGTGACTGGCTTGATGATATCGAAAAAACAAAACGGATTCTCATTTCCATGACGGACAAGAACAAACTTGCCGTCAAGTTTTACGACGTCATTGAACGCCTCCAAGAACAGTACCTGCAGTCTTCCAACAGGACACAAGGAAATCCAGCAAATCCCATCTGGATGTCGGATATTTACTCCCTCATGGTAGACTTTATGAAGAACCCTCCCATGGATGAAAGTCTCTTTGATCTTGCCAATGAACCAATAATCATGTAAATATAAATATATAATGACGTTTGCTCTTTTTATTTCTTCTTTTAAAATCTTCTTAAGATTAAAAATAAAATCTTGAAAAGGTGTTACATTTAATGTTACACAACATATATATCACAGATCACGTGTTGATTATGTAATTTTTTTAGACAAAATTTTTTTTTTTCAATTTTCTTTATTTTTTTAATATTTCAATTGTTCATTTAAACACAGACTTTACATTCAACAGAAAACAAAATGGCAACAAAAACCACTGTTAAACGCAAAGCCGTTGAAACAACAAACGGAAATAAACGAGCCAAGATTTCTAGCAATGGAGGAGCTTCTAAGAAGCAGCTGAAAAAGGAGGAAGTCGAAGAGGAAGAAGAACCCTCCGACTCTGAAGATGAACTTGATAACGCTGCCAGTGATGACGAGAGCGGATCTTCCAACTGGGGGAGCGATTCAGAAGACGAGGACAATGAGGAGGAGCAATCCAGTGAGACCAAGAACGAGGAAAATGAAGATGGTGAAACCTCTCGTCCTGAGGGCCTCTTGTCTTCTAAGGAAGCACACGCTAAGCAAAAGAAGGTCCGCGAAGAGCGCAAAATGGCACGCCCAAATGCCGAGGCCATCCAACATGTCAAGCAGCTGTGGGAAAGACTTCGCGTGCGTAAGGGGTTGACTAGTGCTGCTCGCCAGAAACTTGTCAAGGAGGCTTGGGAGTCATCTCAGGATCTCGTGTGCGATATTGCTCTCAAGCACGATACTTCGCGTGTTGTGCAGACCATGGTCAAGTACAGCGACGCTGCGATTCGCAAGGAAATTACCGATAAACTAAAGCCCATTTTCTACGATCTGGCAACGTCCAACTACGGCAAATACCTCATCATCAAGCTGCTGCATTACGGAACCCCCGCAACTCGTGATGAGATTTGCGAAGCACTTTTTTCCAAGGGTGTTGCACACAACCTTATGAGACACAGACACGGTGCTTACGTGCTGGAAGACATGTTCCGCTACTACGCTTCGCCCAAGTACAAAGATGAAATCGTTAAAGAGTTCTTTGACACTGGCAGACGGGGCTTCAAGAAGGAGAACCTGAGCCTCGCTGAGGTGCTGGAGAAGCACCCGGAAAAACGACCAGACATGATGTCCCATGCCTTTAAGCGGCTGCAGAGTGCTGTGGAAAAGGGATCCATTGGATTCAATGTCATCCACGCTGTAATGCTCAACTACGTCAAAAACATGATGACCACAACCTCGGAAAAGGAAAACTTTATTGATCTGATTACTGAACAAATCCCTGAGATTGTGCACACCCCAGAGGGCGCGGAGACTGCATCGCGAGTGGTTGCACTTGCAACTGCCAAAGAGCGCAAGCTGCTTATCAAGAGTTTCCGCAAGTTTATTTTCGAGCTTGCATCCGATGACAATGGCTGCTTTGTGCTCATCAGCCTGTTTGCGTGTGTTGACGATACTGTGTTGATCCGCAAGGCTTTGGTCGAAATTCTAACTGAACACATGCCCGGTCTTCTGACAAGCAAGTCTGGCCGCAAGCCATTCCTCTACTTGCTCTTGGGTCCCTCTTCGCGCTACTTTTCTCCCACGCAGATTGCCATGTTTAAGACCATTGACGAGCTCAAGAAAACCACAAGTAAAAAGCCTGATGCCGACCGTGCTAGAGAAAACCTTGAATCATTTTCTCCCGGCATGCTCAAGACTGTGGAGGACTATCCTCGCAAGATTTTCCAAGACACCATTGGCTCTCAAGCAGCCGTGGAGGTTCTGCTGTATGCGGCTGGAGGTGCCGAAGCTAAGGAGGCCGCGTTACAGGCGGTTGCCAACACTTTCAAGGGCGATGTGAATGCTAAGGATGAAGAGGGCAAGTCCTTGATGGAGCAGCCATTTGTTTCTCGGGCTTTGCGCACTCTGGTACAGGGTGGTCACTGGAACGCGTCAAAGGGCGCCGTGGACTCGGAAAAAACTGGCCAAGATGTCGCTGCCTTCAAGACAATGCTTGCCGAAGCAATTGTCGGAGACGATGGCAAGTATGTGGTTGAATGGGCCACAGGCCCTGGCTCATTTGTTCTTGTGAGCTTGTTGGAACACCTGGAAAAGTCTAGTGCTGAGTACAAGGCTCTTCACAAGGCTCTTAAAAAGTCCTCCAAGAAAATCTCGGCTGCAGCAGCAACCAACAAGGGCAGTAAGATTCTTGCGGAATTGATTTAAAAAAGAAAAAGCGAGGAAAGGGCATTAGTATCTTTAGAATTATATTTACAGAAAAAATTTTCAAAAAAAAAAAAAAAAAAAGCAGTCGTTTCAGTCATTTCAGTCGTTAAAAAAATTAGTAGAGACCAAACAAGTCAATATGGTGCCATTTCCACATTATTACTGTAAGTTCCATTCATCGGACTGTAATCATCGTAAAAAGACATTCCTGTCGATGTATCTGAAGGACCTTGTCGGGTCGCCGGGTTGGAGGGATTTCCAGTGCCGTCATCGTCTATTGGGACATTTTCTGGATCGCTCTCGCCTGTAGCGTTTGTATAATCAAAGGCGCCTATTCCGATTTCTAAGCTTTGAGCCCGCGGATCAGTTGCCACCGCAGAAGGGCTCTCTTGCCCGTTTTCAATGTCATGAAGGTTTGCAGTTTGATATTCAAATTGTTGTTGTTGCTGTTGCTCTTCTTCAGATTTGATGGAAGAGTCGTTCATTAAAGCTGTCAGAGGAAGGCCACCTGTAGCTGCTTGATTTAACGCAAGATCGTCGTCTGGTGAGGGCCCCGAGTCGCCGTCCATGACAACCATTTCATCTGCCGTTGAAACAGCATTAACAGCAGCAGCTTCGGCTTCCGCAGCAGCAGCCTCAGCCGCGGCGGCAGCTTCGGCGGCAACCCGTTCCTGTTTCTGGCGGTGTTCACGTTCCTGCTTGAGGTTTTGGGCTTGGCGGTATTTTGTGAGATAGATTTTAAGGACTTCGGCGTAGTTTTCAAATCCCAGTGACATCATTGCAAAGAGAATATCCTCGCCGTTGACTGTTTTGCGGCGCTCTGCGCAGCATTTTTCAGAGGCCTCAGAGGTGATGAAGGACACAAACTCAGAGACGCACTCTTGCATGCACTCCTTAGCCTCCTTGGAGATTTTGGCGTTATCCGGTAGCGCGTTTTTCATAATTCGCGACACGTTGGCTATTGGAAGCCATTTGTCTTGTTCTCTGAGTTCGTATTCGGCCATGGTATGTAGAGCGATTGTTAGGGGTGCCGGCTGTTGAAGGGCTGTTGTTGGTGAGGGTATAACGTGGAAAGGAGGAAGGAAGGAAGCAGAAAAAAAAAGGGGGGAGGGAGAGAGAGGCAGTAAAAAATTTTAGGGCAATGCGGAGAGCGAATTTTTCAGCCTGAATCGGGGATCTTCGGAGGTGTTTTTCTAAGACCAAGAAAAAAAAGCGCCACAGTGACGATGACGAAAGACAAAAGATGGAATGAAGCAAAGAAGGAAGAAGCAAGCTTGGGGGGGTTTTTGAGAGAGAAAAGCAGCACAGACTAGAGGGATTCTCTGGATGGTTTTGGCTAGAAGGTGGCCGTTGCTGTTTCCCGGTTTTCAAAACTCCATGGCACTTTTGGTCCTTCCGTTCTTGTTCCCGTCGTTTGACTCGTGTAAAGCAGCTGGTCGCAGTCTGAATTTCAAATTCCAAATGCTTTGTAAATATATAATAAATAAATTATAATCAACCGCGTTTATTTCAAACGATGGACGCAAATAAAAAGAAAAAAATCGGTCGGGTGCAGGTACCGGGACCCGGGTGGACGCCCGAGTGCGCCTGGGTAACGTGACCACAAAATAGCTGAGCTTCGCCGTTTTTGTCCAAACCTCCAGTAATCGCCTTCGTTCTTTCTCTAATCTTCTTCACATCGTTCACGTCTAAGCTCTGATCTTAGATCCTGTTTTGGTCTTAGATCTCAGATCCTGGACTCTCGTACTTTTAATTCTAGCGCAACATCTCTAATGCTATGGTTTTAAAACTTGTATTTGTTTGTTTTAAAATTCTCAACTAATCACCTTTCATAACAAACATCTAATCCCCCCCTATTTCCACGCCATCAAGCTCTCAACCACATCGACTGCTGGATCCCATGAAAGTTACCGTCAAGCAGTGGAACGCTGTGGCTGCCTGGAAATGGCACGCGGCCGACGACGAGCTTTGTGGCATTTGCCGAGCTAAATTCGAGGCAACCTGTCCAACCTGCAAATATCCGGGCGACGGCTGTCCCTTAAGTATGTCACGTACTTATTCCTTATTGTTATCCTATCCCTAATGCTCTTTTTTCACTCTCTTTTCCCCTTTACTCATAGTCATTGGCGCGTGCAACCATTCCTTTCACATGCATTGTATGCTCAAGTGGCTAGACACCGAAACCTCTCAAGGCTTATGTCCCATGTGTCGCCAGCCCTTCAGTACTGCACAATAACATATCAAAAGGCATGCTCCATTTTTACATATACATGCACGTATAAATATAATTGGCTATAACCAATCTACACAAACTAATAGTATCCCTGCTGAGTTGTAGGTGCTGGTGTCGGCCGTGTGTCCTTTATACTCTCGTTGAGAAGACTGACGGGCGGAACCCACGGCTCTTGAGGATCTACAACCTTTCGACCAGATGGCCACTTTTGCACCACTGCTTCAGGTCCCGGCACTTCTTGGAATGAAATCCGGTCATTTTCTGCAGTGTAACGTCGAAGAAGGTCAGCAATCCGGTCTCGAAGCAAGACTTGGGCCGTTGAAGAGTGACTGCCGCCCTCGCTGCTCGTAGTGTCTCGTGCGTGAGCAAGAAACCCCACAGCTAACCCAACATTATTGCCATTATAGGCCGCCCCCGCCATAAAAACCTCCGCTGCTGCAATACAATATCGCCTTTGGCCATCCAGCCATCCTAAAAGTGGACTCTGTGTAGCAAGCTGTTTGAGCGCTGACGCCTTAACATGCAATTTCTTAAACCGAGATTTACTATCCTCATTGTTTGTGCTTCCCGAGGAAAATCCAGCTGCAGACGCCGCACTTGTAAACATTTGGTACGCACTCGCAAACTTTTCTGCTGCAAAAAGTGATACCCGACTGTATAGTGCTGATGATTCCAAGCTTTCCTGCCGTAGTGCCTTGTGAACCATTGCCATGTGTAACGACCCAGAAACAAATGTTATAAACCCCCCTAATACCTGGGCCGACAAGTCTGGGATGGATGCGAGCCCTTCGTTGGGTGTCTCTAATAAATACCGGAACAATGACTCTGCCCGGCGCAAATGTCCCGAGATCTGTTTTAACCGATCAGCTGGCCCCGTCTCTTTATCTTGTTCAGATGTGACAGGCGCACTAGCTTGAACAGCTTCAGCAGCAGCCATATACGCTAACGCATACGTGTACAAAACCATTCCACGCTCGTACTCCAAAGATGCTACTTCCACGCGTGGTGGCTCAATAAGCGCTGCACGAGGCGAAACACTTAACGCGCTGCGCAAAGGCAATCGCCACGATGGAACCAATGGTGGTACAGCAGGCTCAATTTCACCAGTTTTAAGGGCCCCTAAAATAGTAAATAAATATGGGATATAATTATCAATAGCCTTTACGAAGAAGTTAGATACAGAGCATACAAAAATTATGTCGTTTTTGTTTTTAAAACCTACATTGATAACTGCAATAATATCAGGTGTGGTAGACCGTTTGGCTTTCTTCAAAGTATCTCGCACCAATGCACGCCGAGAATCGGCATCTAGCAGTAACTGGCGATATTCAATAGATCGCAGCTGGCTTAAAGAAAGATTTCCTGTAGTCGGTAATTCAAACTGGTAGCAAAGACTCATTGGAGATAACAAGGGGAAAATATGAAAGTTATGGGGAATGACATAAGACCTACAAAAAAAAAAACCCAAAAACAAACTCCTTGCCCCTCCATTCCCGCCAAACCTGAAAAGAAGTTCACGTGATTTATAAAATAGGAAACTATATAGATGAAATTGATAATAAAAAACCTAACCCATATAGATGAAATTGATAAATATTTTTTTCCTGGCCAATCACAACAGGCCCCCAACCGTTTTAGCGAGAGGTTCGCAACCGCCGCCCGCGGCTCCTCCAGCCATTGCCTACGCGCACGACTCGTCCAGCAACGGAACTCGCCGCCGACGATCTGCTTTCAGAAATAACACAAAACATATATATACTGCATAGATAGACTATATATATTACAATTTACTTCCCATCATGGCGACCAACGACCCGCCGAAGCCTACAATTTATACCGCCTTGTCTCTAGTGCCTGACGTATCTATTGGCGATACTGATGTCCCGGACACCGTCACAACAATAGAGTCATGGGGTACGTTCTTTAATCCAGTACTTCATTGACTCCTCTAACTTTTTTAGACTCCAGCATATATATTGGAACATCCCAAGGCGAGATCTTACATTACTTTCGCGACGATTCTTCAGTATGCTTTTTTTCGCCTTTATTATTTTTTTTTTTGCCTCGATTTTATTTTTACTAAAACTAGATAGACAAATCTCTCATATATTTTAGCATCTCGGCAGCGTACACATGCGAAAAAGGTCAGACCAGCATCTAAGATCATTGTTTTACCATGTATTTCACGTGCGATTGTTCTGTCAGTTTCGACAGCTTCAGTCTTTACACTTCCAGAGTTTGCCCCTGTTAGCGGCATAGGCTCTCTGCGCGACATTCACGATATATGCCGCGATTTTGACGACCGTTCAATCGTTTCAGAATCCACTGCAGCATCGAGTGGAAATGGTGTGCTTGTTACGGTTTTCACGCGTGCTTCCATTCGTTTTGTGCGCGTTCTTCCTACTGCTCTCAAAGCTGAGCGTAAAATTGATTATCCTAGCGCACTAACTGGGTTTCAACGCGCAAATTTTGCCGTGGTGGCAAACGCATCGTCGTATGACTTAGTGGACTTGGAAAACAACCAGAAAATACCTCTTTTTGAGATTTCTTCAGGAGGTGCTGATAACGAAGATTTCGAAGATCCACCAGAACCTGTTTCCAAATCAACGGAGAAAGACACAAAACCTGAAAACACTACAGAAACTACCGAGGATACAGAAACAGCCCCTTCTACAACTACACCTCAAGACCCTCCATCAAAACCAGAAATTCATAAAACTCCCAGAAAACTTAAGCCTTTGATATGTGCAGTTGGTACAAACGAATTTTTACTCACAAGTGGAACAAAACTTGCGGAGCCTGCCATGGGCCTCGTAATTAACACGGAAGGAGATATTTCTCGTGGGACCATTGCGTGGCCCAAATACCCATCCTCCATTGCTGTTGACTACCCCTATATCGCTACTGTCATCGATTCTGACGTCCATTTTTACTCTCTCCACGACCAAGACCTGGTTCAAACCATCTCTTATCAGTCTCCACCCCAGGTTTTCACAGTCGCAGCACCAATATCCCAGTCATATTCACCTCTTGTCGACAAAATTCGCCAAGTACCTCTAGATGAAAGTTCTGCGCCATGCTACACAGAGGAACAAAAAACACGGATAGAAAAAGAGCGCACACAAGCGGAAAAGTTGTCCATCATTTCTTCAACTCTTTTTGTCTACACCAAAGAACTTGGCGTACAATGCTTATTATCTTCGCCTCGTATCTTCCATCTAGAAAAGCTAGTTGAGCAAAATCGCATTGATGAAGTTCGAGAAGAGATTAAAACCATTGAGGTTTCTACAGAGCGCGCCTTTATAGAGCTTGAGTACTTGGGTTTACTTGTTGGGATTGGCTCCCTTATGCATGGTGACTTTGAAACAGCATCTACAGTATGGCTAGAGGGCTCACTTGACCCTCGCTTCGTAATCTACATGTTTGATCGGAAAAGCTTTCAAGGCGATATGTGGATTTTTAATGGTTTATTTCCATTTCTAACAAACACAATGAAAAAGCTCAAAGAGCTGCGCGAAGCAGCGACTACCAAGCCAGCTTCCAAGAAAAAGAACTCAAAGGCACGCAAAAACAAAAAGGAGTCCAGTAGCACCTCTTCTGAAGAGGCTATAAAATTGCTTGAGGAGTCCCGTACATATTACGCATACTTTCTTTCCGAGTGGCTTAAGCGCCGTGGCCTAGAGAGTATTGTTGATAAAAAGGCAGTATTCTACTCACTTGAATTGGCGTCCCTCCGTCTATACTTGGAAGGGGATGATCACGAAAAGCTTTATGATTTTTTGCGCACTGAAGTCGTTGAATCTGTGGACGATGCCATTACCATGTTGGCAGATCGCAAGCTTTACTACGGGCAATTTATTCTTTTAGAAAAGTACAACCGCACAAATGAGTTTCTTGATTTGTGGAAGCAAGTCATTGATGGTACATTTAAAGATAAGTATTTTCTTACCAAAAAGCCCGAATCAGCATTTGCAGTTTACTTGCAAAATGTATGTGAGGACCGTGATCTCGTGTGGAAATATGGCATGTGGCTTGTGGAAAGAAACGTCAAGCTGGGACTGCCGGTGCTGACACACCGACCTCCCGATAGCCCCGTGCAATTCGACACAGATGAAATTCTGGATGCTCTGAAGAATCTGGAGAATCCACATGCATGGCGATCTTTTCTCAAAATTCTTGTTTACGAGCGCCACGACGTTTCACGACAAGGAGATCTTGTAGGAATTCTGGCTGATGACCTTACGGAAAAATTGGCTGTTTCTTCAAATGCGCGTACAATTATTACAGATTCGTACGAAGAATACAAGGCTCTACCGCTGCCTAAGCGTGGATACTTGGAATTTTTGCACTCTAAGCTGGCCCGCAGTCCTCAAGGATCTGAGGAAGCAGAACTCACTAAGATGCGCTTGGATCTGATACGACTTTTACTTAATGAAGAAAGTAAATATGACATGCAGAAAGTTTGTACCAAACTGGAAGCTGGAGTTGGGCGAGATTTATTAGTAGCTGAGCTTTGTTTTGTTTATAGTCGCCTTGAAATGCATGACCGTGTCATCATGCTGTTGGCCAATGCTCTTCTGGACTTTGATCAATCGGTCGAGTACTGCAGATATGGCCGATTAGTTCTTAAAACGGATACTAAGTCTACATCGTCATCGCCTCATACTGAAGAAGCGCCGGAACCCATACAATGTGAGCTTTTCACAAAGCTTTTTGATGCGTTTTTAGAGATTGATGATGAACAAACGCGTGCCGTTTACTTGAGAATGTTGTTGGAACGTCATGGGCACCGATTGGACGCGTTTACGGTTCTTCGCAAAACACCTAGTGATTGGCCACTAGAACGTGTTAGTGGATATATTTATGGTGTGCTGCGTAATGTTACAGCTGAAAAAAATGCTAGTATGGTGTCAAAGGCACTTGCGCGTGCCGAAAACAATTATGTGAGCGCTTTTCATAAAAAATTGACGATAGCTGCATCCAAGCAGACTTCTTAATATTTAAAAAAAATTTAGATAGATTAAACAAAAAAATAAAAAAATATACATAAAATGAATAAGTTTAACGAGTTGTGAAACCACCATTGGCAAAGATGGTGGTACCGGTGATCCACCAGCCCTCAGTGACCAAGAACTTGATAAGAGGAGCAATGTCCTTGATATCAGTGAGCTTACCGTTAAGAGAGACGCTCTTCATGTACTCGGTAGATTCCTTGCTCTCTTGGGCGTAGAAGAAGGGGGTATCCATGGGGCCAGGGGCGACACAGCTGACTGAAATGCCCTTTGACTGGTATTCCTTAGCAGCGGCGCGAACGAAATGCTCGACAGCACCCTTGGAACCACCATAAGTTGAATAGAATGGGGTAAAGGCGCCCAAAAGTGAGGTCACAATCATAACGATGCGGCCATCCTTATTAAGCTTTTTGCCAGCTTCCTGGAGGAAGAAAAAGGCTGATTTAGTATTGGCGTCAAACATTGAGTCGTATTCAGCCTCAGAGATATCCACAATTGGCTTCTTGAGGACCTTGCCGACGTTGTTAATGGCAATGTCAACACCACCAAACTCCTTGATAGCAGCATCAAAAAGCTTCACGTTATCGGCGGGCTTTTGAAGAGCACCCTGGACAATAATGGCCTTGCTTCCGAGACCAGCAAGCTCCTTGACAAACTTCTCACCCTCAGCTTTATCAGCGTCAGAGTGGTAGTGGAGCACAAGGTTGGGGTTGCCCAAGGGGACCAAGAGGCGGGCAGTGAGGGCACCAAGATTCTTGACACCTCCAGTGATGATGACGGTTTTTCCAGCGAGAGACATTATGAATTGAGTTGATAAGAGTGCAATTGAGTAGTATAGAAATAAAACGGTTGAAGACGAGGAAGAAAAAAAAAAGAAGAAGAAATGTGATGATAGAAAAGATAAAATAAAATCAATTTAGAAGAAAAATGGCATTCTTTATATACTTTTTTTGTGGGCTTTTCTGATTTGTTTAAGAAGTGACCTCCCCACTATGTTGTGCTTACCGTCATCTTCAAGGCATCGAGCCGCACGCCAGAACACCTATGTGGTATTTTGACGGACTTAAAACTGAGCGGAATTAAGCAGTTTATACTTTTGGGGGGGGAGGGAAAAGGACGAGGCGTGGTAAACTCCGTCAGTCAACCGAAATAACAAGCTATCGGCACGTGACGGGGGGTTGTAAACTCAAATAACTCCGTCTGTGGGTTCAGGCCCTTGAGCTCTTAAAGATTTGCAAACTTTGTTCAAAATCCGTTGATGGTGCGGAAAATGCAAAATAATGTTAATAATTCAAAAAAAGATACTAAACTTTCTACAATATTAGAATCAAAATAAGAAAGCGAAAGAAAAACCTCACATCGTATATTCCACTGTAAAAGTTACTTAAAGTTCCGTTTTGTAGCATCTAGACCTAACAGTATAGCCATCTCACCGGGATTTAACCGATTACTCAAAGCCAACTCCTGCTTCCATTTCCAGTCTACTGCCTGCTTACTGGGAGATTTGTCGCCAGTCGTAGTGTCTCTTTTCCGAGCGTCAGGTCCAACACAATTGGAATTGGCTCGTAATAGCATGCTTCCAGATTCAGCTTGCATAATTTCCGCAGGTGCAAACTTAGCTACCCGGTTAAGTGAGCGAGCCAATGTTGTTGTTTTGGGGCGTTGCGATGATATGTAATCTTCTTTTACTTCGGATCGTTCTTTATCTGGATTTTTAATAGACATGCCAACAACGTCTGCAGAGCTCACCTCTCCACCAATTGGAGCTGGACAAGTTATATTCGGCAACTTGTCATCAGGTGCTTCAATTGGCGTAGCCGCTGAGGAAGAAGATGAAAAAGAGCAAGAGGAAGAGATTGCTAACCGAGTAAGTGGAGATTTTTCAGGCTCTAAATCTCTGATAAACAAAGCCATTTTAGGTAAAGCCTGTGCAGACAGAGCTCCCGTAGTTGGTGGCGAAAGAGGGGAAGTGACGGAACATGATTGTGTATCAGAATATGATACAAGTGAGCAAGAAGAAGAAGCCGATGAAGAGGTCGACAATGGGACTTGAACAAATCTAGATATTACATGAGATTTCATTTGTTCGGAGCTAGGAAATGTTTCAACCTTTTCAGTGAATTGTCTAGGTTTGGCATTTTGCTCGTCTTCACAGCAGAAATCCTTTTGGTCGAAATGCAATAACGCAGAAGTTGTATATCTAATCAAGTCGTTGTCCTCATCTAATATAGCCACATCTTGGTCCGCCATCTCACATGGTCTTTTAGCTAAAGAGTCTTCTAGTCCCATTTCTGAAAAAGCACATTGTAACCCTCTTAGTCGGGAATGGAATTGGTTTAAAATCAGCACATTGCCGGAATCGTTTGGTGGACACGTTTTCGAAACTAAAATACTGTTGCCAGAACAAACACTAACTGGAGAGCTTATGGTGGATGAATTAGAAACCGCCGCTTCCCGAGACCCTGTAGATCCCTTGTTATCTCTGTTCCGGAATAATTCATGCCCATATGTTATTTCTTCATCTTCCCTTTTTTCTTCCGTTTCTTGTTGCCAGACATTGGGCGATAGATCGTTAATCAGTGGACACTTTGGGGCCGTATAATACGCCTTCTCATTTGAAAAAACCCGGTGTGAAGTTACAGTTTCTTCCATTCCCGAGGATTCAAACCATGATACAAGTGAGTAACCTATCGCGTCACTCGACAAGCATTCCTCCGGCGGAAATTCTTTCAGAGTTTCAGTGTTGAAAGTATCGTCATGTTGGTCTGCATCTTGCCAGACATTTCCTTGACAGCTAGGGGATGGTGATGGTATATAACAAGAGTTACGTGTACTAGCTGGAGAACTAACCGGTGATTCAGCCAATAATACTGGTGATTTTTGAAAAGAGACACTCATCTTGTCGACAAAACCCTCTTCTTTTTTGCAAGTTATGGGCTCTTGTTTCTCTTCATTGTCTTTTGGTGGACTGCCCCAAGACCCTTCTACAGTTTCACTTTGTTGCTCCCTTGTTTTTTTCCTTGAAAACTTGTTCCGCCAGTTGAACCACTCAAGCTGGTAAATACTTTCTTTTTCTTCCCTTTTTCTTTCGATAGGTGCTTCCGGTGTTGTTTCTTTTTTTGACTGCGGGGTCCAAGGACAAGCCAGCACGTCAAGAGAGCCGTTGGAGGTCGCGTCTTCCATCACATTACTAAAATTCACTCCAAACTCTTGTTCAAGATCATGAATCCGTGCGCTCAAGTTTGCAGATGCGCTCATGGAGATACGTTGCGTTTTCATCAAATCCGAACCCTCGACGTCTTTTGTGTAGTTCTCTCCATCGTTTGTTTCTCCATCTTGTAGGTTGCATACTCTGCTCACCTTACCCCATTCGGCAATACAAATGTGCGGCTCGGGTATTTCTAGTGCATTGCCTACTTTTTCTTTTTCTGCAGTCTTTCCTTCTTTGTTGCCCCTTTTTCTCATATTTTGGTCTTCTTCTTCTTCTTCAACATTTGTGCCAATACTGCCCTCTGCATTTAGACGTTCGCTCTCTACCGGGTTCACTAATGGAGTCTCGGGATCCGGAGAGTTCTGCTCACTGCTGTTGTTGATTTCAACTTCGAGATCACTTTTGCTGACCTTAGGTAACTCTTGCACTGCTTTGGCGCTTTGTAAATCCTGCAGATAGGCCGAATAAATTCCCAAAACCTCAGTGCGGCATTCATTTTCCGACAAGCCCATAGTTTCCATGTCCAAAGGAAGTTTAGGCGCACATTGTGCTGCTCCAGTAACATGAGATAAACTTAAAGTTTTATTGCTGTCTTCAGAGCTTGTGGGGAAAGATAAACTCTTTTTTTCCTGGTAGATTGCTTGGGATGATGAGGATTTGCGTCTGATGGGAGAATAATATTTCGCAACCCTTCGCGGAGAACGAGGCAAGAGTGGGGCAGTAACCATTCCGGGTTTTCGGAGAGGTGTTTGAGTAGGAAGAACAGAAGTAGAGGGAAATGAAGATAAAAGGAAAGACGGGGAAATCATTGTGGCGGCAGCCATTGCACCGGGGAAAATGGACACTGGAGCAGTTGCAAAAGGTGGAACGACAGACATGGTGATGGGGAGTCTATGATTTGGGGATATCGTTTGGGTGTTTTTAGAGGTTTTGCAATCACAAGAATTTATATTTTCATAAACTCCGGTTTCTTCAGATGATGAGCTAGACACAATGAGCGATTTGTCTGCAGAACTAATGTTCCCAGTTTGTGGATCATAAAAGAGAGATCTAAAGGGAACTTCCAGCGTTGAAGTAGGAGAGAGTGGCGGGGAGATGGTTACTGTGGTTGTTAGAATAGGGGCAGAGGTGGCCGCCAAGGGTAAAGCTAAAGCACTTGGGTGTTTAGGAAGAGTGTAATTCGAGGGTTGCACATCCAGGGAAAGAATTGGCGCTGATTTGAGAGTAGGCTGAGCGACCACAAGCTTTTCGCCTGGGGCGGCGTCAATTCCACAGTCACTCTGGGCCAAAATATTTATTTCTGCAGCCCGATCAGAAGCCTGGTAATCCTGGTTTTCTTTGCGTGTGTCTAAGGAAACGCTTTCTGAGCTGGAGCAATTACCTCTCTGGGGCTGATTGATCTGTGGTTCAAAAGGCTCACTGGTTGCTGCTTGTTCGGTGGGCAAACCCCCGTAGAAATCATCAGGAAGCACGGTATGGTACTTGGGCCGTCCGAATAAACGATGCATTTTTAATTGAGGGAATAGTGAATAGTTTTATGGTGAAAACAAAAACAGTAAAACACCATTAGGGTTGTTAAAAATGTCTTAACGGCTTACCTCTTTAGGCAGTTTCGTTGATTTCTCTTTCTTTTTTTATTCCGTATTATTACTGGTATATTACTCCGATTATTATTTATTATACATTAACTTTTTTTGATTTGTTTCAATATTATTAAAAGATGCACCTTTTTTTTTTGGTATGTTCCGATATCTTAGCTTATAATGCGTTTCACTCCTAAAATGTGCTCAGCTTCACACAAACTCAACTTGTTGCGAATAACAAGCATTTCACGGTGCTTGGCAAGAGCATCGGGGCCCATTTGCCGGCGCGCCTCGTTAAAAGCTGCGGCTGCCGCCACTCTCTCTTGTCGCGCTGCTCGAGTCTGTTCCTGGAGCTCTTCGAAAAACTCCATGTTTCGTAAGAATTTGAGGCTCTGCGCGCTAGGCGACGTCTTCAAAGAGTGGCCAATAAGACTGTCGTCCACACGCGACGGAGATGGCACAAAGTCTTTTTGTGAGAAAGATTCGGATTCCTGCAGGTTTTGTATAGAGTTTTGTCGCTTTTGGCGAAATAATGCTAGCAGCTCGTCATCATTCTCCTCCTCACCGCGTGGCCCAGAAACTGTACGGGGTCTTAACGCGCTTGTTGATGCGCACATTCTAGGAGCCTTATACAAGGGACTAGGTGATGGGAGCGATCTTTTTTGAGAAAACTCTTTCCTCTTGTCCATTTCCTTTTGTTGCTCTTCTTCTTCTTGGGGCTCAATAGGAGACCCTATACTACTGTTGGATATCGATTGTGCACGAGGCTTATTGGTAATGACAGAAGACAGCGACGATGGTCCAGTGCGTCGAAAGGTCCGAGGAAGGGCAGCAGCCACCGGGACGCAAATGGTGCCTCCGCCCACAGTGGGCATGGGGCAGGTCCAATAGTGGTCTGACCGGGCATTCATGACTGGAGCCAGAGGGTCGTGTGAAGGAGGCATAAAAAGCTGGGCCATTGATTGCGGGATGGGAGGAGTTGTGGAGGAGGGTTTTATTGCAGAGGCCGTTTTGCCCAGGGAGGAAGACTGGGGGGTAGGGGCCAAAAACACAGACGATGTCACAAAAGAGGCGGCCACGGCAGAGGGAGTCTCTTCACGGTGCTCATTTTGCAAACTGCAGTCTGGATTTTGTGCATTGGGCTTTGGTTTCAAAGAAACTTTGGGCTGAGTGTGTATGTTAAGCGTGTGTGGGCCGGAATTCTGGAGGGGGGGTTTTGAGGAAAGAACAATAGTTTCATCATCATCGCCTAGAAGATGATTTTGGGTGTTGTAATGATGGTTGGTAGGAATGATGTCGTGGTATATTGCTAATGGTTGGCTTGCGGGTGTCGTTTGGGGAAGAAAAAGGTCCAGAGGATCGACGCCGAGGATATGTTCCGTTGAATCAGGCTGTAGAAGGGGCCGCGAGCCCATGGCTGGAGTTCTATTTCTATGAGAGTCGTGAGGAGAAAGAGGGTCGCGAAGAGCACAATTGCCAGAAACAAGGTCGACATTATTGCCTGCGGAGCTGTTTTGGGAGAGAAGGCAGTCGGATGGGAGATGAGGAGAGGAAGAAGAGGAAAGAGGAATGGTATGAGTATTTTGTTTAGAGGAATTGTCAAAAGTAGCTGGTGATATCATGCGCAAATCGTTGGAGTTAACTCGGTCCGGAATAACGGTGTTGGTGGTAGAGAGGGATTTCTGGTGTTTGGCTCTTGTTGCGGCTTGGGTCGGGGCCACGCGAATGCGCCGCCGATGTAAGCAGTCGGCGTTTCTTGTAGTTGCTTGGGCCAGACAGTCTTTAGAATCGGGCAAAAAGGTGACTTTTGATGCTGAAGTTGCGCGTTTTTGGCCGTCTTGTTGCGCCACCAAAGCAACACTGGGCGAATTGAAGGTGTATTCCTGGGCCATTCTTGTTTCTGCGAGAGCATTGTCTATTTCTTTCTTCAATTCTCTAAAGGCCGATTCGGAGTAACCTAAAATGACAAACGGAGTAGCGGTTAGGAAGAAATGCACGGAGCAAAGGTTGCAGTGGCAAGAAACTTACCGGCCAGGGAAGGAACAAGAATCCATACCCACGCCCAGACGACGGCAGCAGTGGCTCGCACCAGGCCCCAAACCAGGCGGAGCACGAGGCGCCCTATGATTTTTTTCTTACGCGGTTTGGCGGAACCCCAGACAGGCTGTTCTTGCGAGCAACTGGCTGAAAACGAGCTCATTTGAAGTATACCGAGGGTTAGTGTGCGAAAAAAAAAAAAGTTGTGATCGATCGCGTGTGTGGGTTTTGTTGCTGTTTGAATTTTTTTTTGTTTACTTTCTGGTTGTTGTTGTTTGTTATGGGGTGGGTCATTTTGGGTCAACTGCACAAACCCAGAGAAATCTCATGTGCGGCGCAAATTCGAATTTGGAGAAAGGCCTTGAATACAACCCTTGGTTTTAAACTTCAAGTTGATTGTTTTTGATTCCTTTGTTTTTCAAAATCCCAAGGGGAAGTTAGATTATTCATTATCGTTTATATTTATATGATAAATAAAAAAAATTTATATGCTATAATACTATATTGTCAGAAGTGAGAAAGCTGAAAGAAAAAAAAAATTTTAAAAATAGTCAAGAGATTCATTTTACTCAAGCTTCTTATTTTCAAGACGAGCTCGGGCGGCTGGCGTAAGGTCGACATGGGGGAGGATGTAGTAAGACCAGCGGAACTCATAGTCCTTGTAGCGGTTCTCTCCATCAATGTACAGACCCAGATACTCGAGGTAGACAATATAATAGTAGACGCCATAGCCGGTGAGAAGATGCCACCAGCCGTGGCCCTCGAGCAGGAAGCCCCAGGGCATGCCAATGGTGCGGCGGGTTTCGCGCCAAAAGTTGCAGAGGTGGATATCAATGTTCCAAAGCGCGTAGCCGGTGAGGAACGAGGTCAGGCCGATGGCGAGCAGCTTGTTGAGGTTTTTGCGGGCCGAGGCGTCCTGGACCTCCGTGTGTGCGAGGTGGACGCCCTTGATGATGATGACGGCATTAAGAATCCCGTATGCGGCTTGGTGGATGGTCGGGTTGCGGTAATGCAGGTAGATTGCGGTGAGGGTGATTGCGGCGGCAGTGATGTGGCCGGCGACCTTAAGACTATCCGACTTGTTTTTGCCGTGGGAAAACATGACCCAGTAGGGAATGCAGGTTGCATAAATCATGGGTAGTTCATCGAGCAGTTGGTATTCATAGAGCAGCGACATGTGGAAGAGCCAGCTGCCGACTCCGACGGTGATGAAGCCAATGGCCACAAAGATGTAAGTTTTGTCGTGTTTTTGGTTATAGACGTTTAAGAGGGCGAAAAGAGCCAGGGCGACTGGGAAAGAAGGTGTTAGCTAGGGCGATTTCGAATATGTCTATACATACTAAAGCCAGCATTGGTGACGGTGTTGACAGCCTCGGCAATGTATGGGCTGACGACGTAGTTTTCTTCGCACCAGTCAATGGTCGACGTTCTTTAAGGTTTGTTAGATGACAAAGGTGGAGAAAAGGCAGGACATAAAGGAACTTACGGCGTGCCCCAGAAGCCACTTTCTGGCACGGGAGGGTAAGGAATATGGAACTTCATGATGTGGGAATAGGTAGATTTAGGAATGGCGAGAAAAAAAGAAAGAAAGAAAAAAAGGGGAAAGAAGAGCAGAGAGCGATGGTTTTATAAGGCTACGTCCCGAATAGTAGCAGAATAATTATAATCAAAAGAGATTAAAAGCTTAATTTGGTCTAAGCACACAGAAAAAATCTCTCGCTGGAAAGAAGAGAAGGGCTATTTTTTGGGTTCAAAATGAATAGGGGAAAAAACGTGTTTTGTGAAAAGTCTCAACTCAGATAGAAACAAAGTGCCGTAGAGGCGGTGTACATGTGATTTATCGCTTGAAGCTGGGATTTCTTCTAGATATAAAAGAATTGAAGCTGTAAAAGAGCTAAAGTTTCTTTTTTGTATCGAAAAAAATTCTATTGCGGGATATATTTCGATAAGGGAGGGTTCACCATACAACCTATAAAAATAATGATTGATTTTCTAAAGATATAAAAGAAGAAGAGTATTTCACGAGATATAAAATTCATATTTATATCGTTAAAAAATATATATACATCTTTTAGAACGCCGCTTATCCGCCGGAGCCCTAACGGTCATCGCTGTTGCCGTCGTCACAAGAACTGTAAATCATAGTCGGCCCATTACCACTTTAGAAAAAAGGTTCCAGAGCTCAAGAGGTCCCGGGTAATACCAGCTCTCTAGATGCCTTTTTTCTTTTTGCTTCCTCTTCCTCAATTGTCAAAATGCCTTGCCAGAGTCTCGATGCGTTGCCCTGTCGGATTCATTTTGAAATCTCAAACAGCCGTCCCCCCGCGTTTTTTTTTTGTTGAGCCATTTTTTTAAACAGAGCCTGCAACCCTAACCCGTAGACCTAATTCTGTTAGCATCTTTTGACTGTCTTTGAGTTAGAAATAACAAGCCAATTCTTTATCGTTCTCATCTATCAAATTAAATTTAACAATCAGATTTGTAATAAGTTCAACTTTTGGTTTTTAAAAAAAAAAAACTCCATCTCTTTTTGCATGCCGGGTGGCCACAGAAAAATAGCACGTCACCAACTGCCGTGTGCAGTCGGATCTTAAAACTGCCGAAAGAGCCCAATGTTTTTCATTCTTGCCGGTTTAAGTTAACCCGACTCATTGATTCAATTTCAAGTTTTTTTTAAAAGACACCTATTCTACACTGGCCATGCCCCTTTGAAATTTCATTTAAATAAATAAAATTAATATATATTCAACTATAATTACTATTTTTTTATTTTTATGTCATCATTAAAAAATTCGCTTTTTTTCATTAAACTTTTAAAGATCAAGGGTCATCATAATCATTAATTGGGCTTGACAATATCCAAAATCAAACCAAGGGCCTTTTCAGTGTTGCTCTTCTCTCCGCGAATAACAATCACATTCTCATTCTTCTTAGCCCCATTCTTGGGAATGGCAACAGAGCACTCAGACTCTTCACGAATGTTATTAATGGTGCTGCCAGAAGGTCCAATAACCAAGCGGTACTTGGAAGAGTCGGCCAACCACAAATAACCAGTAGTGTCGTACTTCTTGACTCTCTCAAGAGCCTTCTCAACAACCTCCTTGGCCTTCTTGGTATTCTCCGCATTACCCTTAAATCTCCAGGTAATGACGGTACCAGCAGCCTTGCCAGTCACAGGTGTAGCAGCCTCCTCGGCAACCGTAGTCCACTTGAATTTGGCAGAAAGATCATCGTCGGTAATCAAAGCCTCACCAATGGCATCTTCAGGTATCTTGGAAATAGTATCCTTCGAGAAGGTGGTGCGGCCCAAGTCAACACGGACATCAAAGTCATTGCGAAGCTTCTTAATAAGCATGCCAGAGTCGAAAACCAAATTGTTGTACTCAATTGGAACGTCAACCTTAGCATTGTCGGCAGCAATCTCCAAAATCTTAGCCTTGGCCTTCTCGACATTCTCCTTGGTGCCCACAACATGGATATTGCGGTCAAGCTCGCCCTTGGCATTCTTGCTGCCCTGGTAAGGAACATTGATGGAAACGTTAAACTCAGTCTCAATCTCCTTCTTACTCTGGCCACCAGGTCCAATAATGGCACCATGGCGCTCAACAGAAATGGGAACAAGGAGCTCGACTTGGTTCTCGCGCTCCTCCACAATGCCCTTGATAATGCTAATAATCTTATTCACAGACTTCTTCTTGCCGTGGATCTTAATCTTGCTGCTACCACTGCCAGCCTGGGGGACTTGAATCAATCGAGGATTGAAAGTCTCGCCAGCCTTGGCAATAATCTCGCGCATGGCAGAGCCATTGGCACCAATAAGATAGCGGTGGTACTTGGGATCAACGTCAACCTCTTCAGTCACAGTATCCTCAATTTCCTTGACAATCTCATTGATGCGTTCAGCAGCCTGCTTGATGCCGCTCTTGGTACCAACAATAGTAATGGCAACCTTGGCGTCGGCAGCGCCTGCGCTCTCTCTTTCGCCAACGTCAATGCGAGTATTGGTAGTGTCCTTGATATCATTGATAAACTCTCCATTGCGGCCAATGATGCGGGAAAGAGCCTTGGCAGGGACGTAGACAATGTCGGTGTTGGAATTGTCCTTTTCGTACTGGACAAGCTCCAAAATCTCATCCTTGGCCTTTTCAGCACCACGAGAAGGACCACGAACAACAACCTCATTCTGGTTGGAAGGTCGGTCCCGGCCTGAATCGTCACTGTCGCCACTGCTGCCGCTGTTTCCTCGAGGGAACTTAATAAAGACATCGTACTTCTCCTCAAGTCTCTTGACAAACTTTCCACCAGTGCCAATCAAGGTAGCATGGTACTCATTGGGGATACTCAGGCGGAGTGTAACTTCATCAGCCCATCGCTTGCCCATGTTGTAAATACGCAGCTTAGCCTCATCAGCATTCTTCTTGATGCCCTTGATGACACCCTGTCCTTCAGGGTCAACGTCAATCTTGACGCCAAACTCGTCACGAAGCTTGGTAAGGTTGGAACCGCCCTTACCAATAAGCTTGTTAACATGCTCCTTGGGGAACTGGAACTGAGTAGTGTAGCTGCTTAAAATTTCATAGTTGCGGCCAGTCTCAACAGCCTCTTCAATCTCCTTAACAATGTACTTGACCTGCTTGGAAAGACCACGCACATAGACAGACTCAGGAGTAAGCTCAACAGAGGCATCAGCTCCCTCGGGAAGCTCGGCATTGCCAAAGTGGACGTAAACAGGAGCCTCGTGCTCAACACCCTTGAGAATGACATTCAAGGTAGTGCCGTTAGGACCCAAAATGTACTTGTGGTCTTCAACAGGAACAGTCAAGATGTGAGTGACAATGTCCTTTTGGTGGGCTCTAAGATCGTCCAAAAGCTTGGAGGAAGCCACGAGATGCTCCTTGATCTCAGAAACACCAGGAGCAAAGTCATCCTCAGAAAGATTGGCGTCACCTTCGTAGATAAACACAACACCAAAGGCGGCATGGCTAGGAGAAGGAACAAAAACCTCAACATGGTGCTCATTCTTGATGCTGAGAATGTGCTTGCTCTTGGGAGTCAAGGTCTTGAAGAAAAAGGGATCAATATCATTGACCACCAAGACACGGCTAGGAGAGTACGTGTTAACAAGGTTAACAAGCTCCTTACGAGCCTCTTGAATGTGATCAGTAACGTTACCATTGATCAAGAAAGAAATGGCTTGGGCTTCAGGGCTGTAAAGCTCCTCGTCGGTAGGAATAGTGATAATGACGCTGTTTTTCTCCTCAAGAGCCTTGAGCTTGCCCGAGTCTCTAAAGTAAAGAGCCAAAATCTGACTGTGCTTGACATTACCGTCATGAGCCTTGGAAATCACAAGCTTAGTTTGCTGAATGTTCTTGCCAGCCTCGGAGACAAAAAGATTGGCAGCCTCAACCTGCGAGGCGGGGCCAAATAGCTCCCATTGCTCGGGGATAGCAGTAGGGCTAACAACAACACCAGTCTTGGTGAAAACATCATTGGGAGAAATAAAGAGCTGGTGGGCCTTGGAGATGTTCTTCATAAAGGAAGCGGAAGTAGACAAAATGTTTTGAGCCAAAGCCTCGAGCTGAGCCTTAACCTCAATGACAGCATTACGCTCACCGGAAATAACAATGGGGACCTGCAAGTTCTGAGGAGCCAAGTAAAAATGGTCGGGGACATCAATTTTAACATTGTGGGTCTTCTCAAGCTCAGCGATAGTGGCATTGTTGACGCCAGCAAGGGCGGGATAAACCTTGGAAGGAACATTGTTAATCTTCATCTTGGCCTTACGAACACGAGAGTTGACAATGGCGAAAATCTCCTTCTTGGCAATCTCAATACCCTCGCGATCACCCTCGATAATGACCTCAACAACGGGCTCATCATCCTCATCGTCAACAACGGGGATCTCGTCCTGCTTGGAGACTTGAATCTGAGTGCCACTCTTGGAGATGATGGGACGAAGGTTAGAGCCCTTGGGACCAATAATGGAAGAACGGGAAGAAGCAGGGACCAAGATGGTTTCAGAAATGTGGACAGTCAAGTCTCTGAGAAGATCACGGCGAGCTTGCTGGACATCCTCGGCCTTACCCTTAATGATAAAAGTGGAAGCGCCAGTTTGCTTGGAGGTCGAGCAGTTGATGGTGACATTGTTCTTGTTGATGGCTCTGTTGAGAACATCAGAGGGAATGTTTTTAGCTCTGGGGCTGCGCTCGTCCAAAGAGAGAGTAAAGTTATCAGTGATAACGTGGGCCTTGAGAGGAGCACGGATAACCTGGGCATGGGGCTTAGGAGAGGCAGTTCCAGTGGCACGGATAGGCTTAATGGCAGGACCCTTACCCCAGGAGGTGTTGGAAACAACAGGAGCAGAGCCGCCAAGCTTGGGGAAAGCATCAAAGGAGGACACATCGATTTTGTTGGTCTTCTTCTTGGACTTGGGCTTAGCAGCGGTGGTAGAAGAAGCATCAGCAGCAGGAGTAGCATCGGCGTCAACAGCAGAAACTTCGGCAGACTCGGTGGCAGGGACAGCCTCGGCAGACTCACCGTTAGAAGAAGCAACGGGGGCGGCAGCCTCGTCGTTGGCCTCAGAGTGGGTATCCGATTCAACAGAAGGCGAGCTTTCGGCGTCAAAAGACTCGGGGACCGAGTCGATGGCAGCCGAGTCGATAGCAGCAGCGTCGTCAGCAATCTGGTGTCTAGCCATCAGCTGCTGAGCCAAGGAGGAGGAGGTGGAGTCTTCGAGGGTAGCCATTATCGAAAAAAAAAATCTAGTGGATTGTTAGAGCGGCGGGTTGAGATACGCCGGAGATACATACCAACGGGAGGAAACGGAGACAGAAGGGAAGAGAAAAAAGAAAGAGGAAGAGGGGATTGAAATCAGAATCCTATGATGATAGTATTGGTTACTATTGTAATGTCCTTTAGTCCAAGAGGTTGAAGAAAAGAAGAGTTGAAAACAGTGAGTGAAACTAAAAACAACAAGAGAGTGGGTATTATATATACAAGATATATATAAAGACTTTGGTTTGGGGGGAGGTTATATGATGAAAGATCTAGAGGAAATGATGATTGAAGTATTAAAAAAAGGGAAGAAGAAGAGAAAGGGGAGGTGGGATCAACTATAAATAATAATAAATATTTTCTTGGTGAAAACCACCACGTAAACCTTAAAATGTGAACACCGCACAGCTTGAAAAAAAAGTTGCTGCGGCGGCGGCGGCGGACTTCCCAAAGGGTCGCCCAACATTTGGTGGCCTTGGGGGCCTGGACATAAACAGCCTCTCCGCGACGGTTTGGCCACCATGCTACATGCAACACGGTGGCATAGGGCCCATCTTTTGTGTTAATCGCATGGCTTGACCTTCTGCTTGAGTAATATTAAGTAAAGTGAAGTTTTGTGCATAAGAATGGCCCTTGGAACAATGTCCTCTCTAATGCTGAGTGCTTCTTCAACCCCATTCATAACCTTCCATTCAGGCTCTTCTCTCGCTAAACTCACCCTCCCCCTCTCATTTCTCAGCTCTAAGTTCAATCGCCATCAACAATCCTTCAATTTCAAATCAATAGACAATAGTAACGTTCATTAATAGGCTATTTAAAAAAAATTATAACTTCTTTTAAAATTTTTAAAAAATTTTCTAAACACCAGACTGGTCCATTGTTTCTCATTACACTTCCTTGTCCAATTCTCATTTCAAAATAAACGCCCGTCTTAAAAGATATCCGGAACTTTCTCCCAGTCGTGGTTGGCTCGGCACTCCCAGTAGCTCCCCTTGTAGCGCCAGTAGTCTTGACCAGACAATGGGTGCTTCACTTGTTCAAACCAAAGTGGGGAATATGTAATGCCATCCGTCTCCCGCTGCCGACGCGCAGCACGCTGCTTCTCTTCCACGCGGTGCTTGTCATCAGCTGCGTCATCGTACCGGCCTTCCTCCATGGCCCGCTGATCGGGTCGGAATCTCGTATCCGTGCCTGCCAGCCATGGGATTAACCGGTTGGGGAGATCATTCAGCGTGATGGCAAACGCAGTCAAATTGAATGGCGCCTTGGGTCGTGGATTAACCTTCCACAACAAAACCCGGTTACTCTTCTCCCCAAGATCGCCAGCCTTACCGTTGCTGACCAACTCGGCCTCCTTGCTCGCAAGCTTCTTGCCGAAAATCTTATCGTTCCAGCGACCACCCACAATCCACTGCGGATTCTCTGCCTTGTCAAATACAGTACCACGCACCTCATAGGCTCCATCGCTGCGCCAGCCACGAGCCTTAAACTTCAACGTGCACTTATATCCGTTTGTATAGTTAACAATTTCCATATCACCGTAGTTATCAACAACAGGGCTTCCCGTAATAATACCCACAACCGATGACGTCACCTTGCGGAACGAGTAAACTTCCTCTTCCGCAACGCCGTCTCCCCTGTTAGGACGCAAGGTAATGTACCACAGACCAAGAGGGTTAATGTCGAAACTGCGCCCATAAAACTTGCTCTTCACATTACTGGCTCCGTAAAAGTCCCAGCGAGGAGACTCGGCCATTAAAGCACCAATGGGGGGGTGGTGGCTGACCTGCTCTGAAAACATCCGGTATCCACGATCGGGGCGAGCATACTCAAAAGTCTCACCTAAAAGAGGGTTGAACGGTTTGGCAACACGTTCGGTGGTGGACGAGTATGAGGATGCCGCAAAGGCAGCAATGTAGGCCATACGCTCACCGGCGTCATGGACAGCAGCTGCTGCCTTGTCAAGCAGGTAGGTATATTCCATATCCTCGGCAGAGCGCTGTAAAAGATTGGTACATTCGTTGAAAGATACTGGCAGCGTCATACGAGTCATATCCTTACCAATGAGATTCTTAAGAACACCCCACAAACTAATCTTGGGTCGGTCATCACCGTCCATCTTAAGACGCTTGCGAGGACCATCCTCATATCCGGCAAAAGAGTTGTCCTTGACAATAACTTCAAGTTTCTGGCGTTGCAGGTCAGTCAAGTTGTAAGTATCTTCATTTTCTAAAATACTGGGGGCCACGCTGGAAGGAGGGGGAGTGGTCTTTTCCTCCGCCTGGGGTGGTGCATGGGCTGATGCAGCTGTAGCGGGTACTTCGGCTGGTGTAGTGGCCTCACCTGCAACAATGGGTGCAGCTACGCCGACTGCCGTACCAAGTTCGGGCTCGATAGCCTTTTCCTGTGTAGTAGGTTGCTGTTGAATCTGGGGTTGGGTTGCAAGCATTGGAGTGTATTGTTGTTGTGGAATTGGAGCAATTGGAGCAGGGTGGAGAGGTTGGGAAGGATGAACAGCAGCAGGTTCAATATTTGTACTTGGATGGGTTTCCCTTAGCTGAGCATGTTCCTTCTGCAGATCATGTTTTAGTTCAGGCTGGCCCCTCTGTGAAACCTTGTTGTAAATTGACATAACGTTGGGCGGCTGAGGTTCTTCAATATATCCCTCATCCCCGCTACCTAAAGCGTCAAAAAATTCGTCCTCGAGCTCGGACTCAGACTCAGATTCAATTTCAACTGTTTGAAGCTTGTTGTTGAGGTCATCCAGGTTGAGTTTTGTGCTATCCACTGGGATTAGTGTAGCAGCTGCGGCAGCAGCAGCTTGTGCTGCCACCGATTCATCAACATGTGTAGTCGTTTTGCTAACAGGTGCATTGGTGCCGTTTTCGCTTTGTATGACCGTCTCACTCTCAGGATAAATGAAGGACTCACGGCGCGGCTTGTAAACAATACTGGTTCTATGAGACAAAAGGCCTGTTCCAACTGCGGTGCCACCAGCAACCTCGCGAAGAACCTTATTTGCTTGGCGCTTCTTTTGGATGGCTTTGTGAAGCTCTTCTTGAACTTTGGCCTTTTCAACTTCAAGCTCATGGATAGACTTTGTCCAAAGATCTTGGAGTTGATTGCTGCGCTCGAGCTTGGTAGTATAATACAACTCGCGGTTGTTGACGTGGGAGGTGTACTGGTTAACTAGAGTTGTTGTCATATTCAAAGCCTGCTCAAGAGTAGAAATGCCCGTTTTAAGCTCATCTGTATTAAGAGTTCCGCTGTTTATGCTCTCAGATAAAGAGTTCAAAACTTTTTGGACACTATCTAGAGCAACAGCAATTGAATCAGAAGCAGAAGCAATTTCGGCAGTATAAGGAGGCTCTTCGCGGTTTAAAAAGTCATTTTCATCATCGTCATCGTCGTCATCGTAGTCGTCTTCAAACTGGTCGAGGTCCTTGTCGTGCTGCTGGTCAATACTAGAACCTCTTTCATGTTGCTCCATGGCCACATTGTTCATATGGACAAGGCGAGCTACATTGTGGCTGTGGGATGAGGCATCATCGCTAAGAACAGAGGTTGGGCGGGTGCCAATAGATTGAGTAGAGTTGGTGGCCTTGTGGGACAAGACTTTCTGGGCCTGCTGCGGAGACAGCTGAGCATCGGAATGGGCGGTGGACCCATTGCCGACCGAATTAATAGAATTGGTTCGGTTGTTTTGATATTTGCGTTGATTTTGCGACTTGATGCGGTCTTGATCCTTTGCGTATTGGATTGCATTGTTAAGGGCCCAAACCCATCTGTTCGTTTCAACAGGGTGGTTAGATTTAAGGTGGAACTTTACTGAAGTTCCGGAAAGAACTTCAAACTGGAGCTTTTCGCTCGAGTCTAGGTGTAGACGCGCATTTCGCATGTTTATTGAGCCGCGGCAGGCATTGGCTGTATCATCTTGGCGCTTATAGTAGCTCAAGACGCCATTTTCAAGAACAAACCATCTCAACTTGTAGCCGCTAGTAAAGTTTGTCCACTTTTTTAAGAACCCCTTCATTGTAGGAGGAGGGCCCAGCAAGGAGGGGTGGTCTGCTGAAGATGCCGCAGACGCGTCGTCTGCGCCGCCCTGCTTCTTTTCCAGAGCCTTTTGGTTGCGGCTCTTCAAGAGAGCGGGGTTGATTGAGTTTGATTGTAAAACAACTTGCTGTGATTTTGTGCTTTGCTTCAAGAGTCGGCGGATGGTGTCATCTTTTGTGAGGTCGATTGGGAGAACTCCTTTAGAGTTTCGAAGCAGCGGATCGCCACCGTGGGACAAAATGAATTCCACCATGGGGATATTGCGAGCACGGACGGCGTCGTGCAACACGGTGGTGCCTGTGTCGGGGTTTTGTCCGTTAATGTCCAGAAGGGCATTTGCGCGGGGGTTAGCCAGGATTTTTTCCAGAGTTTTAATGTCGCTTCGTGTAAACGCCTGTTTCATGCGGGTAGCAATCTTTTCCAGGAATTGGGCGCGCACCACCTGCATGGCTTCGGCAAGTTCCGGAGTCCGAGCAACCTCGACGGGCTGCTTGCCGTCGTTGTTTGTGAGCATGTCGTTGATTTTCTCATCAAAGGAAAGAAGGTACATGACTACATCTGAGCGGCCAAACTTTGCGGCAATGTGGAGCGGGGTATTGCCTGTGTGTGGTTCCGGGGCGTTGATATCGAACGCGGGAGCATCCGGGAACTTGAGGAGAAGATGGCGAATCATTTCCAGCGAGGCGACCTGGACGGCGGCGTGGAGGATGTAAATGTCGTTTGGTCCGAGGGGGCCTTGGGATTTGTTGAGTTTTATAATGGCAGCATTTTGATCAATGAGGGCATCGACATCAGGTTTTGAGTTTGCTTGAAAGGCCTGGATAAGCTTGAGAAGCAAGATGTTGACTTCAAGATTCTCTAGTTGCGCGTGTTAGTAGAAGGGTTGTTGGGATGGCAATGCTAATTCAGAGGGGAATGTGTAAGGCGTATCTGATGATGAAGATGATGGGCGGACGTACCATTGGCTTCAGTTGCAACCTTGGGCGAGTTGTTCTGGGTGCTCATTTTGAGGAGAATTGAGAAACAACACCAGCTGGTGGTATATCACAGAATTGAATACTTGAGAGAAAAAAAGATAGGTAATATATATAGATCTTTTTTTTAAAAAAATTATATATATATTTTTACAAAAAAAGCGGAAAAGAGGGGATTATGAAGAAAAGTCGAAATTAGAAAAAAAAAAAAGTCTCACAGTCCTTTAATTATTTTTTTATATTTGATATAAAAAATTTAAATCACGCTGTGTGGGCAGCTGCCCGCTTGCAAATGTTTAATTAATCGGCACAGCTGGCATCAAAAACTTAAATTTCCCAAAGTGGCCGGGTTCGCGAAGCACGCGCGCTTTGAGCCTCCCCTAACCTCCGCCCTTCCGCCCATCAGATCAGCCAATGGCCGCTACGCACTTGCTAAGAAAAAAAATTTTAAAAAAAAAAAGGCTGACTTTCTGACTTTCAGTGTTTTTTTGTGGTTCCTCCATACAGAAACTTCCGAGCTTTCCATTATCTTTTGAATCTCTGACTGGTTAAATAAAGGAGGAATATAAAAAAATCACAGCTGAATAGTTGCTTTAGTTTCTTTAAAGTCAAGTTTTTTCATCTCTTTTCTAATCGCTGGATTATAATATACATACACTCGAAATGTCATCGCTACTTTCCTCAAAGATCACCCTTTCCGCCCGTCTCGTGGCATCAAAGCCCTCGGTCGTCAAGGCCATCGCTACCGCCTCTTACGCCACTGACGCTTCCGCCTCAAACACCCCCTCCCAGTCTAGTAGCATCACCAGCTTCCTTAACCGTGTCAAGCGTGTCACCGAGAAGCGCTCAGAAGAGGGCCATAAGCCTAATGCCGATATCCTCGCCAAGGTCGCCATCAAGGGAAAACCTCAAAACAGAGAGCAAAGACCTTTCAAGCGACAAAACAACGCTTCAGAAGATAGACCCAACTACAGAAACAACAGAAACAACAGAAACAACAACAATAACGATAAGGACGGGGCTCAGGCAAGACCTTTTAGAAATAACAAGTTCAACAGATTCAACAAAGATAAGCCCCAAGCTAACAGCAACAAACAAGAAACCTACTCTTTCAAGCCATCACAGCCTAGAAACCCCAAGTCTAACTCCTTCAGAGGCATCGAGTCCGAGCACGTCGATCTTCACGTTTCTTCCGAAGGAAGCACTCTCTTCAACAAAAACTCCTCCTACAACTCGCAAAGAAGAAACAATGGCCCCCGCTCAAACTACCCTGTGCGCTTTGGCGGCCGTCCTCGCCAGTCTTCTCCCGGCTCAAAGTCTGCCCAACCTCTCAAGCGTCTTCCTCGCAGAAACGCCACCCCCGGCACTGGCAAACTCCGCACCCTCACCCCTGAAGAGGCCATCATCTCTGTCAAGAAGGAGATCCATGGATCCCAGCTCGGCAGCACCATTGCTGTTCCCGCAGTCACCTCTGCCACCCTTGCCCCTTACCTCCCCACCGTCGGTGTTTCCCCCGAGTCCCGTGCATGGCTCGCTATTCACCGCGCTTTGACCGATGCTGCCGACCAAGAGCAGGCTCTTAAGACAATTGTCGAGTCCACCTTTAAGGGTTCCCTTAAGGGCTACCAGATTGATGGAACCTCTTCTGACGTTGCTTCTCCGATTGTTCCCATTTTGAATGCAAACCCTACCTTTTCTCCTGAAGTCAAGAACCTTCTTTTGTCTCTTGCCTCCGGTGAGTCTGCTCTCTCATCTCTGAGAAATTAAAGAAGATAAAGAAGGAAAAAAAGTTTATCTTATTATCTGTTTATTAATGTTTATATATAATGGCTTTTTCCATATTCCATACCTTGTATCTTTATTTTGTAAATAATTTCACGTTAGCTTGTATTTTTGTTTGTTTTTTTCAACCTTAATCAGTCAAAATACTCAATCCTCTTGTGTATATTTTTCACCCTAACCCTCTACTATGGATGTGCTGTCAAAACCCACACCTTACCATATCCCAACCCTTTCATCTCCATTAAAATACAAAAAGCACCCAACTGCACCCTCCCATATAACAAGCTTCCCTCAGCATTATAACAATGTATGATGAATGGATATACCAAACAGACAGCTTCCAGACCCAACCGCAGCCTCAACCAGCTCCCGTGGTAATAGCCCCCTCTTCGCCACATCTCGACCGGCCCAAAACTAGAAAACGAGGCAAGTCGTTACTCCAATCTGTAGCGATTGATGGTAATGTATGGACCGAAAACAACCCTGCTCCACCTCCAAAAAGCTCTCCCATGCCAATTCTAACAGACATAGACATACAAAAGTCACTCTCACAAGCGTGATTACTCTCCGCCTGAACCGGATATCCCCTTGAGACGCAGAAACTCGACTTCTTTTCTTATAAACCTGGTTCTGCCACAGCCTACCCTTCCTCCGCTCACTCTCTCATATCCCTTTACAAAACAAGAACGAGAAAAGCTTGAAAATCAACTATCTCTTTCCCATAAACCCTCTAATGACTTGGTCCCCTTGTCAACAATCTCACCGGTAAACCCGACGTCGACCCTAGATGAAATAGACGTTGCCAATAACCTCCAGTATTTCGCATTCCGGGAAATTACAAAAATACACCTACACTCATGCTCCCAAATGCTTGCGCAATCTTCAATTGTCCTCAAATTTGTGTCTAAACTTGACTCTGGATTCTCCAGTGTCGAAAAGGAAACTAACAGCATCCAAGAAACTTGCAATGCTCTCCTAGCTGAACAACATAAACTTTCGACTTTATCTGAAGAAATTGATAAAAACTTAAACATCTTTAACAACCTCGAAATCATTACCCGGAAACTAAACACCCCTGGAGCAGACTTTGTCACTCGACCCTCCTTCTCTGAGCTCTTGGACCATCTTGACGAGGGCTTGCTTTACGTGGAACAGCACAAAAATTTTAAAGACATTGAGCGCTACCAGCAGCGATTCCGACACTGCATGACCCGAGCTCTCAGTTTGATTCAAGTCTATTTTCAAAACACTCTAAAATATCTCTCAAACGAGATTTTGGAAAAAACATCTAAAATCACCGATGTTGGAAACGCCCACCTGGTTCTCTTGTACTCCAAGTTTGAGTCCGAGTCGCCAAGTTTGCTAAAACTAACCACAGAAATTTCAAAAAGAATGGTGAACCACTCAGAGTATGAAGGCCTGCTAAACGACTGTATTAAATCATATTTTGCTACAAGACAGAGACTCTTGTGGCCCAGAATTAGCCAAGTTTTGGATGAAGCAACAAAAGAACCTTGCGACACTGTACAGTTCACCCGCTCCTTGCTTACTTTCTACAGAGAATTGTGTGCGCAAGAGTTTGAGCTTTTCAAAAAGATCTTCTATCATAGTGAACCTGCTTTTGTCGAGTGGTATACGGATATTTGCAGCTCCTTGTATGATGCTGTGCGCCAAAGAATCATTAGAGAAGTCGATATCGGTTTACTCTGTGAATTGGCTTCTCTCTTGCTCAATTACAAGGAAGAAGAAGAAGACCAAGAAAGAGAAAATGAATACGAAGAAAACCAAAAACGGTCTCGCCGTGACAGTAACCTTCTATCCCCAGTTTCGAGCAAGCTCGACCCATTAGCTGCAGAACAACCCGCCCGTTTTACAATCAGCTACTTTGAGCTCTTCAAGCCTATATTACAAGACGTTCAAGCAAGGTTACTATTCCGAGCTCAAGCATATGTTGAACAAGAAATTGTTCGACACGTACCTACAGAAGAAGACCTCCATGGTCTCAGCGGTCGCAGAAAAAAATCAAAGCAAAACTCCTCAGCTGCCAAGTCCAGCGAGTTTGACGTTGATAATATTTTCTCTGCCTGGTACCCTCCCATGCGTAAGGCCATTGCGCTTCTCTCCCAAATTAACCAGCTCGTCAACTCAACGACCTTTGACGACTTGGCTCACCGTATTGTCCATGAATGCTTGGTTTCATTACAAGCTGCTCATACCCTTGCCGTTAGTCGTCTTGGGAAACTCGAGGCTGACCTGTTTCTAATCAAGCATTTGCTGATTCTAGGAAACCAAATCACCGAGTTTGACATTGAATATGTTCCTTCGGATGTGCACTTTGACTTTAGTGGTATTTCCGAAGTTATTTCCTTGTTAAGAAATGGGGGCGTTACCTTGGATCGAGCCAATCTTTTGAACCTGGCGAAAATTTCAGTCCCTAAGGTCGTCAACAATATGTTCGATGCTAAGGAGGAACTCTACGCAAAGCTTCGCAACACCATCCATAGCTTTACTGAAGAGGCTGTTAAAATCATCATTGAGCCAATTACCAGGCCCGAGTGCACTCCTGAAACCGCCCTCGCCGATACACGGCAGCTCAGAGAAAATGCAGCCATGGAGTTACCAAAACTGCGAAAGCTCATGCTAGATAATTATCTGGATGACATAAGAACCGTGGATATTCTGATTGACTCTATCCAAGACCTGGTGATCCAGTCTTATGAAGAGTACCACGATAAGATTATTTCCGAGGCCGCTAAAATCAGCAAGGAATCAGGCAAAGACGAAACTGATGTTATTGACGGTTTAATGGAAGTAGAGGGTCTCATGGCATGGTTTGGCGACATTATTGGTTCACTTCATAGAGAGAAGCTCATAAGCTCAGAAGATTCGGTCCAAAACCGTTCTCCTAGCCCTACGGTTTCTGAAAATTAAATAGTAGTAGTAGAGTCTTTTTTAGAGAAGAAGAAAAAAAAAACAGTTCTAATTAAAATGTCAAAATGTATTTATTTCTCATCCTCAGGCACAAAGGTGTTTTTGGCCAAAAGTCTGTTGAGCTCCGACTTAATGTACTCAACTCGATTCTCATCCACCAAAAGATGTGTATCATCAAGCTCCTGAAAAACGACTGTTAAAACTAAAGGTCCTTCATAAATCTTGATGTCAACTTACTTGGATGATTACTCCATGAGTCTTGGTATCAATGTGGAGAATAAGGGCGCGGATAGATGGATCACTGTATTCAACAGTCAGAATTTGAGATTAAAAATAAATTGTAGCCCATACCATTCAATCAAGACACCTTATAAAAGTTAGAAAACGTGCGTGGTTTTTAAAAATATCTGTAAAACTAACCTTTAATAGCACTAGGCATTCTGATAATCTCCCTTTACCTGTGTGGTGATGGCGGGAGTAGAAAAATAAAGCTCAGGCCGTTCTCAGACTTTAATTTTTTTTTCAAAAGAAAAACCGTGGTATAAATTATACATACGTTGATTATTTAACTATTATAAAATCCATACAAATGACAGTATAATGGAACTTGCTTATCCACCAAACATTTACTCCTCATTCTTAAAATCTAGACACACACAACTATCTAAACATTACTATACCTTGATATTAAAATGACTGAAACTAAAGCAATTAATGAAAATGACAACAATGAAGATACCTCTGTAACAGCGAATTCTGATTCTAGTGACAATGTTTCAAACCATTCTGAAGAAACAGCTTCAGCAGATAAAGCAACACCGCCTTCTTCAGAAAGTCAACAAGGCGAAACAGACAGCACTAAAGAAGCAAAAGATAACGAAGATAACCTATCGGTCGATAGTTCATCATCGCCTAATAACCAAGAAAACAATCCGGACTCTCCTTCAACACCAAGTAGTCAAACCGTAGAGCATGAAAATGCAAACAAAGAATCTCCAGCACAACTGGACAAGACAGGAACTGAAGAAACACAATCTTCAATCGTCCCTACAACAACCCAATCTACTGCAAGTGGTACCAGTGAAAAAGGAGAATCCAGTGCCAGCGAAGAAGAGGAAAGCGAAGAAGACAGTGAAAACGATACCGAAGACGACACTGAGGCTGATAGCGATGACAACAGTGATAGTGATGATGATGGGATTGAAGTTGAACCCCGATTAAAATATTCTCGCATAACTACACTTCCAAAACCAGTATTCAATACTGACCCTGTTTCTGCCTGCATTTTATCGGAGACGTTTATTGCTGTTGCCACACATGGTGGCTTTGTCCATATCTACAAACCAGACCTAGTAACCTCTATCCGATCCTACCGCGCACATCAAGCCTCGGTTTTTGACTTGGCTACAGACGGCTATTATGTTGGCTCAGCATCAATGGACGGAACTGTTGTAATCGGGTCCGTGACCGACCAAAAAGACATCCAGGCGTTTGACTTTCATCGTCCAGTACATACTCTTGCCTTGGACCCACATTATAAATCATCCAAAATATTTATTTCCGGGGGAATGGCGGGCGATGTCATTGTTTCTGAACGTGGATGGCTTAATGGCCGCTCAGATACCGTCATACAGCACTCGGACGATCCCGTAACTGCTGTATATTGGATAGAAAGTCTGATTATATGCATGGACGAGTCGGGAATTAATGTTTATGGCCAAAATTCGCGTGAAAAGCTGCTACATATTGACCGACCAAAAGACTCCCCACGAGCCGATATTTACAAGCCACGGTTATGCTCTCCAGAATCTAACCGTATTTACATTGCTTGGGTCGATCGAATTTGGAACTTGAAAATATCTCCCGAGTCGGCGTTAGCTGGACATAAGACGAAAAAGGATTTTTTTAAATCCTCTTTAATTTCATCCGGCGCGTCTATGATTTTGCCATCTAGCTCTTCTATTCTTTCTGCGAACCAGGATCCTCAGATTATTATCGAGTCTATTATTCAAATTGACTCTTTGGTAGCCGGAATCTCTCCCTTTGGACAAGATACACTCATGATATTGAGTTATAAACCCGTCAGTGCTGATGACCAAACATCAAACGTCAGACGGGAAGCCCCTCCACCAGAACTTCGTCTTATTGATTTGAGTTCCGGTGAAGAGGTGTATGCAGATGAACTTTCCCTAAAGGGATACGAAAGACTGGGGCTTAATGATTATCATCTTTTACAATACTCGGATGCATCGTGTATAAAGTACTTTATAATAAGTGCAAAAGATGGTGTTGTTGCAGTGGAACGCACACTGAGTGATCGTATCAATTGGCTTCTTGAACACAAATCTTACCAGGAAGCTTGGGACATTTCTGCTAACGTCAAAACTCCTGAAGAACGTTTAAATATTGGCGTCGAATGGGTCGAATCTCTTCTTAATGACGAAAAATGGGAAGAATCTGCAGATACTCTCAAAAAGGTGATTGATGGCCTTTTGGAATGTGATATACCTATATCAGATACCTTTATTAATTCTGCTGATACTTCTTCGACACTGCAAGGACAACCTACAGATAACACACTTAAACGTACATCAACACTCCCAGAGCTCACTGGATATAAGAAAATCGCACAAGAAAACTGGAATCGTTGGGGATTCATATTTTTTAAAGCTGGCCACTCTTCTGAGATTGCAACTGTACTTCCTACAACATCAGAATTGCAAGTAGATCACAAAGTCTATGAACAAATCCTAGCTTTTTTCATCGACCATGATATGGTTGACGAGATTTTGAAGTACATAAAGCTCTGGCCTTGTGACCTCTATGATGCTAACACTGTCAAATTCAGATTGGAATTTCTCATAAAAGATGATTATGAGCTTTCTTCAACCCAGAAAAAGAATTTACAAAAATCTTTAGCAGATTTGTACATTGCTTCAGGAGATCCTGCATCAGCTGTTAATCATCTTTTAGCTCTACATGATGAATCAGTACTTGACTTAGTTTCTAAATACCATTTATTGCCTACCATCAAGGATAAAATTCCTGATCTGCTTACAGTATCTTTAGCTGATGATACATTGGCAAGTGCCCCATTACCAATTATTCGCAACCAAGTTTCTAAGGCCATTTCAATTGTTGTCAAAGCTCGCAATGAAGTCATCCCCGAAGAGATTGTTTCCCAGATAATGAATCGAAATCTTCCAATTATCGCCTTTCTATACCTGGAACAGCTTACACTCTCAGATAGTTTTGCTAGCCAGTCTTTTGGTGACCTGCAAGTGTCTCTCTACGCTGAGTTTGATCGACCAAAGTTGATGAGTTTTTTGCAAAAGCATAATAATTACAACCTTGAGAAGGCCTCCACTGTATGCGAAAAGCGAAACTATATACCAGAGCTCGTGTACATATTAGGAAAGATTGGTCAAAATAAACAAGCTCTGAAGCTTGTTATTGAAAAACTCAAAGACCCTGAACAAGCAATTGATTTTGCTAAGGCACAAAAGGACCCGGAGCTCTGGGACGATTTAATTAACTATTGTTTAGACAGACCTGAGTTTATTCGCGTGCTTCTCAAGCGGGCATCTGGGTTTGTGGATCCAATCAAAGTACTAAACAAAATTCCTAATGGAATGCAAATACCAGGAATACGGAGCTCCATAATGCACATATTTTCTGAGTACGACCTGGTTCTCTCGCTGAACAGGGGAATTTTGGAGATTGTTCAAAAAGAAGCACAAGCCAAGGCGAGGACCTTATTTTCTTTGCGGTCACGCGGCGTTTCTGTCGATTTATTTCCAGACACTAGTCAAACTGCACTGGATGAGAAGGCATCAAGCTCCACGACTGTCCCAGAGCTTGATTTTACAGGTTCTATTGTTATTAAACCTGACGGAACTCTTATTAATGAAGTCCAGCTTTTTGGAGATGATGAAATCCAACACTTATGGCCTCAGCGATCAGTATCACCTGTGTACAATCTTGACGTTAACCGAACTGTATCCCAAAAAATCAAACATTTGGCATATATTAAAAAGATGCTACAGTCCCAGTTGAGTTAGGTTCGTTCTAATACAATAAAATGTAACTAGTTTCGTTTAATTTAAAACAAAAATTTATACAATAAAAATGATATATTGATACAAAAAAATTGATATAACTATTATTCTAATCAATGGTTACAGTCCTATACAGATATATTTCTAAAAGTTTAGTAGTCGGCTGAAATCCATGAACCGCCACAAGGACATGATTTCACAAACATCAGCTCCCAAGTTTGTTGAGATGATGAGCGCTGAGATTTCCATGTAGTCAACTCACCACATCGTGAGCAACGAGCACGAGTACCGCCACTATTTGCAAATGCAAACGGAGCATTTGAGATTTCCTTTTTCATGACAACGTCAATCTCAATACCATGGCGAAGCTCCTTCATATGTGGATGAACCGGACGGATTTTCTTTGATCCGTCATAGTTACTGAAATCTTTGACTGAGGGTAGAAACACGCTATTATTGGAGGCAGTGCTATTTGCCGAAGCACTGGGCCCCTTGCTTTCATCGGTCTCTGCGGAACCATTGCTTGAAGGCGAAGATTGGTTTTCGGTTTTGTCGAGCAATAAATTACTCTCCTCTTCCTCGTCATTGTCGTCGTTAAGACCCAACCATGAAACATCATAGTAGTAAAGCCAAGCCGCATTCATAGTTGTTTTATCCAATTTGGAAAAAAGACTAACGATTCGGTTCACCACCATTGCAAGTTCTTTGGGCGGACTTACTGAAAGAAAGACAGAATCTTCAATAACTATGCGATTTTTCATTTTAGGAATGATTTTTTCCATCAAACTATTAGTTTCGCGAAGAATCGCTTCAAAATGTGTAATGTTTATTGGCGAGTTAGCTTGAATAATGCTTACTATTTGCTTGGATGCACGCTGGGAAGCACTATCTGGTGCTTTGCTACCTTCTTCAATCATCTGCTTTAAATTATCTTGGATATTGCGAAAAAAGCGTAAAGTAAGACATAAAAATGCTCTAGGAAGACGTGATAGCAGCAGAGACATTGCAACGGAGTTTTTGTTTTGAAAATATTCATAGTACTTGTCTACAGGTTCCAGTGATGCCAAGTACAGATCCTGAAAAATAAAAACAAAAAGATCCACAATGTATCGGATAATGCCCACAATAGGCTCTATACATTTTTCTCTTTCTTCATAGTCACTTGCGTCAAATGGCGTGTTCTGTTGTTCGTGCATCTGCTTTTGATTTTTAGAGATTTGTGTCAGCTGTTGGGTTGTCATAAAAATGGCGATAAAAACTGTTCGGATAGATTGTGTTGCCCAGCTTACACGTGCCATAGGTGATCTTTTCCAGCCTTTCGATGTACCAAGGACAGTTTGTAATGTAAACATTTTACTGAAAAGTTGCTGTAAAAGCTCCTTATAATCTCCTTCTTTAAGAATCAAGTTATCAAGAGGGAAATTAATGGCTCGGTATGATTCAAGAATTAATATGTGAATGAATTCGTCAGCCAATTTTGGCGAGACTCGTTTAAGGTCTTCTTCAACAAGCTTCATGACAACGTACAAATCATCTGTATGATGATTTGCAGTAATAGCCATGGCGTGTCGGACCGCGAGGGTAACGGCTGCAAGAGTCAGATATAGTGGTTTTTTATAAGACTTGTCTGGCTGCTTAGGTGGTACTAATAGCTTTAGATTTCTAGCATAGGATATTCGAATCTCATTATTTTGAGTAAGATATAGGGCCGAGCAGGTATTATGGGATACACAAATGTCGGTAATGGGTTCAGGTAAATCTAAAAACTGAAACCCAGATAGCATAATTGTTTGCATAGATGCTGAGGTAGGTGGGAGCTTCGAGTATTGTGTTCGAAATCTGAGATCTGTGGTTCCATCCGAAAAAGAGACGTTAAAAATGGTATCATAATTAGAAGAGCCTATAGAAATGGCGAGTTTGGGGTATAATGATAAGTCATCAGTAACAAAGAGAGTAGCTGTTTCTGTGCCCACTAAATCGCCACCCCCATAGTCTGAGCGTGATGATAACGAAGCAAAGGGTTTAAGAATAGGTGGCTTGTATTTGATTAAAAAGTATTTTTGTATAATGGTGCTTGTTTTGTTGGTAAAGGCCACACGAAGTTCCACTTCTGCTCCCCGAAAATTCTGAGGCCCGGATGGCATGAGATGAATATGACTCAACGTTAACGATGGGTTGAGGGCGGGGATAAGTTTTTGGCGTAATATTCTCTGTATTTTAAGAGTAGAGAGTTGATTTGAGCCTGATTTTAGCTGGGATTTTATGCCACTTGCGGCGGCAGCAGCAGCGGTGAGCGCTGGCCATTCGACGAAAATTCGATAAAAGTAAATGCACTCTGTTTCCGAAGAGTAGGCAGAAAGAATGACACTTCCATCGGCAGTGCTTGAAAACGATGCATGCGAAAACACGACTGATTCCCTTGTCATGCTATCTCTGTCTGCACTACAAGAAAACTCATAGTACTTGGTATCAGAAACACCTTGTGTAAACAGTCTAACCATACCGCGTCGAGTAAAGGCAATGCAGGAGTGCTTATTTAAAGGAACAAGAGGCCCAGGCATAGGCATGCTGTAGGAAGAAATATCGGCAATGTAGCTGGATCCTCCAAGTGCTGAACGGTCTAAAGTATATACGAACTTCTGAACGTGATTTTGAACTACTGGGGGGTTAAAGATCGAGATGTTGTGATTAGATTTTTGGTCAAACCATTTAAAACCAATAATCTTGTTCATTTCGGCTGGGCCAGCATTGCTTTCAGGTGGGGATGACTGAAAAATTCGATTCATAACACCGAGTTCTGTATAAGATTGCATGTATATATTTAGCGTGCCATGCTCATCGGCAACGGCAAGGTCTGTGCCAGAGGAAGACCATGAAAGATGGGGGATATCTATAACTTGGCCTGATGGTGCAGTTGGATATATCTTAAAGGGTTTACTGAACCCCCAGGATTCGCCATCTAAACATACAAGATTCGTGATGTGGACCACAGATTTGTCAACAACGTGAGCTATGGTACCAGTCCGGGGAGCCCAAGCAATACGGTTGTTACACCCTGTGCGCAGCTGATTTCCGAGATGGGACTGAAAATAGGGAGCTGCACCCATCTTAGATGTGAATTTTGGTTGGTTTTACAAAAAAAAGTATTTGTGGTGGGAGTGGTGGTGGTGATGGGGGGATGGTAAAAATTAGAGGTTTTTTTATTTTTTTTTTTTTTTAGACAATACACAACGATCAATATTCCTTTACTTAAAACTCCGAGAAATGCAGCATCGCATAATAAATATTCACAGATACAACGACGATATTTTAGAAAAAAAAATATACCTTTATCATGAGACGGAAAATATAGTTTAGTTTACAAACTTTTACGAAAACGAGAGGTTTTCGCGTTTTTCTTTTGTCATAGAAATCCATATTATTTTGTTATATAACACGTGATTGAAAATGTCTGTTTCTGAAAAATTGCTTCAGTTATATCTTTATTTAAAAAAACTATTTCAACTAATAAGTATTTCAAACTTTTTTTTACAGTTCATCTTTTGATGACGAGTCAGAATCTTGTGGATTGTACTGAGCACATGCAGCCGGTGAAGTACCATAAATGAAGTACTCACAGCGTTCTGGCTCGGTGACTTGGATAAGGGCGGTTTCCTTGCCACAGGTTAGCGAGACAGTAGCCCGACGAATAGGTCCGCTCCAACACTTGGCGCCTTTTTCAAAGTTAAGAATCAGCGCTCCGTCTTCAGATTTTTCATCAACAGAAACATTCTCAAAGTTTCCAAGATTGACACTAGAGTTGTCCTTGGTGGACTTTTGGGAAGCCTTTCCGTAGAAGCAAATCTCGTAAACATACTCCCCAAGGTTGGAAGAAACGCAGGTATCTTTGAGAGCACGAAGAATATCTCCTGGACCATGCTCGGTATCCAAGCTTTTGCGCGCGTTTTCCAATTGTATTTCTGTTTCAGACAGAGATATTTTGGTGCTGGAAACACTGTTGCGTTGCTTTGTGAGCTCAGAACTAGCATTTATATCCGTGGGGACACTTTCAGGCTGAGACGTGGAAGAAGCTTCGCCATTATCAGGGATAATGCTGTACTCCACAAGTAATTTTCTGACCTTGCTGACCAAATTGGAAAATTGGAAAAATGATAAATCAAAATTTGGCTTAAAAGAGTGTTGTGTTTGTTGGGGAGCAGGAGGTGTGTATGTCTTCAGAGACTCAATGATATTGGGAATGGCGCTCAGCTTTTCGGGGCTGACAACGTGAGCTTGAGAAGCTTCAGGGCTATTACCCTTGAACTCTTCAAATGATCGAATAGCATGTTTGACAGCAGGATCATTAAAGTTAGGGTTGTAGTCACCCTTCATTTGCTCCAAGACTGAAGAAAGTTGAGAAACTTGTCCTGAAAGAGAAGCAATTTCAGCTTCAAACTTCTTGTATTCGTCCAACAAAAACTCCAAAGAAGCTTGAGCATCATCAATTACTTTAGGCTTGGGGACAGCGTTTGCAGCAATGCGCTCTGCCTCTCTGGCCTCCACCAGCTTAAGTTCGGCCTCTTTTTGTGAAAGCTGGAGTTTGAGCTCTTCCACCTTTTTTTCTTTTGTCGCAATTTCCTTTCTTAAACTTTCGCGAATAGATTGAGCCTTTTTTATCAGCTTTTGTCTGTTCTCTGACGCTGCTTTAAGAAGTGCCTCCCTTGCTTTCTTCTTTGCAATATACGCCTTATGAATTTCCACACATCTGTTCTCACACTTAGGGGTCAAACCTGACTCTGATAAACCTGCCTCATCGGAGCCATCGCAGCAAATTTCGTAGTCGCAAATTCCATCGTTGACACGAGACGAAGGAAGTTTTCCTGGAATGTGACCTTCATTTCTGCAGTAAAAAACGTTGCCAGGACAAGCTGCTGTGCCGGGTTCATCTGAGCCATCAGGACAATCGCAAATATCGTCATTGATTTGAGAAAATGAAAGCACAATTTCGGGGTTACCTAAACATGCCCACTTTCCATTCTCATCAGGCTGGTACTTCTGGAGATCTAAAGGAAATGTTAGAGATGGTATCCAATAAGTAATAAAACACAAACTTCAAGTTACCTTCTACAGAAACACCTCTAACTTCAATTGTTGGCTTTGAAGCCGCAACAGAGTTTGCCAGTAGCAGAATTACCGACAATCCAATATATTTCATAGTCAAGAATTGAAATGTTGCGGGTTATGCGTGTTTAAAATGTTATTGAAAACCAAAAAAAGGGAAGGCAAAAAAAAAAATGACAAGTGGAGATTTAGTTTTGGTTTTTCACTCCTCTCCCAAACCCTATCATAAAATAAACTAGCACTGTTATTCTTTTTACTCCGTATTTTAATTAATTTATTTTTTTAAAAAGACCTTCAGATTTAACTGTACGATTTATCTCTAAATATCCTTTTTACATCATAATTTCAAATGGCAACCTTAGAAAAATACTATGAACCATTGGAATCGACCTCTCAGGTTACAAAACTCCATTCTCAGCAGGCATTTGTCCTTCACCCTCTCCCCCTTCTTAATATATCGGATTACTACACGCGTAGCAAAACTCTTTCACAACCACGTAAGTATTACAAGAAAACCTATGAAAGAGCTTATATTAACATGAAGCAGTGATCGGAGGCCTTTTAGGATTTCGCAATTACAAACAGGTTACAGTTTTTGTTTCATTTGAGCTTTTACTGGACGACAGCAACAAAGTTGATGAGAGTTATTTAAGGAAGAAGCTGGATCTCTGTACGTTTTTTTATTATCTGAGATGATTTACACATTCTTATTGTACTTCTTTAAAACTAACAATATCTTTTCTCCAGATTCTCAGACATTTCCTCAGTATGAACTGGTAGCATGGTTTCATGTTTTGCCTAAGGGGCTAATGCGACCAGTTCAGCTGTCGCAAATGATACACGAACAGCTTGCTGAAATACTAGGAACTAACCCGGCATTATTAGTTGTTGGTCCACAGGATATCGCCACTTATGACAAGAAATCTGAAATTAAGTCCAAGAGTTCACCAGAAGAGCCTAGCATATCGGTTTCTAAATCCAAGAAAAACAGGCGACGCCACTCGCAAATATCCACAGATGGTGATTTCAAAATGGAAGAACTTGAGGATGGTGATTCCTCTGATTTTAACATTGATGTTGAAGATAACCAGACAGATACAGATTTACCCCTGGCTGCTTTCGAAGCAATAACAAAAGATCGTCGCCTTGAGTTCTTATCCATGGGCCAGGTGCTGATTGAAACCAGTCAAGCGGAACGCATAGCAGTAGACGATATTGTGAAAGGGGCCAAGGATTCAGATAACATTGATCTTTCAGATTCCCTAAGTAATCAGCAAGGTGCTATTAGGATGCTTCACCAACGGTTGAGAGTTGTTCGAGATTATATTCTGACAGTTCAAGCAGCAAAACAACAACAAGAAGCTATTTCAAAAGGATTACAGCCGCCCTTGGTCACTTCCAGAGAACTTAACTCAACCGATTACCAACTGATCAGACAGATTAATGCATTTGTAAGCGAGCTTACACGACAGCAAGAATCCGAATTAGATTCCATGATTCAAAAACAAGAAAGGGATGTCATCATGGCTGCTCTACTAGCTACAGTAACAAAGGCTGAATTTACAAAGCTTGATACTAATACTGTTTGGGCATCATATAGATCGTTTTCAAACCACGCACCTAGTACTGATGGATATAAATCTTAATAAGTCGAGCTAATGAAACTTTTAAGGAGATTTCTTGTTACATTTTAGTGAGTTTCTATTTCAATCAACACTTTTTTATTGTAGATAGCGGACTTGATTGATCATTGATAGCTTTTGATTATCCCGTACGATTTTGTTACAAAGTAACAAATGTAACATTTCGATCTAGTAACGTCTTTCAAAAAAGGCCTAGCTTGTGGGATTTGTTATGTAATCAAAATAACGACCTCAAAGTAGAACGAAAGTCATTGAAAACAGTTTGGAAAGTTTGCAAAAATGAATAAGGACAAAAATAATTTAATTATATATGGTCTAATGTAGTAATTAAAATGGTTTTTTATCCAAAAAAAAATGCCCTTGGATTATTAAAACTGTTCGACTAATAGACTCAAATCGATCATTTGTATATAGCCGAACTCACAAACTCCTATTAACACGAGCGAAATGCCCATTGAAACTGAAAAGCCAGCGATACTGAATCCCCATAGAAAAGTCAACAAAATCGCTAAAGGAAGTGCTTGAAAATAATAGAAAAATAGGTTCAAGTACCCGGTAATATGTGAACGTCCTAAACCTCGAAGAATGCCACTTAGCACAGCAGAAGGAGCATCAGCGAAAGCCATAAATGCTAGAGAACTTGCAGATTGAATAAACAAGTTTTTGACTTCAATATCATCGGAAAAGATAGATACTATGATATATCTCCCAAAATATATGAAAGCACTAATAGCCAATCCAACAAAAATGCTAATGATTAAAGAGCAGTTTTTAACCACTTTAACATTTTTAGAAGACGCAGCAGTAATGTAACAGGAAATGCGGTGTGAGGAAATTATACTAACTGCTAAAGATATTTGATAAAATGTGGATGATGTTGCAAAAATGATTGATTGAGTGGCAACCTCCACGGTACCTAATAACGATGCGCAAAAAATAAAAACTTCAAATGCAAATATTTCCATTTCAACCATGACAAGATTGGTAAAAGAAAGTTTAATCATTGAACCCCAGTCTTTGAATAAGTTTCCAGAAAAACTAACCCATTTTTTGAAACCACATGAATACCAAGAATACCCAAATAGCAAAAAAGCCATAAGCCATTGTGTGATAGAAATTGCGATTGCCGATCCAATGTAACCAACACTTACACCTGGATACCATACCAAAATATAAGTTAGCGCCAGATTAATAGGTGCACAGATAAATAAGATGTTGCTGGAAAGATGATGCATTCCTTGGGCTTGGACCAGTCGTTTCCCGCATTCAAAGCAAATGTACCCAGGAATACCAATCAAAGCCACACGGAGATATTCGGCAGCCAGGTAAGAAATAAAAGGATCATCTTTGGGCGAGATAAAGGAAAACAGTGGTTTTGAGTAATACCATAGAATTCCAATGGGGAAATAACAGACCAGAATCATTAAAATGCATTTGTATACGTATTCGCCTACAAGTTTAAAGTTGCGTGAATGGAAAGCGTCGGCGCATAATACATCTAGACATGTAGCCAATCCTTGAATAAAAGCCATGCCTGTGATGTTAGCCATCATCGAAGCCAGCGATACGGCAGCCAGGTAGGATTTACCCAAATGACCTACAAAGAAAATGGATGCAATGGTGAGGGTGTTTTGTAGTAAAAGAGTCAAGATCAATGGACCAGCACTGATCAAGATGGATTTGATTTCCATGATATAAGTTACCGCGAGGGCTTTAGAATCGGTGCGGAAAAACCTGGCGGTAGATTCGCTGTCTGAGATTGAATCGCAGTCAGACTCGTCTGGTACAATGTTTGCAAAGATATTAGGTGGCGAGGGGAATGGTGATTTTTGGCGTGACCGAGAAGATTTTTCCCGTACTAATATTCTTTGCTCAGATGTTTGTAATGGTGATGCTGGGTTTTGAGTAAATATCAGGACATTTTCTTCCGGAGTAGAGTGTAATGGCGTTTCGCGGTTGATACAAGTGGAATCGTCTATTAAAGATTGGTCTATTGATCCATAGTCAGTAACGCTGAGAGTATTGCCGGTTGATTGTAGTAGTGCTTTTAGTACTGGAGACTTATTGGTATTTTTCATTTTTTCGAGTACTTTATTGGTAAAGCTTTCTGTTTTTTACCCTTTTTTTTTAAAAAAAAATAAATAACGAGGATAAGGCCCAACCTTTATATGATGTGAACCAAAACAGAGCAACTTTTTATTTTTTATTTTTTTGGGTACACCGGCCCAGTTCGATCTAGTTCACGCCGCACGTCTCAACGCGGAATGAGCTCGCGTGACAACATTGTAACTAATGGGGATTACTCCATGAGTTATTTCAAAGAGATCGGAGAAAGATGAGTGGTGGGAACAAAAAATAAATAATTTCAAATCTGGGAAAAAATCCATAAACAGGGAATCCATTAGTTTTGCGTAATCGAGGGGGGCTTCCCCCTCCAATTGAATGCGCAAACTATGCTCCTTTTTTATGTGATTTGCGTAAATCGGGAGCAAATATCTTAATTACAGAACGGGTTTTTTGTAACGAGCGACTGTAATAACGTTAAAGTTTTGTTTTCAGTAGTAGAAACCAACGTCGCCCGAATTAAGCTAAAGGGTCAGTTATTGAGAAGTTTACCCCCAAGATTCGCAAAAGATGTAGATGAGCATGTGGATTACGTGAAATCATAATATATATAATAAGATGATTTTTATCATTTAGAAACCTCTACGCTGTTTTTTCTTTATTTAACTGGTGGTAAAAATGACTTGGTCTTTCATCGCGGTCGTTTGTCCATAGTCCAATTTCCCCCATCGTTTTGGATTACGTAATTTGCGGTAAAGCAGATCGCTAAAGTTTTGTCCGCTTTTTGTGTGCCAATTTACTAACAAATTTACCATGGGCCCGATTTCTTGCCTTAAAAAAACGGTAGAGGTGGTTTTTCTAGCCCAGCCTTTTTGGAAATCAAACCGTTGTTACAACAATCTTGGCTCCATTTTTTGTAAAACGTATTGACTATCTGCCTGACTGGAAAACCAAGGGAAGATTATAAGTGACGATTAATTTTTTTTAAAACTAACCTTCTTAATGATAAACTAATTTACTGTTGATAAATTAACGTGGACTCCAGACTGGTTGTAAAACTGGTACAGTTTCTCTATTTTTGAGGTACAGATCTATCATAACCAGCCATGATTCACCAACTGAAAGTAACAAGTAACATATTTAGCTTTTCAAATTAATTAAATGTGTACGAGTTGTTAAATGTTATTAAAAATATCAACTTGAATGAATCTTCAAAAAAAAACGTTTGTTCAAGGCTCAATTATCTCAACACCCTGGCGAGATCTTGCTTCTTCTACTAATTTATCCCAATCCACATACTGAATATAAATGTATTCAGATAGAGAAATAAGGAAGAGGGAGACACCCATAGACATCCAAAAGCCTTCCACGCCCAGTCCACATTTGAATCCCAAGAAAACCCCGAGGGGAAGACCTTGGAAATAGAGATAGAATAAGTTGCAGTATCCCCCTATGTTGGGTCGACCAAACCCACGCAAAATTCCACCGACCATAGCTGAGGCCGAATCAACACAACCCAGTAATGCAATTACCGGAATTACCTTTGAACACATTGCAATAACATCAGGGTTTTGTGAAAAAGCAGGGCCTATATAGTTTCTAAGAGAATATAAGGCTAAGGAATCTATTAAGCCAATGACGATGCTAATAATAAGACCAGCTTTTTTAGCAATGCGACCACTGTCGGGTAATGAAGCACCGATGAAGTTTGCAACGCGATTAGATGCAATAATACTGAGAGAGAAGGGGATCTGGTATACAAATGTCGCTACCACAGAGACAATGGATTGGGTAGCTAGTTGTGTGGTGCCTAAAACAGAGGCACAAAAAGTGAGGATTTCAAAGGCAAAAAACTCAGCCTCAATCATTACAACACCTGGAATAGCAAGACTAATCATGGGACCCCAATTTTGAAAAACATTCCGCGAAAGGCCACCCCAGCACTTCATTCCATCCACAAATCGAACATAAGCCAAGAGGAGAATGGCCATGAGCCACTGTGTCGTGGCAACCGAAATAGCAGCACCAATATACCCAAAACCAAATGTGCGAGACCATACCAGAAAATAGGTTAATATCATATTGAAAGGAGCGCAAAAAAATAAAACAAATGACGAAGCACCGTAGATTTTTTGGGCCTGGACAAAACGTTTACCACACTCAAAGCATGTAAAGCCGGGAATACCCCATAACGCAACTTTGAGATAGGAGGATGCCAAAGCGGCGACAGCAGGATCATCTTTAGGAACAATATATGTCAACAGGGGCTCTGAAAACAGCCACAAGAGACCAATGGGAGAGAAGAACACGAGAGTCATGACGATACATTTCTGTAAGTACTCTCCCACAAGAGTGTACTGTTTGGCACCGTAAGACTGGGGGCATAGAGTATCCAAACAGGTGGCCATTCCTTGAATAAATCCTATTCCAGTGATACTAATTGTCATAGATCCGAGGGAAACCGCGGCAAGATATGACTTTCCCAAATGCCCCACAAAAAACACCGAGGAGGCAGTGAGGGTGCTCTGCAAAAGAAAAGTGAAAACCAAAGGACCAGCATTGGCTAAAATGTACTTGCATTCGTTAACGAGAGATGTAGAAATCTCGTTGTTATCCACAGCTTCATCCCAGGCTTTAGCTATTTCAACGATGCTTTCAGTTTCGGAGTCCATGACGTCATCAACCGCACCATAGGACTCATCATCCAAGGATAGCGTATTTGGATCTTGGGTTGTAAGGGAGGTATCATGGCTAGCTTTTAAGGGGTGGTGAGGATTAAAAGATGGTGAGTGTCTTTTGATAAGGGCTTCCTCTTCGGCAGCCAGTTTATAGGCGACATCATGTTTCACTATGAAATGGTTGTCTGGATGGTTTGGACTGCGGGCGTTGACGTTGTTGAATGAAGGTGAAGAGTTGAGAGCCTCTGAAAAAACTGGCTGCCCCCCGAATATGACATTTGCCGTAGCAGCTGACTGGGAAAATGCATGATGGATTTGAATGTCTATTGTATTATTGGTCTTTTTTTGAGATGGAGATTTCATTTTTTTTTTTCCCCCGTTGAATAATATTATAATAATGATATAAATCTCGGGGTCTTAATCCAAGCGAAAGGTGTAGTTTTTATATGGATTTTTCTCTTGGTGTCCGTTTAATTATTTGTTTCGGCAATCTACAGCGCAGTAGCCCAAGTTAGCTCGATCTGGACATAGCCGCGCGAATTTGTACATTCCTTCTCTAGACAAACTATGACTCTCTCAGCTTTAAATACAAACCAGGTGCGCCAGCTGAAAAAAGTTACATAATGTACTTCTTTTTTTGGGGAGGAGGGGAGGGTTTCCTGTACTACTTCAACGAGTATTAAACAGGAGCGGGAAGGGGGAGGGAGGCTTGTAATCTGTTATATCAGTACCGTAATTGGGTACAGAGCCGTACTAAAAACCTTAATGCTACTACTACCAACTCTCGCCTTGGTTTGCCAATAGTGAACAAATAGTCACAGTCCTTAATTTTTATACGGAAAATGGCACTGATCCGGAAGCTATCAGGAGAATATCATAGCGAAATGTTCTTGTAATATACTATCTATACTATCTACCAGTATCCGGTTTAATATGATTCCGATGATAAGTGAAGAAAAGCAGTTCTTTGGGTTAGAGCACCAGCTTCTTTTTTCCCCTCCCCTTTCGGGCTTTGTTATTGTTATTATTTTCACAAGAAAAAGTCTCTGATATCTTAAACAGTTGAAAATATTGAAAATTAATACAAGGTCCTGATAGTCTTGAAACGTTCAACTTGGAGCATTATCAGACTTTTTTTAAGAAGTTTTTAACAGTGACTTTTGTGATATATCACCTTCACCTTTGAATCTGTTGGGATAGAGATTAACAGGTTAGGGTTAAGGAAATAAACGTTAATTAGATGAAAATTTATTATCTGTTTCACTCCTTACCGTTTATTGTTATTTCGGTGTAACCCTAGGCTGCTTCTTGCTCTTATCAAAACATAATAACTAACCAAGTCATTCAATTAGTCACTAGAGTTCTACACAAATCCTGACAGAATCCTCAGACGGAAGTGTGGATGCCAGGAATCATCCTGCAATTTTCAGCCTTTCCCTAAACAAATGTGACAAATACAACAGTATTACGTAGCACGTGACATTGGATGTTAGGGTTATATGATATTTGTGACTAACATTTTGTTAGTCACAAACTACGTACTACCATCAGATACTTCGAGAGGAAGAGCACATCCTAAGACCAGGGATTTATAACGTTGCTTTAATTCAATCATAATAGCCTCATTTTTAGAATAATACTGCATATTCAACTATGTATATGGTTTATCTAATTCCCCCCTTTTTTTTTAAAGTTAACTAGAAAAAAATTAAAAAATTAAAGGCCAATGTATCATAACTGTTCATTCGGAATATTCTGGGCTCGTTTTTATATTTCAATTCTTGGTAAATTAAAGAGGATTTAGCTATCCATTGTCTTTGGTTTTCGGTAATTCTAATAGTTGTAGTAACCCCCCCCCCCCCCCCCCAAAAAAAAAAAAAAAAAAAAAAAAAAAAAAAAAAAAAAAAACTTTTATACTCAAAAGTAAAATGTCTCGATCAAGTTATAACTCACATTAAATAATTTTTATCTCAAAGATGGTGGGAAGGTATATGTCTCGATTAAGGTATAAATCATTTTTTTTATAATCACAGAATTCCCAACAGACCTTACTTCTAGTATAATTGATTCAATTTAACCAGAAAGTGAAACTAAAGGTTCCTTATCAGACAAAAAATTATCATGTAACTCTAACTTTAAATAATTTCATGGAGACTTTTAAACCTATTAATCAGTGGACAATATTTACAGATGCTTTTGGTCTACAAAATAACAAAACTTTTGATTAATCTAAATGTATACCATAGTTCATATTGTACAGTTAGATCTTTTATAGATCCTTTTTATTGTTTATTTACAGCATGACAAATAATCTTAAAAAACTGAATTTAATTAAAGCTGTCCATGGTTATTTGCATCTTTATTTTCAACATAAATTTAAGGAACTTGCTTTTTCCACGATGGTTTTCTTGCTTGTCAATTCTAATCGATCTCTTAGCCTTATCCATATCGATACGATAAAAATGCATATATATACTTTTTTATAAAAAGTACGCCCCGCTCTTGGTATTTAATTGTCCAATGAGATCCTTTTGTTGCTCTTAAAACCTTTAAAATAACAAAAAAAAGAAAAAAACGTGGCCACCCTTTACCCCCCAAAAGCCTCTCATTTTGACATTTTTGTAGAAATACTGAGTCCCAGGTTAGGGTTTTGTAACAAAAAGAGTAACAGAATTGGTTTTTTTGTTAATTTTAAGCGTTTCCTCACTTTTATATATACTGGATAGGCTCTTATTCCCAGCGCAACAACAAGCCAAGTAATTAATTCAGGCAAATTGCAGTTCTACATGTATGTACCTTGAAAGTGTTCGGTGTTGACCCTTTACATTACAAGTACCTCAGCCTTTTCAGCCCTGTTACGGAAAATGAAAATGAAAATGCTACTGGAAATTTCAAATATCCTCTTGTTGTACTAACCATAACAAGACTTCAACATCTGTAATCCAACAAAAATCTCCCACTGTAGCAAAGCCGTTTACTATTTAGTTTTCATTTTTGATTTTATTTTAAATTTTTTTGTTTTTACAATATGAAATTTAACATAAAGTCAGACTGGTATCAAAAGAACTAATAAGTAGAAAATCTATAAATTTTTTCATGGTAACCTGTATATTCATAAACATAAGATACTTAGAATTGTTTTCTACAAAACTCATGAAGAACAAGAATCGCCAATCATCAGAAACAGTGCATTATTACCAAAAAATTGGAAATTTTATAGAAATCGAGGAAACACAATAGAAAACTTTTTTTCTTTTCTTTTTTTATATGCAATATATTCCTGTCGTTTTACCCCATTAGGGAATTTTTTCTATTACATTTTATATCTACTAAATTTTTTTCTTTTGATATATGTATATCAATTAAATAAACTTGACAGCTTTAGATGCCAGAAAGTTATACCATATTTTTATATAGGGTATAATTTAGACTAATGATCAGTAAAATGAAAAAGTACTCGAAAAGATCTTTTTTCTCCCAAATATATATAAATAGACTTGTTTCATTATGAGAAAAAAAATCGCTTTATTTCATTTTCACTTTTTTTTTCTTTGTTTAAAAAATTAACAACAATATTCAAATAGTATTAACACCAATAATGAAATCCATATCCTTTGAGAAAGATGGTGAAACTCATCCTACAATGAGTAATCTCGAACTCACTTCTTCAAAAAATGATATTGATAACTCTCATCTAGTGGCTATGGGTTACATCCCTGAAATGCGGAGAAAAATGAGCACTTGGTCTCTCCTCGGTGTGGGCTTTGGCATCACCAATTCCTGGCTGGCTTGTTCCATGTTTCTTGCCTATTCGATTTACAATGGAGGTCCATTAATGCCCATCTATGGAATCATTATTAGCGCTTTTTTTGGTCTATGTATTGGCATATCTCTTGGTGAACTTGCTTCAGCTTTCCCCACATCTAGTGGCCAGTATTTTTGGACCATGGTTTTGGCACCCAAAAAGTATGCCTCTTTCTTATCCTATTTGTGTGGCTGTCTTACCTGGGCCGGTGCAATTTTTTGCAACGCCGCAACTAGTATGATGGCGGCACAAATGATTCTCAGTATTCATGCTTTACTAGCCGGCCCAGACTTTGAAATCAAGAGTTGGATGATCTTCATTACATTCCAGCTTTGCAATGTTGTCAGTTTTTTGCTGAGTTGCATTGGGAAACTTATTCCCACTTATGCCAAATCGGCTCTTTATATTTCACTTCTAAGTTTTGTCGTCACTCTTATCGCTATTTTAAGCAAATCTTCTGGAACCTTCAACTCTGCCAAGTTTGTCTTTGTGGATTTCAATAATCAAACAGGATGGGCATCTTCTGCCATTGCCTTCATTGTTGGATTAAACAACCCTACTGCGGCGTTCGCGTGTTTAGATTCGGCAACCCATATGGCTGAAGAATGCTTTGAACCCGAAGTAATTATCCCCAAGGCCATTATGTTCACTGTAGCAATTGGGTTTGTAACTGCACTGAGCTACACCATCGGCATCTGTTTCTGCATCACAGATTTGGAAACTATCCTCACTTCCAATACTCAAATGCCTATTTTAGATATATTTTACATGGCTATGAAGAATAAAGGAGGAGCCGTTTTCCTTATGGTTATGTTGGTAATCTCTTTATTTTTTGCCTTCATTATGGTACAAGCATATGCTTCACGTATCACCTGGTCCTTCTGTCGCGACAATGGACTTCCCGGATCTCGCTACTGGAAGCAAACTCACCCACAGTTGGGCGTCCCAGTTAATGCAGGAATTATGGTTACTTTATGGACAGCCGCTTGCGGCTGCTTATATATTGCATCATCAGCAGGGTTTTCTTCGGTGGTTTCGGGAGCCGTAGTTTTCTTGATGCTGTCTTACATAATTCCTATTATTTGTATGCTTGTCCGAGGTCGTGACAGTTTCAAGCATGGGCCCTTTTGGCTCAACAGCGTGGGATATGCCGCCAATGTTATCACGATTCTATGGACCTTATTTTGTCTGGTATTTTTCTGTTTCCCCATCTACAAACCAATAACCAAAGACAACATGAACTACATTTCCGTCATTCTTGTTGGGTTCGTTGCATGGTCTATAATTTATTGGGTTCTTAGAGGCAAAAAGGTGTTCTCCAACGTCGAGGTTCACAGCAATGGGGTTGAGGAATTGGAAGGTGAGCCGACTAAGGTTGAAGTCATTGTTAGAGAAAAATCTCTTAGTGATAGCAGTATGATGTAAATGAAAAAATGAGTTGAGTTTTGGTTGAGTAATTTTTTTATAGCTTTTATATAAATTAGCAAGAATTGATTAAAAAAAAAAAGAAAAAACAAATTCTTATAAGCAAAAAGAAAATTATTAGAAAGTCCTAGATAAACGTAGCTTGGCCGATTAATGGAGTATGTCTTATCTTGATATGCATTGATAAGTCCTAACATCTTTAAAATTGTTATTAAAGGTCTATTTAAAAGTAAACAAAATTAAACATAAAACATAAAAACATTTAACAAAAACAATATTATAGATCTGAAGAAAAGAAACCAAAATTATCTCCTCTCTAAGAGACAATTTCCTCAATTCCTTGACGATCTTCAGCTTCTTGAACTAAAGCTTTCCAGTCAACTTTTTCAACATAGAAAAACTGGCAAATGTTGATGGAAAGAAGGGCAATAAAAATACCTAACCAGAAACCAGTCAAGCTTAAATCATACTTGAATGCAAGAACCATACCGAGAGGTAGGGCAACAATGTAGTAAAAAAAGAGGTTGAGATAACCACCAATGGCCTGGCGACCAAACCCTCTGAGAACACCACCAAGAACGGCGCCTGGGGCGTCTACAAACGTAGAGCACATAAATGGGATAATAGTATGTAAAAAGAGGGAGGTGACTTCGGGATCGTCAGAGAAGGCACTGGCGATACTGTTACGGAAAATGTACAAAGCAATTCCGTCAAAGATGCCAATACAGGCACCAGAAACAACAGCCACGTTTTTGGCGATCTTTGCATTTTCCGCCACAGAAGCACCAATAAAGTTGGCAATGCGATTTGAAGCCACAATACTGACAGCAAAGGGAATTTGGTAGAGGAAAGAGCAAGTTGTGATAAGAATGGACTGAGCGGCAAGCGGAGTGGTACCAAGGATAGATGCGCAGAATGTAAGGATTTCAAAAGCAAAGAACTCAGCTTCAATCATAATGACACCTGGAATAGCAAGCTTCATCATGGGGCCCCAGTTAGAAAATACGTTGAAAGAAAAGCCGTTCCAGCACTTCATGCCGTCAACAAAACGAACATAAAGGAACAGAAGAATAGCCATGAGCCATTGAGTAATGGCCACAGCAAGAGCAGCACCGACAAAACCAATGCCAATAACCGGTGACCAGACGAGATAGTAGTTGAGAGTGATGTTTATCGGAGCGCAGATAAACAGGACGTAAGTTGATGCAGTGAAGATTCCTTGTGCTTGGACAAAGCGTTTACCACACTCAAAAGCAATATAACCTGGAACACCTACCAAAACAACGCGGAGATAAGAAGCAGCGAGAGGAGCGAGAGAAGGATCGTCATGAGCAACAATAAGAACAAATAGCGGCTCTGCGTAAACCCAAAGAACGGCAAAAGGAGCAAACCAGGACGCAATCATAATGGCACATTTTTGAAAGTATTCACCGACAAGCTCGTAGTTACCGGCACCGTAGGCTTGAGCACAAAGAGTATCAAGACATGTGGCCAACCCTTGGATTAAAGCAAAACCTGTAATGTTTGCTGTCATAGATGCTAGTGAAACCGCAGCCAGCTCGGACTTGCCAAGATGACCGACGGTGAAAATAGATGCAACGGTAAGAGAGTTTTGAAGAATAAATGTCACAATCAAAGGGCCCGAACTCTGAAAAAGATACTTGATTTCGTTTGAGTAGCTTGTATTTGCCTGACCCTTTTCGACTGCTTCGTCCCATGCTTTGTTGATGGTAGCGACGCGGGTGAGAGTTGTTTCGAGGTTATTTTCGTCACTGGTCATGTTAGTGAATGCCTGGTCGAGGGCGCCATAGGACACTATCGACGGGTTTCTTGAACCTATAGGAGCATTGGCGGCGGCGGGAGTTAATGTGGAGTTTGAGCTAGTAAAAGATGTGCCCAAGAAGTTTTGGGGTTGTTGGTTCAGAAGATCTGCTTCCTCATTAGCCAAGATCTGTGCTTGGCGTGGAGAAACAATGAAGGGTCTACGAGGGCTAGTGCCTGATTCAATGTTTGTAAATGCTGGAGAGAGACTGAGCGCATCGGCAAAGGCGGAGCGGCCGACTGAACCGTAAACGATGTTACCCGAGGTGGGGGACTGTGAGAAGGCGTGGTTAGAGTATAGCACCTCTGAGGGTCTTCTTGCGTTTGCGATAGGGATAGAAGACATAGTTAAATATAGTACTACACTTCAGGTTAGGATATCTATATTTTGTATGAGGTGACCAAGTTGTTTGTTTTATAAAGAAAGAAAGGAAAGTATTTGCGATATCTTATAAAGAGAGAGAGAGAGAGGAAGGGGGGAAGAGAGAGAGAGTGAGTGAAGTAGAGGAAAGTAGCGGATGTTTATATATTTACTAACTATTTTGGTCCACCCCTAAAAGCTTGTAAACAGTCCTTTGTAGACCAAAAGGTTGATGAGGGACCTGAAGAGGTACTGGAACGCCAGCCGCATGCTCATAATAGGCGGTAAAATATAAAAAATTTTATTGCGTTGCGATTCTGCGCGGGAAAACCCAACAGGTGTGGCATCTTAAGTGATATTTAGAAAGTGCAACTTAAAAATACCCGCATCAACTTGCCCAAAACAAGCGGCAAAGAGTGTACCAGCCATTGGGACCCGAAAGAAGAGGGCAAAAAAAATTATTTTGTTGTTTTTTTGCTAGCGGCTATCTGATTGTTTAATCTAAAGGCATAAATCAAGAAAAAATAAAATAAAAAAAGAAATAAATAAATAAACGAAGAAGATTTTTCAAGATATGAAATATTATTTTTTTAAAAAAACTATCAAAGTCAAATGACTCCAGCAATGTTCAAATACCCACCAAAAATAATTAAACAGGTTAAATGCCATAGATATTACATAAACATTAATAATAACTGACTCATAGATACCGAGGTATTAAGAATTCTTCCATCCTCTCCACAAAACCTCCACAAAACCTCACCACCCTTTTTTTTTTTTTGATCTATCTCGCAATGCGTTTTTCCCCTTGCTCTCACCTAATATTTCCCATCCAGTACTGGCGATATGGACTACTTTTCTTCTCTCAATGCGTCTGCACTTGATCCAGACTCGCCCACCTTATTTGAGCTTATTTCCGCGCATGAGTTATCGGATCTAATTGGTCCTTCTCTGCGTTACATTCTGACACATTATGCTCAACGACACCCGCGATACCTTCTGCGGCTGGCCACGCGCTTCGACGAAATATACGCTGCCGCCACGGCAGCCGTAGAGTACCACCATCTCAAAAACTGGAACTCGACATTCACCGAAAAGTTCTATGGTGTCAAGCGTGTCCGCGTCCTTCCTTCCGCTGGGCAACTACCCCGTGCGCGCCACGCAGCCCCCATCATGGTCGACAATATGCGCAGACTGTCCCATACCCAAGTTTTATTATCAGTTGCTGCCGCAGTCTTAGGCCCCTATCTACGCGAGAAGATGGATGCCAAGTATGAATCACTCAAGGCTCGCGCGTTGGTATCTAACATGGACACAGAGTACGTACGCACCATGGGCGACGAGAATCTGACTCGGACCAAGAAATTCTTGTTTCTTCGTGATTACGTTTTTTACAAGGTGTATCCGGTATTAACAGCTACCCGGTCCGCCATTACTCTTCTCTTTTATCTTTCTTACATGTTCAACCGGACGTCGAGCGCACACTCGCTACTCGACTGGCTCCTAGGATTCAAATATAGCCGGATAAATGCCAATGACTATGATTTGGCGGACAAGCGTGCCGGTGTTCCCCCACCAGGGTTATCTTCTGGCCCGTCGGCACCATCTGATGATGACGACGATGGAACCCCCTTCCTGGGCCGTATAATTAACTTTATTACGACGCAGGCGGGTCGGCGACAGATACGTGGAGCAGCTCTAAGCGGATTATCATATGCACTCCCCACCGCCATGTTTTTGCTCAAGTTTTTGGAGTGGTGGTCAGCCTCAGATTTTGCCCACAAGCTTGCCGCCACTGGCGGTCGTCGCGGAATGCTTGAGGGCAACTTGCCGACGCCTTTGCCTAGCAGTCCAGAGGAATCAAAGGAGGAGCCAGATTCAGATGAGGAAAAGGAAGAAATTTTAGAAAAGACCGCAGTCAATCTTCCTCGCGAAACGTACTCAAAAATAGTCCGTGACTCAAAGCTGTGCCCACTGTGCGCGGAGCCAGTGACCAACGCAACAGCCATTGAAACTGGTGTAGTATTTTGTTACCCATGTATTTATAAACACCTCGAAAGTGCCAGCCCAGAAGAAGGTGGCCGATGTCCAGTGACTGGCACTAGACTGTTGCAATGCCGTTACAATGCAGATCGCGAAACGTGGGACATTGGAGGCTTACGACGGCTCATGATTTAAAAAAAAAATAGAAGAATAAAAAAAAGTATATTGTACATATATATACACAAAAAAATATTTCAAAAACTTTTTAAGGAACAATGCGTTCTAATGATTGACGTGAACGAGCCTCGTCGACCAGAGCCTGCCAGTCGACTTGTTGGACATAAAAAAATTCAGAAATGTCAATGCAAGAAAGAGCAACAAAAATACCACCCCAAAGCCCATTAAGCTTATAATTGTAGCGAAACGCTAAAAGCAAACCCAAAGGCATAGCGACAGCGTAGTAAAAAAACAAATTTAGATAGCCACCAATTGCCTGACGTCCAAAGCCTCGAAGTACACCTCCGAGCACTGCGCCAGGGGCATCCACCGTCGTGCAAAAAACCAAGACAATAAGCGAGTTTGCCACAAGAGCCACGACATCGGGGTCAGAAGAAAATGCAGTGCCGACATTGAAACGCAATGCGTAAAGAGCAGCAGAGTCAACAATGCCAAAAACAACGGCAGCGGCCAAGGCGACGTTTTTGGCAATGAGGGCGTTTTGAGGGAGAGCAGCGCCCACGAAATTCGCAATGCGGTTTGATGCAACAATGCTCATTGCAAAGGGGATTTGGTAAAGCAAAGAAGAAGTGGTGGCGAGAACGGATTGTGCTGCCAATGCAGTTGTTCCAAGACGGGAGGCAGCAAACGTCAAGATTTCAAAGGCCAAAAATTCAGCTTCAATCATAATAACACCAGGAACAGCGAGCTTAAACATAGTCCCCCAGTGCTTGAAGATTTGTCGAGAAAGACCACCCCAGCACTTGAGCCCGTCAATATAGCGAACGTAGAGGAAAAGGAGAATGGCCATGAGCCATTGGGTGATTGTAACGGCCAAAGGGGCACCAATGAACCCAAGACCAACGACTGGAGACCAAACAAGGTGGTAGTTTAAAAAAGCATTAATAGGCGCACAGATAAAGAGCACCAAAGTGGCAGCAAAGTAAATGCCTTGAGCCTGGACAAAGCGCTTGCCGCACTCGAAAGCAATATAACCGGGAACACCCACAAGTACAATGCGAAGGTATGAAGTTGCAAGGGGAGCCAAAGCGGGATCGTCGTGCGTGACTAAAAGACGGATGAGAGGCTCTGCATTAAGCCAGAGAATGCTAACGGGAGCAAAGCAGGCCATGACCATTAGGGTACATTTTTGGAAATACTCACCAACAAGGGCGTAATTTCCAGCACCATAGGCTTGAGCGCAAAGCGTGTCAAGACAAGTGGCCAGACCTTGAATCATGGCAAAGCCGGTGATGTTTGCCGTCATGGAGGCGAGGGACACGGCAGCCAGCTGCGTTTTGCCCAAATGGCCCACAGAGAAAATGGAAGCGACAGTAAGTGAGTACTGGAGCAAAAAGGTAATTACCAAAGGGCAAGAGTTGCAAATGAGGTATCTGATTTCCATTGCGTACGAGGTTTCAGCGCACCCTTCGTCGACCGCCTCATCCCAAGCCTTGGAAATGGCCATGACCTGTGCGGTTCCCGAGTCTTGTTCATCTTCCGAAAATTGTGTTTGAGGAGAGCTGGCCGATCCGTAAGTGTGTGAAGATGATGCTTCCTGGGATATCAAGGGGTCTGTTTCAGTGTTTTGTGAAATCAAGGTTTCTGAGGATATGGATTCGTGAATGTGTTCTGGGGCCTTATAAGGTTTATTTGAGTGATTTAGGATATCTGCTTCTTCTTGAGCTAGAAGGCGAGCTTGACGAGGGTTTACGACGAATGCATTATCTTCCATGTTTGAAGGAGGACTTAAAACTGGCGAGAGGTGGAGTGGATCAGCGAACGCTGAGCGGCCCACGGAGCCATAGACAATGTGGGCATTGCTGGGAGATTGTGAGAAGGCATGGTGAGAATGGGGCACATTTACCGGGGTTTTTGGGCTAGCAATTGGAATTGACATTTGAAAATACAAGGGGAAAGAGCAGTGTGAGACTTTTTTTTTTTCCTCTTTATTTTCCCAAGAATTCTTATATATAAGTAAAAAAAAAAAAAAAAGAACAAGAGAGGAAAAGAAGGTTATATTTATACGAACTTAGTTAGTCACAATGTAGGTGACTCTCCCCTCCTAAAAAGTACAAAAAGCTAATGGGATGGGCATGAGTAGGCGGTTTGGGAAAAGAAACAAAAAAAAAATTTTTGAACTCCAAAAAAAAAACGCCGCACATGCCGCAGACAAGCCACATTTACTGGATTGGGGCAGGCAGTTCGCCGAGAGTTGACTTACAGGGTTGCGAGCTTTGTTGCCGAGGTTAACCGCGGACACTGAGTGTAACATAAGTGTAACACAAGTGTAATAGATATTGTAACACAAATGTAACAAAACGCAACATAAATGTTACATGGCTGTCTCAAACTTGCAACTTTTTTTTTTTTGCAGTACCACCACTTTTTTTCTATCACCTTCCTTTTTTTGGCTCCTCCACCAAAAATAATAATAATAAAAATTATAATTAAACTAAAAATAACCAAAAAATAATCACAAACACCCCAATCAAAACACTCACTACCACCATCTCAACGACCAACATAAAGCCCTCCCCCAACATTCAGTCACTTATAAAATGAGTCTCGACAACGAGAAAGTGTCCGTCGTGATCCTTGGAGACGGCGGCGCAGGCAAGTCCTGCATTACTATGCGCCTCATTCGTTCAAAATGGGTCGACGAATATGATCCCACTATTGGTACGTATTGCTACAGCCAAGTTTCTTTATATATATTTTTCTAGAAGCCAAATAAGAATAATAATTTTTATTAAGGGTCCTTTTCCCCGGCCAACGACAACAACAACAACAGCAACAAACAAGCTTCTTTGTTCTCATGCACACCAAGAGATAACTAGCCAGTTGTTGAACAACCAATTTAAAAAACAAAATATATCAATACCCTTTTTGTTTTTTTTATATATATAATGAGGATTTAAAAAGGACTTGTATACTAATAACGTCAACTAGAGGACTCCTATACGACAACCCGTGTGGTGGACGGCAAACAGTATCGACTCGATGTCATTGATACGGCTGGCCAAGAGGAGTATCGCGACATGCTGGGCTCCCTCTTTTCCGCAGACTCAGCAATAGACGCGTACCTTCTTGTCTACGATATAAGCTCGCGTGCATCTCTCGACAACCTCGAGGTCTTTGACGAGCTAATTGAAAAGAATCTCGAGTCTGGTCTGCGGCCCCGAGGCGCACCTGCTCCAGTCAAAATGGTGGCTGGCAACAAGTGCGACTTGGCCGAGAGCCGCGCCATCTCGTCTGCCGAAGGCCGCGAGTGGGCCCAGGCTCACGGGTGCGGGTTCATGGAAACGTCGGCCAAGCTCATGGTCAACATTGAGGAGATTTTCGAGACCCTCATTCGCCAGGTCAACCGAAACAGAATAGAGGCCGCCGGTGGTCAGGTGCCCCCATTACCTGCTGAGGCTTCCGCCCAAAAGCAGCAACAACAAGCTGCCGCCGAAACCCAACCAACAAACAATATCCCCCGGCCTACCTCAGCAAATACAACAGCTGCTGCCCCCGTTTTGGCAGCAGATGGCCTTGGCGGTGCCGACGGAATAAGCAGTGGCTCGATTGCCCAAAAATCCGCCGGTGCTAATGGTTCGGCAGGCGGTGCTACTGCTAATTCTGCAAGTGCGGCTGGAACCACCATTGATGGCAGCGGCGCAGGCGCGGCGGCCGCAGGCAAGACTCCTGCGGCAACAGCTGCTACAAAACCTGCACCTGTGAGAGGAGCCGCTACCCGAGTCAATGAAAAGACTGCACCTGCGGATAATAAGGCTAGTGGATGTTGCATTATTTCGTAAGAAATGTATTTTGTCTTCTTTTTTTTTTTTTTTTGATTAAATTAACTTTTATATACAATTTTCTTTTATCATTATTTACAAAATTGGAACGGCATGGACTGTAAGTTGAACACAGTCAATATCAGATATAGTACTAGGAACAGATTCGCCAATGGCATACACTCGTGCACCAGGTTTTCCTGCAGTAGCATCAATGTCCAGTAACACGTTGGTAGCAATTTCCGGCGCATATGCAAACTGTGTCCCGTTAAACGGCTGCGACATAACAATGCATGTCACAGGATCCTGTGCAGAGTTCTTTCCAGCCTTCTCTTCTTGAGCATAACGATACTCAAGGTGCCTCAACGCCCAATAAGAAGTACTTTGTTGCTGTGCTCGTCGTAACATACTCTGCGTCCGCATCAGCCGGATGCTCATAGTGTCTGCTTGCGCCGCATCAAACATATACGCACTCTCCGTCTCTTTGTTTTTGTCTCGTAGTAACCTCGATCCTAACTGCCAGTGACAAACAACATCTTGGAAACGACGCAGAGGTGATGTCGCATGCATGTATGCATCGATACCCAAGGCTCTATGTGGTCGTTGTGCCACACCAAGACCGGCTGCTCGCATTAATGGCAATGTTTGTAATGATTCTTTGAGTGCAAGTTTGGGACCAATACCCTGATTGGAGCACTTCCATGGAGTGGCCTTCCAGTCATATGCCTTGTTGACAGCAGTCGTGGCACCAACAACACGAGCCTCTGCCGCGGCACTTTCAAGACGCAAGTCTTGTGTTCGGTACATTCCAGCAATGTCTCGTGCACTAGTGTACCGTGCTGCCGCATGATTGCACAGAATCATAAGCTCCGCAACAAGTTCTCTTGCCACACTTCGCTTGCTGTAAGACACAGAAACCTGGGAAATCACATCGTCTGCAGTTTCTGGGTTAAAAAGTATTTGTTTCGAAGGTGGGGGGAATGTGAGAACCGGTCGAGGCATGGCCATGCCAACAGCTCCGTTCTTAAAACGGATTTTGGAAAAGGCATTGGCTACACGCCACAAATTACGCAGATCAGTTATTGTCTTGTTGGGTGTCTTCGTATCTTGTCTTAAAAGTTCATCCACTTTGTCATAAGTGATTTGCTTAATGGCCCGCGTCATGCTGGCAATTACCTTGACGTTATCAATGTCAAAGGTTTGCGAAACGGGGTCAAACTCAACCATGAAGGTCATACACCGTTGAAGACCGCTACCTTCAACTAGACCTAATTTTTGGGTGAACCATGATGGGAACATGGGAATAATGGACTCAGGGTAATATGCTGTTGAAGTTTGGTTATATGCGTGACGCAAGAGTCCGTCAGCTCCACCGGGTCCCGCAACTTGCAACGCTGAAGACGGATCCGCAATGTGAATATAAACCTTCCATTTGGCTTTTGGGTTTTTGGGAACCTGAATTGATACACCGTCATCGATTTCGTGTGCACCAGCATCGTCAATACAATAAACTGTAAGGTTTTCAGGAAGCTGTTCTCGGACCGAGTCAAGACGATCAGGAAGATTCTTTTTTAAATCAGTAGGCTCATGGAACTTTGCAAGACGTGCCGCTCCCATTTCTATTGTTTTGAGCTTAGATTTTAGGCGCACTGGATCATCGCGAGGCCCAAATATTCCAAGCTTTTGCAAGTAATGGAAAGCGTAACCTTCGTCCACGATAGGAGCCTCCAGCTCGCGTATTGGGGTTTGTTCTGGAACAACTTTGTTTGCTATTTGCGCAAGCGCACGATAATGGTCAAGATGCTTTAAAAAAAGTTCGACGACCGACCGAGTCGCGTTGGAAGCACCGTAAATATCACCCGTTGCAAAACGACGAATAAGCTTTATGATGCTCCGATTGGTTTTTTGGGTCGATGTGTTTTGAGAAGAGTCTGTTGCCATAACTTTGTCAATGTATGATTTATCGTGAAACTCTGCATCAATAAAATTCTTCATGATATCGGGGGCTTGATTAAGAATATTTTCAGCATACTTAGATGTGACTTGCGACGGAGTCTCCTTAATTTCTACTACCCTGCTGGAAGGTTGAGGTTGTGTATCTCGAGTCAATGCACGAGAAAGCACTTGAGAAGATAGGTTAGCAATAATAAAATTCATAGCCTTGATGGCTTTGTTTTGCTCATTTTCTTCTGAAAAGGGTATCAGTGTAAGAGTATTGGGTGTAAGTCTGTCATTATTGTCAAAAAGCACCTTGTCGCCAAACCGTGAATTGATTGCAGTATAGACAGCATATAATATGTCGACGTGAACACGGCGACGCGCGCCTTCAAGATCGTGAGGTGGGAACTGAGCTTTGAGTACAGAGTAGTTGTGTTTGGAAGAAGATTTTTCAATGTTGGAGCTGATGGTATAGGCGACCTCAAAAAGAGAAACGTTGATGGGATCTGCCGAGTCTTGGAGCTCGTCAAACATGGCTTCAAGTTCAAGTTCAACTCGGCTGACGACACGTTGAGAGCGTGTGATGAAAGAACGGATGCGGGGACAAATGGCGTTTTTAAACCGGTTTGTCACGGTAACGACTGGGTTATTTGGGTCTTCAGAGTTGATAACCCTAATGAGAGATGCAAGAACACCGGGCTTGTTGCCAGGAACAGTCACAAAGCGAGGGATTTTAAATACAAAGCTTCGGCCACTGCCGGTATAATATGACACGCTACCTTGATGATCCACAACAGCATAATCGTGCACGGTTACGAAATCAGGAACTTGGACAATAACACCAAGATCACCTGAGCGGGTTTCAATTAAGTCACCTTCGACGGCACGATCTAGGTACATTTGCTGGTCAATGAACTGGTGAGATACGGACGATTTATGATCAGCTAGGCCATCTGGATCGGAGAATATAAGCGACTGGACAATCTTTGGATCATCGTTGCCGACCGTTTCTTTAAACAGGTTCTGACGATGACGAATGTCGGCGATAATGTCATTGTAAGAACGGGCGCTGTGGCGAGACTCTGAATCGCTAACAGTTTTTTGTGAAGTTGGGATAGAGCTTATGTATCTGGAGGTGGACGGTCCAAAAGCTTTTCGGCAAGCAAAAGTCCTCGGTATCTTTTGAAATCGTCTAAGCATTTATGGTTAAGGCCGTCTGTTTAAAGTCTATGTATGGCCCCTCTACAGTTTGAAATTTTTTTATTTTTTTTGGTGGTTTGAATGAAATCTGGAAAACACCCGTTTTGGGAAAAGCATAGAAATATCACATGATTTGACGTAATTTCTTTGAAAGTTAACGGCATCATCACTATTTACAATTTAACACCTAAAAAACCAATTCATTAAAAAATTTTTCTTCACTTTTCACCTAAGAAGCTGGTAGTATAATTTAGTTCTTGTAGTAGTACCACTTGTCATCACCAACGGGCTCAGTAGGAGTGTAAACAGCGCCGTCGGTAGCAAGCTTAGTAGCCTCAGCGGGGTTGAAACCCTTGGAGCCCTCGAGGGTAGAGTTAGTGTTGTCGTAGTTAGCCTTGGGGTTGGCGCCAGTGAGGAGACCATCCTTCCAGGCCTTGTGGCAGTGCTCAATGACCTCGAGGGAGAACTCAGCTTCCTTAGCCTCACCGTTGAAAGCAAACTCGTTGGAAGGCTTGCCATCGGGGCGCTTGTAGTCACGGAACCAGTGACGGGTGGCAGCAATGAGACCAGGAAGGTGCTCCTCAACATCAGCAAGAGTGTCGAGCTTCTCAGCAAGAGGATCGGTAACGTCAATGGCAAGAATCTTCCAGTCAGTCTCACCCTCATCAATCAGAGCAACAAGACCGAGGACCTTGACCTGCTTGACCTGGCCAATGTAGCCAACCTGCTCGCCAATTTCGCAAACGTCAATTGGGTCGCCATCACCGTTGCAGGAGGTGTTGGGGTCCACAAAGGTGGGGTCCTCCCAAGTTTGGGGGATGGCACCGTAGTTGTGAATGTAACCCTTGTAGGGGAAAAGGTTGCGAACGTAGCGGAGCTTGCCCTTCTTGGTGTCCTGGACAATAGGGTTAAAGGGGAACTTGGAAGACATCTCAAGCTTGGCGTTGGACCAACGGGGGACCTCGACAACCATGTTGAAAATACGCTTGTCGGTAACACCCTCGGGCTTAAGGGGAATGTCGTGAACAGACGAGATGACCTTGCCAGAGGCATCGCGAATGTAGACCTTGTATTCGAGGGTATCGGGCTTGCCGACGTGGACAGAGGTGTAAGAGGACATTGTTCTGATATGGGATGTGAGGGAAGATTTGATGGTTGTTTGGGCAAAATGAAGAAGACGCGCGTGGGTACGGGACATCGCTGGGTATTTATAGGTGGGTGAGCCTGGGGTGTGGGAGAGGAAGCTGGGGTGGTTGCTGGGGGGGGGTGGTGGTGGGTGTGCTGCAATGGCAATGTATGGCTGGGCGATGGGCAAGATTAGGGTTAGGGTTAGGGTGAAAAATATGGCGGCAAGCTGTGGCTGGGGGCGACGGGGGGGGGGTTTGGGGGGGGGGGGGGGCTTTCTAGATTATTTTATTAGAGCAAGGATGGCGAAGTGATGTAATATGAGTTTGAGAACTTTGACTGGACAGTTTTGATAACTTTGAACCGAAACGTTTATTCTTATTTATTTATATACTCTTATGAAAAAAAAAGTTGGGTTTGAAGTTTTTCTCTACAACACTTTCAATCAGTGCGTGATCAAGGGTTTTATATATATGCCTACTTAGCGGGGAATCGACCCCGGCTGGGACACGGAGCAGGGAGGGTAATTTCCCGCTGCGGAGAAGCTTCAGGCTTGAAAAAAAATAAAAATATAGGCAGAGCTCGTAGATGCAGACCGAGGAAGCTTCGTTTTTACAGGAAAAACAAAAACCTCCCGAAGTCCCTCCGGTGACTGAGTCCCGGCAAACAGCACAACCAAGCACGAAAGACCCGGCCACCTTAGGTGAGGGAAGGGGAGACTCTCCTTCGGGTCTTTAGAAGCTATACTGTATTATTTGTAAATAATAGCGGACACTCTGGCATTATTGCTGACACCCTCGCTTTCCTCCTCTCCGTTTGCCCGTCGTCCTAGCCTGGTGGTTTGTGGATTGCCGCCGGCACTGGCACTCTCAGCTCGTCGACTTTTCAGCCACTCAGCCACTCCCGCTGGCCCGTAGATTGGCACACCCACAACTCCATGGGCCACCTGTCACTATGGCTCTGCTGGAAAAAAAAAAAAGTAGCCCAAACAGGGTAATTGGCAGCTTGTAGAAGAACTTCCCCAAGCATCTTTTGTGGCGTTGGATGGCATGATTGGCTGAGATTTTCACATTCAAGTAGGGTAATAAACATTTCTATCTCAAAGATCTATATCATGGCTGATGACTATGTCACACTAACAAATTACGTGCTCGCTAAGATACCTCGTCTGGATAGACCCCGAACAAGTCTCATGAAGTTTTCATGTAGCTTTCTCGGGCAGTGGCTTCTGCGCATACGCCAACAGCATCTGTGCGGCCGGATACCCATCTGCAGATGGCACGCGTGTTTGCGCTTTAAACAAGTCGTACTCTTGCGCAGTCAGCCCGCCAAACGCTCGGAAAAGAGAATCGCTGTAGTACATGCACAGAAACTCAGCTAGCTGCCCTACCTGGCCGCCCCAGCTACGCGGTAACGTTATCAGCGACTGGGACACGCCCGTAAACCCGGCCGAATACAGTCGCTGCGCTACTTTGTTGCTTGGGTATGGGTCTAGAGATCGAGCCTCTAAACTAGCCCGCAACCGAGACCACCAGTACTCGTCGGCAGGCGTGCCATTGATAATAGCGTAGTCAGAAACCACTATTTCAACGTACCCGCCCGGTCGCAAAACTCGGTAAATCTCCCCCAGCACATCCTCCCACTCATCCTGCCGCACAAAGTACCACAGAGACTTGGCACTTACCACGTCAAACGTATTGTCGTCAAAGGGCATTTGAGTCAGCGAATGGCCTACACATGGAATGTAGTTTGCAGGACCAGTCGGTTCAGCAGCCTCAGTCTGTGGTGTTGGGAACAGTAAGTACATTAAGGGGGGATCATCCTCGTTAACATCGTCATTATTACAATCACCCCCACAAGAAGCCAGCTGTGGAGAAGCTGTTTTGGGTGAGTCTTGGGGAGACTGCAACTTTGGTGTCCCCGACCTTGGAGATCCAGATGAATCCAAACTACATACTTTAGGTGATTCAGGTGGATCCACCAAACAGCCGGTAGTCCTTGGTGATGCCGAACCATCATCATCTAAAGATAAGGGTTCCGCGGGAGGTGGCAGCGCATCACAATATGAAGACATTGGTGTCTGTGCACTGTGCACACTCTGTGTGCTCATTGTGCTTTGCGTGCTTACCAGGCTTCGGGTACTCTGAGTGCTTTGCGTGCTCTGTGTAAATGCTTCCTCCCCCACTTTTGAAGTCCATGACCCCTCTCTGGAAACAGCTGCGCTTATGCGTGTGCCCACAGAGTTTTCTGCCGGCCGCGATGCCGCAGTCACCATTGATGCCGCCGACCCCACACTTTGTACTTCGGAGCGTGCTCGTGGGGTGGCCACCAGACTCCCAGAAGAAAAAGTCACAGTATCATCGATATCGTCCTCTGAGCTGTTTTCGCGAGAATGCGGAGGTGGGATAGAATCCTCAACGATGGCCTTTTTGGGTGACGCTGATGGTTCGGACGAAGATGGTTCCACTATTATGCTACCCCGCGGATCTAGGTATTTTGCAGAAAACTGAGGCTTGTCGATTTGTTTTTTCTTTTCCTTGGCTGCTGCAACCGCAGGTTTCGGTGCTGCCGTTTTGATTGCATTTCCATCGTATCCTCCTAGGGTATTATTGATACCACCTCCATCATTCTTCTTCTTTTGGTGGTGATGGTGATGATGATGTTCTGTTTGGGACTGTGGGGGTGGCTTTGGTGCCGCTCTAACCTTGCTATTTGTAAACTTGAATCCGTAAATCACAGACGACGGATTGTCCAATGCAATTTGCCAGGACCATTGGTCTTCAAACATCCCTTGGATGTCCAACACAGTGTGCCGTGGCCTATCTTTGGCTGGTGAAAATAAAAGCTGGCCGCACATGATGTATCGCAGCGCCATCATTGTCCACAGTTCAATGATACTACGGTCGCTTGTGGTTGCTCCAGCCCCAAAGCTCCCCACAGATGGTAAAAGCGGGGGCAGGCCTGTTGAATCAGTGTCGAAAGGATTAGGGGCGCCAGGGGAAATAGGTGGCGAAGGCCCAGACACTGGCTGATTAGATGCAGGAGCCGGTGCTTCGGGAACCGGTGCAACCACTGTCACAGGCGCGCCAATAATATTAATTGTTCCAGACCCCGCTCGAACTGTCGCCATCGAGGACACAGATGCCACGGATCCTGCGTGAGCTTGGGTGACGCTTGTTGGAGCTAATGGGCCTCCTGATGCTCCCGTACTGTGACTATTTCCGTCCTCTTTCTTATCGGTTTGAGACGGTACGCCCGCCTTGATTCCAGACTGCTCGTTTGGCCCGTCCCATGGACCAGACACCGATCCGGTCCGGCTCGGTCGCTCTGAGACGGTTCCGTAAGTTCGTGTGTTTTGAAGGTAAGCCTCTTTACGTGGTTTGGCGTAGATGATTGAGTCTGATTGCCGGCTGGTTGATGTAAATTTGTAAAAGGTCTTCCAAGTTTCTGCAAGAGACCCAGCAACTCCGGACGCCCAGTCCTTGGATCCAGGAGTGTTTCCATTACCGGAAATAGTGTTATACATTGGTCGTAAAAATTTTTGTGAGCCTGAAGATGGTTGTGCGGAAGAAGAGCCGCTGGACGACGATGCTACTGAAGTGTCTGCTGGCTGTGGCTGCTGTTGTTGTCGCTGCAACGATGCTGGTGTCGGCTCTTGAGTACGTTCTAGTACTGTCGCTGGGGTGTCCCCGATGTTATTTGTTGAAGTAACCATAGACCGAGGTAACTCCCAGCTGCGATTCTATATGTATGCCTGTCTTGTGATGGGGCTGCCTTACTGTGAGAAATGCAAGATGATTATGTAGAAATTTATGCAGTACTGAGCAAAAGAAAAGGTTTTAGCTAAGGTTTTAATGGTCTGTTATAGTAGTTTGCTGTTGCAATACTCCGGTGTCTTTTATCTGTTGTTTCTAAATAAAGCTGGAATACCGTACGCTGGCTAAGATTGAAAGGTCATTTCCCAGTAACCACCATCGAGGCTCTAAAATATTATCTGCAATGGGCTTGTATATTCTTTGTTCAGGAGTTCTTTATTATTTTATTTTTTTCAAAGAAAAAAAAGGGGGGGGCGCCTGACTGAGGGGCAGAGAAGCAGTACACATTGTTTGCGTTTCTTCTCTCAAAAAAAAATTTAGGTAACACGCACGGGCTTTCGGCTTCCATCTCCCTAAGCTTAACGTACACAATAACTATTATGCTCTACAATTTAAATACTTCTTTTGCTAAAAAAAAAGAAAAAATTCATAAAAATACTAAAACAATACATTTATACACAGATATAAATATATGCACATTGTGCTCATACTAATAATAATAATAATAATAATAAAAAATAATAAAAATAATATTCAAACCGTAATCATAAAAATAACATTTAAAAAAAAAATTGTGGGGGGTATTAACATGTAAAGAAATCCTCATTTTCATATACATTCATTCCTCATTAAATTTAAAAGGTGGTTCATCGTATCATGTCACCAAGCAATATTTGGTGAAGTAGGGGGGTCATATACACTTAGTTGTAGCTGTTCCACTGGCGGTTGGCAGTGTACTGTTGCTGCCCGTAGCCAGCATAGCTGTACATGTTGGGCTGGTACTGGTTCTGGGGCTGGGTCTGAGTCTGGTGCATTTGAACGGGACCGCCAGAAATCTGGGCATTACCAACAAGAGTCTGAGGGGAGCCAGGTGCACCCTTGTCTTCCCTGTTCAAAAAGTCTGAAATACCGCTCAAAGTATTTTGACCAGCAGCGGCTCCAGCTTGCTGCTGGCCTTGCTGAGCAGCTTGTTGCTGACCACCCTGCTGTTGCTGGGAAGCCTGCTGAGAAGCCTGTTGGGGCGTCTGTTGTTGAGGTTGGTGTTGGCGATAGTCCATACCGGTGTAGTATGGTTGCTTGTAAAAGGCATTTTGAGAGTTGAATTGAGCAGCCTGGGCAGCCTGGGGATTGAAGGGGTAATAGTAATGGTAAGGGTTCATGTAGTAAGGAACCTGACCGTACTGGCCGGCAGTGGGGCCAGAAGAAGCAGAAGTAATTCCGGGAGAGGCTGCGGTAGTTGCAGGAGACTGGCTGGCAGCATTGGTAGAGCCTGCAGTAACAGGAGGCTTTTCGGCACCATATCGGCTAGATTGCTGAGGAATTCCAGACTGATCAAAACCACCAATTCCTCTGTTCAGAGCATCTTGAAGGTGTTGAGGGTAGCCGTAGTAACCGGAGAAGGCATTGCGACTAGCATCATTGGCACCATAGCCATAGTCAGCATAGTAGGAAGCATTGAAGTTGGGATGAGCACCAGGGTACATAAACTGGTTCTGGCCATAGTTGTCGTAAGGCTTGGGCAATTGTTGGCCTTGTTGTTGTTGAGCCTGCTGAGCTTGCTGAGCTTGTTGCTGAGCTTGTTGCTGAGCTTGTTGTTGAGGTTGCTGTTGCTGGGGCTGTTGTTGTTGGGATTGAGTTTGGTAATTGTTAGTTCTTTGGTTAAATCTGTTATAGTTACCATAAGTCTGAGACTGGGATTGAGGGTGTTGGACTTGGTAAACATTCTGAGACTGGTGCTGTTGCTCATTAACAGTAGAACGAGGCTGGGTGGGAGCAGAAATCTCGGCAGACTTGTCCTGGCTCGACTCATCTTCAGCAAGGTTAAGAGAACCATATTGGGAACCAAGGCGGCTGATGGAACGGCTGCCAATAGAATTGGGGAGAACAACAGGGGCATCCTGGTTCAAACGACGAGAATAACCCTGATGATTGCCAGCAGCGGCAGCTGTAGCAGCGGGTTGGGAAGGAAGAGAGTTAATAGATCTTTGGGCCTCGGAAGCAGGTTGTGAAGGGATAGAAATAGGTCTTTGAGACTCAGATGCAGGAGCAGTAGGAGTAGAGGTGAGAGGAGCAGGAACGGCAGCAGCAGAAGCGGAAGCAGATTCAGTAGATTCAGAAGCAACTGGTTCAGAAGCAGGAGCAGCAGTTTCTGATTCAGGAGCTTTTTCAAGACCAGGAGGTGTAACATCAGTCGTCTCAGGGGCAGAAACAGGTTCGGATTCAGTTACAGTTTCCTCAACAGCAGCAGTTTCAGGTTCAGGAGCAGCGGTTTCAACAGATGAAGCTGTTTCAGCAGATTCCACTTCTTCAGTGGTAGCAGCTTCAGTAGTAGTGGTAGTGGTAGGGGCGGTAGGAGCAGTAGTGGTAGGGGTAGAAGTTGCAACCTCTACGGCAGGGGCAGCTGGAGCGGCAGCGGCAACGGGAGCAGCTGGAGCAACAGGCTTAGTGACTTTCGGTGGGGGAGGGGGAGGGGCGGCGATTGCAGCCCAACTAAGTTTAGCTGGAGGAGCAGCAGCAGCAGCAGGAGCCGGCGATGGGGCAGCAGCAGCAACAGCAGGACTAGCAGAAGTTTGGGTAGGAGCAGCATTAGACGAGGAAGGACCGGTAGGAACAGAGACAGATTCAGTGGATTCTTGAGAGGATTCTTGAGGAGGGGTTGATGAGGTAGGAACTTTAACAGTAATTGTAGCAGAGTCGGATTCAATTTGAGCATGGGTAGTGGCAGTGGCAGGTGGGGCAGCAGCAGGTGCAGTAGAGGCAGGTGCAGGTTTAGGCTTACTCGCCGCCAAAGCGGCCCAAGTCAGAGATGGAGCAGGGGTAGCCGAAGATGTATTTGATGAAGTAGTTGAAGGAGCAGGAGCAGGGGTAGGGGTGTGTGAATGCTCAGAGGTATTACGGGATGTGGTATTTTCAGTGGACTGAGAGTGTCCATTTGTGTGAGGTTGTTTCCGTGGGCCTCTAGTGGAACGAGGTGCCGATGCAGCCGAGGAAACCGATCTCTCTGACTTTGGACCACGAGGAACATGCTTGGAAAGGGATGAACGCTGGCTAGAACTACTGTGCTTCTCTGGGGCAGGAGTGGAGGATGAGGTCGACTCAGAAAACTCCTGCTTTTTAGATCTGTCCTTAGATTTCTTTTTAACTTCGCCCCATTGAGTGGCATGGCCTATAAAACAAGAAAATAACACGTTAGTAAAAGTTTGAAAGATAGATTGATGGATTAACAGATGGATGGGTAGATGGATGGATAGATGAGTAGCTGGTATAATTATTAAAAAAAATGCATAAAAAATTTTGCTCCCTTCCATTTTTTTGTTTTTGTTTGTGTTCTTTGGTCGTGTTTGGAAAATTTTCAAACTCAATACCAAAAAAAACATACAACCACAATATCAATGTCGAAGCAATCCATCGTTTAAACTAAAAATATCGCTAAAAATATCATTAACTTACCTTCAGCAATTCGTAAAGAAGCGGTTTCCGCATTTCCTTCCGTTTCAGCAAGAACTGAGAGCAAATCTTCCTCCTTCCAATCCGGGAATAACTCTTGAAGTAGCAGCAGTGGTTCCGCATATTTTGATTTGAGTTTCTTTGTTTCTTCATCTAAGTGCGAAGAAGCGTGTTGTGAGCGTCGTTGACGAGAATACGAAGAGGTGGAGGTTGAAGTGGAGGAAGGACCCGATGGGGTCTTTTTCGGCGGTTTTGAATCTGGTTGTGGCGTTGCCGATGTTGTCATTGTGTATATGTATGTGATGTGTTTAAGTATGTGTATGTAGATCGCAGATATGGAAAATAGAGTACAATATAGACTGGTTTGGGAATGATTCTTCAAGTAAGGATCTGACTCAATACCAGCTGAGGTTGATGGATTTTTCTTGTTTTTTTTTCTCTTTTTCTTGGTTGGTTTTTCAAAAAAAAAAAAAAAAAATCGATGATTGAATACTTGCTTTGAATAGAGTTGAGGAGCTTCTATATCAAAGAAATACAATAGATGAACGCGCGTTTAGAGTGATACGAGAGGAAATATAGATGAGGACGAGTTGCTGGTTGGGTGGTGGGAGATGGCAAAAAAAAAAAAGAGAGAAGAGAAGGAAAGGGAAGAGAAAAAAACAAAGGAGTGAGGAGGGGGCGCTGGAAAAAATTCAGGGCTACAATAGTCGTGGGTTAGGGTTGGGGTTAGCAATCTCAGAAAACTGCAGGCACTCGCGTGTGTGTGCGTGTTGTCAAAAAGTCAATCGGTGTCAACCGCGGTAGCGAGCGCGCGGATGGTGGTGGTGGTGTCAAATTTTTTTTATTCCCAAAATCACTGAGGACAGAGCAAAAGGTGGTGGGTGGGTCCACGATGATCAGATGACTCCGTTGCAACTTTTGGTTAGTGCCTCGTCTTTGCAGAAATTAGCCGTGGTGGCTCTGAAATTTTCAAATTTTAAGCGCAAAAAAAAATATAAGTTTAAAAAATACACATATATTATTATTACATTACACGAGTAATTGCAATATCTAAACTCTTGTTACAAACATCCCGTCACACTAGACGACCGCACACGACCGCATCACGTGACCCTGTCCACCACCGCACATGGCTCAGGCGAGGCTGTGAAGTCACTGGACTCACAGATACCCCGCGACTGCCCAAAAACACTGGCCCGACAGTCACAACAACAGAAGACACTAGCGGAGGTGGGCCGTGAGTCTCCGCTCGAGAAGCCGTCTCATCTAGTAGGCTGTTAATCACCGTGGCTCCACCTTCTACCATTATCGACTGAATAGGGTGGCCACTTGCCGTGGGCTCTCTGTGCAGCCGAGTAAATATCTCGCTCCAGGAAATGGGACCGGAATGGTTTGTGCCAGGAATCACAATCACCTTACCCCCAACAGCCTTTAAAGCTTCAATTTTGGATACGGTTTCAGAACTTAATCTATCACTTATTGTGCTGTCGCTCTTTATGCTGTCTATACTGCCTTGATCAATGTTCCCCAATGCATCTGACCGAACAACGACATAAGGACCGAGCCCTGAGCCTTCTTTTGCAGTGCGCACAAGGCGAGATCCACGAGGGTCCCACTTAAACCCAGGGTCCACCACAATTGGTTGAATCAAGTGAATAGGATCGCCTTCTGTTGGGGTCCAGCGACAGTTGAGACCTGGATCATCAGCTAAAACCGTGCCCACACCAACCAGAATTGCATCGTGATGGTACCTCAGATAATGGGTCATGGTTTTAGTTTCTGGGTGAGATATTATTGTTTGTATCCCAGGAGCGGCTGAAATCCGTGAATCAAGAGAAGTGGCATAAGTTAACGTCACAAATGGTAAAGAGCTTCCATCTTTTAAAGGTTTTGGAAGATAATCTTTAAGAACGGCAGGTAGTGATGCTGGTAAAGGTACTAGTGTGGACATTTTAAAAAGAAAAATAGGGCAAATGAAAAGTCAAGGCAAAATAAAAAAAGAGGGGGGGGGGGGGGGGGAAATTATTAAAGATTCCAGTTTAAATATTTTATTCTCAAATTCTCTTCATTGGAATGTCTAATAAATAGGCTTTATTAATAAATCAAATATAAATAAAAGAAGATTTCACTTGATGAAAGTCTATTTCTTTAACAGTGTCTTTGAAAAGAAATCCATGTAAGCCTGCCGCCGTGCTCTACTATCCCCTAATCCATCATTGATTTGGTTTGTGACAGTAATGTAATTACACTTTTTCCAGCGACTGTAACAACTTCGACCGAAAACATCTCCCAAATACTCCCATCCTCAGCATCAACAATTTTGCCACACATACCATCCTCATCTGTATACCCTTCCTCACATTCTCTCATATACTAATATCTTCCATATCTTCCATATAATGATTGGTACTCGCGCGACACAATCTGCAGAACAACTTGCTGCTCAGAATTCAGCTCCCATTGAACACCGCTTCAATCCTTATGATGACAATGGTGGTACCATCATTGGCATTGCTGGTGATGACTTTGTCGTCCTTGCAGGCGATACCCGTCACTCAACTGGCTACTCCATCAACACTCGCTACCGACCCCAAGTTCATGAACTGGGTGACAATATGATTGCCTCCGCCAGTGGCTTTTCTGCAGACTCTGATGCGCTGATCAAACGCCTCAAGACTCGCATCGAATGGTACCACCATGCTCACAACAAACCGCTCCAGGTCGCGTCCGCAGCCCGCCTTACTCAAACCCTGCTATACTCTCACCGTTTTTTCCCTTATTACGTCGGAACCATAATTGCCGGTATTGATCCAGAAGGTAAAGGTGCCATCTACTCCTTTGACCCCGTGGGCTCGTACGAACGCCAAACCTGTCACGCCGGTGGCTCTGCTGCATCTCTGATTGTTCCATTCTTGGATAACCAAGTAGATTTCAAAAACCAGTATGATCCTGCTACAAATCTTCCAAAAAAACAGGTGAATTTGCCTTTGGATGTGGTTGTTGGACTAGTCAAGGATGCCTTTACTTCCGCTACCGAGCGTCAGATTCAAGTTGGTGACTTTCTGGAAATTGTCATTGTCAAAAAAGACGGTATCACTAAGGAACTGGTTCCATTAAAGAGAGATTAACGAAACTATTTACGATATACATAAACTAGTTGTAATGAGTATTTGAATGATTGAAACCCTTTTTTTTAAAAAAAATATTATTTTCAATGTAGTCGTAATGCTTGCATGTATCAGACTTAATCACAAGTGCAAATATTAAAGCCTATTGTGCCATTATCATATGCTTATGAATATAAATCTAATTTCAATATTTTACCTTTATATCTCCTATTAATAAAATAAAAAGCTTTATTGCCATTTTGTTGTTCGTAGCTAAACAATCTTTTTATGTTTCCTTACTGGGGAAGCTCAAACTTCTTGCCCTTTAAGACCCTATTATCAGAACGTTAGAAACTATAATATATACCTGGTAATCATAACACAAACACTTACTTTTGGTAATAAACCCAGAAAAAGTCTGAGTATAGAGCAGTTTGAATAATACCAGTGACAAACGATGTCAGGCTAAACCAGTTATCAAAGTAATATCTGTAGATCCAATTGAGAACATAAAACCCGCGATACAACCCCAAAGCAAAAATGTAGTGAACAGTCAAAGACTCGGCTTGGCCAGTGCGTTGCAGCATAAAAAGCTGTGGCAAAATAGCCACTGACTCAAGCCACAGGGAAAAAGTCCATAAAACGTTTGTGACCGAATAGATTCGCTCAGATGGAAAAATCAGTGCCAGTGCAAGTGACCCAGCAAGTAAAAATTCGACACGGAATGTATCAATGGTGTTGGAAGCAATGGTGCCGCTGTCGCGCTTCTTGTACATGACATGTAGAGTATAAAACGATGTTCCCAGAAATAGGATTTTCATCAAAGTGTTGTATATCGATACAAAATAAAGGAAAACGTCGAGGTATCGTGTAACAAACACAAGGGCATATAATGCTTGTGTTTTAAATGAAATACCAGCAACAGAGTTGCTGCTACGAATCTTTTGTAAAAGAAGAAGAATACTGAGGACATGCGACATGTCCGCAAGGAATCGAAAAATATTCATTGTGGTTTAAAGAGCTAAAAAAATATAGATGGTGTGACTATCTGTCGCGATGTTTCAAAAATGAGAATTGGATTTCCACTTTAATTAATTTCTGGATAAGTGTGTAGATGCGTATCTTGAAAAGGGGGGAAAAAAGAGTCTTTAAAATAAATTCTGGGCCGACCGTTTTAAGAGATGTCAACTAGTTTTTATAATTCTCGATTTTTCTTATTTTATTCAGATTTAGTTCCAAAAGCAGTGATTTGATCAGTCTGTTTTCTGCAATTTATATAAACTAAGTTGAAATCAAAGAGATGAGTTGGCAGGTTTCAAAAAAAAAAATTTAAATACTGCATTTATGTTATGGCAAGGAAAAAACCAAAAACCAAAATAAGCGTACGTTTTCTTCCTTCTGCTGGCACTTTACCTGAATCGAAAACGTGGCGATGGGCCTAAGGCGTAAGTTCTAATTAAGTAAGATTTCCAGTAATATTGCATACGGCTAGACCGCCAACAAAAAAATAAGAAATCCGGCTCAGCTCAGTTGTGCTCAGCCTGACCCAGCCCAGCCATGTTAGTTGGGTCCTGAATACACTAATCACGACTGAGGCAATCGTATTACTTTTTATGAACCATCCTGTTCATGCCGAGGACGCTTGTGGTCTGCACGAATCATATCCCGGCTAGTATCCATCTCTTTTAATGTGCTTTCTCGCATCCGACCCTTGATACCAATCTTGCCGCTCCGAGTTTGAAGATACTTTGGTAGAACCTCCTTGTTCTTGTAGTCATCCTCGAGCGCCTCCGAGAAGTCTCGGTTTTTGAGAATATCCATGTCGCGAAAAAATGCACCCTTGTAGTATCCCTTTTGCATGTACCCAGCACCCTTCTTGTCTTTACGCTTTTCTTCTTCTTCCAAAGCCTCAGCCTTGGCCTTTTCGGCACCCATTTTAGCACGCTCAGCTTCGCTCTTACTCCGCAGCTCGGCAAGCTCCTCTTTCTCCTTTTCAACTGCTTCAATTTCATCGCGTTCTCGTTGAATTCGCTTCAGCTCGCGTATCTTCCATGCAGCATACTCTGCTTCAGGGTCTAAATCATCAGTGTCGTCCACTTCGTAGATTTCATTATCGTCTCGAAATTCTTGTTTTTGAGACTGTTCAGACGCAATCTGTCTTTTAATGTCTTCTTCCGCGAGCTCTAGCGCTCTCATTTTTTTAGTATCTTCATCATTGTGGTCAGATTTTTCGTTTTTCAAAACGACTGGTGCTGGTCTCGAGGCATCTTTTCTTTGATCCTTCTTGACAAATTTGGGTACAAACATAGGTCTTTCATCTTCTGATGATTCACTCTCAGATTCTTCTTCGGAGCTTTCCTCTTCTTCTTCCTCCTCTTCATCACTTTCTTGCTCTTCTGATGATTCAATTTCTTCGGTTACTTTTGGTTTAACCTTAATCGCTACTTGTTGAATCGGTTGTTTAGGTATAGCAGCAATGACAGGCTCTTTTTTTGCCTCTTTTTTAGAGTATATCTTAACAATAATAGGCTTTTTTGCTGTTTCTTTATCTTCATTATTTTCTTCTTCTTCTTTTTCTTCGTCTTCGTTTACCTCTGTTTCTTCTTCTTCCTCTTCCTCATCGCTATCTTCTTCTTCTTCGCTGCTGCTACTACCTTTGTCTATAACCTTTCCCGGAAAATAACGTGTTTGCTTTACTCGTCCATTTGGGCGTTTAGGGGCACCTCCTGGGTACTTTGTCTTATGTTTTGCAAGTTGCTCTAAAACTTTTGCGTTCTTGTTGGCATACATTTCATATTCTGTAGAGCGAAAATATGGTGTAAGCTAAAAAAAAGTTTTAGGAGTGGGGAGAATGTTCGCATATGATAGCTATTTTTTTACCTCACGTTAAAAGGCAGAAACTTTTAATTTTCCATTTATTACACATTATTTTTTTTACTTCTCTCCACCAAGAAACTCTTCTCATTGTACTTGTGCTACTGCATCGATCAAACCATACTCGAAATAAAAAATGTCTTCAAAACAAGAATCAACTGTTGCTTCACGCCCATCTAATGCTGGTATGTAATTTTTTTTCAAATTCATTAAATTGTAGATAGATTATTTTATTTTTCTGAGCTAATATATTTTTTATTTTTTTAGAACTTCAGGAACAATACAACACATTTAAAGAATCAATCGCGCAACTGTCATCCAAGATTGGAGAACTTGAGGCTGATCTTGACGAGCATAACATTGTTTTGGAGACTTTGAAGACTATGCCTGACGACAGAAAATGTTTTCGCATGATTGGGGAATCTCTTGTCGAATCAACCGTCAAGGAGGTTTCGCCAAATCTTCAAACAAATTCTGTGCAACTACAGACCGTCATTGGCACACTCAATAAACAGCTAGAACAGACCAAAGATGAGCTTAAGAAATGGCAAATAAAATACAAGGTTCAAATTGTACCTACCCACTAGATGATAAAAAAAACTCAAAACAACGCTTTATTTTCTCTTTATATGTTTTTTATTTTCTTTTTAAGTTCTACATATACAATCTATTCAAACTTCTTGACCGTCTCAGAGAAAGGTGCTCCGTTATCAGTATAAAAGAAAAAGATAACGAAGAATATCCAAGCACCTACAACGGAAGCAAATGAGAAGAAGTAGATCCAGGAGTTGGTGATCTCCCAAGATCGAGGCCACTCATCGTTGGCAGTGTGTCGCACAGTAACAGTGTTTCGCTTTTCCAAGTAAGAAAGACCAGGTCTCTTGTAATCTAACTTGAACGTGAAAATACCGTACTGGTCAGGGACCTTGAATGTGATGGTGTAGATGGCTCCCTCTTCAGGAGTTTCAGTCGTAGGTTTGCCCAAGTTAAGACGATAATAAGGGTCAAGCATAACAAATTCAACTTGGATGTCATCTGAAATATAAGGAACCCACTTGTCATTAACCCACTCCTGAACGCCAACAGTGTAGCGAACATCTTCATTAACCTTGTACAGTGAGAACCCGCTCGTGTACGAGGTGGCCTTTGCGGTATTGTTGTCGGCTGGTTCATGTGCAACAAAAGTGTTGCGGATGACACCTTTCTCTTGGAAAACCCATTTGCTCACCTCGTCAATAAATTCGGCATTGTAGAGGCTCTTATCCTGTAAATATTTATTTTGAAGGAAAGTGTTTGCACCGCCAATCCATACTGCGCGTGCATTGTTGAGACCCTGGAAAGCTGCTGCAAAAGTGGACTGAGTACCACTAACCCATGGACTAGTCAAAGTAAGAGAGTCATCAGAAGTGTCATAAACATAACTAGTAGAAGAGCCACGAAGAATGGGAATGGTATTAGGGTTATTGCCAAGGTAAGCACCGGAACCACTATAAATAAGGGGCTTTGAAGAGGGTGCTTTAACAATGCGATCAGCGGAAAATTCCAAAGGAGAGCTAAGACTCAAAACATCATGCTTGTCGGAAGAAGCGTCTTTGGCATAGGCAAAGTGGTCCACGGCCTTGTAATCTTTGGGTGCAATGTTGATGTCCAATTCCTTGAAAAATTCGAAAAGTGACTCGGGGGAGCTCTTTTCAGATGTAAAGGCTAAAATGTTACCACCAGCATTGTAGTATTGAACGAGATTACTAGCTTTCAGCTTTGGTCCAAGAGCTAAAAAATTATGTTAGAGTGTAATTATTTCACAATGTGATAAATACGTACCTTTAGAGGATGTAGGCAGAATAATGACATTTTCATACTCAACACCTTCGTCACTTATTAATTCCAGAGTATCATCTCTGATGGAAGCAAATTTAAGCTTAATTGAGCTGTGATCTAAAATTCTAATTAGTCCGAGGTATTTTAAATCAATTGATAAATAATTGGATACTTACTTCGTAAAGCATTGAAATATTCCGAATACTGTGGGGGCTCTGAGGCTTTGTCGCCAATGACAAGGATCTCGCCAGATCCAAATGCAGGCTTCGCCTGACTCAAAGTAGCAAAGGCGGCTACAGCAGTGACAATAACCTTAGCCACTGATTGTAAATTGTACATGCTGGCTTTTGAGATGTGAATATAGAGGTTGATACCAAAAAATATAGTCCAAAATGTGAAAATTTGGCGATGCTTATTTGGAGGTTTGGGACAAGGTGTTAAGAAAAAAATACAAAAACGAACGGGAGAGACGTAATTCACATTACCCGGCCTTAATAATCATGCTTACAAAAAGATGAGCCGCACATCACGTATTTGGCAGCCAAATAAACAAAAAAAAAAAAAGAAGCTGCACACCGAAACCTTTTTATTCTTTTGCCATCGATAAGAAATATTAAAAAAAATGGGAGCGCAGCAAACCGAGGGAGCTGCTGAAGTAGCAGCTATTTACGAAGAAATGAGAAAAGCAGAGGAATATGCGACTGTAAGTTAACCTTATGTTCTGGAAGAAAATAGTGTGTATTATTTGCTAACACTGGTCAGAGACTGGAACGTTTACTTGACTCTATAGATGCAAAAGTAGATGCAATATTAAGTTCACAAGAGCTTGCCGATCTCGAAAACGCTGAGCGTGAAATTGAAGAAATCCAAGGGAAACTTGCCGAACTAGATGTGGTGGAGGAAGATGATGAAAGCAAGGAGCAAGATCTTACCAAGGAGGATAAGACTACATCAAATTCCCAGGAGGACAAGACTAAACCAAATTCCCCAGAGGACAAAACCAAATCAAATTCCCAGGAGGACAAAACCAAATCTAGTTCCAAGGAGGATGATTAGGCACTAAGACTTAATTACAAAGAAAATTAATCCAAAAAATTAAAAAAAAAAAAAAAAGGAAAAACGCAAAAAGTACAAAAGGTTCCAATTGATAGTCATTTATTTATTATGTTTCCACATTCGTCATTACATTAAACCGAGATGGTTTAAAAAATAAGTATATCACATCCCAATTCCTCAAGTTGTAGGTTGTAAGAGAGTAAGCCCGGACACAGCTGGCGCGGAACCTTCCTGGTCATCATCATCTAATAAACTTTTAGGCGTTGAGTGCCCTCCTGACGACCCTTTCACACTACTTCCACCACTAGTCGATACCATGGGTGGTGGCGTCCACCCACGCATGCTTTCTGCGTCTCCATCATCATCAAGTAAATTCTTTGGCCCCGTAGATGGAGTCGTTCCGTTAGATTTGATAGTTTTTCGCCTGGGAGGGAGAGCTGGTGCTCCAGCATCAGAAGACGATGATGACGATGCCGACATGTGTACAGTAGTTGGAGTGAGACTTGGGGTAGATGCTGGTTTGTGAGCTGCACTTCTAGCTGCACCATATGGTGTTGGTTTAGCGCTTAAGGAAACCGGCTTGCGTGGAATTGGTGGTGGTGAAAGAGATTTGCGGCCAACTTGGCGAGCACCGAGCCCACCACTAGCCATCGTCTGAGAACGATGAACTGCTTTGACATCGGGTTTGCTTTTAGAGATAGTTGGAGCAGTTGGTGGCTTTGCACCAGATGTAAAAGTGTGTGGTCGTGGAGGAAGAGGAGGCTTAATGAAATCGACATCCTCAACAAACGGGTTGGTATCGCGGTTTGGGTTAATAACTTCTCCAAGCGGTGGCTGAAAGTCAACCTTGGTGCTTTGGCCTGCACCAAACCACCATTTGCGACTATCACTAGATGGAGGTGGTAAGCCATGAGTTAATGTTGTTTCATTCAAATCAATTAAAGAAACTAGATCATTTGCATCACCAACTTCAAGACGACGGCGGTTGTACAGCTCATTTGCGAGTCTATTTTTAACATCTTGATCAACAACAACCACAGTGGCATTAAACGTGGCATAAACAGGGCGATGATCCGAAAACATGATTTTAGGGACAGATCCGTAGCTTGTCTGATGAAGATTCGTACCGCGACTTAAGATGCGATCAGTCCAAGAGGGTGTACGCATTTTTTCAGAAGTATCGTACTCATTTGAATCATTGTCAAACTTGTATGTTGGTGGGAAATTGATTTGCATTTCATTATAAAAGGGGAAAGTCTCGCCCTTCATCATTTGATCATTAAGTTGGTCCTCATCAAGGAGCTTTTGAAAGTTGCCCTTTTTAATTTCCTCTTTGACATATTCATATGGTAGATTGATTCTGTAATTGAAGTCACCTAGCCAAATGACACTGTCATGGGCCTTGATGTGACGCCCTCGGGAAAATACCAAACCAGAAGAAATAGTCTCGTAATTGTGATGACGTTCATCGACATTATTTGTACCAGCAGCCAAGTGTGCAGTGATGAAACAAAAAGAAGTGCTGGCAAAGAAAAAACTGACTGCAATTCCTCCCTTGTTACCAGCTATGCCTCCTAAACCAGTTTTAATCATAGCACCTTCCACATTCTTGACATATGAGACTTCAGCTTTGCGAACGAACATCATAAGTGCAGTGCCCACTAATTGGTCAGATCGAACCAAGACGTACTCATCGCGCTGATTCAGTGTATTTGCAACGCGTGTCTCCCAAAATTCTCGCTTGTATGGTTCAGCATTAAGGATTTGACTGGGGGTAAGTTCGACAATTTCTTGAAAGCCAACAAGAACGATATCGGGAGCCTCTCGACCACCATCAGCTGGGAAAAGCCAACCTGTGAGGTCATCTGGTGACATGACACCGTTAAGATTAAAAGTACCGGCAATAATTTTAATTTTTCGAGTTGAAGAAAAATCGCCAACACGTTTTTGCAGCTCCGTATCGACGTAATCGTTAATAGGATCGTGTAAAACGACCTGTTGCTGACCAGCAGTTCGTCCCAAAAGTAAATCCATGGTGTTTTGGCGACCTTTATCCACAAAATTGTTGATATAAAGACGTCCAACAGACTTTGTTACGTCAGCAAGGGCACCTGCAAATCCCATCTTACCACTGCGAGTAAATGATGTTTTAAGCGCATTAGTTCCGGCATAGATTTGAGACAACTGATCACCATTATCAGCCCAAATAAAGTTATGTTTAGCCCAAATATCCTGACCAGGTGGGATACGGTAAAGCTCAAAAAACATCGAGAGAGCTTCTTTTGAGATGAGTTGTTGGACTAGATTAGTTCGATCCAAACAGTCTAAACAGTTAGTACGAAAAACACCATGTTGCTCGGTCTTGTCTGCGGGTCTTCGTGCATTATTCGAGTAAAATGAAATTTCCAAGAAGGCTTCTTGAAGAAGTGGTATAACTCTGTTTGCCTGAGAATAACCTCTAGAGGCAACTTCTGCATGGAAATCGAACTCTGTTAAACCTAGATTTCCTTTAAGATTTCGAGAAGCAAGAATGTGGTTTCGGTAGCGTTCACTAAGCTCGTACTCGCCAGGCTTGTTTGCCAGAAGATTTACAACATGAACAATACCAAACTTTTGAATTAATTGTTCAAAATGTTTATTAAACGCAGGTTGAGTTGCTTCAGCTGAACGGGTAATGTTAATTTTCGCCGAAATAAGATTTGCATCTTGTTCCCAGAATATGGGAACTGAGCCTCTGATTTGGGTAAAGCCGTAAATGAGATCTCCATAGCTTAATATAGTTTCGGTTTCCACAAAGTTTGCCACATTTCCCTCGTCGTCAACACCTCGAGCATTGTAACGAGTACCTGCGCGTCGCCATGACTGGCGAGAAATGATTGTGAGCATTGCGTGTTCATGGGAACTTCCAATCCGAACTTCTTTTGATTCGGCAAATCCACGAATTGCTGTTGTAAGAAAATGACAGTCATCAAGCTCTTGACGTTGAGCATCACTTAAACGATTACGGAAATTAATAAGACCTTCAGTCATAAAACTATTCCACATGAATGAACGATCTGCCATTTCCATGGTAAGCGAGCTTTTCTTTGCGTTGGATCCTCCACCACGGTATTGTAAAACAGTAGCCACATCGAAATTAGAAGAATAATAAAAGCTCCCATTACTCAATAATTTGCGGATACTAGCACAGGGGTGTTCGCTTCCAACATGAAGGCGATTTAAGGAATCTGTTGCTGCTGATGCAAGACCGATATTTTGGTCAATAGCATACCCATTAGCATCAAGAGTAACAAAATCCCAATCATTATTATTTACACAGTAAAACTCGACGGAATAAATGCGGTTGACAGTTTCACCTGGACGGGGCTGGGCCACCTCTGCGCCCTTTGTGATGACACAGAGATAAACGTCGTAGTTAATTTCAATAAGACCCAGACAACCTTGGCACTCGTGAGGGCTAAGCAGGCGGTATTGGTCGAATTTGATCGAGTCACGTTTGGCAAAGTCAATGATACATTTTGGTGGGGGCTTTTCTGTAGGGGCGTTACCACTGCCACTACCAGCTTGTTGATTAGGGACATTACGTCGGCTTGAGCCTCTGATAATTAAAATGTTTTCGCCTTGAACCAAAGCCAAAGACCGAGGCCGGCGATTATAGTAAACTTTCATATTTGTAGTTTTTTATGTTTTTGTATTTTTTTAAAGATTTTTCATGGTATATCAAAATTTCAAGGGGGTATATGTGTGGAGCTATGAAAATGGATGAAAAAAAGAGGCAAGTGTACAGTTGGCAAAAATAAAGAGTTTCTCAGTTTTACGTAAAAACCTGAAAAGAGAAACAAAAGTAACTGATAGCAAAACCTGAAATTAGAGTATCACTTAAGGTTATTTCAACTTTTGAAAGAAATATTTCAAATGATTTTCTAATCTTTTTTAAAAAATTTTATGTAAATCTTTTTAAAAGAATTATATATATCTGGTGGAAGTGGGAAAAAAAACAAAAAATGCAAACAATGGTCGCCGACAAAACCGAAGATTTATGGTGGTATTTACGTCAATCACGTGAATATATTTCCAAAAAAAAGTTCAAAAAATATATAAACATCGCCGCCTTTTTCTAACCCCTTTGCGATTATTTTTAAAACATTTTATTCAAATGGCACATAACTCTCGGCCAACAACTCCACTTAGACGATACTCTGGATTCAGCAATGTCTCGGAAGACGAAGAAGATACCAAGACCCCATTGGAAACAACCCTTTTCTCACGGTTTGTGGACTTGAACGACGGGTTTGCACAGCTTGAAACTAATATGCAGCGAATGCAACAGGTTCACGAGTCTATTACATGCTTTAATGAATCCTTCTCATCTTTTTTATACGGAATTCAGATGAACGCGTGGTGCGTAGAGTTTCCTGAGGCACCAACTAGTGGGTCTTTTGAGCGGTACAGTCAGCGACTGGCGGAATTGGCACAAGAAAAAGAAGTCCGTGAACAACAGGAGCGCGAGGAAATTGAAAGACAGAGACAACTTGAGCTTGAACGACAGCGCGAGCTAGAAATTGCCAGAGAAAAATTAATATCTGAGCAACAGCAAAAACAGCAAGAACTACACAAGCAGCAGCACCCAAGATACCCTACTAGAAGTACCGCGACAGAAAAAAGGGCACTTAAACGACCTACTGACTACACACCAGGCCGGCCTACTTATGGTAAACCGCCTCAGTCAAAGCTTAAATCAACAAATGGAACAAGTCGGATACCAACACGGCCTTCTTGGAAATAGAAAAAAAAAATTAATTGCTGGTGTATTTCGTTTTGTTTCTAAATATTTAAACGAACTTCGATAATTTTTCTAGCAACACCAAGACCATTCCCACTCTTAGTTAGAACGATTTCATGGCTGATATTTGGATATTTTTTAAGTGTTTGAATAAACTCAGTAACGCCACCACCGACGCCAAAATACACTTGTTTGGCTGCAACAAGAGCTCTAGCGTGCGGGCTGTTTTCAAAAATGCCAAGCAGGGTATTGGTGAAGATAGGCAGAGTATCTAATGAGTAAACGGTTTCTGAGGCGATGATAAGAACAACTGGAGCAGGCAGATTCATATTTAAAAGCTGGACAAACTCGGGCGACCAGCCGCCTGATATAAACTGAACAGAGATGGAGCGTTGCTGTAGCGTTTGCAGAAATTCGGTGATGAGGGGCTCTGTGATTTCGGCCTCACCCAAGCGGGCCTCTGCGATTGCATTTGAATTTTCGGAGGTTGAGGAAAGAATAGAAAGACGCGTTTCGGGGTCGAGAGTTTCTAGCCAAGCAAACAAAAGGTTGGGTGCAGTGACCAGTCGCAGAACGCTTTCATTGTAGTCGGCCATGATAAGATTAAGGCCAGTTTGCAAGTTTTGCTGGAGATATTTTTGAAGCAGGTATAAACATGGGATTCCAGTTCCACAGCCCAGTTCTACAACGGTTTTTGCAGAGGTGCCGTTTTGCGAGAGATACTCGACGACATCGTAAGTGCATTCCCAGCTCTTGAGCCCACCCTCGTACTGAGCCACGCGCAAATCTTCATTGGTAAGACCAAGGAGGATTTCTTCGGTAGGGGTAAGCGAATCTTGAAGCATAAGTTGGTGCTTGACATCGAACAAGTCGCGGCGAGGGAGAGAAGAGTTGGCTGTTGAGTAGCTCATGCGCACGCCCACGGATGCTTTTAGCAGTGATTCCAGGGATTGTAGCTTGGGCTGGTACTCTGGTGCAAGCTCCGCCGGCTTAGGTGCTTGAGCTGCCGGTGGTTGAACAATTTGAAGTGCATCAATATCAAGAGATGTGTCGATATCGTCGCCAGAGAATCCAAATGAAAATGCCATTTTGTTGTTTTGTAGAAAGAAAAAAAAAATTTTTTTTTTTTGTAAGCCTAATGCAGAAAACCTATTTTTTTATTTTTATTTTTACAGAAGCTATTACCACAAGATATATCAACTCCATCTCTTCAAACCTTTTGAACAGATCACCACTTTTTTACACACACAAAATGTCTCTACAAAGCGACTATGTCGACTATGATGTCTTTTTAGACTCCGAGTTTAATCCAATTGCCTTCGCCAATACTTTAGTGGTTGCTACAAATGCTCCAAACGATGCCGAAGTAGACCTGGCGACCCCTGCAAAGCGTCTTGGATACGACTTGGCCGAGGTGAAGGAGCGTATTGAAAAGTTAACAACAGACAACTACGACGCGCTTATAACAGAAGGTGTTAATGTGCAGGAAATGCGCCGAGCACTAGACCCGCTTAAGCCAGCTGTCGAGAACTTAAACGCAGCATACGGGAAGCTGCAGCGTGATATTATGACACCGTTTTACCAAGCGCAACATATTCATGGCGCACTACGCCGACTACACGCGACAACAGGACTGCTGCGATCGCTCACATGGTTCTTGTACCTGGTGCGTCAAGTATCAACCATTATGGAGCCACTTTTGAATAGTGACTTTTCCTCTTCATCGTCTGCTTCGCCGTCATTAGTTCCTCGAACAGCACGTCAAGCTAATTTGTTTGCAATCCCCGATGGACGGATGCTTCTGCGAGCTGCACAAACGGTGATTTCCCTTCGCAAGCAGCTGGCCATGGAACCTGCTCTTCGATCTGTTCAGGTGATTAGAACGTTTGAAAGTTCGTTATTAGGAAAATACGAAGCCCGGTTGACTCAGCACTGTCAAAACATTATTCGGTTTTACACGCTTACTTCTGCATCAACAGTGCCTCTACCTACCAGCAACAACATCAGCGTGGATGATTATGATACACTTGCCGCTCATGCAGCTAGCGCTCTTGCGATTCTAAACGCAAATGCACTTGTAGGCTCGATTGTACGGTTTGTCGAGAGTCAAATACAAGCCTCAGTGACAGAGCTTACTAGGTCGCTGCCGTCATTAAACTTGTCTATGCAAGCATTCACGAATGCGCTTGGGACGATCACCGACCGAGCACGATTTGTTGGGCGATACGAGAATGCTCTGCGTCATTCAATTGCAGAGGATATTTTGGGGCGTGTTGTGGAGAAGTTTGGCGATAAGGTCGAGAGCTTAGTTGGAGAGTACTGGGCTGGATTTGCGGATGCGGCCGAGCAGCGGCTGCGCGAGTTTGCCGGGAGCAACAGCAACATGGCCACAACCATTCGGTTCAAAAACTACCCAAGCACAGTCGCACTCGTGGACACTTATGTGACTAAGCCGTTTAACAAAACCGGAGACCCGCTGGCGCGGACATGCAAACCGGATGCAATTTCCGTGCGACAGCTATCTCGGGGGTTGTCCATTTTATTTAGATAAAGACAGAATAAACAAAAAAAAAACTGGGAAAACACTTTCTAAGATATTTACATAGATTATCCATAATCAAATATATAACTCAACGTCTGAAAGACTTGAATTGACGACGTTGGCGGTTGTGCATCTGGCGCTGTTTCTTGATTTCTTCAGCACGTTTTTTTGCACGCTCGCGAGTCTTTTTTCCTGGCCGACGGCGCTTGCGCTCGCGCAAACGTTCAGCACGAGCCTCAAGGGCTAGAGCAGTGTAATCGAGGATTTTACGGGGGTTCTTTGGAGGACGTTGGGCCGCTGTGCACAGGGCAGCAATGGCGCGAACTTGATCGTATGTCACTGCGGCTGCATCCAGGGCACTACGTTCCGATTCAGTTGGTGCGGCGGCAAAATAATACGATTCCGGTCGCTGGCGATTTACAAGCGGGACTTCGTAGGACCCGTCGTCAGCAGCTCCAGCCTCTTCAGCTTTTGAGATGACTACAACCGCGTCATCCTTGGAAGTAGTACCGCTAAAAAGATTGAAGGCAAAGGCTTCTTCATCTGCCTCGTTTTCGGGCTCAGAGTCAGGCTTTTCGTCGTCTTCTGCCACGTCGACCTCAGTGAAGACAAAGTCCGGGACGTAGGCCGGGGCCTCTTGGGAAATCACGCTGGCCTCGTCGCTGTCGGCGTCGTCACTATCACCATTCCACAGTTTGCTCCGGGAGACTCTGTAACAGTGGACTAGTTAGCAAAATGAAAAATGTGCATTGATTAGTGTAATGTTGATACGCACTTTTGACCGGACATGGTTACTAGAAAGAACCGAGTCTTTTGCTTGTGGGATGGGGTTGGTGAGAAATGTCCAAGGTGGACCCGACAAAATTTTCGTTTACCTTAGCACGTGATTATATATATATATATATATATATATGACGCGTAAAGTACACGTACGGAACGCGGTTTCCGAGAGACTTGAGGTAGCTATTGCCTAAATTTTTTTTTTTTTCCCTTTTTTGTTGACAATATTTTCCTACCTAATTTTATTTATTTTTTCTTTGCTGTAAACACTCTGACGTACAACCACCATCACCTTTCAATATACAACAACATTCAAATAATGACGTTACATAATATTACCCACTCAACGGAATGGCTAGGGACCGAGATTCCTGAGATGGCAGAGATGGATGAGGCACTTCGCTGCGATATTTGCAAGGAACTAATGATAGCCCCTGTGATGACTGGCTGTTCGCACACATTTTGTTCGCTTTGCATCCGGCGGGTACTTGTTGCTGAGCAAAAGTGTCCAACTTGCCGGCACTCTGCATCGGAATCTCAGCTACGGCGGAACGGGTCTGTGGAGATGTGTTTGGAAGTTTTTTCCAAAGTGCGCAGCCGGCTACTAGATTTAACACGAAGGAAAGAATCAGACGAAGATGACCTGCCAAACAAGGATAAGAGCGAGAAATCGTCCGTAACAATACCCACAGAAGGATTACAACCAGTTAATGGAGAAACTTGTGACGGGGAAACTCAGCAAGATCAAACGCTATCCCCACCACGAAGTCCACAGCAACAAGAGCCCGAATCAAACCCTAAAAAAATACCCTTACAAATACCCGATCAGCATGCGCCATGTCCAGTGTGCAACAAGGTCCTTCCAATCAAAGAAATTCAAAGCACTCATATTTCCGAGTGTCTCTCTGGAGCGTCTACTTCGGGTTCAGATACTTCATGTAAACGGACTGTTTCTTTACCTCGAACGAGATCCAGTGTTAATTCCATTGCTAGTCACCAAGCGACGATTTTAACAGCTTCCAATGATCACAGCAGTAATAACAATTCAACACCCAGTCTTTTTACTGTCAGAACTAGACGGCAAGCGCGACTGGCAAAAACCGAGGACATGAATGTGAAGCTGCCACGAAATAACGACTGGAACTTGTCTGTGTCAAAGCTGCGGGCACGGCTGACACGACTCGGGATCCCGTCGCATGGAGCGGGGCGCCAAGACCTGTTGAAGCGAGAGACAGAGTGGATTACCATATGGAATGCCAATGCAGATAGAAAGGATCCACTGCCACGGGCCAAGCTGCTCCAGCAGCTTGCTGAATGGGAGGAAGCTGAACGGTTGAGTAAATCGCAGCGAAGTTTATCTATGCAACAGTCGTCATCGTCGTCGTTATCTACTTCAGAGGTTCCTGTTGTCAATAGCGTAAGACTTTCTCCAAGCAAAAAGAATAATAAGAGTGTTACAGAGGGAGACACTAAACCGCCGATACCTTTTATTCCCACGGACCTAAAGAGTCTGAACCGGGACCTGTACTCACGATCACATGACGCATCATTTCGTGAGCTGACGGCACAAGCGCGCGCATCTCTCAAGCGAAAAGCTGCACAGGCGATCGGCGGTACTGGAGTTGTAGCTACTGGGAAAGAGAATGAGAGTAATGATGGTGCTAATAAGAAGCAAAAGAAGGAGGATGAGACACAAGCCGGGCCAGCAGTTGAGCAGGCAGCATAGTGGATACAATATATAAATAGATAAATTAAAACTGAGCAAGTTAAAAAAAAAGGTACATCAAAGGGTCATTACAAAAGATGTCAAAGGTGAATGAGACAGAGGTTGGTGAACAAAACGAGGCGAAGCAAATAGAGCGAATAAACGTTACGCTCAGGGACACAAAAAAAAAGGAAAACAGTCTAGAGAAGGAGGGGGTAACTAAAAAGGAATCAACAAAAATCAAAAAGCACAACAGGGCCTTATTTTCGTTAAAAGATGGCATCAAGAGCTAAACAGAAACACATGGATGCCAAACAGGCAAGACAGCAGCTTGAGTTGTCTGCTGCCGGGTTTTGTTGCTGAACAATAACTGGCTGGCCTTGTTGATAGTAGCCACCCTGAGGTGGGGGTCCTCCGTAGCCTTGCTGATAACCCTGCTGGTAGCCTCCCTGCTGGTAGCCTTGTTGGTAACCTCCACCTGGAGGAGCTCCTCGCTGGTCATAGCCCTGTTGGTAGCCTCCTTGAGGGTAGTATGATTGTTGCGGGGCGTTGACGTTGTAGCCCTGTTGATGGCCTTGGTCATAATAGGACTTATTTTCACCTTGTGGTGCGTACTAATGTAAGAGAGATTAAAACGTTAGTATACCGGACATAAAGACTATGGTCTAATAACTAGCTTCATGATAGCTTCCACATACATAATTTTGTGACATTATTAAATGGGATTCTAGATGGGTTTAAAAGTGTAAATATGTAGGGTTGAAATTTTTTTTTGATATCTTTCGACGAAAAAAGACAAGAAATTTACAGATGAAGGTACGAAGAAAAAAGAAGAAAAGAGAAGGTAACAGGGAAAAAAAAAGCCCAGTTTTAACCCACACACACAAAATATAAAATTGGGGATTACACATCCGCACACATACGCGCAAATTTCGCGCGATTTTCATAATCATGTGACTCATATATCATAAGATCGGGCCAAGAACGGCACTGCGCTGCTGTGCAAGCCATGTCGGCGCAGGGTCTCGACAAGTTTTCTCGTGCTCTGGGGCCAGAACAGGCGAGCCTGCTTGGGAGGGGGATTCATTTTCGGGAACTTCAACGCGAGGCTCTTGCTTTTCAGAAACATCGGCAGTTGTAGGGGTAGTGGTGGCAGGCTGATCAGCGGAGAGTTTTTGGGCCAGAGACTGCCATGCGGTTGTCATAAGCTCAAGTTCGCGTCGAAGTTGCGCGTTTTCACCTTGAAGCCGCTCATTTTCTTCTCTCAAGAGGGTGTTTGTTTCTTCCTCATCATGCTGACTACCCTCTTCTTTATCACCAGAGTGACTAGCAGAGGTTTTGGATGAAGGATTGTTTTCAAGTGCCTGGAGTTGCTGATGCCTCATGAGGACCTCATAGTGATCGATGAGTGTGCGAATTCCCGCACTCTGAAGACTGGAACCTGATACAGATCGCTGGTGATAGCTGTTGGAAGACTGTAAAGAGACAGAGGCTTTGGAAGTAGCTGCCACTACGCCCAGAAGCTGTTTTTCGCGGGCCGCGGCAGCTGAGACCTCTTCGCGGAGCGCAGCAATGGTGTGCTTGCTGCTGGCGGCGGCTACTTCAAGGTCTTTGATGCGGAGTTCAAGGTTGGACTGGGTGGTATCCATCAATAGAGAATGGAGTAGAGGGGGCAGGTTTACGTCAAGGCAACGTTGATATTGTAGTGTAGTACTAGGATTTGGTTTTTGATGTGTGATTTGGGGTTGTTGATAAAAGTCATATTGGTTGGATAGCGCTGGTATAAAAAAAAAGGTTTACCAGCAATTTATGGTCAGAGGAATACTTGTTAACAAAACCATGAAACCTTTTCCGTTTCAAGGATTTGTAAATGTTGATTGACCAGAAGCAAGCAGCAACATGCAGTAATAAGAAGCAACCCAAAAGAAAGCTTAAAACGACTGTTCACGTCAGAACAGGCACGGCTTTTTGGTGGCAAAAACCTCAAAGGCACCCCAATGGGGAAGAAAAGGACGACTAAACCGACCAAGCAGACTGGGAAAACCAAACAGCTCAACAACGGTCAACCCCGACGGCTTTTGCAGAGGAGCCCTTTGCGGTTGGTTTGTGAGCTTTCTGGTTTAGCTCAAGTAGCCTGCAGCCCATCGTCGCGAAGGTTTCCTGAGGCAATTGCATACTGAAATTGCGATAAGAGAAACAGCGGGGTTACCTCAGGTAAGTTAAGCGGTTTATGGTTATTTACAGTAACGATTGGCCCAAACCAGAAATTAGAGCTTATCGGGCTGGCTTCGTAGCGCCCAGCCGAGGCAGACGAACCAACCGTTTATGAAATGAACATAGGTATTGACCAAAAGATGGACTTCTTGACATCGCGTTTCTATCATGGAAAAAGACCCTGTTTTTTTTTATAAAGTTTTTGAAATTCAAATAAGAAATAGAAACGGCCCGCTGACTGAGACGCGTCTGAAATTTGTTGCACAGCCGGGTGTCGCACACAAACGGGGTCAACCATCCCAAAGTTCTACTCTCCTCACCCAGTTAGGCAGGTGCGAGCAGTGCGAAAAAGAATACAAGTAATTAGTTTGGATAAACCTGACAATGAAAAAGAGACTAGATAAATTGGATAGACGTTTAAGATAAAAACAAATTATAATCGCATATTCCAACATCAAGAATTGCGTAGAGATGTCCTATTTTTGTATTTTTAGGCGGGGAGCTTAAGGGTTCTACCACAAACGTTAAGGCTGCACACTTGCTAGCGATACTGGCAGTAAGCTCGTCCACCGCTTGAATTTACTACACTGTGTGCTACTTTTTTTAAGTGCTTGTTAACCCCGCTGCAACTTGCAGAGTATAAAACCCCAGCCATATCCGCATCTCTTCCGCTTTTTTTTTCTTTCTTTCTTCTTATCAAATTCCTTTTTTTTTATCAGTAAATCTATCTTTATTAATTCATCTGTAATATCTTATCAAATACAACCAACTAGTAATTCTTATATCCAGCAATTATAAATAACACATACCCCCAATGAAACTCACTGCCATCACTCTCGCCTCTACATTGGCAGGCTCCGCTCTTGCCGGTGTCCATAAGTACGCTACATTTATCGGGTTTTATACGAACGCTTTTGGTTAACCTTTAATTTTAGAGTCGATATCAAGAAGATGGATACTAGTGCTCGCTTCCACGGTGTATGTGCCTATTCGTAATTCTGAGTAATTGTACATGTTTTCTAACACGCCATTTTAGGAAGCTTTCCAGGACCACCTTCGCTCTCTTGGCCAAAAGTACATGGGTCTTGCCCAAAAGTACGGCGCTAAGGATAACCGCGTTCCCTTTATTGGAAACAATGTGAATGCTGAAGGCGATTATAGCGTACCTCTGGGTAATTACCTCAATGTTCAGTACTTTGCTGACATTACCCTCGGAACTCCTCCCCAGGAGTTTAAGGTTGTTCTCGACACTGGCTCTTCCAACTTGTGGGTGCCTGGTGCTGATTGCAACTCGATTGCATGCTTTTTGCATAGCCGTTACGACTCATCCGAGTCTTCTTCCTACAAGGCCAATGGCACAGAGTTTTCCATTCAGTACGGCTCTGGCAGCGTATCTGGCTTCATTTCTCAGGATACCTTGACACTGGGCGACCTTGTGATTCCCAAGCAGGACTTTGGTGAGGCTACAAACGAGCCTGGTCTGGCCTTTGCCTTTGGCAAGTTTGACGGCATTCTCGGTCTGGGTTTCGACTCCATTTCCGTCAACCACGTTGTTCCTCCCTTTTACAATGCTCTCAACCAGGGCCTGCTGGACGAGCCCGTCTTTTCCTTTAAGCTTGGTGACGCTGACAAGGATGCTTCTGACGGCGGCACCTTCACCATTGGTGGAACTGATAAGTCACTTTACACTGGTGACATTACTTGGCTCCCTCTTCGTCGCAAGGCCTACTGGGAGGTTAAGTTTGACGCAATCTCTTTGGGCGGTGAAACTGCCGAATTGGAAAACACTGGTGCTGTTGTTGACACTGGTACCTCTCTCTTGACCTTCCCTTCTGCTCTTGCTGAGATGATCAACTCTCAAATTGGTGCCACCAAGGGCTGGAATGGTCAATACACTGTTGACTGTGCTACCCGTGACTCGCTTCCTGATCTTAAGTTTACCCTTGATGGCTACAACTTTACTCTGACTGGCTTTGAGTACACTTTGGAGGTTTCTGGTTCGTGTATTTCTGCCATTACTCCTATGGATTTCCCTGAACCTGTTGGTCCTCTTTCCATTGTGGGTGATGCATTTTTGCGCAAGTATTACTCTGTTTACGACTATGGCAACAGCGCTGTTGGTCTTGCCAAGGCTGCCTAAAGAGAGTATATTTATATACGTATAAAAATTCCACACCATTTCCCGTCTTTTTTTTATTCCATTGTGTATTAATATTCATATTCATAATAACAATAATAATAAATAATTATTAGAAACATGAGATAAATCAAGATGGTTGTATATATTTTTTTTGCTTTATTTATATTGTTGCTAATGCTGATATTTTTGATGTTGCTGCTGCGGCTGCTACTACTACTACTACTATTGAGACTGCTGCTGGTGCTGCTGCTACTATTTTTTTTGATATTAAGGTTAATTTTATTGCTGGTATATGTTGATTCAGTTGAAGCAAGTCAAATGTCCTCCAAAGATCGGGTGATTTCGTCGAGCTCGTTCTTTGCGACCTTGTACTTCTCTTCAAGCTCCTCGTACTTCTTTTCCCAGTTCTCGACTTCTTGTTCCAAGCTGGTAACTTTGCGCTCAAAGTGATCAGCCTTGACATCAACCTGACGAAGCTTCTCGGTAGTCTCACGCAGGTTAGTATCCGACGTCTCCAGATCTTCTTCCAGCTGGGAAATCTTCTTAGACAGCGACTCGTTGGCGGAGCCATGTGCAGCGCCTTCTTCAGCAGCGCCCTTGGCCTCTGACAACTTGGCCTCCAGCTCGTCAACCTCCGATTCCAAAAGGCTGTTCTTGTGGGTGAGAGCAGAAATCTCCTGGTCCTTTGTGGTCACTTCTTGTTCCAGGACCTTGACACGTTCGTTAGCCTCATCAGCCTTGTCTTGGGCGGCCTCAGTCTCGAGTTTAAGGGAAGTGATTTTCTAAGAGTAACAAAAAGTTAGTGATTTGTTCAAAACACACACATACAAAAAAGTCCCCTTGTATTTATAATATATATATATAAATATAAAAGATAATCATTTTAAATATTTGTTCAAGATTCAATTGAACATACTTCTCTAAGCTTATCCATTGTGAATTGTGTGAAGTTTTTTTATTTTATTTTATAAATTTCTATAAAATGGGTGGATTTGGGTTGATTTAAAAAGGTTATTGGAAAGGTTATGAGGGAATAGAACAAGGGGGAAGGAGAGGGAGGGGTGGTCAATTAAAAAAAAAACAACCCACACAAATACTCGTCAAAATATACTACAATTACATACACCCAAACCGACATAGCCAGGGGCGCAGTGGGTGGTTGGCCCCTACTGGGCTGACTGGTCGGTCGGTTGGCCGCTGGGGAGGAGACACACAGGTTTATTGTGTAGAGAGAGAACAGGGGGTGCTGGGCCGGGTGTTTTAAGGGGTTACCCGGTTTTCCTCTATCTTGTGCTGTCTCCTTACGTGGTCGTTTCGGCTCAAGGCGGTGGCAACGGCAATCACATTACATAACATATTAGCCATCACTTATTGTTACAAGAGTTGACATATTACACTTTTTGTACATTAGTTACACTTTTCACTTTTTTTTAAACTCCCACCTCCCTCCTTTGTAGGGCAGCCAAAAACAGCATCACCACATGCCTTTTTGGGACTTTTTCTTTCTTTTTTCAAGCCAATTAATCACCTAGATATCCATCAAAAACCATTAAAATTTTAAATTGCAATCGCAATTGAATTTATTTTAATTTTTGTGTTTAAAAATAACATTCATCAACTCTGTAATAAGCTAAATAATTACAGATACACCAAAATCTTACAAAACGACGGGATCATTAACATTTTTACATCAAGCCCACCCTTTGGTAACTGGTTGAAACCACAAAATTCATCTTGTGTGCCTGTTTCTCAGCTATTTCTCAGCTTACTAAATATTTTGACTACTACCTTTACTATATGCGGTAATTCTCTTTCTCTCCCTCTCTCTTTTTTTTTTTTAATAAAAAATCTTTTCAGGAGGTTCACATATATACAAATAACTTCTGTCATAATCATATAATACCCCTTAAAAATTAAGTTAGTTTACTACTTTTAACAATGCCCCTCCCTTCCGCGCAATCTGTATCTCCTCAAAGGCGTTCCGTGGCACAGTCTTCCCTTCCTTCATCCTCGCCCTCTACTTCTCGCAAAGCTTCCTTTTCATTTTCGCCCTCACCTGCATTTACATCCCCTTCACAGTCTTACTCTAGACCACAGTCTCCCGTCATAATGCGCCGCCCTGCCTCCTCTTTGGCTCTCAGATCACCCACTCCAACCCAGTTTGGCCGCGGCAGACCAGCAACCCCGTCTTTCCATGGCCAACTTCTCCACGCTAACAACTCTTCCCCAGCGCTCTCGGGTCTTCCTACCAACTTCTCCACCTCAAGCAACGTCTACACTGGATCTATTCGTGTGGCTGTCCGCGTTAAACCTGGCACATCACAATCATTATCTTCGCCATCATCAATAATATCATCCGATAACGGTTCCACAACAGTGCTCAACGACCAGTGGACTATTGATTCTTCGCGCAACGCTATTTCTTCTCGCGACGTGGGCGAGTTTGTTTTCGACAGTGTTTACCACGGCCCGATCTCGAATGAAAACATTTTTGATGGCTCTGTTCGTGATCTTGTCAACCAGGTCATGGCGGGCTTTAACGGCACTGTTTTCGCTTATGGCATGACCGGTTCAGGTAAAACGTACTCCATGCAAGGATCGTCAGCGAATCCTGGTATCATTCCACTTTCTGCAGCATGCATTTTTGACTACATCACAACAGCCGCGGAGCCATCTTCCACCACTCCAGGCCAACGCTCATTCACAGTCAAAGTTTCATATCTCGAGATTTATAACGAGCATCTCCATGATCTACTTAACCCAGGAACCGCGCCAGAAGATATTAAACTGCGAGACGATCCAGTTCGTGGCGGCGTCCGTGCGATGGGTTTGAAGGAGGTTATTGTTTCTTCTCCTGAAGAGCTCCTTGAATGTATTCGTTCAGGAGATGCTCTTCGACGAACAGAGGGCACCGAATATAACTCCAAATCATCACGATCGCATGCTGTTGTACAGATCTTCATAGAGTCTGCATCCAGCACCGGCCCCACTCGCAGTTCGCTGCTCTATCTCTGCGACCTGGCAGGCTCCGAGCGCGCAGCAGCACAAACAGAGCGCCGAAAGGAAGGTGCGTACATCAACAAGTCGCTTCTCACACTGGGTACTGTGATTTCTCGTCTTTCAGCAGTGTCTTCATCCGCAGCATCTACCGGGCACATTCCATACCGTGACTCCAAGCTTACTCGACTTTTACAGCCAGCTCTTTCTGGTAAGAGTCTTGTGAGCATTTTATGCACCATTGATGTGGCCGGTCCGCTAAGCTCTACGACCTATGTGGAAACCATTTCAACGCTGCGTTTTGCGGCACGCGCGAAAAACATTGCCATTAGCGTTAAACGGAACGACGAAGTCAGCAGCATTGCCGAAGCTGCCAAGATTATTGAACGGCTTACTAGTCAGGTTGAAGCTCAAAAACTAGAAATTGCGCGGCTCAAGATTGGTCGTGGTAGCAGCGGCGAGACCCCGGGCTCTTTAGTCAAGTCAGACTCGAGCTCGAATTTAATAGCTGACGACGATACAATTACAACGAACCATTACACTGCACAGATTGCCCAGCTCGAGGCCGAGAATCGAATTTTACACGAACGGGTTGAGCACTTGACTCGATTATGCGACGACACAAAACTCGAGGAGATGATTTTACTGGGCGGAGATTTGAAAGAAGAGGGCACAGGTTCGAGCACGTCGAGTCCGAAAATAGATGGCATGGATGAAGACGATCTCGATGGTGGTGGGCCCCTTCGGAGGCAGATTGACGAGTACAGGTCGTACATAGCCCATTTGGAAAAACAGCTTTATGAGGCAGAGCTGTCCAAGGCTCTTGGAGCAGCCTCTTTGGCTTCGTCCTCATCTTCGTCCACATCTTCTTCAACTACACAGTATATCGCCATGTATCCGTCTTCTCCTCCAGCACCGATTGCTTCAGCCCAAGGTCCGGTATCAAAACCTCCCTCGACTGCTCCTCCCATTTCACCGTCATCTTCAGTTTCGTTTGACGTGAGCAACACTACCCTCACAGCCTCTCCGTCTGTTTCGTCGATTTCGCTTTCGGCCGGTGTGTCGACCTCCACCACGGCTCATTCTTCGAACCACTACACGGAGCTGATATCGGAGCTGCGGGACGAGATTGAGGAGCTGCGAGAATCGAATGCCGACAAGGAGCGCATCATTGCCACGATGCGATCTTTCAACAAGCGCAAGGAAAATATTAACGCGTTATCAGCCTCGATTTACGGTACCACGCTGAATATAAGTGACAAGAGCGGATTTTCTTCAGGCCCATCGTCGCCGATAGTTAGCACGCATGCAGCAGCAACTGCAGCCACGACAGCCTCAGGAACAGTGGGAGGTTCTAGTACCAGCCAGATGTATTCTTCTAGGTATTATGGTCAGGCTATTACGAGTAGCAATGTGCTAGAGAATAGCGGTGAGACTGGGAAGCCTAGTAACGGAGAAGCAGGGGCAGACGCTTTTGTGACGCCGAAAAGAGGTGTTACAGATATTCGTGTTTAATAAAAAAAAGGGGGTCTAATAAGCCAATGGATGAATATCCCGAAAAATTTCGGAGGTCTTATTGTTATCTGATTTTTGTTTTTAGCAATTTTTTTTGTTTTTTTAAAAAGTAAATATAGAGGTTTGAAAATATAACGATCACACACAACACCAGCCCCAACAATGAGGATTCAGGCACGCCATTAGAGATAGTTGACTAGGTGCCTGGTCGCAATTATTTTGAACAAGAGATCTGTTTTAGTAGAATAATAATAATTATAATAATAATCCTAGTCATAATAATATTATGGAGAAGCTAAAGAGCTGAGTGACATCTTTGGGCTACGGTAGTGGGTACGCCAGGACCTCCAGGACCAGAAGGGTTAGGGTTTGCTTTCTAGGACTCCAAATAAGAACGAGGCAGGTACGCGACTCGAGCCAAAGAGGCTCCACAGGTTTGTTTTGAATGCTTGACGGTATTTGTTTGGGTCAATTGAGTTACAAGTGGCTTGTTTTTCCAGTTTTCACATGGCCGCTGTGATGAGCAAGGTCGCTTTGTAGAGCGGCCTTTTGAAAACCGTTTACAGCAACTTTGCGCGCTGAACCCCGCCTTTTCTCTTCCACAACAAGGTGCTCGTTGCGGGTTTGTTTCTCTAGGGCAGCAAGAATCTCGATAAATTGCCCAAAAAAGAGAAAGAAAAAGAGTCTTTTGATTTTGCTGGACTACAGCGCTTTAGGCACACAAACTAAAGCGGCTTCGACTCGTACCAGCAGTAGATTGAGGGGCCCCAGAGTAGTAGCTGAGCCATTCTGAACCAGATGACCTCCTAATTTTTTTTGGGCTCATTAAGTTGAAAAATATAAAATCTATATAAACTCCCCCTAATAATCCTTTTTAATCCATTTTTCTCTATTATATTTAATTCACCTCACACCTCTAATTGCCTTTTAACAACTCTCTAATGCCATCCATGTCTCTTGCCCCCCTCACCGCTCTCTTCGTTCTTCTCTTCATCTCTTCCACCATCGCAGCCCCCCAGGACCTGGGTGGATACTATCTGAGTCTCTTTGGTCTCGACTCTGCCGGATACTCCAAGTACACCCAGTACCTGGCCACCCTCTCCATCACCACGCCGGCTGCTCTTGAGTCGTGGATCTCCAAATACTCGGACAATGCAATCAACAACTACGCAGAGGCCTCCTCGGCCTATTATGAGTTTCCCTTTTCCGCTTACTCGGTTTTTTTCACCCAACTCTATCCCACGTCCATCTTTACAAACGAGGCCTTTACAAACCCTTATGTCTCTTACTATAGCAACTTTTTGGCCACGCAGACTCCTACTGGCGGCGAGTCTGCAGCAGCTACACCCACTGTGACCTCCCCGTCCGAGTCTACTGGCCCATCCCTGGTAACCTCTGCGTCTGTGGAAACCTCAACCGAGTCTGCTGCTTTGTCGAGTTCAGCAGGCACTAGTTCTGAAAAGGCCTCCTCAGCCACTTCTCCAAGTGCAGGTGTGTCTTCTGTCTCTACGTCCAAGGCATCTACTTCTGGATCTTCTGCAACTGAATCCGAGTCTTCGGCCTCGCAGGCTTCATCTGCCAGTGGCACGGCTTCTAGCAATGGAGTGAATTCCAGATTGGATACGCTCTCGACAATTGCCTTTGTGGCTATAGGGTTTATTGCCGTTACTCTAGTTTATTAATTGTGTTTTTATTAGTAGGTTTTATATTTTTATATAGTTTTCGATAATTTATAATTGAAGAATAGTTGACAGGAAAGATGTTTCTACGTAGATTGAAACCCAGGATTTTTCATTATTTTTTTAAAGTTTTTATTGAATAACCAACACAGATCAACCTTAAAAAGATAATGTTTTTTCTAGTATCATATATATTCTACCATTATGTTAATCAAAAGTTAATCCACACAGGTAACACATTTTGGTGGTTCCTACTCTGATCACTAACAATTTCGACCGTGTGATATTTCTAGATACAGAGATTTCGAGTAAAAAGAAACAAAAAATAACCTTAAAATAAGCACTTTGGGGACGTCTGGGATACTCAAAGTGAAACTTTGAGTGAAACCGACAAAGGATGTTAGATCTTGCGAGCTAGGTTTAAAAATGATTTGTAAATAGCCTGCTACAAACCAACACAAAGATTTTAACATAGAATTACCGCCACGATACTCTTTCTTTATTCACGTAATCCTTTCATTTAAATAAATTAAATCTAGCAAAATCTTTAAAAAAAGCTTCAAACGAAGAACGTAAGTGCTCAGTACCCGTTGAGTTACGCCTGTCTTTAGTAAAAGTCGAGCAAATCTCACACACCCGGCTAGCATGGATATTTTTTACCAAGACATTTGCAGCCCTAACCCCTGCGGAATGGTCCAATATTTAATAAATATCTCACGCCTGTTGTAGGCGCATACATTTGAAAGTGAAAATTATAGTAAATTTTTGTAAACCTTGCAAAAGGGCTGATTAAAAAAACAAAACTTGAAAAATACATCTCGTAAACTTTGCTTTTTACATCTGCTGCCCCATTCCTCCATACAAATTAGCATCCCCAGAAAATATGCTCAACAATCATCCAATTTAATGCCATTCGAATATTCTACCTAAAACCTTAACAATTTTTTTTTTCTTTTTCTTGCATCATGTTTTCTTATCCTCGCCATAGGCCTTGGTGCCATAATGCCCATCAATCACAATAATATCCTGGGGCCGGTAGTCAAACTTGCCTGAAAAATACGACTCCAAAATGTTCTTGACACCATTGGCATACCGCTGCTGCGCATCCAACGAGGTCCCCGACATGTGCGGAACCATGGCATTCCCGGCTCCGTACTTGTTGGTCATGGTGCGCCAAGGATGGTCCGCAGGCGCGGGCTGCGGGAACCACACGTCGCCGCCATAGCCTCGCAGCTGGCCCGACTCGAGCGCCTCCACCACGTCCTCCTGCACGCAAATGGCTCCGCGCGCCGTGTTGACCAGCCACGCCCCACGCTTCATCTTGCTCAAAAGATTCTTGTTGAAAAGACCCTTGGTCGACTCGTAGAGCGGCGTGTTGATGGTCACAATGTCGGCCTGCCCAAGCATTTCCTCCAGGCTCTCGACCCGGCGACACCCAATTTCGCGCTCGCGGTCGGCTGACAGCGGCTGGTAGTCGTAGTACAAGAGCTCCTTGGGATTAAACGGCTTAAGGCGCTCCAGGATCCGAGAGCCAATCCGCCCCACGCCGACCGTGGCAATCACCTTGCCCTCAATGTCGTACGAGTCCTTGGCCACGGCCGCCACGTCCCACTCGCCGTTGCGCACTTGGTCGTGGGCCGGCACAAAGTTGCGGACTAGCACCAGCATAGTCATTACGGCGTGCTCGGCCACCGAGGTGACGTTGGACCCCGTCACCTCCAGCACCGCAATCTTAAGCTCATTAGCCGTGTCCAGATCCAAGTGATCGGACCCGACGCCCGCAGTAACACAGAGCTTGAGTTTTTTGGCCTTCAAAAGACGTTCCCGTGTCAAGTAGGCCGGGTGGAAGGGTGTCGTAATGACGACTTCCGCGTCCTCAAGCAGCTTTTCAAACTCGGGGCCATCCTTCTTGTCGGTGGTGATCAAGGTATGGCCCTGGGACTCAAGCCAATTACGAATCCCTAGTTCATTTTCAGTGCATCCGTGCAGCTTGGGTTCATCAAGGGCGTGGGATCCAGCAGAGTAGAGAACAAGTAGAATTTTGACCATTGTTAGTAGCGTTGGTTATTTATAAAAGAAGAGAGAAAAGAAGAGGGTTGTAGTGTATAGTTGTAAAATAGAATAAAAGTGTGATGAGAAGAGAAGAATATAAGCGAAAAAAATGGATATTACCTTGCTATTTATACTTGAATTGATCAACCTGTGTATATAGATCATCATCATCTCCCCGCACACGTACCTTACATTTCCCTAGTCACTATGTTGATGAAGACAGTCCTTTTAATTTAAAAACCTGCTGTTCACTGGATTGAGCCGCACCGTCGTTACGGATCTGAAGTGGTTTGTTTTCCTATTTGTTCAAAACGTGCGGGGAGAACACTTTTAGAGAGACCCCCAAAAGTGGGGAGGAAGCTGTTGATAGCAATCGTGCTTGGTACGAGCGATTTTAATTAAAATGCAAGAAAAAAAAAAGTTATTTTGTCACTGTGATTTCCCCACTTCGAGTCCTTTTTGGTATCCCTTTTCAACTGGTGTTGGAGACTTTGGCTGGTGTTGGATTTAAAAAAATCTGGGGAAGCTGGTTCCATGTTGTGCGGCTCAGGGTTTATACTTTTTGTGGGGGTGAGATGGAAAAAAAAAGTTAAGGGAAACTTCAGCTAGGGCGATACATAAAGTTTTGTTAAAGAGAAACGATGGCTGAGCCGCAAAGGACTCGGTTCACTTAGGCGGGAGCTCCATCTCCCCGTCAGGACTTTTAGTGTAAGCAAAACTACGGATAGGCCAACTGGTTTGGAGCATTGATACATATTTCATTAAACATTTTTATACATATATATATTTCAAATACATTTTAAATTAAGAGAAAAAATACAAAAAAAAACTCAACTATCAAGATGGTCAGATAAACAAAACAATAAAAAGGGTAAGTACAATCCAAGACACATTGACGTTAACTGAGACACCCACATTCACCTGGGTAATACCAAACTCAGGCGTGGATGTAGGGACCTGGTCAACACTCTCAACAGGAACTTCAGATGGGACAGAGGCTGAAATGGATGTACTTGTTGCAACAGAAGATTCAGGCAAAGTGTGCGAAGTCACGCTAGAAAGAGCACTTTGGGAGCTGCCCAAAGAAGCAGAAGAAATAGAACCAATGCTTTGAGACGACTCCAAAGAACTGCTTGAAGAAACAAAATAGGTGGAAGAGGTTTCAGCGGAGTATGCTGTTGAAAGACTCTGAGAACTAACTGAAGGAACGGAAAGAACAGTAACGGTACCGACAGATGATTCCACCAATGTGCTTAGAGGCACTGTCTCAGGACTAGATTCTGTGTGTGGGATTGGAGCAGTGCTGGAAGAGAGCGACAAGATGTAAACAAAATCTGTTGATAGAGAAGAGACTGATGCACTTGATGGCCAGAGAGTTGAAGTCCAAACGCTAATAACAGTACCACTTGATACCGTTGAACTAGATACATAAGAAGTGGCTACATATGTATCTGGCAAAGACACACTGCTACTGACGGGGAACGATAGAATCGTTACTACACTAATATCAGTCTCTTCGGTTTTGCTGCTGCTGAAACCAGTTGTGACAATAGCTGTAGATGAGACTGGGGAAGATTGAGATACCGTTTCCACAAATGTATTTGTGTAGGTAGACGAGGGTCCAGTCGCAACAAGAGTTTTAGTAGAAACACTTGCAAGTGTTATAGTCGAAGATATGGTTTTAGTTAATACTGTTACTGGAATGGACGCAGCAAGAGTGCTATACACAGTTAATGTGGAATAGACTAAAGACCCGCCGGATGTGACTGGTGTTTCAATAATGGTGTGAACCTGGGTTAAAGGCTCAGTGACTGTAGTTGTTTCTGCACTAGAAGCTGTGGTATAAGTGACCAGACTGGTTACAGTGGAGTAATGAGTTTTGCATTGAACGCAGTCAGTTTTTGTAACAGTTTCAGTAACGACGTAAATCTCAGAAGTCACTGGGTACTCGACGACAGTGTAGGTGGTTTCACAAGGCTCAGTAACGGTAACTACTACGTTGCCAGAAGTGGTTTCGTAAACAGTCAGAGCCGACTCAACCTTTGTATAGGTCTTGCAAACTGGGCAAGATTCTGTGATTGTTTTTGTTGAAGGATTAGCTTCAATAAATACAATACCAGTTTCGGTAGAAGTTGAAGTGGTAACCGTGTATGTTGTCTTATGATCTACCACCAAAGTCTCTATCAGAGTCTCACAAGGCTCAGTGACGGTGATGGTAACCGTGCCATCAGTCTTGACAATCGTTGTGTACTTTGTAACAGTGGTAACAATGGTAGAGGAATTTTGAGGAAGAGAGGATGAAGAAATTTCTGGAGTTGGCTCAGGGAATGGGAACTCAAGCTCACCTTCAATGGTAAGACTGGGTTCTGCATCTGATTGAAATTGGGAATATGAATATGTCTCTAAATCAGAGGAGATTTTTATGCTAGATTCTGATCCCAAACTAACTTCTGATTCATATACCAAATCATACTCTGAAGAGGACTTTGAGTTTTGGTACAGTACTTCTAGTGCTTCATAAATCATTTGGTAGATAATTTTTTGAAAATCCTCAACAGCCTCGGCAAACTCCACACTTTCTGAGGCGTACTTTTCAATTGCAGTTTTGGCAGCCTCAATTAAAGGTGCCAATGCGCTTCTAATGCTTGACTCGATTAGAGAGGGGTTTTCAAGAAGGGATAGCTGTTTGATATTTTCCAAGAAATCCAAGTATGTCGGTAACAGGTACCATGAGTTCAAACTAGCTGTGATAGCAGTAAATGCTTCAATGGCTTTTTCTAAGGAAGTGGAGGAATCAGAGAGATTGTCTCCAAAAAAAACGTTTAAAAACAAACTAAGAGATTCACCTAGGGCATCCGCAAACTTCTGTAAAGCAGACTCAACAAGTAGACTGACTTCGCCGGAAAGATAAGAATTTGTGTCGCCCAAAGAACCCAAAATGGAAGAGAGAACGACGTCAACAAATTGGGCTGGGGTAGAAATGTCGATAGTATCAATAGGTGTGAAGGTAGGAACAGAGGAAGCATCTGTAAAAGATGAAGGAAAGTCAACTTCACTGGAGTAAGCAGTTTCAGAAACAGAAGGGATTATGGATTCATTAAGATATCCCACGTCTCGTTTCTGAAGAAAATAATTAGAGTCGCCTTTGAAAAAAAATGTGTTAGATTTTGTTTTTTAAGGAATAAGAGGTTAAAGAGTGTGAAAAATTGGTAATACCTTGATTTTCAGCTAAGGCTTGGGCAAGATGGCCCCCAAGAAAAAGGGCAGGGGCAATTAACAAGTAAATCATTTTTTAAGAGCCAAAGTCAACCGAGGGGTATTTCTTGAGAAAAAGAGAGTGATCTGTAGATTTTTTTAAAAAAAACCATGGGAAATTTCATCCTTTAAATAACTTTTTTTTTAAGTATATTATTAGTGGCGTTAGAGCTGAAAGTAAGAGTTGATTAAAGATTTGACAAGGTCTATTTTTATCAAAAAAAAATTGAGAGGCCATTTTTGACGCCATTGATTTATATTTTTTTAATGAAAAATTCATTTTAATAGGCCTTGAGAATCCATATGAACTGTAAATTTTATGGTTGACTAGGAAACAGGCATCAATGGTAATTTATTCAAAAGATTTTTTTTAAAGGTAATGACAATGACATCAAGACAATTCAATTGACCAACATCATATATAAGATTAAACCACTGAAGATTAAATGAAAGAATCCCAGAGAAAGTTTTTTCATGAAATTGCAATGCAAAGCTTTGAAAAAAAAGACGAGAATTTCAACAAGTCAGTTTGTGTGCGAGTGGCTCAAAATCCCTTCATTGATTCTCTGTCCCCTGTTTATATCACAGTTTGAAAAACGTTAAGTTAACCAGAATTTAACCAGAGTTAGACTCCCAGTTAACAGGTAATTACTTGGGCAACTGAAAATTAAACTTCAAGGTTTTTTTTACGCTGCCACTTGGAAAATGCAGTTTTTTTTTGCTTTTTTGCCTGCCGTGCCTGCCACTACGCTCATCTTTCATACGCGGCGTTTGACAGTAGTGAGATACTTTAGATGTGGAAACAGCAGTAAAATCAAGGGTTAGGGCAACACACTGGCGAGGACAGCCAAAGTTGAATTAAAAAGCCTGCCCATGCGTTTGACCAAAAACTGAAAACTTTTGGCAGCCCTGCAAGAGCCTTTGGAGATCAATTAGTTAAGTTTTGTTTTACAATAAACACAAAATCCAAAAATAACAATCTATATTTGAAACTTCTTGGTAGCAAAAGTTGGATTAGACGTGGCGTCATCCTGGTTCTCAAATGAGGCGGCCCGGGGAGCTGAACTAGGGGGAAGTTGGTTTTGCTGGTAGATTTGAAAGCCTGAAATTAGATATATTGAAATTATAAAGATAATCAGATCAATGGTAGACGTGGAGCTTGCTGGCATAAACCGAGAAAAAAAAGTGTTGGTAAAGAAGTGTTTAAGAGCCCAGCATGACTTCCCAGAGTTACAAAGCTATGTATGATAACAAGTCGACCTTTATGATCTGGTGGGTATTAGAAAACTGCTTCATTTTAAAGCCCTGAAACTCTCCGCTTTGGTCAGAAAAAAAACTGGTATACACTGGGGGTTGCGCTTAAAAGTGTGAAGAAAAACAGGGAGTACGCGGCATTTTGTTCTCCCGGTTTCTCTCCAAACCAAGATAGCTTCTCAACAATTCAAGATTTGGTTTGAAACCGTCAAAGATTGAGATTCCAAGTATGATTTTCAGGCGGTTCTGGCAGCTGAGAATGTGCAGTTGCGGTTGGGGTTTTCAGTCATGTTAAAGGTATTCATAAAGATGGAGGCAGTCGATTCGTTTCTCAGCGTCTTTTCAGATAATGATATTTTGAAATATTTGCACGTCCAGAAATCGGTACAGAGTAATTGCGGTTTGCAAGGAGAGGGAGTCAATGACGGACTTAATTCTGTCAAATAGGTCTGAGAGCGCGATGGTATGAAATAAGGTTTCAAGCATCAGTTCGGAGTACTTCGACAGAAATGTTTGTTTTCAACAAACTATGTGGTACTGGGATATGGCGAACCACATCGGTTTATTTGGATATCTTTTCTGAAGTAACCTTGTAATAGTGGCCACTAGTTTTTCAGACTCGTTGACATTTTTTAACTTGGATATCATCCAATTAAGCTCTCCAGAAGTGCACAGAGATAAATTTTAAATTCAAATTCATCACATCATAAAGGACTTAAACCGAAATAGTGCAAAAAGATACTCTTTAAATAATCCAAGTAAAACTGGCCACGGTAGCCTTTGATCGACAAAACTTCAGGTGGCGTGAATTCTCTTTGTAAAGAACTGCTTTTGCCTGTTTCCTTCTACATGATGAATCTAGAGCTGCATAACGCTTGGAATAAGAGTTTGAAGTCTTTTGAGGGCGAAAAGACAGATACGAACCCCTTCACTTTGATTGGCTTACAAACGTGTTTTAGACCATTGGAAATGATGGTTACGAGAAAGTTCATGGGAATGATAAAACACTCGTTCTTGGCGATGTAGATTTCAATATTATACACTGAATTCGCCTCTTAGCGTAAATCCCCATAGAAGGCTCTGATGTTCGCTTCGTGCATGAAGGAGGCTTATAAGACTTTTAACTTAATGGTGAATTTAGAGCATACTATAGAATAGATTGAAGTTATAAGTAGATTAAAGATTTATAGTGAAGACAGATCCCAGTATGGTTTTTGAAAGCCACAAGGCTATGTCTTCTAACTTTTCCCTTAAACAGGTTATCGTATAACTGAGAGACAGTTGGTGGTTAGATTGCGAAAAAGAATAAGTATCAGACAGAACAAGAACAGTATTTATTTGTCAGACCATGCTTATTTTCAGGATTTGCTCAAAACTCCAGCTGTCTAAATGGGTTACTTGGTTAACAATTGAGCTTGGAAGAATTGGATCACGGTTAATTCACAGCTAGAGACAAGCGGTAAATTTTATTTGAAATGTTTTGTTAGCGGTTATTCTAAACCCTAACCTTGGAATACCCTGTCCAAACGCCCATGACCTACTCCATTTTTGTTCCACCTTTTAGGCCCACAGCTTCTCAGCATTTGGTGCGTCTCAATTAGGCAAGGCGCAAAACGCTTCGCCCTTTTTTTTAGAGCTCTGAAACACCTGCCTTACTAGGAGGGATCGATTTCTTGGAGGTCACACGGTATGTTGGCAGACAGTGACGTTTGGGCCCAAAAACGTGATTCGATGTGTGGGGGAGAAATTGTGTGAAAACGAGAGTGGCTTAGTAAACGTTGACACTCTATTTTAACTGTAATTAGTTTAATTTTGTAAAGTTATTATACAAGTTATTCAAGTTTAAATTAGTTTTCTTTTCATTTTCAACGGTACTCTTTCCGTTCACTCCAACACTGCGATTCGGTGTAGAAAATTACAAAAAATTCATTTCTGATTTCGATCGTCTATCTTTGAAATAATCTCTCTAAACAGGTTTTGTTCAAGAAAGCAAATTAAATCGATATAATTAAGTTGCCATCAAGTGGTAGCTTTTTCGTTTCTTTTTTCTGCTCTCGCTACTTTAGAAAAACCCTCTCAAGTGATGATTCTTAAAGTTATAGATGGGTGAAAAATCAAAACGATAATAAAAATATCGAAGAAGTTCTTTATTCAATCATTTTTCTCTTGTACCCGTCATAAAAAAATGGGAGGTTTGTGGTCTTGCGGTCTGATCAAAACTAGTAAGGTACCAATTGGCGCAGTGAAATCATCAGTTAAATTCAGCGACTTTGTTCGTCTTTGCCATGGTCACCAGGTTCCCCACACGTTAAATTATTGCACATGCTCAAAAGCTCTTCTCTCATTGTCCTGTTAATAATATTTATCCATATAACTCAAAAAAGGCTGATTTCAAGTAAAGGCTAAGATTTTTTATTTTTTCAAATTAAATCCTAATCAAGACATTAGATTTTAACAGGTCTCGACATTTTTTTTAAAAATATCTATTACACCTCTCTATAATAACAGCAACCGTTATAAACTTAGTTTAGAGAGAGAAAAAAATACTCCATGTCGCTATCAAAAACGGGATTTAATCCATGTGCTTGGTTGATTTTTTTTTTCATTTTTTTAAAAAAAAATAACTGAGTAACTATACTTGTACCATATCAATTGTATAACCAAAGTAGTCCCGCCTCTGAAAAGGCTATGCCAAAGATATCCTTATCCCAACAATCTGAATTCAAATGCGTTCACAGAAATTACTCACAAATACCTCGCCAAGAGCATGGCTCTTTGTCATTATGTAGCCGCTATTCAAGGGTATCGTACAAAAATAAAATAGACAGGTCAATTCTCCGCAATATATAAATAACTTTTGATTTTGCTGATTTTTTTAATATCTTTTAATTTTTTTTTAATTCCTCATCAATCTCTTCAACCATCTACAATTCTTAATACTCAATCACTATTCAACTCCAGTTCCCATCTAATCCAATGTTGCACTTTCAAACTGCCCTTCTATTTTTGACCGCTTTGGCCACAGCGGCCCCCAACCCAGCCGCTATCCAAAAAGCCGAGCTCGACGCTCTTGTTGTCAAATACAACGCCAACAACGACGTTGATCTGGGCCAGTACAGCTTTTTGGTCACTGCTTCTTCCGACTACTCCAAACTCATGTCCTACTACCAAACCGTAGACATCATGACCCCCACCCAGCTGCAGTCCTGGTTGAGCGACTACTACGACATTGCTACTGATCCTTCCAAAGCTTATAACACCGCGCTGCTCACCTCTTTGCTGACTGCCTTCCCTACCAAGGAATATGCTACCCTTATGGGCGAGCTTTTCCCCACTTCAATTGTGGGTTCCTATGACGTCAACGCTATCATCTCTAGCGCATATGCAGGTGGATATGATGACGAAGACTCTCCAACCACTTCTGCAACTGCCACAGCAACCTCGCCCAGAGCTACCAGTTCTTCATCAAACACCAGTGCCCCCACCACTACTAGCACCACTTCAGTGCAGACTCAAGAAACTACCAGCGCCCAGAGCACTGTTTCTTCTTCTTCAAACGATGCCATGGTTAATGGAGGTGCTCTTTCAGTGGTCGCTCTTGCTCTCACTTCTCTCTTCAGTGTTGCCTTGATTATTTAAACGAGGTGGTTTAGTATGACCCTTTTTTTTAATATTTTAATATTTTCATAGCTATCTATTTATAATTATTTATATATTTTGATATCCAATCCAATGTTTTTAAAAAAAACTGAGTCTTCGACAATGAATTATTTCCTAGTTTGGATTTAAACTTGTAGCCAAGTTTCTTTCCCTCAATATTTTTAACCTTCTCTTCTATCTCCGCGGCCCTTTTAGTAATGATTTTTATAAAAAAAAAAAAGCCAGTACTACAAGCTTAATAACTGCTATTGACGAGGCTTCTTTAATGCAACAAAGCCTTTTAAACCCATTTGACTTTTTTAAAGCGGGAAAAAACAACAACGTGATCTAAGTCGGTTTCTTATCTCAAGACAAACGCAAATCTTTTTTAAAAAACTGACTAAAAAGAGAGCATAACGATTGCACATTAATTTTTTGGAGTGTAGGCAGGAATATGCCACTAACCTGGGGAATTAGATCTCTTTTTGATTAACCTTTTTAAATCTTTTTAAGACTCTTTTATTGTGGGAAAATGGTGGGCAAGGTATGCCTTTTACAAAGAGAAGTACACGTAAATCAAGCAAAATTATGGGCTTGCCTTACGTTTTGCATTCTACAGCAGACCCAATATTTGGATTCATCATATGCCTATAAGATATACATTTAAAAAAATGCACTAAAAATTTATTACACGAATTAATACAAGTACAGAGAGAGAAAAAAGAATTACAAATACGTAAAGTTCGTCAAGTAATGTTAAATGGTAATTTCATAAATGCAATGAAAGAAAAAATAGACTTTGTTTTTTTTGGCCATGACTTTTAGCTTTTGTTAAACTTGCTCAGAAACAAGTAAAAAGCTGTTATCGGTAGTTACAGCGGCAGAAGAACGATTTAAAGGTGGGGAAATAGCGCCGCTCTGTGTGCTCTTAAGACGACCCACAAACTGGCGAATGGCCTTGCTGATAGTCACGCTCCTTGCTTTTCCAGCATATTCTGTGTTAGATAACCCTGGTGATGATGACATGGAAAGACTGTCATCTTCTTGTATGCTGTGTATTTCCTCTCCTCTCGACACAGAAACATTTTGTCGGCTTGGTTCAATAAGACAATAGCTGTCTGCAATCTCGCTTTTAATTTTCATCCAACTTCTATTTCGTGGAGGAATAGCTGGGCCAGTCCCACTACTAAATGGTACTGTTTTGCTTGCTGCATAGGCATAACCAGCGTCCTCTCCTCCTTCTCCGTTATCATTTGCCTCATCATCGTCTTCTTCAGCTTCAAAATCAGAATCGTAAACAATGCGTCGTTCGGGCGCAATTCGAGACAAAACATTAAGCTGCCATGCTGCATCTTGTCGTTTTTCTTCAAAAGCTGACTCTAATGATGCCTTGTTACTATTCCCGCCCATCAACTGGGGGTCGATTGCAAACACCGCTCCAGCAAATGAGCCCATGGCATATTGCTCGTCCTGGCGTGCCATGTCGCTGTTCCGAGAAGCCACAGCTTGTGAAGCAAAGGCAAAGTCTGGCTCGGCTTCACCAGAAGACGGCGACCGTTGCTCAACAGTGTCAGAGTAGTTGTCATGACTGGTCCCTAATTGTTGAACACAAGTGTATATCCGTGCCCGTTTTTTGTTTGAATGTCGGTAATTGTTGCAGGTGTGGGGAGAAGCAAGGATAGATACTGGTCTACCATCTTCCCCATTTCCCTTAGTTTTGTGTCCACTGTTAGTAGAACCACTGTTCACTAGAGCTCTTACTCCAACCCCACGGCTATCTGTAGTTAACGCATCCTTCTTGGGAGCTGCCACGTAGTGGTGTAAAGCCATTATTTGAACACCTGCATCTGCGGCCACATTGTTGCCATCGTCATCATCATCTTCGGACCCGCCGCATGTGTCGACAATGACAGTGGCTGCGGCAGTCTCTATATCGAGGCTGCTGACTATACGGTTGCGCTGGCCAAGGCAGGTGATACCAAAGGCATTATCGTCGTCGTCGTCGTCGTCAGAACCATATTTGTCAACATCGTCCTCGGCATCTTCGCTGGAGCTTGTGGAGCTGTCGCCATCGATAACGAGGGAGGGAGGAGCGTCGGATAAGGCAATGTCGGAAAGCGGCGCAAAGAGAGACCCTGAGATGAATGGGTCTGTAGGGTCTTCCTCGGCACCGCTGCAACTTAAAAAAGAGGTGGTTGTTTTGTTTTGGAGTGTGTTGTGGTTGTTATTATTGCTTTTATTAAAGTCATTTGTATTGTTGTTATTGTGGCAGCTTAAATTTAAAACCTCCGCCTCATTAGGGGTGTTTGAGGAGAGACAGGCATCTTCCCCACATCCCTGGTTTGTTGCCGAGTCACCAGCCAGGGATTCTTGACAAACCTCAGTAGCTTTAGAATCCTTCATTTCTTCTTCCGGCACCTCCTTTTCTTGGGCTTCCAGTTGTTGCTGTTGTCGTCGCTGTCGCGCTCCACGATTTTCTAGGTGCTCATTTATCCACATATTGATGGGAAACTTAAATTCCGTCACATAGGGAAAGCAATGATAGCGCTCCATAAAGGGCTGAAAGCTTATCAAATGCTCGTACTTGACCACCAGGTTAGCCACAAGCCTCGACTGAAGGGGGTTGATGGGTCTTCGGTCCCACGCTCGCGCAAGCGCCGAGGGAATGTGTGATCGGGGGGGAAGTTTCACAAACTGGGGGGTATAGTTTTCTTCTACACTGTCTTCACCTGTAGAGCCGTCTTTTGTAGGAGACGTGTTTTCCGCGTCCTCTTCCGACTCGTTATCAGAGTCGTCCGAGTCTTCATCCGAGTCGTCTGAATCATGGACAAAGCTCCGGGCGCCTGAAATGCCGGAGAACGCAAGAAAGTTGCTGACCTGTTTGCCTGAGAGAGTAGATGGTTTTTCTAAAGACTTTTTTTCTGGAGAAAGGTTTTCTTGTGCTGATAGCTGTTGTTGGTATTGTTGCTGTATGGGTGGAGCCGCGACCTTAAGCAAGGACGAAGATATGAACACGGACATTTAAAACAAAGTCTTTGAAGATATATTTGTATGTACATATATATAAATCAATATATATATGTAGGTATGTTGTACTTAAGCAGATGAAAAGGTGAATATATATATGGGGCAGATAATTGTTGAATATGTATCTTGAAAAGATCTAAACCAACCAAAGAGAAAAAAATCTGAGAAAAGAAGAGATTTATATATATATATAAGTTTTTGTACAAAAAAAAAGAAAAAAAGAAAAAAAGATTAAACGGACTATTGTTTTTATTTATTTATGTTTATTTACTTTTTTTTTAATTTCAGCTCAAACATTAATCTCATGGCTCTCCTTAGGCTTCACACCCCCCCCTTCCCTCTGTGTGTTTTTTATTTCCACCTGCCAAAAAAAGCCCCACGCACCCATTGTGGTCTTCAGTTTTTTTAGGCCAGACATTCTGGCTGCCTTCTCCGCCTAATTTCAAGCGCATGAGACTGCGCGTCCTCACAGAACCCCCCAGCCATGCACCGCTGTCTCATGCGCAAAACGCTGCCGCAAAAGCTGCCACCAATCCGTTGCATAAGTCCGGCAATCTTCAGTAGTTATTATTAGAATATATATATATCAAGATAAGAAATGAAAATGGTGTGTGCATTTTTTTGATGTTGAATTTAAACATAATATCAACAATCATATAAAGCCCTAACCTCCAACCCAACTTACAAACCCAACCCTAGCGGAATACTTGGCTTTTGACGGATGATTGTCATAGCAACCAAAGAGAGCCCTCAATCAGCTCCTCTCTCTAAAAAAAATCTTACACTCTGGAAAAAAAAATTAATTCAATGCTAACAAAATCGCCATCTTTCTCCACTACCACCATCATCACCTTTACTACCATAGCTACCATCACAGTCATACAATGTCTACACGACCGGCCAAAGAATCTGAAAGAAACCAGGAAGCTACTGTTTACATTGGAAACATTGATGAAAACGCAGATGACGAATTGGTACGTTCTACTAGTGCTCTGTTTTTTTATTATTATTAACAGCTATAGATTTGTGAACTCATGATCCAGGCTGGACCCCTGGTTTCCGTCCATTTGCCTAAAGATAGAGTAAACCAAGTCCATCAGGGATTCGGGTTTGCTGAATACCTTAATGAACGCGACGCTGAATACGCAGCTCTCATCATGAACGGAGTCAGACTCTACGGTAAGGTTCTACGCGTCAACAAGGCCCTGCTCGACAAGCAAAAGGCTATTGACGTGGGCGCAGACCTCTATATCGGCAACCTCGACTCCATGGTCGACGAAGGCGTGCTCGCAGATACCTTTTCTGTCTTTGGCAACTTTGTCAACCAACCAAAGGTGGCCCGCGACCCTGATACCGGGGCCCCCAAGGGCTACGGGTTTGTTTCCTTCGACAGCTTCGAGGCCTCGGATCGAGCCCTCGAGTCCATGAATGGCCAGTATCTCATGAACAAACCCCTTGTAATTAACTACGCCTACAAACGCGATGGTAAAGGTGAGCGACACGGTGATGAAGCTGAACGTTTACTTGCAGCCCAAGCACAGAAAAACAACTACAAACTCCCTTCTCAACTTCCTCAACAGCCACAACTTCCACTCCAGCAACTGCAACCTCCCCCAATACCCCCTCCCTTCTCAACCCCTCAAGCTCAAATTCCTCAACAGTATCCTCCTCAACACCCAGTACCCCAATTTGGCAACATGAAGTTGGTCCGCGGACCAAACGGAATTATGCAGTCAACAACCCCCATGGCTCCTGCGGCTTCAGCCCCTCCTCCTGCTTTTCCAGCTGTTCCTCCCCCATTTCTTTCAGGTCCTCCCAATTATGATTACCGATAGTTGTATGTGTAAGCATATTTCCTTTTTGTTTCAAAATTTTTTTCTTATAATTAACTAATAATGCTTTAATATCCAGAATCTATAATTCCTTTTACTAATTACCTTGGATCGCCCATTGTGAGCTTTTTTCATTTCGCATGTCTCAGATATTTTTAATTCTTTATTATATCCAGTTCATGCAAATTAACTATGATTTTATTTTCTTTTTTTTTTTTTAAAAAAAAATTATGTACAACCATTTATATTTCCTTTTTTGGAAATCCATGATACCATCACGAGTCTCTTGAAATGCAAACAGTTACCAATGATTTCTCTATTTCCTGTTCACTCAGCTTTGTCTTCTTTTTCATCATCGCCATAATCAACAAACATCAAAAACAAAAGCACTGTTCTTTTAAACAAACACTATATTAAAATGTATATTACCTTTGGGGTTGTCTTTTTTATGTTTGCAGCTCACCATTTGGCTTGGGCTGCAGCAATCCCATTATACTACACTGTTGCTCCTGCCGCCTCAACTGCTCAATCGCCCTCAATTACCCCTCCGCGAGGACCAGGTGCTTTTTCACCATCCACAGGGCCTGCGTCTCGTGCTTGGACCCCCAACTTACCTGTTCCTGGAGACAGCTCAGAATACTCTGACAGGAGCTTTGGTGTTGATGGGAACTACAACTCGGGGTGTAAGGGCTGTGTGGGCCGGATGAGGCAGCCCGTAAAGGATTACACACTACTAGACTCGATTGATTATCGGGCTGAGGAGGCGGGGGAAACTAGAAAAGAAGACAGAGAAATGGGTGGAAATGAGGAGGGGAATGGGCAGGCGCTCAGGCCGGCAAAATGGTACGTTTACTGGCGTAACGGCTACTTGGAGATTCCTCGGCCTCGTGAGTGGCATATGCCTAGTCCACCATTGGTTGAGAATTTTGAGGAAGAATTAAAGGACAAGAATAAAAGAAAATGAAGTTTAATGGAGGGTTTTTTTTAAAAAAAAAGTCGTTATTAATAAGAAACACTGGGAGATTAAAAATAATAATAGAATGAATGAAAAATGAATGGACTATAAAAGTAATTATTTGATTTTTAGATAGATAAATTAAATGCGATTAGGGTTTATAAAAAAATATTGGCATATTCTGCCAATATTGGACAAATGTCAAAGCAATTAGCAATTTCTTCCGAAATTCATGTAAAAAAATAGCCGTATGATATTAGCAATATAAATATTTATGTAAAAAAAAAGGGGGGAGAGGGGAAAAGTAAAGGGTATTTCAAAGTCTAACCTTGACTACTAGGACTTAGACTCAGCCTTATTATAACTGCGACTCGCCGCGCAAGTAATGCGATGGACACTCGTATCCGCCTGGGTTATTTTGTAAATATTTCTGGTGGTACTTTTCCGCGTCCCAAAAGCTGTCCGCTTTTACGATTTGGGTGACGATGGGGGCGCCCGGGAAATACTTTTTCTGAGCCTCGTCGCGCGCCTTTTGGGCGTCGTGGAGCTGGGAGTCCGAGTGGTAGAAGATCACGGAGCGGTACTGCGGCCCGTGGTCGGGGCCCTGGCTGTTCACGGTGGTGGGATCGTGCATGCGGAAGAAAAAAAGCGTGAGGTCGTAGTAGCTCACAGCCTTGGGATCAAACGAGAGTTGGACAACCTCTGCGTGTCCCGTTCCCCCAGTACACACTTGATGGTAAGTGGGCGATGTCACGGCGCCACCTGCGTAGCCGACCTTGCAGTCAATGAGGCCTCGTTTGGCAAAATGTTTGCGGTACATATGTTCAACTCCTGAAGAGCCAAAAGATTGAAAGTTAGATTAAGAAAAGAATAAAGGCAATCAAAACCAAGGAGCTCAATTTCAAGGCACACTTACCCCAAAAACATCTAAATATAGGACCCAATTAGTCCTTCCCTCCAAAAAGAAAAAAAGAGTAAAAGTAAAGTTAGCATAAATAAAATTTCCCGCGTTAATCAATTAAAGATATATGATGGTATACCAAATCAGGTCGTTTTGTTCTTTTCTCGCATGAACTGCACCCTCCAATTTTGACCTGGTTATGCAGGCAACATCAAGAGCAAAGAAAGTCCCTGATGTTCATTTCTTTAAAGTTATTTTTAAGAAAAATAGAAAAGAAAGTATATTCCATCTCTATTGAAGGCTCCGGTCTCTCGTACTCTCGCCACCCACTTTTGTCCCCTCCCCTCATCTTTTTGCTCCCCAATCATACTCTTTAATCAATTCATCACGTACCCTGCTCCAAAGGTCGCGACCTGCGCGCCCTCGGGGACTTTTAATGTGGGTGATACCACGCCGTAGACAACAGCAGCTGAGTGTGCGGAATTCGTAGACATTGGTTGCTTGCGGACAATTGAAGTGGCTTGTTTTTTGAGTGCCTGTAGCATTTGTAAGTGTAGATTGTAAAATCTGACGAAAGAAAAAGGGCAAAAGAGGGGGAAATAAAATACCAAAAAAATAAAATAAAAAGCCTCTAACCCTAACCACTTTGGAATCCTTTCAGCCCCAGCCTGCACCAACCTAAATACCGGCTCAAAATCAAGTTGCGACGACCTCTTTAAAATACACACCGTTTTTCAACTATACAAAAAAAAATCTTTATTAGTGTTTTTAAAAATAACTATATAAAAAATTTATGATAAAAATAAAAAATAAACAAAAATGGAGAAACTACATATACTTTTTTTTTCTTCAAGCATCAGCGCCAACCCACTCCCACACTCGCATAATCTCCCCGCGAATGTCCATCAGCTTTGCCCGGACATTGGAGTTGCTTTCCACAATGTGAACCACGTCCTCCCACACCTGTTTACGCACCTTCAAGTTGGGTACTGTCGGCAGCAACTCATCCCGTAAATGTACCAATGCCACACATGCCGACGTACGGCCTCGCTCGTCCTGCTTGTACAACTGCACCTGTCGCCTCAGCCGTGCAAGGGCCTCCAGGGCAAGTGCTTCGGCGCGTGCCCGTCGTTCATCGTGCGCCTTTTTCCACGATCGTCCCCCAAGCACCGCGAGTACAAAAACTAAAAAGAATCCAAGCTGCGTTCGATATCTTTCCACGAGTCCGGCAATGTATCGTCGAATGGCGCAGCTGACGCTGATGCCTCCGAGGGAGTTGCTCCGGAAGTATCGCTTAAGCTCTTCTTCTTCTTCGCAAAGTACCCGAAGCTTCTCTCCCTCCTCATCTGCTTCAGCTTCTCCGCGAATGTCAGCCCCGTCGGTTTCGGGGCAGGCCTTTTCGTGAGTGATAGTAGATTCTCGGATCTAAAAAAAGTGTTAGCAATACCATTGAATTAAAAAAAGAAATAAAGAAAAAGCAAATTTGGAAAGACCCGCCTTACAATAACTTCTTCGTCACCTTGGACGCCTTCGATCGCGTGATTCCAAAGATCATTGAAATCTTCATCAGAGATAGACTCCTAGAATAGTAAGTTAGTAAAAAGTATAATAAAAAAAAAAAAAAAGCTTACCGCTTTCATAGAATAAAGCATATTTCGAAGTTCAGCTTCTTCAAACTCAGCTGTGGTTGTTTCCTTGTCACCACAAATAAACTTGGCGTTGCGGTCACGTAATATCTCCAAGGCCTTCTTCGTCAACTTTTCAATGCGCTTTTGTTTCTCCGTGTCAGGGACACATCGGGGTGCCACAGGAAGGTATCCTCCAAGAGACCAAGGCGAAGCAATCTGAAGAAACCCATCGTCACAAACAGCCTTGAATTTAGGGAAGCATGCGGCGTGCTCAGGGCACGGCTCGCATTCAGGGCGGATCTTGTCGAGAGCTTCGCTGACGCAGTCTGCAATGTATTCCTGATCAAAGTACTCTTGCCACTTTTGCGGAGGTGCAGAATAGTGAGGGCGAAGGTGGTTGACCCATGCAGGCTCGCTCGAGTCGAAACCAACATCACAGTAGCCTGCATCAAACTTGGCCTCAGTATACCAGCGCGAAAAAGCTGCAAGAATAAGAAGAAGAAGAGATACACCAAACGCCTTGCCCACGGCATGTGTTCGGCCAGTTTTTTCTTTTACTTCTTCCTGTGTACCATCCTTGGGCTTCTCGCTTTCTTCTTTATCAACCTCCTTCTCAAGCTTTTCTAAAGCCTCAGTCTCATCTTCCTCATCAGAGTGGATGCCTTCAACCTCAAATCTAGATGGGGTATTGGCCAGCTCAAATGGGATTTCAGACTTCTTCTCTGGGGTCTTGGGGGCAAACATAACCTTGACATCATCATTGTCATTAGCCATCTTTGTAAATAAGCCCTTTCCAAGAGGACGCATAAAGCTAACTTTTTTGGCGCTCTTGGGGGTCTTGGGGGGTTGTTGGTGTGTTGGAGACTCTGGTGCATTTGCGTTGAGTTTAGAGGATCGGCTAAGGATTGAGGCAGGTTCCATTCTGGGGGGTCTGCTTTGAGGAGTGACAAAGGTGGTGGCAATTCCGCTTTCGGGTGTCTCTGGGGATTTCAAGACAGCCTCCTTTTCATCATCATCCATCTCAACATCTTCTTCTTCGAGGTCGGCTTCTTCGCTTGGAGCGATGGATTCTCGCTTTTTTGTTGGGAGAGCCAAGTCATCAGCCTCATCTTCTTCTTCGGCATCTACAGGTCGCTTTCTTTTGCCACGGGACACAGGGGTAGAAGGACTTGAGCCTGATTGGAAAACATTGTTTTTAGAAAATGGGGAAGAAGAAGACGAGCTCTTTTTTGGCGAGGGCTTAACGAGGGTTTGAGCTGGTTGCTTCTTTTCTTCCTTTTCAACAATGTCATCGGTCATTATCACATCCTTGTCAAGGCTTTCTTGAGATATCAAGACACTGCTGGTGGTCTCCTCAATTTCAACATCAATAATGTCGGCTTGAGAAGAATCATCTTTGATTTTCTTAATTTTATCTTCTGGCGAAGGCACGTATGACTTTTTAAGAGGAGACTCCTTGGTCGGTGTGTGAGTAGTAGCAGCGTCAGTCTTTTTAAGAGGGGTGAAAAGAGGGGAAGATGACTTTGATATACGTGAGGTGGAGGAAGACTTGGTAGGCGTGCTATTGCTAGTCGATTTAACATCATCGTTCAGCTCGTCATTTGAGTTGAGCGAAGTAGGGTCAATACTGGGCTTTGCAAGAGTACGGGTAGTTCTTTTCTTAGAGGAGGATGACTTTGAGGGGGAATCAGTAGAGGTAGTAGAGGAAGGAGTGTTGGTAGGTTCTGAGGAAGTGGGAGATTGCTTTGGAGTTGAATCTTGTATTTGTTGATGGTGCTGGTGATGGTGGTGATGGTGGGACTTGCGAGAATGTTTATCCTCTGAGGAGGTTGGTGAAGAGGTGCTGGAAGAGGAAGGAGAAGTAGAGTCAGCAGTATGAGAGGATGGATGACTGCGCAGGTTATAACGAGAAGGCACATCGACAATGTTATTTGCAGAGGGGGTTACAGAGGTGTATTCCCTAAGCAGTTCGGGGGCGATAGGGGTAAGCTGTTCCTTGAAGACCTTTACAAGATCGGCCTTTTTGCCTGCTGTGGGATACTCAATATCATGTTTGTTGAGAAGATTACGAAGCTGGGCAACTTTGAGAGTACTTGGGTCAAAGTCTGTTCATGGTTAGTTTAAACGTGTGATACGGAATGAGGATTTATAAATTTACACATACCAGGTTGCAAATAATCTAAAGAATCATCCATTATTATCGAGTTTTGTATGAAGACTTAATATAGTTAAGGGGAAAAAAAAAAATAATAGATCAGGAATTTAAAAAAAAAGTTCCCCCTAAGTAATAAAGGGGATTATTATAGAATGAATGAATCAAATTAATGGCTTAAGTAGCAAACTAGAAAAAAAAAAAACAGTTTTTGAAAGGCCAAAATGAATGCGATTGTTGTTGGAATGTAGAAAAAAAAAGGAATTAAAAACAAGCGAGAAAAAAAATTTTGGTGGATTCAAGTGGATTTGGTGGTGGTGGAGATTTTTTGTTTTGTTTTGTTTTTGTTAGGAGTTGAGTCTTGTTGGGAAGGCTGGAGGGAAGAAAAGAAATTAAATCAATGCGTCAGTATTTAGTCATCATTATGTAATAGAATTAATAATGCTTTTTTATGAGAGCTAAATTGGCTTTCTTTCTTTTTAAAAAACATCTCCAGTCCCCCCAATGACTAATCCTAATGGCTGTACTTACTTTGTTACACTTTGATGTTTTGTCGTTTTACAACACCGTTTTCTTAAAAAAAGTAAAATCTCTTCAACACCACCAAATTAACAAAAATAAATCCCCCTACCACCCCTCATCATTAAAACCACCGTCCAATCCCAAATCATTTCCTTCCACCGCGACCACCAGCAATGATTTCCCGACAATGTGTTCAGCGCCTGCTGACAGTGAGCAGCAGAAGAACCGCCATGATGGCACGCGCCTACAGCTCGGCAGGACCAGTGAAATCATCCTCAACAACAGCCACCCGCAAGCGACGCGAGGAGGCCCAGGCCTTGCGAGACTCTTTCAAGTTCAATTTGATTGACAATGGCGAGGAAGACGATGAGGCGCTGCGCCAAAAGAAGCTCAAGCGCACCTACGAACCTAACCCCGAGGTCCCTATTCTTGATAACCTGGCTGCGCGTTGGGACAAGATGGATTCTTTGGATCAAGAAGAGATTGTGCTTTATCTTGAGGACCGCATGCGTGGAGACTGGAAGGATATGTCTGATTTGGAAAAGAAGTCTGGTAAGTTTACTAAAAAAAACTCTTTATATTTGACAATTTTTTTTTCTCAAAAAAAAACTCAATAATACCATGGAGCTTGAATCGATGGATTCTCCGAAAAAAAATACCCAGACGAAGGATTCGTTCTCCGAAAAAACAGCCACAGCTGCGGCGGAATATAGCGGGGGAAATGGGTTTGGTGCTCCTTTTATGTTGAAAGTTGGACATCCGATGCACGACTTTTTTCTACAAAGCTGGCTTTTGCCAGCCACATTTTCGGGGCACCGGGGCGGAGATGTGGGAGAAGATTTTGGTTTCGTTTGAAAAAACTGTGGCTTAAAAAAATAGAAACTCCTCCTCCACTTTCCTCGTTTTTTCTTGATCGATGGCCGTTTGTCTTTCTGCTATTCCCAAGCTGATGGTAGATGCGTGGCACATGTATTGGCTGGAAAATACTGAGACTTTTCTTACACATGAAATGATGCCAAATCTTGTGACTTTTTTTATACTGAAAAGTCCAAGTGAACTGTGATCAACAAGCTTCGTTTTCTTGCGTTTAATTGTTTTTTTTTTTTGCTCAGTTAAAAGTTCCCTTACAAATTTATCATAATGACTCTAACTTCTTCTTCTAGCTCTGTTTGTCGCTTTCGGTCCCTGGGGTCCTCGCGCCCAAACCAAAGACTCGCGCTCCGGTTACGAGATTTTTGTCAAAATCATTCTGGTCACCATGATCCTTGTGGGTGGCTACCAAATCGCAAATAGAAAGGCAGGCTATCTTAATCCCCCACTACCTGAGAACGCTGCTGATATTGCCGCTGGCACTACCGAGCAAAAGGAGGAGCAACCAAAGAACTAAATTAAATATCCCCCGCGCTATTTTTTTTCTCTCTCATAAAATTTGTAAATAGACACAAATCGCATTAGAAACTTTCACTTCTTGTAAATATATACATTTCCCTTCTTAAATCAAATTTCAAATGATTTATATAGCTCAAAAATACATCTCTATTTCATTTTCGTCCTCAGTTGATTTTACTGGATTCTTTTGTTCAAAAATATGAACTTAGTTTACAGAGAATGGACCAATATAATAAAAAGTTGAAGTTTGCTAAATTTTATTTTATATATCGTATAACCTCTTTGTTGAAGAAGACAGTTTTACAAGTAACTCAAAAGTATTCAATGTCTCTCTTTTGTTTCAGCTTTTTCTAACCAAATAAGTTTTAAAAAAATGTTTACTTCTTTTTTTCTTTTAATTAATTCATTTGACTTTGGCGTTAACTTTGGATAATGTTGATTCCGACATAATCTTCTTCTTCATATCAAAAAGCTCAGTCATGTCTCGAGCTTCATTCTTCTCAACAACAAGATTGCGCAGCCACTTATTTTCCATCTCAAGTTGCATGATTTTGGTTTCAAGAGAGTGGACGCGCTCCTGGAGCTCCTTGGCAGTGCGCTCCATTTGTTGCTCACGAAGTTTCTTCTTGACACGGAAGCGAGCAGAAGCAGCAGTGTTGCGACGACGCTTGTCTTCCTCTGGAGTCAAGTTCTTACCATCAGTTTCTTCTGCTTCAGGTGAGTCCGAAGAAGCAGCGACTGCTGCCACTTCCTCAACTGAGACAGCCCGGGCCTTCGACAAAGTTGAGGCTGTCTTTTCGACAGTGCTGGCAACACTGACGGAAGAAGAAATACCGGTGCGTCTCCGCTTAGAGTTAGGGGGGGGCACAGCTATCGTTTCATCCTTCCTTACAGGTTTCTCAGGTATGCTGGGAGTTGAAGTGGGAGCAGGAATTTGAAATCTGGCTGGCGAAACGGCAGTTGAAGTAGTTGAGGTAATCGCATTATTGTTGGCAACAGGAGAGCAAGAAGAGGAAACAGAGGTAGGGGTAGTTGAATGAGAAACTGGGGAAGGCGAGACTGTGGAACCAACGGGAGAAGATGGTTGGGCAAGCTTGGGAGAAACTTGAGGTGATGAAATTAAACTCTTATTGCGAGGTTGCTGCTGGTTTTGAATAAATGGTGTTTGGTGCAGCTGAGATTGCAAATGATGAAATTGGCTGTGTGAGTTTTGCTGCTGGTGATTAATCATAGAGTTGAGTGCAGGCGACGCAACAAGATGAGAAAGACGGGGCTGAGTGGAAAGAGTCAAGGGGTCCGTGAACTGGTGCTGAAGGTAATTAGCACTGGAGCTGCTGAAGCTAACTTGTTGTGAGTTGGAAGTGGGCACATTTCCGCTGGAGTTGGAAGAAGATGTGGGGGAGTTTGTCGAGAGTGGTAAAAGTTCGTTAGCTAATGAGAACTGCTGAAGATTGCCCAAATCAAAAGTAAGGTCTGTCGAAGCTTGCTGCTGAAAATTGAATGAGCTTTGAAGGGGGGCTGAGGAGGAAGATAAAGAGGATAATAAAGAGGATGACGCAGATGAGGAGGAGGAAGCTGCCGATGACGACGAGGCACCATTATTGAAAGCAACCTTTGAGCACTGAAGTTGTTGTTCTTGTTGCATGAGAAGGTCATCCATGGTGGCCGAAATATCTGTGGAGCAGCCCATATCGAAATCAAAAAACTGAGTGTTGGCAAAAATGGCGAGCTCCTCCTCGCCATTGTTAGAGCTTGAGCCTCCTAATCCATGGCTGCTGGCGTTGTTGTCGTTATTTCCAAGCCCGGATCTGGAATTGGGTCCGGCACCAACATTTGCCGTAATTGACTCAACTGAGCGGTCAGTGTGACCCGCATGGCCCGCAGGCGAGTTCGAGTTGGATCCGTAATCGAGCGAGTCGTCGATAGTGTTGAGATTCTCAAGAAACTGAGAAACGTTTATGTGTCTTCCAGACATTATCGAGGATTGTGGAGAGAGAGGTGTGGGTGTTTTTTTTCAAAAAAAAAAAAAATCTTAGAGTATTTTTGAGTTGGGTGGATAATGTGAAGAAAGGAAGGGGAAAAAAAAATCCAAATTGTGGGAAACCCTGCTTATAAATATTATATAAAATGAGCTTTTTCAAAAGTCCGTTAAGCGCCTTTTTTTTTATGTCACCACCACCACCCAAAAAAGAAAATTTTGAAAGAAAGAAAAAAACTTTATGTATTGCAAGCCACATTTTGGCCCAGCCCTTACCCTGACCCCATCCGGGCACATGCAAAGGACCCGAAGAAATAGAAAATTTTACAATCCCACGTGACGTCGTTTCACAGTTTGAATCGGGTCGCTCCAGGCGTCTCCGAGTCAGTCATGTGACACCGGCTGGTGCCAGCCAATAAAGCCAAGCGCTGCCCTTGAAATGGGATGCTCATCATCATCACCACCACCACCATCGAAACCTTCAAGCCACAACCGTTTCACTAAAACTTGAACTGTTTGCAAACTGCATAAATGTGTTAAAACAGGATTCTTTAAAAAAAATGAACTCATGTGAAAAAAAAGTTCTGCTTTTTTTAAATTCATGTTGCGGGGTTTTTTTTACCAGTATAAATCAAATTCAAAAAAAATTAAAAAATGAAATCGATAATTGCCTATTTAGGAAAATTAAGATTCCTCGAGGTGGAAATTATAGAAAAGTACAAAAACAATAAATATATTAACAATAACAATACAATAATAAAAACAACTAAAAAATTAATTACTTAAAATAATAATAATAAATATTAGAAATAAAATTCATATTTTTTTCTATCAGCCATTTGGCTCTTTCGTTTCTTTTAACAAGCGATTAATGTTTATAATCACAAGAAAAATAATGCCATGATTGGAATGAAGGCAGCAGAAAACTTGACCGCATTGGCCGAAGCTCCGTTGGTTTGTGGCAAAAGTCCACCAGAAGGAGAGGTAATGGTGCTGGGAGGTACAATGCTGCCTGAAGGTGTCTGTAATACAGTACCGTTAACGGATGCCGAATTGTGGCTGCTCGACTCAACAGAGGGTGAAGCCACAGTTGACTCCGAAGGAGTGCTCTCGGATGCACCAACAGACACGCTGGCTGATGGCACCTCCTGCGCCAAAGAGCTAGAAATCTTTGAGCTGATTTCTGTTGCAACTTCCGAATTGACTCCCACGGCTGAGCTCTCCTTAGCAGAGGACAAAGGAGAGAAGCTGGGTGTAACAGTGGAAAAGGTTGTAATGCCCGTGAAAATTCCTTCAGGACCCAAACTAGAAACCTCAGTGCCCGAGGCCAAGGGACCTGAAACTGCAGAAGAAGCAACAGCAGCAGGGCCAGTAACACCCGAGGTCAAAGCGACCTCTGTGCTGTATGAGCCTTCAATAGTTTCACAAGGAACAGAAGTCGTGATAGTAGCAACAACTGTAGTAGCACCACTCTCGCAAGTTGAACAAGGCTGTGTCAAAGTAACAGTAGAAAGCGACTCCGTATACTTAACGGTAGCAGTGGTGGGTCCAGCAGAACCACTGAGAGTAACGGTGGATAAGAAAACACCAGACTGAGAAGATTCAGTAACAGGAGATTCTGCGGGCTGCGAACCACCAACAACGGCACCCGAAGCAGTAACGGGAACAGTAGAAAGCGACTCAAAGACAGTGGTTCCAGAAGAAATGGTCACGGTCACAACTGAAGAAGACTCAACGGGCTGTGAAGAACCAGCAACAGTACCCGGAGCAATGACAGAGACAGTAGAAAGCGACTCGACGACAGTGGTTCCAGAAGAAACAGTAACAGTTACAACTGAAGCAGACTCAGCGGGCTGCGAACCACCAACAACAGTACCTGAAGCAATAGCTGGGACAGTGGAAAGCGACTCGACAACAGTGGTTCCGGAGGAAACAGTGACAGTAACAACTTCAGGAGACTCAACGGGCTGTGATGCACCAGCGGTACCCGGAGCAGTAACTGAGACAGTAGAAAGAGACTCAACAACAGTGGTTCCAGATGAAACTGTAACGGTGACAACTGAAGGAGATTCAGCGGGCTGCGAACCAACGGTACCTGGAGCAGTAACAAGGACAGTGGAAAGAGACTCGACGACAGTGGTTCCAGATGAAACTGTAACAGTTACAATTGAAGCAGACTCAGCGGGCTGCGAACCAACGGTACCTGAAGCAATAGCTGGGACAGTGGAAAGAGATTCAACAACAGTGGTTCCAGAAGAAACAGTGACAGTGACAACTGAAGCAGACTCAGCGGGCTGCGAACCAACGGTACCTGAAGCAGTAACAGGGACTGTGGAAAGAGACTCGACAACAGTGGTTCCAGAAGTAACAGGGACAGTAACAACTGAAGCAGACTCAGCAGGCTGCGAACCAGCAGGAACTGGGGTAGTCGCAACGGCTTCTGAAGCACCAGCACTAGAGGTTGCAGTAACTTCGCAAGGAACTGTGACAGTAACAACTGAAAGCGATGTGGTGACACCGCCTTCGCAAATTGAGCAAGATTCGGTCACGGTCACTGTTGAAATAGACTCAGTGTAGCTTACTGTAGTAGTGGTAACACCAGCAGGACCTGTAACTGTGAGTGTGGAAACAAGCTCAGAGTTAGAAGGTGAACTAGAAGCGGCAGAAGAAATGAAAACAGTTACAGTAGAAAGAGACTCAACGGTTTCAGTGCCAGAAACAATGGTAACTGTGGCAGTGGAAAGCGACACGACAGGAGGTAACGAAGTAGAAACACTGCCTGTTGCGGTAGCAAGAGTGGTCAAAACTTCTCCAGTAGATCCAACTTCGCATGGAACAGTTGTAGTAGTAACATAAGTAATTGTGGTGGATCCATTTTCGCAAATATCGCAAGGTTCAGTAACGGTAACTGTGTAGATAGATTCCGTGTAACCACTAGGAACAGATTCAACGGCCGTAGTGGCAGCGGACTCAGACACAATCACTTCAGTAACTGGAGTGGATGTGGTAACAGCAGAAACACCCTCAGAAGTTTCGCAGGGAAGAGTGGTGGTAACAACAGAGACGATGGTGGTGGATCCGTTCTCGCAAATATGGCAAGGCACAGTAACAGTTGTAGTGTAGATAGATTCCGTATAACCACTAAGAACAGATTCAGAACCAAAGACCTCAGAAACAGTTGAGGATGTCTCAATAATGGAGATACCTTCAGAGACTGGCACCGATGTTTCAATACCGGACACACCTTTGGAGATTTCACAAGGGATAGTGGAAGTGACAACTGACTCGTAGGTAGTGTATCCATCTTCACCATCGGTACGACTTTCAGTAAGTGTAGTAGTGTAGAGAGATTCATAATCACCAGTGCACACAGACTCCACAGCGGAAACTGCAGACGACTCAATAGCGGAAGCACCCTCAGAGACAGGGGCAGATGACTCGATAATGGAGGCACCCTCAGAGACAGGAGCAGACGACTCAACAACAGAGGCACCCTCGGAGACTGGAGCAGACGACTCGATAACGAAAGCGCCCTCGGAAACAGGTGCAGACGACTCAACGGCGGAGGCACTTTCAGAGACAGGAGCAGACGACTCGATAGCGGAAGCACTCTCGGAAACAGGAGCTGACGACTCGATGACTGAAGCACTCTCGGAAACAGGAGCAGACGACTCGATAACGGAAGCGCCCTCGAAGACAGGAGCAGATGACTCAACAGAGGCACTTTCAGAAACAGGAGCTGACGACTCGATAATGGAGGCACTCTCGGAGACAGGTGCAGACGACTCGATAACGGAAGCACTTTCGGAGACAGGAGCAGACGACTCAATGATGGAGGAACCTTCAGAAACAGAAGCAGACGACTCGATAGCGGAAGCGCTCTCGGAGACAGGAGCAGATGACTCAACAGAGGCACTTTCAGAGACAGGAGCAGATGACTCAACAGAGGCACTTTCAGAAACAGGAGCTGACGACTCGATAATGGAGGAACCTTCAGAAACAGAAGCAGACGACTCAATAGCGGAAGCGCTCTCGGAGACAGGAGCTGACGACTCGATAGCAGAAGCGCTCTCGGAGACAGGAGCTGACGACTCGATAACGGAAGCGCCCTCGGAGACAGGTACAGATGACTCAACGGCGGAGGCACTTTCAGAGACAGGAGCAGACGACTCAATAGCGGAAGCACTCTCGGAAACAGGAGCTGACGACTCGATGACTGAAGCACTCTCGGAAACAGGAGCTGACGACTCAATAACGGAAGCGCCCTCGGAGACAGGAGCAGATGACTTAACAGAGGCACTTTCGGAGACAGGAGCAGACGACACGATAACAGAAGCACTCTCGGAAACAGGAGCTGACGACTCGATGACTGAAGCACTCTCGGAAACAGGAGCTGACGACTCGATGACTGAAGCACTCTCGGAAACAGGAGCAGACGACTCAATAACGGAAGCGCTCTCGGAGACAGGAGCAGATGACTCAACAGAGGCACTTTCGGAGACAGGAGCAGACGACACGATAACAGAAGCACTCTCGGAAACAGGAGCTGACGACTCGATGACCGAAACACTCTCGGAGACAGGTGCAGACGACTCGATAGCGGAAGCACTCTCGGAGACAGGAGCAGATGACTCGATAGCGGAAGCACTCTCGGAAACAGGAGCTGACGACTCGATGACTGAAGCACTCTCGGAAACAGGAGCAGACGACTCGATAACGGAAGCACTCTCAGAGACAGGTGCAGACGATTCGATAGCGGAAGCACTCTCGGAAACAGGAGCAGACGACTCGATGATGGAGGAACCTTCAGAAACAGAAGCAGACGACTCGATAGCGGAAGCGCTCTCGGAGACAGGAGCAGATGACTCAACAGAGGCACTTTCAGAGACAGGAGCCGATGACTCAACAGAGGAACTTTCAAATACAGAAGCAGACGACTCGATAGCGGAAGCACTCTCGGAGACAGGAGCAGATGACTCAACAGAGGCACTTTCAGAGACAGGAGCAGATGACTCAACAGAGGCACTTTCAGAGACAGGAGCAGATGACTCAACAGAGGCACTTTCAGAAACAGGAGCTGACGACTCGATAATGGAGGAACCTTCGGAAACAGGAGCTGACGACTCGATAACGGAAGCACTCTCGGAGACAGGTGCAGACGACTCAACAGAGGCACTTTCGGAAACAGGTGCAGACGACACGATAACAGAAGCACTCTCGGAAACAGGAGCTGACGACTCGATGACTGAAGCACTCTTGGAAACAGGAGCAGATGACGCGATAGCGGAAGCACTCTCAGAGACAGGAGCAGATGACGCGATAGCGGAAGCACTCTCGGAAACAGGAGCTGACGACTCGATGACTGAAGCACTCTCGGAAACAGGAGCAGACGACTCGATAGCGGAAGCACTCTCGGAGACAGGAGCCGATGACTCAACAGAGGAACTTTCAAATACAGAAGCAGACGACTCGATAGCGGAAGCACTCTCGGAGACAGGAGCAGATGACTCAACAGAGGCACTTTCAGAGACAGGAGCAGATGACTCAACAGAGGCACTTTCAGAAACAGGAGCTGACGACTCGATAATTGAGGAACCTTCGGAAACAGGAGCTGACGACTCGATAATGGAGGAACCTTCGGAAACAGGAGCTGATGACTCGATAGCGGAAGCGCTCACAGAGACAGGAGCTGATGACTCAACAACAAAAGAGGACTCAACAGAGGACGACTCAACAGGTGCGACCACAGATGACGACTCGACAACAGCTTCGGTGGAGGAAGCCTCGCATGGAAGGGTGGAAGTGCCAACAGATTCATAAGTGGTATAACCATCTTCGCCTTCGCTATTGCTCTCGGTAATAGTGGTGGTGTAAACAACTTCGTAATCACCAGAGCAGATAGATTCAACAGCAGAAGAGGACTCAGCAGAGGACGACTCAACAGGTGCGACCACAGATGACGACTCGACAACAGCTTCGGTGGAGGAAGCCTCGCATGGAAGGGTGGAAGTGCCAACAGATTCATAAGTGGTATAACCATCTTCGCCTTCGCTATTGCTCTCGGTAATAGTGGTGGTGTAAACAACTTCGTAATCACCAGAGCAGATAGATTCAACAGCAGAAGAGGACTCAGCAGAGGACGACTCAACAGGTGCGACCACAGATGACGACTCGACAACAGCTTCAGTGGAGGAAGCCTCGCATGGAAGAGTTGAAGTGCCAACTGACTCGTAAGTGGTGTAACCATCTTCGCCTTCGCTATTGCTCTCGGTAATAGTGGTGGTGTAAACAACTTCGTAATCACCAGAGCAGATAGATTCAACAGCAGAAGAGGACTCAGCAGAGGACGACTCAACAGGTGCGACCACAGATGACGACTCGACAACAGCTTCGGTGGAGGAAGCCTCGCATGGAAGGGTGGAAGTGCCAACAGATTCATAAGTGGTATAACCATCTTCGCCTTCGCTATTGCTCTCGGTAATAGTGGTGGTGTAAACAACTTCGTAATCACCAGAGCAGATAGATTCAACAGCAGAAGAGGACTCAGCAGAGGACGACTCAACAGGTGCGACCACAGATGACGACTCGACAACAGCTTCAGTGGAGGAAGCCTCGCATGGAAGAGTTGAAGTGCCAACTGACTCGTAAGTGGTGTAACCATCTTCGCCTTCGCTATTGCTCTCGGTAATAGTGGTGGTGTAAACAACTTCGTAATCACCAGAGCAGATAGATTCAACAGCAGAAGAGGACTCAGCAGAGGACGACTCAACAGGTGCGACCACAGATGACGACTCGACAACAGCTTCAGTGGAGGAAGCCTCGCATGGAAGAGTTGAAGTGCCAACTGACTCGTAAGTGGTGTAACCATCTTCGCCTTCGCTATTGCTCTCGGTAATAGTGGTGGTGTAAACAACTTCGTAATCACCAGAGCAGATAGATTCAACAGCAGAAGAGGACTCAGCAGAGGACGACTCAACAGGTGCGACCACAGATGACGACTCGACAACAGCTTCGGTGGAGGAAGCCTCGCATGGAAGGGTGGAAGTGCCAACAGATTCATAAGTGGTATAACCATCTTCGCCTTCGCTATTGCTCTCGGTAATAGTGGTGGTGTAAACAACTTCGTAATCACCAGAGCAGATAGATTCAACAGCAGAAGAGGACTCAGCAGAGGACGACTCAACAGGTGCGACCACAGATGACGACTCGACAACAGCTTCAGTGGAGGAAGCCTCGCATGGAAGAGTTGAAGTGCCAACTGACTCGTAAGTGGTGTAACCATCTTCGCCTTCGCTATTGCTCTCGGTAATAGTGGTGGTGTAAACAACTTCGTAATCACCAGAGCAGATAGATTCAACAGCAGAAGAGGACTCAGCAGAGGACGACTCAACAGGTGCGACCACAGATGACGACTCGACAACAGCTTCGGTGGAGGAAGCCTCGCATGGAAGGGTGGAAGTGCCAACAGATTCATAAGTGGTATAACCATCTTCGCCTTCGCTATTGCTCTCGGTAATAGTGGTGGTGTAAACAACTTCGTAATCACCAGAGCAGATAGATTCAACAGCAGAAGAGGACTCAGCAGAGGACGACTCAACAGGTGCGACCACAGATGACGACTCGACAACAGCTTCAGTGGAGGAAGCCTCGCATGGAAGGGTAGAAGTGCCAACAGATTCATAAGTGGTGTATCCTTCTTCACCATTGGTGAGACTCTCAATAACAGTGGTTGTGTACACTGATTCGTAGTTGCCCGAGCAGATTGATTCAACTGAAGAAGATTCAACTGAAGATTCAACTGAAGATTCAACAGATGAAGACTCAACGGATGAAGATTCAACTGAAGATTCAACTGAAGATTCAACAGATGAAGACTCAACGGATGAAGATTCAATTGAAGATTCAACTGAAGATTCAACAGATGAAGACTCAACAGACGAAGACTCAACAGATGAAGACTCAACGGATGAAGACTCAAAAGTTGTAGACTCAACTGTAAAAGCTGATTCGGTAGACAAAGCGCCCGTAGAAGAGATTTCTTCACTCAAGTCACTGCTTGTGTAGAACAGTGTTGTTTTTTCATAAGAAGATGAGCTATATTCTGTTTCATATTCACTAGTCGATAGTGAAATATCTGAATATGGAAGCTCTGCATTTGTGGAAATGTTACATTGGTTGAGGGTAGGCAAAACACTGCTGGTTAATAGCTGATATGTTGACGAAAACATGGAGCCACAGATCAAACAATTTGAAGTAATTTGAGGTGTCATATTCTTGATTACTGAGCAGGTGTCTTCGTCTTCAGTGTCAGATTCCACAACACTAATCAGAAGTTGGCAGTAGCTTTCACATTCCCAAGAGGATGATGGGACAGCAGTTTGAATACCAGTGTAATCACCAATTCCACTGATCCAAGACGAAACAGTCCAAGCGGTGGTACTTGCAGAGAAAGTTGAATAGGTGCTTCCGGTCCAAGTTGTTGAAGTGGTAAAAGCAGAATATGGAAGAGATGCTGTGGGAGAAATATTGCAAGTCTCAAACGACGGAAGCAACAAATTGGAAATCAGCTGGTAAGTGGTATAGAATTGAGAAGCACAGATCAAACAGTTGGAAATAATTTGAGGCGAAACTGCAGAAAGCTGAGAGCAAAGTAGAGAGCTGTCAGTATTGGAAGTAATCACGTTGATTGCAAGTTGGCAAAAGCTTTCGCATTCATTAGCTGATGTAGGCATAACAGTCTCAATGCCAGTGTAGTCACCAATTCCGCTGGTCCATGATTCAGCATGCCATGCAGTGGTGGTAGCTGAGAAGGTGGAATATGTAGTGCCAGTTGAGGTAGTAGAAGTAGTAGTACTATAAGCGGAATAGGGAAGAGATGCTGTGGGAGAAATATTGCAAGTCTCAAACGATGGAAGCAACAAATTGGAAATCAGCTGGTAAGTGGTATAGAATTGAGAAGCACAGATCAAACAGTTGGAAATAATTTGAGGCAAAACTGCAGAAAGCTGAGAGCAAAGTAGAGAGCTATCAGTATTGGAAGTGATCACGTTGATTGCAAGTTGGCAGTAGCCCTCGCATTCAGTAGCTGTCGTAGGCATAGCAGTCTCAATACCAGTGTAGTCACCAATTCCGCTGGTCCATGATTCAGCATGCCATCCAGTGGTGGTGGCTGAGTAAGTAGAATATGTGGTGCCAGTTGAGGTAGTTGAAGTAGTAGTACTAAAGGCTGAGTAGGGGAGAGAAGCAGTAAATGAGAAATCGCAAGTCTCAAACGATGGAAGCAACAAATTGGAAATCAGCTGGTAAGTGGTAGAGAACTGGGAAGCGCAAATCAAACAGTTGGAAATAAGTTGAGGCGAAAGTGCAGAAAGCTGGGAGCAAAGTTGAGAGCTGTCAGTATTGGAAGTAACCACGTTGATTGCAAGTTGGCAGTAGCCCTCGCATTCAGTAGCTGTCGTTGGCATAGCAGTCTCAATACCAGTATAATCACCAATTCCGCTGGTCCATGATTCAGCATGCCATCCAGTGGTAGTGGCTGAGTAAGTGGAATATGTGGTGCCAGTTGAAGTAGTAGATGTGGAGAAATAAATTGAGGAATAGGGGAGAGTGGCAGTTGTAGAAATGCCACACTGTATCAAATCTTCGAGAACAAAATTGGAGATAAGTTGATAAGTGTTTGAAAAAAGGGAGGCACAGATCAAACAGTTGGAAAGGTATGGTGCTTGCACACTTAAAATATTTGAGCAGAGTTGGTTGTTGTCAGTGGTTTGGGTGATAGCATTGATAACAAACTGGCAAAAGTTTTCGCACTCGACAGAACTTGAGGGCAAGTATGTGTTACTGCCACCATAGCCACCAATACCTGAATACCAAGAAGAAATAGCAATACCGTTGGATGTAGTGGTAGCAGTAGAATAAGTAGTAGTGACAGCCTCGGAAGTAGAAGTAGAGATTGAAGTAGAGGTAGAAGTAGAAGTAGAGGTAGAAGTACTAGTTGTGGGAATGGATGTTGAAATCGAAGTTGATGTGCTCAATACAGTTGTAACAGCACCACCTGCGTTTTCGGAACTACTACTGGTTCCAGAACCTGAGCCAGAACCTCCAGCATTATCGCCCCCATTTGTGCTCCAGACTGAGCTTACTGCAATAACACTTTCACCTGACTCAACGATAAGAGATGACCAAGCATACTGGGATTCGTAAGTGATGGTTGTAGGTTCGCCAGTTGAAGTGCTGCAAAATTTTGCTGAGGCAGTCACAGAGAGTCCACAGTTGTAGAGGCCGAGAAGTAAGGAGGTTGATAACAGATTTGAGGTACTATACTGTCCGTTACACAAAATACAAGTCTGAATACTGGAGCTCAAAGTGTCTTCAAGAGCGGAACACAGTTCAGTGCTATCAGTGCTGGCGATTGTAGAATCAATGTTGCTGCAGATAGTACTACATTCGGCTTCACTAAGAAGACTTTGACACTCGGTTCTTTTTTGCAGCTCAACCTGAGCATTATTGGCAAGAAGGGCGGGTAGGGCTAAAGCCTGCCCAGATATTAGAAGTTGGAATAACTTAGTGAGTAACATTGTGTCTGAGTTATATGGTTAGTATCGGTTACGGGGAGGTGACCAAAGTTGTTGACTTACAATGTAAAAGATTTTAAATAAAAAAATCTCTTAAAAATTCACTTGAAACTTTAATCGGGACTATGTATATTGTTAGCTAGGGGAATGGAAAAGTGTATTCTGTTTAACTTACCGAAGTATATATTCTTTGAACAAAAGATATATGATAAAGTTAAATGCCCGAAGTCAAGACAAAAAGAAGGAAGTGAAAATTAAAGAAATTGAATTGTTGAATATTTTATAAAAGAGAAAAGATTGAAATAAAAAAATGAAAAAAGAACGAAACAGGAGGATATTTATATATTTTTAAAAATTTTGGTAACTGGATTCTGTCGGGTCGTGGAAAACTTTTACTTTTCTATCTCTCGAAGGATTGAAACCAAGTCCATCTGGCATTATAATTAGTAGTTATTAATTATGGGGATATGTAGTAGATGTATTCAATATGTATAATTTATATTTTTTTTAATAGAGGGTATGTATAGCTCATCTGTTTGTCTCGCATACTTTTCTAATGTAAATAGATATATTGGGGTATTTCTTTAGTGAGCAATCACTATTACACCCTAAGCCGGTGCTTAGTATGAGATTAACTAATTTGTTAGTTTTTAGGAAAACATATATTTATCCATTTTGTTGTTATGATGTGTGTCGTTGAGTTGTTAAAGTATTGGAATCCAATTTTTCCAGGATTTTTGTCTTTGTTAGAGCCGGTTATTATCAGGAAGATTTGGGAAGTTGCTTGAAGGAAAAGGGAGGATGGTTGGCAACCATTGGTACATTTCAATGCATGCAACCCTAGAAGACCCTGAGCCTTGTCAAGTCGAATTTCAGTATCACCCTTTTGTTGTGTTCATATCCAAGATTTGCAATACTAAGGATAGGATAATTTTATTGCTCTGAAATATGTTATTTACTCCTTTATCGTGGTAAAAAAAATAGCAGTTAAATATATTAGGGAAGGAGGCAAAGGTGGGAGTTTTGTTGGTAAAATAAAGGGAAACCCTTACATCACGGTTCTTCAGTTCACCATCGTACAGTGGGGCCCAAACACCTTTTCTAACCCACCAAAGTGGAACCTTTATTAAAAATATGGAGGACCCTTAAATCCCCACTCGAAGCCATTTATCAGATGGTCAAGTAGTTTAATTTAAAATCTGAAGGAAAATCTACAAAAATCTTGACGTAACTTGGAAAAGATGGGGCTTTTTCCCATGTTGAGATTTTAAAGTAATCAGGCATATTTAAGATTTTGATGTTGGAGTATAGGGATAAGAAATAAAAAAGTAGGTCAACAAACTTAGTCCTAAAAAATAACTGACATAAAAAAATAACAAGGAAAAAAAATACATTCAAAAGAAGGTCGACGATTGGGGATATTCTCAGTCTAATTTAGAAGTTAGGCGATATTTGGCAAAAGAGCTATTTATCCATTTCTCGTATTAAGAAAAAGCAGGGTTGTAGTATGATTTAAAAAAGATATCCTGGGAAGTAGATTGCAAGGAGACGACGTATTGCAGAGTGTAAAAAGCTGAGATAGAATCACATTTTGATCGTAGAGATTAAAGAGCAAAGAGGCGTGCTTGTGGTTTTTTTGTTATATATAGATGATTAGTGTGTCTAACCCTTTTCATCATGGATTTCTTCAGGGTCTGGTATGAGAAAGGGTAGGATATTATGATCATTCAGGCGTTCAGGTTTTAAAAAGACAGGTACATGAAATAGTTGAACCATGAAAAAAAAACCCTGCAAATAAAAATAAACATGAGTGAATCAGGTTTAAAAACATCTATAATTAACTTGAAATAGAAATATTTAATCAGTTATATACCATTTTTAGAATATTTGATTCCTATTAGGTTACATTTCTACTAAACTAAGGCCCATTATGACTGGTTCATTTTTTTTCTTGAAACCATCTTTGAAAAAAAAAAAGATTTGTAATTCTTCCCTAAATCCGACAAAACGTCAAAAACAGTAGTACAAGCGAAAATGTATGTAACTAAAACTGTGTTATCCTGTTAAAGAAAGAAGCACTTGCATCTGCTGCCTTTTGTTTGAAAAGGACAATGCTTTATGCTGGACTTATATTTTTTTGAAACTTTCTTTTTTGACAGCCTACCAAAGAAATAGCGCAGTGAATAAACTTTTTGTTATTTTTTATTATTTTCAAGCTTTTAAATATTATTGATAGTTAAAAAAAACTTCTAGAAAACGAGAAAAAATATAATATGATAAAAAATAAAGTAAAGGCGGTGAAGGGATTGGGGTTTTGATCATCTATTGAAACTAAAAACAAAAAAGTGACATCAGGGCTTTCTTCGTTTTTTAGATATACGGAAGAAATACCAAAAAATACTACAACTATTTGATTTGTTTGCAAATTATAAAAAAAAAAAAAAAGGGAAAAGTCTGCGATGCTAAAATAACGCAAAAGCCTTTGAAAACATCTCAAATATTGAAGGCTTTAGATGTCACAGAAAAAAAAGCCATAATATTTTATATGCTCATGGACATTGGAAGGTGACTTGTCATGCAGGCTAGTATGAGCTAGGAGTGAAGTGAGAGCCAGACGCATGGAAGTAACTGTTTACATAAACGACGTTGGCTTCTGCAAAAGTAACTCCCATCATCTAACAGATGTGGAATACCTGCCTGTGGAGTCCCAGTAGCTTTTAGTAATGCTCATCGCTTAAGGTCCCCCCCCCTTGATTTTTATTTGATCAAGGAGAAGGAAGGAGATGAGAACTGAAAATATGTATTTGTGTTAATCAGTTACTATCTGCTAAGGATAAGAAAACCCAATTCCAGGTCACTATTGACTATTACGTGAACGCTGAAAAAAAAAGGGAATATTCGTGAAAAATGTCAGTTATCTCGGACGAGTATTCAAATATTGTATGGGATGGGTTAAAAGGTATTTCCAGAGATCAAAAGATCCAAATCATCCTGAAAAATACCTATATTTTTTGACTATATCTTAGATATTTTTAGTAAACGCCATTGGGACTTCGTATTCGATAGTCTCGTTTGAGAATAGTTTTTATTGTCTTCCATTATGATCAAGTAAAGTTTGAAACTAATGCAAATGACCAACCTTATTCTTTGGCGTTTAGAGTAAAAGCCGACAGGTGTTAGTCTTCTCTTGAGGAACCCACCCAAAAAGGAAATAAATATATCACTGGGATATTGGTAGGGTCCTTAGAATACTACTCCTTAAAATATGCATAAGTACGTCTAAAAGAAACGGAATAAATACTAGAGACGCATTCAAGAAAAAACAAATTTTAAATGTAACATTAATATTTGACATCATTTAGCCCTAATGCTAAAGCACTCTCTTCTTTTTTTTTTTTTACTCCTGGGTATTTCGGACTCTCGGAAATGTTTGTACCGAGGTTTTTTAAATAATCCCGAAGCTACTCTGTTGTAGTTTCTATTGTGGATTTACACGCGAGCATGCTCATCGCCAACGTCGGAGCATAGGGGCGCCACACATATATTTGTAGGGACTTTGAGGCGTGTAGGATAATTTCTTTAGTTAATTTGAATTATTCAAACTGAAGATAACGTAAGTATTAGTAACTGAGATCATCTTGACACAAATTATCAGTCTTACAAGTCTTGTTTTGTTTGACAAAATGAATAAAGGAAGACTAAAGGATTAAGGTTTACTTGCTTCTCAAGCCTAATACAAGAAACTGTTTAACAGAGCATGTCTCAAGTTAAGGCTGGAGTGTTTTATAAATGAATTTGGTTTTGATCTCAACGGCTTTTAAAGGAAGCGAGATTTTTATATAAAGAAAAGAATCAACTTTGTTGTTTGGTTAACGTAAAAGAGTTGGGAAAAAAAGCAGAATGAAGAATTTATTCAAAAACAATTTTTGATAGATAGGCATGTAACCAATTTGGGAAAAGAAACAGAAGTTGATCAAATTATATGTATATTACTAAAAACAATATAATAATAAAGAAACAACAGTCGAATTGAATACCATGGCTCAGGAGGAGAAGTCGGTTCTCCGTCAAGATACCTTACAAGAGGTTGAATCAAGAGGTTGAATCAAGAGGATTGGATCCACAAGTTAGGATATCTGGTATGCTTTTCATTCATATATACACTCTATAAATGTCTTTCCAAGTGTACCAAGCCCGAGGTATTGGAGATCAAATGAAAGTGGACATTATGAAAGAAAGATTTTTCAAGGCTTCCTTTCTTAATTGACAAATTAGCTCTTGATTCCTGTTGCAGGATTAAATGAATCGCAAACTAAAGCCTGAGTTCTATTCACCGCCTTCTTTATTCAAAGCTTTTTCTGGTTAAACACACACTGGGGCGGAAAAGAACATCTGCAAATATATATCCAAATAATCCAACTATATGTCTATATTATACAACGGCATATCGGTAAATGTATATATAAATCGAAAAGCAATTATGTTCCTCAATATTGGACCTATTGCTCCTTTGGGTTTATGTTAGTCATTACTCTAAATTAAATGAATACGTTTAAAAAAAAATAAAAAAATAAAAAAAAATAAAAAAATAAAAAAAAAGAAACTGATAGACATTTCCTAAAAAGTACCTGCTTGGATTTAGGCTATTAAACTTGGAATTACATGAGTTATAATAATCCCATCTAAATTTGTTTGGTTTTCCAATGAAAATATGTGCCACAATGACATCATTAGTCTATAAAAGTAATGTAGCTCAATTATACTGATGCTCTAATTGAAGCTACTTCAAAATATAGTAAACGAGTTTAAAACAGTAGTTATTTTATTTTTTTTTTTATTTTTTTTCTTTAACATCCATGATAAGTTCTATTATTAAATTTGGGGAAAATGAGGGGTATTTCAAATGCTTCTTTTTTTGTTTTTTTTGGGGGGGCTGAAAAAATATCTTCTAATTAAAAGTTCTGACAGGGTACTTAAAGTCGTACATGCCACTCTGGGCAGCAGAAAGAATCTTCCACTTCTTCTTGTTAAGAGCTGGGGGAATTGGGGGTTGGCCATTTTTCTCAAGAACCTCGCCGAGGATAACGTCTTTGTTGGCGGAAGCAATAACGCTGGTAAGCTTCTCCTCGGAAATAGCAGCAAGCTCCTTGGTGCCAGCATTTCCGTCAGCAATACGGGGGCTAGCAGCAGATCCAAGCTTTAGCAGGCCGGCGGTAAGAGTCTGGTCGTAGTAGGCGATGCGGGGGTAATTTCTGCGGTGGTCGCGGCCATAGTAGGGGTTGCTGGCAATGTCGCTGGTGGGGAGAGTAGCGGGGTCCGAGTAGTGCTCGTTCTCGGGGTGGGAACTTGGCGAGGGCATGCGGTACCAAGCGACAATAGGGTTACCTGAAGATCTGTTAGGCACCAGGGTAAGAACTTGCCGTAACTTCTCCCAGATGCCCTTAGACATCACTGTGTATTTCTAAAGATGCATGTTAGATAACAATTATAAACATTTTAAGTGTGTCGAAAACCCAGAATGGCATACCTTGGTAACAGGAACAGGACCGCCAGACATTGTTGATGTTGTTGATGATGATGATGATAAGTGTGATTAGATGAATAGAGAGATAGGGTGAAGGAAAGGGTAGTGAATGTAATTGCGTAGATTGGTGGTGGTGAGGACTTTTTTTTTTTTTGGAGGTTTAGGAGAGAGCTAGAAATTTTTAGAGAATAGACGGTAGAGAGGAATTGGAACGGCGGTGGTTGGACGGGGGGACAGCCAATGAACGGAGTGTGGTAGGTCAGAATTAAGATTTTAAGAATAAATTATGTAATGATTAGTAAGTCATTGGTAATAGTCATGTGACAATGCGGCTTTAACGTTGTTGATAAATACAAAAAAAAATCAACAATCTTTTGATTAAACTGAAAAAAAAAAAAAAAAACCGCAGAATCCAGAATAAAAAGATTTTGCCGAAAGATTGCTAGCATAACCGTATTCCGACGTAATTAATAGTAAGATCAAAAAAAAGAAAAAACCCAATGGTATTAGCATACAGACTTCTTCTTATCGTGATTCGGTGTTTTCAGATACACCCTAAAAAAGAGCTACATTGTTTATGCGCTCTTGACATCATTATGCTCTTCCGCAGGATTATTTGTAGCTAATTTCTGAGTTCTTAGAGTTCCAAGACTGCTGGTAGATTGCGCATCTTACAAATGCTGAAATATCTATCACCACACCCCCGAGTAAAATAAAAAATATATAAAAAATAGCCTTAAAGACTTTCACCTTTTTTTTCACCATTATAAATATTCATGTCATTGTAAATAAACTATTCGATTTATTTGTTGATTTCCTCGATCTCTGTATAAAAAAGACCCTTTCTTTTTTTCTTCAGACAAAAAGCATAGTACCATGGACAATATTCTATCTGCACAGCACCAAGCATCTGTCTCTCCACAGACAGTAACACCTATAGACATAACCCCAAAACCAGAAAATGTGCCGAGTCATACAGCATTTAGACTACAGCAACCAGTCGCAGCAGCTGCCGTCGCCGCTGCAGCCACCGCTGCCACCCCTCCTCGGACCCCTTCCTCTCGACGACGACAACAACAACGACCGGGCAATGGGCGTGATACCCAGATCCTGTCGTACCGGCGCATTGTCCAGACCTTATGCTGGGTGCTGATGCCGCTGGTGCTTGCCCGCATCCTCATGTTTGCCATGGTCAAGGTTAATCTGCATGCACAAGTCCCGGCTCTGTGGCTGTTTTCGGATACACCAACCTCGGCGCTGGACGCCCTGGTTATGGGTGCTGTTGGTAATGGCGATCGTCAACCCTCCACCCTCATTATCTCCGAAAGATCGTCATCGCCTTCTTTGTTATCAGTCGCTGCATCGCATGATGGCCACCTGGAGGCCCCGATTCCGGTGGCCTCGGATGCCGCCGATGCTCCCACAGACATGGTGATCCCACCGTCGTCACCCCACGCACACGATCGGCAATCCCCCATGAGTGCCACGGCACACTCCACTATTGCGCCATCACGCGCCCCAGAAATGCCTCTTATGTTTGATCGCATTGTGCAAATTCTGGTCCAAGACGCGGGCTACGACAAGGACTGGGTGCTCACCAAGGCTACTGGGCTTGCCCTCTATCTGCTCTATACTTTTGTACTGTCTCTAGGACTGGTGTTTTCCGCCCTTTTCCACTCTTTTGGGTTTTTTTACGTGGTGGTGCGGCGCTGGACTAAGATGTGGCGCTTTCTCCGCTCCTCGTTCCACGGTCACAGTCTGTTTGAAACGGGTGTTATGTAGCTCTTAGAAAACGGTGCGAATAATAAATGTTCGGGTCGTGTTATCGGTTTGAGCCAAAAGTCCTAAGTCTTAAGTCCCAAATCTTCTTTATTCATGCCTTTTTCTCATTTTATGCTTAATATTGCCATTGCATTTTCCCCTCCACCATTCCCTCAGCTTGTACTTGTGTCTCCACAACCAAAAAAAAAAGGTCCCCGCGCGCAAATCCACGCACATTATTACACCCGTGTGCCATCAGCCCACAGCCCAATCATTCATCAAGACCTTATTCATTACTTTTTACCTTTTTTTTTTTTAATTTATCATTATTGCAGGTTTTTTTGTTTTTATTGTCCCGTCGCGCGAACTTTGAGTCTGTGTGCTCTGTTGTTTCATATATTATATTACTAGTTAGTCTCTCTCTCTCTGCTCTCTTTCGTGTATATATATTAGCCTCTCCTGCCCTTAATAAATAACGCGCAATGTCCCAGCCTTCTGCTGCTGCTTCTTCTTCTACCCCCTCCAATTCTGACCAAGAGCCCTCTGCAATATCAAAAAACGAACAACAAACAGCAAACGGCCCATCTGTTACCACCTCACCACCATCTTTTCATAAAAAGCTCGCTGCTTCCACTCCGGCCCTGCTTCCTGACACTACCAATACAGGTTACTCCCAGCTTTTGCTCATGGACCACGACGAGCGAACCGGCTCTTCCACAAAGGAAAACGGACCCAACTCGGTCCCTTTAACCAGTGCAAACGCCTTTTCAGGTACCCTGTCCGGAAACTCTTCACCTCATATTACCTCTCCATCCGCCGCCCTCCATCCTAGACAGGGTAATTCACTTTCCAATACCCCACGAACGAGTACCGAAAGTGCCGCTTCCGCCACCCAGAACACCAATTCCCATCTTCTTCTTTCGCCCAAAACGGCCGTCGCAATACCGGCTTTGGACCATCATGATGCCGATGACCAACATAGCATTCTCTCAGGCGAAATCTCTCCAAACACCGCTCGGCCGGTAAATTCGGTTAGGTTCCGCTCCGGAGCTGATGACATTCACAGCATAATCAGCACAACTAGTTCAGACATGGAAAACCTCCCCAATGCTCAATACTTTCAAGACGTGCAACCACTCCTCTCATCGCCTCTTGCGTCGCCACCTCATTTACACAACTCCAGAGCCCCCTCCGATATGCCCACACACACGGTAGATGATCTCGAAATTCGTAACTCTATTCACGGTGGCGCTGGTTCGGGGGGAGCCATCGGATCTGCCAATGGCAGATCCGCATCTGCCCGCCCTGCACGGCTAAATCGCTCGCTTTCAGTTGTTTCCATTCGAGCCCTCAATGACACAGTCGACTGGATTGTCGACCAGTTCCACCGCTACAAGAGAGGCCGCCGTGGCCGCATGCTCGTGCGGGCTCCCAGACCTAATGAGATTTACTATTCTGTTTTTAAACCTCCCAAAGCCATGGGCCAGACTTTTTCACTCACTATCGATGATCTCCAAACTGGTAGAGACGGCTACGCTCAGCCTGTCCAAGCCACCCAGGCCGAGTTTGACGCCATTGTCGACGACGTCATTGAATCTATTGAGTCGCTGCATATCAATCCAAAACTCATTTCTCAAGGTTCCTCTGGGTCTTATTTCGTCTATAATACCTCGGGCTCCATTGTCGGTGTCTTTAAACCTAAAGATGAGGAGCCATATGGCCCACTTTCGCCTAAGTGGACCAAGTGGCTTCATCGCAACCTTTTCCCATGCTTTTTTGGTCGATCTTGTCTCATCCCCAATAATGGCTACATAGCCGAGGCTGCTGCCAGCTTACTCGATCGCCAACTTGGAACTCACATTGTTCCATTCACTGATATTGTCCACATGTCTGCGCCTACATTCTATTACAGGTTTTTTGACCGTCGTAATTACAGACTTAAGGGCAAACCCTTACCACCAAAAATCGGATCTCTCCAACTTTTTTTGCACGATTATGTGCAAGCAGATCAGTTTTTGCGTGACCATCCTCTCGACAATACTCGTCACCTTTCCCGTACAACCTCGTTTGCGTCTGGGTTCCGAGCCCCACGACCAGAATCGGGCCCCCACTTTGAATGGACCCCTCAAATTATTGCTCAATTTCGCGAAGAAATTGAAAAACTAGTCATTCTCGACTATATCATGCGCAATACTGACCGTGGTCTCGATAACTGGATGGTCAAATTGGAATGGTACGAAGATCTTTCAACCGATTCACAAGAAGAAGAACACTCAGATGACTCGACCGTCACCGGGAGTGATGAAGACAACAAGAAGAAGAAGAAGAAACTTATTCCATTCATTCGTCTTGGCGCTATTGACTCGGGTCTCGCTTTCCCATGGAAGCACCCCGATGAATGGCGTTCATATCCTTTTGGCTGGCTTTTCCTGCCCATGATTCTCATTGGACAACCCTTTTCCCAGCGCACCAGAGACCATTTTCTGCCTCTTTTAACCTCCTCTGAATGGTGGGAAGAAAGCGCCGTTGTATTTCGCCATCTTTTCTCTCAAGACACGGAGTTTAGCGAGCGCATGTTCAAGCGTCAATGGGCAGTGCTCAAGGGCCAAGCGTTTAATGTTGTCGAGACCCTGAAAGATCCAGAGCAAGGGCCTCTGGAGCTAGTGCGCCGCACACGGGTCATGGTTTGGGACGACGAAATGGATGTCCCTGTCAATGTCCCCTACGACACGCTTTCGACTGCCATTGACACTCCTCTCTGGGCATCGCATCATAGCTTTGCACACCCCACAACTTCAGCCGCAGCGTACCCACCTATGGGTCCACCTTCTGCGGATCCATGGAAAAAACGCCCGGGCACCGTGGCTGGTACTGTTACACGCCCCTACGCTGACGACCCTGACGAAATTGACGTTGCGGCTATTGCCCGCCGTGCAGCTCAGGCGACTGAGGAAGCGTTGCAGCATACGAGGAATGTTGCACCCAGTAGCAGTGGGGATGAATTAGCCCAAAATGGGAACACTAGTGGCGCTAACAGCCATGATTCATCGAAGCATCATAAAAAGGGAGGGAAGAGAATGCGCGGCAGCTCGCTTATTCTGGAGGCTCGTTACCGAGAGCTGGAGCATAATTCGGGGGACCACGATGGAGGCGGTAGCAGTTACCATTCAAAAAATTCTAGCGGTCCTGCTAGTACTAGTGCTACTTCTGCTTCTACTGCTGCTGCTGGTAGCAGTAGTAATGGTAGGGAACAGGGTACTACGAACGGAAACGCCGCGGGGTCTTTGGCAACGTCTGCAGCGGGAGCAGCCGGGTCTGGTCATGGTCATATTTACCATCATCTAAAGCCCCTGTTTGAAGACTTGATTGAAGCGCCTGTTCAAAAGAAGAGTGCTGGATCAAATGGTGGAAATGGAAAGGGTGATAATAATGAAGAGAGAATTTCCGACAGCCAACAACGCCTGGAGCCTTACCGCGACGATCCCTCTGCAGGTGCAGAGGAGGATAACGAGGGGCTGCATAATGTGGGATTTTCCATTGCCGAGGATTTTTCACAAGCTTCGCGCAAGGTTGTGGTTGAGCGTCTTCAAACAGTGACTAGCCGGCCGCCTGTTTTTACTTGGTGTTGATGAAGATTATCAAATATTGGTTGATTCTTGACAGCAGCTATAAATATAATTTTGTTATTGCCATTTATAATGTTGGATATATTAAGTACTTGTGTAATATTAAATGTTTGTCATGATCAGACCTATTGAAAGAAAAAAATTACTGATTTAAGTAACTTTTGTCTAAAATATTTATTTCCATTCTAACCTGGTAGAGACAATAATCTTTACGAGTATTAGTTTATACGACTCACTATTGGTGAAGAAAGTAGTGAAGAGACCCTTTTTTTGTGTGTGTAAACAATGAATAATTATGAGCAGGATTTTCTTTGTGCTAAAAATTTGAAAAAAAAATAATCAAAGAGAGGTTAGCATTTAAATGACAAACCCCTAAATATTCGGGTTTCGGATCGAAATGGGAGTTTTTACGTATGATTATGAATCAAGGTGCTGGGAAGCTCTAGATGAGGATGTATCATAAAAATAGAGCTGCAGAAACAAGTTAGGCTGGCATTTGAAAAAATATGTATATTTGAGATCAAATACGTTAAAATAAAATAGCCCTATTTGAGTTTAGGGAGAAGGCGGTGTTAAAAAAAGGCACTTATTATTAACTACAGAAAATAGATGTCGTTTAAGGGCTTCAAGGGTGTTTAACTAGGAAGAAATAAAGTCTTTGGTTCAATTAGCATCAAGAATACCTGCAGTCATAAACCGACTTTTGCATACAAGTAGCCTTAGGCGGGTCAATTAAGATCTATGGAGAGATGAAAGACATCTTTAAAAAATGAGTTATTGTTCATATGAAATCCAAAATTAAGATATGGCTGGATGTCGAGGTTACTTTACAAGTTTAAGAGCTTTTCTTTTTTTTCGTCTTGTTACCATATCGTGAAGGAAGAGAAGCCCGCTCTTTTCTTTTGCCATGTTCTTGGCTGGGGATGTTTGTCAGGGTCTACTCATCTGAATGAACATGAGATCGGATGGCAGGCTGACCGACTGGTAGGGTGGGACCACGCCGAAAGACCTGTTTATCTAAAGATCCCTAGCCTGGATGTACTCGCTGAGTAGTGACATATTATCGTCAAACCAAATGGTTAATTCTGGTTAATTAATCTAGCGTGGGCACTTTTCTTTTTCGGGGGATGCAGAGGGGCGTATGTACATCTTTCCAAGAGGTTTATTAATAAGCCAGTAGAAAGTCCCTCTAAGGCAGATACATCTATCAGCGATATTTTTGCCTTTTACGAAACCTCATTGTCTGATTGATCCTCCTTCATCTAAGAAAAAAATTAAGCCTGTGAAAACATTTCTGCAGGTTCCTGCTTTAGGCTCCGCCGAAAAAACCCTGACAGGTGTATATACATCAGGATTATCAAAGACCCTTTAATTTAGTGGAATAAAAATAGGTTTGAAAAGGCGGTCAAAGTATTCAAAAAAAAAAAGACAAATACATTGAAATGCTTGCCCAAAAAAAGTTTTATCATTCAAATTTTTCTTTTTATAGTACATTTTCTTTGTTTGAATATTCAAAAAAAAAAGGGTCTTGTATCAATTTTTTTATCTAAAATTACTCTGAGGGAAAAAATAAAAATCCCATCGGCCCTAGGTAATAATAATCCTCTTTTAAAGAATCCTATGGCTAATACCCTGTTGTGGCTGGGTTCTAGCAATTTCAGTCATTTGGCAAGGTTGTGTTTTGGAAAAAAAAGCTGTCTACGCCTGTATTGAAATAGAATAAAGTAAAACCCCCACGTTTTATTATCCTCGAAAAATAAAGTCATGATCATTTGCTTTGTATCAGCCCATTAGTAAATGAGCTGGGTATCCATAAGCCAAACTAGGATGGGGGTAGAATAGAGTTGAGCTTGAAGAAAAAATATTATTAGTCGTCCATTTTTTTTTAATTGGAATGAAAAATGAATTTTGAGCTTAAATTAAGTGAATAATGGGTACAATATATAAGTGTTAAATAGCAAACATAAGAAAGGTAAGAGTTACTTTTGCTGGTTCAGTTACAGATAACCTTCCATGCTATCAAGTGAAAATTACTAAATGTTTAAGGACTCTTAAATATATATACCTTTGACTTCAGCAGGTTTTTTCTATTCTATTGTCTTTATTCATAAAACCCTTTAAAAATCAATTAATCATATATTTATAAAGTTTTCAACAACTTTGAGGCTATATACTGAAATTCAACTAATGATTACAAGTATCGGTTTCACAATTCAGTATCTTAAAATATTAATAACAGATGATTTTTTTTTGTTTTTGAGAGCAGTTAAAAAAACACATTTAAGGATATGCGTGTTGTCATTTGAAAATCATTCAAATATATAAGCAATCGCTATCACTTTTCTTTTTCTGAGTATCAACTCTTCTTTTTTATAAAGAATTTCCCTTCTATTTCAACACTTTCTTTTATTAGAGTTGAAGAATAGCACATGATATTTAACTTATTTTCATTCATCTCCATCAATACTAAAAATATTTTCTCTTAGCTTCTTCAGCAGCAGATAAATTTTTTGGCAGCCTTCTAGACTTTTTAAAATAGCTGAAATGATTATTTTATTGATGTTCTTCTAAGTATTTTCTTTCATACGACGAGGAGTATTTTAACTAATGTCTTTGTTTTCCGCTCGCCATATCGTGAATTGCAACTATCTCTCTAACGCCCAAAATTAGAAATCCTAAGTTTCCATTGCTCCTTTGAAATTGAGTAATATTCAACATCTATCAGCCTTTTTTTCTGGTGGCATTTTCTGTATTCATATCTGATAAGATCTATGATCATTTTGTATTCAGTTTGACTATCACGTAATAAAACAAATGTGGGCACCATACATATAAAAGTCAATGACAGAACGGAGTTGCATGTTTTTAATCGCATAGAAGCCTGGTAAAGTTTGTATACCATAATGCAGATGGATGTCGGCCTCTCGTTGCAGACTTTAAAAAAGGTATCAAACTGGTGGTAAATGTATGTGATGCTTAGTATACTGTAAGTATTATATTAAGTTTTTGAAAAAAAAAAATAGCGTTTAAAGATAATCTATTTTAGGTAATGAAGGAAATCAACTATTTTATTTTCAATATAATCAATAACTAAAAGAAGACAGTTATTGAATGCACTTCAAATAGCCACAGTTGGTTTTTCTTTGGAAAAGTTTACTCAATAGAAAGCCGGTATTACATGAGAGTAACTTATTTTCAGCAAAGGGTCATTGAATTGACTAAAAATAGACGCAGCTTTTCTTTAAAAGATGACAAAGTAATGGCTTCTAATAGATAATATAAAAGAATACTTTTATGATTCAAATCTTTAAAGGTATTAGTTTGGGAATGCTAAATGTTTAAACTATTGAAAAATATTTTCTTCAGAAAAATAGCCTTTTTTTTTATTGTTAACGGACCTTCAACATGGAATTGTGAAGCCCCTCAAAAGCGCTGTATTCAACTCAGTAGTAATATTTGAGCTTTAGCTAGCTTTAGATAAGGGTATAACTCTGAATTAGTAAATTAGTTGTTGATGAGAGCCTGAATAGGAGGTATATTACTGGGAATCATTTTTATTTTCGATGTCGGATGATGAAAGTAATGTGATTGAAAGGAAAATCACATTCATTAATTGGTTATGTTTCAGAGATATATAAAGATAAACGTAGTATCTTCATTACTTTTTTTCGTCCTTTTTATTTTAAATATAGTTTTATTTCCATATTTCCTTTAACCTAGCTTCCTCAAAAACCATTTTCCGAAATTTACTAATGGGAATCCATGGTAGTGTATTGTACATACAGGGGTAAGACAGACACTTTCCGGACTATTTCACATTTTGGTTAATGTTAATTCAAACAATATTTCAAATATAGCTAGTCCTTTTTTCCCATTAGTTTTGGGCATTTGCACGACTCAGCCCTATCATTTAATACGTAGGGAATCCCTTTGAGTTAATAAGCTGATTTAAGTTGGTTTTGGTTAGGCTCATTAGGAATTTTCTAGTGAGCAGATTTCCCTAAAAAAGTATACGCCTGGCACGCATATATCAGGCTCAGTCGTGATAGTTGGAATTTTAGAGTTAAAGGCTACCATGGGGACATGGCTGGCTCACCATTAGCACTCAGAGGCGTTGAGGAGTTAAATTTATACTTCTGCCCACAGTAGATAATCTCAAGATAGTCTAGTGCGTAGTAACTTTTATTTTTTTTGAAACCGAGAAAGGATGATAGCAAAGGGGGAGGTCGAAGTAGAAAAAGAAAAAAAAAAAGGAATTTGACTGTGTGGAGAAGTCAGGCAAAGTAGTTCGACTCGACATTGTCGATTCTAGTTTGTAAATGTATATAAAGGATAGGGGAAAAATGGATTTAATTAATGAAAATCGTGGGTTCTTTTTTTTTCTTTTTTCACCAACGGTCTCTTTTAAAGAAAATTTCAGAATTTCTAACTTTTTTCTTCTTTTTCCCTTCAAAACTTTTCTATTTTAATTTTTTTTTTTTTAAGATTGAATTTGAAATAACATCAACTGACAACATCTCATATAAGTAACAACCGTCGTGTCTTAAAGAGAAGGAGGTTAAGCGAGTTCCCGCTTATTATCTAAGTGGTGGTTTAATGGTAAGCTACCAGTCTTAAGTTCTCGGGTATTAATTTCAAGATCATTTCTTCTTCCTTTTCTTTCGGGGCTGCCGTCATTGTGTTTATATTATCTCTAAACAACTCTTAGAGCAATATCGGTATATGACAAGAATGCAAACCCGGGAAACCCGGTGGACCCACGCCTCTTAGAGCTGTGTCGCCCGCGTGCTCGGGTGTTGCCGTGTTCAGACCTTTTGAACGTACGTCAGTTGACATGGCGGAGACCTTTATGAGTCAGCCGATCGCAGAATATTAGTCATACTTCTAATTGTCCTGGCCAAGTCCGACGTGCTGGAAACCTCCAGCTACACAGGCAAAACGGCCCCACCGCGGCAGTTTCAAAAGAAACAGAAATGCCATTTGTGACGCAGCAGCCGAGCCCTAAAGGTAGCCTTTTTTTTTTGCAAGTTCATGAAGAGCCATGGACATGTGTATGCTTTCACGAGTGTTTCCACCTAGAAATAGCTTTGGTTGTGAGCTTCAATGGCTGCGTAGGCTGCGTTTGCTGCTCAGCCTCTCTCTCGCGGCTCTTTTTCTGTGGCGCATTTCTACCTTTTCATTAGCGATTTTTTTAATGCGATGTGTGTCTGTAGTGGTCGTAGTGGTAGTATTACTAAAAAAAAAACCCTTCACTACCACCACCACCACCACCAAAAAAAACTCGCAATCAAAGAGTTTCTTTCTTTCCCTTGACTTCCTTTCTTTCTTTCCCTTGTTTTTAGAATATATATATAACCTCTCCAGTTGTACTCATTTCCTTATTCCCAGGATACTCTGTGCACTCGTTTCTTCATATTTGGCCTCTTCTGCTGCCTTATTTTGTCAGCGACAACGGGATTTATTTTTATTTTAGCTTTTTAAGAAAAAAACACGCGCAAAACTTCCCTTCTACTCTTTGACTTCTACATCTAACTTTTAACACTACAAATACCTACCACTACGAGTCCTCAGTTTAAATACACATAAGGACGTCAAGAAATATAAATACATATACTCCACCGATCTTTTTAGGCAAACCTACCTTTCCCTGATATCCCGCAACTTTTCGTCATGCCTGGTCCTGCTCGTGTTTTCAGGCTTAGAGTTACCAGTATGTAATTGATATCATGCGACCCTAATAATTAGCAATAACCATTACTGACTTTTTTTTTTCAGTCATTGCGGCCGATGCACTTGCAAAGAGAGATGTTTTTCGTATGTACAAATCGCTTTAGTTGTTTTTTAACAAGATTGGATTATTAACTGGTACTTTTTACAGGGCTTCCCGACCCTTTTGCGGTTATAACCGTTGATGGTTCCCAAACAAAATCGACCCAAGCCATTAAAAAGACACTCAGTCCATACTGGCACAAACAATTTGATGTGTATGTAAACGCTTTTTAATGCCCTCTTTCTTCCCCCACATCCCTTACTAATGTGTTCTTAGTGACGTGACTGAAAACTCTATTATTGCTGTCCAAATCTTTGATCAGAAAAAGTTCAAGAAGAAAGACCAGGGCTTCCTTGGTGTCATCAATATCCGTGTTGGTGACGTTATTGACCTTCATGCCGGAGGCGATGAAATGATTACCCGAGATCTTAAGAAGTCAAACGACAATCTTTCTGTCACTGGTAAACTGATCCTCAACTTATCTACAAATGTCGCAGCCCCTATTGCCACCGAAAGAGCAGCGCCCGCTTCTACTTCCAGCTCCTCCAGCAATGCCCCTGCACCTGTCGCGTCTCCCGCTTCGTCTTCAAAAAATGGCAGCTATAGCGGCCCTGCTAGCAGCTCCAACCGCGGAAGCTCTTCTAACGCTTCAGCTTTCGCAATGGCTGCTTCCGAGTCTGCAGCCTTTTCCCAACAACAACACACTCTCGCAGATAATATGAACCAGCTGTCTCTGGGGAATGGCCACCCCTCCTCTAGCCGATTTTCGGAGTCTTCTGCTGGTACTTCCACCCCCACTAGCGCTACAAACAATAGACCGGTTTATTCCTCATTTGAAGACCAACATGGCAGACTACCTCCTGGCTGGGAACGTAAAACAGATAATTTGGGTAGAACCTATTATGTGGACCATAACACCCGTACCACTACCTGGACTAGACCTTCTTCGGACATTAACGAGTCTGATCAACGTGTCGCTCGTCAAACCGCCACCGAGCTTGAGCGTCAGAGACACCATAATAGAATGCTCCCTGAAGACTCTAGAACAACTTCCCCGAGCCCTGGAACTGAATCATCTCAACGCCCAGCTTCCCCCCAATCTCAGCAACAGCGTGCGCAATCTCCATACGCAAGCGCCCAAAATGTTTCTTCCACAGCAAATGCAGTCCAAATGCTAAACACTGGCGCCACAACCGCAGGTCTTGGCGAACTTCCTGTTGGCTGGGAGCAGCGTGTAACTCCAGAAGGCCGTCCTTACTTTGTCGACCACAATACTCGAACCACGACCTGGGTGGACCCCCGGAGGCAGCAATACATTAGAATATATGGTAATGCTTCAGCACAAGGCAATATCCAGCAACAGCCAGTTTCCCAACTGGGTCCTCTTCCCAGTGGCTGGGAAATGCGTCTCACAAGCACCGCTAGAGTTTATTTTGTTGACCACAATACAAAGACTACCACTTGGGACGACCCCAGACTACCCTCCAGTTTGGACCAAAACGTTCCTCAGTACAAGCGCGACTTTAGAAGAAAGCTCATTTACTTCCGCTCCCAACCAGCTTTGCGTGCCACTGCTGGACAGTGCCATATCAAGGTGCGCCGTGGCCATATATTTGAGGATTCTTATCAAGAGATTATGCGCCAAACTCCTGCTGATTTGAAGAAACGTCTCATGATTAAGTTTGAGGGTGAAGAAGGTCTCGATTACGGTGGTGTTTCCAGAGAATTTTTCTTCCTTCTTTCCCACGAAATGTTCAATCCCTTCTACTGTCTTTTCGAGTACTCAGCTCACGACAATTACACATTGCAAATCAACCCCCATTCTGGTGTTAACCCTGAGCATCTCAACTATTTCAAGTTTATAGGCCGTGTTGTTGGTCTTGCTATTTTCCACCGTCGTTTCTTGGATGGCTTTTTCATTGCTGCCTTTTATAAAATGATTCTACGCAAGAAGGTCGTTCTTTCGGATATGGAAGGTGTCGACGCAGACTTTTACCGCAATTTGGAGTGGACCCTAAATAACGATATTGATGGTATTCTTGACCTGACTTTCTCTGTTGAAGATGACTTGTTTGGTAAGATTGTTACTGTCGACCTCAAGCCTGGTGGACGAGACTTGCCTGTCACCAATGAGAACAAGCGCGAGTACGTCGAGCTTGTTACCGAATGGAAGATTTCACGACGTGTCGAAGAACAATTCAGAGCATTCATGGTTGGTTTCAACGAGTTAATACCCCAAGAGCTTATTAATGTTTTTGATGAGCGCGAGCTTGAGCTGCTTATCGGTGGTATTTCAGAAATTGATGTCGATGATTGGAAGAAACACACTGATTATCGTGGTTACTCAGAGAATGATGAGGTCATTCAGTGGTTCTGGAAGTGTGTCCGGTCTTGGGATTCGGAGCAGAAATCGCGTCTGCTGCAATTCACTACTGGTACTTCTCGTATTCCCGTTAACGGTTTCAAGGATCTTCAAGGTTCGGATGGTCCTCGTCGGTTTACAATTGAAAAGGCTGGAGAACCTGACCAGCTTCCCAAGTCACACACATGTTTCAACCGTGTGGACCTACCGCCGTATAAGAATTACGAAACATTACAGCAAAAGCTTCTTCTTGCTGTGGAGGAAACTGTTGGTTTTGGCCAAGAGTAAAATCAAAAATGCACACATTTTTTTACGTCTTTTACATCTCATCATTTTTGCAATCGTTTTTTTTCCCTTAAAAATCACACCCTCTCCCTTCACCAAAAAAAAAAAAAAAAAGAAAAACATAATAAAAAAAAAGTTACAAATAATGCAAAACGGATACAATTTGTTTCAACACTATAGTTTGTATTTACTCTATCAAAAATTCTTTTATCTTACAATCTAGCGTTCTCGCTAACCGTAGTCATTTTTTTTGCCATCGTTTCCTGGTCCACTTCTCCCATCCAATCTAAAACGGCACTGACAACTTGTTGACTGTAATTAGCCCTCTTTTCACCAGGCATATAACTGCGAGGTTTACCGTAAAAGTTATGGTCTGCATTAGGCACCAGTACGAGCTTTTGAAGATTGTGCGGTAAAACGCGCTGGTAAATCCTTGGTCGCTTGTTCGCGCTATTGGTGTTGCGGAGTGACTCTTCATAGGTACCTGTAATAGGGAACTGTTGGATTAACATTGGCAGCGGATCTGTAGATGAATTTTTCGATTCGTGCACGGCTCGTGCAAAATGGGTGGTATAAAGGAAAGCGTCCATAACTGGCACTATGTGATCTGCGTCGCCAAACAATGTAAGAAACCTCGATCCTTCCAGGTTTGATTGCTCTCCTTGGCCCCATAGAGAAATTAGAATATCAAGGAGCTGGCCAATAGGTACAGAAGAGAGATCTGCAATATCGCTGTATGAAACCCAGGAGTCTACAATCTTACCAGATGCTGGTCGGCGCAACGTGAGTCGCTCGCCTCCACGCTCAGCGAAATCCGGAAGTCGATGCAAGTATGATTCCATGAGATAGGAAGTGCGATATCGACCTGAACAGCTGGCAAGATACCGAAGAGGTGAAGCCAAAGGAGCAACGCCGGGAGTTGCATGGTACTTAAGTGCACGAATAACGTCGGGAAGTTGCTGTGATGTTTCTTGGTTGGAATTTAAGGCTTGAAGTGCGTGAACTGCAGACCAAGCCAAAAGACTATGGGATCCACGAGAATGGGCTACACCTCCCACAAGCTCTAACGATCTCTGTCCTTTGATTTCTGCCGTTCTATTGTAAGCCCTTATCCATTCAAGAACAGAGTCGAGATCGCGGATATCATTTTGGATGGTGCGCGAGACGATATTTGGAGGGAACGAGTCACCGCAGGCCATGAAATCGAAACGTAACGTTGCGCGGCCCGTTTTGCGAGAAATTTCATGAGCCAGAAGTTTCTGATAGCAGTAGTCTTTATGGCCCAAAAACCCATGCAAAATAAGAACTGTCTCCACGGGCTTTTGCGGGGATGCTGAGCCATTTGTGTCGAAATTCGGCGGAGCTTCGGGAACACAGAGACGGCCCTGCAGAAGAAACGAGGTCCCAATTACTGGAATCGTAATGTGAAGTTCCTGAAAATCGTAATGGACCATGTTGTGTATAAAAGTAAGCTGAAGATGTCAAAACTAGAGGCCCGCTAGGAGGATTTGTATAGTTATATATGTCGAGGGAGATGGTAAGGAGTTCCCCGCCTAAAACAAAATGGAGGGGAATGGATCTGCCGAGGCAGTTATCAAAATATAATCACGTGATTGAAAATAATGTAACTTTGATGCAACAAAATCGCGTATTACATAATTGCACTGCATTATTAAAAAAAACGCGTCGCCACTCCAACGAAACATCTTTTTAGTCGCCATAACAAGCAGACAACCAAAAAAAAACTCCACTGGCTTTATCATTTGAGCTTTACACAACCACTTGACGTTTATATCCTTTTTTTAAGTTAACAAGATTAATTTTATCGTCAATCTTTGTTAAACCAATATTTCAGATTACCATCATATATATCAAGTTAAAGATCTTCAAATGAATAGAGATAGTCCGCATGATAGTCCACTTAAAACGCACGGTGGAATAACGTTCAGAAAACTTGCTTCTGAGAATCGCCATGGATTATCCTCGAATATCTTACACTCGAGCACAGGCAAAGTTACATTGCTTACAAATGACAAATCACCTCTAAGAGAATCGTTAGAGAATCCGCGCACTCCAGCAGATGTCAAGGGCAAAGGCATAAGCTCTAAGAGAGGTGTGAATTTCAGCATGTCTCCAGAGCCGCGTATTATTGAACACCAAGAAGAGCAGTGGCTTCAGCGTGCCTTGTTTGAAACCGTAGATCAATCGGTTCATTCTACAGAGAAGAGAAGCGCACTTACTGATGTTTCCAATAGCCCAATACGCAAACGTCAACGAATCGCCAGTCCCGCAAAAAAGGACGAGCTGCATGATGTCGTAATACTACAAGATGTCAGTACGCCAGTTAAAATCCCGGTGCCTGTTTTTAGAGACGAGAAAACAGAGGAGGAGAAGGTCGAAGTGGAAACGGTAGAGGGGGAGAAAATCGAAGTGGAAACAGTAGAAGCAGAGAAAGGAGAGGAGGAAAAAATAGAGGTTAAAGAAGAAACAGATTTGATTAATACTGCGACCGAAACGGTTAAAAAGGAATCTGATTTACCAGAAGATCCTTTCAGTCTTGATACATTAACTGCAAACTTGCTGATAACTGAAATTGTTGACGTGAATGCCAAGGAGTCTGGGATTAGAAAGTTAGGAACAGGTAAAAAGAGTTCAGAAACACCCTCTAGTTCTAAAAATAGAGCTCGTAGAGGAATCGCTAGAACCAGAGGTCGGCGAGGTCTTCGAGGTCAAGAAAGAAAAGAAGAAGAAGAAGAAAACAAGGAAGATACTCCCGATATAATTCCAGAAAAAGCCACAGCAAGATTTTTACGGAGGCGTAAACGTGATGTGGAAATTTACGAGGTTTTATCGCCACCACAGTTAGACCATTCCTCGGAAGAAGAGCAAAATAAAGAAGCACAACAGGAAATTCAAACGGCTGATGAAGATGAAGAAGAAGATATCTTTACAAGAGAAAAATCAGTAGATGATACCACAACCAAAAGTATACCCCAAGCAATTCCTCCAGTCAAGAAGCATAGAACGCGAAAAGCTCAACCGGAGTCCCTATTACCTCTACGTCACTTTGTTAACCCCTCCATGACTGAAATAAGAAAACGAAAGAAATATCGGGAACAAGTACAAAACCATGATGTTAGTTTTACCCAACAGATGCGTGATGCTGATGATTATATAGCTCGAGAAGTTGAGCTGATTGACGAAGGAACCTATGAAAATCCCACTCAGCAAAAAGAAATGAAAAAAGGCAAGGGTTTATATAATGATAAACAATTAAGTGAACGCCCAGCAGCTGCTTCTCGAAGAAAATCGTACTCAAAAAGACAAGCTAAGTCGCGGACTGAGGCTTTGGAAAATTATGATAACCAACAGTCATCTACTAAGTCAACGAGCAATAATACAAGTGAATCTCCAGAGTCGGTCTATAGTATGGGAGAAGCTTATACAGATACAGAGTCTGATCCGAAGCAGTTACCATTATCGTATGCAATAAAAGAAATACCTACCAAAAAGCAACTTGAAGAAGAACGCAAGCGCGCAGAAATGTTTGCAGCACTCCGGGAGAAGTTTGCCGAAATTGACAAATGGAAATTACGCGTTGATTCGGTAGATGCCAGTCCAGATGATGCCTCATTTTCTGGTTATGCGACGGTTGCTGGATCTTCCTCTGGAAATTCGCAACAGTCATCCCCGGCTCAGTCCTTGGAGTCGTCACCACCTTCCGAGGCTGCAGAAGAAGAAGAAAATACCGATAATGGTCAAGAAAAAAAGGAGAAAGAAAAATTAAAGGCGTCTGTTGCAAAACCAATAATACCTACTACTCAAAGGTTACGGCGTACAAGACACTCGAAGACACAAGATGAGTTTTCTGAGGACGACATTGTGTTGGTGGAGGATACGACTCTTGAGACTAGCGAAAATGAGAGTTTAGTGAGTTTTTCTAGTGACAAAAATGGAGTGTTTGAGGAGCTTGACAAGACAGATGTTTTGAAATTGGATTTTTCGGACCAGCATACACCCCTGGCTAAATCGACACCAGTGCAAAAAGCAACCCCCTCGAAAAAACTCGGGCCAATGGCAAAATCACCAATATCCCAGAATACACCCAGAAATAGAAAGAAAAGCACACATAAACGTGCAGTTGCTTCAACGTCTCCACCCAAAAGTGCTTCTAAGAATGAACCTAAAACCAAAAGCTCTCGCAGGCGCACACGGTCCAGCACCCAAAGTAAAATCATATTAAGTGCTCTTGACGGTGAGATTGAGTTACTAGAATAGATTTTTGTATTTTGATTTATTGTTATTATTTTATATTAGTGCTTTCTAGTTATGAGTCAAAACGTTATTTAATTTTGTTTGATTTGCTTTGCTTCATTGTTCGTTTTAATACAGTGTTAATTATGCAATAACCGTATTTTTTTTAAAAACTTTGCTTCGGTAATGTAAACCATTTTTATAAAGAATCACATAGCCATGAAAATAACCGTGACTTTAGACATGAATATTCCCATGATACCCAAGATGATTTTTGTGTGGAGACGTAAATTAATTGGGTTAATGTTAAATAAATAGACACTTAATTAAATGAAATTTTTCTTAGTATTTTTACTTCTTATCATTAATTGTTAATTCAATGTAACCATATAATTTTTATAGCCTTTATTCAAGTATAAGAGCTGTCCAAGTAATTCGATTAGAGTTCTACACAAATCCTGACATTTGGTGTTAACCAAGAAACTGGACGAATTTTCCTTTGTCAAAAAAAAAAAGTTGTAATAATAAAATTGTTTTTAAGAATGATGTTATTTTTTATTCAAAGGTTATCGAAATATATAACTTCAATGTCATTCGTATCCTCCTTCTAACTTTATGAGTTTTCGTTTTTTTATTGAGCTTTGTGTTCAGTATGAACATACTTCTCCAAGTGCTCTAAAATAATTCTAGACAAGCTCACAAAAAATGGGAAACCTAAACAAAACACTTTTTTCGTATTTCCAGTTGTCTTTATTAACGTTTAACTGCCCGGAAAAAGATAGCATACATGTGATTTTAATGAAAGAATATTTGAGATTGTACACTTTTTTTAATATTATCACGTGATGACTCCGTGGCCAAGCTGGTGAAGGCGCACGACTGTTAATCGTGAGATCGTGAGTTCAATCCTCACCGGGGTCGTTTACTTTTTGTAATTTTTTAAATAATAGATTTTTTTTTTTTAGAAAAACTACAAATGATTAAAAAAACCCAAACCATTTAAAATACAATTCAAGTGAGAAAAATTCAGGATTGCCAAGGCCCACTTGTGAAGTAATCTACTAAAAGAGTAACTCTTATTGACGAGATGGGCTTAGTGAGAAATAAACCATATTTAGTATTCATGTAAACTTAATGAGATGTCTTTGAGTTTGTGCTAATGGTAAATACATGGTCAGCAATTGAATAGTTTACGATTATAAGCAGAAAAATAGCCAGAGCAGAAGGAGAAGAAGTCTAAGTAAGCCAAGATAGCTTATTAATGTTCTAAAGACGAGCATTTGGGCTTGTCTCAAGTAAAAAACAAAAAAGGAGTGGCTCTTCCACAGTCAATTGCCCTGATGCTTGCCAGACGTGGACTGACGATAGGTCTAACACAGCCGTTCACTAGGTGGTTAAGATAACAGCCCGTCGAATGCTGCTATGCTTTGTTTAGCAAGTGCAGCAAATCGCGTATAATAGCAGCTTATAGAGTCGGATATTTGTCAGGGCATGCAGCTGTTCAACTTTCTTTTTTTCGGCATATGAGATTCGAAATAGTATGACGTGTTATTTTTTTAGGAACGGAGAGTCAAGGGAATTTTTTATCCATGTAAAGAGAAGGGTTGTTTCTATGTGAGATGGATGTAATTATATCAGTTGAGTGGGGGGGCATTTTTTTTTTCATGCAAGGTTCAGCTACATTACCCAGAATGAATATGGTTGGTGAGTCACTGTAGGGAACTTGGTTATTTATTTTTAGAAGTTTGGTGAATATATAAAACCCAGATACCTATCGAACAGAATTGTTTTTACAAGCCAAAGATTTTTTTTTTTTCAACAAGATGGATGAGACAATTAATAAAGAGAATAGCGATTTGTTTAAGGAAGAGAAGATAACGGATCTTACGCCTGCGTTATGCAATATAGATACCCAGTTTGAATGCCAAAGCACATTTGCTCGGGGTAAGGTGCCAGTGACAGGATATAGTACGTGGTCCTCTCATGAGGAAACGGAGATGGTTGACATGGCCATAATTCCTAAAAATCTTAAAAGTATTAAGATTTTGACTGATAAATATGTATCGGGGATTAAGTTTGTTCCTCTTGGAGAAGTGCCTACAATTGATAGCGACGAATCATTTTTGATTGGAAACGATCCGGATCATTGTGATGAGGATTATGATGACGACGACGATGAGTACTTTGGTGACAGTCTTTACACCTATGAGAGGTTTGAGTTTAATTTGGAAGAGGGAGAGAGGTTGGTTGGGATTTTGTATCGAATTGGACGGGACTTAAGTCAGATTCAGTTTATGACGAATTTGAGAGCAAGTCCAGTATATGGGAAATCGGTTGAGGGGGATTTGTATCGGGTGATGGAGAATGATGATGTTGAGATGGTTGGTGTTTGGTCATGTGTTCTCTGCTGGATGTCTTCGTTTGGTGCTGTATTTGTTCCCAGGCTGATGCTGATACCCAAGGAAATTGGAGAAGAAAAAAACAAGCTATTGGAGATGGGAGCTAGGAATGAGTTTTTGCATAGTTTTGGACGTGAGGAGGGTCGTGATTTAAAAGCGCAAGCGTTGTTCAATCGTCCTGGACGAGGAAAACTTGATGTGGCGGTTGTTCCTAGGGACATTGACTCTGTGCAAGTACGGAGCCAGGAGTACGGTATCTATGGGCTTGAGTTTAGTCCAAGGGGAGGGTACGAGGATGTTCCTATGAGGGTTGGTTTTGTTGGTGGGGATAGCCATGTTTTTAAGTTTGAGAGTGGAGAGAGGTTACGAGGGTTCAAGGTATTTAAAAGGAAGAATGTTTTGTTGGGACTTGTGATTCTTACAAGTTCTGGTCGAGAGAGCCCCTACTTTGGATTAAAGGAGTCGTCTGCGGTACCAGAAGAATTACAGGTTGCTCCTGAGGGTGGAGAGATTGTAGGAGTGGAGTGTCATTTGGGGAAGATGATGACGGGGTTTACTGTGGTAGTTACCAAGAATGGTTAAGATTAGATATTTGACGATAGGAAGCTGAAAAAAAAAAAAACGTTTGATATTACATAAAAAATAGTTAAATGAATGTAATATATACTGTCCGGGAAATAGCTACTTGTTTTGTTACAACTGGTTGGGGATGGGTAGTACACGAATAGTAGTATGTAACATTTTCTGTCTAAAAGTAAGGGAAAGGTGTGTTACTTGAGTTTAAAGATGAGATGTTACTTTAGAGATGTAACTGTGTGTTATTATTATTGTGGATAATTTTATTACGGTTATTATTATTAATTTCTACAATGATTATTATTCACACGCCCTTTTGTTTTCTCTCTGCCTTTTGTTTTGCACCCAAAGCGGACCGGTACGTATTAAAGTCGGGTCATATTATTACCATGCATCACCAAGGTTGTACCATAAGTGAAAATACTAACGGCATGCTGTATAAGGGCTTTGGAGCGAGGATGGGAGCCTTCACAATCGCCATCGAGTTACTTGATTAGGAAGTTTCTATGGTGGTGGGTGTTGTAACTGTAACAACTTTTGTAATTTCTTGTGACAATGGCCAGTTCTTTTTTCCTGCTGCACCAACTGGCACCTTTTCGTGGTCATGTGATCTCCCCGCTGTACCCAAAAAAGCCAAAAGTACGGATCTTTCCATCATCCGTGTATTTGTGGGTGCCCTCTCTCTCTTTCTCTCTACAACGGGTAAATTCATATATAATAGACTTTTTAAATCCTTTATATTATATATATATATATTTATATATATATATATATAATATACTAAAAAATTTTGAACCTGGAAGAAAAAAATATATATATGCTCCATTGGTGGTCTTTTTCTTTTTTTTTCTTTCTTCCTTTCTTCCTTTCGGTTTTTCCCTTTATTTCGTTTCTTTCTTCCTATCTTGAGAAATCTATTCTTCATCTTCTTCTCTTTGAAAAATACAAAAAACTATCCTCTTGCACATACCCACTTCTCTTCTAAAATCCCTCTCGTTGTAGAACCACCACACACCATATGCGAGCCTCGGATCATAGTTACGGCTTTCATAACCTGTCTTTTGAAATCCACGCTGAGCTCGTCTCTTATCTCACCGTACAAGATCTAATATCCATCAGCCAAACATGCTCCGAACTACGGCTCGTCTACCAAGGCTTCTCGTGGAGACACTGCGATGTTCTACTCGCCTCAATAGCCTCCTCCAAGCGACTAAAAAATAGCCTGGGAACCACCCGCAGAGTAATCCCAATAGACTGCTTCAACAACCCGCGCCGCTTTCGCTGGCTCCAGACCCATCAATTACACGACGTCCGCATTGTCACCACAATATTCGACCACAAGCTGGAGTCCTCAGCATCGCCTCTAGTAGAAGACTTTTTAAAGCTAACTAAAGACCTCTGTCCAGCGGACCAGGATGCAAAAAAAAACACCCTTTACTCCGCACTAGAGTCCCTCTCTTTCTCGCATTTCCTAACCCAAGACGATGTCCCATTACTCGTCACTATCCCGGGCTTTTATAGAAACCCGCACTTTTCCATCCCTCTTGAGGTGCTGCGGGCTCACGGCCCCACCTCTCGAACTCCGCTTCTTACTCCAGCAGGCGATCTATTTTCCCACCTAAAAGTCCTAAAGCTCGTCGGCGACAACCTTTTCATATCAAACCTACCGGCAGACCTGCATCTCAACCAGCTCGAGCGACTTTTGATTTTTAACGTGCGCGCACCACTACTCACCTTTATGGTGAACCTTGCAGCCACCGGCCAGATACCCAAATTGCGCGTGCTAGGCTGCGAGATTGGCGTTTATCAGCGCAACAACTCCATATATGTCCAAGCAAACGTCATTGAAGAGCTCGCAAAGGTCCCAGAAAATATCGAGTACTGTTTCCTCCGAATCAGCCACTTGGAGGGCTCAGGTTATACGCGACTAGGAACACAAGAAACGCCTGGAGCGGAAGTTGCCTCAGTCGCCACTATTAACTCGGTAAAACAACTTGAGCTGCTCGATGAGAGTCTTGATCCAACATTACTAGGTCAGCTGCTCAAGTTCCCCCAGCTAAAATTTCTCGAGCTTCCCGAGTACTCGGTCACTAGTCCCTTTACAAATTATGTCGACTTCTCACATTACAACACACCTAATCTAATCAAAGTCTCAACACACACACGGTACAAGGCATCGCTACAATTTAATTTCATTCGATCATACCAAACACTAGAAGCGCTGCGGTTCTTACGGATTGGAGGCGTCTCAAAACCACTGCTGCCTTTTGTTCCAGAACTTTTTCCAGCTTTAATGAACCTTAAACCTTTGGCAAACCTTAATGAAACGTCATCATCAAGCGATCCCGAGGATGAAGACAGTAGTGATAAGGAGGAAGACATCAATAACGGCAAGCTGGGGTCTGACGACCAGGAGCAGCGACTTTTGTGGCAGCAAAGACTGCGGTCGGATCTCGATGGAAACTCGTTGAAATATAACATATATTTTGAATGGGTTTTGGACTTCATTACCGAAATGTATCAGGACCCCGTTGCCTGTTATTTGAAATTCATCAACAGCTCATGGGGCGATTATGGCAAAATAATGATGACGGTCATTTGTTTTGGCGACCTCTTTTTTTACTACATTTCAAAATACCCGAAAATTGAGTGTGTCCTGCTGGACATTCTTTCTGTACGCTTCCACTATCCTTCAGTTGGCCTTGCACTCTTTGTCGATATCATGGATAAGCTCAAGGAGGAGGGCAAGCCCAGCGCCATGAACCAAATAGCGATAGCTCTGGGCAGCACGGGCGACGTGCACAATCGCAGCCGCCTGCCGGCCTTTTTCAATTCCAATGAGGATTGTAGTGGGAATATTGAAGAGGAAAACTTTTTCAGCCATGAATGTGACATGAAGGAAGAAGACTCCGAAGACTTGACTCTGGAGCAGCAGTGTCAACTGTCTGAAGAATCCAATAAAGATGGGTTCACCTACAATGATGATATGTATGGGCTTCCGAGCAAGAACTATTACATTTCCGTTGAGTATGGAATGTATCTCAAGTACCCGTATTTGCTCAAGGCTCGGCACAAGCATTGGTATGTGTTTCTATTGGATTTTAAGCAACGGCGACAGTTTTATAAGCATAATACAGGAGGCATCAATCGTGGAGAAGCCAATGGGGATCTTAGCATAGATGATTTTTTCTCCAAAGATTTTTGCGGGTGGATTTAAAAGGGGGGGAAGAAAATTTAAAATAATTTTATGTTCAAAATTGAAAAGAAGCATGAGTAAAGATTACCATTTTTATGGAATGTTTTTTTTTTCTTTTTTTTTTTTTTGTCAGTTATTTTAAATAAAAAACTGGTGTATTATTAAAAATATATTAATATATTGGTTTTGTTTTTATAGCAATAGATTTATGGCAAAAACGGGGTTTTACAGACCATGAGAAGAGAGAAATGTCCACTGGACTGTCAGTTGGTTTGACTGGCAGAAACTTGGTTTTACATTGATGAGAGTTTAAGACAGGAATCTTTAGATTCGGTAAAACACGGTTTAAAGATTATTGCCGAATGGCTTTTTGTTTACATATTTTTTTTTTCAAAAAAATTTTGGAGATGCACCAAAAGTAAAAGATAGTGTAATAATTTGTCAAATGTAGAAATCAACATGGCCAAGTGTCTAATGGTTAAGTGAGAAGACAACGTCTCTGGTCTGGAGTAGTCATTTGGCTGGTTCGCCTGTTTGGGAATTACTGTTTTAGATTTGAATGCCGAAAGGAAGCGACATCCATTTAAGATGACAAATCTAATATATACTTTGGGATGGGGAGGAGGGGCAGATGATATGGGCTTTCAAGGTGATTTTAAATATCAAAAAAAAGTCCGGTTGTGTTTTATTCGAGGTATTACTTTTTTTTCAGGGTTTTATCCATGTATATATATTTTTGTCTAATGATGTACTTTTATTTTTGTGGGGAAAGACATAATCTCAGATGAAGTTGTAGTCAAAAGGAATCGCCCTAGCCCTTGCGGAATGTAAGTGGTGTTGCACAATAAGCTTCATTTTCAGTTGGCTGACATTGCAAAGCGTAGACGTTAAAAAATGCATTCCCATGCAAGTCGCTCAAATGTTTCTTTTCAGGCTCTTTTCAGTCTTTGATTAAACCCGTCTCTGTTGATGCAAACACTAATTTATCATCTCACATACAAAACCAAACCAAGTTCGCGCTCTCTGTACTTGTCATGAACGTTCTCTTTCGGTTTGGCAGAGGGGGGGGCCGGTCTACGCAACCACTTTCAGGATATTTTAACCAAATGTATCTTCAAGGTGAAAGTCTCCCTATCAGGTTAAGAGCTGAGCAAATTATTTACATCACGATATATTGTTTTAGAAAATACAAAAGTCTTGGTTTTTATCAAAATGATCACGATTACTTTTCTTGCATGCTTCATTGACTATTGACGGGATTACTTTTTTTTCAGTTTCCGTTGTACCGTGTAAAAAAAAAATACGCTCCTCTAAGGTTCTCTCTCACCATCATTTCTCCAAAAAAAAAAGCAGCACCCCTTACCCTTGTGGTATCCGCAGGAAAAGGCCATTCTAATTTACATTGTTGTAAATGCGTGTGCAACCTTTTTTCCTTTTTATGAGAGTTAAATCATATATATATATATACTACAGAGGATTTTTGTTTTTTCGTACTACATCCAAGATTGGTTTTCATAGAAACGAGAATAAATAGAGTTTGTGTGCATAATAGTCGCCTAACCAAAGAAACAAAGCATAAACCTTGATATTTCCTCAGAAACATAACATTAAGTTCATTTGTTTGGTACGAAAAAGAAATGTATATAAATTTAAAAATTCAGCCCACGGACACGATTTAACAACCAAAATGCTGGGGGAAATTTTTTTTAAAGCTTTCAAAAATATTTATAAAAAAATTAAAAACATGACAACCGAGGGATTCGAACCCTCGCCTCCGAAGAGATAGGAACCTTAATCCTACGCCTTAGACCAACTCGGCCAGATTGCCCAATTGTTGAAAATTAAGAATGATAATACAATTTATTTTAAATCATAAATATTAATCACGTGAGTCAATTGTGGTTGATTAGGTTTGATAATTTCTAAAAGTAGTCAAATTACTTGGAATCATTCTAAATAATACTCTGGATTACAAATATCATATTATGGGTAAGATAACCAAGGCTAGAAAAGCAATAGGAGCCATTTGGCGACTTGGTGGAACACTTATAGGTATGCGAGAATCTTCTGTGAGGTCTTTGTATATCGCATGTGTTAGATCAATCATCGAATACGGTATTGAGTTTGGTTTCAAAAAATTCTCAAAGGTGAAATTCCTAAGCTTGAAGTTGCTCAAAACATGGCATTGAGAAGGGTAGTTGGTGCTTATCGTACTACGCCCATCGTGGTATTACAGACAGAAGCTGGTGTTATGCCATATAACATCAGACTAAATTTCATGATTGCAAGAAAGGCCATCCACCTTCATTTGAATATCTGTAACACTAATCCAATAAAGGAACATTTGCTGATCTTAATCGAGAATTCTCCTATTGATAAATTTACCTCGGTTTATTTAGAGGCAGAGGAAGACAGAAAAGTGGTGATAAAGAATTTGATGAAAACAAAAAAAGAAATCAGTTTTTGGACCGGTTACCTGTGAGCTACTTCAGAGTCAGCTTATTGCGATTCTCAAGAAGCAAGCGATAGAAAAATGGCGAGATGCTTATTGGCATAGCGAGAAAGATCAATGGTACCATGATACTACGGCAGCAACACTTTGTTCTGATAGTCTTTCTAAAATGATCACGGGAGTGGTTATGAAGAAAGATAATTGCAGAATCTTGAGCTTTATTACTCAATTTTGCAAGGGTCATGGCAATTGTGATCAAGCCATTGTGGAATAAGATCTTTCCACATATTTTCCGTATCAAAGTAAAGAAGAAGACCAATTAAACAGTTTTTTACTAACAAAGCAGATTGGAATAAATTTTAACAGAAACATTTTAATGCCGTCAACATCCTAAATGTGTATAATAAAACTCTGGAAAGTTACAAACCAACTCGATAGTCAAGCTGAAAAATTTAAAAGTCATTAAATGGGGTAATTCACTTTTAATGGAAGAAATAAAGAAACAGATGAAAACTTTAACCGATATTGAGGTGAAGAGTCGAAAACAAAGTTGATGTATGCAATTAAAGCTTAACATGAAGCTTTTAAAAGACAACAAACTTGAAAAAAAACAGAAGAGGAAAAATAAAAAAGAAACCAGTATTATTACGACTCCTTTTAAGAAAAGAAAACATTAAAAAAATGATTTATTTCCAAATATAGATTATGATAATTTCATTGAGATTGATAAAGACTTAAGGTGGCCGCAATTGAAAATAAAAGAAATCGACAATGCTTTGGAAAATACCCCATAAATGGTAGAGCTGCAGAAGACAATGCTATGGCATAAGATTAGAGTAAAAAAGAGGGAAAATTAAGGATCTCAAAGTTAGACTTTTCAAGCTTTTACGAGCATGTGTTGTTTTTGGATACCACTTAAAAACATATGCGAGAATGTCATTTTTGTGGTAATGTCCAAACCTAAAAAACCTGGGTATTCAAAACTGAAAGCCTATACCGATTTTTTTTAAGATACCTTTAAAAGTCTTGGCAAAAAAACAATGAAAGCTTGAATAAAAAAGCTTACCGAAAAGCTTTTACTGCACAAACTGCCTGGAGGAAAGAAAAGGTATTGTATAACAGATGCAGGTTTGAAAATTGTCCAAGGATTCAGAAATGATATATTATGAGTAAGATAAATAAAATAAGGAAAGCAATATTACAGAAATAGGTAACTGTTATGATGTATAGCATTAGATTAAAGTTGATGACAGCGGGCAAAGTTATTTGCCTAAACTTGAATTTCAATGGCATTATCCCTCCTTAAAGGAGCCTTTTTTTTGACCCTAATTGAAAAAATCCCTGTTGCCGAATTAAATTTGATCTATTTACCGAAAAAGACTCGAAAAGTAGTGATCAAGATTTTGATAATAAAAACAGCTAGTTGCTGGACCAGTCGCAATTTTTGAAAAACAAGCAAAAAATTTGGCAAGATGCAAATTGGAACAACAGGAAATATCAGTAGTACCATAATATTACGCTAGAGAAAAAGTGGTTTGACATTCTTTTTAAACTTACAACAAGAGTAGCCTTGACAAAAGATAATTGAGAAACCATTAGCATTACTCAATTTTGCCATGGTCAATTGTAAGGTTGACACATGGTTCCAAAAGTTTGGCATTGAATAGGATGGTTAAGGCAGTGAGTGTAGTGAGCTGGAAATGAGCTGGGAAAGTTTGCCTATGACTCCTTGTTCCACGTAAGCTGGCGTCAGGGCTTAACAGGCTTTTTAGAGATGCATGGTGACATTGGTTGACCCAGCAGGATATCAATGGCGTCTGATATACATTTCCATAACTTTTAAATAGAGACAAACCGTCAAAAATATGAGATTTCTTCATGCCACAGACCACTATAATTCGTTGAGTTACAGCTGAATTTTTGTTTACGATTGTTAACCCCACTTTGAGCATGCATATGTGGAGCAAACAAATTTCACAGCAGCTATGTTTTATCCAAACAGGTTTTTACAGCTGGCATCATTTCTTCAAAAGCCCTTAAGTAATGTAACAAAAATTGTAGTAGAGTAGATAACAGAAGGTAAAATGAATTGTACAAATTAGAAATATGGTGAATATATTAGTTTTTTTTAAAAACCTACTTATGACTTGAATTGAGCGGATAAAAATAAGTCCATAGGCTAACTAGTTTAAAGACCAAGATACTTGAGGGCCTCTTTGGTTTCAGCAAAAGCCTGTTTTACTAAAACAAGCTGCTTTGACGTTCTCTTGAAATTATCTGCTAAGTCACCAGTCGGCACTTGGCCTGATTCATCCATCTGACGGCCTAAATTAAACATTTTTTCAAAGCAGTCTTTTATTCTCCAGAATCCCAAACTATCTGAAGACTTTTTCATTAAGAGGGCAGCAGAAAGGACCTCTTCGATATCTTTTGCGACAACAGCTTGCTCGATTTGGTTGACGCTTTTCTCAAATTGCTCATCAAAATTCGAAAGCGTAAATTGAGTGAAGGATTCTTCGTCGTCGTCATCTTCCATGGCCAATATTTCTTCAAATTTCTCAGGCACAATATAGTCGCGGACGCGCGGCTCGTTAAGTCTGGTTTTATCCATTTTTGTTGTTTTGAGATGTAATTGTATCTTCTGTGAGCTTTTAAATCCCTAGAGTGCAATGGTTTCTGAGGTTTGGAGCCTGGTTGTAGATTTAAAATAAGCACGAGCCTGGTAATTGTTTAGTAACTGATGAAATTGGTGACGGTTAAAGTTGTTTTAGCGTGCTTCAAAAGTGACACTAGTAGGAAAAGAAATTTCATTTTACATACGTAATGGGGGATAATGTCTTTAGATTTTATGTCAATTGGAATGAAGTAATTTTGCTCAAGATGATATGAGTGAGATGAAAGTATTTCAATTTTTTTAAGCAAAAATAAAGAAAGTAGAAGTAAAGAAAAAATAGATCGAAACGATCGTAGCAATTTGATTTGCTTAATGTATTTACATGATAATCTTTGATAACCAAAGGGGAGGATATTTAGGGCCAATGAGAGATAAAGAGGTTGGCAACGGGTGTGATGACGAATAACAACCTAACTTCTACAAATGTGTAACTTAGGGAATATCACAAAGTTACAAAAGGTTGTTACAAATGTTTGTAACAAAAGTTGTAAGATGTGGGTAGAAAGGGCAAGGTATTCTTAAGTTGCAAGTCCTTGAAAAAAAACTCGATACGACCAACTTGAAAAATTCTAGCCGTTGGGATCTTTGCTTTCTTCTGCGTTATCTGATTTTAATTTAGTTTGGGTGTAAGTTATAGGTTTATATATTTTTACTGTTTACTGAGTGAGCCATGATTCTTGTCTAGTGCATCTAATCTTACGATGACTCTGTTCCTGTCAGTCTTTTGTCGATGGTTCTCTGTGAATTTTTGGTGGTTATGTTTTTATATATGAGGCTATCAGAAATCCAATAGAAGGAAAAGGTAATTGGAAAGTATTTTAGATAAATTGATTCAAAAGAAAATAACAGAGGTATACTCCAGATGAAAGAGAGTACTACAGCTAGGGGGAATAAAGGTGGTATAAGGTACAGTTGCCTGGGGCTGCTCAAGGTCTCAGTAAACCTTTTGAGAGAGATGACAACTCTAGGTGAATTCAATTGGAAGTGAAATATTAAATTAAATATAGAGTAGGGTTTTAAAAGTTTTTTGACGAAAAAAAGCACACAAAGCATAAAAACGATATTTCAGTTTTATGCTAACTGTGCACTTAATTGAAAGTGTATTACATAATTTCTTACGCTACTGATGTTATTGAATATTTGGAATACGATGAGTCTGGATCCGTTTGGTGTTTTCATTACTTTTGGTTTGAAGTTTTATGGCAGACTTCCAGGAGTACGGGAAAGATGGGGTGAGAGAGTTTTAACAACCCCAGACAAAGGGTCCGTAGATAACTCCATAAATATCTGAGTGTTTTGCGGACCAAGGGAGGCAAGAGATTCAAACGATTATATACGGAAGTGTGAGATTATCAGATTACCAATTTTTTTAGTAGGTGGTCTGTGTACACAGATTGGGAGAGATTGGAGAGTGGGGCGAGATGAACCAAATTGTAGTGATAACCGTGCCTTTAAGACCAGAGATTAAGGGGGAGAGAGAGAGGGAATAGGGTTAAAGGAACGTGATTGATAATAAATTAAAAACCAAGATTTTAAAAGGGAATGTGATAGTATTTCATTAATGGTAAATATAGGTTGGTAAACCAAAAGCTCTGTTTTTTTGCAAGATAGAAAAAGGTTTTTGGGTAAAGTTTAGGAGCTTTAGGTTGAATTTAGCGCAGGAAGTTTTTTTAGCAAAGGATTTTAAAATTACAGAGGGGGGGGGGGAAGTTTTGTATGGGGTAGGAGGAATTGTACTAGTAAACATTGAGAGCGGTTTCAGAAAGCCTGATTTGAGCGAGATGGAGATATATATACGAGAGAGGAGTTAGATGAAGAAGACGATTTGAAAAAGTTCACAAGTTAGGAGGAGAGGACGGGTTTTAGGGGGAGCACGTGACAGAATGACGCACGGATCTCGAGGTTTAGGGTTTTGAGATTTTCTGGATACCAAAAAAAAAAAACGGTTTTTAAGACTTTAAAAGCATCAAAAGCCAAGTAAAAAGGTTGAAAAAAAAATATTTTTTCAAGTTTCTTAGTGAATGGAGGAATGAAGATGAATAAGGGGAGGGAGGGAAAAAATGAAAAAAAAGAATGTGACGTATTAAAAAAAAGAAAAAAAGTTCCGTGAAAAGATTTTGTCAAATAAAAAGACGTTGATATCAGGTCGCATTATCATGATCAATCAGTTATTTACTTGAACAAGAGTAAATTTCTTTTTCCGGTAAAAAAGATATTTTGGATCAAGAAAAACTCGGGAAACCAAGGAGCATGAAGGAAAATTTGAAGAAAAAAATTGATCCGATTTGTCTTATCCGATGGTAGTAATGAACCCACTTGTCGTTCTATCCTCCCCCCTTTTTTTTTTTTTTTAGCAAAAATAATTAAAGATACCCGAGAATCCCGAGAATTAAATATGTGCGAGCGGTGTACCTTGACAGTTTCAAGTCCTTTATATAATTTTTTGAAAAACCAAATAAAGACCTCGCTATATTTTTTTTAAACTAGTGCTTGCTGAGCACAATTAATGGCTTAGTTTGGGTTTAGATGGAATAGTGTGATCAAAGACCGCGTTGAGTGAAAAAGTGTGTTTTGGAGGTTTGATTTAATTGGAAGGACGCGCAGATAATCTAGACCACCAGGTTTTCTAGAACATCTTCTAGAAGTGACACTATTGCTGTTACGGGCAATCGCCTAGTGCGCAAGAACGCACGCCACTTACCCGTTGGGTGTTTTTTTACATTACAAATCAGTTTAATTGGTTCCTAGCAAGCAAGTGCCAGATTATTTCAGGCCGCCCCAGATAGGCAGGTGGGAGAGCTGTGTCAGGACGTAACTTAAAAAGGACGCGTGCTTTTTACGAGATTCTGAGGGTGATGGCATCATCAGAGAAAAAGCCTGTGATGGGCGAGAGGTTGGGGCTTTTAGGCTATTCGGGTCAAAGTTCCGGGTTATGGAGAGAGGCAAGAAGAAGGGTTACAGTTGGAGTAATCATTTAATCTCCAAAAAGGAAATTAGGAAAAAAAAAAAGAATGTTTGTGAGGGGGGAAGGAAATGATATGCTAGAAACATTGGGTTTACTAGCATGACAAAAAGGAGCTGAAATTACAAAAAAGACTTTTGTTTTAGGGGTATCTGAGATTGGGCATCTTTTTAGTTGCCAAAAGAAGCAACTGATATGATTATGCCAACGACCGACGAGCCAATCAGAAGACACAGCGTGTGAAGGCAAAAAAGTGGGTCCCAAGTTTACGAGAGGATTTTAAAAGTGTGTGACGATGCTGGGATGGCTGATACGAGGGAAGAGGACACAAAAGAGGAATTTGAAAAGACGGGGGAAATTTAAAAACCCAAACTTTATTTGCTTGCTGTCTGAGGGCTCCCAGGCTGTCTTGAGAATTTTAAAGTGTCTGAAAAAACACGAGGCAATACGGCGGCAGCAGCAGGTTTGAGAAGTAGATCGCGGCGGCCAATCAGCGCGCGCGGCTTTATCTGATTGATCAGATACGTACGCAGCGGAGATCAATACGAGAAACCTGACGCCTAAAAAAAACAACTCACTGTTGGGTTTTTGTTACAAAAAAGGCCCACAAAGCCAAGTTTTGGGTTTAAAAATTCCGCAGCAGCGACATTATATGGGAACTCCAGAGAGCAAATAAAGCAGCAAAGGTCAAACAAAAGGGGAGCTGTCGAGGACACTCCAGCGTGGGCGGTCCAACAGCTGGAAAACAGTAGCGTCGCTTTCCCCGGGACCTACAGCAGCTCCCCAGCGTCCCTGTAGTAGGAGTTTCGGTACATCTAGCTGAAACATTACAAATGGCTTTCAGTTGATTGGTCTTATATTTGCGTCTCGATCCATCTCTTTTCCCACACACGCCCTGTTTCCTTGGGGGCAAAATTTTTTCTTTAGATTTCGACTCGGCCCGTGGACACTTGTGAGCGTGGGGTTTCCCAAACCCACAGATTTCTTTTTTTTTTTTTTTTTCCCAATGTGGGCATCACTTGGAACACAAGCGCATGGCGCGGCTAAAGCAGCCAACCAGTCAGCCTGGCTAGCGGCCGACGTGCACGCAAAACCCCCCCAGAGGCCGCTGACAAATGCGCCTTTGGCCGCCCGCTGATTGGCCCAGCTCCGCGCGTGGGCTAACCAGGGGAGGCTGTGTGCGAGGGAGCGTGCACGGCAGTACTAACCCCGTCCGCTTACATAAGGCCATAGCCGGGACTTATTAATTGGGTCTCGTCGACATCAATTCACTTTACTATCGTAATAACTGAATTTTCTAAGTACACCAAATTTCTTTTATATATAATGAAAAAAGAGCGCTGTTTTTTTTGCCTCTCTCAAACCCTTTTTTAACTTGCCCAAAACTTATATCCATACCTTAGATACTCCTCCCACGTCTCTTTCTGCCTCCTCCCCTTCTCATACATGTGTATATAATAGAAACATCAAACCCAGGTGTATATATGTATATATCCTTATATATATATATCCATCCCTAGCTCTCAAATATCCTCCGCCCAACAATGATTCAACCCCAAGATCGCACAGAGTCCCTCAAGCGCAAACTCTCCTCCTACGCCTCCGATCTCTACCAAAAGCTCCCCGCGCCCGCCTCCCAGCTCGACTCCTCCTCGTCCTCCCTTCCGAACCCCCCGTCCTCTCCAAAACAGCCCCTCCGCCCGTCCTCCGAAGTCATCTCCTTCCTCTCGTCCTCCTCGTCCTCCTCTTCCGCCTCCTCTGCATCTCCCTCCCCAGTCTCCTCTCCCCGTCCAGCAAAAATCAAAAAACTCGCCCACTCCCCCCCCGCGCCCAGAGTCTCGCCACAGCCCGTCGCCATTGCTCCCGCTCCACAACTGGCACCGAAACCCTCCACGGCCGGCCCCCAACAGACCCTCCTCTCCAAGAGAAAGCAGCCCAGCTACAAACAAAGCGCCCCAAACGCTTTCACCACCTTCTCCGTCAAGATTGCCAAAAATCCAAAACAATCTCTGCCCGCCTCCTCTACACCCCCCCCATCCACCGAAATCAAACAGGAGGCCTCCCGCAACCCCTCGCCTCAGCCCCTTCAAATCGTCCACCACCACCTACAACCCTCAACCTCCTCATCCACAGCTCCCTCAAGCAAACATCTGGCTAAAAAATCCAGCCAAACCATCTCCTTTGTCGCAAACGGCTCCAGAAAAGTCCTCGGCCAGGTCTGCTCAAACTGCGGCACCACTAGAACCCCCCTGTGGCGAAGAGCCCCAGACGGATCCACCATCTGCAACGCTTGTGGCCTCTATCTCAAGGCCCGTAACACGGCCCGCCCGGTCCACCTCAAGCGCCCCCCTCAAACCGCAACCATTGTGCTCGAACAAGGCTCCCCAATGGCCGCTGCAGTCTCCCCCTCCTCCACCCCCTCCATAGCTCCCCACTCCCCAAAACACCCAGTAACTATTCTTTCCAACGTCCAATATAAATCCTCCCAGCAAAATCATGCCTCCGTATCCACCAAGGGACCAACGAGCGCCCCTGCACACTCCTCCGATCTCGCAACATCTTGTGGCGAAGCCCCGGGAACATGTCCCGGCGACGGCCACTGCAATGGCACTGGCGGCTCCGTGGCATGCTCCGGCTGCCCCGCCTACAACAATCGCATCATCAAAACCGTCCAACTTGCCCACAAGTCTGCTCCCTCCTCCCTTAATTTTAATGACCCTAACGACCCCCATAACGACCATAATGACCATAATGACTCAGATGACCACCACTCAGTAAATGACTTGCCCTCCTCGGAAGCGCATGACGAAAATGGATCCACCACTACAACCACCGTTGTCATTGCTTGCCAGAACTGCAACACAACAATCACCCCGCTGTGGCGGCGCGACGAAGCAGGCCATACCATCTGCAACGCCTGCGGACTCTACCATCGTCTTCACGGCGTCCACCGACCCGTCGGCATGAAGAAGAGCACAATCAAGAGGCGCAGGCGTATCATTGGCATTCCTCAGGCTGAGTTTCGCTACGCGACCTTCCAGCAACAGCAGCAGACGGGCCCCATCCAGGCCGTGGTGGCAGCAGACTCTGCAACAACCCCTACTCCCTCGGCGCATGCGCCTAGCCCCACTCCCTCCTCGGCGGCTTCTTCTCCCATCATTGCTGCTGCTACTCACCCCGTCCCCAATAATGGCCGTGCTTCACCAGAACCTTGTTTGGACAAGACTGCTGCCACCCTTTCCCCGGCCACCCGAGCACTCTCGGCCAGCCCAGCACTTTTACCTAGCTTGTTAACCACTACCAATCCATCGTCCTCTTCTTCCTCGCTTTCGAAACCCCAAAGAACTACGGCGAACCCGACAACAGCCCCCATCTCCTCAAAACCCAAACAACCAACTGGTACCTCGAGCGCTTCTGGCTCTGCTACGACAGGTACGAGCGCGGGATCCATGGCTGGGAGTCCGAATCCTACCCCAGCTACTATTTCTTCTCTTTCTCATTCTATCCGAGTTCTTCCTCCTCTTGTTCTTTCTAAACCTGATTCTTCCTCTACCACATCCCGTCTACCTGTCGACTCTGTCTCCTCCTCAGAAGCTCACCTTATCACTACAGTCAGTGCTGCCTCCCCTCAATCGTCTACCAACTCGGTGCCCACTAGCCCCAATCTTGCTCCTCCTGCAGGCCCCATCGCCATTGATTTCACCCACTCGTTCCGGTCCCTGCCCAGACCTTGTCCCATGGTTCCATCTCCCTCTACATCCAACACGCTTCTGCGTTCGCCCTCGCCCCCCTCGGGATCCAAGCCCATTGGCTCGCCTTCAGACCTGTCCCAGTACCACTACCCCGACTCGTCTGCCCGGCTGCCCAGCATTAGCTCGATGGCTTACGAAGCCGGGGCCACGGCCAAATCCCAAAACAAGCGCCAAGCCCCCGTCGGGTCTCCTCAAGAAGACTCTTCGCGTGACCACTCCTTGAGCATCCGCTCGATTCTTAACCAGGAGCCCTCCGGCGCCATTCCCATTTCCAAATCAAGAAGTGGCGGGCTTCCCTCGTCTCGCTCGGCTAACCAGGGGACTACGTCGTCTTCCTTGAGCAGTTCTGGTAGCAGCTCAGCTTCGTGGCACGAGAGTCCTGAGGGGGTTTTTGTTGCGTCGTCGTCATCCTCGTCGTCATCATCCCACCACCACCGCCACGCTCATGGATCGACTGCGACTACCTCCGCTGCAGATGCCGCCGCGAAGGATGCGATTTTGTCGGACATTCCGTCGTCCATCTCGCCTGCCCATGTACGTGAGATTTTGACAATCAAGAAGCGGAAGCTTGAAGAAAAGCTGGCCAAACACCGCCGACGTCTTGCAGATACGGAGCGACTACTAGCTGCATGCAATGATAAGCTCGAGGAGATCTCTTAGGATGGCTCAGTGTATTTTTTTTGTATTTTTTTTACAGTGTGTATTTTTATTATAAATTCTTTTTTCCCTCCTCAACATTTGAATTTTAAAAGATGTGGCTTTTTGAATTCCCATCAAAGTTTGGAAGCCAGACGGGATTCCAAAGGCAGCCAATTGGCGGTAGGCCGAATAGCAAAAAGTACGATGTAGATTATCGAGATTAAGGGGGGGGGGTTTCTTTTTACAAAAAGCGGACCAGTTAGAGCTGGGAATTTTAGTTTGAAATTAAAAAAAGGGAGAAGCCGACCAAAAGGGGGAGAGGAGGATTTTGAAAACCCATTTGATGTGAGGGGGGGTTTCTTTTTGAAAGAGATGAAAGCGTCATCTTTTACAAATACAGCAAAAGTACCATATACGATGAAACCAAGAAAAAAGAAAAGTTGCGATTATCTCGATAATCACCGAGTCGCAGCAGACTCATTTTTGCTGTTTCCCAGACAAAGGCTCGTTTATACTTCCACTGGTAATTTAAACGAGAGAATTTGGGGGAGAAGCCCCAAAAAAAGGTTGAGGTCATCAAATACCTCCAAGATGGTAAGGGTGATTTTTCGATTAGATTATCAAGATATCTTGCCAGCACAGGCCGGTTTTCGTGAGAAACGAGCGGAGCGGAGTGCTGGCAGTCCAAGAGCAAAATGGCGGGCGGAATTTCAGCCCTGGGGGGGTTTTGCAGACGGGGAGAATTTAGGTGACTTTGAAATTCAAAACGAAATTCCAAAGTGCCTTTTTTTGAAATCCAGCGTGGGAATTGTTGACATTTGGAAAGATGCTAAGACTCCCCATTCCCCCCCAATTTTGACCGGTTTCTACCTTACAGATCTTTTCAAATCTCCAATGGAAATCACAAATCCCCGTCCAGACTTTCTGCTCCGCTAGCAGCTGTTTCCAAACACCGCTCCAAACTACGCCGGCTTACGTAACGGCGCAACCTTGGAGGCGACTGGACACCTGTTACACCGATGTTACACGTGTGTTACACCGCGTTAAAAATTTTCCCTCAAGCCCTTGTAACAACTCTGAGCCTTCGTCGTACGCAGATTGTATTTTTACATAAATATACAGAGTCCTAAGCGAGAGCATTCAACAAGGATTTATAGAAAAACAACCAATATGCAAAAGTGAGAGTGTTTTTTTTCATCCTCCTCTTGGAAATGCCTTCAGAAATACAAGAAAAATTCGTCCGTCTATGTTTGATGAAAAAAACCCAGCTTTCTCCCATTCAGACGAGCCTTCCCTTATCTCGCTCGTTATCCTCCACACTCTCATGCATCCCGTAGCTCCCGCTGGTCCCGGACGACCGACATCTGTCGCTGGATCTCGCCGAACGCCGTCAGGCCCTTTTCGCGCATGCGCTCCATCACGTACGCCATGCCGCGGCGCGACTTCTGCACGTTTTCCCGGAACTTGGAGAGCGACCACAGCTCGATCCGGTCGCGGATGCCCCACCGCCCAAAGTTGCTGGAAAACAGCACGTTGCACGTGGCCACCGTCATGAACGCGTTTTTGCTGCCCAGCGCCTTGTACTCCGTCTGCTCCTCCACCTTCAGCACGCCCCGGTGCTCCAAGTTGCTCGTCCACGTCTTCATAGTCTGCGTGTCGGGATCCACCACCGAGTACTCCACAATCCACGACTCCGCCACCTTGCCCAGAAACGGCATGATGAACTTGGGCAGCCGGCCGTTTTTGCGGATTAGCCGAGTCGTGTACAGCTTGTGGTCTCGGATTTCTTGCGATATTGTGTCTGCGGAGATGACATGAGTGGCATAGGGACTATGACAGTTAGAACCAATGATAACTTGTCCAAAAAAAAAAAACCTACTTGGGGTACCGATTGAAAAACGCCAGCGTAACGGTCGAAAAGTTGTAACTATGCAGGTTAATACCTAGAGTCTCATCCGAAGCTTGTATACTGACTTGAATTCGTGGAAAGTTGAATATGTAAGAACCATTTTTTATATAACCCAAGGTTGAGGATGAGGGGACAAAAAGGTGTGTGCAATTGAGGGAGTTTTTTCTTCTTCTTCTTGAGCGTAGGAAGGTGATCTATTGACTTTAGATGAGATTAGCTCTTTTATATATAATATCACCCCACTGGCAACAGTCGATAGAAACGGAGAGACTTTTTTTTGGTGGTAACAAAAATTTTGGTTTGGACCTTTTTTTTTTTCTCAAAAGTTGTGTGCCAGTCACTTTTTTTCACACGGGATTTGCAAGTTTTCAGCCCACACCTGGCGAGCCACTCAGCTCCCGTGATTAGTCAGTGTGCGTGAAGGACGCGATGCCCCGCCATGCCCTGGGCTACGCGCCAGTCTCCCATTTACGCACCCTGGAGCTCCTCCATAATCAAATCAAATCCACCCATTTGGCCCACAACCCACCCGCGACAGGCTCTCAGCAATCCTCCATCCTCATCGCTCAGATACGCGGGGGGCCCATGCGATCACCCAAGGCTTATCGCAAACAAGACGTGCCCTTAAGCTGAGGGGGTGCAAGGCTGGATGGCCGGAATAACGTAAATCAAGCTGGTAAAAGCGCCGTTCACGAGGCTGCCTGCACATCTACTCGCTTTAAAAAAAATACACCACAACCACCACAAAACATTCCAAAAAACCTTGAGATTTATATCCACATATATAATCTCCCCTATTCCCTCTTCTTTTCCTCTCCCCCATAAAATGCAACTCTGATCTTTCGATTCCTCTTATCCAAGTACTCCTTTCTTTTTTTTTTCTTTTAAAACCCCCCCTCTCCCTCGTTAATCTTTATTATCCTCGTAAAATCCTCTTCCCATCTTCCCAATGAAGTTTGGAAAAAAGTATGCCTTTCACTCTCATCTCAAACACCCCCTAACTCTCTCAAAGCCTTTCACGTAACCAAGTTCCCGAATGGAGGTAAGTCTCTACCCTTCTTGCCAAATCACTTATTAACCATCGCTTCATCTTAACCCGTCTTTCCCTCCCCCACTCACCTCTTATCTAGCTCTCATTACATCAACTACAAAGAGCTTAAAAAACTCATCAAGCAGATCCAATCCCAACAAGCATCCTCCGGAACTGCCGCTCACGACCAAGATCTAGCTCGTAAGTGTGACCCCCTTTGGTCCTAGCACTTAAGTGGGGCCTCGCTATCCCACAAACGCGCCTTTCCTCTAACCTTAGATACCCACCTCAATTGATCATCTTTTACCCCCTGATCTCTCCATTTTTCAATCCCTTTTATCTTCAATCTTTTATCTCGATCCACAGCTTTCTTCTTTGCTCTCGATAGAAACATCGAGCTCGTCGACGAGTTCTTTAACACAAAGTACGCCGAATACGCCCGCAGACTTACCCATCTCGCAGACCGGTACGGCCTCAAACAGGACTCCTCTTCTTCCCATGACTTCATCTCCGCCCCCTCCCATATCTCCCAAATGGACCCCGAAGAGCGCGAAGACCTCTTCGCCATTCTTCTCGAGCTTCGCGCCCTTCTCCGCAACCTCCAGTGGTACGCTGAAGTCAACAAACGCGGCTTTGTCAAAATCCTCAAAAAGGTAGACAAGAAAATCGGCGTCAAAACGCAAACCCGCTACCTCAACTCCAAGGTCCTCGTCCTCCCCTTTGCAAACGCCTCCTCCGTCAACCACAAGCTCGCCCTCGTCAACTCCTTCATCGACGACTTGGCCCCGCTTGACGGCTCCTTCGACGACACCGCCTCCGTAGCAAGTAGCTCTCTCAGCTCCTACGGCGTCCCCGATCTAGGCTCTCTCAAGGAACTCTCCTCGGAATCCTTGTCGCTGCTCCGTCAGTTGCTCCCCGCCGATGACTCCATCAAAATGAAGGTCTTTATTGACTCGCCATCAAGACCCTCCACCCAGGTTCTCCTCTCAGTCCTCTACAAGGCTGTGGGTTTCCATGCAACAAAGTGCATCCAGGTTCTTCTCAACGTCGTCACCTCTCTCTCAGACCCCTCCGACCTCAATGGCCGCAACCTGTTCCACAAAATCGTTATCTCGTACTCTCGCCCCCGCTCTGACCCCATCCTCCCAAGTAACGCCTCCACTTCCACCCAAAGCTCCAACGTTGACCAGCAGTTCCATGGCTCTCTCTACATCGCCCCAGCCATCTCTCCTGCCCCGCCCACCCGCAACAACGCAGCCCCACGGGCCGGCCAGGACGGCGTCAACTCAAACAGCGATACCAACAACCTCGATGTCCTCATCTTCATTCTTGACCGCCTCAACCCGGCCCTTCGCCCATGCCTCATTGCAAAAGACGCCTACAAGCGCACCCCGGTCCACTATGCCGCACGAGCCGGCCTCAAGGCCCTCACAAAGCTTCTGGTCGACTATGCCTCAAAATGGGACCTCTTGAACCCGGATTCGCCTCTTTTCGGCCCGGAGTGGCAAGACAGCGAGGGCTCCGTCCCCCTAAACCTCTCGGTCAAGGGAAACCACCCCCTCACCTCCCGCGTTCTTCTTGACGTTATGCTCAAGCCCCAAGTCGAGAAACTCCCCAATTTGCTCCATGTGGCTACCCGCCTTGCCTCCGTTCCTCTCCTCCAGGTTTTATTAGACTTTGGCTTAAATGTGGACCAGATTGCAGATTCAGCCTCTAATGAAACGTGTCTCTACACGGCTGCCAAACTCAATCTCCCTGAAATTACACAAGTTCTTTTGGATGCTGGCGCTGACTTGGAGATCCGCGAAAAAACGTATGGCTGGACCCCGCTCTTTGCCGCCGCCATCGAGGGCTTTGAGAAAGTCGCCCGCATCTTGGTCGACCACGGCGCCGACATCTCGAAAGTGGATTTCTCCGGTTGGACCGCCCAGGAACATGCTTGTCTCCGTGGTCACTTGGACCTCCTCGATCTCTTGCAACCAAAGGCTCCTTCCAGCTTGTTTTTTGGAAACAATGGCTCCCAGCTTGGTCTCATCACTTCCGCCGGCTCCGAAGAACCAACCGGCTCCATCATGTCCAAAACGGCAACCCCTGAGCGTTCAAAGTCTCCTCCCAATACCCTCGACCCCATTAAAACGTTTGGCCACAGGTACCTCCAAGACAAGTCCATGATCCTAGTCAACCTTGGCAGCATGGATATTCGTGAGAAGCGGCCTGCCGTCCAGCTCGACCGTGTCCCCGTTTCTAAAGCCTCCTCTACGCAGCTCGACACGGCTCTTTCTCTCATCATTTCCGCCAAAAACTGCGAGGGCGAGCCGGTTGTCATTGACTTGCCTCTTGATGAAGGCCAACACGCTGAACAGTACTCCTTTTACTCAAGTACCCCGGAGAATGCCACCCTTTTCTTCGACTTGGTCCCCACATATGCCGGCAACAAGTCCAAGATCTTTGGGCGCGCTGTGGCTCTTCTCTCCGACTTGACAAACAAAGTGGCTGAAAACAAAGTTAGTCTTTTCCGCACAATCACTCTCCCCATCTTGGAAACATCCTCCCTTGAGGTTCTAGGCAAACTCCGCTTTCAGTTCCTCGTCATTAACCCGTTCCACCACCCCAACATGGGCATTGAGAAATCGGCCACTTACTGGAAATCTCTCATCACCACCCGCGTCATTGGCCACCGCGGACTCGGCAAAAACTCGCTCTCCACCCAAAGTTTACAACTTGGCGAAAATACCCTTCAGTCCTTTATTGCTGCTGCAAATCTTGGTGCCAGTTATGTGGAGTTTGATGTCCAATTGACTAAGGATTTGGTCCCTGTCATTTACCACGACTTTTTGGTAGGAGAAACGGGTATCGACAGTCCCATGCATGATTTAACTCTGGAGCAATTCCTCAACATTTCCGAGATGCAGCAAAACCACCACCGCAATATGACCGATTTGCTCATGGCTTCCCCCCAAAGCCGCACCCACTCCCCACAACCCCGCCGCAGATTGTCTTCGGGCAAAATGAGCGTCAAAGGTGACCCCTCCTATGAGCGCACCCGCTCGGTTTCGCTTTACGGAACAGACGACGATTACGCGCTCATGGAACAGCGCATGCGATACACTCGCGATTACAAAACGCGCGGGTTCAAGGCTAACTTGCGTGGCCATTCGATCCAGGCCCCATTCACTACCCTTGAAGAGGTCTTCAAAACACTACCCAAAACCGTGGGGTTCAACATTGAGTGCAAGTATCCTACGCTCGACGAAAGCCAACAGGAGGATATGGATAACCTAGCAATTGAGCTCAACACCTGGGTCGACACGGTTCTCTCGGCTGTATATACCCACGCCAAGGGCCGGGACATTATCTTTTCCAGTTTCCATCCTGAAATTTGCATCATGCTTTCGCTCAAACAACCCTCCATCCCTGTCTTGTTTTTGACCGAGGGTGGTACCTCCCCCATGATGGACATGCGCACAACGTGTCTTCAGGAAGCAATTCGTCTGGCCCGTCGCTGGGACTTGCTGGGCATTGTGTCCGAGTGCACGCCGCTTATTCGTTGTCCTCGGCTGGTGGGCGCCGTCAAGGATAGTGGCATTGTGTGTGTGACTTATGGAACTAAAAACAACGATCCGGCAAACGCCCGTCTTCAGATGAAGCATGGCGTAGATGCGGTCATTGTCGATTCAGTACTTGCGGTGCGTAAGGGCCTGACTGAGGAGGACACAAATGAGGACAAAGTCGCCGTGCCCGAGCTGAGTAAGTAGCTTGTAGGTTATTTATAATAAGGTGTAAATTTTGAAATTTTGGTAACCTTCCACACACTCTTCCCCCTTTTTTTTTTTTGATTTTTTATTGTAAAGAAAAAAGTTAAAGCGGAAAGCCACGTAGAAACATCTCAACCTCCTTTCCTCCTATACACAACTCCCAACTCATCAAACACATCACATAATGGTAAGTAGAAGAGGAAAAATGGATCACTGCAAAAAAAAAATTCTTTTTTTCATTTATAACTAACATCAAATCTTGTAGGAAGCTGAAGAAGAGCTTAATGGCGTCCGGTTTTCGTGGAATGTGATTCCATCGACGGCAGAAGAGGCCAAGAAGGCCATGGTGCCGATTGGCGTCATGTACCAACCGCTTCTGGACCGCGAGGATCTTGCGATTTTGTCGCAAGACCCCGTTGTATGCCGCAACGAATCGTGCCGAGCGATTCTCAACCCGTACTGTATGATTGATGCGCGCGGCCACAGCTGGATCTGTCGGTTCTGTGGCGGCCGCAACGCCCTGCCATCCACGTACAATGTCTCGTCCCAGGAAACCCTCCCGCGTGAACTGCTCCCCACAAACACAACGGTCGAATACGCTCTCAACCGTAAGGCCAACGCCCCGCTCGTCTTTCTTTTTGTGGTCGACGTGTGCCAGGACGACGAGAACATGCAGGCCCTGCGCGACACCCTCTTAGTCTCGCTCTCTCTGCTCCCCCAGGACGCCCTGGTCGGCCTTATTTCTTATGGAAAGCACGTCCATATCCACGAGCTCGGATACGCCGATACCATCAAAACCCTGGCCTTCAATGGCAAGAAAACTTACTCGGCCAAAAACATTCAAGAAGCCCTTGGATTCCTGTCCCCTGATTTGCGGGCCAAAAAGAACCAGGGCCCCAACTCGCGCCAATCGTCTTTTGCCCAACAAACATCCGCCGCTGAAACTCTTTCCAAGTACCTCTTGCCTCTGGCCACCGCTGAGTTTGCTCTCACAAACACCCTCGAGCAGCTGGCACAAGATACCTTTTCCGTCAAGTCTCACAACCGCCCGCTCCGCGCTACTGGCCTTGCCCTCGACGTGGCCATTAGTATTCTCGAAACGGCTCTTCCACACACGGGCTCCCGCATCATGCTTTTCTCCGGAGGCCCATGTACCACAGGCCCTGGTCTGGTGGTGGGATGCCCCCACAAGGAAGCCATTCGCTCGCATCACGACATTGACGAGGATGATGCACCCCACTACAAGGCGGCGTGTAAGCATTACGAGATGCTGTCGCGCCGTGCGTCGCGTAACGGCATTGTGGTGGACATTTTTGCTGGCAGCTACGACCAGATTGGTCTTGATGAAATGAAACCCTTGAGCGACCACACCGGCGGTGTCATGGTTCTTGCCGATGCCTTCACCACCTCCATCTTTAAGCAAAGTTTCCTGCGTGTTTTCACCAAAAATGACGACGGCTCGCTTGCCATGGCTTTTGCCGCTAACTTCGAGGTCAAGCTGTCTCAAGAGTTGCGTGTATCGGGGCTGGTCGGCCATGCCGTCGGCCAAAACAACAAGACGGGCCATGTTGCCGAAACAGCCGTGGGCATTGGCGGTACAAGCTCATGGAAACTATGCGGTCTCTCCCCCCGCAGTACTTATGCACTTTACTTTGATTCGGTGGGGAAGACCGCTCCACCCATTACCAACGGCATGCCACCACAAGCCTTTGTCCAGTTTATCACACACTACCAGCACTCAAGCGGCATGTTTAAATTGCGTGTTACCACGGTCGGCCGTCCATTATCACAGCCTAACCAGGCCAATGTGCTTAAGCAGTCGTTTGACCAAGAAGCTGCTGCTGCACTCTTGGCTCGTTTAGCAGTCTACCGCCTAGCAATCCAGCATGAACTGATTGAAAATGTCATGATGTGGCTGGACGCAACCCTGATCAAAATGTGCAAACACTTTGGCGAATACGCCCGAGACGATCCCGGGTCGTTCCGCCTGATACCCGAGCTGGGATACTACTTCCCTCAGTTTATCTATCATCTGCGCCGAAGCCAGTTTTTGCAAGTGTTTAACAACTCGCCGGACGAGACGGCATATTACCGCCACGTTCTGCTGACTGAGGATACAAACAACTCAACCGTGATGATCCAGCCAACGTTGATGGCCTACAGCATTGAAAACCCTACCGAGGGCGCCCCTGTGCTACTGGACTCGACGTCGCTGCAGCCAGGACGGATTTTGTTGCTGGACACGTTTTTCCACCTGCTGATATACTACGGAGAGACGATTGCTGCATGGAAAAAGGCCGGATACCAGGATCTGGACGAGTATGCCAACTTTAAGACGCTGTTGCAACAGCCACGCAAGGATGCCAGTGAGCTGCTGGTTGACCGATTCCCGCTGCCGCGCTTTATTGAAACAGAGGCTAAGGGATCACAAGCTCGATTCCTCATGGCGCGGTTGAACCCAACGCGATCTGTGGGCAATGCTGCTGATTCCGATTACGGCACAACCATGGTGCTTACAGACGATGTCAGCTTGCAAAAATTTATGGAATATTTGATCAAGTACAGTGTTTCATCGAAGCAAAAGTTTTAAATATATGCTTGTATTTGTTTTATAGTTCTCTTTATATATATATTAAGAAAAAGGGGGAAAGGACGGAGGAACAATAATTATAATAAAACGATTCCATCTGTTTCATGCCTAAGGTAGCTGATGACGGCTGGCCCCCACTCTTCGGCAAGTTTATAATGGGCCATGGAGGGTGGGAGGTTTTCAATCGCATCAATCATATTTGTTGAATTTTCCGGAGGCTCCTCGTTACGGATCTGAGAGAGCGGGGTCAAGTAAGTGCGGATGGTAAAAAGAAGGGCTTTTGTTTGGGGTAAGCGGAGCAGACATTGACGCTCGCACCGCAAAAAAACGCCGTTTGTAAAGTCGAGTTTAGTTGCGTCCAGACCAAGCAGCGAGTAATCGAAGTCGTCCGGCTCGTCCTCGGGATCGCAGAGCATTTCGCCAGGCGCCGGGTGGTTGGACTCGGGCGCATAGAGATCGGTGTGCGTCTGGACGCCCCAGTTGAAGCGCTGGACCCAGGCGCCCGGCTTGACGCGGGCAAAATACTTGTCCATGGCGGCGCCGATTTTCTTGCGGTAGAACGGAACAGGCTTGTGGATCTCGGCCAGCGGGGTGTTCATTTTCTGGGCGGGGTCAAAGCCCGTGGGGAACGAAAAAGACCCGCACCGCAGCACGTACTGCGGCAGCGCGTCGGGCGCCGCGGGCTCCTCGCGAACCAAAATCAGAAAATCGTCCTGCATCGTGCGCACCAGAATCCGAATCAGGTGCTTGTAGGACTCCTCCGCACTGGGGTCCTCCAGCGTCGCCAGGTAGGCCTTGGGGTCCTTGGGGATATATTCTCGGTGGATGGCGTTGTACAGCAGCGGGTAGGCTGTTTTTTCAGGACAGGGCGGAGGCTCGGTGGCGCCCTGGGGCCTGTCCTCTGCGTCCATGAAGTACTGCGGGTACCGCATGGTCAAATAGTCCAGGCAGAAGGTGTAGGCCTCGACGAGGGCCTCGCGGGCGGCGGCGTGCATGAGCACCGTGTGCTTGGGGTTTGCCTCGGTGACGCGTTTTTTTTCCGTGGTCAGGCGCACGTACTCGCGGTCCAGCAGCAGCCAGTCGTCCGCGGGCAGTTTCTGGAGCCCCATCGTGAGGTGGAACGGCCCGCCCTTGTAGGGGCGGTAGGGCCGGGGCGGCTCGCAGGACCAATCAAAATCCGCGGCCACGGGGGTCACGGCCAGGGGAGGGGCGGCCGAGACTGGGGTGGACTTGGTGGGTTCATTAGCAAAATACGGGACGTAGCGGGAGATGAGGAAGAAGAAGAGAGCGAGGAAGGAGAAGAAGAGAGAATATTCAACAAGGCCCAGCATGGTTGTTGGTCTAAAGGGAGGGGGATGGTTGAGAGATACTAGGAAGAGTGGAGGGGGAAAAGGAGCGTTTTTTTTTTTTTAAAAAAAAAAAATAGATAAGAAACTGTCTAAGTTATTACTACAGCCGCATGGCATGCCGCATGGACATGTGCAAATAAAGCACCTTATCAGGTCGCAGCAGTGCAACAAGGGCCATTGCGACACCCCTCAATCTCGCGCTTCAAAAACGCAATGACACCCGGCCCCCACTTGTCGGCGCCCTTGTGCATGGCCATGGCCGGGGGCATATTCTCTATGGCGGCGACCAGGTTAGCGGCGGCCTGGTCGCCCTCGGAGTCGCGGATGAAGGCAATGGGGGTGAGGTACGTGCGGATGGTAAAGAGCATAGCGCCGGACTTGGGGAGCCGCAGCAGGCTCTGGCGCTCGCAGCGCAGAAACACGCCGTCGTGGAAGTCGAGGGTCGCGGGATCGAGCGGCGCGCCAAACTCGACGTCCCAGCGGTCCTCGGGCGGCACGTCCTGCAGGCCGTCCGGGTGTGGGGGGAACGGGTGGGCCGTGGGGACGCAGAGCTGCGCGTGGGGCTGGATGCCCCAGTTGGTGCGCTGGACCCAGGCCCCGGGCCGCGCGCGCGTGAAAAACTTGTCCATGGGGGTCGCCAGCTTTTTCATGTAGTACGGTATGGGCGTGTGGATGGCAGCCAGGGGCTGCCCAATCTTCTCGGCGGGATCAAACCCGGTGGGGAACGCAAAAGACCCCCCACGCATCACGTACCGGTCGCACTGGGGATCGTGCTGCACGACAATAAAGTCTTCCTGGACGTTGCGTGTCAGCAGCAGCACCAGCTGTTTGTAAGTATCCTGGGTGACTCCGGGACCGCTAGCTGCAATGAACTGGGCCGGGTCTCTGGGGAAGTAGTCATTGCGGATAGTATTGTAGACCAAGGGGTACGGCACCTGGGGGGCTCCCAAGCGCTGTTTTTCCGAGAGATTGGTGATGAAATATTGGGGGAATCTTTGGATTAGATATTCGACCATGAAGGTGTATGTCTCGAGAAGCGCGGCATTGCCTTCCTCTTGGGCAAAAACGGTATGCTGGGGCAGCGTTTCTGTGGCGCGTTTTTTTTCTGCGGTTTGGTGCAGATAGGTGTTGTCAAGCAGCAGCCAGTCGTCGTGGGGGAGAGACGAGATTCCCATGGTCATTGCCCAGGGCCCGGGTTTGTAAGGGCGGTACGGGCGGGGAGGTTCGTTTTCCCAGGTAAATGCCGGGTCAATGGGGCCCACGTCTGGGTAAAAGGGTTCATTGGGTGTTGTGGCAAGGGAGAAAGTAGAGAGAAGGGATTTTTTTCTGAGCAAAAGGAAAATGCGATGAGCCAGAATGATGACCACTGTGAGCAGTGGGAGAATATATTTGAGAGCAAGGATTTCGGAGGTCATATTCGAGGTAAAATGTGAGCAAAGGGGTTGTGTAGTTTGAATGGAAAAGTGGTGAAAAGTCTAGGCTGGGGAGGGCTCATCGAGGGTTATTTATATTTTCTGGAAAATCTCTCGAGTCGGGAAAAGATCTTGAGCCTAATTGCTGTTATACTGCGTTACGTTGGTTATCGCAAAGACAACTTGTTCTTATCACTAATGCGCGTGTAAATACCGTATGGGGGGAAAAGGAAAGGATTTCAAAAGTTTAATACTTATCGATTGTGTGGGGCTAATGGGTGACATCACCCTCAAATGCCCTCAAATTGAGGTCACCAAGATGTCGCAAAGTATGGCGGAAGCGAGTTCCCGATTAAACGCTTCGATATCCGCCGTGGCTTTTAAAAGACTCCCTTACTATTTCAAAGCCCCGTGTTGTTCCATCCAGGCTCGTTTTGACACCGGTCATGACACGTACCTGGTCTTCATAAAAGACCCGACGACGCATCCGGGGTCCCAGCGGTTGGTGCACTCACAAGCTCGCCAAACTCTTCTCCGTCGTCATCGTCGTTGGTCTTTGTTTTAGGTTTAATGACATCTTCTCTCTCGAGACTGTCTAATGGTGAAACGGACCCCTTTGCAGATTCCGACTTTTCACGTATGCTTCGCTCACTGTAACTTGTAGCCGTGTTGGTTTGGACTTTTTTCAACTCGTCTTTGTCGCTGCTGCCCGTTACAGCGGGCGGATCCTTGATCTTCACTAGAAGCTGAGTGCTTTCTTTTGATTCGTCTTCGGGCGCATCCACCAACACTTCCGCGCTCTTGGTGCTGGCGGGGTTACTGGTGCTCCCGTACACAAGCGAGCTCGCGAAATTATCGCTCACCATTTGCGCGTCGGCGCTCTCGACATCGCTCAACAGCTCCCGGCGGGACCGGTACGTTTCGGAAGACTGCACGGAGGACTTGGTGGATGACCGCCCCCGCGTCGCAGTTGGCAGCAGCTCCTGTGTCCCGCCGTCGCTTTGGGACCACGACCCATTCCGGTGCCATGACCCGCGGCGCTGCTGTTGAGCTTCGAACGAGGCCTGCGCCGCCCGCGCGCGAGTCTTCCCGCGAGCCTTGGCGCTTTTGGGTCGGGCCGAGCCGGTGAGCCCAGAGGCCATGGATGTGCTGCCGGTCGCGGACGAGTGCTGGGACGACGGGTGTCCGAAAATCCGAGTCCAAATCGAGTTTGTCGTAGAGTATCTGTTTTGAGCACGTGAGTTTTGTCGCTGGGGGCCCTGGGGCCCTAGTACAATATGATACTCAAAATCGTCCTGAGGATCGTCGGTACCGGTACCATTTTCCGGGCCGCCCGGGCCGCTTGCTGTGTGAGTTTGTGGCCAGACCCACCCCCAGAAGGAAGCTCGAGGCGCCACACCCTGAGAGTCGTCAGTTCCTGCGGCTGCGCCGGTTCCCAGAATACTTCCTGGGCCGCCTGCGCTCGAGACGGAGGACGCGTGGGCGGGAGCAGAGTGTTTTGGTGGGAACACCGTTTTCCAAAACTCTGTGATCCGAGACTGTGATTCGTGAAGCAGCCGCTGGTGGGGCGGCTGCATGTCAATCATCTGGTCCTGCAGTGGCGGCTCGACCGCCATATCGTGATGGTGGTGACGGCGGTTGTGGCGGCGGCGGTCACGGTTGGGGCGATTTCTGTGGCGTTTAGTCGGTTTGGAGGACGAAGATGGTGATGGCTTTGGGCCGGATGTTGACATTTCGGATTCTTTCTGCGGCTGCGAGAAAATCACTCCGTGGGGGGTATAGGGGGCGCGCGGGGGGACCGTTTGTTGTAACAGCGGGATTCTCGGGGCCTCGTTATTTCCATCAGCTTCATTGTCGGTCAAATCATGATAGCATTGCTCGTCGTCGCCATCGCTATCATCTTCTTCATCGTCTTCGTCATCCTCGTCGTCATACTCTGAGGAGTATTCGTTTTGGGAGTTGAGCAGCCGTTCGAGCTCATCACGGCCAAACATTTCGTCTGAATCATAAGTATCGTAGAAAATGTTGAACGAGTCCCGGCGGCCGTGATTGAAGAACTCGTCAGTGCCCAGCGCACTATCGCGTGATCCAAAGTCCCCATCGCCCGAGGCGCCAGAGACTCCCACGCCCACGCCGCCGCCTCGGCTCAGATCGTCGGGCAACCTCGACAACAGGCTGTTGCCGCGCGTCCGGGCGCCGCGCCGGCTGCTGCGGCGGCCGCGCCGATCGGGCTTGTGGCCGAAACACACGCGGATTCCGGCTCCGCAGCGCGTGGCACAGGTGGTGGTGCTGCTTAGGCAGGGGCCCACGTACGCGCGCTGGAAGCGGGTCCAAGAGGAGTACGCGGACCCGACAGCGGTTTCGAGCGAGTCCTGGGTTGTGCCCCAGACCTCACGCAAGCGCTCGTTCGCCGGGGAAATCATTTGTGTGAGATATTTAGGTGGTAATTATGGGGTTATTAGGTTTTTTATTGTTGAAATAGTGGAGAGAAAGACGTGAGATTTTTTATTTTTCTGGTGGAGCAAAAAAAAAGTTTTTTATGTGCAAACATGTGGCTATCATGTGTTAGTAGAGAGCCCGGCAAGCACCCAACAGCAGCCACAGATTTTAAAAAATAAACTGGCGATTTTGGTAGGCTGTGGTCTTCGGGACACTCGGGACTTTATTCTAATCAACCAAGGGTACATTGTGTGAATATATAAAAACACGAAGGTCCTTAGAAAAAATTTACAATGCGAGAGTACCTTCGGGGGTGGGGTTTTTTGCGTCTTCTACAGTATTCAAAGATATTCATAAACATAATATACACATAATACATAAGGGAAGAAGTGGGAAGTAATACAAAGTGGATTGGTCATTAGAAAGTCGTAAAATTATTACTATTACTTAAAAAAATGAAAAAAAAAAAACAAATATAGATATAAAGTATAAAAGACATGATGATAAATGCAAAAAAATCCGGGGGAAATAGGGGAGGAAGGGGGAGGGGGGGACATATAAAATAACAGATGATAGAGACATAATATACTAATAATGATAATAAACAAACATCGTCAAGGGAATTAAAGGAAAGGGGAATAGGGGGAGATAAAGACCAAGGGGAAAAGGGAAAATATGACGAGCTGGAAATGATATTTTTTTAATGAAAAGATTCTTCATCTTTAATTTTTTTTTTTTAAAAGTTAAAGTTGATGTTTTGGTCCTGGTTGGCATTGAATGAAAACTGGTCATTAAGTGCCTTGGGCGCAATGTCGACATCCTCATTAACCTCATCATCGTCACCACTAAAATAGGTCTCAATGATGGTATAGGCCTTGTTGTAAATGTACTCATTGTGATTGCTTTGGCAGGCATGGATTTTATCGAGACCTTCGGCAGCTTCAATGTAAAGAGCATATTGGTTGACAGCAAGGCCATTCTGCTGCTTGTCAATGTCGCCAACCTTGAGAATGTTCTCCAAGCCGTCCAAAGAGACTTGGACAACACGGTTATCTGGGCTCACGAGCATGTCGCAAAGAGGCTTGATGCAGCCCTGGTTGACAATGTATCTGATTTGCTCGGGCTTGGCGAGGCCGCCGGACGTGGCGTTTGAGATGGCCCAGCAGGCTTCCTTCTTGGTCTTGAAGTCGGAGGAAGAAAGGAGCTGGATGAGCGGGGGGATCAGGTTAGCGTCAATGACAGCTTGGATCTGTTGGGAGTTGCCTGCGGTGATGTTGGAGATGGTCCAGCAGGTTTCCTTTCTGATATTGTCGCGGGGCGTGTTGAGGAGGCCGAGAAGAGCAGGGAGGGCGCCGGCGTTAAGAATGACCTGGGTCTGGACATCGTCGCCCGTGACAATGTTACCGACGGAGCGAAGGGCGGGGGTCTGGACGGCCGGGGAGGAGGAGCTGAGCAGCTCCACAAGACGGCGGGGGATGCCTGCGTCAATGACGGCCTGGATTTTAGCGTCGGCGCCATCGGAGAGGTAGGAGACGGCCCAGCAGGCGTCAATCAAGACCTCCTCGTCATATGAGTAGAGGAGCTTGGCGAGGGTGGGGATGGCTGTGGAGATGATGTTCCAGTCGGGCTGGGGGTTTTTGCCGCGGCAGAAGTTGGAGAGGGTCCAGGTGGCGTTGCGGATGAGGGTCAGCTTGCGGGTATCGGTGAGAAGCTCGAGGAGGAGTGGGAGGGCGCCGGCATTGAGGACGGCGTCACGGCAGATGGCCGAGTCGCCGGCAATGTTGCCAAGGGCCCAGACGGCCTGCTCGCGGACGTCGGCTTCGGGGGATTGGAGGAGGCGGACAAAGAGGGGGATTGCGCCGGCCTCGATGACGACCTGGGTCTGGTCCGAGTTGCCCGAAGCAATGTTGGTGATTGCCCAGGCGGCCTCGAACTGGAGGAGGGAGTGTGAGGAGGAGAGGAATTCGACAAACTTGGGGATTGCGCCGGCCTCGATGACTTGGGAGATGGGGGGGTTGCGTTCTTTGGAGAGAAGCTTGCGGAACTTTTTGGTAGCTTCGAGTTGGAGCTCAACGTCGTTTGAGTTGAGGGCAGCCAACATGTCTGGGAGGTCTTGAGCGAGCTAAGGCGTGGAGTTAGAGAGGGATGGAGAGGACACAAAGGGGGGATACGTACTTGCTTCTGGACCTGGGCCATATCGTCGAACTCTTCTTGTTCATCGTCGCTGTCAATGATTGAGGAGACGGCGTCCATGTTTCGTCGCTTGGTCAGGTTTTCATCGCGCTTTTGTTTTCTGATCTCGATCTGGGCCTCTTCACGACGGCGGCGCAGTTCGTCAGCCTTGAAGGCTCCGCGGTTCTTGAAGTTTGTTCGTCGGTGCTCTGGCACGAAGCGGGAGGTGGAGTCTTTGTCCATTGTGGGGATCTTTTATGGGGGAGTGGATATTTGGGATGGATGGTGGTGGTGGTGGTAAAAAGAGAGGAGGTGTAAAAAAAAAAAAATTTTTTTTCTAAGGTGGTGGTGGTGGCGATAAAAAAATTTATAGGGAAGTTGAAGATACTCAGTCTGTTAACAAAAAAAGAAAAAACACTCCACTGCCGCCACCAAACGAACCAAAAGAAGGACCTACTACGATATTTTCAAAGGCTCTGCGCTCTTCAATTCAAAACAGCCAGCTTCTTCTATGGAAATTCTGATTGACCGGTTCGCAAAGCTTTATTTTGCCACCACCACCAGCCAAAAAGAAAGTTCGGTAGACCGTTGCCAGGGTGATCTGACTAATGATTGGTCAGTGCTTAGTAAGTGCCCGCCAATAGCCAGCAACCGCACGAGTCTCCGAGGGCCCCGGCCCACCACCAGACAGCGGCGCCCGACACCACGGGGCTCCCTAATCATCTCCAGTCAAATCAATCACCTCCGCAGTCCTCTTTTCCTGCTTCACCAGGGCCTCCGCGGCTTCGATCTCTTCGAACCGAGCCCGCGTCTCCTCGGAAGCTTCTTCCATCCCCGTGACCTCCACGTCGTCGTCGCCGTGGTCCGCCATCTCAATCTTGAGCGTCGCATAAGCCCCAGGCCTTACGCGCGTTTCCAAAACACGAAGGTCATTGTCGCTTAGCTCGTCGTGCTCACTTCTCTCTCCCCGCCCCCGCTGGGGCGGTGCTAACCGCTTCTCCAGTGCTGCCAGAATCAAGCTTTTCATCTGCCTCCGGTTGTTGTTTCGTAGTGGCGGCTGAGAACTGTCGGCTCCACCCAGACGCCGCCCCGTCGTCCCCTGGAACGCCTCGGCGGCGGCTGCCCGCGACCCGAGGCGGTCGCGGGGCACGGCGCCGAGGCGCTTCCCCGTGCTGTAGAACCCTGCGCCGGTGAACCCCTGGGCCATTCTGCGCTCCAGGTCCGCCACGAGGCCCTGCCAGTACCTGTTGAACGCGTCGTTGTGGGGGCCGATCTTGTTGTGGGTCAGCTCGTGCAGCATGGTGCCCAGCAGCGATGCGAGCGGCAGAAACTCGTTGCGCCGGGCGGCGCCGTTGTGCCGCAGCCGCAGCCACACCTTGGCGCCGCGGTTCATGTTCATGCCCAGCAGCTCGGGCCGGTCAAACTCGGCCAGGTGGCGCACGCGGAACCCGTGCTCGCGCATGATGGGCTCGACCATGCTGGCGATCTTGTGCAGCAGGAACCACGCCTCGTCCTTGCGCCCAAAGGCGCGCCCGGGCATGATTGTGATTTTGTCCACAAACCGGTTGGTGTTGTGGACCCCGGGCGACCCCAGGAAAACGCCCTCGCGCGTCACCTCCCTGCCGTCGACGCCGCCGGCCGCCGGGTTGCGCCGCGCCCGCTGGTTCTTGTTGTTTCTTGCGGGCCCTGGAGGAGGCATTCTTTCGGTCTTGCTATGTCGGTGGCGGCGCGATGAGCGTCCAGGCCGGCGTTGCAGGGGAAGAGAACAAACGGCCGTCACGTGAGCGGGTTAGGGCTTGTCGTTTCTTGTGGCAACATCCCGGAGTCTTCCACACTGCGGCCACCTCAGGCTGACGCGGCGCCTCCCTTTGGGCCGTTCGCCTGCCGTTGGGGCTGGCTGGTCTCTCAGCGTCGCGCAGGCCCAAAAACCCCACGATCCTGTGACTCTCGTACGATTTACAAACCACCCTAAAAAAACAGCCCACTTGAGCAGCCTGCCCAAAACATTTAAAACCCCTCCTCCCAAACCCACACTTGCCCTGGATCATCCTGCCCTCCTGAACCTCCCCCGCCTCTGCTCTGCCCTCAACAATGTCCTCCCTGCCTCCAAATGACCCCGTCGCCGTCGTCCTCGACAAAATCTCAAACCTAAAGGACGGCACCAAGGCCGCCGTCTCCCGCATCTCGGAAAACATCCCGGCGCCCCCCGTCGACAACGACCAGCTCCGCGTCCTCGGCTCCAAGGTCGCCTCCGGAATCGACTCCACCGTCTCCTGGGTGTCCTCCGTCGCCGGCTCCGGCGTCCAGCTCATCTCATCCGCCGCCTCAAAGGGCAAATCCACCCTCCAAAACGGCCTCCAGCAACAGCAATCAACGCCCCCTCCTCCGCCGCCACCATCCTCTGCAGACGCCTTCTCCCTCCTCTCCGTCAGCGCCGCCTGGGCCGCCCTCGTCGAATGGGCCACCGCGAACAAGGCCCTCGCCGGAGCCCTCGCCGGCCTCGTCCTCGCCGGCTCCGGCTACTACCTCTACCGCCTCAACCTCGGCTACATTGCTGGCCCCAGAGCCCTCAAGTTCTTGCGCCGTCGTAGACTCGCCCGCAAGGCCCCCAACGGCGGCCGCTCCGAGGTCGTCGTCATCGCCGGCTCCCCCGCAGAGCCCCTCACACGCACCATCGCCGCAGACATGGCCCGCCGCGGCTACATCGTCTACTGGACAACCTCCTCCCCTGAAGAAGAGGAGATTGTCGAGCGCGAGGACTCGGAGGACATCAGACCCCTCCACATCGCCCCCAACGACGTCGCTTCCGTCAGAGCTTCCATCAGAGCCCTCGCCTCCACCCTCAACGTCCCCTCGACGGCCTTCCCTGGCGCAATCCCCCACATGCTCACCCTCGCAGGCGTCATCGTCGTCCCGGACTTGTACTACCCCACGGGCCCCGTCGAGAGTATCACCGTCGACGCTTGGTCCGATCTCATCAACTCAAAGCTCCTCGGCCCCATCTTCCTCCTCTCCAACGGCCTGCTTGATCTCGTCCGCGTCCACAAGGCCCGTGTCTTGCTGCTCTCCCCTACAATCATGGGCTCCCTGACCCCAGGCTTCCACGCCGCCGAAAGTCTCATCACGCCGGCCCTCGACGCCCTCGCCCTCGCCTTGTCGCGCGAGCTCGCCCCGCAAAAAATCCCCTTTGTCCACATCAAAATGGGCTCCTTTGACGTCGGCCACGGAGGCGCCGCCCACCACGCCGCCCGCGCAAAACAGCGCGAGCGCGCCGTCCAGAACCAGGTCCGCGCTGATATCCTCTCTTGGCCCGATCACCTGCGCGCCATCTTTGCGCGCTCTTATAAAGCCGCCGCAACCTCTCTTCACTCCCACTCCAAGGTCAAAGGAGAGCCTCTGCGTCTCTTGAATTATACCATTTTCGACGCCCTTAACGACCGCAGACCCTCTCGTATTTATTACACTGGTAGAGGGGCATACACTTACAACGTTCTTCCCAAGTTTATCCCCGAAGGTATCATGACGTGGCTTCTTACTCCCAAAATTGGAAATATCGATCTTTCAGAAAAACCATGGGAGTATTAAAATAAACGTTTGGGGGGGTCGTATAAAGGATTTCTATTGCGCCGGCGCATTCTATATATTATATATAAGAAAATACTATATGATATATGATAACACATATATAGATAAAGAAATAAAGTTAACTTTTGCTCCCCCCTATTCTCTTCTTTTAAACCGTAGGACGAGTCGTATTGGAATCGCTACGACGACGACGACCAGTAAGGCTAGTCACTGCCTGCATCGTCGACCCAGATGCCCGACTCATAATAGTCCCATTCCGCTCTAATCCGCTATTCTTGCTCAGCACCGTCGTCAAGCTGCTTTCCTGGACGTGCGGTCTTGCCCCCGTCACGGAAACTGGTGATGCCATCACGCTCGGCACCCCAATGGCCTCTTCTCTCCCCTCCTCACCTTCCTCAGGTATAACACACGTTTGCACGCTCAGCTTGGGCTGATACCCTCCGGATGAGCCAGCTCCAGGATAACTCTTCTGCTCCACGGGCGACGTTTGAATACATTCCTCGCCATACTCCAAAGCAGGCTGGTCTTCCTGGAATCCCATCCGCGCTCGTCGCTCTCCCAATCTACTCATAAACGCGTCCTGGCCCAGCCGGCGACGACCCTGCACCCCTCCAACACGCTCCTGCTCCAATACAGACTTGATTTCCTTGCTGGGGTTGTTAAACGGCAGCTCGTTATTGCCCTCGCTTCTGTTACTGTAATAGGTATACATGGGCAACCCAGGATCCGTTGCCGTGTCCTCGCGGCGTGGCACGTGAAGATTCAAATCATGGATGCATCTTCCCACAAATCGAATCAGCTTGTTGCGGCGCTTCGAGTAAAGCAGTCCATCCGCAAAATTCGACCGGAATACCACGTTGATTGTGACCTTAACGCGGTCCAAATCGGGGTACCCAGTGCAGTAAAAAAACGGGCTGGAGCCGTAATCGCGCGAGTTTTCCTCGCAAAAATCAGCCACACGCTGCTCAAAGCTTTCCAGCTGCGCCATAGTGGTTTCCGGCAACCCCAAAATCAAGTCAAACTGATAGCCCTGAGGACCCGACCGACTAACATTGTCAATCCAGAGTGTATTCAGCACCGAGTTGGGTGCCTGCACAATCGTCGCATCAAGCACGCGTGTAAACACCGTCGACAGCAAGGAAATCTCCTTCACAACATAGGCCACATTTAAAATGTCAACGCGGTCGCCTACATCAATCGGGTGCTTGACAAACAAAAACACGCACGACGCAGTGATTTCCTGCGCCGTCGTGGAAAACACAAAAGAAAGACCTAAAATAGTGGTTCCCAGAGTGGCCAGCACCGCCGTCACGCTCGGAGAAAGCATGCCGATAAATATAATGACAATGATAATAAACACAATGAATAGAAGCACCGAATGCAGCTTGGCAATCGCAGTGTCAACGTCCTTGAGCGAGCGATAAATCGACTTGCGCTCGTGCGAAATTTCGCGCACTGAACTAATCATCTCCTCCAACGTCAAATCGCCATTCCCGTCAATGTCGAGCGTCTGGAAAACAATCTCATAATCGCTCTTCTTCTCGGGACCCAAAACCTCCTGCAGATCATTCATGGTCAGCGCCTCCTCGTTCTCCAAAACCAACGACAGCCAGATGCGCTTGGCCAAGGTTTCCGCAAGCTTTTTGGAGTTGACTGCGTCGGCAACAATGTTGTTGCACCATGTGCGAATCTCCGAGTCGCTTTCTGCAACAACCGGCGAGTGCGAGGTCACCGCAGCGCCCCCCGTGTGGTGGGTGAACGGCGAGCTCGCCGCATCAACCGCGCGGTTAACCTTGCCAAACAGCTTTTGAATCTTCTTGTTGGTCGCGATTTTCTTGGAAATAGTCGTGTGTCCGTCGGAGATTGACGAGTAAAACTTGCCGCTCTGCAGCTTCATGTCCTCCTCCATAAATTCCGGGGAAAACGGCGGGAATACCACGCACGCGGCACAGAGCAGCTCTGACAAGATAAAAATAGAATGCTTATTATCCTTGATGCGGTTAGCAAACCGCTTTTTGTGGAACGACACAGAAATCAAGTGGATCAGCGTGCGCTCCACACAGTAAACCAAGCTGGAAATCAGCATCGCAACAAGAATATTTTGCACCACTGTCTGCCATGTTTGCGTCGCATCCTTTTTGCTTGCATTTTTTTTCCATGTCATGACGGGCATAAATGTCGACACAGCAATGAGTGATGAAAAAACAAGCGTTACAGGGATTTCCATGGCCTGCAACACGGAGCAGTACTTTTTGAGCTTGGGCGCAAAAATAGACGTCAAGAAATAGTATCCGGCAGGAAGCAGATGCGCAACTAGCCGTGAAACAAAAATAGACCCCCAAGAGACTTCTATCCAGATGAATAGCCACTTGAGAGGAACATGGCCAACAGATGCGCTCTTATTGCCCCAGGCCCCCACGGCCAGCGGAATGAAAAACACAATGGCCAGGGGCAGCCAGTAGAAGAAACAGCGGAACAGAATAGACATGTGAAATACCTTGAGGAAAACCCGGCGAAAGTACCGCACAGCCTTGCTGTTAGACTCGTCTTTCTTCACACTCAGCGACGACTTGGTGGGCGTGAGACTGTGCCGGTGGCCTCTTCGGCGCCGCGCACGCTCGTCCGAGATGTGGTGCTGGTCGTCCTCCGAGTCCGAGTTTTCTGTTTCTGGTTGGCGAAAGGTGACTGTTGTTGCTGTGTGGTTAGGCGGTGGCATGGGGGTTGCGTTAGCCTGCGATGGTTCCTGGGGTTTATGGCCCACGGTGCTCTTGTTGAGCTCTTTGGTAATGTTTTTAGACTCCAGAGAACCCACCACTTGATCCAACGCAACAAGCTCGTCGTCGGAACTGTCGGAGCTATCAGTCAACAAGTCCTCCTTTTCGCCCTGGCGGTCTTGTTGCGGAACCCTCAGAGTATCGGTCGTGCTGTTATTGCTACTGTTGTTACTGGTATGCGTGAGCGATCTCTGCTGGCTGTTTTCATTACTGTTGTTACTCAGGTTGCTGGAGTTGCTGTGGACCTGCTGCAGGGCCGAGCTCTGGCGTTCCAGGTCGATGTCTGATAACGGGATCTCTGCATTTGCTGGGGAGTATAACTTTGGCATGTTTAATTAGTTAAAGTAAAGAAGGAAAAATTTTCCAAGTAAAAATGGAATGAGAGAACCCCCAAGATATTTATAGACTGGCCGTGGATTTAGATGTATTCTGGGTTTGCTTCCCAGGCTGTTCTGAGTGCCCTTTAATTTTTTTCGGGTCGGTTCCACAGTCTAATTTTGGTGGTACAGCAAAACGTTGTGCGTTTAACCTGCGTAACTCCCAAACCCTCCCTTGGATTTGCCCTGCCAACGGTTTCGAACTTAATCAGGTAATCTCCGACAGCATGCAGCCATTACGTAACGCGCTCCTTTTGTATGATGAAATTGAAGAAAAGAAAAATCAATGATATCACAGCAACTTGAACTCACAGAATCTCACTAAGGAAACCTCCTCTTGGCTTTACTGGAGCAATCGCCTCCCGTCTATCTAATACCAAAGTTCGTAGGCCACGGCAAATACAGCAATCCCTGCTCCATAAATGTACGGAAACGCTCGTACTAGCCGGCCCCCTAGTCAAGACCTCTCTCTCCGAGTCATCCGGCGCCCAATTTCGCTTCGCCACCCAGCTGCCCGCTCAAACCCATTCTTGCGACCGTCATAGTCCCTCAGCGCCTGAATCACTTGGTCCCGCGATGTGAGCACAAAGGGCCCGTGTTGGACAATTGGCTGGTCCAGTCTCTGTCCGGCTATAATTGCAATCTGGGCCGCCTCCTGCGCCGTCTCGCAAACTCTCACCGCAACCCCATCGCCCTCGGACCCCAGAAATAAGCTGGTGTACTTTGGGTACACTTTGCCCCCAACCTCCACCTCGCCCGCCAAAATATACACAAAGGCATTGAACTCTGCCGGCAGCGGCTGCTCCACCCGCCCACCGGGCTCCAGCGTCATGTCAAAATACCAAACGGGCGTGTACGCCAGATCCCTCACCGACTCGGTCCCGTGCGAGATTCCAGAAATCACCTTGATCCGCACCTTGGGGTCGGGGATCACCAGGGGAATCTCCTCCTTGCGCAGATCGCGGTATCTGGGCTCTGTGGTCTTTAAATTCTCTGGTAAATCGACCCATAGCTGCAGGCCCTCCACCACCGAAAGCTCGCCATCCTCGGGCGCAACCCTGGGCATTTCTGCGTGCACAATCCCGCGCCCCGCAGTCATGAACTGAAGGTCGCCAGGCCCCAGGGTCCCAGAAGACCCCGTAAAGTCCTCGTGGTCAACGTGGCCCTTGAGCACGTACGTAATGGTTTCCTGGCCGCGGTGTGGGTGGTCTGGAAACCCTGCAGTGGGGGAGACGTAAAAGTGGTCAAACGCGACAAAGGGTGTAAAGTTATGCATTCCAATGGTGCCAATCGACCGACGCACTCGTGCGCCTACTCCTTCGCTCTGCTCAATAGCGGAAAAAGCTTTCTGAATTGTTCTAGACGTGAATTTCGACATTGTTTTACAGGTTTTTTTAAAAAAAATAAAAGATAAGGCTTTGCATGGTAGCTGAAAAAGCAAATTCAAGAAGAAAAGGCATATTATTATTGATTATGTAATGATTGGTCATGTCTTTTTATTTCTTGTTTAAGGAATATAGCCATCATGCGGCTTCCTCCATTACCCAGGGCTTGTTGTGATTTAAATTCCAACAACACCAAAAGAAGAATTATAAAAATCCTTCTATTTCAGATTCTTTTCTTTCCATTATATTATAAATATATCTCTCATATTGTTCACAATCAAATTATCCCCCCTTTCTCATCAATGACTTCTGTACATTATACAGATCTTTCAATCGCCGGTTCTACTACGCCGGCATTTCCAAAAACCCCAGTTCTAGCACCTACTGGTTCGGAACTTTCATCACTGTCCTCTTCGCCTCTTTCATCTGAAACCGTTACAAGTCCAGGGTTCTCCATTGATGTCGCCAAAGCTGGCGATGGGTTTACGGAAGCTGATGTGCCTATTGGGCCTATTGCCATTACTACAATTACTGCTGAAGCTGTCATTGATGGAGAATATGACGACGATGACATGCCTCTATTTTCACTATCCAACCGATCTTTAACTGTTGCCACCTCTCGCTCATCTCAAAAATCCTTGGACGACGCTCCAACCTCAGATACATTAGTGGCAAGTCCTGGTGTAGACAGAAAAATGGGTCTTGCCAAGGAAGACTTTGTTTGTGTACATACCTTGAGTCAAGAAAATTTGGTCGAAGAGGAAAATGAAGATGACGATGACGACGACGACGACAAAGAAAAAGAAAAAGAGGAAAAGGCTGAAAATACTGATTGTGCTGCCGATTCCAATGATGGCAGCATCACAAGCCCAAAGTTGTCGTCCTTTGGTACTTATCCCCTATATGTAGGAGACCTCCATCCAGACGTTACGGAAGCCTTGTTGTACTCGGTATTTGGTGTATGTGGCTCCATATCTTCTGTCCGAATCTGCCGAGATGCTATGACTCAAACATCGTTAGGTTATGCCTATGTCAATTTCCAAACAAAGGAGGCTGGTAAAGTTTGCTCTAGAAAGGTATATGAATCGTTTTAAGACATTACTAACTTTTTTTTTTTTTTTCAAAAGCTGGAAAAGCACTCAAAGATCTTAATTATAGCAAGATTTTAGGCCGTGAGTGCCGTATTATGCCTGCAATTAATCGCAATGAAAATCAGCACTTGCCTCCAGGCTCCAACATTTATGTGTATCATTTGCATCCGACCATTGAGTCAAGAGCGCTTTATGATCGCTTTTCCAAGTATGGCAAAGTTGTCTCGTGCAAGGTGGTGCGCAATGTGCATACTGGCCAATCAATGTGTCGCGGGTATGTGCAGTTTGGAACTAAAAAAGACGCGGACGAGGCTATTTCAGGGGAAAATGGCAAGATGTTTGGTGGTAGCGAGATTCATGTTGATAGTTTTGTATCGCGTGAGGAGCGGCTGTCTACAATTATTGCAAAAAAGGCTCCGGCTGGAATTTTAAATGTGTGTGGTATTTCACCTCACTGCACAGAGGCTGAACTTAAAAAAGTGTTTGGCATGTTTGGAGCCATTCACTCTGTATATTTTACGTTAAATTTCAATCCACGGTTTGTAAATGGCAGTGGTGGCTACGCCATTATTGGCGGGACTGGCTGGGGATATGTGAATTATTATGATGCGAGCGCCGCTCGCGTGGCACGATCAGTTCTGAATGAGGTGATTTTAAAGGGTGTCAAGCTCTCTGTGATGGAACGCCACGATGCCGGATTTCATTCTGATGAACCGTTGCAGTTTATGGTTGTTGTGCGAACATTTGACAAGACTATAATGATGGAGAATATTGAGGATATGGTGAAGGATTCTGTACCACTGGTGGAAATTTTGTCGACCAGCTTTAAGGTGTATCCTCGGATTGAAGGTGCTAGTGTGCAGTGTGCCACCATTACCGCGCAATCTTTTGACGAAAGTGAGGCCATTATATCTGGAATTAACTCACCGTCGAGTCCGTGGCGAAGCTTGGTTGCGTGCCACGCTGGCCAGGAAGCAACCAAGTTTCGGCCACGGTATGGGTATTACTATAAGCATAATGGGGAGCTTGGGGGATCCGGTGGTGACGAAGGCCGACAATTACGTGGAGGGAAATTTGGACGACAGCAGTATCAGAATCAGCCGCAAGCGCCGCAACAGCAGCAGCAACAACAGCGACGATTTGACGAGAGTAATAACAGTAGCAATAATAGTGGTAATAACAACAATGGGGGCAATTACCATCGCAACGAAAGTATTGGTCGGCGGGATTATTATGCACGCCGTGGTCACTATGGTGACAATCATCATCATCATCATCATCATCATCATAACCACCAACGCAATTGGCGCAACAAGAATGACGACAGTCGACCACAGCAAATTTTTGAGAGCGAGGAATCAGGAGAAGGTCAATTGTATACGGGTAAAAAGCAAGTCTCATTGCCATTGAAGCCTCGCGAGGAATTGATGGTGGGATCTTGTGCTGGAGCCACAAGAGCGGAAACTGCTGAAGAGGGTATTGAGGAAGAAGTTGCACCACCCAAAGGCCCAGCAGCTCAGCAAACAAGAAGCATTGTTGGTGTTTGTACAAGCAATACTGGAGGTAATAGTAGTATGATGCCAGCTACGGTGTATGGGGGAGATGCGGGATATTTTGGAGGATGGCCAATTGTTGATGGTAGCATTGGAGCGGCAGCGGTTGCTGCGGCCGCTGCTGCGACTACGGGTGCTTATTATGGACAATATGCGGCCATGTACCCCCACCCCCACCATCATGGGTATGCGGCTTATTATCAATACCCTACCCAGGAAGCTTACATTGGGTTTCCCATGAGCACTATTGGCAGTGGCGTTGGCGGCGGGAGCAACAATAGCAGAGGCGAAAACAGTAGTAGTATTGGTGGGGTGCCAGTTGTGGGAGAAAGCGATATTAGTGGGAATGTTGGTGGAGGTCATCAGTCACTAATGATGACACAGGCTGGGCAGCGGTATCACTGCCATCCTTATCAGCAGCAGCAAGGAAGTGGTAGTTTCAATGGTAGGATGAATTTGATTGTTGAAGAAGGAAGTAGTAAGGGAAAGTATAGGATTGAGGAGAATGTTGTGGAGGAAGGAACAGAAGAGGAGGATGGTAAGAGAGAAGAGGAAGAGGGAGCGGAAGAGGAGGAGGCTAAGGAAGGAAATGAAAAGGGTGAATTTTGCGGAAATGGAAGCAAGGAGATGATGATGATGATGATGGAAGGGCATCAAAGACATTACCAACAAGGGCAGCAGTATTACGGTGGTCGGAAAGGGATGTGGAAGAGAGAGGAGGGGGGAGGAGCAGCTGAGGAAAAGATACCACGAGAGCCCAAGGTTGGGAATGGAGGGTCTGGTCGATTTCGCCAGCAACATCATTATCGTCAATATGAGAAGCGGCGTGGTCGTGGAGGGGCTGGAGGGGCAGCGACCAAGGCAGGGAACTGAAGAAGGAAAAGAGAAGATTTTGCATTTTAGCGGAAATGTTTTTATAAATTGAATACGATATTATATATTATTATATCTAATAAAGTGGGAAAATGTCTGAGCAGAAGGTTTTTGATGTGATAGGCTTATCGGTTATCGGTGGTGGTGGCGATCGGATGGCGACGATGGAGAGTCCGTGGTGATAAGGCTATTTTTGTAAGTTTGTGTGGGAAGATTTTTTTCCAAGGGGTGAGAGAAGGCAGTATTTGGAAAAATGCAAGACATGGCAGGACCTAAATACCCGTAAATGTAAAATAACAGACATTATGAGAAATTTTTCAAAGTCAATAAAGGGGCGCGGAAAGAGGGATTTAGGAGGTACATAGAGGGAATTTAAAAGGATTGTATTATATATATAGATTAAAATCAACTTTTTAGAGGGGACACTGTAGTGGTTTGTTGCTCAATCTTCATCAAGGAATGGGTCTATGTGGAAATATAACAGGAAGAGTGAGGAGGGGGATATAAGGGCACGTTAAAGGCAATTATAAAAAAAAGGTAGGACTGTGAGGGAGATTGTTTTTTCAAAGTGGTTTAAAATAAAACGTTGTATTAAATCTTGACTGGATAAGGATAGGTTCGAGTCAATTGGAGGTTCTTTGGATTTTTTTTCTAGTTTCCTTGTTATCATCGTCGTTATCGTCGTTATCATCATCATTGTCGTAATGAGCAATGGATAAAGGGAAAATCTCTTCTTGGGCATTTTTTTATATGACAGTATAACCACCATCAATGATAATATCGGAGCCGGTGCAAAAGGCAGAGGCTTCGGAAGCAAGCCAGATGGCGGCACCGCTGAGCTCATCGGGGTCGCCAAGACGGCCGAGAGGAGTGCGCTCCTTCCACTCGTTGAAGAGGGTGGTGTAGGCGCGATTCAAGGCGGTGTCCATGTAGCCAGGGGAAATGGAGTTGCAGCGGATTCGGTGGACGGCCCACTCTGCGGCCAGGGACTTGCAGAGGTGGCGGACGCCGGCCTTGGAGGCGTTGTAGGCGCACTGGGGCTGGGGCCAGTTGACGATGGAGCCGGACATGGAGGCGATGAAGACGATGGAGCCGCCGGAGCCCTGGGCAATCATGTGCTTGCCGACGGCCTGGGCGACGAGGAAGGAGCCGTTGAGGTTGATGTCGATGACTCTGCGGAACTTTTCTGGGGGGTAGTCCTCCGCGTGGGTGAGGTCTGCGACGCCGGCCGAGTTGACGAGGATGTCGATGCGGCCGAGGTCGCGGACAATGGAGTCGATGACGTCTGCGACGGAGCGCTCGTCGCGGACGTCGACCTTGTAGAACTGGGCCTTGACGCCGTAGGCCTTGTGCAGCTTGGCGATGGCGTCGAGGCCGAGGTCCTGCTGGACGTCGAGGATGGCGACGCCGGCGAGGCCGGCGGAGCACAGGCCCTCGGCCATGCAGAAGCCCAGGCCGCGGGCGCCGCCGGTGACGACGGCGACCTTGCCGTCGAGGCGGAACTTGGAGAGGTAGTTTTTGGCGACGAAGGGGGGCTCGGGGACGTTGGCGGCGGCCAGGTCGATTTTGGAGGGGGGCGCGGGGACCGTGGCGGCCTTGGCGGTGTTGACTTTGGCGCGGGCCCGGACGGCGGCAATGGCTTCCTCGGTGATTTCGTCGTCGTCGGCGGCGGCGGCGGCGGCAGCGGCAGCAGGAGCAGCGGCAGGGGCCGGAGCAGGAGCAGCGGCAGCAGGAGTCGAGTCTGAGACGGAGAGGGTGGCGATACCTTGGGCAGGGTCAGTCATTGTGAATTGGAGTTAGGGGGGCAGGTTGCAAGGGGGGCGGGATGGGCTTATTTGTAAAAGTTTGAGGGAGAGGAAGAAAGAAAGAAAAATGTGTGGTCGAAGGCAGCAGCAACAACAGCGCGAGGTTTTTTTTATAAGCGAGAGAGAGAGAGATAAGGACAGGGTGGGGGTTGTTAGGGCAGCTAAATGGCAGGCGCATGCAGCAAAGAGGCGAGGGCCAGCCGTGCGGCAATTAAAGTTAAATTAAACAAAGTTAACTTACGTCATTTCTCAGTTAACCTCCCACTTGCAAGGCAACCGGGGCGCTCAACCTACGCAGACTCGCAAAAACGTGGCCTCCGTTTGCTCATTATTATTAAATCCCTACAGCTTTAAACAATCAAGAGGTTTTTTTTTTATTTCAAATCGGTTTAATGTCCTTCATAAAGTCCTCCCTCTCACATCAGCTCAACGTAGTTGGCCGGGAAAATACCCTCGGCGGCGCCGCGACGACCCGTCCACCAGTCGTCCTTGCTCTCGCTGCGCTTCACAATCGTAATCACGTCGCCCTTCTTGAAGTCCAGGTCGCCGTCCTGCTCGCCCTTGAACGTGTACAGAGCCACGGCCTTGTCGCCGCCCGCAGACGCCTCCTCGCGGCGCTCCTCCTCGCGCTGGCGCTCCGACCGGCGCTGCTCGTCGTACCGCTGCGGCGCCATGCTCTCGCGCGACCGGTAGCTCGCGTTGCCGCCCACCGTGTTGCGGCGCGGGGCGGGGCGCCGGTACTCCACCTCGTCGTAGTCGTATTCATTGTCGTACTCCTGGCGGCGGCGCCCGTCGTCGTCGCCGTACGTGGCTGCTCGCGAGGGGCGGCGGCTGGGCGAGTCTGTTTCGTCCACCCATCGGGGCTTGGGGGCCTGTGGGCGGCCCGGCGCGCGGGACGAGGGGTAGCTGTCGCTGCGCAGGTTGGAGCGGCTCATTTGGTCGCCAAGACGGTCGACGCTGTCGTAATCATCGTCATAGGAGTCGTTGCCACGGCTGCTGCTACCACGAACGCGTGAAGAAGTGGTGCCACGGCGCCCAAGATTGCCTCCGCTTGGTCGGTCATAGTAGTCGTCTTCCCAGCTGTTGCCATTGTTGTTATTGCGGACACGTGCGCTGGAGCTTCCACGGCGGTCATAGTCGTCGTAATCGTCATAGTCGTCATAGTCGTCGTCACGGGTTCCACGCCGACCGCTGCTGCCGCCGGAACGGGAGCCCGAGCGGCCGACATAGGAGGCTGAGTCGGAGAAGTTGTCTGGGATGTCGTCGTAGTAGTCGTCGTCGTAGTAGTCTTGTCTTCCGGTGCGGAAGGCGCGCGACTCAAGCACGCGGAACAGGACGTCAGCCTCTGGCGGGGGCTCTACTCTGCCGGAAAGAATTTGCTTGGCAGTGCAATTAGGGCCGTAGAACTTGCGGTTGGCTTCGCGGCGCTCCACGAGCACGGAGCCCTCGAGCGAGACGCCGGCAAAGAGGCCCTTGGTCTTGGAGTAGGAGAAGATGGCGGCGACGGAGCCGCGCGACGCGGAGCCGGCGACCTCGGCGTTGCGGCCCAGGGGGCCTGCGGCAAGTGACACGTTGCCTCCTAGGGTGACGGAGCCGGCGTGGGAAAAGGTGTCGACGGCGGCCTGGGTGTTGAGGATGAAGACAAAGTCGGTGAGCTCGGCGCCGATTTGGCCGCCGACGCCGGCTCCGGCGGTGACGAGGGCGGAGGGGGCGGACCAGGAGCCGTCGGGCAGGCGGGCGACGATGACGCCGGAGCCTGCGCGGCCGGAGAACAAGAAGCCGGCCTTGAGCTGGGTGATGACGGCGAGGCCCTTCGCGTTGTGGAGGACCTCTGGGGGGATGACCATATCTTGGCCGAGGAGCTGGTTTGGTTTGACGAAGCTTGCCAGGATACGGGCAGCCTTTCTAAGGGGGGAATTAATATTAGTGGTGCCATGGGAGGGTATGTGTATATACATCAGGAGGACTCACCTGCACTCTGAAGACAGGCTTCTGGGGACGGGGTTGTTGATGCCCATTTTGCGTGATAAAGGTGGTGGTGAGGGGTGGGGAGAAGAAAGAATAGAGAACAAAGGAGGCTATTAGGTAACTTGAGCCTATTTCAACTTAACAGAGGTATTAGTTAAATATATATGAATAGACGAGAAGATATGTGAAAATGTGGATATAAGCTTTATAGGCAGAGAAAAAAGGCAAAACGAGAGGATGGAAAATTTGTGGTGGCGGTGTGTGGGAGGACAAAAGACGCGGCCGCTTAAAGTGCTCATTTGTGCCAGGTTCGTAAAGGGCCGGGGATAAACGAGCAAAGGCGTAGGTCCCAAGACATAACTCTTAAATCGCAAGTCTTAACTCTTAAACCACAAGTTCCAAGGCACAAGTCCCAACATCACCTTCCGACGCTCCTTAATTGCCGCACCTCCAGTGAACCTCCAAAAAACCCGCGACTCGACGAAAAATCCTTTAAAAGCCCGGCCAGATCCTCCTCTCTTCTTCCTCTTCCCTCAATCTCCTCAATTCATCCCTTTATTTCCTCGTATATACTCCCAGGTATATATAGATAAATAAAAATGACCCTCCTACCTAGACTCCTCTCCAAAATCTCCCCCCCCGCAACCCCCCTCTGGCAATCATCCTCCAGACCGCTCCGCTCGTCCCTCCACAATGCCATCCTCTCCGCCAACGCCTCTTCCCTCGCGCCCCCCTCGCAATTGACCTCCCCAGCTCCTCCCGCTCCCACCCGCTCCCTCCTGCTCCCGCTCGCGCGCACCGCCTTCCGCCCAGCCGCAACATCCCACCGCCGCCCCCTCTACCCGACCGCTACGACCCCGTGCGGCTTTTTCGCCCACCCCCAGCCTCTCGCCCAACTCCCCTCCGTGTCCTCCCAGCTCCGGCTCTTGTCAACCACCCGATCTCTCAACAACTCCGGAAAACCCGCCGCCTCAACCCCCCCCTCAACCGTCAAATCAACCCTCAAGCTCTTCGAACTCAAAACATGGCACTTCTTCCGCCTCATCCTCCAGTCCATCGGCGTCGTCGTCTTCTCCATCGCAGGCCTCTTCTTCCTCTTCTTCCTCTACGACGCTACCACCTACGCCGGCGACGACGACTCCGCAAACGGCTCCCCGGCCGGCAAAACCATCCGCGTCCCCTACTTTGCCCTCCACCCCCAGCGCGGCGGCCCTAAAAACCTCCCCATCTTCGACGCCTGCCTCGACGACTTCGACTCCCCGGAAATGCAGCTCGAAACCACCCGCCCGCGACTCGTCGTCCTCGGCACCGGCTGGGGCACCGTCGCCCTCCTCAAACAGCTCTACGCCAACGACTACGACGTCATCGTCGTCTCCCCCACAAACTACTTCCTCTTCACCCCGCTCCTCCCCTCCGCTACCGTCGGCACCCTCGAAACCCGCTCCCTCGTCCAGCCCATCCGCACCATGCTCCGCTCCATCAACGCCCACTTCCTCCAGGCCGAGGCCGTCGACGTGCTCTTCAACGAGCAGCTCGTCGAGGTCGCCGCAACCAACCCTGAAACCGGCGCCACGGAAAACTTCTACATCCCCTACGACAAGGTCGTCGTCGGCGTCGGCTCCGTCTCAAACAAACACGGCGTCGACGGCCTCCAGCACTGCCTCAAACTCAAAACCGTCGACGACGTCACAAGCATCCGCACAAAAATCGTCCGCAACATCGAGGCCGCTTGTCTCCCCACCACCTCCGACGAAGAACGCAAGCGCCTCCTCTCCTTCGTCATCTGCGGCGGAGGCCCCACCGGCGTCGAGCTTGCTGCCGAGCTCTTCGACGTTGTCCGTGAGGACCTCACCAAGCGCTACCCCAAGATCCTCCGCTCTGAAGTTTCCGTCCACATTGTCCAGTCCCGCTCCCACATCTTGAACACCTACGACCAGTCCATCTCCAACTACGCCGAAAAACGCTTCGGCAAGGACGGCGTCGACGTCATTACAAACTCCCGCGTCAACAAGATCCTCCCCGACAGAGTCGTCTTCACCCAGGTCAACGACGACGGCACAAAGTCTCTTAAAGAGCTCCCCTACGGCATCTGCATCTGGTCTACCGGCGTCGACAAGGCCCCCCTCACCCGCGCCATCACGGAGCGCCTCGGCAAAAACTACCAGCGCAACCGCAGAGCCATTGAAACCGACGCCCATCTGCGCATCATCGGCGCCCCCCTCGGCACCGCCTACGCCATCGGCGACTGCTCCACCGTCCGGACCTCCATTGCCGACGAGATCGAACGTCTTTTGCGTGACGGCGTCCTCAACTCCAAACGCTACTACCGCATGGAGCTCGAAGATACCGTCGCCATGCCCGTCGACGACCACCCCCTTGCCCCGCACCCCGTCGAAGAACACCTTGCTCTCCCCATCACCGCCCAACCCGTCACCGATCCCTCCCAAAAGTCGCTCCCCTCGCTCGACAAGCTCGAAGAGGCTATTTCTGAACCCACCACCAGCCACCACCACCTACAGCCCCGCCGTCACATCCATGCCGTGGAAGACGACAAGGACTTTAGCAACCTCCGCCTGACCTTTGACGACTTTTTGGTTCTTGCCCGCACAATCCGCTCCAAGTTCCCCCAAACCCGCGTCCACATCTCCCGCCTCGAGGACCTCTTTCGCCAGTACGACCACGACGGCTCCGGCACCCTCTCCTACGCAGAGCTCGAAGAAATGCTCGCCGCAATCGACAAGAAAATCACCTCCCTCCCGGCCACCGCCCAGCGCGCCTTCCAGCAGGGCAAGTACCTCGGCCGCAAAATGGGCCGCCTCGTCCGCCTCTCGGACCGCTTGCGCGTCGCCGACGTCAAGTACGGCGATGTCGACGCTTCCATCTGCAAACCCTTCATGTACCACCATCTCGGCAGTCTCGCCTACATTGGCAATGCCGCCGTTTTCGACATGAATGGCCATAGCTTCTTTGGCGGCCTTCTCGCAATGTACGCATGGCGCGCCGCATATTTCGCCCAAACCGTCAGCTTCCGTACTCGCGCCCTTATCTGTATGGATTGGCTCAAGCGTGGTCTTTTTGGCCGTGATCTTTCTGGCGTTTAATTTCTTTGGGGGAAATTTTTTTTTTGTTTCTTGAAAAAAAAATTACTAGCTTCATTCTTTTTAGGTTTTTTATTTATACATGATTTTTTTTTATATCCATATAATTTACTATTCCTATGATGGTATTTCATATTTTGTTTTTTTAAAAAAAGAAAAAAAAACACTCAATTACAACCCAAATGCTTTGGCAGCTTCAGCTGCAGTGGCTGCTGCCTCCTTCTGGTCAATCACCTTACTGGCAGCAGCTCGATGCCCCTTCTTCCAAGGTGATGCTGGGGTCTTGGGCGTTAGACTCTCTCCAGCTTCACTCTCAACAACCGTAGTAGTGCTACCGTCATCATTCTCAACGGCCGTAGTCGCATCTGAGGCCAAAGAACTCGACGACGATGGGGTAGACCTAATGTTCAATGACTGGGTCTTTTTAGTCAAAGACGCCATGGCTCCACCATTCACCCGTTTCCCCGTTCCTCCTCCAGGCCCACGGAGATTTTTCTTCTGTCGGTAATTGTTATTGGGTCCGGGTCGTCGAGACGAATTAACCTGGCCTCCAGAAACCTCTCCCTCTTCTTCATCCTCTGCCCCCTCAGAACCTCTTTGCTCGCCCGTTGGCGAGGGCATGTAGTACGGTGTTGCCGTCCCGCGGAAACTATGGTGGTAGTTATTATACCCTCCGGGAGACTTCATTGATCCTGTGATGTTGGCAGTAGGCGAATGTATCGGGGCTGAGACCCCAGAAAATGGGCCACCAGCTCGAGCATTATAAAAGTAGTTTGTGTATCCACCCAATAGCGACGACGCAGTAGACCCGTTACTATGAAGCAGATTCAGCGATGTGGGCAAATGATACACCGGCGACCCCTTGGCGGGCGAATTGTTACCGCCACTCGTTGCAGGTACAGACGATGCAGATGTTGATGGTGCTGTGGATGACGACGACCCACCCAAAACAACTGATGATTGGGGTGACTCGCCCAAAGACCCATTCCCATCAGTCGTGCCGGTGATGGGCGTAGATGGAATTGATGCTGAAGAAGGCGACATGGTTGCCGATGCAGAATTAAACAACAACGGATGCCCTCCCAGGGCACCAAATGTCATGGAGGTAGACGAGGTAGGAGTAGTCACTGTGCTTTGGGAAGATGCAAGTGGACCTGGCGCCAGAGATGGCTGCTGCAACAAATGGCGCGATGGATTGGCACAACGGTCCTTGCCAAAATTAATTTTAAACTGCTTATACTCCTCCTTCTCCTTGATGCCATCAATGGCCTTGATGGCATTGGCAATGTTTGTAAAGTTCACAAAGGCACACGACTTTTCGGGCAAAAAGTTGATTTGCTCAATCTCGCCATACTCGGAAAAATCGTAGCGCAGCTTCGACTCGGGCCAGCTCTCGTCAATGTTGCCAATGTACACGTTGCGCGATGCACCAGCCGTCACGGCCATCATAAGGGCCTGGGGCAGGGGCCCCGAGTGCTTTCCCCACCCGATTTTCAAGCGGCGGTTGTGAATAGCAAGACCTTGAAGAGTGGCCAGGGCGTAAAACTGTGCGGCGGCCGTAGGGTCAACAAAGGTGATGAAACAAATGTGCTTCTCAGGAATGTAACGAATATTGTGGAGCAAGCCACCTCGCACAACATTACATATTTCCTCAATGGTGGTTTCCGAGTGAACCGCACCCAAGTAGAGTGTACGGTTACCCACGTTGGCCGTGCCCCCTGCAGCAGCAGCAACTGCCACTGCAGCAGCCGACTGCTGAGCCAAAGCTGAAGAGATCAAGTCACGGTCGGCTGTAGCCAAAATGTGTTCATAACCTGGCGCAATCCCAAGGTACTGAGCGGCATTTTGCTGCTGCGTTTTGGACACAAACGCGCAGCGATCCTTGCCGTAAAAGACCTTACGCGTGGCCCACTTGGTATCGGTGGTGTCTTCGTAGGCCAGCTTTTGAACTGCTTTCATGGCTGCGCTGATACTTAAAAAGTGCACAAACCCAATGTTTCTTTCCTTGATAAGCTTGATGGTGTCAATAGCACCAAACTGGGACATATCTTCACGAAGCTCTTCCTCGGTAATATCTTCGGGGAGGTTTCCAATATAGACGTTGCGAGTTGCACCGTCCTGAGACACAGCCAGAGCAACGGCTGCAGGAAGAGAGGAGGACTTTCCCCAGCCAACCTTAATGTCATGAGAGTTGATGGAGAGCTGGCGAAGTGCGGCATCCGAATAAAAGTGAGAGGCTGACGCATGGTTCAAGAACGATATGAATGCACAGTTTTTTTCGGTAAAAATTTTGACAAACTCGATAACACCTGAGTGGACATGGTCGAGAAGTTGTTCTGCTGTGAGATCAGAAGGAATGTTTCCGAGATACACGGTTCGCGAGGTCTGGCCAGCAGAATCGATTTGATCAATGATGGGGGAGTAGTAAGGCGAGTATTGTACAGCGGCAGCCGCAATGGGACTATAAAGGTCCGTGGCTGATCTAGCATTTAACGAGGCGTAAGGGTTGGGGGATGTCGGGGTTGATGGGAACGATTGGAACTGCGACGCAGTGTGGGGTGACAAGATGGAGTTTGACGAGGGCTGATAAGGTGACGCGAGAACCAAATGCAATGGGAGCAGATGGGAATACTGAAGATCGTATTGAGCCATTGTTCAGGGGTTGGAAATTGCCAATGATTTTCGTCGGTGCGATTTATTAGAATAATTTTAAGGAGATTTTTTTAGGGATATTAAGGTTTTCTTGAGTTGGCAGATTGAAATATATCTATCCCCTGTTTCAAAAAAAAAAAATTAAAAGAACAAAAGAACTATACTCGATCAACGAGAGAGAACTTGTAGTGCGAATGGAAATAAGGAATTAAACAAAAAATAAGATAATGAGGCGACCTAAATAAACCAAGTTAGTCTATAAACCATGGAGATTTTCTGCAAACGGGCCTTTTCAAGCACACGTGAAAACCACAACTTACTCTCAAACAAAGAATGAACGAAGCGCTTCAAAAAACAAACTAAAGAGAATGATAAACCAAAAGAACCGAGCGAATGACTGGGAATTGAATGAAAAAAGAAAGAAAAAGAAAGAAAAGAAGAAGAGGAAAAAAGAACGACCAAACAACGAACGAAGGTTTGCTTTTTTTTTGAACCGAACTAGTTTCCAGCAGAGGCAAAGATTGAAGAGGAAAAAGAAGGGCAACTGTGATATGAAAACAATAAAAAGAGAAAGAGAGAGAGAGAAATAAAAAAAAGGGGGAGGACAGAAAAAACTTTGGCGAACTTTTTTGGGAGCACTACCAGAGTGTCACGTGATAAGGAAAGGGGTCCCCTTTTTCTCTCTCTCACTGCCCACAGCTTCTCCCAAAAAATAACACCAGCAGCAGCCCCGTGCTTCCCTGTGTGAGTGTCGTATAAAGGCCTTTTTAAACCCAAAAACGCCTCCCTCCTCATAATAATAATCAATCGGTTTCGGACCCGCCATCACTGTTACTGTTGTTGTCCGTAATCACCATCGTTTGGCGATAATCTGCTTGTGATCTGCCCCCTGACAGCTTGTGCGCCAGATCTCCCTCTCCTTCTTCTTCTCCATCTGTGCTCTCGTCACTGTTGTTGGTGTCCGTGCTTTCTCCCGTACTCTCGTCATCCCTAGCCTGTCTCGACTCTGGCTCTTCTTCGTCACCGTCGTTACTACCTCCTTTATCACCACCATCAGAGCCAGCTGCAGGCTTTTCGCCCTCTCGCTCTTTACGTCTCCGCATAAACCGACGCCATGGAGCCTCGGGAGCATTTATTTTCGCCAGGTCCGCCTCCAAGGTAACAGCTGCATCTTCCATGGCACCACCACTACTGTCCCGCTTACGCAACTCCAAAACATGCTTCTCGGGTAATACTTGGTCGATATCTACTGTTGGTGTCTCCGATGCTGGGGCTGCGTTGGGCTCCGGCTTTAATTCTGGCGCTAATGGTACAGGCGTTATTGAAACGAATGCTGCCCCACTAGCTCCCATTTGTTCATCATTTCCAGCCGCCTGGCTAACTAAGTGCGGAGCTAAAATGTGAGGCTCCCGAGACCTTCCAAAACCCCCATCCTGACTTTTCTTCATCCGTCCGTCGGCATCAAAAACACTGTACTCGCCAACCTTGGCGTAAAATTCATATAATGCCGCATCATCGTCGTCGGGAATATCTACACCCTGCCGCAGTTGTTCCAGCTTCTCCTTCTTCTTATTCAAAAGAATCAGCATCTTTTCCAACAAATCTGCCTCGTCAAGCGTCTTGCTTTGTAAAAACTCCTCCAGCTGAGCTTCCAGCTGTCTCTCGCGCTCCTTCTGCTTTACCATCTGGGTCTTGATCCCCATCAGCTGTGCTGTTCCTTGAATCAACATATTATGTGCAGTATTGGAGCCTTCCAACCCGTCTCCACTCATAGCTTGTAACGGGATTTCTCCAAGAAGCATCGCCTCATACGCCGTCCAGTGAGCTGCCCCTCGCAACCGATACCCTCGTCTAATCTCCAAAACGAGCATTGAGTGACTTCCACCATCACCATTAATTCGGGTCGTCAGCCAAACAGGCGGTGGCCGCAGACTCTGGGTCCCAAACAGTACTTGAACAAGCGAATCTGCCAACTCAACTTCTCTATAACTTTGCTCTGCTTCTGGAAACCCTTCCACTAAAAAATACCCAATGTTGCGCCGTTTTACATTGGTGCTAAACATCTTTCCATCGCTTGTAGTTGCAACTAGCGTCACGTCGTAGTCGGCCGATTCAATAAGCCGCTCAATCTCCTCCACATAGTCTGTTATTATATGGTTGTTATTTCTTTCTTGCGTATACACTTGAAATACTGTTGTTGTAGTTGAATGCTGGCTTGGAAGATTGAATTGTCGTGCTGCCGCAAATCGGCTAACTCTCTGGGGTTGTGCTGGAGCCGTCTCGTTGGGTTCTTCATGTTTGATTTGAGGATTGCATACTGAAAAGCTCCATAAAAGCTTTGACATTTGACAGTATCAAAAAAAGAAGAGTAGGAAGAAGAAAAACAGGAGAGAAAAGGTTTATATGAAAAATAAATTCTGATGAGAAAATCAACAAACTCAAAGAAAAAGAGGAGGTTAGAAAAGTTTTGGGGCTGTGCAGCTTGCAGTTGGAATTTTGGCAAGAACAACAGTAAATAAAGTGTTCACATCAAACAGTAAAATAGCTCTCCTAAAATAATATAGGGTTAGGGCTCTTCCCTAAAAAAAATTTTTTTTTTAGACAAAAGTTTTTGATTCTTTCTCATCTCTTCTTTTCACTTTAATATATAGAGTTCTTATATTTTATATTTGAAATTAATATGGTAAGTCTTAAAATAACTATCCTATCTTATATTTAACTAATTTCTCAGTCTTCTTCAAAACAACAATATGGTTCTTGGAAAACCCCCAAAGCTGGCTCTAGACAGCGCGCTAATGCTCGCAACCCCACCGGTTTAGGCAGAGCCTTGAAAAACAGCCAAAAAAAGGCTGGCAAACCTCAGGGTTTCATCGACGGCCAGGGAAACTTCCGCTATACTACTGACCTGCCCGATGGTGATACTGTGCGTGAAAACGCCTCCAATAACCCTAATGAACCGGGCTGGGTCAAGCTCCGCTCAGTTACTCAGGAAAACGCTCTTGATGAGTTTCTTTCCACAGCTGAGCTTGCCGCCACAGACTTTACTGCAGACCGATACAACAATGTCAAAATTATCAGCCAAAACGGCGTGGATCTGCCTGGTGGAAACAACATTTCGGGACTCCCCGTCTCTAACTTCACCGCACACAACCCCTATCTTCTCACAGCACAGCAGCGTGAGCAACTAGAAGCCATCCACTCCCAAAACAGAAGCAAACTTACAGTTCCCAGACGACCCAAGTGGGAACGTGGTGTGACCACCGCAACTGAACTCGACCGTCTTGAAAAAGAAGCTTTTTTGGATTGGAGAAGAGAGCTTGCCAACCTTCAGGACAATCAGGATTTACTGCTTACTCCATTTGAACGAAATATTGAAGTGTGGAGACAACTGTGGCGTGTCATTGAAAGATCAGATCTTGTTGTTCAGATTGTTGACGCTAGAAACCCCCTATTTTTCCGATCTGAAGATCTTGAGGCATATGTGAAAGAATATGACGAAGGAAAGAAACACAACCTTTTACTGATAAACAAGGCTGATTTATTGACTGTTTCACAAAGAGAGGCATGGGCAGCATACTTTAAGAAACACGGTATTCGATATGCATTTTTCTCCGCTTTTGCTGCTCTTCAAGAACAAGAAGCAGAAAAACTGGAACAAGAACGGTTAGACGAAATCAAGAGAAGAGAACAGGAGGCAAAAGAAGAAGAAGATGATGAAGATGAAGATGATAAAGAAGATGATGAAGAAGATGATGAAGAAGATGATGAAGAAGATGATGAAGAAGAAGAGGAAGAAGAAGAGGAAGAAGAAGAGGAAGAAGAAGAGGAAGAAGAAGAGGAAGAAGAAGAAAAAGAGGAAGAGGAAGAGGAAGAGGAAGAAGAGGAAGAAGACAATGACAAAGAAACCAAAGAAGCAGTGCCTACTGAAAAGTTACCCGTCAGACAAATTCTCCAAAATAACCCCATTCACATTCTTACAGTTGAACAATTGGAAGAGCTTTTTTTGACTGAGGTTCCAGAAAAACACAAGGAAACTAATGCCCAAGACGAGGATAACCTTGACGCTGCCACAAAGAATCAACTCAATAAGCGCGCTGCTCTTAATATTGGCCTTGTAGGCTACCCCAACGTCGGTAAATCATCTACCATCAATGCCCTCATTGGCTCAAAGAAGGTCTCTGTGTCCTCCACACCAGGTAAAACAAAGCATTTCCAAACAATCAATCTTTCCCCCGACGTCATTCTCTGTGACTGTCCCGGTCTGGTCTTCCCCAACTTTTCCAACACAAATGCTGAGCTTGTTTGTAACGGTGTCTTGCCCATTGACCAGCTCCGTGAATTCACTGGCCCTGCTGCCCTCGTTACCCAGCGCATTCCCAAGTTTTTCCTCGAGGCTGTCTACGGTATTACCATTTTTATTAGACCAATCGCCGACGGTGGTTCGGGTATCCCCACTGCTTCTGAGCTGCTATCATCTTATGCTCGTGCCCGTGGTTTTATGCGTGCCGGTGTTGGCAGTCCTGATGAATCACGTGCCGCAAGATACATTCTTAAGGACTATGTCAATGCTAAGCTTCTTTACTGCCACCCCCCACCAAGTTGGACTATCAGCCCTGACCAACTGCCACTCGGCGCCAAACCTTCCGACATCCAGGACCCTGAGTTCATTGGGTCTCAGTTCAATTCTCAGCTTTATAAGCTTAGCAGTCTTCCCGAGTCTCGCCGTCAGCAAATCTTGGCTGCTGTTGCAAAGAGTCGATACGGCGATAACGCCACAATCCAAACTCTTTTTCAAAACATTCAACATGAAGAACAAGAAAAAACAACTGATCCCTCTACTGCACCTAAATTGACTCTTCGTCAGATTGAAGATACAATTGACCTTGCTACAGAACTCGAGTCACTTTCATTTTCCCAACACGTGCCTTTGAACAAGCTGGCCGGAACCAAAAACGTACAATTGTCTGCTGGTCGTACCGCAAACCTTCAGGCTGTTGTCAGTGCTGGTGCCTCTTTTGATCAAGACTTTTTCCAAAACTCTTCTGCTTGGGGCCACCAAAACGTTCCATTTCATAAAAAAGGGAAAAAAGGTTCGAAACATGTTAATGCCCCTGTCACAAACAGTTTGACCAAAAAAGAGGCCAAGAAGAAGAGACGTGCTGGTGCCGCTGCTGGTGTTGGCATCTACAGTGATGCCTATTAAAATAGGGAACAGTATTGTATTAATATATTTTTATACGTGAAAGTTTAAAGAGATAAAGAAAACAAATAGTATATTTTTGGTTATAAAAATAATTTTCATTTAGATACCTGATTTAGTTTTAATAACTACAAAATTAAAAAATCATAAAAAATAGACAAAGTGGTAAGTGATAATTGATAATTGATAATTGATAATTGATAATTGATAATTGATAATTGATAATTGATAATTGATAATTGATAATTGATAATTGATAATTGATAATTGATAATTGATAATTGATAATTGATAATTGATAATTGATAATTGATAATTGATAATTGATAATTGATAATTGATAATTAGAAATAAATCAATTGAAAGCTGAATGCAAACAACATAAATCCATATTGACAATTTGGTTTTCCATATCCTTGGTCACCATCATCTTATTTGCAGAACCACCAAACTTGTAATAATTTTGAAATTCATATAATGTCACGAGAAATTTAAAAGATCGATTATCATCGGTTTCAGGAGTTTCATGAATACATTTCAAATAAGTCAAACTTTTGTTTTGAGGAATGATACAGCAAAGTGTTTTAACCAGCTTGTTTTCAACATCCCATAAACCATCTCTTTTAAGATCTTGAGATCTAATACCACCGAGTCTTTGAACGACAGCAACTTTTTCTAAAGGTCCTAGGACAATAGAATCCAAAACAGTACCTTCACTTCGATTTAAAACCTTTCGAAGACCAGGAGAGGGATAAAACCCACATACTGACCCGAATACAAAACTTTTGAGAGTTGGGTGTCTATTGACAACCTGGAAAAGACCCTCATAAAAAGAGACCAAATAAACAATATTAAAAAATTCTTCATCCAAAATCATCAATACCAAACCTTGAGTATCAAGAACAGTGAAGGAATCTAAAGGATTGGCCAAAGCTGCTTCTAGGACTAACATCAAAATTGAAGATATTCCCATACGTTCTTCCTCCGGTAGTCTAAAAAGGTTTAAGAGTGAAGGTAAATTGTATCGTTCATTTTGGTGAGAACTTAAATAGTTACAGGAAGCAGCATCGATAGCCATTCTTTTGAAAACTTTAACAAAAGGCGGAAAGAGATTTATAAATTGTAAAAAAGGGAAAAAAGCTGTGTAAGTCAATTCCGTTAAATTAGGCAACTGCTGGAGTGTTTCATGAAAACCAGCGATAAGTTTAGTTCCTACTTCATTGATTGAAAGTGAAGTCAATATGGTTTTATTAAATGGTAAATCAATTTTTTGTTGATAATTGAAGGATTCGAGATTTAAAATATTTAAGTCCAGGTATTTTATAGTCATGAAGTAGGCAAGTTTAGACATTTTGGGGAACGTGAAAAACTTGAAAATATCATATGAGCTAAATTTACTCTTAATTGGCAAAACCACTTCTTTAAACTGAGAAAGGGATAATAAGGGAGATCTAGAATCAAATATTTTTTGCTGGCTCCAAGACACTGCTCTCTCAAATGAAGATTTAAGAACGTTTAAAGAAAAATATAAACTAGTATCAAAGCTTCCAAGGATAGAGCGGATGGTAAGTAAATGATCTTCTTGGATTATAATCCGTTCAATTCGCATTTCTTTAACTTGAATTTCCATATCAAGTTCAATAGTCAAAGATTGAAGATGTGGCATATTTTTCAGTTGTTTAACCACGCACTTAGTATAACAAAAAGATGAATCAATTATTTGAAGTGATTTTATATTTTTCAGCTTCATAGTAAATAATTCTTCAAACTGGTGATCATCACCTTCCTTTAAGTTAATTAAATCTAACTTAGTAACATTATCCAAAAAACTCTGTGATTGAGCAAAGTACTCTTTTAAATTTATCAAACATATCAGCTTCCGATCGCAATGACTGGTGAATTGGATTTGAAACTCGCTATTCTTTTTTTTTTTTTGTGTTCTGCTGTATAAAGAAAGTTTTGAGCAATAGATCTAAAAAAAACTGTTTCTAACACTGGCGCCCTCCAATTGTAGAAATTTAGAATTTTTAAGATGGGATAATCAGCTTTAAATATGTTGATATTGGCATTGAAATACTGAGATATCATATTGATTGGTACGGGTCCCGGAAAGTCTTCTTCATTTTCTTGGATAACAATTACAGCACTGACTACCTTGGAGTTTAAAAACCAACTATATTTTTTAGGGTTTCCAAAAACTTTTACTGGAATCTGGCGATACTTTGGATAATTTAATTTAAAAGTCTCTTTATCTTTAATATTTTTAGAAAAAAAAACTAGACATTTAGACCAGGACAATTTTCGATAATCTGTTTGTAAGGAATGTCTCGTTTGACTTAAATTTATAATATCTGAAACAGTAAGAAACTTCTCTATCTCTAAAGTAAATTGATTTAAAATATTTTGAAAACAAAGCTCGTTTGAGGTAAACATTTTGAAGTTGGTAAAGTATCAAAAAAAAAAAAAAAGTAATGAATCTCAAAGAAAATGTACGCTTTTAAAGGTCAGTTCTTAATAAAATTTCATTGACTATTGAATTTTTAAATTGTACTGTATGATTTAAAACTCGTTATAATTGGTTACAAAATTGCTGGTTCATTTCTTAAATAATTAAATTAAATTTATTCAAAAAGAGTATTAGTTGCATTATTATTTTTTTCAACCTGATTGGACAAATCATTTTTAATGTAAAATAACACCTAAAGTAGTATATATTTGAATTATATTGAAAAACTTTAAAGATATATCAAATAAACGGATTTTTTCTTTAAAAGCTAAAATTGCAAATATATATATATATTTAAAAGGGGCAATATAGAAAAACTAGAGTATATCTCAGCAAAAAAAAAGCGTTATTAAATGCGGACAGAAGGCCGGTGTTAAGCGCGTTACCAATAAAAAAAAGAGCTTGTGGTAATAAGGATCAGATTGCAGGCAAAGTGAGAAGCAAAATCTAGATGTTGGAACATGGGAACAGCAACTACTGTGAATAAAAATCCGATTGAATATGCAATGTCCGGACGCAATAATTTAGATATGAAAAAGAAGCAGTTACGAACAGGGGATAATTATTTGTAATTGGGTAAAAAGCTGTGTTGGCAGTTCTGAAATACTCCTTTTTTTGACTGGGATCTTTAACACAAGGCTGAAATAATAATATCAACTTGCATTGACTACATATGTTTTCTAGTCATTCGATTGGTGCCACGACTTTGTGCTTTGCACAACTGGTATAGATTGATTCCAGCTGTGGAACTCAGCTTGTCAATAGGCTGTGGATTGCTCATGAAAAAATTTAAGGGTCAGGCCTTTTAATGATGCAAGTGAGGAATTTGAGCAAGAAATCGCATTGTTTGCCAGTAAAAGAAGCTTGGTCTTTAATATAACTGAGATAGGTGTTGTAGTTTTTTATTAAAAAAAGCTATTAGGATATCATCAACATAGATACCAAATTTAAGTTGGATATGAACATATTAAAGTTTTATTGGGTATGGCGACAGTATTTCTTGTATATTTTGCTTGACTGCTAGTATTTAGGACATTTAAGACATTGGACATACGCAAAAACAGCAGGTAGTTTCCTTACCCTTACCCTTATGGGATTCATAAGGGTTGCACGAATTTTTGAAGTTGTTTTCCCAGATGTATACTCTTTTGGGTATTTTGCATGAGTTTTGCACGGCTACACCACGGTTTGTATGGTAAAATACAAAAAGATTCCCAAAATGGCGGATATCTTTTGAAGGAAGTTCAAAAAATCTGTGTCACGTCCATACCCTAACCTTTTCTTGCCGTCTTACCACTACCCTATGCTTTTTTGATAATTAAGGATAAAGCCCCTACCCTTGTGGAATTTACCTTTGTTGCACGAATTTTTAAAGTTGTTTTCACAGATGTTTGCCCTTTTGGGTATTTAACATGAAAGTTTTGCTGGGACACTGCAATTTCCATGGTAACATACAACTTGACTCCCAAAACAGCAAGTATCTTAAAAAAAACACCCACAAACCTGTGCCACGTCCATTTCTCAGCCTTTTCACCAGTTAGTTTGCTTTAGCAGTTTACCCTTACCCTTATGGGATTTACCTCGGCTGAACAAGCTTTTAATCATTTGTTATGATGTTTGACAGAACTACGCTCAGGATGCTTTGCTAAAAAACAAAATATTCGTTTATTAAAACAAGGTCATGATAATACTAGAAAAATTTAAATGTCATTTTGAACTATATGAAAAAATTTTAATTTCTTTTTTTTTGAAAATTATAAAAGGAGTCTGGGATTAACTGCCTGAGATTGTTGAGCGGTCTTTTGTGCCTGCTGAGCAGCAACTTGAGCAGCATGTTGAGCTTGATGCTGCTTAATAGAATCCTTAATCATCATAATAATATAATCATCGAGATCAAAATGCTTGTGATCGTGGTCAAAAGTGGCTGCGGTATCTGCCTCAGATGATTCTGGGTTGGCACTGGAGGTTTCGTCTCTAGCATTAAGCTTAGAAGCTTGGGCGGCCTGAGCGGCCTGAGTCCGTTGAGCTTGTGCCGCTGCCTGCTGTGCCTGGTGCTGCTTGATAGAGTCCTTAATGACCATAATGATATAATCGTCGAGATCAAAATGCTTGTGGTCGTGGTCAAAGGTAGCCGCGTTATCTGAATCTTGGGCTTCAGTGTCGATACTTGAAGTTTCATCTCTGGCATTAAGCTTAGAAGCCTGAGCGGCCTGAGCAGCCTGAGCTCGTTGAGCTTGTGCCGCTGCCTGTTGAGCTTGATGTTCTTTGATATGCTCCTTAATCATCATAATAATATAATCGTCAAGATCGAAATGCTTGTGATCGTGGTCAAAAGTGGCTGCGGTATCTGCCTCAGCTGATTCTGGATTGACACTGGAAGTTTCGTCTCTAGCATTAAGCTTAGAAGCTTGAGCAGCCTGAGCGGCCTGAGCCCGTTGAGCTTGGGCTGCTGCCTGCTGTGCCTGGTGCTGCTTGATAGAGTCCTTAATGACCATAATGATATAATCGTCGAGATCAAAATGCTTGTGGTCGTGGTCAAAGGTAGCCGCATTATCAGAATCTATGGCCTCGGTATCGGCGCCTGAAGTCTCGTCTCTAGCGTTAAGCTTAGAAGCCTGAGCGGCCTGAGCAGCCTGAGCTCGTTGAGCTTGTGCCGCTGCCTGTTGAGCTTGATGTTCTTTGATATGCTCCTTAATCATCATAATAATATAATCATCGAGATCAAAATGCTTGTGATCGTGGTCAAAAGTGGCTGCAGTATCTGCCTCAGATGATTCTGGGTTGGCACTGGAAGTTTCGTCTCTAGCATTAAGCTTAGAAGCTTGAGCAGCCTGAGCGGCCTGAGCCCGTTGAGCTTGGGCTGCTGCCTGCTGTGCCTGGTGCTGCTTGATGGAGTCCTTAATGACCATAATGATATAATCGTCGAGATCAAAATGCTTGTGGTCGTGGTCAAAGGTAGCCGCATTATCAGAATCTATGGCCTCGGTATCGGCGCCTGAAGTCTCGTCTCTAGCGTTAAGCTTAGAAGCCTGGGCAGTCTGAGCGGTTTGAGCTCGTTGAGCTTGTGCTGCAGCTTGTTGAGCTTGGTGTTGTTTGATGTGTTCCTTAATAGCCATAATAATGTAGTCATCAAGGTCAAAGTGTTTATGATCATGGTCATGATCAAATGTTGAAGCGATATCAGCAGGAGTTTGATCTGTTGACAAGTTGTCGGGTTTACCAGCAAGTTTTTCAAGTGCAATCATGGAATCAGTACGAGAAAGACCTTCTTCAACGGAACGTTCTTGTTCATTTTCGGCTCTAGCTTTAAGTTTTGTGTTGCCTCCTCCCACATTATTTAAAGAGGCTTCAAGAGCAATATGGTCATAGCCATTTTCTTTGACTGGAAAAGCAAAAGCGGCAGAGGAAATAGAAGAGATAATGGCTGTGGTAGCACCAATAATAATGTTAGATTGAACCATTGTGATAATTTTGATAAAGATAAATAGTTAAAGTAAGTGTATTGACAGTAAAAAAAAATAGATTTTTTTTGAATAAACTTAAGGATTTAATGAATATGATATAGTAAAGAAATAATAAGAGAAAGAATGAATAAAAAAATTGATTTGAAGAAAAATCTAGCTGTATTTATAATAAATTCTTTTTTAAAAATCGAAAGAATCTTTGAAATAGATTTCTTCGGCATATCAAAACAAAGCAGATCGACAATTACTCTTTTTTTTTTTAAAGTATGATATGTAAAACCATGTTTGAGTTGTGAATTATTGATATTCATCAGTAATTGCTATTAGATAAAAATTAAAATATGGGGGACCGGTTGTTAATTTAGAAATTAATTCATTAATTAATTAAATTCATATATTTTTTATGAAAAATTGTAAATTAAATATAAATTCAAGACATTTAATGGAATTTGACGTCAATGATTAAACTTAATAAAACAGTATTATTTCTAAGACTTAAATACTATTTTGCTTCTATTAATTTGACAAACAGTATCTTTTATACAACTAACTCTTCAACGATGCCTTACTTCTTCAGTGACTTTGATTGTAATGGAGTTGAATATCGGGATCATTTCCAACTAGTAGTTATGAAGCTGATAACTTGTCGATAAAGTTTTTTTAATGACTAATTTTTAAAAAAATCTAAAGTAGATAATATATGAAATACACGATTATTTCAATTGAGGAAATTTACTAATCGTCAATGAAGTAGCTCTTTTGTCACTTAAACATACTAAAATTTTCAAAATGATGATATAAGTTGAGCATAAAAAAATAAAAACCATAATATAAATTTCGGACTACTAAAAGAGATAAGTTCCAGGCCTCAGCTTTATGTTTCAAAACAAACAAAAAAACAAATTATAACTGAAAAAAATTAACAATGATTTTATTTTGTTTTTTTAACTAAATAATTAAAAAGCTTGATATTAAGTCATAACTCAGTTCATAAAAACTTCCGTATTATAACATCAGCATATGGCTCTTGCTATCATGATCAAACAAGTGGTCTTTGATGGCTTTAATAATCATGTCGTCCAGATCAAAGTGTTTATGGTCATGGTCAAAATCAAAGGTTGACGCGGTATCAGCTTCGGTAGTGGAGTCTAAGGCCGAAGTTTCATCTCGGACCTTAAGATGATGGTCGTGAATTGCATCTTTGATGGCTTTGATAATCATGTCATCCAAATCAAAGTGCTTATGATCGTGGTCAAAATCGAAGGTTGATGCAGTGTCAACAGGCTCAGACAATGAACCTTCAGAATATTGGTTATTTTCCGTTTTATTCTCGACATCTAAGTTTGAACTTTCTTCAGAATAACCATTTAATGGGTATGAAAAAACCACTGTAGAAATAAAAGCAGTTGCACCCAAAATATTAATAGTTTGAACCATTTTATTATAAATTGTTAACGAATGTGACTGGATTGTTTTAAAGAAAGTATTCAATAATAGTGAAAGAATAATTAAAAAAGTTCTGTTAGAAGATTAGAATAATTTTTGAAAAGTGAATGAAAAAGTGAATGATAGATATAAAAAACAGAAGTTAACAAGAGATATCATCAATTATTTATAGAAAAAATCTTTTTGATAAAAAGAAAGAAATTCTTATTAGAACCTTTCTAATGAATACGGAATGTACACACTGAATCATGGACTTACAAATTACTCTTTAAAAAAACTAGAATCTCTTGAAAAAATTTATAAAATCATGTTTGAGCTCTTAAGTTACACTTCAAAACTTGTAAATCTTGAAACAAATCATTTTTATACATAGATATTCAAAATTTTCTATGTGTAAATGGTGAAATTTCCTATTTGGACGTAGTATTTCTTAATCACCATGACTCTAATTTTTCTATCTCCCTCAAGCAGGGTTCTTGTTTCTATAAGTCGGGTATTTTAATCTTCCCATTAAGGAAAACATCCGTACAGAAAATAATTAGATCCCGTTAATTTTACCATAACTAGGCAGACAAACAATAAAATTTGAAATGATCAATATAACAAGTTTACTATGGATAGATAGGTAAAAAAATAACTGGAATTAGTTTTGTGGTATATGATATACCTTTCAAAAATAAGTTCTTAAAAATAGTATGAATAAATTAAATTAATAAAACATAGTGTGAAATTTTATAAAATTATTTATTCCGAATTTTTTAGCGAAATGCAATTTAGGCCATTATTTTTTAAGGTATATAAAATGTTTTAAAGTAATTTGTTTAAATTAAAAACTTTTCAAAGGCCATGTAAACTTGTTTCTTTCCTTCCTTTTTTCTTTCAGGAATCTTTATAAGACAGGTATCAAAAGGTATAAATGCAAAAGGGGTTTAAAAATATTTACAAGTTAATCACCCAAAATTTCGCTTAAAATTTAAGGGTTTATGTTTGTCGGTACCTCAAAAGGTATGGTAATGAATTTAGAAACATGTGTGAATTCCTGTCCTATAATATCATGAGAATGGCAGAACTCACCGGCTTCCTAATATTAAATTACTGTTAGTTAAAAGTTACTTCATTGAATATAATTAAAAATTGTTCATGTAATGTCTATAAAAGTAATTTCAAAGAATCAAAAAACTGACAACTTAATTATCAACGGGTATTCGACAAGCCCACCAATATCCTTATAATAGTCCAAAAATTACATGTCTCAGCTGGATTTTCATAAAAAAGGTAACTTTAAATATCATCATCTTTTTTTCTATACCATTGATTCCGGTATTAGCACCGTAATTTTAAATATCATTTTCCCTATTTCATCTTTAAAACTGAATTAGAATTATTTCAAGTGATAGAAAAATAAAAACGAAATTCCTAACATGCTTTAATTAGATGAATTCCAGAACCTTATATTCAAGAGCTCATCTTCATAACGGCAAGTCTTAATAAAATCTAGCGCAGAAGAATTGACAAGAATAGAATTAACACCATTGTAATGGAATCTTTCACTGGGTTAGCCTTAAGAATTTAAGTTTAGATAATAAGTAGATTTCTGCTTCTTAAACATATTTGAAAGAATCATTTCATATCTTAGCAACAGAGCAGAAAATCTCAACTTTACTTATGTTGCGCAATTCATCTTGATTGGTTATATCGAGTAAGTAAGCTTGACTTATAATTGGCATGTAACATATCTAACACCAAATTTAGTGCAATGTGAATATAATTTTGTTAATAGGGTCATTAGAAGGCACAGATTGATAGACTCCTTTGTTGTTAGTCGGGCCTCCTGAAACAAAGGGTCTGGATTTAAATTGAAAGAAAAAGGGTAATTTCTTAATAATATCAGAAGTGTATTTATTTCGCGATCAAAGCTATCCATTTAAAACATTTTTTTTTTCAATACCCCAGGCCTTTAGGGGATATGGGAGTTGGAATTCCAAGAGGTATTATTTGTTTATACTAAGGTAGGCAGCTGGTTTAATCATGCTATTTAAGATCTTTAACTGTGTAGTGGCCATTTAAGTTATGTGACGTGAAACTCATAAGTAAGACAAATGAAATACTTAGAGGGGTAGCTTCAGTAGCAGGGAGTGCTTGTATGGGTTTCTTCCAGTATTTTCTTTTTCAATAACCAAAAAAAAAAAAAAATACATAAAATCAAAAGACCATTAGACTCAAATAAATTAATGAATGTGAAAACCGAATGGATGATTATAATAAAATTGCTAGGATTCTAGGTAGCCCGAAAAAATCTTGGAGGTGGTAATAGAAAAAAAATTAGTGTAATATAATTTTAACTAGAGTTAGGATTTAAGTATGTTACAATAACTATTGAATGAGTTAACGTGATTTATTAGTGTTGAGAACACGATAGACCCGTCATGTTGGATAAAAATTCCAATACTTCAGATAATTTTTATGAAAACCGAAAAGAGCTTATGAAAATTTAAAAGAAATATTAAAAAAATAATTTCCTTATCTTAATCCCTTCTTAAACATATCTCCATCCCCAAGGAGTGAATTTTGTATTTTTTTATGCGATGTGGTTGATTAACTTATCGTAAAGATAGCTTGGTGGCCAAGTTTGAACGAATCAGCCATCAAGATATAAAGACCATGAGAGCTATTTCATTATTGCGTTTCGCTAAATAACAACATAAAAAAGAATTGTGGTTTTTGAAACTTCCAATATACGTGGAACAGAGATTCCCATAAAAGAAATTGACATTAAATTTACGTCGCATGCTTTAGAATAAATTAAACAAAATATACAAAAAAAAACAAATAAGAAAGTTAAGAAAGAAATAAATTACACTTTTTTTCCCATTTGACCTTGTCATATTTAAGCCTGATTCTCCTTCTGGAGTTCATCAACAATAATAGACTTTATTAACTCCAAATCAGGCTTTTCAGCAAAGAGGTTCTTCTTTTCTCTGCCAGGAAGCTCCTTGAACTCCTGAGGAAGAACATCGTTCTCAAAGCTGTAACCTTCTTGACCCTTGAGGGCCAAGTCAACAGCATCAGCAAACTTAGCAGGGTGGGCAGTAGACAGAGCAACGTGGTGGTGGTCAGCGGATTCAGACTTCTCAATGGTTTTAAGAGCACCAAAAACAGCAACTGAAGTGTGGGGGTCCAAAATGTACTTGGGGGAGATCTCAGTGTAGACCTTCTTGATGGTGGCAGTAGTTTCCTCGTCAGAAGCACGCTCACTAGAAAATTGAAGGCGAGCAGTGGCAAGAACCTTATCGGAAACGCTGAACTTACCAGTAGCCTTAAGATCGGCCATCCACTGGTTAACAAGCTGGCCAGCCTCCTCGTTAGAATCGGTTGTAGTGCGGGCAGCGTACCAAAGGTAGCGCTCAAAGTTAGAGGAAACAAGAATGTCCATAGCAGGAGAAAGAGTTGCATGGACAACGGGGCCAGCCTCGACAGAGGCGCTCTTGGAGTAAACACCAGACTGAAGGAATCTATGAAGGATATCATTGCTGTTGGTGGCGACGGTAAGCTTGTTAATAGGGAGACCCATTTGCTTAGCATAGAAGCCAGCAAGAATGTCGCCAAAGTTACCAGTGGGGACGATGTAGTTGATCTTCTCGGCAAGAGCCTGGGCACCGCCCTCGATTTGTCGGGCAAGAGTGAAGAAAGAGTGGAAGTAGTATGTGATCTGAGCAAGGATGCGAGCCCAGTTGATGGAGTTGACGGCACCGACATGGTACTTATCGTTGAAAGCTTTGTCACCAAAAACCTGCTTAACAAGGTCCTGGCAGTCATCAAAGGTACCCTTGACGGAGATGGTGTGGATGTTGGGATCGAGAACAGAAGTCATCTGGGCTTCTTGGATGGGAGAAACTCTACCGGTGGGGAAAAGAATAAAAACGGAAACATTCTTCTTATTGCGAAGACCGTAAATGGCGGCAGAACCAGTATCACCAGAGGTGGCACCGACAACGGTGACGGTTTCTCTAGTAGGATCATTGGGAGCCTTGCCCTCATTTCTTCTGGTAAGGAAAAAATCAAAGAGGTTACCAACAAATTGCAGAGCAACATCCTTGAAGGCATAGGTGGGGCCGTGGAAAAGCTCAAGCAGATGAAGGTTAATATCCTTGTTCAGGGTGGTGGTGGGGGTAATATCCTTAGAGCGGAAGGTACTGTAGGACTTCTCAATGATCTCCTTAAGGTTCTCAGCTGGAATCTCCTGGCGAGAAATGTAAAGCGAGAGGATCTCAAAGGCAAGCTCCTGGAAGCTCAGATTAGCCCACTTAGTGAGGAAGTCTTCAGGAAGAGTGGGGATAGCAGTTGGAATGTAAAGACCTCCATCAGGAGCAAGACCAGTCATGATGGCCTCCTCAAAGGAGATCGGGTTGCTGGATGATCTGGTAGAAAAGTACTGTTGACTAGCGACGACCATTGTTAAATACTGGGCAATGTAGATTTTCAAAAGTTGACAGGTTGTTGGTGAAAGGAAATGTGAACTCTGTGGAAAAATTTTTGTGTTTTTGTTAATTTTTTTATCCAATAAAGAGTCATACACACCCACGCACCAAGCTAAGTACCAGTGGTAACCTTATTTTGTAACTTGAAAAATACAAAAAAATCCTTGTATATATTTTTAATTATACAGAAAAAAAAGATTATTACTACAAAAAAGACAGCATTCCAAATTATCATCATTAGTATTATCGTTTCGTATTCAGAAACATGTGTATTGTCTGGTTCAGCACGTCATCAGTATAGAAATCCGATCTTCTGACCTCTTCTTCGTTGAAACCTTTGTCGCTCATAATCAAACGCAAATCACTCGCCTGTGATTCCAGCCACTGAGAGACAGTGTCAACAGGATTCTTCGCCATTGAATCCATAAATTGGTACTTGAGTCGGTTAGCATTCATTGCCTGAATCGTTTGTGCAATCTGGTCATCCAGTGTCTGGATCTCGGCCTGGTGTTCGTTCCAGTTGCCTAAAAGCTCGGCCATTTCTTCCTTCATGGGATGATCCTTCTCTATTTCAACGTCGAAAACGAAATCTCCTATGTTGTTTTCCTTGTCAACTTGAACTGTATAATCAATGATGACGGGGGCCCGCGGTAGTAGGAAGGGTTGAATAAGTGCAGGGAGCTGAGCAAAGATAAAGCTATCACATCCAAAAAGCTGTCTGAGAGCTGCATCGCACTTAATTGTTCTCTTGTGCTCAATGTCCTGAAGTTTGTTGAACTTGATGTACTGCCAGAGCGCAAAAACAACTCCAGCTTTTGTCTCTTCGTCTATCGCAATGATTCGCGCCAATGGCGGTGACAGCATAAATTTATCTGGGTACTCCTTAACCTGGAAAAGAATTTTGGCCTTAACAGGACGATCACCATTTCGTCTAATATCCAAAACATCAAACCCCAATTTGTTTTGCTGCTGCTGTGCCACTGCAGCCTGTTTTTCAAGCGGGTCTGTTGTCTCATGCCATTCAGCTATGGTTCTCTCGGATGGGTCGCTGAGATTCTCAAATTCGACAATTATGCTGGTAAAATATGATGAAAAAAGACGACGTTTTGAAGACTCCAATGACTCTTTTTCTTCAAGAAGACGACCTTCAATTCTAAGATTAAAAGATGGTGACGTACTGCTCCCGTCGAAAACAAAGGTATTGCTACCATCATCTAAGCCAGCAGCCATCACTTGCCATGGCTGGTCTTTCACAGAATTGGAAATAAATATTCGCATTGTCTCATGTGTTCTCATATTTCTGGACATTAAATCTTGAAGGTCCAGCTTCTTGCGATATAGCGTCGCGTCAATCTTTCGCTCAACTTCCTGTAGCTTATGATACATCTGGGCTTCAGGCAAAAGCTCATCAAATAGTAGCGACAGGTTTTTGTCGGTAGGTTTAGTATACAGCGTAGGCTGATCGCCAGGTTGGGACTGCTGTTGTGCGCCAGGAGGCTGCGGTGGGATATTGTACTGTTGCTGTTGCTGTTGCTGTTGCTGCTTTAACAGCTGTTGCTGATGCACTGCAGCTTGTTGCTGTTGTTGAAGTAATTGTTGTTGCTGGGCCGCGGCGGCGGCAGCAGCCTGCTGTTGCTGAATTGCCTGGGCGGTGCTTCCACGGGGTCTTCCCCTTGTTCCTCTACCTGTCATACTGTAAGAGTTTTACTTTATCTTATGAGGAGTTGATTTAAAATTTACTATTATTCTTGGTATTTTTATTTATTAAAATATTTTTTTTAAAAAAAAAGACGCGTCGAAGATATATATTAAGGGTTTCTAGGGGGAAGTGCGAGATGGCGATGTGTGTGAAATAAAAAAATGAAAAAATAACAAAAAAACAGCATTTGTTACAAATTTATGTAACTAGCATGTTTCACATGTAACAAATGTTGTAATTGTAACGATGATTTTCAAGTCAATAAATTTCCCTTTTTGCTATAAAAATACACTTGAAAAAAAAAAATTCCTGATACAGATAAAGTCTAATAAATAAGAACTAAATAAAAAGCCCTAAACACCCGATCGAAAGATCTGCTTGCGCTGATGTCGAAATTGGATTGTTTCTCGCCGCTCGAGCATTAGCAGAGCGCGGTCCAGCGCGTTTTGCTGGTATCTACCCGATTGTACAAACTCATTAAGCAACCGTTGGTAAGATGTGCTCCACCCAATTGGTAACCGTCGCTTAAGCTCTTCTTCAATTTTATTAACCTCATGAACAAGCTCTTGTCTAGTTCCGGCTCCCGACTCCACAGCTGCCATTGTCGAGCACTGGAACAGCCGCATAGCTTCCTGGACATGCTCAGCAGTCACAACAGGTGAAAGCCGCAGCTTGGCCAAAGATTCGGAAATACGAATAATAGCTTCTAACTGTCTAATGGTAATTGGAATAGAGGATCGCTCATTTGAATCCTGTTCTTGTTGTTGAACAATCTGTCGAATTTCAACAAACTCACTGGAAAGTGCCTGTGCCGCCTCTGGAGAAAGCCGTGGAGCACACTTGGACTTGCAGTAAGCTGTATATCTTTTCATTTTTTCAATAGGAATCTCACCTACTGCTTCTGTTGCTGCTTTATTCATGTGGATATTCATAACGTGATGAGCAATGTCCTTATCCCGTTGTTCATTGTGTTCGTCCTTAATGATAAAAATCATGTCAAATCTTGACAAAATGGTAGTTTGGAAATCAATGTTTTCACCGGGACTTTTCATCTCATCATATCTGCCAAAAATTGGATTCGCCGCAGCCAAAACACTTGTTCGTGAATTAAGAATTGTAGTAATACCTGCCTTGGCAATAGATATAGTTTGTTGTTCCATTGCTTCGTGGATTGCAACTCGATCTTCATCTCTCATTTTATCAAACTCATCAATACACACAACACCACCATCAGCAAGTACCATTGCACCACCCTCAAGATAAAATTCTCGAGAACCAGCATCTCGTTGCACAGAGGCTGTCAAACCAGCTGCAGATGAACCCTTACCAGAAGTGTAAATTGCAATGGGGGAAACTTTTTCCACAAATTTTAAAAGCTGGGATTTAGCTGTACCTGGGTCACCCAAAAGTAGAACATTGATATCGCCACGAAGACGCATTCCATCAGGCAGAATCTTTTTTGAACCACCCATCAATAGGCATGCAATGGCCTTTTTTATGTCATCATTACCATAAATACTAGGAGCAATGCTTCTGGCAAAGATTTCATACAGATCAGGGTTTTTAGAAATATTAATGAACTCCTCTTCTTCTGTTTCAGAAAAAACCATATTTCGCATAAGATCGTGGCCTGCATCCTGCTGAATACCAACAACTCGCAGATAAGGGTGTCTTACTGCTACCGCATTGGGAGTTCCTTTGATTTTGTTTGATTTTGAAAAAATAGAGTAGATGCCAATAACAGTGCATCGAGTACCTGGAGTAACCTGGTTACATAAGTTTCTATCAACTGATAAAAGAATATGTCGTGGCATTTCACCCACAGGAACCATATCTGGGGCCTCTTGTAGTTTTAATGATTGTTGATCAATGAATGAAGAGTGCTCATGGTACACAACGTAGGGATTAGGTGGGCATTTGGGACGTTGGGAAGTATCATTACCAGACAAACAGTGACTAGGCATACTAATTCCAGAAAATCCACTATCCACTTCAATCCGATGTAGATGATTACATCCTCTACAAATAAGCTGTAGAGAAGTGGCTTTTGAAGAAAGAGTGGAAGCGGAGATGACAATACCAGGAATTTTCACCAGCTTTGATATATAAGATGCACTTAACTCTCGAATTGACAGAGGGTTTGAATTAGACTGGAGAATAATTTGGCACACAGGAATGGCAGATATAGCAGCCTGTGGATTAGCATAAGTATCATTAGAAGTATTGTTGAGACCTTCGTTGGCATTTTCTCCATTTTCGGTGGCATTATTCTGGGCTGCAACTAGTGAAGGATAGACAATCTGTTTTGCAACATCACGAATAGCACGTTCAAAAACTGGAAGAATTTCACCAGGTTGTTCCGAAATTCTCTGGCCAATGTCTTCGTTATAAGCAATAATATCCTCCATGTTCACTGTCAAGGAGTAGTTTTTGGAAAGGACATTTTCCCGTAGTTGATCACGATACACATAGCTATTGTTGACCCAAAATTCCAAAATAAAAGAGCGAAAGATAGCCTGAATCTGAGAAAGGTTTGGTTCATTTGACGTTTCTCCTGGGAGAACTGAAGTTGTTGTAACTCTACCCCGGTCGTAGGACATGTTTGTATGTTTTGGGACTTATGATTTTCAATATGGTCGAAATGGCAAAAAGAACGAGGGTAAACAAAAACAAAAACAAAAAGTACACCACCCATTTTCAAATGTAAACAACGCGTCGCGTAAAACCATTTGAAAATAAAAATAAAAATATTACGCGTAGAGTCACGTTACATGTCTTATGTAAGAAATTATTGACTTTAAGTTTTCTAGAACCTCCCATGGCTATTGTAGTTAGAATTTCCAGGTCATTCTTCGCAACTGATTTAAAAACCGCCCCTCCCCACCCTTGAAAATTAATCAATACAAAAAATTTTGACCCAAAATTTATTGCCATTACAGCTAAATTTTTACACTCACAATAAATCACAATGTCTGACGCTGATTCGGTATGTTATTGCAAACTTGGTGCATTTTGATTATTCTAATTACTAACTTATCATAGCTAAAAGCTCAAGGAAATGCTGCCTTTGCCAAAAAGGACTTTCCAGCTGCCATTGAGTTCTTCACAAAGGCAATTGAAGTTGCCCCTGAATCTACCGCACATGTTCTTTATTCAAACAGATCTGGCTCTTACGCTTCTTTAAAGGACTATGAAAAAGCTCTTACTGATGCTGAGACCTGCGTCAAGCTCAACCCTAGCTGGGCCAAGGGTTGGAATAGAAAGGGTGCTGCTTTATTTGGCCTGGGAGACCTTGTTGGCGCACACGATGCCTACGAAACTGCCCTGGAAAAGGATCCCAGTAACGCCCAAGCTTCTAGCGGTCTTAATGCTGTCAAGGAGGCTATCAATCGTGAGGCTGCTGCCGACGGCCAGAATCCCGATGTTGAAATGGCTAGCATGTTTTCTGATCCTAGAACGATTGAAAAGCTTAAAACCAATCCTAAGACTGCTGAGGCTATGAAAGATCCTGCCTTTGTTGCCAGACTTCAAGAGGTTGCTAAAAATCCAATGGCTGCCTTCCAGACCTCTTCTCCCGACCCCAGACTTATGCAGGCCGTTGCTGTGGCTTTGGGAATTGATGCTGATATTAATATTCCTAATGATCCTGGTGCCTCGGCTCCCGCTACAGAAACGCCCGCCGCCCCTAAAGAGGAGCCCAAGCCTGAGCCTAAAGTTGAAGAAAAGGAAGAGGAGGTTGACCCCGAGGAGGCTGCAAAGAAGGAAGCTAAGGCAAAGGCTGACGAAGCAAAGGCCTCTGGTAATACTGCATACAAGGCTAGAAAGTTTGATGAAGCTATTAGCTTTTACAACCAGGCCTGGGATCTTAACAAGGATATCACATACCTCAACAACCGTGCGGCTGCTGAATTCGAGAAGGGTGATTATGCGACTGCCATTGCCACCTGCCAAGAAGCTGTTGAGCATGGCCGTGAAGTTTTTGCTGACTACAAGCTTATCGCTAAGGCCTTTGCTCGCGCAGCTAATGCCTACCACAGGTCTGGAGATCTCAACAATGCAATTTTGTACTACAACAAGGCATTGACCGAGCATAGAACTCCAGATGTTCTTGCCAAGTTGAGAGCCACTGAGAAGGAGCTTAAGAACAAAGAAGCCCAAGAATACATCAACCCCGAACTTGCTGAAAAGGCCAGAGAAGATGGAAATGCTAAGTTTAAAGAAGCCAACTGGCCCGAGGCTGTCAAGCTTTATTCCGAGGCAATCAAAAGAGCACCTGAGGATCCTCGTGGATATGCAAATCGTGCTGCTGCTTACCTCAAGCTCATGTCGTTCCCTGAAGTGGTCAAGGACTGTGATACCGCCATTTCCAAGGATGAGAAATTCTTCAAGGCCTACAGCAGAAAGGCTACTGCGCAGCTGGCTATGCGTGATTATGCCAAGTGCATTGAGACCCTTGACGCTGCTCGACTTATTGATACCGATAATAAGCACTCTGGCGAGATTGATGATATTTACAACAAGGCAGTTTCTGCCCGGTTTGCTGCAACCGAGGGTGAAACAAATGAGCAAACTTTGGAGCGAGTTAGTAAGGATCCTGAAATTGCTAGCATTCTCCAAGACCCTGTTATGAACTCCATCTTGCAGCAGGCACAAAGTAACCCTGCCGCTCTGCGTGATCACATGCAAAACCCAGAAGTCCGTCGGAAAATCAATTTGCTAATTGCTGCAGGTGTTATCAAGACTCGATAAATGTCATGGTGTATTCAGAATAATATAAAAAATAATGTAGGATTTACAAACAAAATGAAGTATTTGATTTTAATTTGCAGCCATGTAATAGAATCCTGGCGAAATAAAAGGAAAGTGTATTTGTGCAGATCGAGGAGGCAATTTGTTTTAATTTGTGTTTGGTTGTTGCGTGACTTTAAATTTTGTGTTTATGAAAAGTTTATGGTCAAATTCTGTTTTTGGAACGTGGCAGATTACAAACACAAATGCCTGGAAAACTAAATTTGAGCAAATTTCCAAAAACTTTTGTGTCACAGATAGTGAATATTTGTGTTTGTTTTTCATAATTAACACAAATTTTGTGTCTAATGGTAAAAATAAGAAAAATACAATTTTCCCACTTTTATTCTTTCTTCCCCCTTTTTTTTCCAGCTCATCTAAACGTCGGTTTAACAAACCAATCTCAGTTCCTACAGGCATTGATACTTACCAGCAGAAGGCCAAACCCCTTTCAATTTTTCTTATTGTTATTTTTATCATCCTCTAATAGAATACTTTATTTAACTATGGCCGATGCACATGAAGCTGATCTTGAGTCCATCATTGATAGACTCTTAGAAGTTCGAGGTTCACGACCTGGAAAGCAGGTTGACCTGCTTGAACACGAAATTCAATACCTATGCACAAAAGCCAGAGAGATTTTCATCCAGCAACCTATATTACTTGAGCTTGAGGCACCTATAAAGGTATGTAAATTCGATAATATTTATTAGATATATATATTGACGATATTAGATTTGTGGCGATATTCATGGTCAATATTATGACTTGCTCCGCCTTTTTGAGTATGGCGGCTTCCCTCCAGAGGCAAATTATTTGTTTCTTGGTGACTACGTCGATAGAGGAAAACAATCTTTAGAAACTATCTGCCTTTTATTGGCTTACAAAATCAAATACCCTGAAAATTTCTTCATTCTTAGAGGCAACCATGAATGTGCCTCTATCAACCGTATTTACGGTTTTTACGATGAATGTGAGTATACAGTTGGGAGAAAAAAAAAGCGTTTGAATCTTTTTTAGAAAACATTACTAACTTTTTTTCTTTAGGCAAACGCAGATATAATATTAAACTGTGGAAGACCTTCACTGACTGCTTCAACTGTCTCCCTATTGCAGCCATTATAGATGAGAAGATCTTCACTATGCATGGTGGTCTGTCTCCCGACTTAAATTCTATGGAACAAATTCGTCGCGTTATGCGACCAACTGATATCCCTGATATTGGTCTTCTGTGTGACCTGCTGTGGTCTGACCCTGATAAAGATATTGTTGGATGGAGTGAAAATGATCGTGGTGTCTCGTTCACTTTTGGGCCAGATGTGGTGTCACGATTCTTGCAAAAGCATGATATGGATCTGATTTGCCGTGCACATCAGGTTGTCGAAGATGGTTACGAATTCTTTTCTAAACGTCAACTTGTAACTCTTTTCTCAGCTCCTAACTACTGTGGTGAGTTTGATAATGCTGGTGCCATGATGAGTGTCGACGAGAGTCTTCTGTGTTCGTTCCAGATTCTTAAGCCTGCTGAGAAGAAACAAAAGTATGTCTATGGTAACGCACGTCCTGTCACTCCATCAAAAAAAAATAAAAAGACTGGAAAATAAACCCAGATTGGTGCGTTAGCAGATGCATGACTTAGTTAATTATACATTTTTTTTCTTATTCCCCACGGTTAATTTTCTTCTTTTTTTGTTGTATTATTCTATGTAGTTGAAATGGTTTTATTTTTTTTTTTTTTACAAATCGGTTGCCCCTTAAATTATTCCATGAGATTAGTGATAATTTCTAACAAATCGCTAATAATTGAACTTAGTGTTTTAGCAGGTTCAGAATTCATAATCGATAAAACATCGTTGCGGATTTGTGTGAGTGTGGGAGCGACAAGTTCTTTGCTATCTGTCCATTGTGCGCGCGCGACTTCTGCATTCTCACCATTGTTAGGAATATCGTAGTCTTCACCATCATTCTTATCAGCATATCCCGAATCGCTATTGATATTGCTCAATGATACCAGACTGTTAACCACTGAGAGTAAAGCAACAGCCCATTTAATGCGTTCAGTGAGTGACTGACGTTGATCTTCCACTGAAGTATCCGGTGATGGAGCATTGAGAGCAGGACTCACAAGACAGGCAACATATCCAAGAATTAGGAAAAAGCGCGGGCCAAATGTGCGGTGTGCCCACTTCATAAGCTCAGGTAAAGTGACAGATAAGGGCTCGGTCCACATATCTGCACTTATAATGAACGGAGTATCAGCATTGGAGTTTTTGCTATCATTGTCTTCTAAAAGTTTCTGCTCAATTATAGCAGCATTGTCGTTTCCATGACTTCCTCCAGTGGCTGTGGTAATGTACATAGCACATGACAATAATCTACCTAAGTCAATAGGTCTATTAGCAGTTTTATTGGTCCCGTTAGTTTCCTCTGGTGAGCGGAAATAATGGAAAGCACCCAATGGATCCTGTTGAATAATGCTTCGAATAATTCCCCGCTCGCGTGCTGAAATTTCATCACTTCGAGGTGGATCAATTATAAGGTATTTTGATTGAGTAGAAGGGGCCGGTGGCAAAGATTCTTGAAGAGTATCTCCAACAATTGGAAGTTCGGGAAATGGAGTATCAATTTCACATTGAGGATAAGGGAGCTGTTGAGAAGATGTTGCAGCTACAGAAGGTGATGCCGTCACAAAAGATGTTGCTGTCACAGAAGGTACTTGCTTTTGTGGAGTGAATGATGGTTGATTCAAAGGCGGAGAAACAAGAGACCGAAATGGTTCTGATGAAAGTGATTCAGTTTGAGATAGTGATGGAGGTAACTGTGATTGAGGCTTCTGTTGCTGCTGTGTGAAAGATGGTTGACGATAGCTAGTGAGATTTGATGATATTGATCCTGGGTATGCGCCGACAGATCCCCAAATTTGGGAAGAATAACCATTACTTTGGCCTAAGGTAGTACCACCAATTGACAACCGTGAAATACCTTTCTGTAATGGTACTGGTGAAGTTATTGACGAAGAAATCGGTGGTGACACAAATCCGCTTCGAAGGTCCTGGTATAAGGCATTGTGCGGCGTTGGTTGCTGCATTTGTGTGGGTTTCTGTACAGTATCGAATGTGGTGTTTGGTTTTTTGGGGAGTGTATGAGACATGCCATCAAAGCCAGGAGACGAAAAGGGGCTTGTGAAGGCATTTGAAAATGCAATTGAATTAGACTGCGAAGAAAGACCTGGAGGCGGTGGGATAAATGAAGCCTGTTTCTCGGGGCCTAGTTCAGTTCGCGGTTCAGAGCTAGAAGCTTCTTCTAAAGAATTGATAAGATCAGGCGGAATATGCTGGCCATTTGGCTCTTCAGAGTCACTTTCTTCTGTTATCTCTTTTTTGTCTTCTTTATCTTTTTCGATGAACTTTTCATTTAAGGGTTCTGAAAGTTCTTTTGGAGGTGTCGGTTTGTTGGTCGATTCTTTGCCCAACCGCTGAGCAACGATTTCCGTAAAAACTTCTAAAAAGTCACTTTTTGAAAAAAAGTCTTTTAAAAATTGTGCATGTTCATCCCCACGCTCATATTGATTGTTTTCAACAAATCGGTCAACACAAGCCAGCAACAGTTGCTCAGATTTTGGTGCAAGATTCTCAGGAGTTACTGAATTTGAAACTTGCTTAAATTCCGACTCCCAATCGCGAATAATAACTGGGGCAATAGCAATACCACGCGAGTGATAAATGTAGAGGTCCACAACATCCTTGTTAATATAGTTCTCTGGTTCCAATGAATGGAATATGGCGCAGTCGAGGACATTTAAATCTCGAGGTAAAACTACTTTAAGTAGGCGAACAGAAACATCTTTGTCTGTTGGAAACTCAAACAGAATTAAGATAATCTTGGATTTGTCATTGGAGACAACCATTGCAACGAGTAATGTCTTGTCAAAATATACTGAAGAAAGAGATGATTCAGAAAGTTCTGACCGCAAGTCAATTGGAAAAAAAGTGAACGTGTTGTGAACAGACATCAGACTAAGGACTGAATTATTCTCATAACCAATTAGAACGTATTCTGAGGGTGAATTGGGGCGAGAGAAAAAATTGATGGAACATCCATTAGGAATGTCTACCGTGGCATTAAGGGTTGATTCTCGATTTCGATCAATACGAATACGTTGGGCTGGAAGTGTCACACGATCATCAAGACTTGGAATACTAACAATATCAAATGCAGGGCCAGTGTAGCTACTACCTGGAGATTCGGAAAAAAAGGCCGCAATAGACTTAAATTTTGTAGAAATGGCAAAACTTTCAATATTGTGGTCTGAGAACTGAAAGCGCAAATACTGTAGTCTACTGAAAGATTCAATTAATGCCCCTCGTTTGCTTGTTTTACCCCGATAGCTGTTTTCGTCATCAGTCATGGAAGCTCCTGTTGCTGCTGCCGCAATAGCCTCTCGGTTGTCGGATATTGTAACGATGTCAATGTTATTTTTCCATGCAAAAGCAACATGAGCATCATTCTTCTTATAAATAGTGAATTTGACTTCACTAGGAACTTCAGTGATTTTTCTAGTCAAGACGGCAGGGAGACCAGAGTCGTCGTGGCGCAATATCCAAAAAGAAAAAATGCCAGTGTCGCGCGAAGCAACTGTAAGAAGAGACCTTGATGGGTCTGAAAACTCTGAAAGTATAAGGTCCGAAATCCGTCCATTAACTTCAGCATCAAAGCTGTAATGTTTACTAGAATGCTGCAAAACAACGCGAATAATGGAAAGCTTGGAAGAAGTGTAAACAATAAGCTCGTCGTTGGCCACAACCAAGTGTGCGTCATACTTGGAAAACTTGGAGACAAGCATAAGGTCGCTATCATCGACACAATATGTCTCAAGCGGTTTCTGCTTGACGTCACACATGGTGATTTTAGAAGAGTTAATGTGATTAAAAAATTGTGTGAACAGTTTTATGCTTGCGGGTCAAGCATGTGTACATGAATTTAAAGGTTGCTGGGGGCCTGTTATTTTTTTTGATGTAAGTGACAAACGCCCATGGTGGTAGAAGAAAATGGAGGTTTGGGTTTGTTACAATGTTCAAGCTCACATGGTTTGTAATGGCTTGGTTGTAACAGGCGGAAAATCCAAAAGAAGAAAAAAAAAATTTTGATCTTGGGAGTTTAATGTTAGTTCAACTGAGTATTAAATATAAAGGATATAAAGCATTTAAATAAAAATGTCTTCAACAGAACCAATAAAGGCTCCTAGAAGGAGGTTTGTGGGTCGCAAAGCTGCTGGGAAGAGTCACGGCTCATCAGAGGCTCCTATAACCGAAACCCCGACAGATATCCTGGACACTGGCGATTTGCTCGTCAAGAAAAATACCCCTAAAAAAACGATCCGGAGGTTTGTTAATCAGATCCCATCCGAGATTCTCAATGATCAAGAGCTAAATACTGCCATTTCTATTTTGCCATCAAATTACAATTTCGAGATCCACAAAAGTGTATGGCATATCCGCAAACACGATGCAAAGAAGGGTATGTGTTTGAAGGAAATGTGTTAATGGCTATACATCTAACGTAATAGTCGCGCTGCAAATGCCTGAGGGTTTATTAATCTACGCACCAATCATTGCCGATATATTAGAGCAGTTTTGCGGAGTCGAGTCTATCATCATGGGTGATGTCACTTATGGTGCGTGCTGCATCGACGACTTCACAGCCAAGGCTCTGGGCTGTGACTTTTTGATTCATTATGCACATTCGTGTCTTGTGCCTGTGGATGTCACAGGGATAAAAGTTCTTTATGTGTTTGTGACCATAGAAATTGACACTGAACATCTTCTCGGCACATTGACACATCACTTCCCCGCGGGATCGCGGCTTACTATGGTTTCTACAATCCAGTTTAATCCCACACTTCATTTTATACAAAAACAACTTGAATCCCAAGGGATCTCAGTGCTTACTCCCCAAATATCGCCATTATCCAAGGGAGAAGTTTTAGGGTGCACATCAGCTCGGCTTAAAAAGCACGACAGTAATAAAGACAACATTGAGGATGACTCATGGGACGCCATTGTGTATCTAGGTGATGGTCGATTTCATCTTGAGTCTGCCATGATCCACAACCCAGAAATTCCAGCATATAAATATGACCCTTATTCACGCAAGTTTACGATAGAGGAGTACGATTTTAAACAGTTAGACGACGTGCGACGTGAAGCTGTGGATACTGCTCGTAAAGGCAGGACAGCAGGACTGATTCTCGGCTCTTTGGGTCGCCAGGGTAATCCTGTAACTCTCAATATGCTATATGAAAAATTAAAAGATCGTGGCTTAGATGTGGTTACAGTTGTTCTTTCGGAAATTTTCCCCGACAAGCTAGCCATGTTTGACGATGTGGACTTTTGGGTGCAGGTCGCATGCCCAAGACTTTCTATTGATTGGGGGTATGCATTTCCTAAGCCGCTTTTGACTCCGTACGAGGCTATGGTTGCGATGGATGCAGATGAAGACTGGAAAAGCCTTGGATATTATCCTATGGATTATTATGGCCGTGATGGCTATGGTCGTGGAAGTGTTCCTTCTAGAACGTAACTAAAACATTAAATATAGAAAAGTGTAATATTATGGGAGTTATATGTGTATTTTGTGTGTAAAAAGTCAAAACAAAAACCTTTTTTTACGATCCATCCAAATCCATCATGGGGGTCACAGTGTAAGTACCATCAAATAAAGCTTGAACAAGTTGCGATTTCCTTCATTCTAACATGCTTTAGTCTTTATCTTGTATCAGCAACTTCGCCAAACACAATCATCGATGTCTGCGATCTCATCGGCAACAAAATTCCTACAAATGTAGCTAAATGGTCTTTTGAGATCAAACTGTTTAGGGAAAATCCACATAGCATGGGCCCAGAAGTGACAGCCTCTAATAACGCTGTCAATCAGCATATTGATGCTCGGTCGGCCCCTCCCAACTTTCTGCACACGCTTATATTTTCTACGAATCCAAAAGAAACCATATGTTTGGTTAAAGGCGTCGGAACTGCGCTGACTGGTCCTTTTGACCAAATGCTTCAAACTAAGCTGCAAAGTTTGTGGCAATTACGGCAGTCTGTTCGAGGTGAAGGAACGGCTTTTGAGCTTGATAATGGTGCTTTCTGGGTCCGGTTAGGCAACATGGCTTTACAAGGAAACTTTCGAGGTCTATTGATTGAAATTGAAGCAGCCAAATCAGAAACTTTTTGGGAGGGCAGCGATGACCCCCCTGGTCCAGATGTGACGAAATCACCGGCTTTCCGCAAAATCAAACCAGTTTTAGACCTTTTAACTGCGCAAGGAAGTCCGTTGCATGGAGCAGGTGGACGTGTAATAGTGGGACCTTCACAGCTAGCAACACGAACCAAACCTTTCACACGAGTTGAAACTGCACGGCAATACGCTGAAGCTTTAGAAAATCGTTGATGACCCGGATCCCCCTTCCCGCTCGGTCCTGTCGTTTGGTTGTAGAGTTGTTTTTATAAAAATAGAAATGTATTATGTTACTCTCAGTGATATATTGCTTACTTGGTGTAACCTGTATTTTCGTAGATTTTATACAAGTATTTTGTGTCTCGGTCTCCCCACAATTTTTTTTTTTTTCTCAGCCAATATTAAGAGAAATAAACTCACTCATTATTTCTAAGTATTAACAAAAATTCCATTCGTTTTCTGTAAATAAAATGATACGCCTACAGAAACTGATTCCACGGGCACCGTTTTCATTGCGGACCCAAACACAGCTGCTTCCAACAGCACGCAGCTTTGCCACATCGTCTTCCCAGATACCTCCGCTCAAAAATGCTCTTGGATCCTCGCAAAGTCCATTTCTTCGAGCACAGGCTGGGTCACCCGTCGCCTGGCAGGAATGGTCGCCAGAGATTTTGAACTTGGCTTCTACGTTCAATCGGCCTGTCTTTTTGGCAATTGGCTACGCTGCATCCCACTGGTGTCGTGTCATGAATCATGAGTCTTTTTCGGACCCCGCCATTGCCGACCTCATCAATGCAAACTTTGTCCCCGTACGTGTTGATCGCGACGAACGCAGAGACGTGGACCTACTATATTCTATGTATTATGAGGCAACAACTGGCCAGACCGGTTGGCCACTTAATGTTTTTTTGGACCCTAACTCCTTGGCTCCATTTTTCGGTGGCATGTACTGGCCCTCCGCCGCATCTGTGGAGCGTTTGGCGAGCACCAATCCTCAAGTAGCAGCGCCTGCTTCTTTTGAGTCCGTACTCTCTGGTGTATCCAGTACATGGGTAAGCTCAAGTGATAAGTGTGTGGAATCTGCCAATTCTATTAAGGAACATCTTCTTGAGCTGTACCGACTTCAAAATGGAGCTGAGAAGACCGATCTTAACCTCTCTGTTTTTGAAAATGTTTGGAATCATTTTGACGGTAGTTTCGACACAAATTATGGAGGATTTTCCCAAGCTCCTAAATTCCTTTGTCCCCATAATCTCTCTTTTATGCTCAAGTACTCGGATTTGTTGACTCCTCCGCCTGAAGTTAGGGCTCAGCAGCCAGAATGGAAGCACACACATGACCTGGATGCAAAAGGTATGGCCAGTTTCACTCTAGAGTCTATTGGCAAGAGCGCCACCAAGGACCAAATTGGGCAAGGATTTCATCACTATTCAGTGACAGATGACTGGAGTCTCCCCCACTTTGAGAAGCTGCTTATTGACCAAGCTCTTTTGCTGTCGGCTTACATGTACGCTTATCAGGCTGACCCTCAGAAAAATTCCTTCTCATTTGAGTATATCCGCGACCTTGTAAATTACATGTCCACGAGTACTTCAGAAGGTGGGCTTTTGACTTCTGATGGGGGACTCGTAGCATCTATCTTTCCAGACAGCAAGCCCATAGCTGGTGCACACCACAGGGATGCTGACGAGCTAGCGTCGGCAGCTGCTCAGCACAGCTACCCTTTGGTTGAAGGTGCCTATTATGTTTGGCAAGCAGACGACTTTTCACACGCGCTTCCTAAGCGTACTGAGAGCGACCTTGCTGGTGCATACTACAATGTCCGCGAAGGTGGCAATATTAATGAACAGTTTGATGTGCGCCATAAGCTTGCGTACCAAAATACCTTATACCGCAGTATGGACTTTGCAGAGCTAGGGCGATACTTTGGTATGCCAGCTTCCCGTGCAGAACAGCAGATTAAAGAGGCAAGAAAGAAACTGCATAAGTACCGCCAGGAGACCCGAGACCACCCCGAAGTTGACCAGCGTGCATTTGCAGGTTGGAACGGTGCTGCAATCAATTCTCTGGCCCATACTGCTCTGGCCCTGTTGAAAACACCGACCAAAGAAAGTTTGAAGACAGATGAGCTCGTATCTCTCGGCCAAAAAGCTCTAGAGACGGCAGAAACTATTGCCAAATTTGTTTACGACAAGCTTTTTGACGCCGAGAAGGGAACACTTCAAAGATACTATTTGGATGGTAAGGCTAGTACCACGCCAGGAATGAATGACGACTACGCATACATGATCCAGGGTCTTATTAGTCTCTACACTGCAACTTTTAACACTCGCTACCTCGATTTTGCCAAGCGTCTCCAGGATGCACAACTCGTCAATTTTTGGGATGCTGAGCGAGGTGCCTTCTTTTATTCTGATGCAACACTTGCTGCACAGTCCCACCTGTTCTTGCGTTTCAAACAGAGCTTCGATTCTGCCGAGCCTAGCAGTAACGGCGTTTCTGCAGAAAACTTGCTTAAGCTTTCAGGTCTATTGCACGACACATTTTATCGCAGCAAGGTCAGTGAAATTGTGGCATGTTATGCTAAAGACATTTCTGCGCAACCATTTGGGTATTGCTCAATGCTAGGTGCTGTTGCTGCACGTCTGCGAGAAACATCTTCATCTGGTGCTCTGACTAGTGTTATTGTAGTTGGTGGAGAAAATGGATCTGATCAGGACGATTTGGCACTACACAATGTGCGCCAAAAGCTCTATGATATTTTCGCTAAAACAGAAACCCCAGTAGCAGATATTGAGGAAAAGGTAGCTGATGATATATCTAGTGTCTCTCCTGCCGTCCGGGTTTCAAGTATTGTTCCTACACTTACCATTTTGCGTCTACGTTCGAGTGACGTTGAGCGCTATTTTGAACCATATGGAAATGCTCTATATGGTGCTCTTGCAGACAAGTATGGGACCGGACCAGTCCACTATATTGTTTCACGCAATTTTACACTCATGGACCCTGTGTCTTCTCTTGATGAAGTTTCCGAGCTTCTTTTTAAAAGTAAATAATGGACAAAAAAAGCAATTTTGTTCCCACATTAAATAAATACATGTTCAACACGTTAAAAACTATTTTACTACTATTATTACTACTCATTTTCAATTATCAATTTGCTTATTATAAGCTTTTTTCCCTTCATTTTTACCCCTCCTTTTTTTGTTTTTTTTAAATTCTCCAGGTAGACAGCCAGTTGAGATGTCTGTAAGGTTCAAGATCGCCAGTCATACCAAAAGAAATGGGCGCAAAAATTAAAAAGACACCGATAGTTTCAGCATAAAGTACCAGGAAAATCGCTGTCTTGATATAATTGTTGGTAATATAACGCGTTGTCAGCAAGTCAATCAAGAATGACAGCAGCATCAGCGCAAAGTAAAGTGCGGGTAAATAATGGTGCACGTAGGTGACACGAGCCATGACAATAAAAGGGAGGTAGTGGAAAGCCCATCCAAGAGCAGGGATGATACCAGAAACAGCATACTTGTCAAGCTGCTCCCATGTAAAGTCCTTGTAGCCACGCTGCCAGCGTGCCATAAACCATAGGGTAATAAGACCAAAAACAACAACGCCAGCAGTGGATATCCAAGTGTTAATAGGGTGACCGAGTAAAAAGTAACGAACATTAGTAGTACCCCAGCCGCAAAGACGGAGACCAACGTGAAGAAGAGGCCATTCCCAGGCCTTGGAGGTAAGCTCATCTTGTTTATCGGGATCAGGAGTCAAGGCATTGTTAGATGCCATCATAGCAACATTGAGCTGTACAAAGTCACGCAAAAATCTAGTCTTGGGAAGAGTGCGGTTGACAGCGCTGGGAAGGAAGGGGTTTTCATGAGTTTCAACATTCCACCAGGTACGCTTGTCACGTCTAGAAGCGGACTTGTCGCAAGTAACCTCTCCCTGTCTAAAACCCCAAGCAGGAAGACGGGCGCTTTCGGCAGCGAGGTAGCAGTTCATTACCTGGTTTCTAAGACGAATACCAGAAGAAAGAGGATGGACGCGTGATTTGTTTTCAGTTCCCAGGGTCTCAACAATCTCGACAACCCAGTTGTCCTTCTCATCACCAATGGTCATGTTACCGTAACCGGAAACTTCCCACTTGCCCTTGGTCACTGGAGCAGGGACGCTGTGTGTGTGAAGATTGCGGCCAGTACCAGGATGAAGAAGACGAATGATATCACCCTCAGTGACATACTGAACAGGGAGCGCAGAGTTATAAGAAGCATTGAAACGGCCAAACTCTACAAGCCAATCATTGTTCATATCCTTGTGATGATAAGTGGTAACCTGTTGTTGACTGGAGCCTGTGGGATATGTCTGAATGTGCGAGTGCAAAAGACCACCTCCAAGACCTTGATTCTTGAGTGTAATACGAGAGCCGTATGCAACGTCCAAAGGACCGGATTTCATATCAGATCCATTGAGGTTAGCCTGGAAAAGGGAGCTCATGTTGGAATCACCTGGACCAGTACCACTGAGGAGTACAAAATGGATTTTGAAGCAGAGGGCAAAAATCAAAATAGGGACAACAATAAGAGCAGCAATTCGAGAAACCCAGTGTGCAATGTAGGTTTTGATGGACATACGGGTATCAGAAAATTTGATCCAGAGATCAGTAACGGTGTAAACGCCAACCATCGCTGTAGCAAAAAGACCAACCATCTTCACACTGGTAACGCAGCCAAGACTGACACCAGTGAAGAAGAGCCAGAAAAACCAGGGCTTGGAAAATGGTCTGTCCTGGTAGCGATGGAAAGAAGCAAGACCCAGAATCGAAGTTGTAGTAAAACAAGCAAGCATTGAGTCGAGGAGGATGAGCTTACCAAGTGTAATGTATGAGGTTTCGCAAAGCATAGCCAAAGTGAAGAACCAAACAGTAGGAATGGAAAATCTCAAACGCTTTGCAGTAAAGTAAGCAACAGGGACACAGACAACATTGAAGAGGGCATTGAAGATACGCATGGCAGTGTAGTTAACATATTCAGGATACTCAGCACCTGATTCAAAGCCAAAAGAGCCATTGTATCCAGCAATGTAACCGGAGAGACCAACAAGCATCTTACCCAAAGGCGGGTGGACGTCAAAGTAGTACTCATGTTTCAGGTAGTAAGAACCAAATTTGCCAAAGTGAGCTTCGTCCCAGGTAACGGTTTTGGACTTGCCGATATGGTATAAGCGAGTGAAAAGAGCCAACGCAGTGAATATCAGAGGTGCAAGAACTGCCTCGAGTGTGCGCCAGTCTCTAATAAGCGAACCATCTTCTTCAGAAGCCTTCTGGTAATTGCTGGAGATGGCGGAAGGCTTATTTATTTTCTCCTTGATGTCATTTAGTTCATTCTGATCAATTTTTTCAAGAAGCGGTGCAGCCGACGAGTTTGACGAGCCAGCAGCTCTGTTTCTCAGTTCACGAGGTGGAACGCCTGATGCCTTAGCTGATGAAGCCATTGTATGGTTCAGCTGAGAAAAGAGGAGTTTTATGGATGTGGGTGGGGGATGGTAGGGGTGGTGAAGTTGGAGGAAGCGGTAGAAAGCGTGTGGTTGGCAGAAAGGTTGAATTAAGAACAGGTGTAAGGAAAAAAAAAATTAAAGGGAAGGGGGAAAACTGCTGGTGGCTACGTATCTTAATTTTTCAAAACACTCACACAAAAAAACCCACGCACCTTTTAAATTTTGATGACGATTCAAGACAATGCCATGGGAAAAGCCTTAAACTTTACGCCGGCACCTAAGTTATTCTTCATGCTTTCCTCAGAAACCAGGATGCTTGAATCCCTCAAACCAAACAGGTACGATCACCATGCATAGACATTTTTTTAGCTCCTGTTACTACGTAGTTCTTTAAATGCAGGTAACTAACCAACGAGTAAGTAATATTATAAGCTGTAACAAAATAAAAAATAGTGAAGGTTTGACACCTTATAGAAATCATTCTGCATTTTTCTAGTTAATATGATCGTATTTATGTTTTCACTAGTCCATTGAGGCAGATAATTATCAGGACCCTGCCTCTTACGTCTCGGTTCCAGGTACCGTAACCGACGTTTGATTCTTGACTCGGTGTATCCGTCTCTGGATTTTTCAGTTGGCATTCCACCCTAAACCTGGATTCACTGCCCCACACATATGCAGGGACTAATCACGTGCGTTTAATTATTGTAAAAAAATTGCCACGACACCCTCAAAAAAGTTGTACATTTTGAATTTAATTCCCATAAAATTTAAAAATGATTTAAATGACTTTTATTTTTCAATTTATATTAATTTTTATATGTAAATAACTCTCTATTTTTTTATTTATTTATTATCACCAATTCTCCAGGAGCTTATCCAGTTCAAGTAATTAAAGTTCTTGGGATCGCCGTCCATTCCAAAACAAATAGGAGCAAAATAATAGAATATTCCAATAGTTTCGGCATATAGGACAAGATAAATGAAGGCTTTGGCGTATTTGTTTTTAACATAGGTAGTAGTCAAATGATCTACCAAAAAACCAAATACCAAAATCGCAAAGTAAAATGATGGTAAATAATGGTGCACATAAGTGACACGGGCCATGATAACAAAAGGTATATAGTGGAAGACGTATCCAATTGCGGGGATGATGCCTGAAACCGCATATTTTTCAATTTGAGCCATATTAAGATCCTTGTATCCGCGTTGCCAACGGGTCACATACAGGAAGGTGGTAATTCCAAAGATAAAAATTCCGGCAGTCGATGCCCAGGTATTAATAGGATGACTCATGAGGAAAAAGCGTACACGAGTACTTGTCCAAGCACACAAACGAAGTCCTACGTGCAAAATAGGCCACTCCCATGCACGCGATTCAATAGATTTGTACCGATCTGGGTTAGGAACTAAGCCATTGTTTGAAGCCATCATAGCTGAGTAGAGTCTGAAAAAATCAGAGAAAAATTTGGTCTTAGGATACACCCGATTTTCAGCCTTAGGAAGGCGCTCATTAGTGTGATCCTCAATGTTCCACCAAGTATGGGTATCACTTTTTTTTGCCTTCTTGTCGCATGTCACTTCACCTTGAGTGAAACCCCATTTAGGGTACCGGTTGTGACCACCGGCCAGATAACAATTCATTTCTTTGTGGCGCAAACGAAAGACTGTAGTAATGGGGTGCACAAGCGACTTGTTGACATCACCAAGATTATCGACAAACTCAATCACCCAGTTATCTTTTTTATCGCCATGTGTATTGTTTCCGTATGCCGAGACCTCAAGGTGATTGCGGGTAACATGGGCCTTGATGTTATGAGAATGCAGGTTCTTGCTAGTAGAAGGGTGGTTTAAGCGGATAGTGTCGCCGTCCAAAACATATCGGATAGTTTTATTTTTGTTATAAACAGGGTCCCAGCGAGGAAATTCAATTCGCCATTTGTTGTTGTTATCTCTGGCAGAATATGTAGTGATTTGTTGCTGTTTGGAGCCCTTTGGATATTTGCTTTTATGAGAGTGTAAGAGACCAGCACCACGTCCTTGGCATCTAATTGTGACCTCGGATCCATAGGCAACATCCAAGGGACTTGGTTGGATCTTGGTACCGTTAAGGTTGACCTGGAATAGGGAACTCATGTGAGACTCGCCAGTCCCGGACTTGGTCAAAATCATAAAGTGAACCTTAAAAGAAGCTGTAAAAATGAGCAAAGGAATAATAATAAGTGCAAAGATACGGTAGATCCAATGTGCCAAATATGTCTTGATGGGCATTTTAGTGTCGCCCAACTTGATGAAGAGATCAACAACGGTGTAGACGCCAGCAACACCAATCATGAATAAACCAACCATCTTAACACTGAGAACACATCCAAGATTGAAGCCAGTAAAGATAAGCCAAAAAAACCATTGTTTGGAGAATGGCTTGCGTTGGCAGCGGTGGAAAGACATAAGCCCCAGCATTGAAAGAAAAGTAAAGCATACAAGCATTGAGTCGAGCAAAATGAGCTTTCCCAAAGCGACGTAGGAGGTATCGCAAAGAAGAGCAAGTGTGACAAACCACACAGCTGGAAGCGAAAAGCCCATTTTTTTTGCTGTGAAGTAAATTGCGGGGATGCAGACTATGTTGAACATGGCATTAAACTGGCGCATCGCGACATAGTTCATACCTTCAGGATACTTGAGTCCATTTTTGAAGGAAAAGGAACCATTGTAACCAGCTATATAGCCGGACAGACCCACAAGCATTTTTCCGAGAGGTGGGTGGAGATCAAAGTAGAACTCGCGTTTAAGGTAGAAGGAGCCGAATTTTCCAAAGTGGGATTCGTCCCAAGTAACAATATTTGAGTGTCCAATTCTATACAAGCGGGTGAAAAAGGCAAGCCCTGTAAAAAGAATCGGAGCAAAGATGGCCTCAAGAGTGTACCAGTCCTCTTCCCACGACCGGGACTTGAAGAAAGTCTTGACTTTTCCAAGTGCTGTGGGTTCCTTTTTTTTGGATACTATCAGAGTATCGTATTCTTGATTGGAATCATCTTCATTTGTTAGGGTTCCTGCCGAAGAGGATTGTTCTGTATCGGATGCGGGGGGAGTTTGTGGAGGTTCTGTTGCAACAGGGATGGCAGGATGGCCTGCTCGATTCCGTAAACTTTTGGGTTCGATACCTGTGGCCACGGCTGAAGGCATGATATGTGTGTCCAAGACGGAATGTTTGAGAAAGATATGCGAAATTTAAATATTATGAAGAAGAGAGACGAAATAAAAAAAAAGGAAATGGTTTTTATTTTTTAGAAAAAGCAAAACCTCCTTGGTAGAAAAAAAAGGGTGCTAAAAGGATAAAAACCAATAGTAAATGGAGTATGTTTATGAAAGTGATTAATAGTGCACGGCACAAACTGTCTGTGGAAGGTTCAATATTAAGATCTTATTTTGGAGAACCTGATTTCGGTTGATGGAAAAATTATTAGAAGAAATAAGAAGACTCTGTCCAATTTCAGGCGGAAATTTTTTTGCGCAGAGGTCTTATTTTTCTAATTTGATTTTTTTTTTTGATTCTTAGCCAACGTTTTGGACAGGTGGTTGAAAATACCAACTCACCATCAGCGCGTCAAAGAAGGAGTCAGTGGTTCACCGCCTGTCACAATTGTAGTACTAAGAGCTAGTAGTAACCTGTTAGTTACTACCATTTAGCCAAACCGCTGCATGTTGGCTAATTAGCATCCCCCTAACCCTGGAAATATACTAATATACCAGTTTAAATCAAATAGATTAGAAGATAAAGCACAAATCTTAAAGCCCAGAAGCATTGGAGTGGTGATCTGGAAATAACACTAGCTCAAAAAAAAATAGAGTACTTGAAGGGAGATATTTTTTGCATATATCTGTATAAAATATAAACAAAGAGTTTGTTTTTCTGTTTGTTTCTTTTCAGAAAACTGTGTAAGATTTTAAACAAGAGCAAAATTTAAAGGAACAATCAACTGGATCATACTCTAAAACTAGTTTAAAAAAGATAAAACGTTGAACAAAGATTCATTTGATTCCAATTTGAAATCCTCCAATGAATACAGATGATTATGTTGTCATGGGGAGATTTTGTTTGAGGTTTTACTAAATCTCATCAAGGCTGTTTTGACAACCTCACGATTGTCCAAAATATTTGGATTTTTAAAAACATATAATCTTTATTGGATTGGGTTATTTCATCAGTTACTGAAATAAATGTGGTGGTAATAATCTCTCTAAGTCTTAGAATTGTTAGACGGAGATAGTTCAAGGATATAACTGATGATGAGCTGCATAAAAAATAACATTACAAGTGATCATTAGTTAAACAGAAAAGAAGTATGACAGCTAAATGTTTTAGCGTTTGCTAAATTTTCCAGTGCAAGTAATAAAGTTTTCCAGGGACATAGCATTCTCAAAAAAAAATAAAAAAAAGTGAAGCTTTCAAACCTTGGAACAACATCACCCTAATTTACATGATAACCAAGGCCCTGAGGTTACATTTATGTTTACACCCTATTGTTCTTGTTTTCAAAAAAATATATCTTTTCGCGTAGTACAAGTACAAGTTACCCGGTCTAATGACGCCAATTTTATCATAAACCATCGTTTGGCCTAAAAAACCATATCAGCTATATTTGTTACCGATAATCATGTCCTGTGAATTATTAAAAAAAAAGTTCGTAAATGTATTATACATAGGTTTGCGAGAGTTGGTTCTATACAATAGAAACGTATGGCTTGCTATTGATGTTTTCTTGGGGAGTTAATGGTTAAATTTTATAATAACAATGCAGGATTTGCTGGCAGGCTCACTAGTAGCCTGATAGATTAAAAGAAAAAATAACACTCTGAAGAGAGCTATTAGAGATAATTCAAAGACAGGTGCTCCAAAGCCGATAAATATTTTGTTTTTTGCTTAAACGTTTATTCTCGTGTTCAGTGCTTTACTCCAGTCCGTCCAGCTCTTCCAAGCGCCTCAGAACCACCTGCTTGGACGTTTCTTCAATTTCACCAGCCAGAAAAACCTCATCGAGAATGGTGTACACCTTGTAGAAATTAAACACGAGATCCAGCTCGCACACGTTACGAAAGTACGTGTCGAGAACCTCCACAAATAGATGAATGGCTTCGAGATAGTATAGTTCGTTGTCAATCTCATCGACACATACGCAAAAAAAGAGCCCCGCGTACCGCCGGTATATTACTTGTGATTCCTTAAACTCCACAAAATTACTCTGGAATTTCTGGTCCCGTGAGGCGACCAATCGGTGCACATCACCTTTTAGTTTGAGTTTCTCAGAGTCCTAGTAAAATGTTAGAAATAACATTGAGTATTTTGCATCTAACGACATTTGAGTGGTTTTTAAAGGCGTCTCTCAGAACGTAGTAAAAAAAAAGCCGTCACTTACAGAATATGGTGAATACCATTTCGCTAGCCGCGTTTTACCTTGCCGGTTCTGTATTAATATAAACTTGAGGACCATTTTTATATTGGTATATTGATATAAATCTTATAATGAGTTTAAATGAAAAAGACAGCAATACCGAGGGTGTTGTGTGTATATAAAAATGTATGATAGACAATTCACAGAATACTGAAAGTTTCGCAACTCCACACAAAAAAAAAGTTTCTCAGCATACGACTAAAAAATAGCTCCCATAAATGAAATTGAATTTTTTCTTTTCAACCTCGATTTCTTTAACTCAACATTACGCCTACTGCATTGAAATATTTTCTTATTCAAAATAAATCTCGAAAATCTCGTTACTTGGACTCATAAACAATTTTTTATTAGTTTTTAAAGGACATAAAGCACATGTAATAATAAATTCATAATTAAAACGATATACTTTAGAACTGGAGGGCCTGACCCTTCTGCTTCTTGTCACCACCAAGCTCGAAGTGCTTGCATCTCTTCAAAGGAAGCTGAGCCTTGGCCTTGCAGGCAACGCATTCCAGTCTGAGGACGACCTTCTTGGTGGTCTTAGCCTTCTTGTGGAAAACCTGCTTAGTCTGACCACCGTAACCACGCTGCTTACGGTCGTATCTGCGCTTACCCTGAGCGTAAAGGGAGGCCTTGCCAGCCTTGTACTGGGTGACCTTGTGCTGGGTGTGCTTGCGGCACTGCTTGGAAGCGCAGAAGGTTCGTCGGGTCTTAGGAATGTTAACTAGAGGGATATGTTAATAAAATTTTTTTCAACAATAATCAACTTAACAAGAATAACGACGTGATAATGATTAAAACCATTTTAAATGTGATCAAAAATTTCAAATATAAACATTAGATATCATTTCTTTAAGACGTTTTTTTGTTCTTTTCTAAGTTTGTTTCGTTATTCACAAATTAGCAAAAGTAAAATCATTGCGTGGGTATTTGTGGCCAACAATATTCAATAAAGCGAGCTGGGTTCGAGATCGTCATAATCTTCAAAAAGTCATCATCATTATCATCATCGTTATCCTTGCTGATCGTATTACTAGCGGGTGTATTCGCACTTACCCATTTTGACTGGGTTCTATGTCGACTAAGGTTGGCGGTGGTGTCGTAGTAAAAGGGGTGGGAAAAAGGGCACAAGCAACAGCAGCAAGAAAATCGAGAGGGGGGGGGTCCAGGAGGTTTGGAAAACTTTTGCTTTGGTGTGTGTGTGTAATTGTGTAATACACTTACTAATCTCTATTATAAGTAATGACTAATATGTATTATTAAATTTGCTACAAAAGCTTGATTTTATGTAACGACTCATTTATTTGAATTTTTTTTAGTGTGTTATTGAATCTTCCTCTTTGCCAGAGCCGCAAGCTGTTTTTAGTTTTAAAAAAATTCTGTTTGTTACAAGTACTACAGAAAAATTATTGTTACCAAATATATGCGGTCTGAGATATTCACAAAAACAAATATTTTGTGACTGCTTAATTGAAATATTTCTATAAGTGGAAGTATTATTTTAAGTTGACTAATATTAGATAATAATTAGATAAACATTTATTTTTAATCAGCCTTACTTTTGCTTTAGTTGACAGAATTTTGGTTTGAAGTAAATTGTGAATATTGGATAAACGTGTTTCTCAATGAAAAAAAAACAAGAAAACAGCACCTGTTAAATATTGAAATATATGGTTAAAAGAACTAGAGTTACTGTTAAATATTTCTGTAAAAAAACATAAACGTTTAGCTTTTTTATTATTGAATAAAGTTTATACATTATATCATAAGCGTATTCGTTCATTCCCCGAGATTTTGTAGGCAACTTAGTCGAGACAATTTGACGACTTTATTTTGTTAATGAACTTTCTCGTTTGCCGGGATTTCACCACCAACCCCGAGAGACGGCAGCGTTTATATTGCTAAAAATACGTTTGTGGGTTTTCACTATCAGTTATTTTTTAAGAGCGCTATCTTGGTTTGTAGGTTCTCATAGATGTAGTATTTTATTTACTTTGGCGGTGAATGATCGTATCGAAATTCCCCATCTAGACGCAAATCCAATATCTTACACCGGACCCAAACACCCCACGCCACAACGGACTTTGTATGTCTCAATATCTAATCGATGACGAAAAAATGAACTCTTATACGGAGTCTTCCCATTCAAAACCCTAACCTGCAAAATTTGTCCACAATAATTCTACCCCGCACAAAATCCCATCAGACTAATTACTAGAGACCAACTTTTTTTTGATCGTTAAATAGTTTTATTTTATCATCAAAAACCTTTTATAATCCCCTAATCTTGAGGTAATCATTTTTCAAGAATTTCGTTTAATTCGGCAGCGTAGTCATAGCCGAGAACTAATTGTGGCTCAAAACCTTTTGACAAAAAGATTACAAACAGAAGAGATTACAGATAACCGCCATGTGGGTAACGCTCGAGAAATGCGATATCGAGAAAAATGGATTTCTTAAAATAGAAGCTTACATACGTGAGGCTCTAACATGTAAACTACTTGACGCCATGCTGTTGCTATTTTTTTTTTTGGTCGTAAAAGAAAAATGCTGGAGAGAGAGAGAGAGGGCTTGGCTCCAGTATAGGCTTTTAGTCGTTAGCATACAAAATACATTTGAATATCAAAAAATATAAGATTTCACAAATAAAAACTTTTCATTAAAAACAACTAAAAACTAAAAAAATAAAAAAAAAACTCATAAAAAATTTAAGAAAAACTTGAATAAACCTCCATCAATAAACAAAAAGACTCTTAGTTCTTCTTTTCAAGATCGGCAACCTCCTCAGTCAATAGAGCTCCGCTTGAAACTTGAGGCTTGCCAATAATCTCCATAGTTTCTGGTCCTTCGTGACTAAGCTCTTCAGGGTGTTCATTCTGCCATTCTCTAAGCTTGTGAGACTGGAAAGTGATATCCCAGTACATACCACGGACTGTGTTGAAAATTTGGTGCTTACCATCCCAGAGAGGCAAGAAAACAACAATGAAACCGGAACAGAAAATCCAAATGATACCAACAACGACCCAGCCGGTGAAGAACTTTCTGCTGAAGATGTAGTGAGAACCATACATGGGCATGGGCCAAATTACCAAAAAGCAAACGGCCATAACAGAACAAATAATGCGGGCCCATTTTCCGTAGCGTTCGAGCAAAGCAGTTTCTTCAGGGTCAACGTACTCGTAAGTGGCTTCTTCAAACTCCTTGATGACTTCTTCTTCGGTTTCTTCCTCGTGGGAAGGCTGGTCAATTACTCTCTTGATTTTCTTGAGCTCCTCAAAGTCGAAGTTGGAAGGCTTGAAGATGAGGGTAAGAATGGGGATGTAGAGAACAGGAGAAAGAAGGGCAACAACGTTACCAGCAAGCATGGGCATGTCAGCACCGGTGGAATCGACAGTGAGCTCACCGAAAAGGCACTTGGCGGTGACTAACCAGGCGATAAGAGCGCTGATGAAGCCAAGAACGGGGGAAATGGTAGCGGCATAAAAGTTCTGGCCCTTCCACAAAAGAGTGAGAGAGGCGGGGATGACGGCGGAGGAAATGATGACACCCATAAGAAGATAGAGATAGCCCATACTGATTCCAATGTAGTAGAGACCGACAGAGAAACCAGCCATTGAAAAAGCAAAGAAAATGAGGGCAGAGTGGGAGATGAGAATGAGGGTCTTACCGGAAGCCTTGGGGTTGACATAGGACTTGTAAAGATCGTAGGTGGCAATTGAAGAGGTGGAGATCAGCTCACTGCTAAAGGCCGAAGTGACGGCCATAAAGACAAGCAAAAGAGCACAAGCGGCACCGCCCTTACCCATGAGCGCGACGGCAGCATTGGGGAGCACAAGACCGGCAGAAACATCAGCGGAACTCATGCGGTTAGGGTAAGTGGGGAAAATGGGGGAATCTTCAAGAGCCAAGCAAGCGAGACCCATGGTGGTAGCGGTGAGCCAAGGAATGGCGAACCAAGCAATACCACCGAGAACATAACCTGGGAAGGCGGCGGCTGGAGAGGCGGCAATGGCTTTGTTCCAGTAACCGTTATCGAGGAAAACAGTGCCAAAGTTACCGATAATGTTGATGACAAAGAAAATGGCACCAGAATGTGATCGCATGGTGAGGTAAGAGCCGCCTGCATTTCCCTCAACGGGGGTTTCGAGAGCACGCTTAACAAGGGCGTCCCAGACGGCGCCAGGCGAGCCAAGAGCGTCAGAGGTAGCATACGTGGTGAAGGCAAAGATCATGATAATGACAATCAAAATGACGGTGTGGATGTAATCTGAGAGGAAGGTAGATTTGAGACCACCGGCAAGAGTGAAGATGGAAACGGAGAGGGGGATGAGGAAACAGGCAGCAATGGTATTCATTCCGGTGAGATCGCTAATGACGGCGGAACCACCGGTGAGAAGCATGGCAGTGACAAGGATATTGGTGCAGACGGCGAAAAAGAGGTAGACACAGTGGCCAATGGGGCCATAGCGGACCTTGATGACTTCGAGGTAGGTATGGGCGCCGGGAGCCTTTTTCTTGAGCTCAATGGCCAGGGTAGCGAAGAGAATGATTTGGACGGTAGCGCCGGAAGCGTACCAAAAGGGGCCAGAAACGCCGTTTTTGTAGGCCTGACTGGTGGACTGGAGCAAGGTGGCAGCCCAAGTCCAGGATGAGACGACGGCGGAAGCAATAAGACCTTTATTAACTGATCTACCTGCGGTGTTGAATTCTTCAGAGGTGACGATTTCTTTTTGGTATCTGCGAAGAGAGTATGTAAGGCCAATCATGACGATTGCGAAGGCGATACCCAGACCGACCACAATACCGTAGCCGGTTCCTTGGGAAAGAGAAGCTGTCATTTTTTTTAAAAAGAAGATATAGATCAAAAAAAGTTGAAGATTAAATTAAAGTTGAAAAGAATAAGTATATAGTTGAGTTTATGGTATTTAATATTGTTGGTTATATTTGATGATGATAAGAATGAGAAATAATAAAGAAGAGAAGAGAAATAAAAAAAATCAAATCAAGTGAAAATAAAGATTATTTATATATTTATGATTGAAAAATAAAATACCATAGATCATATAAACTTTTCATTTTTCGTTTATAGTTTGTGTTGGTAGTTAATACAATATGACGATAACTTTGAGGCTATCGATTGTGGATCAAGTGTATGGTGATAATGCAATGTCTTGCTTATCAGGCTTTATCGACAAATGAGAGCGACGGGGCTTCAACATTTTTTTTGGCACACCCACAGAAGTTTGAATTTTTCATTTCTTTTTTTTCAGAGTCCGGGTAAGAGATGCTATACTGGATTTATTTGCCCATCGGCAAGAAAATAAATGAGAGAAGTGGCGAATATCCGTTGCGAAGAAGTTCAGTGTATAAATCAGTTGTATTGTGTGGCTGCGATTACTGTGTTGACCTTTTTCTCTCTCCCTCCCTCTGTGCTCCGTCAGTAGGAACAACACGGCATCTTTTGTCTATTTAGGCAATAGGAGAGCGGCCTGGGCGTTAGAGGAAAACAAAAAAAAAAGAGCCAAATTGATGGCCGCTCGCTCCTCGGCCGGCCAGCAGCCATTACAGTTACCGAGCAGAAATGTATTGCTTCGTCGGAGATTCTACAAAAAAAGAACTTTGAGTAAGATTTTAGTGCGGATAATATGAAACGGATAAAGTGAGCTGAAGAGTTTTGAAAAAGGAAACACAGAGTAATAATAAAAAATAAAATAAAAAAGCACCGAGGGCCAACTAAAGTTTATAGAATAATTGAAGATCCCATACGGGCCTTTTTTTTATTCTTTCTCTTTCTTTCTTTAATTATTCGGGCTGATGTAATTTTTTTTATGTTTAAGACAAATGATTGGCTTGCTAGTGATGATAAACCAAGGTCGGTCTTAAAAAAAACCCCATATAGCCATATGGCAGGACGTAAATCATTACAAAATAAAAATTAAATTTCTAACGGTCCTTTTTCTTTTTTTTTCTCCATCCAGACAGGGTTAAACCTTGATAAGAAGTCTTTGAATAAACTACTGGGGTGATTTTAAATGGGATTAACAGACTTTGCAAAGTCATGAGTCGTAGAATAAAGTCATCCACAACGTCCTCAATTTATCTAATATTATCATCTCTAGATTTGGTTTACCCCAGACTCAAATCTGCACGGGTCAGACCTGATAGGGGGAGGTGTTCTTTAAGATTAACTCCAATACTACTACAACTAATGAGTATCACATTACTATGAAGACAGCTTTAATATCAATTGTATCCATTGACAACTAAAGCCACAACTATCACCATTTCCTAAAAACCCCAACTGTAATAAAGATATATCTGGTAAAGAGACAGAGGGAAAAAAAGCTAAAGAAATTATGCGGATTAGTCAGAATGCTCTAATGTATAGTACCGGGAGGTACTGGTGCAAGCCTACTATATTTTTTCCTTTATTTCAACAAACACCTCCCTCCCCCACTTTAAAAGATGTTTGTAAGATTATTATTTATCTTTTAAAAAAAAAATAAAAAAAACGTGATATCAAAAAAAAAAAAAAAATAGCAATGATGATGACAAGTGTTATAATAAATTATTCTGTGTGTGTGTGTGTTTTGACTATTCAACGAGTTAATTTTGGAGAAAGAAAAATATCAATTTGAATGTCTCATTCGCCATTTTATAAACCCCCTTTTACCAGATACGGTTTAGATTACGTCTTAGGTATCCATCCTAAGACTCCTAGTATCTTCAACACTGACATCAAGATACAGGAGCAAGATGAAATAGTTGTGTACTACTAAACTTGGTAAAGGAGAGAGAGGCTATAAAATGTATTGTAGTAGGTTTTGTGGGAGACACAAAGGTGCTTCGAGACTCATACCTCTTAGAGAGCGCTCCGCCCAAGTCAACGCAGCCATAGGCCAGTGTAATAGCAACTTTACTTATATTTTTCCAAAAGAAGAAAGAGACGCTGGAGAGAGTGTGAGAGAGAAATACGCCCCAATAGGAGAAGAGAAAGACAAATTGGTAGGTAATAATAGGAAATAAAACCGGCGTTTTTTGGTCCTCTAGCCCGTGGGCATATATGTAAAAAAAAAATTTTCTTTAGCAAGCAACGCTTTTAATAATTAGTCTGATGGACACAAGAGGTGAGCGAGAAAAAAAAAGAGACTACGTAAAATATTGGAGATGTGTGTCAAGGTACAGACGATAGTCATATTTGGGTGCTTGCATTTCACGGGTTGTAAGGGAGAAATAGAAGAACGGAGAAGAATAAGATAATTAGAAGGCCCTATGGGCAGATCTTGGATGGAATGTACCAAAAAATAAAAGGGTGAGGGTATTCCTTAAAATGGTCTGTTGATGTTATTCAGCAGTGGATTGTTTATGGGATGTTGTGTTGAATGATACTCAAATAGGTTATCTCGTATCGATAAGCGATAAGTCGATAGTAACAACTTGATGTAATAGAAACAATGTTAAACAAACAAAAACAACTTTAAATTCCTGGATTGAGAAAAAAGAATATTCAAGAGCAAAAGAGGGGAAGGGGGGCCCCGGGGGAACGAGAGAGGAGTGAGTGAGAATCCATAAGCTTATTATTATGTCCAGCCCATCGGCCAGAAAAAGTACTCATTTGGTGTACGTATATTTACTTGCGTGAAAAAAAAAAAACGGCAATGAAGAAGATGAAAAAAGAACCACGGGCAACTTTATTCAGCCATCAGCCTTAATTGATCCAAATACCTTTTTTTGCGGGAAAGACAAGCTCAAGTGTGGCGCGCGTAATAATTTTAAACAACGCAACTTTATGTAATATATCTCGTTTGTTTTGATGAAAGACCATTGATGGAGAGAGACTTTCCTCTCATAATGAACCGTAGATATTTAAGGGGAAAAAGGTCCCTCTTGAAAGGTTGTGGAGATGTGATACCGACGGTGGTTGTATGTAGCAGGATTCAGGTGGAAAGCATCAGGTCGATTTTCCACTGCCTTAGCCGTTATTATGGGTGACCGGAGACTCTGGGGGCCGTCGTAGTAGAACCAAATTGGTTAGATTTGTCTGTGTACGGGAGTCAAAAGGACTATTATAAAAAATCTAAATATATCAATGTTTTTGAATTCTTTGGTTTAAAAAGCCCTTGCCAAATAGATGGAACTCGGCTCTGGTACAAAATTTCTATTTTTCATGTACTGGGCATGAAACCTTGTGGTCTATTTGTGTGTTCTACTCAGTGACTTTCTTCAACGGTCACCGTTTGAGTCATCTCTGAGGTACTTGAAAATACTACGGGCTCCTTTTTTCTTAGGACAGCTATTCACGCATCGTATACAAACCGACTTGTGACGAGAACGCTAAGTTTTTTCGGGTTTCTTTTTTGCCAGTTTCTACATCTCTCTTACCATCCACTCTCTCCCCCAAAAAAGACAAAAGCTGGTCTCATCATGTCAGAATCAACTGGCGTCTTGGAATCCGTCAAATTCATCGCTGAAAATGCTAAAGATGTCTTCATCCAAGAAGACAAATGTCGTGCTGCTGCCGCTGAGATCTACAACGCCATGCTAACTAACAAGTACTCCACAAACACCTGGTCGTCCCACGTCCTCAACCCCAAAACGAAAAACACAAGCACCGTCGACTGGATCTTCACCGTCGATACCCTCAACTTCAGCTTCTGGTCCGACGTCGACAAAAAGGACACAGGCAACCCAGCGTCGCAGTCCTTCGCCATAGAATACAAGGGTAACACCTACACCGGCTACTGGAGTCTTTGCGCGGCTATCAACAAGGCTCTCGACAATGGAGTCCCCATCACCAGTCCCGCGTTCTGGGCCTCGGAGTCCTTCACAAAGGATACCCTTTCCCAGGTCTTCAAAAGTGCGTCCAATGAAAACATCTCTCTCCTCGATGAACGCTTCCAAGTTTTAAAAGAAGCAGGCGAGGTCTTGACTCAGGTATGCTAAAACTAATCCTTCCCAGACCCATCCTCACCAACACAATGTAGAAATTCAAAGCCAGCTCGTTTGCCCAAGTTATCCCCCTGGCAAACAAATCCGCAGTTAAACTCGTCAACCTTGTTGCAAGCAACTTCCCCAGCTACAATGACGAGTCCATCTATCTCGGCCGCAAAGGTAAGTCTAACCCTCTCTCATCTCTTCCACCGCCTAACCATCCCTCATCCTAGTCCGGATCTTGAAACGTGCCCAGATCCTAATCTCCGACATCTGGGCCTGTTTTAACGAAACTGGCCCAGGCGAATTCACCGACATTGATTCTATTACTATGTTTGCAGACTACAGAGTCCCCCAGATTCTTCACAGCCTCGGCTGCATCGCCTATTCTTCAGCTCTGACAAAACACATCCAAGACCTCCAGCCACTAGAGCACAACGATCCACGTGAAGTCGAAATCCGCGGACTGAGTATCCAGGCCGTCGAGCTCATTAAAAAGTACATCCATGAACAACACCCAGAAACTAAAATCAACGCAATCTTGATTGATTTCTACCTCTGGGATACTGCAAAGCTCATCCAAAAACAACTCGGCGGCACAGGAGACAACATTTCAATCCACAGAACACGTTCCGTATACTACTAATTATCTTTTGGTGGCGGCCCCACTGGACGAATCATACTCTATATTCAAGTTAGTCTTTCCCCCCTTCTTTTTTTAAAACAATGATAGATATAGATATATAAGTAAACTTACATCCAAGAACCGCGCTTTGGTAACAGCGTGAGGTTCACCAAGCGCTACTGAAAAGTATGTTAAAAGAGGCGGATGGCCCACATAAGACGCTAAGCTGTCTCTTTGAATATTGGCACGCCACTCGCTAAATTCGTCATATATTTAGTTAAACCATACACAAGAGAAAAAAAAATCCATACTTACTGCTTAGCTGTGTCGGGATTACCAACACCAATAAACCGATTTTGTAGTTGCTCGTACTGCTGTTGATCTCTTAATCTATCGGCCTGTCAATCCATGTTAGATGGGTTAAACAGCAGTTATCTTATAATCGACATACCATTGTTTTTTTTTGTTGCTGTGCTCATATATGTATATGGTTCAGATATTAATTTTTTTTTTTGGTGGTTAAGTTTTTTTTTAGAGCATGGCGCGAAATTTTTTTTTTTTAAATTTCCAATCATCACCACCATCAAGCTTTCCCTCCAAAAAAAAAGCATTTTCGAATAATTTTTAAATCAGAAAAAAAAAAAAACAATTGAATGCCTGATCTACAAGGTTTTAAACCACTCAGTATATCAATTTTTTTTCAATATAACATCAGCAGACTCTATTAAATCAACAGACCTGCTATCTCAAACCATTTCACAATGTCGGGGGCAAGCACGTCCCCGCCTCCAGGACCACTGCCTTCATCTTCACGATCAGAGTCCAGCCCTAGTGTCAGCTCAACTACAACACCTTTAGATAACTCCAAAATACAATTCTTAACTGACAAAGAGATTTTCTCATGGGAGTCTTCTGGGCAAGCCAAAGTGTAAGAGCCTCTGTTTTCGACAACCTCTTTATTCTCTCTCCCTTTTTATTATATTTCTAACGATATCTCTTAGTCTTTCTATTGCAACAGCGGCTGCAGAAGACCATGATCTGGCAACAATCATTGCTATAATACATGAAATCATAATCACATGTGCCGCTGAAGTGTTCCCACTACAGTATGCGACCGATTTCATGAAAACCATGCTCAGACTGCCTCTACCAAATATAGATAAACTCTTTCTCCACGCCTTTTCTCTACACGAATTGGTAGAACCACTCAAAAAACTGATACTCTCGCTTGATATTGACAAGTCCTTACTTCTTTTACTTCTCGACCCAAGCACTCTTATTGGTCTGGGCCTCACAAACCAAATGTTTGAGCGCAAAATTGTCCGCACAAACACCACCCTCCTTTACAAGCAAAAACGTTTCAACCTCCTACGGGAGGAATCAGAGGGCTACTCAAAGCTCATTGCTGAAATCTACTTGGCGGCATACTCAAAAAACAATCTCCAAAAAGTCGATAGCACCGCCTCTACAATCGTCTCCCTCATAGGCTACTTCGACCTCGACCCCGTCAAGGCCCTCGACGTCTTCTTGGACATTTCCGCTTCAAATCTCGTCGCACACTCGCCGTTTTTCATTCAGGTTTTGAAAAAGTCACCCTGGTGGCCCTCTATTCCTTCAAAGCCATCCTCTATTGAAGACATTGGGTTTGGCGGAAATAGCATGGCTGCCCAGCTTCTTGGATTCAAACTTTACTCCATATCCTCCTATAGGGAAGTCGCTCCTGAAAACCTTTTGATGCTCATTGCTGTTCTCATAAAAGAGGGATTCTTATCTCTTGGCGCTATATACCCTTACTTGGACCCCCCAGATGAGGTCCTCATCAAGCTCTACGATCAATGGAAATCAGATATAGAAGAACGCGCCTTTATGGCAAACTCATCGGCTCTTGCCATGGCAGCTCCATTAACCGACGACGCTCCTCTCGATAATAAGCCCACAACACAGGCTTCTGAGTCGCATGATCAACCCAAAAAGTCGGATGGCACAACAAAGTACCCTAGTTACCAAAAAACCGGCCTTCTTCACTCGCTTTTGGCAGTCGGATCAATCTACCCTGCCCTATTTATGCTTTCTCGCTACCCCAAAATCGTTGATCCTTATCCAGAGATTGCGGACCTTTTGCTCAAGATTTCCAATTATGCTATCGATCCCCTTTACATTTTGCACGGGAAACCCTTAACACAAGAAAATATAAACATTTCTGTCCCCAAACTGATACCCACTAGCATTCACGACGACTTGACACTCACCACACCTCACCATGGCCAATATAGACGCGGGTTGGTGCCTATTCCTCCCATTACTGATTCCAACCCAGCAAAATTTTTCTACGAACAATGGAACTCGGAGATTGTTGTTGCAACAGACTTGGAAGGCCTCCAGCGAATTTCAGAGGTTTTCATCAGACTCACCGGCCCACTTCTCTCCAGAAACATTGAACTTTTGGTTAAACTCTGTCGAATTGGCATAGCCTTTTGCCGTGATGAAAGAGAAAACACAAGCCCCATTTTGGAATTTTGGATCGATTATGCGCGCAATTACATTCTCCCTACCATTTCTCTCTTGGAACCCAATCCTGGAGCCATCCAGGAAATTTTCAATCTGTTTCGGCTCTTCCCCTTTGAAACAAGATATTCCTTATACGGTGAATGGCAAACTGTTGTTCTCAAAAGTTCTCCTCACTTAAAATTCTCTTCTTCCAAAGCAGAAAAAGACACAAAAAACGTCCTTAAACGACTCTCTAATACCAACGTTCGTGAGATGATGCGCAAACTTGCAAAAGTCTCCTACTCAAACCCTATTTCCTGCTTCAAGGTCTTCATAGGCCAGGTCGAGAGTTATGATAACCTCGCCACTCTTGTGGTTGAGGCTGCTCGTTACTTTACCGACATGGGCTGGGACGTGTTTCCTTTCATTATCATGATCCAAATGACTTCTGGTCGTGGCACCCAGCAAATGGACGGCCTCAATGACCGCAAATGGATTCAATCGCTCGCTAGCTTCACCGCTAAGCTATGTCGCAGATATACCTACATGGACCCCCGGCCGCTTCTTTTATTTTTGCTTCGCAAGCTTCATGACAACGACTTGTCTTTTATCATTGTTTTGCGCGAGCTTATTACTCAGATGGCTGGCATTGCTCAGCTATCCAATCTGACTACCTCTCAGGTCGAGAGCCTGGGTGGTGGGTCTGTGCTTCGTTCCAAGGTCTTTGAAGCTATTGACGACGAGCGTGAACTTGTAGCCAAGGCTGGGCGCCGTCTTGTCGAATCATTTACCAGTTTGAATATTTTTTCGGAAATTTTTATTCTCTTAAATCAAATCCACCAGAGATTCATTCATTTTGTCCCCGAGGACAAGGCCCATGAAAAAGTCTTGGCTTCGCGATACGACGACCTCACTCACATTTTAATTCAGTTCATCGAAATGGCAACTTATTACCTCGACATTAAGGTCTTTAAAGCAAACATGAAGCCTGTCGTTGAACTCTGCATCGACTATGGTGTCGATGTTCCGTATGCATTTGGAATCTGGAGACAGTATCTTGGCGAGGAAATTCGGGGATTTGGGCCTTCTACAGCTGATACCACAGAAACGGGCGATCTTGAACACTGGCATCCCGTTTTACGGTCGCTTATCCAGGACATTCAGAAACTCTACTCTGAAGAAGATTGGAAGTTTCTTAAGCCTGGGTTTTTTGTCACTTTTTGGCAATTATCACTTTACGACATTCAATGTCCTACCGAAAAATATCAACAAGCAGAAGACAAACTTAAAGAAAACATTGCAGCCATGGCGGATCGCATCCGATCTGCTGAAAGCTCAAATAGCAGAGAAATTAACCAAACAGCCAAGCAGTATCGATCTCAGCAAGACCAGCTCTCTCAGCAACTTTCCAAGCTTGTTGAAGAAAGTCAGCGTCATGCTCTTCACTTTGGGAATTCCAAGACTCGATTACGAAAGGAAAAGCAATACTGGTTTAACTACGATAATGATGTTAGTATCACCAACAAGGGGTCTTTGCTACGCCAGTCCATCACCAAACAGGTTCTTGCCAAGTGTATTTTACCTCGTGCATTGACTTCGCCAATGGACGCCATTTTTTGTGCTCGGTTCGTCCAACTTTTGCACTCTATTGGAACATATAACTTTTCATCATTGACATTTTACGATCAGCTATTTTCTGATGGCATTCTCTATGGCACTCTTTTGACATGCACCTCCTACGAAGCCGAAAACCTGGGTCTCTTTTTGTCAGAGCTTTTTGCTAAGCTTATGCAGTGGCGCGAAAACGAAAAGGTTTATGAGGATGATGGCCTGGGCAAGCGGTACGTTGACGACAGAGTGACTTTCTTACCAGGTCTACGTTTTATTGATAACGGAGAGGAGCTTTCTGAAGCATTTCTTTTGGACCATAAGAATTTCAAAACCGCCCTGGAAAAATGGAACAAGCGAACAACCAAATCTATCATGGATTGTCTCAAAAGTGATGTTTATATGCACCGCCGTAATTCCATCACTTTGTTACGCAACATGATTGAAGTGTTTCCGGCCATCACTACTCAGGGCTGGGAAATCACCAACGCTATTGAGAAAATATCTAAAAATGAAGTTCGCGAAGACCTCAAGCTTGTGGCCAATGCGCTCTTGGGGCACCTGATTCGTAGGTCCAAGTCGTGGATTGAGCTGTACGATTTTATGGTAGTCAGCCCTGAAGTTCGCGAACAGCTCGTCAAGCAATCTGCAGCAGCAAAACGTGAACGCGAAAAGAAAAAACGTGCTGCTAACAAGCCATCGTCTTTCTCGTCCAGCAACGGCAGTTCGGCAACTACATCTACAGCAGCAGCAGCCACATCTTCTTTGTCTACTTCTCATGTGCGCCGCGATTCGCGGTCTTCCTTGCCCGCAGCTGTCCGCCGCGAGGAAAAATCTTCCACACCCAGCTCACTCCCCGCTTCTCTGCCAAAAATTCCATCAGGCCCTCGCCGCAACGACGACTCTCGTGGACCACCCGACTCTCGCGGTGGTCCAGCCAATATCATTGCTGATTCGTCCGCTCGTCAGATCCAAGGCCGTGACAGCAGGTACCCGCGTGGGGGACGCCCTACTGAAAATGGTAGAGCATACCATTCTACGATATCCGAGTCTAAGACTAGAGGCAGTGGCGGTGGTAACGTCAATGGTAGTGGAGGAAGCGCTGGTGGTAGTGGAAGCATAAGCAATAGTAAAGCTTATGACGATAAACGGAGTCCATTGCCGTTCGCTAGCCAACCTATCTCTGATCGAAGGGGTGATGACAACCGATCTCGTTCAGGCCGTTCTACTCCTGAAAGTCGTATTACTGATGACGTACGATCATCGGGTAATGGAAGTGGCCTCAAGAAACAAGATTCTGATGAACCGACGCGCTCCAAGAGCAGCTTGAGAAGAGAGACCCTGGTTTCTGAAGAAATCAAGGAGCAGCGGAAGGATGATGGTCGACTGGCCAACCGTCTTAAGGAGGATTCAGGACCTGCCGCACGGTTCAGTAATCGTGCATCGCGCGATTCACCTCGAGATTCTCGTGATGCAACACCTAAAGGCAATGATGATGAACGCAATGCCAGCCGCCGGGAGCGGGAAAGTGAACGTGAACGCCGCAACAAGGAACGTGAGCGGGAACGCGAAAAAGATCAACGCATGCGTGAGCGCGAGCGCGAGCAGCATAACCGCGAGCGTGAACGAGAGCGTGAGCGTGAACACGATATGCGTGAACGGGAGCGTGAACGGGAGCGAGACCGTGATAGAGATCGCAACGGAGGTGGTAGTAGTGGTGGAGGATTTGCAAAACCATTGCCTGTTCGTGGTGGTGGAGGCGGAGGCCCCAAACCTTCGAAGCAAGGTGATCGCGGGAATAACAGTCGCCCTGGAAGCAGCAGCAATAATGGACCAAGTGGATCCAATAACAAGTCAGGTGCTGGTGGTGCTAACCTATCCTCTGGTCCCTCTTCTCAGGAGAGTAAGGGCCGGGGTGGCAGCGGTTTTAGTGGAGGTAGTGGACCTCGGGGATCAGACGTGCGAGGCTCATCTGATGATCGCGGAGGGAGCCAGGAGAAACGGTTTAGCGGAGGAAGTGGAATTCGACGAGGTGGCAGTAATAGCGGTCCTAACTCGGGACCGTCCGACCGCCGCGAGTACGAAAGCGGTGGACGCGGTGGCGGGAACGGGCCGACCAGCTCTTCTTCGTCGCAGAGCCTACCAGCACAAGTTCCATTGGGACCTGACCGCGATCGACGCGGCAACAACGCAGACCACCGACGCGGAGGAAATAATAGCACTGGAGGCAGTGGTGGTAATGCCCGCAAGAGCAGCAGTAACAACGGGCCTGCGCGGGAGCGTGGCGGGCCCAGCGGAGGTGATGGAAATGACGGCAACGGCGGAGGCGGGTTTCATCGCAAGAGCGGTGGCAACAATAACAATAACTCGCGAGACTTTGGGCCCCGCGGTGGCGGGCGTGGTCGCGATGACAATGAGCGTGGGCGTCACGGGCCTCGGGATGACCGAGACGACCGACGCGGTGGTAACGGGCCCGGTGGTGACTCCGGAGGCCACGGCGGCCGCAAACATATGCGGAGCGGTGGAGGCAGCAATGGAGACCGGGAATCTGGCGGCGGCGGTCCCGACAAGCGTCGTCGGATGAAGCGATAATGGGGATGAATTTTTGTATTTAAATATTCAATTTGTATAAAAAAAAACCTATTTTATATTATTATATATAAAAATGTACTAATGGGCAAATCTAAAATTAAGTCTCTTGTTTCCCTTGTCTTTTGTGGTTGCACGGTAATTGTGCTGTTCCTCAGTAGTCATAGCGCCCCAAATCTTCTCACGCGAATGGTTTTTCCAAATATAATAGCCTTTAGTGAAGAGGAGAAGAGTGAGAGACACAAAGGTGATGCCAAATAGCACTCTATTACCCTTGCGATATTTGGGGGAATCATTTTTGCGGTAAATGTTGGACGCGATGATGCCACCTGCCTGGACAAACATGTTATAAACGGCCGCAGAAACCGTGCGCGTGCGGACCGTGTTTGAGTTGCGGGAGCACCAGCCCACCAAAATGGCATGGATGTAGGGGCCGGAAAGCAAAACGGTGAGCAGGGCGTAGGTCCCCCAAACATTGGTAAGAGATTGGGACCAAAAGGCCAGGGTGCCGATACAGGGCAGAATCCAGAGTGGCTGAAGGGTAGCGCTGAGAGAGCGCTCGTTGAAGTATTCGGTGAGGTAAGTTTGAGAAAGAAGGAAAATGATGTGGACGACATGGGCTGGGATGGTGAGCAAGTTTGTGTCAAAGGTGGAAAATCCGAGCTGGCGCAAGGTGAGGGTCATGTAAGCATTGACTGTGGAGGTGGGGATGTAGGCAACAAGGCCAATGAAATAGAGAGGCCAGAGATCAAAGTCGATGAGAGAGTACCAGAGCTGTTTGATGGAAACAGCTTGACGGTTATGCATGTCGCCCTTGGAGGGGTCGTCACGGAGGATTCTGTTGACGATGATTTTTTCCTCGCGCTCGGTGAACCAGCCCTTGGGTCTCCAGGGGGCGCGGGTCTGGACCGGTGAGGCGGGCATTTTGAAAAAGGAGGCGATTCCAATCAACAGGGTGAGCAGGCCCTCGAGCAAAAACAGCCAGCGCCAGCCGCCCCAGCCACGGATTCCTCGCATGCGCAGAATGCCAAAGGCAGCCAGGGAAGAGAAGATTTGGGTGAGGGTGAGCGAGGTCCAGAAGAAAGACAAGCGGACGGGAAGCTCGGTGCCGGTGTAAAAGTATGAGAGCCAGGAAATCGTGTCTGCAATGAAACCGCCTTCAAGAAGCCCGATGATTGCGCGGGTAGCAAAGAAAGAGGCCTTCCCTGAAAGCTGCGACTGGCAGATGGCCACAATGGACCAAAGCGTGATTTGGGCAGGAATCCAGCGATCGGGGCCCAGTTTCTTGGAGACGAGCTGGGAGGGCAGTTCGGCAGCAAGGAAGGTGAGATAGAAGATGGTTTGGCCGGTATTGTAATCGTTGGTGGTGAGCCCAAGATCGTTGAGCATGTTATCAGAGAGAGCTTGTGCAATGTTGCCGCGATCAAGCTGGAGCGCCATGAACATGACGCAGGCCCAGAAACAAGCTTTCCACTCGAGGCGCCGGACAAGCGCCTTCTCCTCGGCGGGCTCCCAGGTGAAGTCCGGGTCGAAGTGGTGGCGGCCCTCGTAGGTCGCCTTTTCGTACACGCCGCGGTAGTAGTCGGCCACCTCGGGGTCCTGGAAGATGTGGGACTTGCCGTAAAACACCCGCAGGCCCTTGTGGTCGGAAGCGTCGCCTTCGCCCAGCTTCTCGACATCGGAGGAGCCGGCTGTGGGCGCATGCTTGAGCACAATGCCGTCCTCGGTGATGACGTTGCCAGACTTGGTCACAATGTCGCCGTCGCGAGGAACGTAGGATCCGTCGGGCCCATAGGCGTCTTCGTCGACGTGCTCCTTGGAGTCGAGGGACTTGGTAGTGAGGATGACGTTATCTTTTTTGGTCATGAGAGAAGGAATAGAATAGCAAGGTTTATAGAGCTGGATGAACAGAATGGATTATTTGAATATATTCTTAAAAAAAAAAAAAAAAAAAGCATCGACGCTGGGTATTTATATTCATTCAACGGGCATTTTACAAATGGTTTATAACAAAAACTTGACATTTTTTCACGGAAAATTGTGAAATCACTAGATATTAGGAAAAGCCAAGAGATACAAAGTCTTAGGGACGACAAGAGTAAGAAAAAAAGAGTTGGCCAAGATTAGAGGCTTTTTTGTCTTATAAGCTTTTGGGGGTGCGTGTGTTTGAAATCCAAGAGATCTGCGTGGGTATTATTCTCCAAAAAAAGTTGAATATCAACTTCTCAAATGGATCTTTAAAGATATGGTCCCTCAACTTTTTTGTCACCATCATAATACCAATGTTTAAATCTATGCTTAAATACCACATCAATACTTGTGTTTTTCTCCGTCGCCACCGCTTCTCCAGATAAAATCATGGGCTTTTGTCATTAGGTTATATCAAAATTTGCCACGTTTTTTCAAGAAAGTTGGGGTGGGTGTGTGTGCGCGGTGATGCCATTTGAGCCTCGAAATTCGCCAGCTTGTTGTAGCCGCACGTCGGAGATCCTTTTTCAAGCCACACACTCAAAATACACTTTACAGCAATTCTCAAGTATGGCCATCACCCGTCGTGGTTGCTGCTCCTCGACATGCGCGTGCCAACACTGTGGCGGTCGGGCTCCGGAGAGGTGACGCTACTGACGAGGGTGCCGAGGACGATGACGATAATGGTGACGCAGCCGGTCTCTCTGCTGATGTTGCTTCTGCTCTTGTGGCCGAGCTCTTGGAAGCTGATAATGATAGTTTTGAAGGTGAAAAGGAGGATTGCGAGTTTAGGCTGGATGATGTCGTCGCCACAGCGGTGATTGTTCCGGTCGTGGTTGCTGTTGTGGTAGCCGCTGCAGAGACGGCCGCGGGCGTCACTGCGCCATACAGAATGCCACCATTGGCAGAGAGCAAACTAGAGCTGCGCGGGAACGCCCCCACACTGTTGCCACTGCCTGCCGAGCTCGACGACCGCGAGCGGCCAGGAATCGCAATCGGTGCAGAAACAGCGTGATTGGTGCTGCTACTAGTGCTGTTGAGATTACGAGCCGATCCAGGGTTTTCAACAGAACTCAGTTTGGGCGACAAGCCAGGCGACCTGGGCGAAGTAACGGCAGCTACAGAGGACACACGATTAGCACCACTGCTCACTACCCGGTTCTCCCGTGCACGGGATGTCGAGCGTTTCCGATCCAGCGTCTTTTTTCGTCCCAGACTCGACGAGCTGTTACTACTACCGGGGGCGCTTCCACCACCCAGATTACTGCCAGTATTTGTTCCTAAAGAACCAGCGGCTGTGGTTGTTGCCGGTCGTCGAGTATTTGACGAGGAACCCTGTGCCAGCCCAGCTGATGCCGTGGGTTTTGCTGCAGTAGCTGATGCCGCAGCAGCCGATGTTGTCGAGGCAGCTGTGGCAGATCCAGACTCACCGTTAGATATTGATGGTGGAGCCTTTGATACCCAGTGTTTCCATCCTTCAAAGTCAATAAGAGCCTGCATACATCCCCACTCAATTGTCTTTTGCCACAACCACTTGAGATTCACCGGCTTGACCAGGTAATCATTACATCCGGCCGCTAGAGCGTCTGTCTTGTCCGAAAGTGCAGACGACGCCGTTAGTGCCACAATAATCACAGGGAATTTAAATATTTTGGTATCAAGTATATCTTCCGGCGCAATCACGCTTGTACTTGTTGTTTCCGCAGCGGCTGTTGCTGCCGAGTGGCCACCACTGCTGCTACTGCTTTCGTTTGTCGTGAAGACACCAATTCGGTTTGCTTGCTCCAGCCGCCGGATCTCTTTTGTTGCTTCAAGACCGCTCAGCTCAGGCATTTGGATATCCATCAACACTAGGTGAAACCCACCTTGTCGCCACTTATCAATAGCCTCACGTCCATTCTTTGCCCAGTCAGACCGAATACGGCGCTGCCGCAGAAACCGCTCCAAAATCCGCATGTTGATCAGATTGTCTTCGACGATAAGAACATTGACTTGGGGAACAACAGTTGTGTATGTGGACAAAAGTTTTGTCGTTAAAGGTGGCAGGTTTTGTTGCTGTTGCTGCTGACCCTTTTGTTGCAAATACAAGTTCATCGACGACCGGGTTTTGGGCAATGGTCCGCCAGAACCACTGTGCCATTTCCCACGAGCCTTGGTCAGACTAGCACTTGAAGGTGTGCGTGAGAGCCCACCAGGTCGGCCGCCGGAAGGACTGAACGACCGCGAGGGGCCGTTGGAACCGGCGGGCCCCTGCGCCTGCGCAGTAGCCACACCGATTGAGTTTCCAACCGCACCTCCCCTCTTGCCGTGATCTCGTCGCGCACCGACCGGTGACGAGGGACCCGAGTTGCCCGAAGAAACCGACGCCATGCGCTGGGCTGCTGTGGTTTGTGCGAGTGACTTGGATCCTCCATGGTCTCCGCCACCAACAGCGCTGCCACGTTTCCCAGGCCCGGCTCCTCCAGATGATTGTGCGGTTCCGGCACCTGTAGATCCTCCCATCTGAGCCTTAAACTTGTTAGGTATCAGAATCACACCACTCTTTTTAGTCCCCGCAGTAGCATTACCACTGCCGCTACTCCCATTTCCACTGCCCGTACCACCTACACTGCCAGTACCTCCTCCACTAATGCTGCCGTGCTTGCCGCCCGTTTTGTTTGCCAACGATGCCACTGGTGTCAGTGTAGAAGAATCGTCAGTATCACCAAACGCCCCTCCCATAAACGACATGCCGCTCGCTGTGCTTGTACTACTTCCAACACTATCTGTTTTTGCGTGTGAGAGAGACGTAGTGTTTCCATTGCTAGGATTGGAAATAGCCGCACTAGGAGCTGATGCTGCTGCTGCATTTGTTATGGACTCGGTACCGCTGTGTATGGACGACCCAAAGTCAGGTGAATCTGGACCACTGCCTAGTGTAGCCTCAACTTCATCTCCAAGACCATTATGAAGAAAGGTATGGTAAGAGCCATGCTCATTTGTTGTCTCCTTTGCCTCGGACTCCTCCGAAGCCTCACCATTACTCTCCAGTTGCATATGCATTTGGGATGGTTGTTGTTGTCCAGGGATTGCAACCCCTCCACTGGTACCAAGAACAGGAGTGGTAGCCACTGCAGCCATGATAGTAGGTGTTCCGGGTGTTACACTGAGAGTTCCGGGACCTGCAGAAACCACAGGTGTTAGAGGAGGGAACCCGTAGGTGGGGGTGGCAAGACCCATTGCACTGGTGGTTGCAACCTGAATTACCGGGCTTTGAAACCCAGCCACTGCTCCTCCTTGCTGAGATGCTGCAGCGGTGCTAGTGACCGCAGGGCCAAACGACTGTACCGGTTGTGGCACAGGCTGGTGAGTCAAGAGCAGAGGGGGGGGAGCGGGTACGTCTATGAGAAAAGCGGCGGATGCAGGCATCTGTGAGCCCGCGAAATATTGCTCCAAAACATCAAACACGCGTGTATCAGGAGCCAGGGCAACCCATACATCGTCCTGTGTCTGTTGTTGCTGCGGACTGTGGGTAGGCCCTGTGGGCAAGGAAAACGACGCAGGAGACCCTGGTCTGCTTGTAAGGCCTATGTTAGGTTGCGACAGAGATTTTGAGTGGCCGGGCGGCGCGCGGGGTTGTCTGTTGGCGCGCGCTTGCGGAATACCTGAAATAGATTGTTGTCTTGTTGATGCTGGAGCCGATGTTGGGGTTGTTGATACAGGTTGGCTACGTACGCGCACCACAATGTCAACGGGATCCAAAGCACGTCCGATCGAGTAGGGAAATCGTTGGTATACCAAAGTTTTCAGATCATCTAGATAAAAAAAATTATAAGATAGTTAGAATCTCAGTCCGCATTATTTTTTTTCTATTCTGGGTTTTTTTTTCTTTTTTTTTTTTCTGGTTGTTTTTTTTATTTACTCACCTACTAAATCGTTTTCGGATACAAATACCGAAGTCGCCACATGGCCGGCTCGCTGGACCCAAACACGGCGCACCTGTGATGTCATATTGTGAAGTCCTGCGCTTGATCCATTGATAGTGTTTCTGGTGGTGTTATTGGATAACGGGGTAGCGTTGTTGTTGTAGGATGAGTAGGGGTTGGGCAGTTGCTGCTGTTGTGTTGGTGGTGGAAGTGGTTGCACACTTGCAAAGGGCAAAGATCCGAGCCCAGGAATAATGCGCAGCGAAGACGGCGGCGGCGGCGGGGGCTGCGCAAGCGGCACATTTCCTGCAGTCGGTGCTGCCGCTACTGCTGCTGCTGCTGTTGACATTTGATGTTTGTGAGAGTATCGTATGAAATGAGCGTGTGAGTTTGGCGGAAAAGGAGGTAACAAGAAAGAACAGCAGTGACATAAAAAAAACTTTATGGTGGTGGTGCAGAGGTTAAAAATAACACAAGTTAAGGTTATCTAAAACACATCAAAAAAAGGCACTCACTAAACCTCCTCTGTCAAAGTTCTTCTTTTCACCAAAAATATTTGCAACATTTAAAACATTTACTCATTACTAAAAAAAAAAGGGGGAAAATCTACATAAAAATAAAAATAAAACAATTTTTTTAATTCATTATTGAGTGCCATAACCTTCATCAAGCTCAGACTCGTAGCCGCCGAAAAATTTGCTCATGGCAACCGACTCGCCAGCCAAGTACCGCAGACGGTCAAGCGAAATGCCCTCCTCAGCACCGATATTTCCGCCTAGCCAAATGCGAGCAATGGCAGCCAAGTCCTCCAGCTTATGTCTGTTATTGCTAATGTACTTGCGCTCGTACATTTCGGTAAGAACCTTCCACATGGCCACAAAGCCCAGAAGACCAATACTCTCGAGCTTGTTGATTTCCACCTTTTGCAGAAGCTGGAAGGCAGGGCCACGCATGTTGCGTGCCAGATAGCACATAACAAGAGAAAAGCGAATGCCGAGTCTTGAATCCTGCGAGACAGCAAAAGGAGTAGAAGAAGACTTGACTGAGGTAGACAAGAAAGCCACGCGGTCACCGTCACGTTCGGTAGAAACGGAGGCCTCCGACTCAGAAACATGGTCCTCAGTGTATTCATTACTGCTAGTGTTGCTCATTATGCTTTCGCTGGAGCTAAACAAGCTCTCTTCCTCCTCCTCATCAATCTCACTCACAATGCCCGCACTAAGAGTGACTGTGTTGATGGTGTGGTGGCTGTTGGAGCGGCTGTGAGAAACGGTGGATGAAAGGTCGCCAAACTCATGCACGCTGGTCAGTGTGGGAGGGAATGAGGAGAGCTCGCGGTTAATCCAAGCCTGCTGGTTGAGTTCTTCCTTGAGCATTTCCATGGCATTCTTAGCATAAGAAGCATCCTTGGGGCCCAAAAGCAAAGCTTCGGCAATGGCCACGCGGCGTGCAACAATGGACCTTGGGGGTGAAATCTTAGCACTAAGCTCGAGCTTGCGGAAATCAATCTCGTCATTTTCCAAAACACCAAGAAGAACGTCATGAAGAAGAGAATTGGCGTGAAGAGCAGCCAAAACGTCATGAGCAGAACAAATGGACTTGTCAGTGAGAACCGAAGCGTAACCCTCGTCGTCATCGCCAAGAGGGCAACCCTCGGAAATGGGGTTACCAAAGGCAACATTGTAGAGGCGCTGGTTTGTGCGGGGAGTGAACAAGCCATCAAATTCCAAGAGAGCGACAATATGCTTGGCAACGTGAGTACCGTCATCTTCATCAGTAAGAGAGTCTTCCTCTAATGACACAGCAGTGGCGCGGGCTTTACTCAGAAAGTATGCAGAAAGGTGGGTACCAATCATGTCAAAAATAGGGACATCATGGCACACGACATTGATTTGCATAGCCTGAGTAAAGTAGCGGACAGGAGTGGGGGGGAGCAAAAAGCTCTGGCCAAGAGTGTAGAGAAGAGAAGAACGGGTAGTATCCTTGTTTGAAATAGTGTCATTGTCACCACCGCAAAGCTGAGCGTCAATGGCAACGTTGAGGAAAGAACGCTTGGCAGAGAGAGTTTGTTCAGCAGAGCCAAAAAGCATGTCGTAACCCTCAGGACCCAAAACCACAATGGAAAGGATCTGAGCCAGGGTGCGAGCATGAGCCGAGATCTGAGAGGAAATAGAGCTGGTAGGAATGTTGAGGTAGCGGGAATTGTTGAGCCAAGTTTGCTTGCGAATGTCGGAGAGCTCAAAGTTAAGGGTTTGCAGTTCATTTTCGTCTTCGCTTTCCTCTGCGTAGGCAGCAAAAGTAGGAGAAGGCTCCTTTGCTTTTTCAGAAGAGAAAGAAGAAATGAGAATAGGAGCAAACACGTACAAGACAGTTCCCAGAATGAGAACAAGTTTGAGAGCGTAAATAAGAGAAGAAGAGTCCCAAGTGCCAATCTTAAGATTGGAGAAAATGTTGGAATAAGGAAGAATGGAAAGACCCTGAGTGTCAGAGCCTTCGCCCATAAGACCAGCACCCATAAGGCCAGCCATGGAGCACATCATGACCTTTGAAGTGAAATTGTTTCCGTTAAACATTTGACGAATATCAGGTTGCTGCTGCTGCTGTTGAAGTTGCTGACCATTAAGGGTGGGATAAGCTTGCATGATTGGCATGTTTGCAAGACCAGCAGTTGGCGCCATGTCATTAGGGCTATTGGGACTACCACTGTCAGAGCGGTTGTTACGCAAATCACTTAATTCTTGGAGCAAAAGAGCATTGCGCTTTTGCAAGTGAAGAATGTACTCGGTAGCCTTGGTTAAAACGGTGGCCTTGTTAAGCTTAGAAGCAGGAGTCAGACCCTCAAGTTCTTCCGCAGTACGAGGGGTACCGTTAACCACGCAGCGGAGTGAAGGCACACAGTCACGAAGAGCCAGAATCTTGTCATTAATGTTTGTTCGGTATCGCTTCTCAATCATGTTGTGAGAAGTTTTTTCCTTCTTTGGCTTAGTAATCTTGTTACCCTTTGTTATTGCACTTCCCTGGCGCTCACGTTTTATAGAGTTTTTGCGGCTGGAAGAGGTATTAGAGCTGAAGAAATCGTCTTCTTCTTTAATCTCACTTGGAGATTGAGGAGAGCCAACCGACTGGGGGGAATCGGGCGACTGATTGTTGGCATAAGAGTGAGGAGAGATTGCCTGTTCGTCTTTGCCATAGGTGAATTGGGTGCTAGGAGCGACAGAAGCATTATTAGGAGAAGCAGTAGCTGAGGTAGAAGGTTGAGGAGGTGCCAACGAACCAATTGACAAGTCTGGGTAGACGGACCGTTGCTGTGACATGAGTTGTTGCTGCTGTTGCTGCTGTTGCTGTTGTATTATGGATCCTTGCATCAGGTTTGCAGAAAGGACATCAGCGGAAGGACCAACTGAAGAAGGAATGATACCTGAGTAAACAGGGTTGGAGTTACCGTTAGCAGCAGCGGCGGCGGCAGCAGCGGCAGCATAGTCTTGGTTAAAGTCAGGAGACCCAGAGTCGCCGACATCTGAAGCGGGGACTGAGGGGGCCGAAGGGTATGGAGGAGTGATTGGGTATGCCACAGGAGTCGAGGACACCGAGACGGAGCCAGCCGAGGGGTAGGCTAGGTTCGATATGGCCATGGCATTGTTATAAATCATGTCATTATTGATAAAGCCAGCGGCAGCGGCAGCAGCAGCAGCAGCGGCGGCAGCGGCAGCGGCGGCCGACTGGGGATCAGGCATGGAAGCGACTGAAAGAGGGGAGGAGAGAGGGGTTGAGTTGTTGGAGTAGGGTTGGGGTTGTTGTGTGGGTAAGGGTTGCTGATGCTGCTGTTGTGAGGGTAAAAGCTGTGGTAAGGGTTGTGGCTGTTGCTGCTGTTGCTGAGGTTGCTGGAGGGCAAAGGGGTCTGCAGAATATAGGGTACCGGGACGGGCAGGAGAGTCTTGGGGCGACCAAGTCGATGGGAGGACAGAAGGGTCTGCGGAGACGTCACCGGACATGGAGACAAAGTCGTTGATTGAGGGTTGGCCAATCATTATTGGATGTTGTTGTTGAGCGGTAGGTTGTATTGGGAACGTTGCTTGCGACTGTGTGATTGGGGTAGTTGATATTGGCGACGACGACAACGACGACGAGGTTGACGAAGGCGATGCTTGTTGTTGTAGTTGTTGTTGGCGCAGTTGTTGCTGCTGGAGTTGGATTTGTTGGAAGCGGAGAAGGTCCGATTGTTTTTGAGAGAGAATAGTAGTTGAGTTATCGTCTAGCGAGGCGAGAAACGCATCACAGTCTGCGAATTCAAATGGAATGATGGGATTTGGTTCTTCCATATTTCAAAAAAAAAAAAAAAAAGGGAAAAGGGAAGAAAGGGAAAAGGAGATATTTTACAAGAAAATTTTCAATGAGAGGGATTTTCCAGGTAAGGCGGAAGAAGTCGATATTCTGTTGGTTGAATTAGGGATGTTCCCAAAAAAAAAAGTGGTGTGAAAAAGTTGGGGTTTGTGGGTGGTGAACGAGAAATTAAAATTGGGGCGACTGAGAGAGAGAAAATTATCGTTTTATTATAAAAAAATCACGCCAGGTGGGATATTTGGTGGTGGGAAAGAGGTCAAAAGGTTTGGGTTGGTGGTAGTGTAAAGAAAAGAAAAGAAGGGGGGCAGAAAAAAAAATCAGGCGACAATTTTTTTAATTCTTTTGTGTTCTGCTGTTGCCGTAAGAAACGTCGATTACGTCAGCTAACGGAGAACCACTAGAAATGCGAGATTAGTCAGATGTGCACTAGCAGGGGCGAGCCTAAAATAGCCCTCCAGAAAAAAATCAGACCACATTCTCATCCTTCAGCCAAGCCAAAACGTGACCGCGACGGCAAAATAAGACCTAAGACTTGGGCTTAGGACTTGGTCCTTGGGTATTGTAGCTTGGGTATTAGCCGTTCTTTCTTTTTTCTTCTTCTTCTTCCCTTCTCCAGCGTTTGTCCCCTTTGATCCACGCACACAAGGTTTGTTTGTCGACGTGACCCGCTTTTGGTGATTTGTGTTGCTGCACGTTGCTTAAACCGATTTTGGAGCCGTTTTTTTTATAAAGATCGCTAGAAACTTGTGGAAACCTTTAGACGCTGCTCTTTTATCCTGTGCTTCCTCCTTCCCCTCAGCTTCGATTGAGTGCGTTTATGTACGTCAATTACACTTTGAAGAATGCAACAAACTTGTAGGAGCGGTCCTTCCGGTCGTTGCAACTTCTACCCTTTTTTTTGACACAAAAAAAAAAAGATAAGGGAAATTCCCCATTCACCGGAAACTAAACCATCCGAAAAAAATAAAGAGGAGCATATTTTTGAATAATGTTTGATTGGTGGATATTTCTGCTGGGAAACTGGAGCCTTACTGTATGCTGGATATAGGGACAAACTATCTGATATGGCGGCATGGCAAGAAGAAAAGTCAAGTCGGAAATAACAAAATATGATGTGGACTTGATTATATCGATAAAAAACTTATTCAAACTTACCTTGTAAGATTCTAAATCAGATGGCGAAGAGCGGATAGGAGGAAAAAGTCGTCAAAGTCCTCTGTTTTTCGTCTTTAAAAAGCGCTTGGAAGTCGAGATGAGTGGTTTATAAGGTTATCACGTCGTAAAATGATTTGAAGATAGTTATTGAAAACCTTTTTATAGGAGTCTGTATTTCTCGTCTTCTTATTTCGTTTGAGATTATTTTTTTGTTGGCTAAATTTTTTTGTAAAAAAAAATCCTCCTTCGTTCTACGCCCTTCTATATATACAACTTAGGTCCTCCTCCCTCACTCTCACACACACCCAAATGACCTCCCCTCCAAAGGCCTTTTTCGGGACGGTCTTTCCCCAATGTCCACTTTTAGTGCATTAAATATATAATTAATGAAAAATACTACCTACTGGCCTTGGAATTTTTTTTTTCTATTTAATACAATAGACTTCAATACCAACATTTATTATTCAGCTAAATAGCAAAATGTCCCTCCCGATAACAAAAGCTTTGACGCCCCTCGTCATCAATTGTAATTCTCGTACCTCCATTAGCTGAAGCGGGTACTAACGTAAGGACCTCTGAGCTCCACACTCTGGCTTCACCTGCAACACATGGCCATCAGCTCACCGGACCCGGCGCTTCTTTTTGTCTAGTCATGCTCCGCTCACAAGAACTAATAAAAAAGCCCTCGTAGCTACTGTTCTCCACAGCCTCTTTAACAGCTCTGTCTTCTCTTCACATTTAGGCGCTCTTGCGATGAACCTTCGTTGCCTCAACCTTTCCTCCTCCAATAACTAGCCTAAACTTTACCATGAACTTTAAATAACTATATCGCTTTGATGGTTTTCCTTGTCACTCATAATCTAATAAAAAAATTTGTTTATATATCGGTTTCAATTTTAAAGATGAAAAAAACCGTTCTCTCTCTCTTTCAAATTACTGCCTATCGGTTATTCGCACCTATTCCCTCGTCTTCTCCCCCATTACTGCCATAATACCATAAGTATATCCTCAGGTATATAGGTCTTACTTCTCCTTCCCCCTGACTCCACCCCGGCGGTACGGAATAACCTACTTTTTATTTTTTGGACAGTAGATCATTGGGCCATGGGACCCAAACTTTGGAACCCGAAGTAGCTTTTTGTAACACAAAACCAGTTTCTTATTTTCTTTTTTTTTTTTTACAAGTAGAGGTTGAAAAAAAAATTATATTAATAATATTTTCAACAGCCAGATAATATGAAATACATTGCTAGAAGCTTGATATTAGAACAAGGTTTCTTGTTATTTTTTTTTTTTATCCGAGGCCTTTTCCTTTATTTGCTCCTCGTTTCAAGTTTCAAAGTTAAATGGAGTGTGGAGAAAGAATATGTCCCGAGGTGCACTATTTTAGTATTATCGATAACTAACTAAAAGCATCTAAGATTTACATACACCACCAATTTACTTCCCATAACAATACACCGTTAAAACTAAGGTACAGTTAGCTCAGCAGGTTAGGGTTCTCGGTCTCATCTGAAATTGGCCTTTGACATTTATCATGCATGTGGCTAGAGTTGGAAGCTAGCCGAAACCCCAACCCTCTCAGTAACCTTTGTGTTTAACGTCCCGCCCTTTTCTCTCGCCCCCCCACTGCTGGGTATTAGCCTAAGAAAAAGAAATATGCTTACGTGACAAAAACCGTAGTTTGATTTTTGCCACGGGTTTATTTTAAAATTTGGGTTTTTTTATAAACTAATGAAATCTCAATTAAACCGTAAATATTCACAGCTTCTTCACATACACTATATGCTCTTTTTCAAATCCCGCGTATGAAAAAAAGAATGAGAGAATAAAAATCAAAGAGGGGAAATAACTAAGTCCCATCAATCATATCAAACCAAAAAAAAAACAAACCCAATTGGAAAAAGACCAATCATTTGATCGTCTGAAAGTTCTACTCTCATATATTTCAAAAAATAAAAGTACTACTTTTTTTACCTAAACAATGGATAGTTCACGATCTCACTATCTTTGTTACTGCAATCGATGATAAAGAGATCTCCACTTCAATTAGTGATTATTACAAAAAAAGGACGTAGATTAATAATGTCACACTTGGATTTCAAAAAAAAGTATTAGTCCTAAAATGGCTGCGATTTAACACCATTACCAAACGTGTATTGCCTAAGAGGGTGTCGGTGCAAAACGTCGTGGTTGCCTTTTCATATCTAATTACCGTCCAGTTCATAAGTCTTGTCTCAAATCTTTCAAAGTCATAAGTCACATAAACCTTTTAATAACCAAAAGTAAGGAATATTAACACCAGTTCTCAAACAACAGACTTCAATGGAAGAGGTTTGCACTAAAGCGAATGTTAGTTTTTTTTAGGATAATCAAAGTAGAGAAAAGACCCGTCGGGAAAAGAAATTCACACGTATCCGGAACTTTACAGTATGAAAACAGAGAGGAGGCTTACGAATTCACGAGTGCAGAAAAAAGATTTGGATCAAAATATTCACCATAGTCTGTAAAGAAGGGGACAAGAGAATAGATCAAACTATAATTTGAATTGACTTGGAAATTTATAGTGAACTATCCATAATAAGAAATAACTGGAATGTAACCAAGAAAAGCTTTTTAAAACGAATACAAAGAAGATCAAAACCTTTAATTTTAAAATACGATACTTGATAGATATCAAAAAAACGTAGTTCTAAAAGCAAAAAAATTGGATATTGGCAGCTCGGATGCAAAAGAAACTGCGAAAAAACAAACAAACCAATGCGCAAAAAAAAAAGATTCTCCAGTATTTTTTGATACCATCATGAGACCATGTCAGGACCAAAGAAGGATCAGGAAAGTCAACATAAACTTGGGCTAATCTAAGTTGAACCGTAAATTGACCATTGGAGCTTGGTTGAATTAATGATTAAAAGTTTATCTGCTAGTCCGAGGTAAATGTAGGGCCCACAGCTTTTGGTTTCTTAACTCAATTCATAAACTTTGCATTTTTTTTGCTGTTTATTTACAGCTGATGTTAATCTAGTTTACAAAAAAAAAAATAAAGGGCCTTAAAACCCATACCATTCTCCAAAACAAGTAATCAAGAGCCGAAGTGCTTGTCATGGTGAAGTCAAAAGCAGTGCAGTCTTAGTCAGCCAAGAGGGGTTTCAGATATTTCCTTTTTAAAAGAAATAAAAATATCAAAACATAGTTAACCACATAGTTCTCCAATCCAACAAGCTTATTATTGTAGTCTTTAGCTAAAGCCAAGCTTACATTGTAAAGAATGCAATTTGAAACAAAGGTCAACAAAAAAATATTCTCAAAGGAAGTTTCGGTTAGGTTTTTTGCATCATTAATGTGTAATGCTGCAAAGAGTTTAGAACAGTCCCCAAGTGTGGGAATTTTTCTTAATCTGAATCAGGGACGTATACACTCCACCAGATTTCAAGCCTAACAGCCGAATGAGAATAAAGGTCTTAAAGAGAAAAGTAGATTTCAAGTTCAGACATAAAGAAGAGCAGAGAAAAAAACCTCACCTACTGGATGGTACATCTCCGTGCAGATAGAAGCTGTCGGATGTCGATTTCTCAGGATGAGAAATCACTAGATGAATCCGGCAAAAAAAATATTATTCTAATAGATGGGATCACATGACAAACACGCGGAAATAGGATGTACTCCCGGCTTCCAAGAGATGCCATAATTTAGTGGAGGAGGAAGAGACAAAAACATGGAGATCCGAAAGAGACAAATGGAATAAAGCGAGAAAGATTGATACAAAAATGAGTTGATTGGTATAGCAAATGAGCAATTTCCCTCATAATTTAGCTGATTGGTAGATATGGTGTCAATTTACTAGGACTAATCCCAGTCTACTCTAAAAAGATACTGGATTGCCCATGAAAAGAACGCAAAAGCGCCATGACTAGTCAAACCAAAACCTTACTCTAAAACCTCCCTTTGCTCAAACAAAATCCTTTATGACAACATGGTTCAAGGTTTGGGAAGAGCCAACATTTTAAATTTGCAAAACCTAATTCACCAAGGGAAAGACTTAGGAAAAAAAACAAACAGATTTAATGCTTATTTTTTAATTTAAGTTTTTTTAATTAAAACTAGAGATTTGCTATGATTCCCATTATCTTTCAAGACCTTTTTTTTTGAATTCATCCACTATTGCATGGACTTTATGATTGCATCACCAGTCGTCCTTGATAATTTAAAATTTTCTTTACAAAAACAATCTCTCCAGTGACCTTTTCCTTTCTCCCCACAGCTCTAAAGTCATATCCTCGGCTTCTCTACCTGACCCATCATTTTTTCCTATCAGGCCGAAATGATGAGGACAGAGCAGAGGAGGGGATAAAGGGGGACAAATATTGAATATCACCCGTTACATACAAAAAAAAAGAGCTCAATTGAGGTAGTTTTAAAAAAAAGTGGCTAATTAAAAAAGGTTCTCGTTATATATACGCTAGGAAAATCAACTGTTGATTAAACCCAGCCAGAAACTTCCATTCTTATCTTTGTTGATTCTCTCTTGTCAGATCAAAATTCATTTAATTCTCACCCACCATTGGCTCCTTCAAATCTTTCATTTCCTAGACAAAAAAACCATAACCCCAATGTTAGCACACGCCGCACAGTACCCAGTTCGGAAGAAGTCACGTTACTGCCATCTCTCCCCCCCCCCTTCCCCTTGAGGATCAGACGGCTGACGGGTGCTGATCGATGGGTCTGAGGTGTTGCATTTATGTGGTTGTGTGAAAAATTCTCGACATAGATCTGAAATATTTCAAAGATGCGGATTTTTTGTCACAGGCGATGAAGTTTAACGGCCGTGCAATTAAATGAATACACCTGTCTATGGAGAATAACAAAAAGCAAACAAAAAAACAGCCACATATCTTGGTTTGTCCTTGATCTGGATACTACAAGTGAAAAAGCTCACCAAGACCAGAACCCAATGAGCCCGAATCCATCGACTTTTACCCGACCAGTCCAGATAACAATCACAGATCCTTCTATATTTCACTGGGAAACCCCCTAGTTCGATGATCCGTCATCATATACACTCGTCATAGCTTGCGGCGCAGTGGTTGATCTGTTGCCATTCTATAAACGCCACCGTTAAAGGCAAAAACCAGCGACCCCTTTCGCGCACTGGGCACGGCCGAACCAGTCGGTAGCATATATAAAACTGAGAACACCACCAAAAACAAACGACGTCATTTTTATTTCTCATTTCTTCAGTACTCCGTCATACCTCTTGAAAGAATCTAAAGAACTTTCATAAAGTCAATCTCTGTAGAACCTCAAAAGAAGCGCTTCTCTTCAGAAGATCTTAACCACTTCGTTTAACCCGCAGGCGAAAGAAAATTTTTTGTCAGCTGCCTAATGCGGACGTGCGGCTCAAAAGCCCCGCCGCCGCAGATAAGCAAATTGACAAGAACCAAATACACACACAGGCTGCTGCGCGCCAACTCCTGCACTTAAAGGTCTCATTTGGTGTTGGAAATCCTCCACTCGATCCCGCGATATCTCTCTTTCTAATCCACCACAGCTCCACATGCTTAAAATGCCCTCAATTCCAAAACTATAAATACTGCTTGGTTTTTCCCTATTCTTTTTTTTTTTTTCCTAACCTACTCATAATAAAAGTTTGTTTAGAAGAAAGTCTCATCAAAACTACAACCCTTTTTATTCCAAAATCTTAAATACCCACTGTTGTTCATTCACACACTTGAAAGAAATTAAAAATGTCGTTTGACGAAAGATTCCCTAAACGCCAAGTCCAGATCATCTCTGCTCCATTCTCGGGGGGCCAGCCCCGCGGCGGCGTCGACCAGGGCCCCCAGCATCTTCTCGAGGCCGGCCTCGAGTCCGTGCTCAAGGACCTCGACTGGCAGCCCACTTTTGACGGCCACTTGGAGTTTCCTGTTCCCGATTCGGGCGACGAGCCAATTGGCCACGTCAAGAACCCGCGCCACGTGTCCAGCGCCGCCAACAAGGTTTTCGCCCACGTCTCCGAGGCCGCCAAGCAGGGCAAGTTCCCGCTGACCATTGGCGGCGACCACTCCATCGGCATTGGCACCGTCGCCGGCGTCATGCAGCAGTACCCCGACGCCTGTGTCATCTGGGTCGACGCCCACGCCGACATTAACTCTCCCCAGGGCTCCGAGTCCGGCAACCTCCACGGCTGCCCCGTGTCGTTTGTGCTGGGCCACGATGACCCCCTGCCGTCGGAAGACCCCAAGGAAGCCAATCTCTTTGACTGGGTCCCCCACTGTCTTGATCCCTCCCGCATCGCCTACATTGGTCTGCGAGATCTCGACAAGTATGAGAAGAACATTCTCAAGGACAACCACATTGCCGCTTTCACCATGCGCCATGTTGACCAGTACGGCATCGGCAAGGTCGTCGAAATGGCGCTGCGCGCTGTCAACCCCCACAACAAGAGACCCATTCACCTCTCTTTCGACATTGACGCCCTTGATCCCTTCTTTGCCCCCGCCACCGGCACCGCCGTCCGCGGCGGACTTACCTGGCGCGAGGGCTGCTATATTTGCGAGGCAATTGCAGAAACCGGCAACCTTGTTGCCATGGATCTGGTAGAGGTCAACCCACACCTTGCAGAGACTGAAGAACACGCAAAAATGACTACAAATGCAGGCATTTCCCTCGTCAAATGTGCTCTTGGTGATGTTCTTCTGTGATTCTAACTTCAAAATTGTTTAAATATTTTTGTAAATTTTTTTCTATTCTTCAATATGTATTTCTAGCTTAAAATCTCTTGTCGCTGCTTCTCCCGTCTATTATGATTACTCCGTAAAACACGCTCACTAGCTACTGGTATATCTCTTGCTCCGTCTGATCGGCCCTGGTGTATTCGCCACTCCCGGTAGTCCGCGTCATCGGCCCAAATCTCTCGCCCCGCAACTAACCCGGGCTCCAGCCAATGCGCAACGCGGTCACGCTCTTCTTGGCTGGCACAAGCAGCCCATGCGGCTGCCTCCTCTGACGTTTTGCGCGTTCCGGCAAGCGCCCCACGCACAGACCCCACGCTCCATCGCCCGCGACACGCGCGCTCCAGTTCATGCGCCACAAACGGGTTCCCGATGTCGTCGCTTGCGTCTCCACTCAGGCTGCTGTAACCTCCCCCCAGGAGCCCCGTCAGGTGCGCAAACACCCCGGTGGCTAGAGCCTTGTCTGCGTATCCACCCTCCAGCACAGACATAATCTTCACCTGTGGACCCATTCCAAACTCATGACCAAGTCTAGCAGCCAACGCAACAATGTCGGCAGTAATTTGCTCGAAAAACCGGGTCGGCACGCACGCCCCGTGTCTTCGCATTCCTGCAGCCTCGTATTCCGATGCGTCAAACCCAGCAGACACAACGATGAGTGGCATAAATCTGGCGGGAGGAATCCCCTTCCTGTTATTACTACTAGTATTATTGATACCTCTCTGGTGCTTTATGTATTCGTGCCGTAAAAACTCTCCGGCTCGATCCACAATCTGCCTGTACTTGGTCTCATAGGCGTCCCAAAAAGCAGCCTCTCCAGCTGTTCCTCCGCGAGACTCCCAAGAGTCCAGATGCACGTTCCACACACATGGCTCTGACTCGGAGGGGTTTCCATAGTCCGTAGTGTCCAGTTGTTTGAGTGATGCAGCCGCTATGGCATCAAGTCCCTGATCTTCTGCCGGAAACGATTGGATATCGTGGACGCTAAAATAACCCATCTTGACTCTTTGAGTGTAATCCTGCTCTTCCTCTTTGCCAGCAAGCTCAAAACATAGTGCCTGTGTTCCGTCCCCATGATGCAGATCAAAATCAATTATTGCTGCGTGAGTAATACCATATTTTTGCGCAGCATATTGCACGCCCACATGAACATTATTCATCACGCAAAACCCAGACGGTGCACCCCGGCGAGCGTGATGTCCTGGAGGTCGCACAACTACAAACGTCCGATCTATTTGAGCTTTCCTGGTCTGCTTATCGTTAGTTTCTCGCGAGTGCTGGTTCTCACCAAATAGTAAGTCAACCGCGTCCTCGAGCGCACCAACCACATTTTCCAGCGCAGACGCAGTGCCTGCGCAAAGGTACATGTCACCACTGGGCCATGCGGCCGGGACCTCCAGCGTTCCACGAGCAAGTTTATCGTTAGCCGTTTTGCAGAGGGCATAGACATTGTGCGCCCACTGGGATCCGTGGACCTTGGCGATATGAGGGCAGTCTCGTAAATCCACCCGGCGCATGCAGGCCTTGACCATCACGTCTGGCGTACTGGTCAGCGTCTTCAACAGCGATGAAGACGATTTTGATTTTGATAAAGATCGCGGGGTCGAGTGATGCGAATAGTGTCGCGCAAGGGCAGCCCCAACCCCAACGCCACAAGCCACGAGCCGCTGAGGACGCTCAACAACACCTCTGCGTGCTGTGGAGGAGACCCATGGTCGGGCAAATGCATGTGTAAAGGTTCCAGGTGCAAGAACAATGGCTGTGGCACCTCCAGGGTGATGATAGTCTAGTTGTTGTAGTAGTAGCAGTTTTGCCTGTTTTTCAAGAGACAGGGCGCACAGCTGTGAATTGAGGGGAGCCATGGGCTCGCCCAGTTTTTGCATGGAAGCTTCAAGCGCCAGGCCATGACGGTAAAGCGAGTCATTAATAAGAACTATATCCTCTGCGCTCAGCAGGCCTTGTGTTGGCGAATGGGAGTTTGCGTCTGCTGGGAGCACCTGGGGGCCACAAGGGTTTGTGACAGCTAAATCAGGCCGGGGGTTTGGCCAGTTCCAGGCCTCCTCGGGTGATCCTTGATCACTGAGCACCGAGGGATCATGGTATCCTTCTAGATATCCTCCATTCATTTGTATTTTGATTTTGTTCAATGCTAACCGGTATATCGTTAAAAAACGAAAAATGTAAAAAGAAGAAGTATTAAAGAAGGACAAAAAATATTAACACCCCTAATGTAACTTAAAAAAGGAATTTGATATTAGAAATATATATATATACCAGGCCTAATTATTTGCGGTTTTTATTTCTTTTTATTTTATTTTAATTTTTTATTTAAAAGAGATTCGGCTTTACAACCCATACTTGGCCAGATCCAACTCCTTCAAGCTCTTAAGCATCTCGCCGTGCCCAGAAATCAGCTCCTCAGCCTTGTCTCTTCCCATGGCGTCGATTGCGCGCTCGTCAGGAACCCACACGACGGTGGCTCCTGCTGCGATGCCGGCGGTGACGCCAGGGACACCGTCTTCAAACACGAGGCACTCTTCAATCTTGATGGGCTCTTTTTCCTCGTGGTTCTCGAGCATTTCCTTGTTGAGGGAGTCGAGAGCGACGAGCCAGATGTCGGGGTGCGGCTTGCCCCGGCCCGGAGCCACGCGCTTGTCGTCGCCCGTGACTATGTGGTCCTTGAAGAAGGCAAAGCCGGCGTCGTGGAGGTGGCCCGTTTTGAGGCGGAAGGTGTGAGCGTGCGACGAGGTGGCCAGCGCAATGGGGACGCCGCGCGAGTCGAGGTGCGTCAGCAGCTCGCGGGCCCCCGGCAAGAACTGGGCGGTGGGGAAAAGCTCCTCGAGGCGTCTTGTAGTTTCCTGGTAGTACTCTTCTGGGGTGTAGGGCAGCCCGGACCACTCGAGAAAGCGTTTTGCGGACTCGGTTCCTGGCAGGCCCATGAGGGTGATTTTGACGGACCAAGGCATGGGGCCCTTTCCGTGCTCGGCGAGCATGGAGTTATGGGCGACAGTGTAGAGGTCCTCGGTGTTGATTAGAAGCCCGTCCATGTCAAACAGACAGGCCTTGACGTGTTTGTTGGTTGTAGTCATTTTGGAGGAGGCGGGTGGTATAGTGGTGGAGAAAGAAAAAGGTTGCAAAAAAAAAAGCAACCGAATATGATTTTAAAAGCTAAACATGCTTCAACTACTGTGAATTTTTCATTTTTTTTTAAAAATGAAAACGATTTATATGAAAAATAAGCTAGGTGGGGGGTTTCTGATCTTAGTGGCTTAGTATTATACGGGAATTTATGAATATTTTAGGTGAGTCTGGTCAAGTAGCCAGGCTTCTAAGCGACATGGGAGATTATGGGAGGTTATTTTTTAAAATCCAATTTAGTGAGATGCGCACTGAAGTAGTGGCTGGACTTGTACTCTGGAAGAGTTTTTCATGGATGATCTACCCTAGGGCTTCTAGAGATTGAATGAGACATTTGCTCATTATTTACCGAGAATGTTAGGTTTGGCCATTCTCTGTCCAAGCCATGGCTTTTTTAAGAGACTTTTGTTAGAATTGAAAAGTGTCTTTTTTCATTATCCAAATTTCAAAACCCTCTGGCTGACCAATTTCATCTTAAAACCTTTAAGGTTCCTTTTTTGTTTCAAAATCTATTCAAGAATTTGATTTCCATTGGAATGGCAAAGCTTGTGATGCGATGTTGGACCTTATTATTTTTTTTCACACCAACGTAGACAGCCGACTTAGAAGCCGCATTAAGTTACCGTAAAACCTATTTATTTAAAATAACATTACATCCCCAGTAAGTTACGCACTGCAACAAAACTCCTCCAATTGCGCTTTTCTTGGGATCTCACAGGCAACTGGCTGACTCTCTCAAATTCCTTCCTCGCGTCTCCCCCAACATCCCTCGTAGCAATCTTGGTCTACTTCCCCCCATTGGATCCGGTTGAGCCTGTTTCATACCAAAAAATAATTAAAAAACCTTGTGTATAAAAAATATTCTTCGTACTACGATAAAGTCTGCTCGTGTACAAAACTTAAAAAAAACCCGATGCAACCAATCGGTTTTTAACGATAAACAAATTTGTACCCGGGGTTTACAAAGTTTTTTTTTCCCCTTTTTTAGTTTAAATTTTTTTTAAAGTATTCAACACATATTTCATATATATTTCAAATCGTAAAATCTCCAATAATATTTATCAATCTATAGTAGTAGTAGTTATTTTTCATTAAAATTCCCTCAGTTTAGCTCTGGGGATGAACCTCAACACCAACACGCTCCTTGGCCAGCATGTCAACAAAAAGAGGGCTGGGTCGGGTGTTGAGAGACTGCTTGAGCTTGTATTCCTTAACGTCCTCAATGTACTTGTCAAAGAGGAAGGCAGAGTCCAGAGGACCACCCTTGGCCTCGGGATGGAATTGGGTGGAGAAAATGGGTCTGGAGGTGTGAATCATACCCTCGTTGGACTGGTCATTGAGGTTGATGAAGTAGGGCTTAAAGTCACTGGGGAGGGTGGCGGCGTCGACGGCGTAACCGTGGTTCTGCGAGGTGATGTGGCATCTGCCGGTCTGCAGGTCGAGGGCAGGAATGTTGTGAGCACGGTTACCATATTTGAGCTTGACAGTCTTGGCGCCGGCGGCAAGAGCCAGAAGCTGGTGGCCGAGGCAGATGCCAAAGATGGGGCCCTCGTAAGACTCCATGGTCTTCTTGAGGTTGTAGACGGTGGACTGGCAGTGGGTTGGGTCACCGGGGCCGTTAGAGATGAAGATACCGTCAAAGTGGTGGGCAATCTTGTGGATGGGGTAGTCGTAGGGGAAGACGGTAATGTCGGCGCCACGGGAAACCAGCGAGCGCAAGATGTTCTCCTTGACACCGCAGTCAATGACGGCAACGTGGGCGTGGGCGTCAGCTCCGGCCGAGACGTGGAAGGGGGACTTGGTGGAGACCTTTTGGACGAGGTTGATGGCGCCAGGGTCCACAAAGGCCTCGTCTTCGTCGGCGTCGTACTCTTCACCAATGGTGATGCGAGCGAGGGAGGAGCCGCGTTCACGGAGGAAGGTGACGAGAGCACGGGTGTCGACGCCGGTGATGGCGGCGACGCCTTCACGCTGGCACCACTCGGCGAGAGACTCGACGGCGGTCCAGTGGGAGTATTGCATGGCAATGTCGGCGACAACGATGCCGATGCACTGGATGTGGGGGGACTCAAAGTACTTGAGGAGATTGAAGTCGTCGCGGGTAGTGGAGGAGGGGACACCGTAGTTGCCAATCAAGGGCTGGGTGAAGACAATGATTTGGCCACGGTAGGAGGGGTCAGTCATGGATTCGGGGTAGCCGACCAAGGAGGTGGTGAAGACGGCTTCGCCCGAGACGTTTGTGTCGGCGCCAAAGGATTTTCCGTGGAAGACGGGGCCATCACGGATGGTGAGGGTGGCGCGGTCGAGGGCCGAGGAGCCGATGGAGGAGGTTGAGGTGAGTGGGGAGGCTTTACGAAGAGCGCAAGCTGCAGAGAAGTTTCTGCGGGCAATGGAGGAACCGAGGGATTTAGCGAGACGGAACATTTTTTTGGTTTTAATTTTTCAGTCGTAAAAAAAAAAAGAGGAAGAAAAGAATAAAAAAAGGTGGGTATAAGAGTAGGTATTTATATTCAGAGGTAAAAACGGTAGTTTAAGGTTGGTTGGCTTTCCAAATATGATCCGAAAGATAGTCCTAAAACGAGCGAGATAAGGTGTTAAAAGCTAACCAAAAAAGCAAGCGGTTCAAGGATACATACGTGAGAAACGAATTGGCAGAAAAGGTTCATCAATTGTTTCTTAATAGAACGGGAGAAGACAGAGAAATCAACAAAAGAATCTGGGGGATAAGAAAGTATTTATATTGCAAAAGAAAAGAAGAAGAAGAGGAGGAAGAAGAAAAATTTTTCAATTTAAAAAAAAAAGTTGCAGTTTTCTTGTCAAAATTGCCATCAACAAAAAATTTTTTTTTTCCCATCACAGCAGCAATCGAAAAATAAACGGCCCATGACTCATTTAACCGCTTATGGCAATCCAATGGGGCTCCTCACGTGACAGCAGTCTTACCCGTGTCGCGTTATCGTAACACCGTTATTCTAACACTGCGTTATATTAACTCGCGCCTATATGAATCAACTCTAAATCAATTCTCAATCCCCCGCTCCAGGGCACTGATCTCCGTCTTGCTCAGCAGCTCGTGCGCCCGCTTGCCCTTGAAGAACGCCATGTTGTCGCGGTACGCTACATACTCGCTATCCGCATAGCCCAAAAGCGTCTCAATCAAGCTGCTCTGCTCCCCCTTGATCCGCTCAATCTCCACCGACGAGTAGTTCACAAGCGCCCGCCCAATCAGCAAGGGCTCCTCTGCCTCATCCACCTCCGCAACCCCAGCGGACTTGCGCTTGGCCGCATACACCTCAACACACTCCGACGTGTGGAAATTGCCCTCCACCTTGAGAATCCCAACTGGCAACAGCCCCGCCTTGTTCGACCGCGTAATGGCCCGGTACGCCCCCCGGTCCACATACAGCTTGCCATGCGCAGTCAGCCCGTGCAGAATCCAAAACTCCCGGTCCCGAATGGGGTGGCGCTTCGGCAAGAAACGCGTAAACAACGGCACGTCCTCCTTGGCCAAGCTCTCCAGCACCTCCTGCTGCACCCTCTCGCTGTTCTCCAAGTCGCCCTGCGTCTCGTAGCCCTCGCGCGACCGCTGGCGGGCAAGCGACAGCGCCTCCACGCTGTCCTCAATTGGACCCAGCCGTGGCGAGTCGTGGCCCTGGATATACCGCACAATCGAAAACAAGTTCCCTGGAACCGACGACTTGCAGATGATGGTCGTCACCCCGGCGCTCGTCGCCAGCTCGGCCGCAATCAGTTTCGTGGTCATTCCTCCAGTCCCCACCGTGCTTCCAGGAGACGACACGTCCACTCGCAGCTTGGCAATGTTGTCGACAACAAGAATCGGCCGTGCTTCCGGGTTGACCCGTGGGTTGTCGGTGTACAGACAATCGACGTCGGTCATCAAAAACAAAAAGTCGGCGTTCACCATGCCTGCCGTGATTGCCGACAGAGTGTCGTTGTCGCCGAACCGGATCTCGTGGACAGACAGCGTGTCGTTCTCGTTAACAATCGGCACCACGCCCATGTTGATGAGCTCGTTCATCGTGTTGGCCGCATTCAAGTACTGCGTCCGATCAGCAATGTCCGACCGCGTCAACAGAATCTGGGCAATGGGCTGCTGCAGCTGTCGGAACATGTCGTCCCACTGGCCAATGAGTCTAGCCTGGCCAATGGCGGCGATCGCCTGCACTGCGCTCAGGTGCTTGGGACGACGAGGGAGCTTCATCTGTCGCAAGCCGACCGCAATACCACCCGACGACACAATAATCACCCGGTGTCCATCACGGCGCAACCTGACGACTGTCTCCACAATCAGAGCCATATTGGCGATTTTGGGTTCATGGGTTTTTTCATCGCACAGCGACGAGGTTCCTAGTTTTCTTCGAGTTAGACTGGGAACGTAACTTGCACTGACTACTTACCCAACTTGATTACAATAGTGTACAATTTTTTTTTATGGTGAGAACCATGATTTTGATTATGGCTATTAGATCCAGATTCTTCTGAAAGGCCCATTTTCTTTTTGCTTTTTTAAATTTATTTAATCTATTTGATATATATTCTCCGTGTAAGTGGAACTGAGGAAGTTCAAAACATGAGGGTTTATTTTAAAACTGAAAAAAAATTCAGTCATACACTTTGATCCCATCACATGACCGTGACTCATCTATGACTAATCACTACTAAAAGTTCCTCATCCTCATTTGCTTCCTCCTTTTTTTTCTGTGTGGTTTTACTTTCTCCGCATCACAGACCTTCTTATCTCTACAAAAAAACTCTTTTAAATATACTTCTCAATGGTCCATCTAGTCACCTTAGCAACTTGTAACCTCAATCAATGGGCTCTTGACTTCGAGGGTAACCGCGACCGCATCATTGAATCCATCCGCCAGGCTAAGGCCCAAGGTGCTATCTTCCGCACTGGCCCTGAGCTGGAAATCACCGGTTATGGCTGCTTGGACCATTTCCTTGAGCCCGACCTCTACTTGCACGCATGGGAAGTCTACCGCGATATCCTGACTTGCCCAGAGGCCCAGGATATGCTCATTGACGTCGGCATGCCTGTCTACCACAAAAACATCCGCTATAACTGCCGCGTGGTTGCTTACAACAAGGAGATTCTTCTCATCAGACCCAAGCTCTGGATGGCCAACGACGGCAATTACCGCGAGCTTCGGTACTTTACTCCATGGCGCGGACTCAACTCGTCTGAAGACTACTTCTTGCCTCGGATCATTCGCGACGTTACCAAACAAACCATCGTTCCCTTTGGCGATGTCTGTCTCCGCTCAAACTACACCTACTTTGGCTTTGAGACCTGCGAAGAGCTCTTCACCCCAAACTCCCCCCACATCAAAATGGCTCTGGGAGGCGTCGAGATCTTCACCAACTCTTCTGGGTCTCACCATGAGCTCCGCAAACTCAACACTCGTCTCGAGCTCATCACAGAAGCTACTAAAAAATGCGGCGGAGTCTATCTCTACTCCAATCAACGCGGCTGCGATGGCGACCGCCTTTACTACGACGGCTGCGCCCTTATTGTGGTCAATGGTGAGGTGGTAGCCCAGGCGGCTCAATTTGGCCTCAAGGATGTGGAGACCATTGTTGCCACCGTTGATCTGGATACGGTGCGATCTCACCGGTCCTCTCCTTCCTTTGGCATGCAGTCGCAAAACACCCCGGAAGCTTCTCTCAACACCGTCGTCAAGTATTCTGCATTTTCCGACGGCACCGATCTTGACTATGACCCCACAATCGTGCCTACCCCAACACGACCCATCCGGTACCACTCCCCAGAAGAGGAAATTGCCCTGGGCCCCGCTTGCTGGCTCTGGGACTACCTGCGACGGTGTCGTGCCGCCGGCTTTTTCATCCCGCTTTCGGGTGGAATTGACTCCTGCGCAACATCGGTCATTGTGCACTCCATGTGTCGCCTGGTGGCCAAGGAAGCCAAGGAGGGTAACGAGCAGGTGATCAAGGATGCCCGCCGACTAGCCCGGGTTTCCGACGAGTCTGAGCCGGACTACTTGCCCACGGACCCCGTTGAGTTTTGCAGCCGCATCTTCCACACTTGCTACATGGGCTCCGAGAACTCGTCCCAGGAAACGCGCGACCGTGCGCGCGACCTGGCCAAGGCAATTGGTTCCTACCACGTCAACTTCAACATTGACACGGTCACAACGGCCATCCGCGTGCTTTTCACCACGGTCACGGGCCACACCCCGAGATTTAAAATGTTTGGGGGCACGCCGACAGAAAACCTTGCGCTGCAAAACATCCAAGCGCGTATCCGCATGGTGCTTGCGTACATGTTTGCGCAACTGCTTCCCTGGGTCCGGTTCGGCGGCAACGCGCCCGGCGGGCTTCTTGTGCTGGGGTCGGCCAACGTCGACGAGTCGCTGCGGGGCTACTTGACCAAGTACGACTGCAGCAGCGCGGACATCAATCCGATTGGAGGCATTTCGAAGCACGATCTCAAAAAGTTCATTGCCTATGCCCGCGACGCGTTTGAGCTGCCCATCCTCGAGGAGTTTTTGACGGCCACGCCGACGGCCGAGCTGGAGCCCATCACGGAGGACTACGTGCAAAGCGACGAAGCCGACATGGGGATGACGTACGACGAGCTGAGCGTTTTTGGGCGGCTGCGCAAGGTCAAGAAGTGCGGGCCCTACAGCATGTTTTTGAGTTTGCTGCATGAGTGGAGTCCTCGCTTGACGCCCGCCGAGATTGCCGTCAAGGTGAAGCGGTTTTTCTACTTTTACGCCATTAACCGCCACAAAATGACGACCATCACGCCGGCGTACCACGCGGAGCAGTACTCTCCCGATGACAACCGGTTTGATTTGCGCCCGTTTCTTATTTTGCCTGGGTTCCCCTGGGCGGCCAAGAAAATCGATGAGGTTGTCAAGAGGTATTCTGAGACCAAGCAGGATTAGTATATAGTTTATAATCAATCTTTACGGAAGGATCCAAATACTGGAACAATGCTTTGGGAGCGCACGTTGCGCAGGTAGAAATCGTAGAATAGGTGGGCGGTCTTGTAGGGCACGTCTTCTTGGATAAAGTGACCTGCTTCTTGAAATACCACGAGCTGGTATTTGCCCTGCATCTGGCCAATCATGAGGTCCTTGTCAAGGCGATCGGTGCCAGCGAGCACCAGCAGGCGGGCGGCGGGGACGCGCAAGAAGCGGGCGGAAAGCCCCGTGAACCAGCCTCTCCAGAACGGCTCGGTGGCGCGTAGGTTCGTGACCCATTCCCAGCGCCCGCCGGCGACCGCGGTGCCGCCCTTCCCGCCGAGGTTGGGCAGGACCGACCACGAGGGGTACCCCGAGGCGGCGGCCGAGTGTTCTGGCTGAGGACGCAGGAGACAGGGCACCGAGATACACGCGCTTTCCAGGTTGCGCAGGGCTTTGGAGCGCAGGTGCCACTCGATTCCCTTTTCGACCGAGGGGAAAGTCAGGGGCCGCGAGTCGAGAATCATGTTCATGGTCTGCAGGGATTCAATGGCGGTGCCTTCGACGACGTCGAGGACGGCGACTCCGGACAGAGACGCAGGCAGATGGGGTAGATGATCCTTGGGCTCTTCTTTTTCTTCCTCCTTCATCTTTTTTAATTTTGCAATGTTATCAGCTGATTCCGTGGCTACCAAGGTGACCACGGAGCCGCCAAGCGAGTGGCCCACGAGAATAAGGGGTGGTGATGCTGGGGGCTCACCGTCGTCCTGTTCCCCCTTGACCCAGCCCTTTTTTTCATACACCTTGTTGATGACATCAATCATGTCTCTTGTCAGGGTTTCCAGGGACATGTCCATTTGGTCAAAGGGCTCGTCCACCAGGTCGCCCGTCTCAGACACGTTATAAACCTTAGTTGAGCCGTGGTATCGGGCGTCAAACGCAAACACGCAGGGTGTTTCGCCGTCCTGCACAAGAGCTTCCTGTTCTTCTTCCGTTGTTTTTTCGTCTTGTAGGAGCTCGGGTATAGTGGTTGCAATGCCGGTGTTTGCAGCACCACTTGGGCCAAGTGGTGGTTGAGCGATTGCAGTTGGCGAGCCAGGGTATACGGTAGCTGGGATCCCAGACCCGGGTAATGGGATCATTCCCGACATGACGGGGGTTGCCATGGGGGGTGGGTATGAGGGATTATAATATTGTTTTTTTTGTGACGAGGAGGACGGACCGACGGGTAGCGGGGCGACTGCAGAGAGCGAGCCAATGCCCATTCCAGGGACAATGCCGCCAGGAGAGGTCATTGGTGAGAAAGAAGGTAGGGGTTTTGGTCCCAAGGAAGTCGCAATGCCTCCAAATGCAGCCGAGATTGGGCCTGTTTGTGACAAGGCGGTGTTATCTTTATCAGTGCCCGGGACAGCCCCCCCGAGACTGTTAGGCCCGGCTGTTGCAGTAGTAGGTGTGGCAGCTCCATGGGCCTTGAACGTTTGTTTAATGTCGCGGGCGGCACATGCAAAGGAGAGAGCCGAGGAGCCTGCGCCGTGGTGGAACACAAAGGCGGGCATTTTGAGGGGGTCTGAGGGCGGGGTGAAGTAGACGGTGAAGTCGATTTGCTTTGCATCGCGGCGCACGGTTACGGTGAAGCTTTCGTCAAAGTAGCCATCGGTCCAGCTGCGGGGTTTATATTTGCTTGGGCGAGGGGTTGAGGAGGACGATTGGAGGGCTTTGAAGAGCGATCCGCTGGAGAGGTTGGACGCGGTATCAATTGGTTTAGGACTAAGGGCTGAGGGGATTTTGATGGGTCTATTGTAAGTTAGATTTTATGATGGTACTTATTGGTCATTTTGGACTTGAAAAAAAAGGATGGGAGCTAAGAGTTGATATGGGGGTGACTAGAACTTACGGAGGGGGAGGTAGAGAGCCCAGAGAGTCAGACTCATGGGTAGATGGGGAGGAGGCCGTTAGCTGGTTCGCTGCGTCATCTTCGTCTTCCTCAGCGAAGGGTGCCAGACCCATTCGGTGGAGCTGATTTTCGCGTTCTTGGATTTTTTTGCGAAAGACGTTTCGTTGTAGATCAGACATGATAAGGATAACTGGCTGGTTGGTAGGGGAGGAAGCGGAGGAGCCGAGCAAAAACCCAAGCAGCAGCAGGAAAATGGGCCAGGCGGAAGGTGTTGCGTAAGCCGTTACGTAAGGGAGCAACACGTGATTGCACTTAATTTTTTTCAAGGACCCGGCCAACCCGACACGAGACGAGCAGGAGCCAGGGGGGGGCGGTGCTTTTCCAGCGACGAGCTGAGATGCAGACGAGCCGTCGTTTTCAAATAAACAGACTGTTTTCAAAGGACCGGCTTCTGTTTCAGTTGGAAGCGACCAAGACAGCTTGCAGTTGCTTTCAAATTTCTTTGTAATCTCCGTCAAGTTAACTATAAATAGCAAAAAAGTTAACTTAAAAAGCCTAATTGGCGCGCGCACACTCCACTTTCCCAAATTTTTTTCTCTCTTCTTCTTATTTATTTTAAAATTTTTTAATTATATATTCCTCTAAAACCAATTATATATATATAAATACTCTGCTATATTTATATATATATATATAAATATATAAGTATATACATGTATAAATATATTTACATGTGTATGTAAATATTTATATGTATATATCCTCCCATATCACCAATTTATATTCCCTCCCACATTGTCAACCCTACAGCAAAAATGGACCAGAAACAAAAGAAAATCCAACAATTGCACACACAAAAACAATTGACCGCAGTCAACGTCTCTGATAAGGACATCGATACAAGACCCCCCCTCCCAATCGTCTCCCAGGCTCGACACCCTCAAGTCCCTCCCCCACAGCAGCCCTTGGTCTTGGCCCCTCTGCCACACCTCCCGCACAGCACGCGCCGCCCAAACTTCAGCGAGCGCGTGCTGACCGCCGTCTTCCAAGCCATGGCCCAGGACCTCGAGCGCCGCCACCTGCGCCGCCTCGACCCCGTCGGCTGGCACCGCGTGCTCGCGGCGGCCAACGCCGCCCTGTCTGCCGAGGGCCAGAGCGGCGGCGCCGACGTGCAGCTCGTCAAAAACATGTACAACAACAACAAGCGCACGTATGCCGACATCTGCGCCGCAATTGGCGAGCGGCCCGAGTCGTTTGTTTTTTCGCGCGGACGCGTGGTGGGCCGCATGGAAATGGTCGAAAAGTATCGCCACGAGCACCCTGGAACACGCGCCTTCAAGCCGTTCCCTTATTACGAGCTGTTTCGCCGAATTGCCAAGTGTGGCCGCGGCATATACTCCAAGAAGAACACCATGGGCAATGAGACGTATGACGAAGATGAGGAAGAGGAGGAAGGAGAAGAAGAAGAAGAGGAAGAGGAAGAGGAGGGAGAATACGAAGAAGCAGCCACGGAAGAAGGAGGCAATCAGCAAGTAGAACAGCAACAAGTGGAAGCAGGGGGAGTGGCAGAAGAAGGAGGAGGAGAAGTGGAAGGGGAAGAAGACGAAGAGGAAGAAGAAGACGAGGAAGAAGACGAGGAAGAAGAAGCCGAAAGAGCAGGAGGTAGTAATAGGGCCGAAGATATAAAAACTCAATTGATGTCAACAACATCTAGATCAATTGAACCTCTTGGAAAGAGCCCTCTGGAAAAGAGTCCTGGTGTTGTTCGCGGAGTTAACAATGGAGGCTCAGGCTCGATTGCTGTTATTAACAATAACCATAATAACAACAACAGTAACACTAATAATGGTATCATTAACAATAACCATAACCACAGTCAGAACATTAACCACAGAGCTACAGCCACCACGGCTCCTCCCCTCATCACAATGACCTCAGTTAACAATGCCAGCAAGCTGTCGTCCAGATTATCGACCCCAGTGACCCCAAGCAAACGCAAGACCCAGAAGTTCTCCCTAGCTGAAGTCATCTGCCACAGCAAATCGCTCTCCAAACACCAGGCCGGAGCACTAGCTGCCCATCTCATTGAACGCAGTGGCGCCTCCGACTTGCGGGCCTGTTTTAACCAAGACATGAACATTACACAGGCCCGCATGGCTGAAGAGTTCTTCACGGTGTATGCCACCCATTTAAATCAATCGCGAGCCAACAACACAGCGTCACCACCAACAACCACGTCTCAACCAATACCATCGTTGCCACAAAAACAACCGCACCCCCAACAACGACAACAAAAACAACAGGTTTCTAAAGTGGCTGACAAAGTCAACGATACGAGCGTCTCCAATAACAGTCACGCGCCTATTAACGCCCTCCCCACAGCCGCCTCTGCCCCCGCAGATGTAGTGGCGATTGGCGAGGCTGTAGATACGGCCGTGACCGTGGAGACAGCAAAGGCGGCGACGGAGCATCTGTGGCCAACTACAGAACAAGAGCTGCCGGCAGCAACAACTAATGGTAAGCCTGATGATATCCTCGACGCGTACGTTGCACGCCAGCTGGACCAGGTGTATGAGGGTGGGCCGATGGAAGGCGAAGAGGAAGAGGAGGAGGAGGAGGAGGAGGAAGAAGAAGAGGATGAGGGAGGGGAGGCGCAACATGTTGGAGTGCCTGTGACTGATGCGGACTTGGAGCACAAGGTCAAGCGACGGCGGTGGTCTCCGACAGAAGCTGCAGCTGAGTAAGGATGACGACTGGAGGGGTCATGTATAATTGTTTTGGCACCGTGGAGTTATTTGTATTATATCTAAGATTGAGGGTTTTGAATTATTATTTTTATTATTGTTATATATACATATATAAGTCTTTTGGAGAGTTTTTTTTTTGATTGTTAGTATTTTATTATGAATTTGAATATTTGAAATATCACAGAGCTGGTTTTACAAAAAGTTGTGTACATGAAGCTATGAACCTTGAATAAAAACAAACAAACAAACAAACAATGAAGCTATAAAAAGCCTAGTAAGGAGATGACGGCAGCTTGCTCTTTCAGTCTACGGCTTTCTGGGCCATCGAAAGAGCCCACGCGGTCAAGTATTTCATTTGAACGAAGAAAGTCTTATAGTTGAAAAAAACCCACATGGCAGGATCCCCAGCATCTCATAAGAGGAGCCTCCGCATTACTCACTTTGGCTTCCCCCTCAACCCCACGCGACCAAATGGCGGCACCCCCGTGGCCAGTCTCTTTAAGCAACGCACCCTTGAAACGTGATCCTAGGCTGTGGCATCTGTACGTTCATCTGGTTATATCAAAACACACATTTTTGTACGCCAGAATACCACCCTCCCCCCCTGCCCGTCCGCTCGGCCCACTCAGCAGCTGCGCAAGAACTTCTCGCTCCGCTTTGCCTAATCGGGAACTGCCGACGGCTGCGGCTCAGTCACATGTTGATCACGTAACGCCTGACTCATCCCCCAACAAAGTTTCACTGAAATTTCCAGACCAAAAAAATCCAGCCTTTAAAAACCGTCGCGGATCCGCACAGAATTTTTCTTTCCTTTTTATATTCTCGTATAACCATTTCCATATCCTTCCACATAAACAACACCTCCTTGCTTTCACCACCTGTAATCTAGCCCGCCTCTAGCTTACCACCCCTAACACACTCTCCCCACCCCTCAAGAACCGCCCAAAATATCTCGCATCATCGAAATTCCGCTGCTGATTTCCGCAGCTTCCTCGGCTCTTCTGGCCACTTCAACCCCTGCAGTCACTGCAATCACATCATCATCATCATCGACTTACTGCTCATGTTCTTCTAACAACCGCTCGCGCTCTTCTACTCGTGCCTTCTCCGCATCATCAGTTACAAGAAACGTCACCCAGAACTCAAAACCCGTCAACCCTAATGCTGCTGCTGCTACTACTACCGCCACGGCTACTGCCCAAAGAACAAAACAGGCCCTTGAAGACTGGCGGTCCTCAGTTCAAGATGCTTGTGCCAAAATAGTCCCCGTGTCGCTGGCCGGCATCAACCAACCCCCTTCATCTGCCTCTTCCTCCCCCTCCTCTTCTGCCTCCCAAACAGAACACGCCCACCATGACGTTAAAAACTACCGCCCTCCTACCCCACCAACTGGCATCCCCCTCTCTCGCATCTTCTCAAATACCTTTCCTCTGCCCCTTTCCGAGTCTTACGAGCAATGGACTAACCGCTCAAAGCTCAAGGAGGCCGAGGAAGCTGTGCTCTCACACCTCCCCTTCTTCCCCCACCCTGACGCTACACGCAGCGCCCGCTCGCTCCAAGTACCCGTCAAGCTCCCAAACAACCCCAACTATGCCTCCCAGGACCTCTGGATAAACGAGTTTGAAATTACCCCACACCAGTTCCAGGCAGGCAAGCCCGGGAACCACGAGCTCGTCATGCTCCACGGCTACGGCGCCGGCCTCGCCTTTTACTACCGCAACTTGGACCAGATCTCTGCGTTTGGCAACAACTGGCGTATCCATGCTCTCGATCTTCTGGGCTACGGCCGCTCCGCTCGCCCAAAGTTCGTCGTTAATGCAAAGGACCCCTACGCCAAAATCCACGAAACAGAAGATTTCTTCATCGATGCTCTCGAAGACTGGCGCAAGCGCCGCAACATTGACACCTTCACCATGGTTGCCCACTCTATGGGTGGGTATCTCTCTTCTGCTTACTCTCAAAAGTACCCAGGCCGCATCAACAAACTCGTCCTCGTTTCCCCCGCAGGCGTCCCTCGCTCCCGCTACTCCATCCAAGCTATTGAGCGCCGCAAGCTCGGCGAAATCGACACAACCATCCCCAAAACTTCTGTCGAAATCCCCGCTTGGTTCAACTTCCTATGGGAACAGCACGTGTCGCCGTTTTCTCTCATCCGCAACACTGGGCCCCTCGGCCCCCGCTTTGTGTCGGGGTGGACCGCCCGCCGCTTTGCCAAGCTCCCCAAGAGCGAGGCCTCTGCTCTTCACCGCTATGTTTATACCATCTTCAATGCCCCCGGGTCGGGCGAGTACGCTCTTAACTACCTGCTTGCGCCTGGTGCGCACGCTCGGTGGCCGCTGGCGGAGCGCGCCGCTGGAATCCCTTGCGACACGGAATGGATCTACGGCGCAAATGACTGGATGGACATTTCCGGCGGTATCGAGGCCATTTCCAATATCCGCCGGGCTCGCGGCGTGGCGGCCAGACCACCTCTCCATATCGTGGAAAACGCAGGCCACCATATTTACCTTGATAACCCGGACAAGTTTAACGAACTTGTCATGAATACCATGCGTGAAGTTCAGGAAAAGAAGAAATAGAAGAAATTTCATTATTATTAGAATTTTTTTTTTTTTAAAAAATCTACAAATGACAGTCATTTTTTTTTCTCTCTCCATTTCCCTTTCCCTTTCCCTTTTTCCCTTCACTCCGAATCTATATAATCTCCATATACCGCTCAACCTCCCAGTTGGTGACGGCATCATCCCAAAGCTTGCACTCGTTCCAACGCGTTTTTGCGTAATGGTCAACAAACGCATCCCCCAGCACAACTCGAGCCAAGGAGTTCTTGGCCTCGAAGCGCTCGGTAGCGCTGTGTAAAGACCGGGGGAGCATTTCAAACGGGGTATGATCAATGTCTTTGAGGGGTGGAATGGTCAGCTCCAACTTGTGCTCAATGCCATACAAGCCGAGCGCAAAGAGCGCAGAAAGTGCCAGGTGCGGCTCCACGTCGGCCCCGGGCGTGCGTACCTCGAACCGCGTACTTTGCGGAGCCTCGGGATCAATCACCAACCGGATACTGGCTGCCCGGTTCTCCCACCCCCACGACACCGAGACGGGCGCCCAGAACTCAGCTATCAAGCGCTTGTACGAGTTGATGGTGGGCAGAAGAAGAACGGCCACGGAAGGAAGCCCGGCCAAAATCCCGGCCAGAAAGTGGCGGCCCGTATCGCTCAAGTACTCGATGTCGGGCCACGCCGCGCAGGGGTCGGGCTTGGCGCGCGCAAACAGGTTACGGAGGGTCTTGGACCCGTCAACCGGGCTGGTCGTGACCTCCATCAGCGAGATGTGCATATGTCCCGAGTTGCCTGCGTACCTTTGGTCGGGCTTGGCCATGAAGCACGGCATGATGCCATGCTGCGCGCCGATTGTTTTGGCCGCCAGCTTGAAAAGAACCATGTTGTCTGCAAGCACGCGCGCGTCACAGTACCCCAGCGCGGCCTCGTAAACCCCTGGCCCGGACTCGGTGTGCCAGGCCTCGATCCCCACGCCCAGTGCGCTGGAGGCCTTGAGCAGCTCGCGCTGGTAGTCGAGGTTGAGCCCCATCCGCGTGAGCGAAAAGGCGTGCTTCCCGTGCGTGAGCAATTCCAGGTTGACGAAGCTCTTGGATTGCAGACTCTTGTGGGTTTCTTGGTAGTGTAGTATCTCAATCTCCACCCCGGCGCACGGAACAACCACCGACCAGTCGGCCGTCTTAGTAAAAGCGAGCGACTTGGCCACTCGCTCAGCTATCGTATCAATCAACGTCCGAGGGTCCTGTATCATTGGCTCGCGTGTCTCCGGGTCTAGCGATTTGACCAGAAACAGGGGCATGTTTTTTTTTGTGCCGGGCGGCTTGCCCTCGATAAGGTCTTGAACTGAGGGCTCGCACTCGGTGTATTCCCAGGGTATTCTACGAAACGATTTAAAATCAATGACTGCATGCATATCTGGGAAACCTTTTTTCATGAGCTCGTCCAGAGGCTGGTCATCGTAAACATGGTCGTGCGAATCTAACCCGTAGAGCGCCGAGCACATCCCAAGCTCGCCATTGTCTTTGGAGATAATTGAAAGGAACCGTTTCTGCGAAATGAGCTTGCCGCGTAGCAGCCCGTCATTGTCAAGACAGGCCACCTTGACGTAGGGATCGTCGCGTAATTCATTCACAAAGTAGGTGCGAAGAGCCTCCGTGTCCATGGATTGCAAGTCGGTCATTGAAGTAAAGATATAAGAAGCTTGAACAAAAAAGAAATAGGGCGAAAGATTAATTTTGAAAAAATATATATAAAAAACAAACAAATATCTGTCTATTTATATACTTTTTGACCCCATACTCTAAGCAGTCACTTTAGATTTTTACTTTTTTATTATTTTTTCATAATATACTAAGGGGCCCGATCTGAATTGTTTGGATGTCACCTTTTTTTTTAGGCGACCCACTTGGCTGTATGAAATTTCTTTCATGTACTCCTCTCCCCTCTGCTTGTTCCGCTCTCCATCACGTCAAGGCTTCGTTCTGACTTAGGTTGTAGTTTGTATTTGGGTTTGCGATAAGTTATCATGATAACTGGGGGGAAATCTTAATGTGTAGTTTGGAGATGGTAAACCTTGTTCAGTGAATTTTTTTTCAAAGCTTGCCAGGTACTTGGGCCTTAAATAAGCACATATTTATACGATTCTGGCGGTGGCTAGTAGTAACCAACCTGACGGACCTAAAAGACGCATTCTTCAACTCTCACAGCTCTTTCCCTCGATCGCCACTTCTGGCGCCAGCTTGGCCGGGTTCAAATCCACTTTCTCCAAATACCTCAGGTTGGCAACCATTGCACCTGCCACATTTCAAACTCTGGGTCTTTCACGTTTCCCTTTACATATTTTTTCAGGCATTTTACTCTAAATGACTTTGGTACTTAAGGTGAATTTATTTGTGAACCAGATACTCATGATATTGGAAACCTTAGATCACACTTTAACAGTAGACTTTCTACTTAATTTACGTTTGAAACGTACCCTGACAACTGTTATCGTCTTTTAGACACGTTCCCCGCCTTGCTTTTAAAATCAATTGGTAAGAATCGCAGTTCAATAAGAAAAACTTTCTATAATTCCCACATCTATTCCCGTCGCACTGTAATGCCAGCAATTCTGCACAGGTTGGCAATGACAGGTGCAACCCAGGTTGAAAAGTGTGTGGGGGATACTGCATAAAGTGTGTCGATAGTAGACATATATACCTGCTAGTAAACACTGTTGCAGCTACCCAAAATAATAAAACTCCCATTCTCGTTTTCAATTCCACTTCTACCGCTTTATTTTTAAACCAAACCTATACCCGTTATTTATATGCACATACCTTTATATAGTCTCCATATATCGCTCCACCTCCCAATTAGTGACCGCATCTTCCCATTCGCGGCACTCGTGGAGACGAGTGGCTCCGTAGTGATCGACAAAGTCATTGCCCAAGACAACGCGCGCTACCGAGTCCTTGGCCATAAACTTCTCCGTAGCCGCTCGAAGAGATCGCGGCAGCCGCTCAAACTTTGACGGATCAATCTTCCCCGTCCCCATTGGTGGAATTGTGAGCTCAAGCTTCTCCTCAATGCCCCGCAGACCGAGCGCATAAATGGCAGCAAGCGCCAGGTGGGGCTGCACATCGGCGCCCGGCGTGCGCACCTCAAACCGGGTGCTCTTGGGAGACTGGGGATCGCAAATCAATCGAATGCTGGCCACGCGGTGCTCGAGCCCCCAAGACACAGTAACCGGGGCCCAAAAGTTCTCCACCAGTCGCTTGTACGAGTTGATGGTCGGCGCAAACAGCGGCATCACCCATGGCAGACCCGCAAGTACTCCTGCCAGAAACTGGCGACCTGTATCGCTCAGGTGTTCAATGTCAGGCCACGCCGCACTCTCGTCGCGTTCGGCTCGGGTAAATAGATTGCGCTTGGTGACGGAGCCATCCTCGTTTTTAATCGACTCCATGAGCGACACGTGGATATGCCCAGAATTGCCCGGCAGGCCTTGCTGTGGTTTGGCCATAAAACAGGGCATGATCCCATATTGTGCACCAATGGTTTTGGCGGCAAGTTTAAAGAGAGTCGCATTGTCCGCCAGTCGGCGCGCGTCGCAGTACCCAATGGCAGTCTCAAACACGCCGGGCCCCGTTTCCGTGTGCCAGCCCTCGAGCCCGACCCCGAGTTCCTCGCACGAGTCGAGCATCTCGCGCTGGTATTCCTTATTCAGACCCAGGCGCGCCACCGAGTACCCAAACATTCCAGGTGTCAGCGGCGTCAGGTTCAGTCCCCGCTTCTGGTAAAGCGTGTCGTGTGTTTCACGGTACTGGAAAAACTCAAATTCCATGCCTGCAAAGGGCGCCACTGGGCTTATATCCTTAAACGCCGGCGATTCGGTGATTCTCGAGGCCAATGTGGCCAACAGCGACCGTGGATCAGGGGCAATGGGCTCGTGGGTTTTGGGGTCGCAAAAGTGGACGAGGAAAAAGGGCATTTGTTTCGAGGTACCCACGAGTCGGCCATTGGTGGTTTCCCATGGGATTCGGCGGTATGACGTCAGGTCAATGACGGCCAGCATGTCGCCAAACCCATTTTCTTCGTTGGAGATGGCGGAGCGGTGGGCATAAGTCTTGTCGTGCATGTCCCAGCCAAAAATGACGGAGCAGAAGCCAAACCCAGCATCAACCACTGACAGAAATTTGGCCCGGGAAATAACTTTCCCCCGCAAAATACCGTCAACGTCCACGCCTGCCACTTTGACATAGGCATCCTCACGCAGCTGAGCAAGAACCAAGTCCTTGACTCTTTTTGGTTCCATCGAAAGGTAGTCTGTCATTGATGATTGTATAGTATATAGAAAAGTATAGTGAAATTGCTAAAAAAGTTTAAAGAGGGGAAGGGAAAAAAAAGAGCAATATATTTGAGAGAAGCTTAAAAAAATGATTTCTATAAAAAGGGAAAACTCAAATGGACGGTGGATTGTATTTATATATAATGGTTAGCGTATTACAATGAGTTACCCAGAAATAGTCAAATCTTCTCTACGGCCCTTTCTTTTTTATTTCTGTATTAAAAACCTCTCGTATGTTTAAACCTTATCGCTGCTACTGTCTCCGTGTCACACACCTGCGACCTGGACGACTCTATCTCCCTGTAAACCGGGCCATGCCGGATCCGACCAGCGCTTATTTGGTGACGTCAAAATAAAGGAGGGGAAGACAAAAAAAAGAAAAATGCCCATTCTAGAAAAAAAAAGCCTTGGGGCTCATTTGAATAACAAGATAATCCCAACGCCTGTTCCCGTGTAGAACCTCTGTCTCCCCTTTTCCTTTCCCCTGTCTATATCTAGTTTTTTTATCACTAATCGCCGATTGCAGTTACTATGCTTTCCTGTTTGCCTACGTGCCCTGTTACCGCCTGGAGTTGCACAGATCGCCTGTTGCCCAAAATGGGATATACATGGAATCGGAAGACTTATAGTGCCATCAAATTCTCCTACACGGAACTGATCCTTGAGGGAATCACAAAAATACGGGGGGGTTTCCGTGTAAACCAGATATTGGTAATTTTTCAATAAAGATCAAAAATACCTTGACTTGTGATTTTCATGAAAATTAAAAAATGGATATAAAAAAAAAAGAACTCAATTGATGTCTTGTCGTTGTATAAAATTTTAATTCATTTTGATTTAACCAACAGGAACATTTTTGCATGAATCATTATAATCACATTAAAATCTCATTAAATTTCTATCTATATATACTATTTTTTTTACTTTCCGAAAACCAAGTTCTCAGGACCAGGAGGAGGAACGCCCAGAGAAGTAACATAACTTTTCGTCAAACCACCATCAACCATAAAGTCCTGGCCAGTGATGTAAGAAGACTCGTCAGAAGCCAAAAAGACAGCGGCCTTGGCCTGTTCAATGGCTTCACCAAAGCGGCCGGTGGGCAGGTGAACGGTGCGGCGCACCTTCTTGTCCTCAGTGTCCAAAAACTCCTGGAGAAGGGGAGTGTTGAGAGGCCCGGGGCACAGAGCATTGACTCGAATTCCCTGCTTAGCGTAGCAAATGGCGAGCTCATGGGTCATGGCCAAAACAGCGCCCTTGGAGGTTGTGTAGGCAATCTGGGGGGTGGCAGCACCCATGAGGGCAACAAAGGAGCCAGTGTTGATGATAGAGGTCTTGGTCTTGCCATTAGCGAGAATGGAGCCGATGGCATACTTGCACCCGTAAAACACGCCCTTGACGTTGATAGCCTGCGTCAGATCCCAGATCTTGTTTTCAGTGTTGAGCACATTGTCGTCGGCAGGATGCATGATGCCTGCATTGTTGAACATGACATCCACGCCGCCCCAGGGTTCAACGTGCTCGACCAAAGCCTTAACCTGCTCCTCGTTGGAAACATCGGCAACCTTGTACTCAATCTTGAGAGACTCCTTGAGCTCCGGTGTCAAAAAGGACTTGACCTTTTCGACGGCCTTCTGGAGACCAGCCTCGTTAATGTCTGAAAGAAGCACATTGGCGCCCTCGAGAGCAAACTGGATGGCAGTCTCGATACCAATGCCGCCAGCAGCGCCGGTGATGATTGTGTTTTTGCCAGAGAGTCTGTTAACCATTGTAAATAAGGAAGTTTGGAATAAACGAGAAATTAAAGAATAAGAAACAAATGAAAATAGATGAAAGTCGGTTTGATAAGGAAATGCTTTTTGTGTTTTTTTAAATTAAAACTTTTTTTTAAATCACCTGGCACAGGCTGTCTTTTATACTTGGACTCTGTTGCGCCGCCCCATGGCCTGGGAGCCTATTTGGGCAAAATCCCCGAGTAGTGGTGATTGTGCGCGCTTATCCGCAATCAAATCACCACCGTAAACCCCAAACGTTCAGAACCTCCCCCTCCAAAGGGTCGTTTCCTGGTTTTTAATCGGCTCAATTCGTAAAGTCCTTGCCTGAATCTCCGAGTAAACCCTTCCCGAGTCAGATACTCAGATTTTTGATAAGATAATTCACGATTCTCCAAATTTATATATATATTGCTCTCAATTAATCTCTGTTCTTTATAAATATTTTAGTCTCGGTATAAAAAACCAAAATCTTCCTTCTCCTCCTCTCTTCCCCTTTTTTATCTCTTCTAACATTCATCACACCATTCTTTTATATCTTGTCTTTAATCATGTCTTCTTCTATACATACCATCTCTCCTGTCACAAACTCGGAAATCCAAACTACCCCGGAAACATCCTGGGACGAGGTTGTTGATTCTATCCTACCTGCCTCTGTTTCCTCTCAATTAGAATGGTCGGCTAAGCCTTTACGCACCCGTGAAAAAATCCTTCTGGAGTTTGCCAACTTGCTAGAGACTGCCGCCGCCATCAACCCTCAGGATCCCCCCGCTGGAGCCTCCCAGGTTCCTCCCAATCTCTCTTTGCTCATGGGCAGACCCTCCAAATACTACGCTGCAGAACTTAAAACTGCGGCCCTACGCACACGCACGCTTGTGGCTTATGCTACCTCTGCGCTGGCTCCGGTGGCGGCAAACCATGACATTTCTGATACTGCCACGCTCAAGTTTGAATACGCAAACCCAGAGGACCCCTTGGGCCCGCAGTTCAAAAAATATCTTACCCGAGAGGCTCTGGGTACCGTGCTCATTGTTTTCCCTTGGAACTACCCCTACCTGACTTTGGTCAATGCTCTCGTTCCTGCTCTGCTTGCTGGTAACTCTGTCATTCTCAAGCCCTCCCCACAAGTACCTTCCGTAGCAACCTTTGTGGTTGATTTGCTTACTCAAGCAGGCCTTCCTGCTGGTGTCGCCCAGGTTGTTCAGGCTGGCCCTCCAGACATTGTCGCACGTCTGATCAAGGAACGCCAGGAAATTAAGGCTGTGGCCTTTATTGGCTCTGTGGAAGGCGGTCTTTCAATTCAAAAAGCTGCTGCTGATGCTGGTCGTTTAATTCCAATCAATCTCGAGCTCGGCGGTAACGACGGGGCTTACGTGCGTGCTGACATTGGAAGCAAAACCTCTGCTGATTTGGCTAAGATTGCTGATGACATTGTGGATGGTGCTCTCTTCAACTCAGGCCAAAGCTGTTGTGCCATTGAGCGCGTTTACGTTCACGAATCTATCTGGAAACCTTTTGTGGATGCAGTGGTTGCCATTGTTAAAGGCTACACAGTTGGCGATCCCCGCTCATCACAGGTCGCCATGGGCCCCGTTGTTTCTGCGGCCAGTGCCAAACGCATCCGAGCCCAAGTCTCTGAGGCTGTTGAGACTGGTGGCGGTAAGCTGCTTGTTTCCGATGCTGATTTTGTTTACACATCTGCCACAGATGACCAGTCCAAAGAAGCCGCGCCACCTGCCTTTGTGGCACCACAGGTTGTTGCCTTTGAAACCCCCTCCAACTGCACCCTTCTCAAGGACGAAACTTTTGGTCCTGTGGTGCCACTCGTAAAGGTGTCTTCAGACGAAGAAGCCATCCGCCTTATTAATGACGACAAATACGGCCTGACTGCCTCTGTGTGGACGTTTGATGAGGCTGCTGGCGAAGAGCTGGCTAACAAACTCGAGGCTGGTACAGTGTTTGTTAACCGCGCAGACTACCCCGACCCCAAGCTGGCATGGACTGGCCACAAGATGAGTGGCCGGGCCGTGACTCTTTCCCGTTTTGGGTTTGATGGCTTCACCAAGCTCAAGTCTCATCATGTTAAGAAGCTGTAAACCCGTATATATGTAAAGTGTAGTTGTTGTCCCACATAGTAAATGAATCAAATGATTAAAGACACAAGGCACACAAACTTCCGTTCTAGGAAGTTCATACCTCCTTATGGAGCTGTGCGGCTGACACCTGCATTTACGAAAGAGCCCAAGGGCTGACCGGCGAACTGCGTAGGCCAAAGAGAAAAAAAAACGTCATGCACTTTACGCAAGGCTGACACGGAGAGAGAAATGCTACGGGCGCTTAGAAGACAGAAATACCCTGAGTAAGGGCGATAAAAATGTCATGGCTGGATCCTTAGGAAATGATAAAAAACCAATTATCTTACGTGTAGGTTTGAAAAAAAAATGTATAAAAATCTTCCAGTCCAATCGAAAGTTATAAGAGATAAATAAAGGTTTCATCCAAAATTTAGGTTGTGACGAGCGCAATACGGGGGCGGAATGTACCACGGTAGCAATCATTTTTTCTAGGTCCAGTTGCATCACCATCAGTTAGTTTTTGCTTGACTCCGCAGCGCTTAAATCTTGAAGATTTACCTCTTTGGGTAGGATCCCGAGCTTATTTCTAAATAATTAGTCAGAACGAAATCATGATATGGGAGATAAAAAAACAAATGGTCGTTTGTAAAACAAAAAAAAAAAGAAAATATGTTAAAGGGACCAACTAGATACCGAAACCCGTGTAATCATCATGAAACTGTATACGAATCCTATCGGTATCCTGTTCGTTACTAATACTCTGCTAATATACAATGGATGAACGAACCTAGTTGACTAACTGTCATCATACTGGTTCGTTTCTCTTTCTCTTCTGTTTCAAGAATTAAAAGAGCTCTGTAAACTTCACTCTTTGATTTGATCACCGAGTAAATTTTCAACACAACTGATATTAACATTAGTTTTTTTTTTTTTTGATCCGATATCTTGCCATCATCAAACTATTTGTTATCATGATAACGATTAAGTCGTAAGATAAATTGATATGAAAGGGTTTTTTTCCTTTTTTCCAAATGAAAACCAAATGTTCATTACATCAAAGGTCCTAACCAGTTAAAAAATTTTCAACAATTAAGTTCTAGACCTATTTTATTCAAAGTGGTAACAAACCCGCATTTGTTAACTTTTTCGCTTCTACTTAGGCATGTCCTATTTTTTTTTTACAAGAAAATGATATTTTTCATCAATTTCAAGGAAATCATATTGTTTTTATTTTTTTGTTTCTTCAATGATCATCGCTGCCAAGCAAAACTCTTTAATCATTATATATACTTATAATAATGGAGGATAAGCCTGTTAATTACTCATTTGGTCTTTTGCTATTATGTCCTTCTACCGCACCATGAGATGGTATGAATTGCCGCTTTGGTATCAATACTTTCCCGAGTAAGTCTACGTCAAGGTTACAAATTACACGGCCAAAGATTGTCTATTTGTCAGTATTAAGGCTACATACCAATTAAGTCTTTTGATGGGTGGATGATAAATCTTTTTCATTTAAAGTAATTGAAAATAATAGCCTTTAGTTTAAAATACAATTATGACAAAGGTGATATCAAAAGAGGGCCTAAATATCAATTACTCGGGCAACAAGAACCGGGTTATATTTTTTAAAGCAAAAGAATAAATTATATCTAAATCGGGGAAAAGATAAATTCACATTTGAAATGGGTCTAACATGCAAAGTCCTAAGCTCCGCCAAAAAAGAACAATAATAAGCTTATTCTTAATTTTTTCTATCTCTATTTTGTTCCCCCCTCCCCCTCTCTCACTTATTATATAAGTAGTCCATTTCCTTTAAAACAACTCTTCCCCTCATTTCGACAAAACTCATCAATCTCTCCCCCTATTCTTTTAAAATGCCTGATTCAATATACAATCCTCAAAGCGATTCTGCAGAGCTTAAGCTTGCAGAACGCGGTTACCAACAAGAACTTCCCCGTAAACTCTCTATGATGTCAATCTTAGGTTTATCTTTCGCCATTATGGTATGTCTTTGAAAAGAGTAAAACAACTGGCTTATCTATTTTTTTGTTTTGTTGCCAGTGTTGCTAAAATTTGTCTTTTACTAACATTTTCAAGGCTGTGCCATTTGTAAGTTTTTTTGTTATTCGCATTAGGCCCAAGTATTTTTTAGGTTTTAACTTTATCTCCTTAGGGTGTCAGTACAACTATGAGCATTGGTCTTACTGATGGACAATATGTCACGATCTTCTGGGGATGGTTTGTGGTTTCTCTCATTTCTATTTGCATTTCTGCTTCCCTTGCTGAAATCTGTAAGTTACTAAATTCTAATCAGTTTTGAATATTCATGTCTCTCTAACGCTCTTATTAGGCTCTGTGTTCCCCACATCTGGCGGTGTATACTATGTATGTATTATCACTTTTTTATCGTATTCAAAACTTTACAAAAATCTTAAAGAAAAAGACTAACACCATGATACTTAGTGGGCAGCTATGATTCCACCTAAAAAATGGGCTCCGCTTGCATCTTGGGTCACTGGATGGCTCACTCTTGTGGGAAACTGGACCGTTACAACTTCTATTTGCTTTTCTGGTGGTCAGCTTATTCTTTCATCCATTACTCTTTGGCGGGAAGATTTTGCCCCCAACTCTTGGCAAACGGTTTTAATGTTCTGGGCTGTTATGCTTGCTTGTGCAGTTGTGAATTACTTTTTTTCCAAGTACCTCGATCTCATTAATACTGCTTGCATTTATTGGACTGGCTCATCGGTAATCATTATCCTAGTCGTTCTTCTTGCTATGGCCGATACTAGAAATTCTGGTAAAACTGTTTTTGCTCACTACGATGCTTCTGCTTCGGGATGGAGGCCTTCGTGGGCTTTCTTTGTGGGTCTTTTACAGGCTGCCTACACTCTTACTGGCTATGGTATGGTTGCCTCAATGTGTGAAGAGGTCCAAAACCCGGAACATGAAGTCCCTAAGGGTATGGTTTTATCTGTTGTGGCAGCTGGCCTTACCGGGATTATTTACTTGCTTCCGGTTCTTTTCACTCTCCCTATGGACAAAATTCAATATCTTCTTGAAGCCCCTGGTGGAATGCCCATTGGTATTTTTTTCAAGCTTGTAACTGGCTCCCCTGGTGGTGGCTTTGGTTTGCTTTTCCTTCTTCTTGGAATTCTCGCCTTTGCTGGCATTGGCGCTTTAACTGCTGCTTCCCGTTGCACTTATGCTTTTGCTCGCGACGGGGCCATTCCAGGCTCTAAGTACTGGAGATTTGTTGATCACCGCTTTGAGACTCCCGCTGGCGGTTTGGCTCTTTCAACCATTATTTGCTGTCTTCTTGGTCTTATTTATTTTGGTTCTTCAGCTGCATTCAATGCTTTTACTGGTGTGGCCACCATTTGTCTTTCCGCATCTTATGCACTTCCCGTATTCATTTCTCTTTTACAGAAACGTCGTGCTGTTGTGGATGCTCCATTCAAATTGGGGACTATTCTTGGTTATTTCGTTAACATTGTTACAGTATGTTGGATTCTTTTGGCCACGGTTTTATTTTGCATGCCCACTGCAATTCCAGTTACCAAAGAAACTATGAATTACGCCAGTGTTGTGTTTATGGGATTTTTTTCCATCTCAGCTGCCTGGTACGTTGCATGGGGCCGCAAGAACTTTTATGGTCCTCCCGAAATTGCAAATGCCATTAAACAGGAAGCCCATGGTTTGGATCAAATAAATACTTTCGGAGAGTCTGAAAAATTTGACGCAACCCAGGAAAATGTGTATGTTGTTGAAGGCTTAGCTCCTATGGACAAGAATATTACCCGCACTACATCCAAACATTAAAGTGCGTATTTGCTTTTAAAAAAATAAATTGTGAGTTTAGTTTATTAATGGTTTTTTTTTATTTTTTCAGTTCAAATAAGTCTAGTTTTAATTAAAAGTTAATATTCTTTTAAAAACTTTATAAAATAAATATGCAATTAAATCAAACTATAGATTAGTTATCATATTTCATTAAAAAAATATCTTAAAATTTGGTAAAATCTGAAGATATTGTTAACATTATTCATGAAAAAATGGGGATAAGTTTAATATCTTGATCTCGATGCTGCTGGGCAAATTATCTTCATTAAAAATCAAAGTTAAAATTTCAATCATGCATTTAAAGCCGCATTCTATTTTTTATTAATTTTTGAATCTAAATGTAATTTTAATATTTCTATACAAGGAATTCAAATCTACCTTTACTCATAAATAAAGCGAACCATAGCCTTGGCCAGAGTATTGCCATCATTGACATCACTTGCACGGACCAAACCATCAGCAACAAATTCGTCAGTGAAGAGACCCTTCTTATGACGATCAATGAGCAACTCTTCTTCAATAAACTTGTCGAATTCGGGGTGACCCTGTAATGACCAAAATTTCTTGGGTTTGTAAAGCCCTTGAATTTCACAGGTATCAGTTGATCCCAGAATGTAAACGTCCTCTCCAGCATTAGGAGGAATGTCAAAAACAATGTCTCTATGCATCTCCATAATGTTGAAAAAGCCGGTTTCGGCAAACTCTGAAAAAACCTCTTTACCCTTGTCAGTAAGGGCAATCTTGGTACTGCTGACTTCCCAACCCTTAGGGTTGGGTCCAACTTTAGATCCTAGAGCTCGGCCAATAATTTGATGACCGTAGCAAATGCCAATCACTCGAATGGGCTTGTCGGCAGATTCCTCGAGTAAACATTTGCGTGTAAAGTCCACAAGCGCCACAATCCAGTCTGTGTCGTCGTAGGCATTAAAGCGTGAGCCTGTAATCAGGACCACGTCAGGTCTCTCTGGAGAATCAGCATCCAATGAGGGGTAGTTTGTAGGGTTTTCGACAACATTGTAAGACTTGATAGTAGCTGGCTTCTCGGTGCTACCCAAGTCAATACCGCCAATCTCAAGTAGGCGCGAGAAAATGTTACCATACGAGCCGTATGCTTCATAAACCTTATCGGTGGGCGTATCTGGTTCAATGATGGCGATTTTAGTCATGTTGGATTGAGAAATAAAAAACAGGATTCGACAAAACAAGAAAGAAAGAGAGAGAGAGAAAAAGGCTAATAATTAAAATGCGACAATTATGAAGGAAGAAAGAAGAAGAAAAAAAAACGTGAGAGAAAGAATCTCCAGCGTATTTATAGATGGTGCTGCACCTGATAAAAAGCCGAAGGATAGCCACCGGCAGTGACGATTTAGTAAGGGTTGGTTCCTTTGGGGGCAGGTAAATGCGCTGTTTATCAGTAGCTCGGGACACACTGATACCCGAGTCAACGCTTTAAGGTGGGGGCTACAAATGGTTGGGTTGAAAACAGGTTAGGGTTATTTAAAAAATTTAACGCATAAGTACTAAGTACTAAGTATTATTTACGCGTTTTCACGTACGCGTCGCGGTTTGTTTGTTTACAGATTTTGTTTTTTTTTTGAGACGACTATTGTTTACTTATTTGAACTGCTTCTCCTGAAAAAAAAAAACATAATAAGTAAACAAAAAAAAAAACATTTTTGTAAAACTTCCCTGTTTGTTTATTTTCTCTTGTTGTTTATTTTCATATTACAGCAACTATAGAACAAAATCTTTTTTCTTAACACTTTTGTATTTCCATTCAAATACCAAATATCCAAATATCCAAATATATATATATCTATATATCACCAAATCAGCAATTCCCTTCATAACCGCCACTGAAAATTTTAAAAACCAATTCCACAATGGCTGATCCGTCTCAGGAAATTCCTGCACAGGTTCCTATGCCAGCAACTTTTCTCGTCCCAAATACCACAGGACCCAAAGCTCCAGAAACCGCCGTAAAGAAAAGGCGTGGAAGAACACCCAAAAAACTACTCGCAGAACAAGACCAAATGCCCAAGCCTAATTCTCAGACCCAGCATGTCCAAAAAAAACCTCGAAAACAAAATTCAAAAGGCGACCCAAAGAAACAAAAGACTTCTCGTGCTCCTCGGATATCGAAAAAAGCAGCCAAAGAAGCTGAGGCAGTAGCAGCAGCAGCGGCAGCAGCAGCGGCAGAAGCAGCAGCGGCAGCCGATGCAACAGTGACAGAGACTGAACCAGAAACAGAAAGCTCAACAACATTAAACTCAGCAATTACAGTTCAAAATACAAATGCCCCAGTTTTGGTTCCACTTTTTGACCAACCGTTCATTAATAATCCCATCATGGCACCAATGCACTCGTCTTCGTCACCAGCAAATTCAATTTCTCCCTACCGCCATGATACACCTCCTCTACCAGTACCTCAAGCGACTTTTGGCGGAGCAGTTGCCAATCCCAGTCTAGGACCGGGCGTCAAGCTGGGAACAAACATTCTTTCACCTTCCCTATTTTATCTTCAATCATCACCGCCTGCCAACTCACCTTGGCAAAATACCGCTGTTAAGCCCATGGGTAAACCAATTATGGGGTTTGGAGGCGAGCAAAATAACTACTTTATGGGCATGGATGCACCGGAACCCGTACTGGCACCACCTACCCATGGGATGATGCAGTCTGGGTCTGGGTCGCACATTATGAACTCGCTTCGCATGCATCCACAACAAACGGACCAGCATGTTAACCCAAATTTACTTTTTTCAACAAAACATAAATCCTCTTTAGCAAGTGAAGATGATATGGTGCTGCCACAAAGATTTTCCACTCCTCCTCCTGCTCCACAGAGTGCGCTTTCAGGGACTTCAGAATTACCTACAATGCCAGCGCCTATTGGACCTCCTGTCGAAACATCTAGACCAGCTACAGTAGAAGGACCATCGACCCCAAAGACGTTTTCATCAATCATACATTCATCACCTCTTTATCCCTTTTTCTATTCCTCGCCCGCTGTTGGTACAGGTGGATTTGACGAATCACCTAAAATGGATAATAAAAATGATATGGACTCACCTTTGAATAATTTTATGCCCAATACATCGTGGGAATCTGTGGATTTGACAGAAAAAGTTTCAAAAGGCTATAAAGCTCTTTGGTGGACATCTCCTCTTGGAAATGTGCGCAAAACAGGATATAATGCGAATCTTGCAGGAACGCCGGTTACAGCTACAGATATGCCAATTAATGCTGTGGGTGAAACACCGAAAAATGAGCTTAACATGGGGCCTATCAGTAGCACAATGGCCATGAACCCCAAGGACATTTCGGAGCAGAGCTCACTGTTATCGCCCTTGCCTGAACCAAAGGAACCTCTTCCTCCGGCAACAAAGTCCATTTTGGAGCGCGCATTTGCTGGTATCAAGCGTCCAGACTTTGAGACAATTGCCCGGGCCTTGGAATGGGCTCGGCTAGAGCGAAAACGACTGAAGAAGATGCGAATCCACCGACATAAGCATGGAAGAAAGAAAGTCATTGCTGATGAGCCCAAACCGGCAGTTCTTCCTTCAATATCGATAGCAGCGGCAGCAGCAGCGGCAGAAGCTGAAGCTAAAGCAACTGCTGCTGTTGCTGCTGCTTCAGTCATAACTAAACCTGCGACTCCAGAAACGCCCAAACAATTATCACGACCTCCAGACCGTCTCCAACACGAAGTCGTTCGATTTATGTTAGCTCATGAGGTACCTGCATTTAGTGTGCGAAATCATCGCTCACAAGTGCTAGATAATTGTGGTAATAGTGGCATTGACGAAACCAGGGATGTTAACTGGGCCAACTGCACCTTGAATGGACCGTTTGTGACACCAGAAAAGAGACATAAGGATCCCGAACTAGTAAGTTGGTCGACAGATTATGCGCGACATTACAAGACAGCCCGGGCGGTTGTTGAATCAGGGCCGCAATATAGTGATGCTTATGGAACTTTAGTTAGTGGTCGTGCACCTTTATTTGGACAGTTCCCGCTGTCAGTCACTGGATCTGCACGCAAGCTACGTTTGAGCGTGAGTGAGACGGGTCGAGCAGTTTTGGATGAAGATGACGGACAACCTCAGCCCGCACCTGAGTCCCAACAACGTGCGCCGCAATCTCTTTTTCTTCGTTCTGGAATTAGGTTCCAACGCAAAAAGAAGGACTTGGCAGATTCCGCTACGCAGTTATCGAGCCCCCTGAAGAATAAGCGACAGTTGGATTCCCCAGAGCTATTAGAGCAGGGCCCGCCTAAACGCAGCAGGGTGCAGTCAGGTGAAAGGCTGAGGATCTTTTGTAAATCCATGCAGTCTGATCATCCACCACTACTGAAAAGCGGATCATTAAGGGGTGCGTCTGGATTGGATGAGGAGTTAAATCATGATTTATGCGACACTAGCAGTAGTAGTAGCAGCAGCAGCAGCAGCAGTAGCAGCAGTTCCGATTCTGAGATGAGCGTCTCTGACTCGGACGACGATGTTGAGGACGAAGTGGGCGGTAATAGAAAGGACAGTGGCACGGAGCTGGACGAGCAGGTGGTGGTTGTGGGTCCAGGTCTTGCTGGTGACGCCATCACGACACCTGTGCGAGCCGTGGTGGTGGACCATACAGGTCGCGAGGCCATCACCCCAGCTTCTCTGCCTCGGCTGTTTCCTGCGGTCCCAGGCAAACGACTCAAGTCGCCATTCCGAGCGGGCGCAGGGCAATCCTCGACGCTTGGTGGCAGTCGTGCAGAGTAGGGTTTAATAGCTTTTAATCTGATAAAGTTTTATTTGATTTTTTTGGCGAGAAATTTTTGCTCAGAGCCAAGCTACTATAAATAAAGCCGCTCTTCCAACATTCCTTTTCTTGCCATTTTTTATTCATTTTAAATTTCACATACAAACCTCCTTACATGCCAAAGCCTAACTATATAAATATATATATCCTCTACCATAAAATTTTTATAAACTCCTTCTCCCCCTCTCTCGTACCCACCATTCACAACTACTACCACCCCCCCCTTATTCAATTACTCCCATCCCCCCTTGACATTTCAACCATCAAAAATCCTCCATCCATCCTACCCTCTACCTAGCAATGGCCTATTACGACCCGCCGACGCTTTTGACTCCAGATTCAGGCACCCCCGCCTACACTTCTCGCCACACTCGCTCAAAATCCTACTCCCACAGAACCCAGGTTACGGGACCTCCACCTTCATACCTCGGAGCCCCGATGACCGGCAGTAAGTATCTCGCTGCTGCAAATGAGCCTCCACAGACACCTACAGTTGCCGGCACAATTCCGCTTTATCGTCGCCACTCAAAGAAGAAGTCGTCCCAAATCCTGGTCGAGCCCATGGGCGCTCAGCATCAAATCAACTACATGCCCATGTCTCCCACAGTTGCAATCCCCCAAGGCTTGGAAAACATAATCCAGCCACCTCCAATGACGCCGGTATTCCCACATCAGCAACATCAACAATCGCATCTAAACCAGGGAAACTCCCTTACTGTTCACACAACTGGTCATGCGGGATTGCATCACCAGCCAGGCATGCTTTCTCCAACCTCAGCTTCAAATGCATCAGGATCTCGATATCTTCCCTATGGCTCGTCTCCACCAAACCCCTCCCATCTCTCTACTTATCATGACCCGCCCTCATCTCTCCAACTCAATAGGCACACGTCTCTTAAAATTAATCCTACAGCAACCAGCCTGTCTTCTTCTCCTCCTTCATCTACCTCTCCCTCTTCTTTTTCCTACCCTTCTGTCCCAACTACCCCTTCCTCTGCAGTAGAACAGCCGCCCCTTGTAAGCGTTGAAACTGCTTCCTTGTCACAACCACAACAACCCTACATGGGGCCTCCATTACCGTTCCCCACACTAGATGGATCTGTTTCACCGTCGGCAAGCATTAAAAATGCACCAGTCTCAAGGTCTTCATCTTCATCTTCTGCCTTGCGTAAAGTTCATGGCCACAATAGAACTATCTCTATGGGTGAATTCGATCGCCATTCACGATACACTCCTTCTTCATCGTTACCACCATTTCCTGCATACCCTGAATCCTCACCATCCCCTGCAGCATCCCTTAAGAGCCCAACAGTGGCACCACTAACAATCAGTGGAACGACTGCTGTTGCTACTCCCAGTGTTTCTAGCACTGGTGTTGGTACGGATGCTGCGCCATCAAATTTATCAAATTCTTCTTTCGGTCCTCCAACAACAAATTCTGTCACCACCACTACCGACTCGGGGATTCCTGGGGCCGTTTACCTCCCTACAAATTTTCAAAAACCGCGCACACACTCGAACGCAAGTTCAAAATCTCTTGTTTCCGGATCCGCATCTCCTATTTCTCTTCACAGCTCTCTTGCCTCTAGTCCTATCGTACCCTCAGCCCCTCCCATCGATGACAAGCCCCTGTCCAGGAGTTCCTCCATCTCATCAACAAACTTGGAGCACCATCAGCCGGTAAACCACACGGCCACTGCTCCTCCATCATCATCTTTTTCTTCTTCCCCATCTCCACCATCGCCCACCTCGAACAAATTTTCTGCAAACACACTTACCTCTGGAGCCTCGGTTCTTATTGCGGGCCAGTTTTTCTCTAAACTTGTTACCTTTTCGCTTAATCAGCTCATTTTTAGATTTGTTGGTCCAGAAATAATCGGTGCCAACTCTCAACTTGAGCTTCTTGTTTCGACCGTCCTTTTTTTCTCGCGTGAGGCTATTCGATTGGCTACCCAACGTCAGACTTTAGTAGGAAAACGACCTGACGTATACAGGTTCGAGGGAGGTGTTGTTGAAAATACTATTTCTGGAACAGTTCAAGAAGTCATAAATATAGGTTTCTTACCTGTTCTCATGGGTATTCCTCTAGCAGCCATCCTTTCCTTTACATATTTGCATTATAATAATACCCCTGATGATTCTCGTACAATCTCCATAGCTGTTGCAATTTTTGCACTTGCCGCTATCATCGAACTTGCTTCCGAGCCTGCCTTTCTGCTTTTTCAACTCAAGCTTCAGTTTAAAAAACGAGCCTCATTCGAGTCTATTGCTGTCACTTGTCGTTGTATCCTTACTTTTTTCATTTCGCTTGTTGACCACCGAAATAATGTTTCCAACTCTATAATGGCATTTGCTGTAGGCCAGCTAGCCTATGCATCGGTTCTCACTAGTCTTTATATTTTCGAAGGTCTCAAGGAGGCTCATGCTGGTCAATATGAGCTAACATACCCTCGACCCATTTGGAAAGATGTTGTGACACCTGAAAAGACCACTGCCGAGATGCTTAAAAATGGCAGTTGCCGTGCTGCAGTTACGACAACTACTTCGTCCACAGTTTCTGTGGGCCAGGAAACAAAAACATACTTTAACGCATCAACTACCAAGCTTGCAACCTCCATTTGGCTTCAAACAGTTTTCAAGCACTGTCTCACTGAGGGTGATAGATTTCTTGTATCTCTCTTTTTGCCAATTGCAGATCAAGGCGTGTACGCTGTAGTTGTAAACTACGGCTCACTTCTTGCCCGTCTTGTTTTCCTTCCTATTGAAGAAGCTCTGCGCAACTTTTTTTCCAAAATTCTATCAAATGATACCGAAAACATTTCTGCTGCAGATATGGAGCTTTCAATTTTAGTTCTTTCCACCCTTCTTCGGTTCTATTCATACTTGTCTCTTTTTGCCATTGCCTTTGGTCCAGTTGTCGCTGCATACCTGCTTCAATTTCTTGTTTCTAAAGTCTGGTATACACAGACAGATGCAGCTATTGTACTTGCTACGTATGCCTGCTACATTCCATTTTTAGCTATGAATGGTGCACTGGAGGCTTTTGTTCAATCTGTTGCAACCCCTGCTGATATTAAACATCAAAGCTCAGTTATGCTCATCTTTTCACTCTCCTTTTCTGCTGCTGCCTACCTTCTCATGCGGCCCTTTGGTCTTGGTGCTCAGGGTCTTGTGCTTGCAAACATGTTTAACATGGCTCAGCGTATTGGATGGTGTATTATGTGGATTGAGTCGTACTACAAAAAGCTTAGAGAAAATAGCAAAGATGTCGCAGCGGCTGCAGTAGAAGCTAAGCAAAAAATTTCTGAAGAGAAGAAGAAAGAAGAGCCTTCCACCAAAGAAAAAGAAGGTCCTGCTGAAGCGAAATCCACAGGCACTGATGCTCAAACCTCTGCTAATTCTCGTAAACGCAAAAACACAACATCCGAAAAGGAAGATACCCACGACAAGAATGAACAAGAAGAAACTGAAAAGAAGGATAACAAAGACGATGAAGATACTAAGGAGAAGACTGCGCCATCCAACCCCACTCCGGAGAAATGTGCGCAGCAGGTTGCTTCGCACCGCGCGCTCGCCTACTCGCCCTGGGGATGGCTGCGTCTCGCCATGCCATCTCTCGTTGTTTTGGCCTCTTTTATACTTCTTATTCTTCCCGTTTCATGGCTGCTCATTGGACGTGCAGCTCAGCTTTCACATTTTGCACAACAGGTTGCGTTGGCTGTGGTACTCGCAATTGTTATAGCAGGAGCTGAACGCGAGCTTCTCCTTGGTGCTGGACGTAATCTTTGGGCAAAAGTTTCAAGTCAGCGTCGCAAACTTCGCGCTAAGAATAAAGATTAAATCTTTATTGATCTCATAAGAAGTTTGAATTAAAATATATATAATATATAGCGAGATTTTTATAAATATGTACATTATCAAGGCATTTCTCATAGACGATATTGCTTTATTTATTCAACACCTAAATAACGATATTTATTCCTTAAGAGTATCAATAATAGCAAATAACCCTGCTTGTGAAAAAACGTTCTTTAAAGGACCCATAACTGGCTCAGTCTTTAGAACGGTAGGGGAATCAAACATTGTGATTCCATACATCAATGCATTTTCAAACAAATTGTCATTTTGGTAGCACAGAATTAAGCTCACTTTGTCACGTGCACCATAAAATTCATAGGGGCTATAAAACCGTGGTAAGCCAACAATATTGTTTTGATTTTGGCGCACACTGCCACTCTGAAGCAGCAGCTGCAGTTGCATGCACATGTCCAGCATGTCAAAGCTCTGGTTATCTCTAATAATTACCTTGTAAGGATCGGTTGTTGTCTTGGTATTGTTGTCGCTGTAAAAAAACCTTCCCACAGGAACATTATGGACAATAAGCTGCTTCCAATGTGGTAAATGAAGTACCATGATTGAATTCAAAATTTTGCTATGGTCCTTGGCCTTGAACAAAAGTTCTGGAAATGTTAATGTATTAAGACGCAATAGCACAACGTGTTTCGCTTGAGAAATGACCTTGACAGACTTAATTTCCTCATCATCATCCACAAGTGATTCAAACATCTTGCGTAAGTGAGCCAAATGCTCTGCATCCCCAGAAATTCCTGACGCTCCTCTTATATGAATTATTGCAGTTCTTTTTTCACGTAGTTTGGAACGTAAGTGTCGACTGCGGGTTAATGGCCTTGCGTTAGTGGCCTTGTGTAAAGCACGTTTAAGTTCATGAAAAGTGGTGCGTAAGTACTTAATATTGTTGTATAGAACTGATTCTACTTTTTCATTATTATCACGTAGTAATTCCCCTAAGTTGGAGTTATTATCCTTCGATCCGTTAACTGTTGTGGTTTTAACAAAGTCAATTATCATTTTAATTTTTTTTAAAATTTCTTCGATAAATTCAATACGCGTCGCATACGATCCCTTGTTAGTAGATCCTTCAGATATTGGGTTAAGTTTATTACCGAAATTAATTTCATTCAAACTTTTTGAAAAATTCTCAACCGGTTGCATCACAGACTTCTCCATCAGCTGAACGATTTCTGACAAGGTATCATTATGGTTCATCGCAGTTTCATAATCATCATTACATTTTTTCAGATTCTTTTTCAAAGTCTCTAAAACTGCATGGTTTTCCGTGGTTACAGAGGCGTTAGCTTCCATTAAATTCTTGAGAGCCATTTCAAGCTCTTTTTGTTTATCTTCAAGCTCCCTGATTTTTTTCTTATTATCTTTTTGTTCCCTTTCTAGCCTCGCTTTCAAAGTGTTTGCTTCTTCCTTCATTTCTTCAATAAGTTTTTTCATTTTTGTTGAATCACCATTCGAGGCAGAACCTTCATCATTATCGCTATCAGAAATATCGGAAACATCTGATGTAGCATCAAGAAGAACAGAATACATATTGCCCTCTTTATTTTGGGAAACTCCCTTACCCTTTCCCTTGGGATCTTGATCCCCTTCATCTTCTTCATATTCTTCGTCTTCCATATTCTCAGAAAAATCATCGATGTTTAAAAGCCCTTGATGATAAGCTTCTCTGAACTCTTCAATCTTTAAATTACGAGCAACTTCAAGTTGCTCTCTCAGAGCCGTTATCGATAGCTGTAATTCTTCAAAATAATCTTCGTATTCCTTTAGCTTCGATTCATGAGCTTGGAGATCTTCCTTAAGACGATCGTTCAAATCAAATTGATGGTTGAGTTTTTCTAAGTTAGATGAAGCATTACTGCGAAGATCATTCATCATTTGCTGAGTTGATTCATTTTGAAGTTTTAAAGCCTTGAGTCGTGATTCACTTTCAACTAGCTTTCTTTGAAGTTCTTTGACCTCTTCGTTAGAATTGCTGGTTGCGGCAAGTATTGGTGTTTCTAAATTTGACACCACGGGTGATTCAGCAAGCGGTTCTACTTTTGATGGTGGTTGAAGATTCCGGCTAGGCCGGCTAGGTCGGGGGGTTACAGTTTCAAGTTTTAGTTCAGTAAGAGCCTTTGTGGCCTTATCATAGGATTCCATGATCTCTTGTAACTTTTCCTGCAGCCGACTATTGATTTTTAACAGGCCATCGATTGTTCCCTTTTTTATTTCTGAATCATTTTCCAGGTTCTGTATTTTTTCTTTTTGAGCGATCTCTATCGATTCGAGTTCAACGATCCGTTTATCAACGTTAGCCCTAGCCAAGGCTCCAAAGTTTTCAGATTCAGGTAAAAATATTGGAGCTGCTCCAGCATTTACTGGGGAAGGGTTATTAGAAAAACCTGGCATAGAAGTAGAAGCTGGGCTTGGAGCAAAAAAAGACCCATGCGAAAAAGGCCTCGACGTTGCTGAATGGTGTAATGTTGAGATGTTCGAGTGGCTCTCTGCAACAGTGGGGTTTGCTGTAGGGGGATTTGCGAAAAAAGACCATGGAAATTCTGGAGCCGGTAATGCTGGACTGGGTTGGCCTCCAGCATTTAATGGAGGGGCGGTAGGCGTGAATTGAAAACCCTCAAAATTTATTCTATTGCGTGGTGGATTTTGAGGATCGTTGACATCATGACCTGGATCTCCAGTCTGTATGAGATTTGGATCGACCATGGGGGCATCAGACAGATGTTTTTTTTTGCAAATATAATGGTGAACTAAAATGGCAGTGATGATTTAAAAGTGCTTGAGTGCAACGTCTTTCCGTGTACTTTCCAGACTCATAATTACTCTTGTTGTGATCAAAATTATCTAGTCATAAAAAAATAAACTGCGTAACGTGTGTACTATGTAAATACGTTTCTGTGGGAGTTATCACCACCATCAACAAATAAAAACAAAACATTTCACCCTAACAGAAATAAACTTACCAAAAATGGCTGCGTCGGGAGACGTCAAGCAGCTTCTTTCTAAAGCGATTTCGTTCAGGCGCGATATTGAAAGCTGGGATAATGACTTTGAATGTGATACTGATGCTGCATTTCGCTCCTCTGTTTCAAGTTCCTTGTCATCTTCTGAGGGTCCAACTTCGCGTCATTACCATGTCCCCATGTCATTAAGAAATAGCACACCAGCACTATTAAACAAACCAAGTCATAGCTATCGCAATGGATCTAAGCTTTCTACAACAGATTACCTTAATTTCTTTCGTGAAACCGAGGACGATGAAGAGTATTTTCAACCAGCTATGACAAAAACTTTGAGTAAACTTTCGCTAAAAGATGAAAAGCAAGGACGGAAGAAGAAGGTTTTAAAGGACCCTTCAACTAATGATACTATAAAAAACACAAACTTTTACTCAGCTAACACGTTAACAACTATAAAGAAGTCTTCAAACGCGACAGAAAACAAAAATACAATTAAAATCCCCCAAGACGCGACTTCTAAAAGTACAATAAATAAATGGTCGGAAAATATTGAAGATGAAATTGATGACGCAGATTTTGAGACAGGTGCTTCGCGCAAAAACAATACGTTGCGGGCGCGTCAGCGCAAGATATCAGATACTTCTATGAGCATAGTCAAGGGATCATTTTTTAATCCGCCCCCTACTTTTGCATCTGCGCCAATAAAGACGACAGATAATAAAAATGTAACCGGAACTATAACCAATTTACAGCGACGACGACAAAGTCCAAAGAAACAGCCTGACTGTAGCATGATTTCAGAGGAAGATTTTGAGTCTGGATTCGGCGAGCTGGACGAAATAAATCCTGGAAACCTGCAAAAATTCAAGTCCCCCATAACACAAAAAGATCCACAACTTTGGGAAGATGATAATTTGGAAAGCGCCAATGATACAGCAACAACTTCACGTCATGATTCAATCAGTTCTTCCTTATTTTCACACTCGGCATCAACTAACACAGAGAGTGAAGTCGATGGTGAAGACTTTTTGGACGGCCTTGTGATTCCTGATGCGCCGATAGATTTTCAAAAGGCTCTTCAACACCGCCAAGAAGAAGCTGAGGCTCAAGAACGACGCTCAGTTGCATTTCGGAACTTCTCAGGTGGTTCACATAAATATAAATATGATACTGTTGGCAGCAATGGCTCCAAAACTTCTTTGGAAAGTGAGAAAAACTGGGACAATGAGGTGGAATATGCTGACGACGAAATGGACTTTTTTCAAGACATTGATATTGGTGATGGTGATTTAATTCATAGAGCAAACTTGCATCGAAATTTGAAACTTAAAACGCCAGAATCAAATACTCAAAGCACGGCAAAAGTTTCATCAAAAAAATCTAATGCAACACTTTCCAAAACTGCTCGTGTAGGATTTACAGAAAAATTTGCAAACTCTCGACAGGCCTCTTCTAATTCATTGTCTGGTGATGCTGCTAGGCAAGATCGTCTTAGATCTAAAAAATCAATGCCTCTTCTTCAATCGCAGACAACTCAGTTATTAGATCAAGATTCTGGCTCTCGGCGTCTTCACCATCAGTATTCTGTTATTGGAGAGGAAACATTTATTCAACAACAAAATGATAAATTGAATCCACAACGACGTACACATTCAAAAAAGGTGTCATCCCTGAGACATATTCATTCCATAGCTGGCATTGGAGGGCATGACCATGAACCCACACACTATTCTCTTAAAAAGAAGTCACTCAAGGAACCAGGGTCGGTTTCTGGTACGGGTATCAGATTTTCAAGAGCACATACAGGCAAAGTCCTTGGCGATGGGACGGAGCTTGACTTACTTGACGATCTACCTGTCGACCCATCTCATGAACTTTCATTCACAGTGCAACCAATTTCCAATAGTAAAACTATTGGCCGGCATTATAACTCTGCATTAAATACTCTAAACAGAATATCACTAAGTAAGTTTTTTTTTCTTTTTCTTTTCTTTTTCTCTAACTCGTTTTAGCCGACTATATTGAAAAACCGATAAAGACATCCAGGAAAAGTCGGAATCAAAATAATTCCAAAAATTCCAAAGATATACATGGAACCACCTCAAATATTAACCGACAGAAAAAAAGTTCAGCTGAAAGTGCAAAGGGTCCTCGCCTAATTAAACAGCTTTCCGTTCCTATCTCTACTACAGTAAAGGGATATAATGAAAACATGCATTTTAACGTCAAAACTTATTGCTGGGAAGGTAATAATGAAGATTTGGATCGATTTGATAATATCAATGGCGGACACGGTAATATCAACAACACGACTAAAACGCCCGGTCTTATTGCATTTATTTCCTCCAATGAAATTAAAGTTGTTGGTGATATGGTGTTTGATCCTTCAAAAATGTGTTGGATTAGCATTCGAGAAGGGGAAGAAGATGATCCATTTAAAGACTTTGCTGATGACGATGGCGATGATAATAATGATGATGAGAATGATGATAGTAACTTGGAAAGCTTGAGTCATGATGCGGATATTACATTTAAAGCACCACAACTAGCTACCAGTCAGTTAAATTTGAACAAATTAAATGATTTTATGAAACTAAATCACAAATCGCATAAAAGAGTTAATACTGATGCATCTCTCAGCACGTCTCATTCTCAAGTATTTTCTCCGAGATCTTCTTTTAATGGCGCTGCTGAAAGCGAAACCAGTAGAATGAGCTCCAATTTTTACAAAAATTCCAACCAGTCTCAGGGGGCCCTTGGAGGTCAACAACTGCAACAAAATTATGGAGAATTCACTGTTGGTTCTGAGTTTGAACTAAGCGATGAAATGATTCAGAAATTTATGGTTGGCCAAGAGCGCTGGGCCCATAAAGTAAGAGGGTGGTTTCCTGGTGAGAAATACGATGCTAGTTATCTTCAAGAAATTAGAAAAATGGTTATGAAAAAGTAGCGATTAATGAAACGAAACATTTTTAAAGGGGTCTGATCATATATATACATGTGTTTGTTTATTTAATTAAATAATTAATGAATTTTGCGGTTTATGGGTAATTTAATGTGTGATTATTTCTGTTGAGAAAACCAGACACTAGTTTTTCTAAAGTTACTGTTTTGTGAGTCTGAAAATAGTTAAACTCTGTTAATTAAAATTAACTATGGACTTAAGCAAACATTAAAAATTAAACTAAAAATACCTATATAGATATTCATCAGATGATCATTATTATCTTTCAGCAGTAAATAATCCTGATATTTGTTGAATCAAAATCACAGCTTTTTTTTTAAATCAAAGTGCACAATTTCCTCAACTTTAATTAGCTTTCTTCAATGGTTAAAAACTAATAAAAAAGCGGTGTTTTTCAGAGGTTGATGAAAGCCTTTATGTATTGTACTTATTTCTTTCTTTCAAAAAATCAAAGGAAATTATTATATGAAATACCAATCAGCACTAGTACTTACTGCTAAATTATTCTTTGTTCCAGCATTATCACTATCTTGAAGTGTTTTAAGTTCAGTTTAACTTTAAATAACGTTTGTTCAGCTTCTTCAAAAGTTGAGTATTATATAGTTAGAAACACATCTTCATTGCCATTAAAAAATTTGACAGTTATAGCTTCAACTAAATGAAAATTATTTTAATGATATTGATATTAAATGATATTAAATTATATTGATATTAATGACAATTGAAATTATGAGTACAGTGTTGAGGAACTTTTAAGGCATTAGAGCTGGCGCTAAAAGAATTAGAAAAGGGCAAAAAGAGCACCGGCAGCGACAGCGCCGAGGCCAACCTGGAATGAGGCTGCTCCATTGACCTGCTCAATAGTGACTGGAGCGGAAGAAGAGACCTGAGCAAGAGCAGTAGAAGTAGATGCAGCAGATGAGGTGGGGGCGGCGGAAGAGGAGGATGCGACAGAAGAAGTGGGGGCAGCAGAAGAGGTAGGAGCGGCAGAAGTGGTAGGAGCAGCAGAAGAAGTAGGGGCGGCGGAAGAGGTGGGAGCCTCAGATGAAGTGGGAGCTGCGGAAGAAGTGGGAGCAGCAGAGGATGTGGGAGCAGCAGATGAAGTAGGAGCCTCAGACGAGGTGGGGGCTGCGGATGAGGTGGGAGCAGCGGTAGAGGTGGGAGCAGCGGATGACGTGGGGGCCTCAGTGGATGTAGCAGCGGCGGATGAGGTGGGGGCTGCAGATGAAGTGGTGGCGGCAGCGGAGGTGGCTGCAAGAACCGAATAAGTACCAGGAGTAACAGCAATGTTACAGGTGTTGAGGAAAGGAGTCAAGTACGAACCGTAGGCCGACCACAAAGTGTCAGCACAGGCCATACAGTCGGGAATGAGCTGCATGAAGCCCGAGTCGGCGGCACACAAGCAGGTGGCATCACCATCAGCGCACTCACGGCCCTGGATGATGGCATTGCCGCAGTAGGAGTGGCACTGGTAGGTGGAGCCAGGAAGTTGAGGGTTGGCCATGGCAAGGGCATAAGCCTCGGGGAGGGCGTTAGCCTTAGCGTAGGCAGAGCCAGCAAGAGCGGCGGAGAGAGCGAGAGTCTTGAACAACATTTTGAAGGAATATATTAGAAGAAATTAAGAGATAGATTGAGATAGATTGTGTAGATTTTGGGTTTGTTTAACGAAATAGCGAGTGTAAAATTAGTTGGAGAAGAAGATATTGATGAGATAAAAAAAGAAGAAAGGAAGAAGATATTGATGGGGAAAAGGTTTGGTATTTATAGGGGGAGAGAAATGTTAAAGAGAGTGCAGCTATTTATCTTGAAGGATTTAGTGCGAGGCAGCCGAGAAAAAAAATGAAAGCGTCTCTTTTTTTCCCTTTGCCAAGATCTAAAAAATCAAAGACACAGGCTGGAAACAAATTTGGCCATATCAGATCAATCAAGGACTTATGTCAGCAGTTTCCATAAAAGGAAATAAAGGCCAAGGGATTTTGAAAGAATGTAAACTCAAAGAGAAAGAGGAGCGTGATAGTTGAGGGATATGGCTTTGTGACGATGAAGGTATCTTTGAATTTTTTTTTTGCGGGACGGCAGGTTACGTTTTTTAGAAGACTTAAAGATTTAAAGTCGTTTTTTGAGTTGGACGGATGACGTAGGCGGTTCTCGAGGTTGCCGGGATGTTTTGTTAGAGGGAGGTGTGATGGGAGTCTGCCACTTAGTAAGCATCCAAAGTTATTTAGGTAAGGCCAAAAATCGAGTGCTCACTAAGAAAAGGCCTGGAGAAGAAGCTCAAAATAACGTTTGGAAAAGACTAGTCAGAAGAGGGAGAAAAGAGAGAGTATCTGTGCCAATAAATCAAATTTAAAGAAACTGAGCGTTGTGAAATGTACAGTGTATCATTTTCTTGAGCGGGCTAACCGAGATGCTCATTTAGGCAGGCGTTGGTTAAACAGAAGCACCTCGTTAATATATGCTTGAAATTTCAGTTTTTTTATACGGCAAAAAAAAAAGTACATATGAAATAAGTAAAAAAACTGTTTACAACTATTTAAGTAAAAGAATGTGCTCTAAACTTTGGTTATAAAGTGTCGTATAATCAGTTCATTAAACAAGTTATGGGAGATGTACACCGTAAATTTTAGAGTTACACGGTCCAAGATTTTTTTTCGAAATATTTGAGAGTTTCTATATGTATATTTTAAGTTCTTTTTGTTTATTGTACAATGTGTAGCGATTTAGGTGTATATTTACACTTAAATGTATAATATTAAATAGTCAAGAGCTTTTAGATGATTTTAAACAGCAATTGTTAAAAGGGGTTCTGTATGTCAATTAGTTGAAAAGCTGTAACTCCATGTGGTCTAAACTGACTGTGATTACAAAGGTTAATTGAAGGAAACCCATTCATGAATTTTTATAAAGATGATTGAAATTGAAAATTTGAGTGATGGAATCAAATGTTTTATTGTAAAAAAAAAAACACAATTTTACCTGATGCCAAGACGTGGTTCAATGTAAAAACTGAGTAAAGTGCAAAATATTAAAAAAGATCTATATACTAAATCAGTTATTTTAACTATTTACATATATGTATATATAGTGCATCTCTGTAAACTCCGGGCTTTTATTGGCTATTAATTGAAGATAGTCTAAAATAATGATAAATGATAATATTTAAAAAGAAAAGAAAAGCTGGGGTATAAAGATATGAATTATGATCGTAGCTTTACTCAAATAGGTTCCACGTTAAAAAAATGATTTAAATTTTCAGATTATTTATTTAAAATTCATTTGTTAATAGAAATTGACATTCATCGGTTGTTTATGTGAAAAAAAAACCTAATGAAATATTGATAGTTAATGGCCTAGTTTTCAAAATCAAAAAAAGGGTTTAATCCTTGGCAGTGATTGATTCTGTCGAAACTGGATTCTAATTTTGGTAGATAAAACTAGCTAGTTATCAAAGATTTTAAAAAAAAAGTTCCATGGAAATTAAGAACTATTTAAAAGAAGTTATAAAGGAATTACATTAATATTAAGAATACAAATTTTTTACAAAAAATTTAAATGGGCAGTTTTCTTGTTTGTTAAAATAGGAAAATCTCTATTAGAGACATTTAAAAGAGAGCAATAAGGGCACCGGCAGCCAAGGCGCCAAATCCGACCTGGAAGGAAGCGGCACCGTTAACCTGAGCAAGAGTTGAGGCAGCAGAAGAGGTGACCTGAGCGATGGCTTCGGAAGAGACAGCAGCAGAAGAAGAGTGAGCCTTGGAAGTGGTAGGGGCGGCAGAAGAAGTAGGGGCGGCAGAAGAAGTAGGGGCGGCAGAAGAAGTAGGGGCGGCAGAAGAAGTGGCAGCAGCGGAGGAAGTAGGAGCGGCAGAAGAGGTAGGAGCAGCTGAGGAAGTAGGAGCGGCAGAAGAGATGGCGGCGGCAGAAGAGGTGGCGGCGGCAGAAGAGGTGGCGGCGGCAGAAGAGGTGGCGGCGGCAGAAGAGGTGGCGGCGGCAGAAGAGGTGGCGGCGGCAGAAGAGGTGGCGGCGGCAGAAGAGGTGGCGGCGGCAGAAGAGGTGGCGGCGGCAGAAGAGGTGGCGGCAGCGGAAGAAGTAGCGGCGGCAGAAGTGGAGGCAGCGGCCGAAGAGGCGGCAGCGGAAGAAGTTGAGGCGGAAGAGGAAAGAAGAGAGTAAGTTCCTGGAGTGACGGCAATGTTACAGGTGTTGAGGTAAGGAGTGAGGTAGGAACCGTAGTCATCCCAGAGAGTGTCGGCACAGGCCATGCAGTCGCCAATGAGCTGCATGAAGCCCGAGTCGGCGGCACACAAGCAGGTGGCATCACCATCAGCGCACTCGCGGCCCTGGAGAATGGCGTTACCGCAGTAGGAGTGGCACTGGTAGGTGGCCTCGGCAGGGTTTGCCATGGCAAGAGCAAAAGCCTCGGGGAGGGCAATGGCCTTAGCGTAAGCGGTGGCGGTGAGGACGGCGGCGATAGAAAGAGACTTGAAGTTCATTTTTGATAGTAGAAAGGCTGAAGGGTGTTTGGTGTATTAGTTATTAAGCGAGTGAAAACAGTTAGATAGGTATGTATTGTATTATGTATATATAATATAATATATAAAAAGAGATAAAAAAAAGACTCAGGAAATGAGAGGATATTTATAATGTTTGATATATCTATATATACAATGCCCTAAAGAATAAAAAAAAGGCCCGCCTCTACTATTATTCTCTTAGACATATACGAGTTAAAAGAGCACCAGCTTTGTTTTTTATCAATCTATGGAGTTGCCTAAAATGGCTATAGGTTCTTTGGAAGGGTACTCGTAATCAGATTGGATTTGCATTAGGATGAAGGGTTTTGATTAGTGGTACATTCTTTTCTAAAGTTATAAACATAAATATAAGCATATGGGGAGGGGGAAGCTGAAAAGGTGAAAAGGTGAAAAGGTGAGTACGTATACTTTGTCAAAACAAAAAAAAAGGGGGACTTGAAAAGGTCTTTGTACATTTTGAGCACAATGCGAAAGAGAAAAATAAAACCTTGTACATCGTGATAATCTTGATTGGAATCTCGTGGTTGACTGAACTGCGACTGCCACAGCAGTTCAGTCGATTGATTTTTCTCATGATCTTTTATATAATCTTTTGGAGGTTTTGGTTCTGTGTTTTTTTACAAAAAACCCCCAGTTGACTGGGCACTTGACAGGGCTTGGCATATATGAGGAGTCCCTTATTTGAGTAAATTTACACAGACATCAAAACCAAAGCCTTGACTGTCTGTCCATATGTGGAGATTGTTTTTGTACAGAAAAAAGAAAATAAAAGAACTTCGGCAAAAAACGCTGCCGTTGGGGGTTGCGCGGAAGACGAACTTTTGTTTGGCCCCAGCCAAGTCCCAAACCGGCGTTGCTGGGACAACGGGGTAGATTCTTCCGGCCAATCAGAGCGCTGTGATCAATCTACGAGATATTAATCTCCCCACTTCCTACCTTGGCAATTGGCGCCCTGTGTCTAAAAAAAGAAGAAGCCCCCGAAAGGTTCACCTTTACAATGTCGTGTTGTTGCCAATTCGGGACATTCCTGGCATATAAAAGATTTTTTTCATGCGATCCGCCGCTTTGTACAACAAAAAAAAGTTTCTCAGCACGGGCTTCTGTTTGTTTCTCCATTCATTTAACAAACGATTCTGTAATTGGAGCTTGCATGGCAATTGGAAATCTTGTCTCGCCCGTCTTCTTCCCTTTTAATCTGTCTCTTTTGGAATGTACTGGCAGTGAAAAAAAAGCTTCAAATATCGCATTCTTCTTTCAACACAGTGGTGGGATTATTATTTTTATTCCTTTTGGAGCTGCTCTAGTTATGAGTTTTTTTTAGCTCTCGTTTTTGTTAGACCTGCCCATTACTCATAATGTGTATATTTTTATAAATCAACATTTGGTCAACAAAAAATGTTGAGCCTTTTGCTCACTCCTTGATCTGCCTTAAATTCCTGAGGTACTTAGACTTGGAACATACAATCATTAACAGCTCTACATTTCTATCATTATACTCCAATTGCGATTCAAACGACCATCTAGGCCTATCAACCTTGATTTATAAGGTTTTTGCATTATTTCTCCCTTTTTTTTTTCAACCGTTTATCACGGTAATTGGCAAATCCCCCACTCCCCCGCACTCGCTCGCTCGCTCGCCCACACCAGATATTCCCACTCATGGAACCTGGACTTGGCCCTCCAAAATGGCCACGGCACGCTCGCAAAATTCCTCCACTAACTCATTCGCCTCAAGACCCCCAACTCGTAGCTCCGTCAGCTTGCGCAGCGCCACCGCCCGGCGGCCTTCCGCCGTATTCTCGCCCGCGTGTTTGGCGTCTGTTTGTAACGAAAAGAGATTCTTCAGGTGAAACCGTAGTGCGTCGTACCGAAGCAATGCCTGGATCTGTTCGTCTCGAATGACCGCTTCAAACTGCTCGTTAACTGGTAAACTAGCCAATGGTTGCTGCTGAGGCTTTTCTGGTGGTGCGGTGATTGTTTCTGTAGCCGGAACGTGGCCAGCCCCTACCTCTAATAAAGGCTCATTTTTAACACTACTTAATCCTGTAGCTGAGAGTTTGCTGCCGTTGGGTTGTTGCTCTTTTTCTTCCGCCTCTTGACTACTCTTAATGGCATTATTACCTTTTTCATTAATACTACTATTACTACTACTGGGGCTTTCACACCCTTGTGTCTTGTGCATTTTGAAGCATGCCAGCGAGCAGTATGGCAGTGCGCATCGTGGACACTTGTACTTGGGCGGAACTTCCAGACACACCCCACATTTCGTTCCATTTAGTGAGTTTTTAAGCGCCATTTTAATGATATAATAGAGCAATAAGAGAGATATAAAAAGGGAAACTTGGTGGTGATGAGTTTAGAAGGGGTGTGTATTATAAATGTGGGTGGGTGGGTCTGAGAAAAAAAAATTTTTAAGGGAAGTTAAGAATCAGTGTAAGCCGTGTGATGATAATAATAGTAATAATAATAAATAATAAACTGTTACAAGCAAGGTTCGAACCAGTTAAATTGTCTTAAACTGTCCCCCTCCCTTTCCTATTCCTCTTGCTCCGTCCTTCAAAACTCCCCAAGGCGGATAATGTTTTTCTTTAATCCTCTCGTGTCGCCAATCTTAATGGCAAATAAGTTTCCGCCAAGATCAATCGAGTCACCAGTCACACTAGCCGACAATGCCAGCTCCTTCTGCTTCTCCTCCTCTACTTCCTCCTCCTCCTCCTCCTCCTCCTCCTCTTCTTCGTCTGCCTCCTTGCCACCGGCTTCGTCTTGCGCAAGATGAAGACTAGCTGTCGATACAACCAAATAGTCAAGATTAACTCCAGCAAACGTCGGACATGTAATCCGCGTTGCTGTGGGGAAAACGTACTCCTGTAGCAACTCTCCCGCAGCTGAATACCGGTGCAACCGTGAGCTACCCCAAATTGCGGTCCACACAGTTCCGTCTTCAGCAACCGTTAACCCATCAGGCTCAGCTAAATTTTGACCCCACTCTTTGTTAGATTGACAAAAAAAACATTTAACAAAAAAAAAGACTCACGAGCTTCAAGATCAGCCAATTTTATGGTAACAAATGACCGTCTGTTAGATAAAGTCCCTGTCTCAATATCATAATCAAATTGAAATATTGTGCTGGTGGGTGAGTCGGTAAAATATATAATGCTATTATCAGGGCTGAATCCAAGACCATTTGGGATGGTGACATTTTCAATGACTTTTGACACATAAATATCCTTACCATCCAACGTCAAAGAGTATAGGCTTCCAACGGGTGCAAGTTTGTTTCCGGCACTTTTTTTTAAAAGGTTAAAATAAATATTCTCGAAAGCTGGCCTTACTGCAACATTTTCAAGCTGCCATATATACTTACTCAACCATGGTACCTGCGTAAAAGCGACCAACAGCATCAACCGCACCGTCATTAAATCGAAGATATGAATCCTGATTGTCGTGGACAACTTCAATGTACTTAAGATCCACATCTCCAATGTGTCGCTTAACATACTCGGGAGTTTTGGATAGTTTGATTTCTTTGGTCAGATCCAATTTCGCATATCCGCGCTTTGCTCCCACAATGAAAACCCCCGGGGTTTCCGTTAGACCCAAAACTGTGACGCTTTCAGGCACAACTACAAAGTAAAATTCGTCTATTGGGGCCGAAGATTCTTCCTTGGTACCAATGAAATGGGCCCAGTAAATTCGTTTTCGCTCAATGTCAAGCCAAAAAAGTGCATTTGTGCGGTAGTCATAAGTAGGACCCTCTGCTAGCTTGCAGCTGCATGTTATCAACGGAGTCTGGTTTTACAGTGTTAAAAACAAAATAAAATGGTCCAATGTAAACTTGCCTTAGATACTTGAATTGTTTCAACCATTGTTTCTTTTCCTTGTTGCTGTTTTCTGATACTTTTTTTTTTTTAAATTTGCGGTTTATGTTAAAGGTTTAAAGCTTCAGTAGACCCTACTCCACAAAGAAATGTGCCTTTTTCAGTTCCGATCCGTAATAGTTGCCTAGTCTGAAATATACGCACAATGGTGTATTTTTCCAACCATTAAAAAATAGCACCTTCCTACAGCATTTTAAACTCGGTGAAAATGAATTTGTTTTCGTAAATTAATTATTAAAGATGTTATACCAAAAACTTTTTTAACCCAAATTATCTATAAAGTCCATATAATAAAACCATGATAATTTTTAAATAAAACTTTTAAAAAATTAGAGAAATATCCAATGTCAAATTGAAGATATCCTACGTTTAAATGAGAGCGGCAATACCAGCGGCGATAGCAGCGCCGAAGCCAATCTCCCAGCGGGCAGCACCATTAACCTGGGGAAGGGTGGTGGAAGTAGTGGGCTTGACCTCCTGGACGGTGGAGGTGGAAATAGTAGCAGTGGGCTTAGCACTGGGGGAGGTAGAAGCAGAAGCAGTGGGCTTAGCACTGGGGGAGGTGGAAGCAGAAGCAGTGGGCTTAGCAGTAGGAGTGCTAGTAACCTCAGTGACGGGCAGGGTCTCGCAAATAGTCACTGTGACAACGGTTTCAGTAACCTTGGTCGAGCAGACCTCCTCGCAGACAGTGACGGTAGCAGTGATGGTGGACTTGGAGAAGGAAGTGAGAGTGGTGTACTCAGTGTGGGTACCGTTAGTGAAAGGAGCAGAAGCAGAAGTGACGGCAGCAGAGGTGGTGGGGGCCTTAGAAGAAGCAGGGGCAGAGGAAGATGGGGCAGCAGAAGAAGTGGGAGCAGCAGAAGAGGTAGGAGCTGCGGAAGAAGTGGGAGCCTCAGATGAAGTGGGAGCGGCAGAAGAAGTGGGGGCGGCGGAAGAAGTGGGAGCAGCAGAAGAAGTGGGGGCGGCGGAAGAAGTGGGAGCCTCAGATGAAGTGGGAGCTGCGGAAGAAGTGGGAGCAGCAGAGGATGTGGGAGCAGCAGATGAAGTAGGAGCCTCAGACGAGGTGGGGGCTGCGGATGAGGTGGGAGCAGCGGTAGAGGTGGGAGCAGCGGATGACGTGGGGGCCTCAGTGGATGTAGCAGCGGCGGATGAGGTGGGGGCTGCAGATGAAGTGGTGGCGGCAGCGGAGGTGGCTGCAAGAACCGAATAAGTACCAGGAGTAACAGCAATGTTACAGGTGTTGAGGAAAGGAGTCAAGTACGAACCGTAGGCCGACCACAAAGTGTCAGCACAGGCCATACAGTCGGGAATGAGCTGCATGAAGCCCGAGTCGGCGGCACACAAGCAGGTGGCATCACCATCAGCGCACTCGCGGCCCTGGATGATGGCATTGCCGCAGTAGGAGTGGCATTGGTAGGTGGAGCCAGGAAGTTGAGGGTTGGCCATGGCAATGGCATAAGCCTCGGGGAGGGCGTTAGCCTTAGCGTAGGCAGAGCCAGCAAGAGCGGCGGAGAGAGCAAAAGCCTTGAACATCATTTTTGTTATTGTAAGAAGGTATTAACTTATTAAACGAATGTATGAAGTTGGTGGTTGAGTGTAGTCCAAGCGAATGTACAACAGTTGGGTATGTGTGTTTGAATAAGAAAGATGGATAAGAAGAGAGGGAAAAAAAGTCATCAATTGAAGCAAATACCCAGCTACTTATAGTTTTTTTTTACTTTACATATTTAAGAGTAATTCTTTGTTTTTAAGACCTAAGAATAAAAATACATTCAGTATTTTCACTTGCTTTTTCTGTGCGTTTTTTTTTTCTGTTCATTTAAGTCTGGCTGGAAAATATGAAGCCTTTTGTCATTTTGCCAAGATCAAAAAAATCATGTCCTCAACACCCAAATAGACCATATCTGATCAATCGCTTATGTCATCGGTCCCAAAAAGGCAATTCCTTGACCAACAAATAGCGTTTCGGCTAGGGAAGCTGCGCGCGGAGCGTCGGGTGAAGAGAGCAAAATGAGGGGGTGGAATGACGGTGTATGGAATTGAAATATGGCTGCGGTTATTCTGGCAGGAGAAAAAAAAAGTAAGCCCTCGAGCCCATAGTTGCAGTGGAAGTTTGGAAATTAAAATCAAAGAACATCTCATCGTGAATACGTAAGTCTTTATCATTAAGGTCGATTTTTTAGTTGGCCCGCCCTCACTTTGCCGACGACTTTTTCAAATCCCTGGGGGGGAGGAGAGGAAAAAGGGAAAATCAGACTGGCCTATGTAAAGGAAGGGCGCCGGTATACGTGTGGGGGCGGGGCTACAGAAAGACAAGTCCATACCAGAACAGTGATGCCTACTTGCATCCCTGAAAAGATCCCGCCATTATTATTACGCCGTAACCGCACAGATTGATTTTCGGCTTGCTGTTTGATTCACTTATTTACTTTTTGATTTATTTTGGAAATAGCGTGGCTATCTCGTTGTGGTTAATAACCCTTAGCCACTAGGTACATTTGTTACACTACATTAACGCCCAGCGTTTACGGTCGTATAGAGAGAGACAAAAAGCAGCGGCAATGAAAGGATACTGTGCAAGCTTGGCTCCCATGATATACTGTTAGTAAGAATTACTACAACTCTCTTGTCAAGTAAAAATTTTCAACCCTCCACCTGAACTGACTTTTGATACCAAGATTGGCATATTCTACACTTTTGTTCTAAACCCGAGTTTATGACACGGCTCATGAGAGGTTTTAACAGTCATCTCAATTAGTTGAACAAAACAAAGAAAATACTATTTTACACTAAAGGTCTCTTCTGTTTTTTGTCAAAATATATAATGTGCTCTTTTATATATACGGTTACCGAAATGGACATACCATGTGATTCTGTGGCGCTTTCCTGGGGTTTTCGATGTTGAAAATTTCAGAGTCTAAGATTGAATAAATGTAAATTAGAGGAGGAAAAAAATCATTGCAGAGACTTACAGCGGTAAGACAAAGTAATAACAATATAAACTGGAAGAAAAAGGCTCTGAGGATAATGAAAGAAGTTCATTATGACCCTTAAAAGGCACTAGGTTATCTCTCTAGCTTTGCCACAGATGGAATTATCTGTTGGCGGGTGTAAAAGTACAAGTATCAGTCAAAAAGAAAACTTTAAATCTCTACCGCAGCCATTGCTACAATTTTTGTTAGATCTTAATGACCCTAAGACCACTATGCGTTGTGTGGTTAGGGCGCTGGCGCTTCGAGAAGCTGCTTATAGTATAGGTCCATGGTAGCTCTGCTTAACGCCAAAGCTCCAAGGACCTCAACAACATCGGTCCATAAAGTCGCACTATCCTATGCACGCAATTTCTCAGCATTCTAGAACTAATTATTGCTTAAGATAAACCCAATGTTGGTCCAAAAAGTAGACATTTCTACTGCCACTCTTGTGGATAGCTTTAAATAGAGTCAACTTCATGTGAGAGGCGGGAGAATGGCATAGACTAAAAGCTTACTTTTAAAGTGTTACAAGTTTATAATACTAATGGCCAAAAATTAGTATGTCATAATTGTCATTTAAGTCTCAAGACTTGTTTTTTTATTTACTTTCGGCAAATAAACTGAAAAGGCGCTACATTTTATACCCTCATTATTTGTGCATGCTAAAAAGCAGAAATATTTTATAGAGTACCGCCGAAAAGTTAACAATGTAACTCACAGGGTTTTAGTTTCCTTACTTTGTTAATCAACAGAAACATTCATCTATATTTGATTGTTTAAATTGCAACATCATTCCTAAGTTTTTTTTATTTTAAAAATAGGTTCAAATACTTTGTGGGTAGATTTTATTCCGAAATCCCGGCTGATATACTGTGCATCTCAGTTCTTTACCGAGCTTAAAATAAGATGGATTACGCTGGACACTCAAAAACCAAAGTTATTTGTAATTTGGAACATTATGTCTCAACCTCAGAAAAGTTCAATCTTTCTTGTAGGTTTATTAAAATGTTTGGTCATCAGTTTTCCCAAATATTAAGATTTAAAAGGAACATGAGAAGTGTGCTCAGCGAGCTTTTTGTAAATATATCTAGTACTATAAAAATTAGAATTCCAGCTGTCGCCCTTAAAAATAAAAGGTATTTAATTAAAGTGTCTAGAGATGAGTGTAAACAGAAGTTTTTTTAGAGGAATTTTGTGTAGAGAGACTTTGAGGTTTTTTTTTCAGTTTTTTAGAAAGAGTATTGTTAACGATATTTGATTCCAACTTTCCAAAAAAAACATCAATGCTTTGTTAAATCTACTCTTATTTAACTTACACATGCCTACACTGATTTTAATTTTTTTTATTCGCTTTTACCAAACCCCTCAGAACAATCCACACGATGCTGTGAACAGATTCTAATTTTAAATGGATTTAAACAGAGATATTCTGTTCTCAGCCTAACCACTACACAAGGGTTAGGGTTAGAGATTAATTTTTGATTAGCGAGAAACGAGCCCAAACATAAAATTTGAGACATCCCTCGGGGGTAAGGGTTTTTAACAAACACTTTTACCATCTTATCTTAATCTTATTACGTAATACGTATAATCTAAATCTCCTCGTTCCTAAAATGGAAGTACTTAAAATATCGCTGCAATCCATCATTGTTACAGAGATATTATCACCTACTTTAAAGTTTAAATATATTTTTTAAATAGACTATTGAACTCTCTGTATTTCCAAAATGGTTGTTTATTGTAATTAATTATAATAATGGTAAAATCTAGAAAGCGTTTTTTCCCATCTTGCATCCACAACTAATCCCTCTATCCAAATTTCGGCTTGAGGAAGCCACGAAGCACGTACCGCTCTTGCCCCCCATAAATGGTTCACTGTCGAATCTTATACTTGCCATCAAGCCTTCATTTGTCATCAAATTTTTGCTAACGCTGCTTCATTAACCACTATAGCTTCCGTGATCCCCGTAATTTGACCCTCATCATTCACTGACAGAGGTGAAAACTTCTCTCGTTCCGACCACTGCCTCAAAAGCAGGTCTGCAGCTGCATTCTCCTTTTTTTACACGTTTCATTTTGAATGAATATGTGATAACCGCTCTAACCCGTTAAAATGCCAGCCACAGTCATTTTCTTTCCACCAAAATACTTCAATGCTTTGTGATCAGCTCCTACTTAAAACATCCGCCCGTCAAGGAAAGTGAAAGTTTAAGATCCTTACCTCATACTATAGCCAATAATTCCAGTTCGTATGCCTTGTACCTCGTCTCAGGTTCCGTGTTCCTGTGATTATAATACCCGAGTCTCCCCTTCAGGATTGACTTGAAAAGAAAAAATACCGCTCCCGATGCCGACGCGTTAGTCTGCACCACTGTTTTCAAATTGGAGTCAAATATCCATAAATAGGAGTCATTAGTTTAGACCCACTTTAGCTTTTTGAATTCATCTTGAGCTTCAGCAGTCCATCGGTTACTGCTGCCAGTACGGCGGACTCCGCTTGTTATTCCCTTGTTCCAATCAAAAAAATTCCAATTCTAGGATTCCAGTCTACTACCCCATTGATGTGGTTTTCTTTATGAGGTCTCCCAGCCAGATTAGATATTTCAAATTCGTCATTTGTGAACATGAAAATAAAATTAGAAACTCATAGTTGAGTTCTCTGTATTTCCCAAACAGTTGTTCATTGTAATATTATGATGGCGTTAAAAGCCGTTTAAGCTATTAGTATCATTCCATGAAACAAACCACCAACCCTCTCTCATACCTCTCTTAAAAAGACTCTATTCTGGTTTTCGTCTGTTGTAGACAGCTAGCTCCTTTGGTTAGTGGTACAGTGCATCTTGTGGTTAAGGTTATGTTGCCACTATCTTAACCATTACGGTCACGGAATTAATACAGAAACTACACGACAATAATCAACTTTGGGCCCCTATTTCTAGACCCGGACCGAAAATTTAGCTTCCAGTCTTTTTTAGTTAAGACAGTAAATGATCAAAAACCTAAAGTTTAGTGATGCTATGATGATCTTTTAATAAATATATTTATTTATTAATTTGTGCATATATCTTACTATTTTTCAGCAATAAATAAATAAACAAACAGAATAGCAATTTTTTTTTCTTTTTTTTGCTTTTTCTTTCTTTCTTTCTTTTCTTTTTTTTTTTTTTAATTTCCACTATTCAAACTAGTAGAGCTATTGTTGGCACTGTTACTAGAATTTCCACTAGGTCCTGGAAGATTATCCAAAAGGACCGGTTTAAGTACTTGTTCGTCAAATTCTTTAAACCATCTTGCATGATCATCCGCACTACGTGTAAGAATCCCAGACAAAGTGCGCGCTCCTAATCCTCCAGAACTGGAGCTCGCATCATGAGACCCTGTACCAGCGGCCGGAGCCCCTCCACTGTTTCCAGTCTTGGTGGAGCTGGCCATAGGAGGAAGATCGGATGCATCGGATTCCACATCAGATCCCATTTCATCGTCACCCCCACTGGCCGAATCGTCTCGGTAAGAAGACGATCGTCGCACACGCGCACCGCCATCATAGTCTCCACCCTCAATTCCAACCTTGCTGTTCCTACTACTGCTACTATGAGCAATGTTATCTAATGAGTACGAGCCCAAATCACTGCCTCCAAAAGCGCTGCTTCGGCTGCGGTTGTTTCTATGTCCTTGGCTCGTTGAATATCTCATTCCTAATGACGCTTCAATATCAAACTCGTCATCGCTCTCAGCCTCCTCAATTACACCTGTGCGAATTCCCAAAATCTCGAGCATACGAGCAGTCGTACCACCAAAAACAATTACCGTCAACACAACAACAACCAAAACCGTAGCTTTGAGTGAATTGGCATGCTCACCAGTCAATCCTGCCGCAAGTGCAACACCAACTGCTCCACGAAGGCCTGCCCAAAACAGCATCATCTGGTACTGAGGAGGAATCTCATCCTGGTAAGGTTGTAGTTGTTGATTGAGACTTCCGTTACCAGTATTAGAAGAGCTATTCCCTTGAGCACGTCTTCGGCGATAAAACATATTGATAAGTTTTGAAAGAGGGAAAACAGAAGCCCATCGAGAAATGCAAATGCCAATAGTGGTAACAATGATCAAAATAGGCTTGAAAATTAGCTCAACCTCTGTGAACAGAGAGAGACCAAGATAAATGAAAATAAAATTCTCCGAGAGCTGTGCAAGAAGTTGGAATATGTATTTGACAGCAATCTGAGTTCTTCTAGACATGTTGTAGTAAGCGTAATGACGAAGTGTGATACCACAAAACAGCAAGGAGACAATTCCAGACATGTGGCAACCGTTGGAAAAAAAGTAAGAAGCATAAGCAAAAAGCAGCACAAGACACGACTCAATCTGTGGAAACCGTCTGACGTGCGAGTGCTTTAAAATCAATGCTGTGGTAATACCCACAATGGTTCCAATCATCAGTGAGATAGTGAAAGTCATTAAGAAAAGACCAATACCCTTAAACAAACTAGTGATGTGAAGAGTCTCTTCGCCACTGAATTTTTGCGCAGTCTCAAACATAACAATACAGACTGCATCATTCAAAAGCGACTCGCCAAAAATAATAGTATACAGCTTTGGATCAACCTTATAAGCGTTGAAAATCGAAAGAATGGTGACGGGATCTGTAGCTGAAAGAGTCGCACCAACACTGATTGCGTCTAAAAAGCTGATTTGAATTCCTTCGAGCCCTATAGCAGTCCAAATATACAACAACACCCCAAGAAAGATTGCCCCAAGAAAGGTTCCTAAAAATGCAAATGTAAGAATCGTGCCAATATTTCTGAAAAAATTTGCCTGGTGTAATTCATATCCTGAGTTTAAAATGATAGGAGGCAGAAGAAGGTTGAAAAAATACGAGTAGTTGAATGAGACGTGTTCTTGAATAAAGTGTCCGGGGAGAATGCGAATAATAAGACCAACAACCATTCCTGAGAAAATCGAAATAACCGTCTCATGTACAGCTTGAATTCTTTTCTGTTGTAAATAGTAACTGGTCCACAAAGATCCAATAAGAAGAATGATCAAAATGAACAGGGCCCATGATGTAAAGATCTCTTCAGTTGTGGGATCGCTAACTTCGTCATCGGGAATATCTGGATCTGCATCCGTGCTATCGCGTTTTACTGTGTATAAAAATGTTAATAATGAACAGTAATGTATGCAGCTTGAGAAACTCACATAGAATTGAGGTTAAAAGGTTGAAGCCTGCTTCTTGGATTGTCGCGAGCATTTTTTAGATAATAAAAAAAAGAACGAACCGACAGTTAGGAAATAGCCATAGGAGTGAGAACCAAAAATATGAATGTTTTACAAATGGCTGGCTATTAAAGCAAATGTGCAAAAAAAATGAAATGAAATGAAATCTAATGAAAAAAAAAAATCTATTCAGTAAGCAACAGGAGAAATATTTCTATAGTTTGCAAACACGAGTATCAACTGAGAAATAATTAAACTTGGTGGTGGGTGGAAAAACTCATGTTAAAGCCATATTAATGCCAGCGGTGCTGCCTTTAGTAACCCTTTCCCTGATAACCACTACACACAGCCGTGTTTAAAACTTTATCGGGTTAGTTTGCCAACAACTGGTTATGACAAAGAGCTTTCTTATGAATTTGGCTTAAACGGCTTGTTTTTAAGATATGTGTAAATAATGGCAAAAAGATGCTGGATAAGGTGCGGGAACTTTTTTATAAGAAGAACTAATTGTCTATTGTTAATTTAGATATTTCATTTAATTCAACTAAAACTTCAGCTAATCCAAGATTAATTTAAGTTTTTGTTTTGAGATCTAAGCATTAATTTTAATTTTCACCTTGTCACGACATTAACTACTAAATTATCTCTCATAAATTTTACTACTGTAGCCAATTAAAGGCTTGCGTGAAAATACACCCATAAAAATTTTTAACACCAAAACCATCACACTTCATAAAACTTGATTAAGAGAGGCTTCATTACTCGTTGAAGTTGTACATACCCAATATTCACAATGCTAGCGACAGCTCATCGCGGTGTTGTTCGACAAATAAGGACACAGTCAGCCCTGGTAACTGTAGCTTCTTCTTCTTCATCAAAGTTTTTTAAGCCATTGCCAAGTGCACACAAATTTCACTCAGCCGGTTTTTTGTATCACCGCGAAAAACTATCCACCACAGAACTTGACGAAAAATGGCTGAATATTTGGAAAAAGAATCCTTCTAGATTAGATACTCCGACATTTGTTGACTCTAAAACAGGACAGCCTCTCGATCGCGAAAAATATTATGCACTGTCAATGTTCCCATACCCCTCCGGCATGCTCCACATTGGACATCTTAGAGTCTACACCATCAGCGACGTGTTGGCACGATACCGTCGTATGAATGGTTATAACGTGATTCATGCCATGGGCTGGGACGCATTTGGACTACCCGCAGAAAACGCGGCTATCGAGCGTGGAATTGATCCCGAGACGTGGACTCTTTCTAATATCCAAAAAATGAAGGATCAAATGAACATTATGTTTGCTGATTTTGATTGGGAACGTGAAATTGTGACATGCTCCCCGGAATATTACAAGCACACTCAGCAACTTTTCCTTAAACTCTACAAAGCTGGTCTTGCCTACAGAAAAGAAGCTGTTGTCAACTGGGACCCGATTGAGAAAACTGTTCTTGCAAATGAGCAAGTTGATGACGAAGGACGGTCTTGGCGCTCTGGCGCCATAGTCGAAAAGAAGTACCTTGAACAATGGTTTCTGGGAATTACCAAGTATGCTTCTGAACTTCTTGATGATTTGTCGCTTCTCAAGGAGTGGCCAGAGCGCGTTAAGACAATGCAAAAGAATTGGATTGGAAAGTCACAGGGTGCTACCATCACTTTCCCCCTCTCTACAAATGAGTCTCTCACCGCTTTCACTACCAGACCGGATACTCTCTATGCTGTTCAATACGTCGCTCTTTCTCTTAATCATCCTATTGTCAAATCTATTGCCCAAACCGATAAAGACCTTAGTGATTTCTTGACAAATGCAGCTTCTTTACCTGAAGATACCAAAGAAGGATATAAACTAAAGGATATTTATGCAGCAAATCCCTTGAATCCCTCGAAACACAATCTCCCTGTTTTTGTCGCGCCATACGTTCTTGACAGTTATGGCCATGGTTCAGTCATGGGCTGTCCCGGTCATGATACACGTGATTATGAATTTTGGAAGAAAAATATGCCAGGCTTTTCGGTAATTGAAACCGTTACCCCTCCCTCAGATTATACCCCTGAAGCTAACTCTCCACCAATTTACACAGGAAAAGATGGCCAGTTAAATGAGGTTGCTGGCCCTTACTCTGGTATGAATGCACGTGAAGGCGGGAAAAAAATTATTCAAGATCTTGAGCCTACAAATCTTGCCAAGTTTGATATTAAGTGGCGCTTGAGGGATTGGCTCATTAGTCGCCAAAGATTTTGGGGTGCCCCTATCCCAATTATTTATTGTGACTCATGTGGAACAGTTCCCGTTCCAGATGAAGAACTTCCAGTGCTTTTGCCCAAAGGTCTTAACGGTCCACTAAGTACGAGTCCTGAGTTTGTTCACACTCATTGTCCAAGCTGTGGTGGAGAAGCCAAGCGTGATACAGATACTATGGATACTTTTATGGACTCTTCGTGGTACTTTTTCCGGTATACCGATCCCCACAACACAAAAGAGATTTTTGACTATAAAAAAGCATCAGAGCTCATGCCTGTTGACATTTATGTCGGTGGTATTGAACACGCTATTTTACATCTGCTGTATTCCCGATTTATTTCAAAATTCCTTGCCAAGAATGGAAATTGGTCTGGTGGAGACTTAAATGGTGAGCCAGTAAGACGTCTTGTTACTCAGGGCATGGTCCACGGCAAGACCACAGTGTGTCCCGAAACTGGAAAGTTCCTCAAACCTCATGAAATTGATTACGAAAATAACGACCCCAATAAACCATTGGTTAAAACTTCGCAAAAACCTGCTTTGGTATCTTACGAAAAGATGTCCAAATCAAAGTACAATGGTGCTGATCCAGGCGAATGCATTAAAACTCATGGCGCCGATGCTACTAGAGCCCACATTTTGTTTCAAGCTCCAGTTTCCGACGTTCTCAATTGGGATGAATCGCAAATTGTCGGAGTTAAACGATGGCTTTCAAAGGTTTCCACTTTTACTACATCTCTAGCTGATGCTATCACTGAATCAGCCAACAAAACACAGAATGCTTCAAAGTTTTTAAATGACTTAAAGGACCAGGCTCATGCCGTAAAGTTCGACAAATTATCTAAAAACGAGCAAAAAATGTGGATTGAAATCCAAAAGCTTATCAAATCTATTACTGACTCATTCCATGACACATTATCCCTCAACACGGTGATTTCGGATTATATGAAGCTTACTAATTCCATCCAAAGTACATTTGGAGCAGGCTCATTTGACAATAAATCGCTGCCCATTGCACTCTATGCCCTTGAGAAACTTCTTAAGGTCATGGCTCCAGTTACACCTGTAAATGCATCAGACAATTGGCAATACTTGCAACAAGCTCTGAACCCTGATTCTAAAAATTCATTTTCCGTTTTTGCAGAGGCTTGGCCACAGGAGGAGGCTATTCCCGGTGCTGATTTAGGCCGTTTCTCTATTATTATTAATGGAAAACGCAGATTTGTTCTTAGTGCTTCAAAATCACTTGCAGGCAAAGAAAAAGAGCTTCTGGATCTTGTTTATAAAAGTCCTGAGTCAAAGGAATGGCTTGAAGGTAAGAGCATCACCAAAACTACTGTTTCGCCCAAGGGATTTGCTGTTACTATTGTTACAAACTAACAATATTCCCAAACTGACTTGTAAATATGTAAATAAACCAAAAAATAATTCTTTTTTTACTGGTTCCCAAGCCCCACTGCATTAATAATATATATTTCAAAAAATAAGTAGCTCTTAGATATCCAAAAGAAGAATAAAACTTATGCCTTAGATTTAGTTCTTCCTTTAAAGGAGGAACTATCACCAGTTATCACGGATTTTTCTTTAGAGTCCAAAGAAACAACTGGCTTAGAAGCTCTAGATTTTGAACCTTTTGTATTTTGATTCAAATTAGTTTTTTGTCTTTTCGACAAAGGTGACTTGCTTTTTAATTCAGCATCAGGTCCAGAAGAACTTGGTACATTTTCCTCTGTTACTTCGGCTGGTCTTTTGGAAGGATTCAAACCATCTTTTAACCGATTAGTAGGTCTTCGCTCCATAAGCTTTCTCATTGAAGTGTACAACAACGAGTATAGACCAGTGTATCCATTTTCCTCCAGATTATCAAGGAAAGAAATCCGAAACTCAGAATATGTTAGTCTTATACCACCAGCAGCTGAATTTTGCTTAAGAGATGTGTACGTTGGCGGTTCCATGATTCTATGAATTTTATCACTTTCGTTTTTAGTCTTTGATTTTTTTACTGCTTCATTATGCTGTTTATTTTCAAACGACCTTAAGAAATCTGCTGCTTGTCTAGCAAATACAACAGAATGCGAAAAGCCAAAAAGCATTTGAAGAGGAAAGTCTTCCTTTAATGCAATTTCTTGGAGAATGCCGATAAACTTGTGACTGAGAGAAAAGTATGATGGAACAATCAAATCTGGGGAACTCTTGCTAACGATTTCAAAAGATTTATTAAGCCACAAAGAGTTACAAAAATCAAGAACATATCCTTGGTATTGTATACTTCGATCCAACGGCTTTTCGCGAATATTGCTAAGATGCAATGGTTTCCACCGAACCAATAGATCAGAACAATGAGAGATTATGACTCCTGAACGAGACATAAAAAGATAATAGAGAAGATCAGAAGACATAGATAAAACAACTGGGAATACGTTATGGTATGGGAACATTGCTATTTCTTTGAAAAATGAAATTATGCTTAACGCAACTGTAACGTTTTCTTTAAACTTTTCAATGGCAAACAGGCCATAGTAATCAACAAAACAAACAACAGATCTTAAAGTGCGGCATTGTTCAGTAATGTTTAAATTATCCACTTGTCCTTTTCCGGAAAGTATTTGGATTCTCCAGTTCCGGATAAGCTGAGTAAGTAATTCAAAAACCCAGATTTGTCTAGAAGCATAGTTGGAAACAACCACTCGTTTCAAAGGTTCAAGAATCTGATCCTCGACAAACTCGTGATAGTTCATGGGTAGCAAGCTGATTAATTTAAACGTTAAATCACAATTCTGAATGCCGTCCCAGATTGTGAGGTATTCATATAAGAACTCTTCAGCTGCATAAGGGAGCCTTTTGGTATACATATAAAATGAAACAATCTGCTCAAAGTAAAATCTAAGACCAACTCGAGCAGAACCTTTGGTCATCACCGAAGTTCCTGGTCCACTTTGTTTTCCCATTTCTGCCGAGTTCTTTGCAGGATCAACTGCACCACGCTGAAATGTATCATAGAGGTGCTGAAGAAGCCATGAATTAAATCGGTCCCACTCACTGCTAGAACCTTTGTATAATAGTAGTCGCACAAGCATTCCCGATTCGCTGTTAAAAATAGAGCCTAACTGATCAGGAAATTTTAGTTTATAAAACCCCGAAACAAACTGCTGAAGATTTACTATATTCTCTACACCAAGCTTTGGTTGATAGGATGATAGTGCATTAATAGTTGTGTTTATGGGTGGTATGCTTTGGCTGTCAGTTGATGATTGTACATTATTTAAGATGTGCTGTTTATTGCCATTTTTATTTTTACCGTTCGAAAGATTAGTTCGTTTGTAATTGTTTGAAGTATCTTGGTCATATGATGCGTTTGGAGTTCCATAGGTTTCTTGAATTTGGATTATTTTTTTTTCCATGCTTAAGTTTGGATGTTGAAAAAGTGTAGCACGAACCAAAGGCAAGCTCCCTACAAAAAGCAGAGGAGCATATGTTTGGTAAAGGCGTAAAAGTGCTGTTATGTATTGTGAACTTGGAAATCTCACGTAATATTCAGTGAGAAGTTGAATCCGCCATTGTGTTACCAAAGATTGGGTCGTCGACAAAAAAATCAAATGGCAGACCCACTGACGCGTCGACTCATATGGGACCTTTGCTAAGATAGGGGTGTAAAGCTTGGAGATGATTAGAGGATCTTCCAAAAAAGAATAAACTGTAGCTAGCCATTTTAAAAGACCAGAATGAACAGAGTGGTGAATATTAGATTTGTGATCGTGTTTAATTCCAATAATGGTTATAACGATTTTTGACGATACACGAAAACGCGGGTAGAAAGCGTCTCGGATGACAGCTATTTTAAAATGAAGGGGTATCTTTATCGCAGGGTTGATGATAGTTTTCATAAGTTTTAAAAGAAAATCATTATTAAGGCCATATCTCTGGGCGTATGAAGAAAGTGTTAATACTGCTTCCTTTATAGCTGTTGTGCCATCCGACTGGGTGTCTAAATTCAATGTTAGTAATTAAAATAATATGAGTGAGGAAGTGTTGAGTTTCGAGTTAACGAAAAAAAATACTTGACACACAATTAGCGAGTATCCCAATAGCATCATCCAGGTGCTTATCAACTTGTGATAAAGAGATCTCCATCATACAGTGGGTTCTATCGTGGAGGTTTGTTTATTTATTTTTTTTTAAAAAAATCATTTAAATTAATAAAATGATGATGAGTGTAAGATAAAGAGTGCCAAAAGTTACCCTGAATATAAATCGAGGGAGAGATTTAACCAAGGAGGGTAACTCAGTTTTAATTAGGCTTGGGAAAACGTTTAAAACCGATCTCAGAAACCCGATAGTAACTACTTCATTTTTATTTCATAACCGTCGGCTTTTTGCTTGACATCTGTAAAATGCTTGAAAAGCGATTTGGATTTACTATACAAACTAGTCTTAAGCTGATAGTAAAATTACAATACTAACAGATATATTAAAGCCCCTTCTAATCAAAAAAAAAAAAAAAAATTAAAACCATAGTCTTGGGATCCACTCTTGAAATTAAAATCATTAAAAAGATATCTTGATACATTAATTGAGTCAATGATTTGTCTGCGTTTATTTTCTCTTGGAACATTGAAACCGCATGGAAGAAATTTTAGTTCGGATCTGCGACGACCCAAGTGCTGTGAAGCTTATTGAACGTTTCAAGAACTCCAGTTCTATCAATCATTGACCTTGCACGGACATATTCATCAGAAACCCAATATAAATCAGCAGAACGAACCGAAATTTCGTCCTTGCGGGCTTGGGATGCTTGGTTAGTGTTTTTATCGGATGACTTAATCCATTCAATGGTGGCTTCGATGAATTCTTGCTGTAGTTGTTCTTGCTGCGAAAAAATCTCTGCTCGAGCTGCTTCGTCGTTGATTTTCGCACTTTCTCCCGCTGGTGGCTCAATAAATTTGTATTGATAATTGTCATTCCCACCATGCTCTTTTTCAATATATTCTGCAGGAAAGAGCTTAAGCAGATCATCATAATTTTTAGTAAAGACAATTTTTCTGGCAACAAATGGGTCCATCCAATTTTTGATAATATTCCAGATTCCAGAAAATACCCAAGGAGCCTTGTGAATAACCATAAGACCGAGCGTTTCAGGATAATAACCTTCAAAGCAAGCAATCAAAAACTTGACAACCCCGTAATCCATATTAGATAAGCCAAACTTGCTGAGATCAAAAAAGACGGTAGCTGTGTCGACGGGATCTTTCAACAAAAGTCTCCCAGTTTCAAGTAGATAGATTGTAAAGTCTTGAACAGCTTTAAGTTCTTGCGCCTTAGGATTATGAAGGTCTGCATGAATATGTACAATTGGTCTTCCCTTTAAATCATATCCATAAATATATCCCTTCCCTGATTTCAGCTGTAAAATGAAATCGTCATATTTATTTTCAATTGCCCCGATTTCACCTGTTTGCAATAGTTTATCTGGGTGGCCTTCGGTCATCCTCCAATGTATCGTTTTTCCAAGCATAACCAATGCATTTTTGACATTCCATTTCCGGGCTCTCAGAAACCTTAGCATCAGAGCATCTGGGTGGTCGAATCGAACCATTTTAAGGGTCACCTTAAGGACCTGATCTCCGGGAAGTTCTCTGATAGCTTCCTGAAATGCCGCAAGTTCCATTTCGGGAGTATCTTCAACGACCTCTACCTTTCCTCGCCCAAACCAACCACCGCCGGATTTCTTTTGTTTCGATTCTTCAGAGTGCTGGGTTAGTGTCGAAACAGTTGTCTTGAGATTAGGGGGGAGAGCTCCGCAATAGTTTAGAAAGTGCGCCCACATATCCTTCAGTTTCTGCTCTTGGTCGAGCGTAAGGGTGGGAAGTCGTCCTTTACCATAAGAAACAGTGATCGTTTCAACCATGATTTTTTTTTGATAAGGTAGCCTTTGTTGAATGTGAATGGAGAGAAATGTAAAATTTATATATGTATATAAGAATGAGTGTTTTTTTTTTCTAAGTTTTCCGTTCCGTCTGTTGAAAAGTAATATTCTGACTTCAGGCTCTAAGTTAAAAATATCAGCGGTAGCTTAGGTAATTTGTACTAGCCGTGTGTTTGTAGGGCAAGGAATGGGGCTGTAATCAACTTCAACCTAAAAGTAAAAAAAAAACTCTCAAATGATAAAAACGAGATGGTTGAGAAAAGAAAGAAAGGGAGAGGTGGAGAGAAGGGAGGAAAACTCAAGCCATTTATATTCGTCTCATTAATGATTTGCCAATGCTCATTATTATTATTGCTTCTCCACGTTTTTATATAAAACGATCTTCATTGTCGCATAAATATATAATATGGTCTCGGAAATAGCTAAAAACCATTACTCTGAAATCTTAAATTGCTTCTTTAAAACTGGAGCAAATAACCTCTTCTTCCCCATCCCCCTCTTTTCAAATGCCAGTTCCCGTCATTTTATAAGCGGGACCCATTGGCACAGTTCATTAGGAGTTTATAATGTTAAGTACGAGATGACTTATTTCGAAAACATTAACATAAGCACAAAAAAGCTTAAGAGGCGATATTTCCAATACCCTATTTTTTTATGAGTCTGATGATGCAACAAAAGTTGCCCAACGTATTAATTAAAGTATATCACACTCTCCATATATTATATTTTTTGAGACAAGATGAAAAAAAATCCTGCAATTTGGACTAAACGTCTCAATGTAATAGTCAACTTAGATTCCTTTGAGATTTTAGAAAAAAAAAAAGAATATGAAAAAAAGCGGGGTTACCGCTCTCCCCCTCGAAAAATCACTTTATTAGATTTCAAAGTATATAATGAAGGAATGATCAAATATGGAAAACTAAGCTATGCTATGCGATTTAAAAATCTCCACTGTGAACTCATATGCCCAGCGTTTCTTATTATCTTGTGTTAGTCCCTGTTTGCCAATTTGAACGGATTTATAAGATCACAATAAAAAATACGTAAAATATAGATGGAACTGGGATAAAAGATCAATCATCTAACAAAGCAGTAATGCAGAAAGAGCAATCATATGGATGCAATAACTAATAGAAATCCCTTGGTATCTTCCAGATTCCACCCTATGAACCACAGCTCCGTTTTCAGGACTGAATTGCCTGTGCGTTATCAAGACTCACAGATGACGCAACTAAGTTACCCAATTTTATAACCTCACATCTATCATTTAACTCTCACAGATAGTTCCTAGCCATTATTTTACACAACCAAATTGCTGCTGCTCATGTAAATTTTTTCACACGCCTTCGAGCTTGGTTGAGCTTAGCATTAGTCGTATGTGTATTTTGATCAAGGTCATCAAGCATTTTGTTTTGATACTCGAGCTCGTCATATATTTGCTGTCCAAGCTCTCGCTGAGTACGTATAGTAGTGCGCAAACTTTGTATTACATCGTCTTGAGACTTCATTTCTTCTTCATGCATTTGGAGTAATCCTGCATTATTAAGCTGTCGAGTTTTATCGGTTTCGTTTCCTCCTAAAACACGGCGGTTTCCTCCAGTTTTGTTGGATAAATTGCCAAACAGAGATTGAGCGGTTGAGCTCTGAACAGAACCGGAGCCGAATGAGCCCTAAACTATGTTACCAGCAACGAAAAAAAAATAGATATATCCTAACGGAGAACTTACATTGGTTTTTGGGAGATCATCAAAAGTCATACTGTTTATAATGGAGTTACGGCGAATATGTTCGTTTTGTGAAAAAGAGCGAGCCAACTCTTGGTATATGTTTCGACGGCGCATATACTCACCTTCACCAAGATTATTGTTTCCAATTAATGAACCTTCCAGCTCCTGCAGCTTTGATTTAGTTTTAAGATACAGCTTTCTTTCTTCGGCAGTTTCATTTCCTTGAGATGCTCCTGGTGATTCACGTATCTGCTGTATCATATTTCGAACTTCTGATACGGATTTTGCCCATTCAGTGGCAGATTGAAGATTGTTTTTCATTCGGGAATCGCTTCTCATATGGGAAGCCGTTTCGAGAAACCTTTGAAGGGCCAGGGCTTCACGCCACTCTTCCTGCTTAATGATTTGTCGTAAAAACAACTCCAGCCTTCGCCTACGCTCTTTTAAAAAGTCTTCATTTGTATTCCCTATCCATTTTTTTTCTGGGAGAGAAAGAGGTGTAGGTTCGCCCATCTCTGCTTCGATGTCAGAGGCAAATGTGGCAAACTCAGAATAACGTTTCCGTAAAACATAGGAATTATGGCCTGCTAAAGCCACGTGGATAACAAAATATACTGGTTTGGTATTACTAAATCCGGTTATCGAAACTTCCATTTTTAAGAGTAAAAACGTGAAAGCAAATAAAGACTATGTATGATATGTTCTTGTATATATAAGCTTAAGGTATTTGGTTTAAGAGATTATTTTTTTTTGTGGTGACGTGCCACATCATATATCTTTAAAGAGAGAGTAATTTAAAATTTAACATGGCGGTTTACTTTTCGCGCTTTGCTTAAATATTGTAATAAACCCTACACGTCTTACAAATTTTTTATGTTAAAAACAAAAACAAAAAGTACGGCAGCCATCAAAACAAAAAAAAAATTCTACTGAGATTTTAAGCTTGGAACACCCCACCCCTTTTCCCTGACTGATCAGTTTACATTAAAACATACAGGAAAAAATAGCATTAACATCAGCCTAAAAATGTCTGTTCGTCCTATTGTTGTCTCTGGCCCTTCGGGTACTGGTAAATCTACCCTTCTTAAAAAGCTGTTTGCGGAATACCCCGATAAGTTTGGCTTTTCAGTTTCTCGTAAGTCAAATATTAGTTTCTATTTATGTCAACAACATTCCCATTAACCGTACACTTTTTTTTAGACACCACAAGAAGTCCTAGACCTGGCGAGGTTAATGGTAAAGATTACAACTTCGTCACTGTCGACGAATTCAAGAACTTGATTGATGGCCAAGGCTTCATCGAGTGGGCTCAGTTCTCTGGTAATTATTACGGTACCTCTATCGATGCCGTCAAATCTGTGTTGGAGAAGGACAACAGAATATGCATTTTGGATATTGATATGCAGGGTGTTAAGAGTGTTAAAAACACTGATTTAAATGCTCGGTTTCTCTTTTTGGCACCACCTTCGCTTGAAGATCTTGAAGCAAGACTTACTGGCCGAGGAACCGAATCTGCCGAATCTCTTGAAAAGCGATTAAAACAGGCTGAAGTTGAACTGGAATACGCAAAAGAACCTGGTGCCCATGACAAAATTATTGTTAATGAGGATCTTGACAAGGCATACCAAGAGTTTAGGGATTTTATGCTTGCCAATGAGTAAATTTATCATTAATTCAAACTTGGTTTCAAGGTAAAAAAAAATTCTTTTTTGGAGTTCTACAAACAAATATTAACAAACTTAATACATCTTTATTTTTAATCTATTCTATTCATTCAAATTTATTTGTTATTTTTTTATTTGTTTGGGAAATGCTTCTTTGCTACTAAGAACAAGCGTTTTTCGTTCCCGTGATATATACCCTTTCATTCGTCCCAAGTATATCATATCCGCTAAATAACATTCCACCTGATCACTGCTAGTGTCTTGATTTTCATCTCCAGCAAACTTTAACGCACTGGAAAAAAGATTAATGCTAAGACGAGTAGGTTTGTCCATTATTAAGTACACCTTTTTAAAGAGCCTTGTATATACTAATGCCTGGATACGCTCAATTGCAAGGTATAAATATTTTTTGACTAGAATAGTTCGACGTTCCATCATAGCCTTATTAAATAAAGCAATATTTCCTTGTAATAAAGAGTCAAACATGTCTTTGTACAAGTATTTCAATATAGGATATTTTTTCCAAATTTCCTTGCTAGGTGTTTTGCGTGTAGTGAGAAATTGTGCCGGAATAAGATACATTAGAATTAACTCTTTATTACGGCTTGAAACATTGTAGCATTGAGTTAAAGCTTTTGACAGAGATTCCTGAGCAGTTGTATAGTCTTCTTCAGCAAAATAAATGACACCCATGTAGTATGAAAAAGTAGTGGAATGGCTCTTAGGATATTGTTCTAAGGGTGGTAAATCTATCCTCATGCTTTTCAAAACTTTTAACACACTTGTGGCCATTGATCGGTTATTTAACTGATTAAGTTAGTAACTTGTAAAACTAAAAAGATCCATGCTAGATATTTACTTACTTTAAAGTATATTTTGAAAAGCTCTCCGACAAAGAAATATACTCCCCATTTTTTTGACTTTTCCATATCCGTATTACGATCATTCAAGCAAATTTTAAATGATCTATTTATAGTACGCGTTGCTTCTTCAAGATTAATTGAATCCTTAACTTGTGAACTGGTAATGTCTTTTGAGCTGCCACTTTCCTCGTTTTGAGAGTCAGCCTAAATCTTGTTAGAGCTTTGTGGGCGAAAAAAATATAGATTAGAACACGACTTACCATAATAGAAAGTTGTCGAAGTTCCTTTGCCACAAGAAACATGACAGGTAAAACCCAGTTATCTGTTGCTTCTGCTGCCCGATTGACTGCCCTATAGCATAATGTCAGCATGTTTTTTCGAACTTTCTCAGTGAGTTTCGTCAAATTGTAACAATCATCTTACCCTAAAAGTGCGTTTTGAGCCGAGTAAGCTTCTTTTAAATCCTGATACTTTACAACTTGTTCAGCAACTTTCCAATGACAAACTGCCACTTCTCCCCATTGTTTATCGTGTATCTTTTTGCGAATAGTTTTATCCACCATTGCTTCGTTGGTGTATTCCCCTAGAGCATTAAGAGATGAGTCTGTGATCGATAGCAGTTTTGAAATAGCGACTCCATCTTTCCTAATAAGAGCTTGGTTCAATTTTGAAGTAAAATCTGACATCTTTTTTTTTTTTTTGCTACTTCATAAGCTGCTGGAACTCCGGAGACTGAAATATTGTTGTCGTTAAAATATATGTGCAGAGCTTATTTGAAAAGTGAAAGGAAATTTTGTTTGCTAACGACTACTTAAATAGAATAAGGCTGTATAATGACAAAAGTTAAGTTCTAAAAGTTAAGTCTTAAGTGCCAAATAAAACATTTCATGAATGTGTTTTTATTATTTTGACTAGGTAAGATGAAAAAATGAAGTCTTTAATCTTGGATAGTAATTAGCTGAACAGATTATGCTATCAGGAGGTATGAATGTTGGATCATACTCAAATAAACAAATTGTGTTGATTACGCAAATGTCAAAAGACTTAGGTATTAAAACAAGCCGTGAACAGTTCTTATTTATGTAGTTACACTTTTCTACATAGTGTAGCAAAAGGTTGCTCTGGCTTGTAATATTTATTGTCCGTTATGTCACAATCCTAGGCCTACAATTCTATGATCAAAAGTCCAAATGTACAAAAAACCAGCCGGCCAGAGGTCTTCAAAAAAATACAATTGAACACTTTTATAAAGCTTTTCCTTAAAATATTTATGTGGATTATATACCATTTAAGAAGAACAACTGCACACTCCGTCTCGTAATGAAGATGGAACCTCACCAGTGAACCTCATTTCATCAACAGAATTGCGACCCCATGATTCTTGAAAAGGGTTCAACGCCATATGTAAAACGTCACTTAGAATTTTGTCATCAACGTTCTTTTCCATACGTTCAATCACCTCTTGTAGGATCCAGTTCCTAAGAACAAATTTGGGATTAACCGAATTCATGCGTTCTTTTCTCGCAGCATCATCGACATTTCCTTCGCTTTTTAAACGTTGGCGATAAATGTGAATCCACTCCAAGAACTTTTCGCTGCTATCTTCAACACTGAGAAGAACAAATGCCCCCTTTTTCGATGGATAAAAATCCTTCAATTCTTCAAGCATTTCGGAATCATTTAACTCATTCTCCAAAAAAAGCGGGACATCGCCCAAGTTCCTAAAGGTTTGATTAAAGTCTAATCCACCCTCGGCCATGATGTCCAACAATGGCTTAAATATTTCACTTTCATCCGTAGGGGTTAGCGTTAAAAGACCCAATCTGGTCTGAAACCCTTTGTTGATTGTATCTTGATATATTTTTTTATATTCTCGTTCGGCCACAGAGATCACCGAAACTGCTTGTTCCTGAACGCTTTGAGCGAATTCCTCATTAAGATACCCATCTTTATCCTGAAAATTAGGGTCATCTAGATGAGTTCCAGCTCCAAGTAAAAGTGCGAGATCTTCTCCTAATTTGACAATATTCCACCACATAGAGTCATATATATTGCCGTAAGAATAGCGAAGATGGCCATCATCATGATTTGGAGTATATGATGGGTCGAATGTATCCATAAAGGCAAAAGGACCATAATCTATCGAAAGTCCAAGCACTGATGTATTATCCGTATTTAAAACACCATTTAGTAGACCATAGGTTTGGCAGCGTGCTAACATAAAAGCGTTGCGTCGAACGATTTCTCTATAAAGACGGACATATTTGGAATTTCTTGTTGCTTCATCTTCCTTTTTTCGCAATTCAGTAGCTTGTACATCCTTTTCGTCATTTGATGAATTGGAAATCTCTTGAGGCTTCACAAGCTTATCTTCGCCACCAAAAACTTTGTCTATTACAAAATCAGCCAGCAAACGTAAATTTTTCCCGCGGTTTTGTCGCCGTGCTAAATCAAAAGTCCCAAAGCGCACCCATGACTCTGCCATACGAGTTACAACAGCACAGGACTCAAATCTTTCTCTGCGTGCAATTGTTTTAGGAAGTGCAGTGATAGCTAGTGCTCGTGAAGTTGGTATTCCTAATGCGTTAGCAGCCTCAGATCCCAAAAACTCTCGAATTGAGGAACGAAGAACTGCCTTTCCATCCGCAAACCGTGAAAAAGGAGTTAGCCCGCCACCTTTAATTTGAATTTCGTATCGCTTTCCTGTTTGGGGATTCGTAGCTTCGAAAAGATTAATAACGCGACCATCTCCTAACTGTCCAGCCCAAACACCGAACTGGAATCCAGCATATGCTTGAGCGTAAGGATATGGTTTTTCTAAATGCTTTTTTCCAGAAATAATATCTTGAAAAAATTCAGTTTCTGGCTCATCGGGAAGAAGACCTAAATCTTGAAGGGCAGAAGGGGAATGAAGAATGAATTTGTACTCTTCGCGCTGTTCTGGAGGAAGATAAGAATAGAAGCCATCATCTAGTACGCGAGCCTGTCTCAATAAAGATTCGGGTGCAAGTTTTGATACATCTGGAGATGGAGTAAGTGGATCGGCAGGAAGAAATTCGGTGAATGCCGACGTTTTATGTATTTTAGATAATGTTGTAAGTTGTGCTTTTCGGAATTGAGAGAAGGGGATATTTTGATTCATTATAAATGTAAACCTTTTACAGCTCCATGACATAAACTGTTTTTGTAATATTAAGCCAGCAGAGTACTTTTGAAATTGATAAGTCATTAAAAGAAATTTTATAGAGAAAAAAAAAACTTCAGAAACTTATATTAAAAGAAGAGAGTGTTTGTTTCTATGTTAGTGAAGAAATATATACTGGTATCCTTTTGAAGTTCGTCATCCCGAACTTCTTCTATGGCGTTCATGAGAAGCAATCATAAAATTTAGAAACTGTCTTAGTAATTAAGATGACTAATATTACATAAAAAAGTAAATGCGGGGGGTCTCAATGGTTTTTTCAACAAACTCTTGTCCGGATAAGAGTAACCAAATCTGGGGTTGTGTTACAAAATTAAAATAATATTGTATTTTTTTTTCAAAAAAGTTATTATTCTATTATGTTTTACTCGTCATTCTATATGTTAAAATTTATTTTAGGCATACGAGTAGCCTCTTCAACGCGTTGAACAACCTCATAAAGTGAATTAGGAATGTTTCGTGCCCGAGGAATATGATTATTGTTAGAAGCTAATGCAGCAGAGTTACTTCCTGGTTCACCCCCTTCGGATGAGTTAAATGGATTTAGTGTATTCTCGCGCTCATAAAACGGGTACATTTTAACAAGACGTCGGTTTTGTGAAAAATCTTCTGTTACTTCGGCAAGTGCATGTATATGTAGACATTGTTCAATGGCTTTTGCAATGACACTTAAGTCTGGATTCCGATAAACTTTGACCAGGTGCATATGTTCATATGTAAAAAATATGCTAAAACAGTTGTCATGGGAAAGTGATTGTGCTTGAAAAAAAGTATAACTGATCTTTCTGGTTTCAAAATAAAGACTGAGTTGTGAAGGAGACATGCTTTTTATCAACTCTCGACAGCAAGCATTTATGAACATAACATAAAATTTGTCTGTAATAGAAGGTTTACCATAAAGCTTTCCTAGTTTTTGGATGATATATGCACAATAAACTGATATGGATGGTTTAAGAATCAAGTCTTTCATGTTTTCTGGCTGGACTGTAGCATTCACCTCATTCTCTATAAATAAATACTTTTCACAAGATACATCTAAAAGGGGATTGCGTTGAGAGGGTGTATTAGTAGTAGGTTGAATTAGACGTTTATTTTCTCCAGTGATTTCAACGTCCGCATCATCCGAATCAGATTCGTCAATGACATATATTTTTTGTCCTTCTTGAGTAACCTTTGACGAGGTTGTTCCATTCTCAGAAGTTCCAATAGTTTTTGTTCCATCTGAAGATTTTTTTTTAAGCGCTTCGGATGTCGAATCTTCTTGAGATGGAAGAATATTTTCTGTAGAAGAGGCGGTATTTGTTTTGGAAGCAGATGGATTTTGCGGCATAGTTTTGGGGATGGAAACGGATTTGCTACTTGTAGAAGACGATATATTAATTGTCTTTCGTTTTGAAGGATATTGTGATGTAACCTCTGTCATAATAGTGGAAACTCGAGTAATGACTTGGTCAAAATTCGGCAATTTAAAAACATCAGTTATTTTGATTTGAAAAGAAGAAAGAACTCTATCAAAGATTTTTTGATGGATATGTTGCATTTCATTGGTATCCGGCTCAAAAATAGCCTGAAGATGTTAGTTAAATTTATTAGGTTTTAAAAACATCTGTTTTCATACCGATTTTAAAAACTGTGTATATGATTTAACGATGGCACTCCTCCAGGCATCAGCAGGCACTCCCAGGGGGATATCCAATTTATCAATATATTTTGGAATTTTTAATTCATCCGTTGTTATCGTTAATAAAGTTTTGTCAGGGTTCTGTTGATTATCTTTAGATCCTTCTTCTTGTGATGGTTTATTTTTGTTTAATGGTTTGTCGTTGAGAGGAAGTGCATGAGGTTTGGGGTTATTTGCTAGGCTATCATTTGAAGGTGACCCGTTCGGTTTCAAAGTAGAGGATGAATTCAGTGTTGATTTATTGAGATTGGTCAACTGGTGTTGTTCTTGATCCGGAGTTAAGGGTTCAGTAGTTGGGACATTATTGATATTTTTGGTCTGTCGTAATATCCCGGACTGTGAAGCTTCTGAGTTTTTGATTTTCTCATGTGTATCGCCAGAAACAGTCGCTTTGTCACGAGTGTGAGGAGCATTATTTTTATTAAATTCTTCTGTAGGAGAGGCATATCCTGTTTTCTTTGACGACAAATTCGAGTTAAAAATATCTCTAACGCTGTTTGCAATATCAGTTTGTCGAATTTGATTAATCCTTGATACTGTCTTAGTATTTTTATCGTTTTTCCAAATGTGTATTGTATCGTTTGTGTTTAAAGATGTAGACGCAGGAATATCTGAGGGGTGCGTGGACAAAGGTTTTTCTTTAGGAAATGACTTATCTGGAGGATTAACTGTAGAAATAAAGCTGGTAATGTTGACAACCTTCTTAAATGGTAAAGTCTCCGAGTTTTGTTCAGAAAGAGTTATATTCGACGGTTCATTTTGAGTTTCTGTAGGCATCTGAGTTGGGTTCGAGTCCATATACTGTTTGCTGAAATCATTCTCAGCATCTATAGAAGACTTACTGCGCTTCTTTTTTCTATGTTGTTCCTTGTTGTTTTTCCGTTTGTTACTATTTTCTGGAGTTAACGGTACATCTTCTGAAGTGTGGTCTTGAGCCAAATGGACTCCGGTCTTTTGTTTTATTTCCTCATATGCTTTCTGAAGTACCGTAAAAAGTTGCCCAATGAATTTTTTAAAAGGGTAGTCTTCGCTGAGTTCAATCGCAACATCCATCAAATTTCCACTGCCGGCGTTTAAATTGCTGTTCAGTCGCTTAATAATTTCAGTAACTCTATCTTGTGCCTTCGGAAATCCCTTGAGAACGGAAAATTCCTCCTTCACAAGCTCCATCATTTTGGTGAAAAACACTATTCCACTGTTAGGCAAAGACTGTTGAATTCGTTCATGGATATTTTTGTGGATTTTGGCTAGACATAGCTGGGTAATAGTCTCGATCCATGTATTGATTATCCAATGGTCTGGTGATATATCAAAATCAATCTCATTTTCCGTCTCATGTTCGTTTCTTAATAATAAGAAGCAACTGGGAATAGCGTCGGATAATGAAAATAAATCGTTATATTGAAGAGGGGATATCGGGACTTCGCCTAAAGATTCTTGTTCGATCAAATCATTATAGTCGTATGGTATGAAAGGCTGAGCAAAGCATAAATACATCACTGCAGTTGAAAGATTAAGAATATATATGCTCTGTTGTTCTTTTCCAAAAGATGGAAAAACCGCTGATGGTACGACGTATTCAAGAGAATGAAATGGCACTTTGTAATAATTGATGAGATAATAATACTTTTGTATAGAGTACCCATGTCCCCCATAAACGTTTTCCTTTAGTTGAGCTCGAAGGTCGTAAATATCCAGCTTGAGAACGTAGTCAAGAAACATAGTCATATCTCTTAGTAATTGATCAGTGTCAAAACATATGAGCTCAAAATTGACTGGAACCGACTCTGGGCACTCTCCAAAAGGATTGCTCCCAAACATGGTATTGTCGACTTTTGGCTCTTCTTATTTTTTTTTTAAAAAAAAAGAAAGCCAACGCAAGAAGATAAAAAAAATCAATCAATCAGTAAGACAATGTGTTTAAATCAAGTTGCAGTTTAAAATTTTTCATGTTAGGTATTAAAAGAGATTAAATATGGTATAGCGTAATGAATGATTGATGGTATGTTTTATGGTTGTTGTGTTCGCTGTAGCCAATTATAACCCTTGCCCTCTTGTTTTTGGCGAAAACAAAACAAGAAAAGAATTTAATCATGAAGTGAAAGTTAATTATGCTCTCTACATAAAAAATTATTAATTGATGTTTTCTTTCATGGAATATTTACAAAATTATAGTTAAATTAATCTTATTAAACAATTTTCATAATCAGTAATCTTAAAAGTATTTTCGAAGTACAACACTCTGGAAAGGTTTTTTTCATAGCCGCAGATTAAACAAGAAATTAAAAGATATCTAACCAAAAATGAAGTTATCTTAATAAATGAAAATGAGAAAATTGTACGCTAATCGTCATTTTCATATTTTAACAAAAATTACAATATGTTCAATATTGTGGACATAGAATGAATCGAATTTACAAAAATATTTAGTCGTTTCATGACCCAACATAAATTGATGTAACTGTGTTTTTCACCTTTTCATCAAAAACTTATACCTAAGCATTATCTGAATTAATTAGTATTATGAATATTAGTTTTTAGGTTGAAGTTATCATTATCGGGAATTGGTTCATAGAACCAAAAGTTAATTGTAGTATATGGCGTAAAAAGGTAAATATAGATTTTTTTAAAAATAATCTTATGTGTACTGACAGTCCAGTACATTTAACTGAAATAATACCATATTTCTTGAAATTTTGGTTTCGTCACAGTTCTGCGTGATAAAAATTAATTAAAACATAATTCTACCACACCTTTTTCCCAATTGAGTGTCTAATTAATTGGTATGCTACTGGGGAATATCATGAAAAAAGTTCTAAAGATCTCTATTGTTATACGTTTGTAAACATTTAACGTTTTTAACCCACCGGGTATTAGGTAGTTAGGTGTGTGCAAAAATTTTTTTCATCTGGCAAAAAAAAAAGGATAATAACAAAAATTAGTAGTATAAATAGTTTCCTCATTAAATGCAATCAAGAGACATACTTTCTATCATCTCTTAAATCACAACTTATATTACATAGTCAGAATCGATGCTCATATCTTTCAGAACAGATGCTGACTTTCGGGTAGGTGGATGTTTTTTTCTGGTTGACTTTGGGGTTTTTATCTCGTTATGTTGAAAGGGAATGGATGATGACATGACTAGCTGTTTAACTTCATTTGCATAGGACAAAATACGTTTTTCGAGTTCCTGTGGTGTTAAATTTGACAAGTCAAACGACTCTAAAAGACAAATGACTCCATATATATCGTCCTGGTCAGTATTTAACCACTCGTGCTGATTTAATAATAAATCGAATCTGAGATCGTAAACCACGAAATTAAAAATAAGTTTCCTGATTTGTCTCCAAGCAGTATACTGGATTTGGGGGCTCTTAGTGTTAAGACTTGGATAAACCCAGCGAAATTTACCAGGGTCCGAAATTTTATATTCATGTATGAATTGATCTCTAGTATAAAAAAATGGATAGTTTAACAGAGGTAGAGCATCACTAGCTACTCGATGAATAACATTGGTTAGCTCTTCTAATAATACATCGACTTGAATTTTACTTTTTGAGTGCGATGTTATTATCAATTGGCTCTTGGTATTTCTTAGCATCTTGTACATTTTTCTTAGGGTGTCTCTGATTCCCTGTATTTCTAGGTTTAAGTCGGAAATGTCATTTTCGCTGCTGAGAGATTTGGAACATTTATCTCGAGGTTTTGATGAAGTTTTTGAATGGTTGGTATTAAGTAAAACCATTTTATAAACAAACTCTTTTGCTTCGAAAAACTCTCAAGAAAAAAAATAGACAAGCAGTGTAACATTGAATTCAATGTCACCTCTACCGTACTATCTATTCTTTTGTAAATTGTAGTGGGAACGTAAAAAGGGGGGAGAGGTAGAAAAAGAGGAATGAGGAATGAGACTAGTAGTTGTAGAATAGTAACACCTTGCATGGAGAAGCATGAAAAAAAGGTGCTGTATGAAGATGTCAATTCAAGTAACCAATAAGTCAAGAAACCGGGTAACATAAGAAATTAGCACTGCAGACCCCTTTTAGCAGATGGTTAATGCTAACAGGCGACAACGCCGGTCTAAAGATAAGAAATATATAAACATTAAATTGTTTATATAGATACTCTTAAAATGAGAATCTCGGAAAGAAAAAAAACAAAGTAATTTGGAGATTGTGTTAAGTAAAAAATATCTGACTGTTGCTATTATATTGTAAATTAACGTTAAGGTCAGCACTATCAGGGCCTAACATGTTTATTTGGCTCCTGTTCAAACCTAACCTTTATTTTGGTCCCTTTTTAATAGCTTACTGTAAACAATTTTGTTTAGGCTGAGTCCGACTACCTTCCTTCTCTTGATGAATATAAACCCTCTTTGTCGTATTCAAAGTAGGCGTAATTTTTTTTAAAAAAATAAATGAACCTTTATCTAGATAATGAAAGCTCCTTAATGAGCATCATTTTGAGTTAAAAAAAGGTTACTAAAGTCACTTACGCTCTATTTATTGAAGAAACTCCAAAAAAAAATATTGGAATAGATAGTTTGCCATTTTATCTGGTTTTTACTGGGACGAAACCATCTTTATAGCCCTCATTTTCTTTTAAAAAAAATGAACTTTAGCTCGACTACAAGTCAACGCAAGATTGAAAAAATGAAAGATTTCCAAGTCATATTTCACCAAAAGTAAAATAAAAACTACGCAAGATAAAACTATTGATAGTTTCAATTTTTTAACATTTATCTATTAAGTCATCAAGGTCATTAAAAGCATCGTAAAATATTTTTATTCATTAAGTCAAAAGGGATTAAGTATTTCAGGCGAAATAATTTATTCCTCCTCCTCCTCATCGTCATCCTCCTCCTCGGCTTCGTCATCAGAAACAGAGAGGTTGAAGAACTTGAGCTCGTACTCGCCCTGGGAAGAAGCAACAAGACGAATCCAGTCACGGAGGTTGTTCTTCTTGAGGAACTTCTTGGTCAAGTACTTGGCGTACTTGCCAGAGAACTTGGTCAAGGAAATGATGATAATCTTGTTGCCCTCACGGGTAACAGTGACAAGATCACCAAGGTTGGAGGTGCGACCATCAACCTTGATGTGCTCGACGAGGAACTTCTCAAGAGCAGCAACATCAACAACCTCGTTGTCAGCGTTGACAGCGACGTTGATAACGTACTTCTTGGGAGACTTCAAGATAACTTGCTTCTTCTGCTATAATACAAAAAAAAACCAACATAATTAAAGTCAATCAAATAAACCAAAACCTAAGAATCTAAACTCCATGGATAATTGGTATATTTTAATTGATTTTTAATAATGTATGGGGGAAAAATGATTAGCAAAACTGCCTACTGCCTCAATAAAACTATTCAAATAAAAGAAGACAAGTCCAATGAACAGCAAAGCTTTCATTTTGCTAATATAGAAAAAAAAAAAGCGCGGATTCATTTTAAAAAAGACGGTATCCTTAAGATCTACTTACAACAGGGGCCATTTTTGAAAGTTTTGTAGTTTCTCGTCGATATTCCTGGTGGATAAATGATCAAGTTGACAAAAAGTATAAAGGGAAATGGTTTATTTTTTAAATATATACACCTTGTCTGGCACACTCGGTTGAAAAAAAATTGTAAAAAAATTTTCAATTTCAAATGTTTGAGTCATGTGACCTGAATAGGGTTATGTGACTGTTTTGAAGTTAGGGCTAAATAGTAATTGTATTATGTGTTAAAGTTATAAGTGCTAAATCTTAAGTACCGTTGAAATATTTAAGACGCTTAGTTAAGCTCGAAATAAAGACCTTTTTAACAGTTGAATGCAGTTAAGGTGTTTAAATTGGTTTTGGGTTGGACATACGCCATGAAGAAATTCACATGATCTAAACTGTTTGAAATATATTTCAATAAATGGTTTATATTCAATTTATGTGTAAAGACGACTTGGCCGATTGGGTTGGCATTAAATTTTACTTGCCGGCTATAGTTTTTATTGAAATACGGGATTATCAGATGGTATGTGTCGTTTAGTCAGTGATGATGATGATGATGTTGCTTTGATCAAAACTTTTCAAACCCACTTACAAATTTCTCGCCATGAACTTGCGAGTATGCAGATATTTTTAAAGGCTCTTGTGATTGTCTAAATGAGCAGATAAAAGTGGGTGGATAACAACACTGTTTAGTAAGAGCTTTGGCCAAGAATTGGCGGACTTCTGGAGAAACTCCGAAAAACGCCTATACCAGTTTCTTTTTTTTTTTTTAGTAGCATCATTGAAATTTTGTAGTGTGATCCCAACCAACCCTTGGATACACAAACCATTACGCAGAACACATACCAGCGAGCCAATCAGCCTAATAGCGGTTTTTTAATAACATGCTCTTTCTTCTAAAAGGTAACATGCCATATCAAAACTCTTAGCTGTTCCTGACAAGAACTCGGAATGGTTTTGAAGTAAGAAAAAGATGGTAAAACTCTTAAATAACTCTCTTGGATTTTGCAGAAAACAGGTTTAACTAGCTGGTTTTTAAAGATCAGAGTTTTATTTCTTTGCTGAGCATATTTTTTGTAAAAATCCTACAAGTAGTTTAAAAGAAATACGATTCTCAATAATTAAAGACGGCGCTCAATGATTCTTAGCGCTCTTTGTTCTTATTTAAATATGAAACCCTTTAGCTAAATTTATACGACCAGGCTGAATCAATACCATACTGCGAATGAAAATGATTTCTATCATCTGTTAATCAAAGTAGTTTGGTTTTGTAAATGTGGGCACAGCATTATTATTATTATCAGTATGACAATATACACTTTTTGAAATTTTTCATTCGAATGCCTTTCTTAATACTTTTGTCGTAAACTACTAAAATGTTTTGTGATATATCAAATTACATGTCATTAAGTTACACCGTTTTCGAGCCTTTTTATTATCATTACTACTTTTCATACTTGGAAATTAGAAGCCTTCTTGTGTTATTTTTTTTTTTTGAAACCCCCAAAACACAAGTCTTAAAATGAGTTTATAAAACATCTAGAAAAATTTTCACAGGTGTATTTTTCATTAATGATTAATGTATTGAAATTATTCTGATGATCAACAACGTTAGAGTTTTTCTTTTCTTGGCTCCGCAAACCACGTACGTTTGGTTTGAATAATCCCTTTTTCTAAAAAAAAAAGAAATTAGTTAAGCCAAGCGGGAACCTCTTGTGTTGTGCTGCACAATTTTTTTTTCCAGTTTTGGATATGAGGAGTGATTGATTAGATAATTACAAATATTTCCGATTATTTGTTAAAATCAAATCTACGTTTATAAATATAGAAATATGTTCCCATAATATTCCATATTTCTTTTATTTTATTTTAAGCACTTAAAAATAATTGTTTTATATAGACCAGTTTATTATGAAAACGCCAGAAAGTGATCAACCCAAAGAGGACCCTGCTAATGGGGTACCTGAAAAAGATTTAGCAGAAATTTCAATTCAATCATCTTCTTTGAATGAAGTCAACTCTAAATCAATTTCTGAGACAACTTCAAATGAAGCGAATGAAATAAAAAAGGATTCCGAATCAGACTCAGATGTTAGTCTTCAACCTGGTGTTCAAATGGTCGAGCTCCTCAGACATGCCTGGCCTAAAAAACTGTTGTATATTGCCTATGGATCCATTGTTTTATCCTCATTGATTGTTAGTTTTTCAAAATACGCCTCTGGAACATACACACCTTTTGTCACTAGTGATTTTAACACACATTCTCTTCTGTCTACAGCTGGAGTTATTGAAAGAATTGCTGGAATTGTCTCATATCCTGTTGTTGCGAAAACATCGGATTTTTTTGGTAGAGCTGATGGATTTGCTCTAGCTTTCACAATCATTATTACTTCCTATGTTATGTTTGCTGCCTGTCAAAATATCAACACATATGTCGCTGCTTCGGTATTTGACTCCATTGGCGACGTCGCATATGGAATCATGGTGCAAATCTTTATCTCTGACACATCTTCTTTGGCTAATCGTGGATTTCTTTTATCTCTTCCCGAAGCAATTACTACAATTCCAACTTTATATTTGGGTTCCATAGTTGCTCAAAGTATGCTTGACCATTCTACATGGAGATGGGGATATGGAATGTGGGCCCCAATTCTATTTTTCATCGCTATTCCACTTGTTGGAATTCAATGGTATCTTCAGAGAAAAGCTACTCGATCTGGTGTAGACAAAAAGAAAATCAGAATCTTTGAAAATTTCAAAGAAGAAGATACTATTTGGAAAAAGATTTACCGTGTTCTTTGGATTGAGCTGGATTTGGGAGGAGCACTACTTTTGATAGCTGCACTCTCTCTCATATTGGTTCCCGTCACACTAACAGGAAAGGCATACTCTTATCGCTGGCGTGATGCTTCATTCATTTCCATGTTTGTGGTTGGATTCGTGATTCTTGGAGCCTTTTTGTATTGGGACACTAAAATTGCAAAAAAACCGTTTATCCCTTATAGAATGATTAAACATTGGACTGTTATTGCCGCCTTGTTGATGAACGCTTTTGATTTTTGTGCATATGCTGTTTATACAAGTTTCTTCCCCAGTTTTCTTCTTGTGGGGGCTGGATATTCCGCTGGTCAATCGACCCGAGTTGATAACTCTCTTAGAGTATCATTTCAAATTTCTTCCGTTGTTATAGGTCTTTTTATGAAATATTTCCAAAGATCGAAAATATTTGTCTTTATTGGGGTACCTCTCTGTCTCTTGGGCCAAGGCCTCATGATCTATCTTACAAATATCAACGGAACTCATGTGGGCTCCGAAGTCGCATTTGTCACTGCAAAAGTGCTTTATGGTGTTGGACGTGGTTTTTACCAAACTTCTCTTCAAGTAACTGTTCAGTCAATTGTTTCAAAGCAAGACGTTGCAGTTGTTACTGCGTTGTTTTTTGCGGCAATGAGTCTTGGTGGTGCCATCGGAGTATCAATTGGAGGAGGATTTTGGAATAACTACCTGCCTGAAAGATTAACTGAATTTCTTCCGGAAGAAGCACAAAAAAATGCCACTAGTATTTTTAAAAGTATAAATGTAGCCAGAGCTACAAAGGGGGCAACTAGAGAAGCTGTTAACACAGCATATCGTGTTACTTTACAAAAGTTGGCCATCATGGGCACTTGTTTTTTAGTCCCGCTCCTTTTCTTAATGTTCTTCATCGCCAATACACATCTTGACACTGCGGAAGAAGAACAAAAATATGAAGAAGAACAAAAGGAGAAAGTTAAAACTCATGTGATAATGCATCATGAAGAAAATTCACCAGAAGAAGGATCTGTGGTTAAAAATTCCGTTGTAATTCAAGAAAAAAGTTGATGATATTCAAATTAAATAGCAAGTAACGTTTAAATTTTAATTTTTTGTTTTTATATTCAAGCTTTCAAGGACCAACATAATACAATTTACCTGATAGTTCTCATTATAGTCTATTAGATAGTTTGATAAACAAACTCATTTTTCAATAAGAAATGTTAAAATATAAGTAAAAAAATTTATTAGCTACTATAACAATAAACTAATCTGTTTAGTCGAAAAGACCGAAGCCCATGTCCTCATCGGACTCCTCTTCCTCCTCTTCAGGAGCAGCCTCAGCGGCAGCAGAAGACTCGGCAGCGGCAGCAGCAACAGGGGCGGCAGCAGCATAAGCGTCAGGGTTGGCAATGCGGTCCTTGATAGCCTCAGAGCCCTCAAAGGTGTACTCAGTGGCAATGGAGAGAGCAAGAACGTTCTTGTAGTGGTTGATGATGCTGTGGCTGACAGCAGGGAGGGTGGGGTAGTTGGTGGCCAAAGAGATGGTGGCAATAGTCTTGATGGCAGCAAGAAAGTGAGAAATAAGCTCCTCATCAGTAATATCAAGGATGGTGGGAGAGAAGATCTGACCATTGTCGTAGACCATGTCGACGGACATACCGTAGGTGAAGGGAGAAATGTTCAACATGTTCAGAAGGGTAGCCTCAGAGGGACCAACCTTGTCACCAGCAGCAAGAACCTCAATATCACTGATAATTTCAATGGTACCACGGTTAATCTTGGTTGGGATACCAAGAGCCTGGAAGAAGGAAGTCTTACCGGGTTCCATACCAGTGTTGGAGGCAGGAACAATAACAGGCTTGGGAGCAATGGCACCAGCACGGGCAGGAGCAGCAACCTTGTTGGCAACAATGACATCACGGACGGTCTTCAGATCAGCGTTGGTGAAAACGAATCCAATGTTACCCTTGATAAGAGGAAGGAGAGATTCAAGAGCAGGGACCTCCTCAATGAACTCACGGAAAGCACGTCTCCACATGGTGTTCTTACCCATGAGGACAACGGCATCCTCACGAAGAGCCTTTCTAATCTCATGCATCTGCTGAGAAGAGACGTTGTCGACACCGACAACAAGAATGCTCTTGTACTCATCAACCAAGGTGCGGAGCTTGGCGAAGTATTCAGTCTTCTTAGCGGATATGCCTCCCATTTCGACTCTTTATGATTAGTTTGTTGAGGATAGGATGTTTAAAGGCGTATCTAAACGGCTTTGTGTGTGTTTGTTCTAAAATCCAAAGAAAGATTTGGAGAAAGCATGAAAAAAAAATTTTAGGCTATAAAAGTGAAAAAAAATTTTCCGTGAGTGGGTAGAGAGATTTAGGGTTAGGTTAATATACGGTATGAAATTTACCATATTTTGTAATTTTAATCACGAGTACAAATTAACTATCATTACAATTACATAATTAAATCTTTAAAAGTGTCTTTGGAAGGTAAGGTGTAGGGAGCCTTTTTACCGTTACGTCTAGGATAATTTGCGATCTCCTCTTCAGTAGGTGGTTCATCAAGAAACATATCTTTTCGCACATTCTCGTCACAGATTTTCAGTAATAAAATCAATGTCAAATATGCGTCATTTCCTATAATTGATTTTGTCAGCTGGATAAAAGAAAATACAATATTTATAGATGTTGAACCATACCTGCATTGTGTAAAAACGAATAAGGGACTTTAAATATTTGCAACAGTGCCTCTAAACTACCAGGAGCTGAAGGTCGAGTCTCCCGCCATAGGCTCTCTGTATCAGAAACATCGTAGTTTTTAGGAAAACGAACTCCAATACTTTTAAGCGCCTTTATGTCTCCAGAAACATTATGTCCCACAAAGACAATTTTCTTATTTTTATCTGATAGGGAGCGAAGAACACGGTTAATTGTATTCGTACAGCCTTGCGTAGGGAGAATCTCACTTTTCCCATAGGCAAAGTTATTTTTGTTGTCACTGACAAAATGCCCATTTCTGCAATTGATGTATTCTTTTACGATAAAATGAGCAACGCGCATTTTAGGAATGATATGGCTTGATGGAAAATATGTTGTGATACCGATTTCAGTTACAAGTCTTATATTTCGTTCCCATTGCTCAACGTCAAGTGAGACGAAAGCAACATTTTCGTCCTTGATGAGTTTCATTGACCTACTTAAGCCACTCGAGTTTAAATTATTTTTAGGTGGTTTTTCTGATTTAGCATCGTTCTTGGTATTTTCTGATTTGGGATCATTCTTAGATTTCTCTGAGTTATCAGAATCAGATGAAGCTCTAGAGTTTTCTATAGATAATGCACTTGTTGAAGAAGTTAATGTTCCTATTTCCTTTTCTTCGAGTTTTTTTGTCAAGTTTCTTCTTGTTATTTTCTTGTTGGGTTTATTTATAGACGTTTTTTCTTTTTTCTGAGGTGTATTTTCATTTTCCCGACGTGTATTTTCTTGTGTTTCTCTTTTAGCGTTTAATGTTGAAGGATCTACTTTTTGGTCGAGTATTGAAGGTTTAACCTCTGGTGTGTTTTCCAAAGCAGAGCTATCGGAAATTTTATTTTCATTCTCCAAAGTGACACTGGCCATTTGAAAGATATTTTGATTTTGTGGATAATAACAAGATACAAGAGAATATTGATTAGGTTTATATCTGTGTAAAATACCTAGATTAAAGAGATCAAAGCCACCAACCAAGCAAAAATGAAAAAAGTCCTTATAAGCTAATGTATAACTTAGCAAGGATTTAACAGGGATAATATAATTTTCAAAGTATTGATTATAGGGTATAATTAAGTCGGTATTTTTATTACCAAAACTGTTAGCCAAATGTTTGAAATATAAAAGTTTAGCTTTCTGAAAAAAACCGGTGCCTCCAAACCTCGGATGTTGACAATGAAAATAGGAAGGTAGTTTAAAAATCGAAAGTTTCATAAATGAGACTGAAATAGAATACCGAGTTTCTGAATAATAGTTCTTCCAAATGCTATGCTTGAAAGAGCAAACCTAATGAATATCTCAAAAAATTTTATGAAACTATAATCTATTTCCAGGTTGAATTTCCAAAAGAGCATACCCTAATTGTAAGCATAAGCGTGTTGCTTAGTAATGGTTGGTTGGTTGTTTATTTTGTAAACTTCTACAGAAATTAACTCAGACCTGTTAATATCCATTTTCTACCAACAGTTTTGTTATCTGGAAGAACATTCAAAATTATAAAAATATTGATATTGCAATTTTGGATTAGTATTTTAAGAAAAACAAGCTACTTATCTTGAAAAATACACAAGCATTAACCAAGAAACTTAATGAAAAGGTTAGAGTTAGAAACATACTTTTCAAAGGGAAAAGTATATATGGCCACTACTAAGAAAAAACCAAGAAAATATTTAAAGCTTAAACAATAATCATAGAATGTGACTGACTCTTTATAAACTTCAAATTCTATTTATTTTATTGATCAGATTAATCCAAAAAACTGTAGATATTTTAGTTGTTTTTGATGTCCACAACGTTGATTAAAGCTTATTTAAGAAACAATGTCTGGAGAAATGACTTGTTATCACTTATAAAATATGACTAATCATGAAGTTTTCATTCTTTTCTCATTCACGTGTGAATTTGTATTCATAACATTGATCCCCTTTGGATTTGAAAATAACTGCACAACACCAGCAGCCCAACGTATGGGTTTATTCCACATTACTTCCCAACGAGTAGAATTTTTACACTTGTTATGGACAGCTCAAACCTCTTAATCTTGAGAGTAACTCAGACCGTTGATCTAGTAAATCTGAACAGATTTTCCTAATTGTGTAGTTACCACAGGCATTTCCTCCATTATCAAACCTGTTCTGGCCAAGCATATGCAGTCTAAGCCAATGTCAGGAAAAACATTCGTACAACGGCCTTCAAAGTTGGCATCATTTATTACAAGAAAAATCACAATTTATTGTAACAAATTTTGTAATAGTAGACATAGGGTAGAAATATTAGATTAATTTCTAAAATAAATAAACAATTATGAAAATAATTTAATTGTTTGTGTTCATCTTTTCAGCAATGGTTAATAAAGAAACTCGTGTTCGCACAGTAATAATTCCTAAAGCTTCTTTCAATGAACAACCAAACAAGCCGCAAAATGATAGCTTTCATTTTATTTCCATGATTCATCCTCGAACCAGGGCTTCGACGTTATTTTTGCAAAATTCACAGAACCCTGAACTTTTTTATGAATTAACAGCCATTACAGGAGTCCGACACTATCATAAAAATGAAGAAGAACTTAAATCATCGGAACTGGTCACAGAAAACGCCAGATCAATCCTAGTTTCAGGAGTGGATATTGATTCATCGAGCGCCCCTGAGGTTAAGACTCAGTCTGAAGTTGATGATACAAGTTCTCTAAACAAAATAAATGATAAACCCCCAGATGTTACCAAAGATGTTAAATCTTTTGTAGTTTCTGATGGATCGTTGTTTATATCGACACCATTTTCTCCATTATTCTTTATACTTCCAACATTATTCAAAAACAAAGAACAGTTCCTGGAGCTCAGTTACCTCCATGATCTTTTGGAGTCAGACGCTACCGAAGTTGACTCGCAAGCAACAACTATTCAGTATATCCAGTTTAAAAGTTTAGCAAATTTGGTGTGCGATGAGCAATCTCAGTCCGTTGGTCTTGAGGACGATGATACCACGTTACCTGAAACTAAGCTTTATCGCCTATCTATGGAAAAGCTTTTTTCTTATCTTGATAAAATTGTCAATCGTATTATTGCATCCGGAATTCCCCCAGATATTACTAGAGAAGTAATATATAATCCTTTAGTTCTACCAATATCAACTTGCGATGATAAAACCCCAAGTCCAAATCTAATTGAATCTTCCACTCATCGTGCAGCAATTCATTTAATTCTTTCGTATCTTCCACAAGAAATATCCAAAGCATACTTTTCAGGAAAATCTCATCTTTTTGAAGAGTTGGATAAGCATATTGAAAAAATTAAAGAGCAGAAAGACATTGCAATTAAGCAACAGGCCGCTCTTCTGCATGCGGGTGGAATACCAGGATCAAATATAGCAGTAACTTCTAAACCGAAATCGGGACCAAAAAGAAAGTCAACATTAAGTGATTCTGCGACTAAAAAAGCCAAAACAAATGGATCTCAAACAAAGACTTTGAAACATTTTTTCAAACCTGTAAAATCATCAAAATAGAATAACTTGGGCTAATAAAATTATAGTTAATATGATTTCTGTGAATTCGATTATCTGGTTTAATTTCCTTATGATTTGGTTGTTTAAGAATCTATATTACTTGTAGGTTGAGCTGGTGCAATTAAATAATTTTTATAATACCATCTAAGTTCTTCAATACTTTCTAAGATATCAGCTCTTGCCGTATGCTCATGTTTTTTCTGGGGTAATTTGGTCATAAGCTCAGGGTTGTGTCGTTCTCCTACTTCTCTGATTGTGGAAACATCAACTTGGCGGTAATGAAGGTAATCAATTACTTTAGGGAACTCTTTTGTCAAAAATATTCGATCTATGTGGATCGAGTTTCCCGCTAAAACACCTCTGTTGGGGCGGCCAATGTGCTCACGAAGGTATCTCAAAAGACTTTCTTCAACTTCCTCCAAGGTTTTTGTCGAGTTGATAACTTTTTCTGTCAATCCAGACTAAGAGAACAGCTGTCAGAATGTAAATTTTTTATAGGCAATAGATTTATAAGCTTACCTCACCATGGTGCTTGACACACCAAGCACCCATTTTATCCATTGTTTCTTTTGGATAATGAATCACAGATTCAAATCCATTATCTTCAATAATGTTAAGATCCTTATCTGTAAGTAAACAGCAGATTTCTATAATATGATCTTTATCATAATCTAAACCTGTCATCTAAAATAGATATTAGAAACCTCTAAGTTATAAGGATACATGTTTGAATACCCACCTCACAGTCTATCCACACCAATGGACCACAATCAGTCATTTTGAATTATTATAATAATATTTAATTTCTTTCTAAATTTGACAAAAGTCAGGAAATATAAAAGGTTGTAGTAGGTATTAAATTTACGGAAGCCTTGAAAAAAAAGCGTGTTTCACGTGATTAATCTGTTTTATACTTCAGACCAACCAATTTTAACGTGGCACCGGTTAATTTTGAAAGCAGTCAAAAACGAAAACCTTTGCACAACATAATAGCTCTTTTTTTATTAAAGAAAATAAAAAGTATTTTTTTCTTAGCTTTTTTATGCTTGGATGGATTTTTTCTCTGTTTTTTGTGTTTATAGAAATTTCCAATGAGCTCAGATTTAAACCGTTCATTCAATGTTGAAGCTCCTGCTTTTATACCTTCAACGGCATCTCAGAGTCATACTGATGAAGTTCAAAAACCAAATATTCAGCCAAAACAGGATAGTAAAGACACTGTCAAAAAGCCTGGAACTTTTCGAAATAATAATCAAAACAAAAAAAATTTTAAAAACAAAGAAAAAGGACTCCATGATGGGAAAAACGAGAATAAGGAGCTCCCATCATCGCCACCGTTGTCAAATGGGACCGATACAAAAGGCCATACGACAAACTCTAAAAGTAGAGGGAAAAATAAACGAAATAACAAAAAACGGGAAGCTAACACCAAAACCAATCGACCTACTTCGAACGACGAAGATGATACCAATGAATTGGAATTTATTGCAAATGTAGATATGCTTTCTAAAAAAGGAAAGCGGGGACAAGTTTCTATTTCTCATCTACTTAATTTCTCTCTTCCAGAACGTCCTCAAGAACCTCGGAGGCAATACCAGCCTCGACGATATAGCAACAATAATAAGCCTAAATACCGGATCCCGCCTCCAGATAATACAACACATATCAATACTTCATGCAGGTTTATTCTTGATCCAGATTACGAAGCGGAATACAGTCAAATTTTATATGATCCCGATGCCATTATTTCGCTAGATCATGTGTTGAGAGTATTTTGTCGAACGACTACATGTCCGATTTGTCTTGATGAAGCAAAGGCACCTCGAATGTTGCGCTGTGGTCACATTATGTGCTATCCCTGCTTTCTTAGGTTTTTGGATTCCTATCCCAAAACTGACGGTAACTCTCATTCTGAAACTCACAAGAAAAGGGAGTGTCCATTTTGCTTTGAATCAATTGAATCGTCAAAAATCACTGCAGCGACATTTTTAGAATTTGACGAGAAATTTGACACGCCCCGGCCAGATACAGAGGTGATTATGCGGTTAATGTTTCGGCCGCATATGAATGGAAATGGCGAAGAACAAACATGTATGAATGCGCTCCCGATATCATCATCGGATATTTCTTTAGAAACACTATACACAATTCCCACGGTGTCGGACACATCGTACATATACCCCAGATTCATGATGCCTACACGTGAATTCTTATTGGAGCAATACGAAAATGAGGTTAAATGTCTAGAAGCACAAAGAGATGAGGAGTATCTTTTGTATCCAGACGACAAGGATTACGTTGGATTATATTTTAATCAGGCTATTAAAAAAATCCAGGTCTGCATGGCGGAAGTGAAGGCAGGGTTTAAGTATGATTCGAATGAGATTAGAAAAAAACAAATGTATCACTTGGCTGGGATATCGACGAAAAAGCTAGAGGAGGAAAATGAAAAAACTTCTGAGGAATTTTGCTCTCGATATAATGACAACTCTGCTTATTTTTTTTACCAAACGGCATTTCAATCGGAAACGAGATATGTTCTCTCGACTTTAGATACACGTATTCTAAAGCATGAATTCCAAAACTACCACTCGATGCCGTCCTCCATCATCGTAAAGGTTGAAAATGTTATTTACGGAAACATGATGACCCCCGAGATGCGCAAAAAATTCAAATATCTTGGGCATTTCCCGTCTTATACCGACATTGCATTTATTGAGTGTGATTGGATTAGTAACTCCAAGGGAGGAAGGAATGACAACAAAGCAGCTGCTAAAGAGAGCGGTGAAATACCGACGGATAAAAATGATGTACCGCAACCCGAAAGCAATTCACTAGGTCATGGACAGCAAGTTTCAAACGGCCCTCTAAAGCTTTCCAGCAGCACTTTAACCGTTTTCCGGAAAGATCTGCAGCAGCGAACCGATAACTTACGGCGAAAAAACAAAAAGGAAAAGGACCAAGCGCGCCGGTTTCAAAATATGCAGGAGCGGAAGCTGTACAACGACTTGATGTCTTCTTCCGGGTTTGTGTACGAGTCTGGCAATCCCAGCTCGTCCGAGTACCAAGAGTCGTTTGGCTCAAGCGTGTCATTTCCGTCGCTTGGATCTACAAAGGAAGCTAAGAAACCCGACGATGAGTCTGTGGGGATTAGCAGTAGCTCAGAAGCACCGATTGGGGAAAGCATCAATGATAAAGCCAGTACCCCTGATGCGTTACCCCCCTTGGGGAATGTGCCTGTGTTTAAGAAAAAGACAGTATGGGGCACGGAGGCAGTTGTTTTCAAGTCGACGATCGAAGAGGAATTAGTTGCACGTAACAAATCCGGTCTGAACGAAGGATGGCTAGACTATGATACCTTGATAAAACACTCTTCGAGCAATACGGAGCCAGGATCAGATTTGGCCGAAACATCTACACCTTCCAAGGGGAAACGCAAGGGTAAAAAACTGGTATTAATGTCAACGGCAAGAGCCATGTATTAGTATAAGTGCTTATGTATAAACCATTACAAAATTAATGATACAATTTAGATTACTCCTTCTTGTCCAAGAGCTCGTAAATCTTGTTCTCCAACTCCAAAATACGAGCATCTCTAACCTTCAAATCATCAATGAGGGTTTGAACTTTTGCATCTAATCCAACAACGAGTTTCAGAAGCTTCAAAACAGGAGAGGGGCCGCCAGCAGCACTTTCGGCAGCAGGTGCGGCGGCAGGTGCGGCGGCAGGTGCAGCAGCAGCAGGCTTGGGAGCCTCCTTAACCTCGGTAACTTCTTTGGCGGGCTGTTTGGTGGGAGGTGCAGGAGTGGAGGCTACCTCAGGTTTCTTTGGTGTAGGGGCGGGAGCTTCTTTAGGCAGTTCAGCGGGGGCCTTCTTTTCCTTTTCTGGGGCAGGGGTCTGGATCTTAACTTCGGGCTCATTGTCCCAAGAGCTTTCTTCGTCTTCTAGAGGCTTGGGGACGGGCTCCTCGCTGGAGCTGGCCTTAGCAAGGAGGTTCTTGACGTGGTTAGAGTCGTTCAAAAGGCCGTCGAGATCTTTTTTCTCGGGCTCTTCCTGGATTGGGGCGGGTGCGGGTATTTCCTTTTTAGCGGCTGGCTTAGGTTCTGGTTTGGATTCTTTGGGGGCGGGAGCAGCAGCTTCCTTTTTAGGAATAGTAGCAGTGACAGTGTGGGGGGTTGTACCGTCAAAAAGAGCTTCCATGTCAATAACTTTAGGAAGAGAGTTCTTGCCGCTAATCCATTCATCAGCAGTAAGAGAAGGTTTTCCTGCATAAGCGGGTGGGTAAATATCATCCTGGAAAGTCTCAGCTCTGCGAGGAACAATGAAAGAGATTGGTTCGATGAGAAGATCTCTGACAGACTTGTACATACGAACAACTTCGTGCTCGTGGACATTGACGGCACGCTTTGGCAGGAAGGCAATGCCACGCTGAGGGTCTGCGGATTGGTATTCTGAAAGAGGGAAGAACTCATCCTTTTCGTACTCAAAGTAGCGGATGTTTCCGTCGCCTTTGCCAGCCAGATAGAGGCAGTTTGTATTGTCATCAAAAAAGGGGACACAAATACCGGAGGAGCCGTCGAGATAGTAGAAGCCACCGATGGGGCCCTTGGCGATATCGGTCGAGTCCCAAAGAGCAAACTGGCGGTCACTGAGCTTGGAGAAGCCGGTGGTAACCAAGCGGTCTTGGGCTCCGAGCCAGACGATTCGGGAGGACTTTGCGCCTCCATGGCCGGGGCCTTCGTTGATGACCTTTTCAGCGCGAATATCCCAAATGCGGATTTTCTTATCGCGCGAAACGGTGGCCAAGAGAGAGCCGTCGTAGTTGAAGGCGAAGCTGGTGACAAGGTCTTTGTGGGTGAGGGTGTAAAGGACTTGTTCCGTCTCGACGTTCCAGATTTTGACCGTGTAATCGGCCGAGGAGCTGGCGAGAATGTTTTCCGCGACAGGGTGCCATTGGATGTGGCCGACTTTTCTAGAGTGGCCCGAGAGTTTCTTCAAGGGAGCAATGTCTTTGATTTCGTCGGGGTCTTCGTAGGTAACTTTATAGTCGTCGGGGACCCTCCAGATGGCGATTTTTCCGTCGTCGGAACTGGAGGCAATGACATTATCATCAAAGGGATTCCAGTCGGTATCCAAGACTGAAGCGGTGTGGCCTCTGAATAGAGGGATTTGCTCGGGGAGTTTTCCACGTGTTTCCAAAGGAATCACAGCAAAAGAGCCACCACCGGAGGTTTCCCAATTGACGGATAAGAACTTTGGGTTGACCTTAAAAATACGAGTCAGATTGAGGAAAGCATGTCAAGATTGGAGGTTTATTCATACCTTAATGATATTTGAGTCCCATGCGTTTTGACTAATTTCATCTTGTTAGTAACAATTTTATTGTAAAAAAAAACGCGTAAAAATTGGATAATACTTACCTGACACGTAGGTTATCGTAAAAAAGCTCACGCTTGGTTGATTGGCCGTAAATATGACGGTATTTGGAAGCACGTACGAATCGGCCACTTTATGAAAGTAATGGGGATTGTCAATTAGATGCTATTGAAGTAAATGGGTTGTGGCATACCTCATTTTTTCTGTTCTTGGGGGGATGACGGGGTTAATGGAAGGGGTATATGGAGTTAATCTGTCAATGGAGGGGGGTCGAGAGTGTGAGTTTTTGCAAAGTAATTATTATATATGAAAAAAAGTTGAAATTTTTCAAATAATCAAGATCGCGTGTCTTGTAGGAAAAAGAGATCGATTAGGCTCAGCCAAGTCGGTTGCGGGTTTAATTTGTAGGTGTTCGTATTTTATTCTTTTCAGAGTACACTGCTACAACACTGTGAGCCGCTGGCACAAGGAGGGAGGCAGTGTCAGATTACGTAATTGTAATAAAATAGTGCGAGTTGGAATTAGGCGCAAAGACGTTTAATGGTTTCAATTGCTTTCTTCGATTCAATTAATCCGGGTGTCTATTATTCTGATCTTATTTTTTTTAATTTGAAAGATTTTTGCAAATCTGAGTTTTCAATGAAGCCTTTTTTGTTTTTAGTCAATGGAGTTTTTGCCATGTGTTTTATTTCAGCCAATACATTTATTTGAAAACTCTGGGCTAGGGTTGGGATGGTTACCCTAACATCACAGAACTTACTGGTAAACGTTACTTACCGGGTAGTGTGGTAGTTTAAAAGGTAACTTGGTTTGGTAAGATAGACAGTTGGACGTAACGTAGCCGGGTAGCAAGGAGTGTCTGAAGGATATTTAAGAAAAAAAAGTTACTTTGTCAAAGTCAGTCAAAAAAAAAGTTTATATATATAAGGTTTTGGATGTAACGATATTTTCATTATAATACCAAGAATCAAAGTTATTCCGAGATCTTTTAAAACGTTTATTAGGAAAACTTTTTTTTACTCATTTCAAGTTTAAGGTTCGCTTGTATTCAAAACATTGTTTTAGTAGAAGGAGAAGAAAAAGGTTGGACTCGCCATTTAAAAAAACTAAGATTCAACGAAGCTTTAAGTCTCAAACCAGATTCACTTTTTTGTACTTTCTAAAGAGACGGGAATGAGTAGTAACCTAATGCTACTTATTTACTACGGCTAAACATGTGCCATAGGTGGAATCTGGGGAAATGATAAAAGCAGGAACGGGGAATAAAAGCGATTCTTATCATCCTAATTACAACGCTTTTTGTTACTGCTTTGGTATTTGAGATGAGTTGTTTTTTATTTTTACTTTTTAAAAGGTGGACAAGCCGCATGAGATTTTTTGACTAGTGGCTCGACCTGGTTGAGGTAATAGATGTTAACAAAAGTCGACGATATCCGCCATCGCAGCGTAAACCAGGTGGTCCTATAACAAGTGTGCAAACACGATTGTGGGGGGGGGGAGGTAGAATCGTGGGGACTATAAGGGTTAGATGGTTGGGCCTTCAAAGGCCAATAGGATATCTTAGATATGAAGAGGAGGGGGATAGAGAAAGGGGGAATATACGTGAGTTGAATAGCACCCATAACGTAGCACATAAAATGAACCAAGAGCTGATTAAGTCCAAGAGATATATTTAGGAGTTACTAATTTCCTAAAAAAAGAAATAAAGGAAAGGGTTATTTTTTTAAAGAGATTCCATTAAAATACATGGAATTTAGAAGGTTGCTTTGTTTTACAAAAGTTCTTTATTTTATTTCTTTCTTTAATATTCAAACTCATGAAACAAACACCAAAACAAAAAAAAAAAGGTCTTTATTTTAAAGTCAGTCACGTTTAAGAATAACGGTTTTTTTAATTCATTAAAAAGAAAAAAAAATAATCTTTGGCGGCCACTGGAGTTGTTGAAGATTAAGAATGTACGGATGAGACTTATAAGCTTTTTCCACATCAGATTTGAATCTCAAAGCATTGACTAATCTGTGCCAACGCCATAAACCTCAAATAGAATGGAGAAGATTAACTGGGTTTTGAAGGACAGCTGGAGGTTTAAATGGGCTGGACGAGATATGTGATGGACTAATATCTTGGTAAACTACATGAACCCGATACCTTATTGCAGGAGGTCGTAGCCACAGAGAGGCATGTGAGAAGAACAACCTGATGAATTTTTTAAATATAATTTGTAAAGGAAAAAAGTTTCCCATTCAATCCAAAATAAACGAATTAGGTCAATTTTTCACACAACATAAAGACATAAGTTTATAAAATACCGCCTGGAATTTTTTTTTCAAAAAAAATTATATGGAAAGTCTGTAGATAAGCAGAAGTTGGTATTCAGGATGTAAGATATTAGCTCACATGTTGAATTCCAGATTTTTTTGTTCTTAGACTGTAGTTTGGCTTTTGATGTGTTTGTCCCATAAAGATCTCGTAGATAAAGATTGGGGTTGAATAAAAAAATCGACCGTAGGACGTGCTAAGAACTTGAATACATGCCATCGGCCTGGGCATTTGCAAAGACCGAGACGAAGCTTAGTAAATGATTTATATACCTAGTTGGCTCGAAGTAGCGAGTGCTTTGCGCAGAGGCCCAAAGCGCATTGGAAGCCATTTCCCAGTGGATCAAAACAAGTAGCACCCGCCGGACCAAGAGACGCAGAAAAAGACGCACGGGTCCTGATTAGATTTAGTACATGGAGGAGGTACACCACCGACTTTTCTTAGACTTTAAGCGTTCAGATTCTTTCGTATTCCAATAGTGTTAGCAGAAATGTAGCTTTATCGCAGACCGTATACATGTCGAATATTGGCCCAAGGCTTGGTTTTTCACTAGTATTTGTATCAATTATAGGGCTGCTTCTTTTTGTCTGAGCGAGCTGCTGGGCCATCAAAATTAGTTCTTTTTAGTCTAATCAACGAGCTTAAACCACCGGCCTGTTCCTAGTGGTGGTTTAAACTCACAATAACTAGCCATATGCTTTTGGGTTCGGTTTTAGTGCCCACAGTATAAAAAAAGTCTGGTGTTTAGAGACTTTTTTTCTGACGGAATTTCTCGTAAGGCGTCTTTTTTTTTTTTTTGCACTAACCAGGTTTCTGGAGCCTCAAAAAAAAAACCGGTAGACGCTTACACGCATCTTTACAGACTGGATTCGTGCGGCCGGGCCCGGTCCCGATTGCCATAGTTACGCCTTGGGCTTTTTTACAAGTCTTCCTCCCACCTCCCCAAGAGACTTGGGGAACCAAGATATAATTTTAAACGTGTAGGATTATGTTGTATTGAATGGTTCTTGAAATGGTATAAACGATATACTCTATTCTAATATTCAAGTGTAAAAGCAGCAGAGGGGTTCCAACAAATATCTTATTTTTGCGACTTGGGAGCATGGCTCACATCGTGGCAGTACGCAACACACACCCGCTGGTTTTTGGTTCCGGGGGATTTGAACTTCACCAGAACAGTGCCGCTGCAGTTGTGAACCTCCGGGTCATTGTTATCCAGGCTCTTTTTGATGGCCGAGCTGTTGATTTGATCGCCTGCGTCGCAGTTCATCAAAACCTCTGCCCCATCAACAACCGGGGTGCTCGTAGTAGAGGCCGCGGCGGCAGCAGCGGCAGCGGCAGCCGCCACGGCCGCGTTTTTCTTCTTTTGGCGCCAGGGCAGCGCGGTGGACTGCGAGCAGAGGTATTTGTGTGTTTCACCGCTTTTGAAAAGCCGAGTGGAGCGATGGTTGTAGGAGTACCCGTCGACCAGCTTGACTTCGCGAACTAGCCTGTTGGCCAAAACCGAGCGGCCCTCGGAGGTGAGGTACTGCTCTGCGTCGATGCGGTCGCCGTTCTGGTAGATTGTGCTTCCTAATTGGGTGTTGGAGGACACACACGAGTAATCTTCTTCTTTCTCTATCTTGAGGTCGGGCGGGTTTATTTGTGAGAGACCTAATGAAGAGGAAGACGAGGTGCGATCAGGATTGGCAATGAAGGAAGACTCCAGGTAAAAATGGATGCATATTAAGGTGGCGGACCCCCCGCGCCCTCGGCGCACCCTCAAACATTCGGCAAGCGTCGACCGAAGCTGGTCATAGGTGGATATTCGATAGAGCTCCTGCACCGCCTCCGACTTGGAGTCCTCGCCCTTGCGGCGGTAGTTTCTGCAGTGTTTGCAGTTGTTATTGAAAAACCCCGTGGTGCTGGCGAACTCGACGGCCGGCTTGAAGAGCGCACACTTCTTGCAGTACAGCATGTGGGGCTTGTCCAGCGGAGTCGCTTCAAACATCTGGTACAGCGAGTCGCAGCTGTTGGGGGGCGAGGAGGCTTCGCTGACGACCCGGTAGGGGCTGATCATGACGGCTGAGGAGGCTGGCTGACTGGTGGGAGTGTCTGGGGGGAGATTTGAGGTGAAGTGGGCCAGGGGAGAGGACGAAGGAATGGCGGGGACGATTGACGGTGGAGGCGGCGCAGATAAGGTGGTTGTTGTGACTGCGGTCGGGACGCTTACTGGGACGGAGATGATGGGGTTATTGGGGAATTGTTGAGTTTGAGGTAGTTGAGGGGTGATTGGCTGTTGCGGGCCCTGTTCTATGTGAGGCGACGTTATTGGGGAAATGCTATGGGAGGTTGGATGTGAGCTTTGTGGGGGGTATTGAGGGGAAGCCGAGATGGGCTGTATTGGCTGGATATTTTGTATTGGGGGCTGAGATGCCTGTGGCGGATAGATTGACGAAGATGGGGCAGAAGAAGAGACCGCTGTAGAAGTCAGTGGGAGATCGGGGTTTGAAGAGTTAATTTGGATATACTGCTGTTCTTGGGGAGGCACCATGGAGGGCTGTCTTTGGGATTGGGGGAACGAGGCTCCATTGAGGGGGCTTGTTGGGGAGGTCATTGAGATGCTATTAGACGAGGAAGTGGATGAGGCCTGCTCAGACACTTGTTGGTGGATGATGGTGGAGGAGCTCGCCGAGGCCGGGGGCTGGAGCGAGGTTGATGCAGGAGTGGAGGCGGCAGGCGTGGCCCACTGGACTTGGGGGATGGCAGGGGAGGACTGGTTCTGGACGGGGTCGATGAATTGGCCATATTGGATGGAGTAGGCGGCGGCGGCGGCTGCGGTGGCGGCGGCCTCTGGGAGCTGGGCGGAGGGGGCGGCGGGGCCCTGGGGCGTGGGAGGGAGGGAGGCCGGGTGCGGGGAGGCGGGGTCTTGAGGCGAGGATTTCCAGTGGAGTTGGGGCTGCTGGAGGGTGTATGCGGTGACGCCTGTGGCGGGGTCCTGGTAGTACTGGGGCTGGTAGTTCTGCTGATACTTGAAGTTCTGGTATTGGTAGGAGGGGTAGGGGTGGTAGGGGTAGGAGGGCGGGCGCCGATTAGCGGGATGCATTGTGGCCATGGAGGGGGGGGCCGTTGTGATAGTTGAGGAGGAGGAGGAGCTTGACGGGGAGGGCGAGGGGGAGGAGTAGGTTGAGTGGAGAGGCTGTTCCGGGGGGAGCAGTGGGTGGGGAGGTCCCTGGGGAGGCTGCTGGTGCTGCTGGGAGAGGGAGGCGAACATTGCTGAGGAGGAGGAGGGGGGAGGCAGGTGGGAGGGCAGAGGAGGATGGTGGGAGGGATGGGGAGGCGGAGGCGGCGGGAAGGAGGAGGGCGGTGGAGGCAGGGAGTTTGGGGGGGGAGGGAGGGCAGGCTGGTTTAGGTCCTGGTAGGATGGAGGGGCCGAGACCTGGTAAGCGTAGCCGTAGTTGTGGAGGCTACTCATGGTGGATGGCGAAGTGGGCGGAAGGTGCGGGAGACGGGAGGTTTGTGGGTTGGGCAGGGGGGGGAGGAAAAAAAAGGTCTTTATGTAAAAATTGTGATAAATTGGGGGATTCAAGATATATATGGAGATATATATATAGAGGCCAGGAAAGAGCAGAGGATAATATTTTTTGGACAGGCCAAAAAAAAAAAAAAAGTAGGGAGACCAACGCAAGAATTTCTGATGGCGTCTTCCTCCTCCTCCCCCCCATAACGCGACTTTATAGCTATAAGTTGAGGTTATTTTGTGTGTAGGCTGTCACGTGACCGGGATTGGACATTGGGGGATTTTTTTGGCCGGGTGTCTCTGGATCTCCGTAGACGAAGAAGCAGAGGATGGGGAAGTCGAGGGGGCAGATGAAGAAGAGAATGCTTTAAAAACAAACATATATCCACCGCAATTAAGCGCAAAGCGGCAGCCTGGAAAGCGGACGTTTGCATGACGCAGCTCTCCTAAACAATACCGAAGAGGAATAAACTTCCTCAATGAGGGCAGAAACGATCCCAGAGCCTTTTTCTTCTTCATTTGGCCAAAACGAGACACCTACGAGAAGGTTTGTAAAAAGAAAGTAGAAACCGTTATCGCGTCTTGGAAGTTTCAAGACAAGTCGGGCTGGGAGATGCTGAGACCTTATATGCCCAGGCTTTTTTTTTTTTTCCCAGAGACCGGTCAAGTTGAATTCCTCTGTACCTCCATGTAAAAAGGTCTTCCTGCCTTTCCCCCTCCATAATATTTAAGATTTCTCAGAGAGCCTATCTGTGGTTTAGACCGAAAAAAAAAAATCATGGGCTTGAAGAAGTTGAAATGTATATTTTAGGAACTACTCATCACCCCTTAAAAAAAAAGAAAGATCGAAGGTCGAACAGGTCCTTTGGCCAAATGTACTCATTATGTGTATAACCACTGTAATGCCTGACGAGATTAGCATTTTTATTCCTTTTGGAAAGTTTTCCTCAGAGATAGAGTCCCTTCCTAAAAGTTTAAAGCCACCGGAGATCCAGCTCGACATCTAACGGCACCTTTGGCAAGTCCTCAAACGACCACCCAGCGGTTATTTTGTTTGCTTTTTTGTTTTCGCTCACGGAACTTTTCCCAGACGGTGATGAGATTTCTGTGGCCCGAGCTCGTAAAAACGCTAACCTGGAAAAGGCCTTCTACATAGCCGTAAATGCAAGGCACTTCCAGCACCTTTTTTTGCGCGGTGGCTTCAAGTGAGTTTGCGTCGTAAACACCTGGCTCAGGCTCCGTAGCAAAGGCCTCCCCGTAAAAAACCCATTTGGCTTTTTAGCTTTGACGAGAGGCTGCTGTAGGCTTTTGTGAGGGAGTTCAGCCGTGTTGAGCATCTGAGATTAGTTTGGAACTTGGGTTAGCAACGACGCATAACCACCTTGTTCTCAGACGACTCTAAAACCAACCATCCATCCCAAGCCCGCCATCGCAAGAGAAAATAAAAAACAGAGGATTTGCAACTTTCAAAAGTCTTTTCAAAAGTCTTTTTCGCCTTTCCCAAAGAGCCACGTGTTTTCATGCAAGTAGTCCATTCTCCGAAAAAAAAAGGTCAACCTCAAATGGGTGTTTTTGGTCTTTTTTTCTCGCGATAATTAATTGGTACCACCACAATTATTTTACCATCCGGTTGGTTTTGGGAAAAAAAATATATATTTGAGCAGCAACGTTACCTTTGCATTTTCAACATCTCGCATTCGAATTCCATCAAAATACAAACCTCTAGAAGAAATATCTGTAAATCACAACCTCCCCAAACCGTCGCTATGTGTAGCGGATACAATCTCGTGCGCGCTACGGGCCCTTTTTCTGCCCAGGCCCGCCGGTATTGACTTTCTCAATAAACCAGCTCCTCAATACCCCTTTCTTATTCGTGGAACTCGGAAATAAACAATGAACAAGTCCCTAATGTGGATTTTGGGCTTTTTGTTTACCAAGTCACCACCAAATTACACTCTCGTACATGCTCATTCCTAACCTCTTAATTCAAGGTACACTTCATATCGCTGGTTTCTCATCTCCCTCGTCCTCCTTTTCACTTGCAAATGGCCCCCCCCCCCAAAAAAAAAAAAAAAAAAAAACGTGCTGTTCTCTCTTAAGCGAAATCATCTTCTGAAAAGCAAGTCTTGTTATTCTATTCTTGTTTCAATACTCCCTTCATATGATAGACATCAAACTCTCCCCTTTTAACCCATCCAAAGATCAAATAAACTATTTTTTATCACCATCTTTATTCCAAAAATGAGGAGGACAAACCTACCAGATCCCCAATTAGCCTCTAACGACTACTACTTAACTATTAAATACGTATAACACCCCCTTGACCATCCCGTCTCATTTTATCGTCGTTATCATCTCTTGATACAAAAACCCTTACTCGTATCATTTATTGTTTTCAAGGTAACCTGGAGGTATTTGTCAATCTAAAGACATTGTCACTTATTGTCAACCCAGATGTATCAAAAACAATCATGCAGTACACAGATCTAGCTCATCAATATGATGGACTCCCAATTCGCTTCACTCCCCGCAAAGCTGGCTTTGGGATCTCATCTCCCTAGTCCACACGACGCTGGGATTCTAGCCTGACATTGCCTACAACCACACCCCAGTCTCCAGTACAAGCGTTCTCTTCAATTCAAACGTCCCTAATTTACTTCCAGCTGTATTCAGAATCTTTCTTGGATAACGTTCCAAGCCATCTGTCCAAGCGCTTATCTTAATGGTATCTTCAACGGTTATCAAGTCGTAAAATTTTCAAAAACCCATCCTAGAATTCTCCACTTGGTTTATTCGGCGATTCAAGAATTGCCCAAAATAATTGAGTGGATTTGAACAAAAAAGTTAGCGTAACAAAATTCCTCTCTCCCGCCTTCCTTTTCAATGTAAACCCATTAGCACCTCCCCCTCTCCCACCCACGACTCTTCCCCTCTCCCTCCCTCTCCCCCTTTTTATAACTAGAATAAAAATCGCTAAGATCTACTATTGGCACCAGGTGCCTTGAAGCCCTCCCCCCGACGGATGGTAAGAGGGAAAAAAGGCAACATTGCCCAGGAAATTCTCTCCATAATAAAACTCGACAACTGTTACTGGCCAGGGAAAAGGTGTGAGTGCAAAAAATAGGCCATCTCATTAGAAGGATCTTGCAGTTCTTTGCGCATGGAATGGGTGGGTGAGTGAGTTTGTGGGAAGAGAAGGAAAAAACGAGGCAGGCAAACAGACTTTTTTGTTACATTTTAGTGCTCTTTTTGTAATGTAACTATTCTGCACTAACCATTTCACGGCTGGTGCGTTTGCTTTTTTTTTTCCGCGTCCAACAAAGAAAAAGCACTGCTTGAGAAAAAGAAAAAAATCGCATCGCGGCTAAACGTTTTACTTCCAATTAAAAGTGCCATTGGAATTTTTCCAAAAAAACACTCTGCAGAACCTCGTGCGCTTTAGAAAAATTCCCGGCTAAAGGAAAACTATTCGGGAAACTCGTCCGTCACCTTAACCTGAGCCATTGGTGATGCTAATTTCCCACCACTGGGATCCCTCTGGACTCTCTCTCTCTCGCAATTACGTCATACCGGCTTAAAGCTTCTGATATTTTGGCGCCTTATTTCTACTATCTTCGAACCTTTCAACTTGGTAAAAAACATCCCATCTTCTCGTAGTCTCACAATCTCCACTGCACTCCCAAGGCTTCTTTTCGAGCTACTCAGTTTCACAGCTGATACGACGGCCATGCCTCTTGCACAAGTGTAGCCCCCACACACTTGCTCACCCATTGGGTGCAACTTGGCTCTGGGCTGACGAGTAAGCTCCTATAGCTCTTTAAGCGCTCTGCTTCCCTATTCATCTTCCGTGGGCGCAACTTGTATATCTTTATCTCTTTTTATATAAAAGACGTTTCCAGTTTTTTTTATGAAAAGCCCATTGCCTTTGGACCTTTTTATGCGCACCCTTGGGCGTGCTTGACCAATAAAAAACAACTGGCTCAGCTGTGGCTGAATGTTACATTACACGCTAAAAATCTGGCCTGTAATGGAACGGCTGTGACAAACTAAGTAACAAGCTAAGTAACAAACTAAGTAACATCCTAAATACCACATTACGACATCCCATCACAAGTCTCTCTTTTGTCCCCCCCCTAAAATAATCACTCGCCTAACACCAAGCAATCGTAACTGTCCCCACTCTTTATCCGTGTTACCAGCTTTCCCTATTTTTTTATCCACATAATAAACACAATTACCCATCTTCCTCTCATCCACTTTGTCTCAATGCCTTCTTCCACCCATTTCATCTCCCATGGTCCACTCGTCTTCTCGCAGCTCGCTAAATTTTAAATTCTAATTCTCAACTTATCTTCCGCCCGCCTCAAAGCAGGGTGAACAATATGACGCAGTACGCTCCCCTTTTTTTAACTGCTCAAGAAAAAAATCCAATAAACTAAACTTCTTCCGCTGCCTACCATTAACTTTATTTTTTTCAGCTCATCATGTAGCCATCACTCTTCACCTTCCCAATAAAGAAGGTCCCGGTGTGTTACCTCAAAACTCCTTTAAATATTTAACAATCGCATTTCTTAATAAGTTTTGCATCTTACAATATGGCAGAAAACTTAAGTTATTCGGCTCCACAGAATTAATCGAACCCTAATTTTTTTTTAAAACAAACACCAAACTTGAAAATTACTGGTATCGTATCCAACAGCCCGTAAATTCAGGATACTTCATGATATGAAGAACCTTCTCAAACAGCATCTTCATTCTTGTTCCTTGATTTGCAAATATGCGTAGACCCTAGATATTTGCAAAATATTCGGTATACTTACCACAATAATTTAGCAATCCTCAGCCCAACTTAATTTATTCATGAATTCAACAAAAAATAACTTTCTAAAGTATCATCCCGACCTTTTTTAAATATAATATGGATTACAAATCTTTTCAAGCATCTTGCTCACTAAAATTGCAATTGGATTTCTCACAATGGTATTTACACTGCAATGTTTCAAGAATCTCAAACCCAGCTATCTATTCAAGCAATATTGTATCTTGTTCTAGTTCTTAACTTTTAAACACATTGTAACAAACCCCATTTCAATACTCACAAAACCAACCTGAGTTTTGCTAATACCAAACCCAAATCAAACTTACCATCTGCTTTAAGAGCAATTTCCGAAAAGGAGTATCCAATAATCAAGTCATGAAACTGTTTTTTTAAATCTGGCTAAGAGAACCACACTGCCAAACACTCCAAATCTTTTTTAAAACCAAGGCAGACCGACTTTGGTAATTCCCAAAGAACTTCAAATAATATTAAAGGATAATTTAAAAAGGATAACCCTAAACGAAAATTAAAAATCAAAAAAAAAACCAATGCAGTGAAACCGTTATTGAACAAATAAATTTAAATTAATTTATCCCAAAGAATTTATTTTTGCCACCTTGTGTCACTAGAATAAATTAAAAACCCCCCGTCCATATTTAATTCTCAATCTAAAATCCCCCATGAACTTCAGCTAACAACATTTCAATTTTCCGTCAATGCCTCGTTAAGCCCCTCATTTTTCACACTCGATTCTGCTCTAATTGGAAGAAATGCAGCGGATTAAAGTTAGGCGTTGCTGAGTTTCATTTTTTTCATAAAATCACGTTAGCTCTAAAAAGGTTTAAAATCGATATGTGGTTTTGAGTTTCGGTGAAATTTTAAAAATGAATGTTTTCAAAAGTGAATTTCAGCACATTTAAATTCAAAAATTCTGTACAGAAATCTATTTTATCCCACAGGTCTCTTGGCACACTATGAAAATGGCGCTGATTTGGTTTCTCTTTAACGAAATCTTATTTTTGGCTCTCCTAAAACTACCATTTTTTGAGAAATTAACAAAACGTGTTAAAATCACCAATAAAATGTTCCAACCATTGACATGCTGGTTCCACACCTATTCTTATACAATTCTTATGGATTAATGCAGGTTTTTTGTCGATTTTAGTTTAAAGAATAGCTGATTTGCCAAAAAATGAAAGCAACAAAATATATTTCACATTCATCTTTAAAATGTCAAATTGAATATCGTAATACCTTACAGGCTCAAAATGTTTGAAGCATCGTTAGGCCTCAATAAACCCATACCCAACTCTTCTAAAAGCAATTTTAAAACCCAAAGAACTCAATTATCGCTAATCTCAAGGCCTTCCAGCGTAGATATCCTTGACTTGCAAAACTGTCACATAATAAAGTAACTTCCTCTCCCTTCACAAGTACCAAACCCAAAATCACTACTTGTTTGATACTGGGGTGCGCACTTCACATTCCCAAATACAAATCCTTAACTCACATTAAAACACATTTACTCATCTATCAAGCTCCCCTTTCTTCCCCCTTCATAGGATCTCAAATATCTACTAAATTCAAAACCAACATCTTAAGCTTTCCTGTAGTCACTTTGGCCCAGTAGGATTGCCTAAAGGATAAATCTTTTTAAAACGACGTTTAAAAAACAATGTTTCGAAATTTAGCCTAATTATGAACAAAACACTAAATATACAATTTGTTGAACCTTAAAAATAGTTATTATCGGCACCTTATTTTGTGCATGGAACCTTGTTGACTATCGGAGCCATGGCTAACCCAACTTTAATGACATTGAAATTTATTATTGTGACAAAAAAAAGAAAAAAACTCAACAAAAATAACTCGCCATAGAAAATTGCGAAATATCAACCTATTTTTTCATCAATTGGAACTCCACATTATTCCATAAGTCTCTCTTCATCGTACCTATCCATTCAAAACCTAGGTCACTTTCGTAGTTACAACATCATGTTTATTACATTTTTGTTACAGGTGCAGATTTTTTGCGCCTCATTCCATCACGATCTATCAGGAATACCTTAAAAAACAAATCTCCTACATCATGTACAATTGGCAACCTTTCAATGATTCTTACAGACAGAACAAATGTTACCCCCCAGAGACCTTTCAAAGTGGATACTTACAAGTGAAGAGCAGTAAAAAAATTATAATACCCTACCATATGCACTACCTAATAACTCTTTCTGGATGTTAAATACCATCAATCAATTAGTGCACCATAAAAACAAAATGAATTTTATTAGAGAAACGGCAATGAATTGAGTGTAACCATGGAATCATTTATTAAGTTATAAAAAAGGTCTATGCAATTATATACGCACCATTAATACCATTCTCATCAATTAAAGTAAGGGAGAAATGAGGTGATACAAGATAGGACCAGAAGAGAAAACCCAAACGTGTTGAAAGCTTATAATTAATCAAAAGAAATGGAATTTTTGTGGATAATTCTTCTCTTGCACTACCAGACTGAAAAAAAGCGAAGAAAAAGGTTAAAAATAAGCTTTTCGCTAAAAGGGGGAAAATAAATACCATTCATTCATGAATAATTGATAGTTATTGAAGAACAGCCATTATTGTATTTATATAGAATGAAAAGCCCACTTTTTTCCCAGGATTTTTTTTCATTATTTCTTTTTTATATCAATCAACAACTAAATTAGCAGCTTTCATTCTTTTTCAATATATACAGTCGTTATACCCTGATCATTCGTTTACCTCACACAGTTCATATCTCAACTTCCCCAACCCAGTAACTGGTCAATACTTATAAAACCGGAGCCTGATTTGAGTTTTACTCAATGTATGCATGTCCCTTATATTATACTTTCTTCTAACAAAAAAAAGATGAGAATAAAATCAAATTGGTCAAAGTGCTTTATTGCAGCATTTATAGGTGTTGCTTTAGCACCTTCTGTTTCTGCAATCCCAGCACCTTACGATTTACAATTTCTTCCTCGTGACCAAGGTAAGTTTATTTTTTCTTTAAAAAATATCTTCTAACATATATTAGATTATACAAATAGCAGTGCAATCTCCACTGAAGCATCTGTCTCAGCCTCTACAACCAATCCAAATGATGTGATTCTGCCTGCCCAAACTAATCTTCCAGGATCATTGAATGAGTTTGATGACAATATCCGCTCCCGTATTTCTTATAGCAGTTTATCTACTGAAGCTCAAGCTCAAGCTGACGAAGTTTTGAGTGCTTTCGATAACTCTATTGGTCAATACATTGCACCCTTGCTTCCCTTATTTAGTAGCTCTGATGCAAAGCTTCTAAAGCGTGATGTCACAGAAGAAGAAGTCCTTCAGGCGGTTAGTAGCTTACCTGATATTAATAATATCTTGTCGAGCTCGTCTTTTTATGATTTCTTAAACAAAATTGACGACGCAAATGGCCTACAAAAAAGAGATCTCGCTAGTGATATAACAAATGCCATTATAAATGCATTAAACCTTTTACTGGCAGCAGTAAAAGCCTTAGAAAGTATTGTTAGCGAGCCATTAAAAACAACATTAAACAATATAAAAACAGCCCTCGAGACAGTTATTGCAAATATAGAACAGAGTTTATCAACTACATCCGAGACCTCATTGACAGAAACTACAGAATCATCCTCAACTGAGCTTACCGAGTCTTCATCCACCGAAGATATCAGTTCTTCATCTACTGAGACCTCTGAGCCGTCATCTACAGAGGCATCGGAGTCGTCATCTACCGAAGCTTCCGAGTCATCTTCAACTGATGCTCCCGAATCGTCATCTACAGAGACATCGGAGTCATCATCTACAGAAGCTTCGGAGTCGTCATCCACTGAGGCTTCTGAGTCGTCATCCACTGAGGCTTCGGAGTCGTCATCTACTGAAGCTTCGGAGTCATCTTCAACTGAAGCGTCAGAATCGTCATCTACAGAAGCGTCTGAGTCGTCATTCACTGAGGCTTCTGAATCGTCATCCACTGAGGCTTCTGAGTCGTCATCCACTGAAGCTTTGGAGTCATCATCTACAGAAGCGTCTGAGTCGTCATCTACTGAGGCATCGGAGTCGTCATCTACCGAAGCTTCCGAGTCATCTTCAACTGATGCTCCCGAATCGTCATCTACAGAGACATCGGAGTCATCATCTACAGAAGCGTCTGAGTCGTCATCTACTGAGGCTTCTGAGTCGTCATCTACAGAAGCGTCTGAGTCGTCATCTACTGAGGCTTCTGAATCCTCATCCACTGAGGCATCGGAATCATCATCCACTGAGGCTTCTGAGTCGTCATCTACTGAAGCTTCGGAGTCGTCATCTACTGAAGCTTCTGAGTCGTCATCTACTGAAGCTTCTGAGTCGTCATCCACTGAGGCTTCTGAGTCGTCATCCACTGAGGCATCGGAATCATCATCGACTGAGGCTTCTGAGTCGTCATCTACAGAAGCTTCTGAATCCTCATCGACTGAGGCTTCTGAGTCGTCATCCACTGAGGCATCGGAATCATCATCGACTGAGGCTTCTGAGTCGTCATCGACTGAGGCTTCGGAGTCGTCATCGACTGAAGCTTCTGAGTCGTCATCTACTGAGGCTTCGGAGTCGTCATCTACAGAAGCGTCTGAGTCGTCATCTACTGAGGCTTCTGAATCCTCATCCACTGAGGCATCGGAATCATCATCCACTGAGGCTTCTGAGTCGTCATCTACTGAAGCTTCTGAGTCGTCATCTACTGAAGCTTCTGAGTCGTCATCTACTGAGGCTTCGGAGTCGTCATCGACTGAGGCTTCGGAGTCGTCATCGACTGAGGCTTCGGAGTCGTCATCTACTGAAGCTTCTGAGTCGTCATCTACTGAGGCTTTTGAGTCGTCATCGACTGAGGCATCGGAATCATCATCGACTGAGGCTTCGGAGTCGTCATCGACTGAAGCTTCTGAATCCTCATCGACTGAGGCTTCTGAGTCGTCATCTACTGAAGCGTCTGAGTCGTCATCTACTGAAGCTTCCGAGTCGTCATCTACTGAGGCTTCTGAATCCTCATCTACAGAAGCGTCTGAGTCGTCATCTACTGAGGCTTCTGAATCCTCATCGACTGAGGCATTGGAATCATCATCCACTGAGGCTTCTGAGTCGTCATCTACTGAAGCTTCTGAGTCGTCATCGACTGAGGCTTCGGAGTCGTCATCTACTGAGGCTTCGGAGTCGTCATCTACTGAGGCTTCTGAGTCGTCATCGACTGAAGCTTCTGAATCCTCATCGACTGAGGCTTCTGAGTCGTCATCTACTGAAGCGTCTGAGTCGTCATCTACTGAAGCTTCCGAGTCGTCATCTACTGAGGCTTCTGAATCCTCATCTACAGAAGCGTCTGAGTCGTCATCTACTGAGGCTTCTGAATCCTCATCGACTGAGGCATTGGAATCATCATCCACTGAGGCTTCTGAGTCGTCATCTACTGAAGCTTCTGAGTCGTCATCGACTGAGGCTTCGGAGTCGTCATCTACTGAGGCTTCGGAGTCGTCATCTACTGAGGCTTCGGAGTCGTCATCTACTGAAGCTTCTGAATCCTCATCCACTGAGGCTTTTGAGTCGTCATCGACCGAGGCATCGGAATCATCATCGACTGAAGCTTCTGAGTCGTCATCGACTGAGGCTTCGGAGTCGTCATCTACTGAGGCTTCGGAGTCGTCATCTACTGAGGCTTCGGAGTCGTCATCGACTGAAGCTTCTGAATCCTCATCGACTGAGGCTTCTGAGTCGTCATCTACTGAAGCGTCTGAGTCGTCATCTACTGAAGCTTCCGAGTCGTCATCCACTGAGGCTTCTGAGTCGTCATCTACAGAAGCGTCTGAGTCGTCATCTACTGAGGCTTCTGAATCCTCATCCACTGAGGCTTCGGAATCATCATCCACTGAGGCTTCTGAGTCGTCATCTACTGAGGCTTCGGAGTCGTCATCGACTGAGGCTTCGGAGTCGTCATCTACTGAGGCTTCGGAGTCGTCATCCACTGAGGCTTCTGAGTCGTCATTTACAGAAGCGTCTGAGTCGTCATCTACTGAGGCTTCTGAATCCTCATCCACTGAGGCTTCGGAATCATCATCCACTGAGGCTTCTGAGTCGTCATCTACTGAGGCTTCGGAGTCGTCATCGACTGAGGCTTCGGAGTCGTCATCTACTGAGGCTTCTGAATCCTCATCCACTGAGGCATCGGAATCATCATCCACTGAGGCTTCTGAGTCGTCATCTACTGAAGCTTCTGAGTCGTCATCTACTGAAGCTTCTGAGTCGTCATCTACTGAGGCTTCTGAGTCGTCATCTACTGAAGCGTCTGAGTCGTCATCTACTGAAGCTTCCGAGTCGTCATCCACTGAGGCTTCGGAGTCGTCATCTACTGAGGCTTCGGAGTCGTCATCGACTGAAGCTTCTGAATCCTCATCGACTGAGGCTTCTGAGTCGTCATCTACTGAAGCGTCTGAGTCGTCATCTACTGAAGCTTCCGAGTCGTCATCGACTGAGGCTTCGGAGTCGTCATCTACTGAGGCTTCGGAGTCGTCATCGACTGAGGCTTCTGAGTCGTCATCTACTGAGGCTTCGGAGTCGTCATCTACAGAAGCTTCCGAGTCGTCATCCACTGAGGCTTCTGAGTCGTCATCTACAGAAGCGTCTGAGTCGTCATCTACTGAGGCTTCTGAATCCTCATCCACTGAGGCTTCGGAATCATCATCCACTGAGGCTTCTGAGTCGTCATCTACTGAAGCTTCGGAGTCGTCATCTACTGAAGCTTCGGAGTCGTCATCTACTGAGGCTTCTGAATCCTCATCTACTGAGGCTTTTGAGTCGTCATCCACTGAGGCTTCGGAGTCGTCATCTACTGAGGCTTCGGAGTCGTCATCGACTGAAGCTTCTGAATCATCATCGACTGAGGCTTCGGAGTCGTCATCTATTGAAGCATCGGAGTCGTCATCTACAGATATCTTTGAACCGTCATCTACTGAAGCCTTTGAATCGTTGTCCACTGAGGCTTCAGAACCATCTTTGTCAGACGCTTTTGATTCTTCGTCAATTGATGCTTCTGTGTCTTTGCCTTCGGATTCCTCTGATTCATCATTTACTGAAGCTTTGGAGCCATTGTTTTTTGAGACTTCCCAGTCTTCTAATACTGATTTTACCGATACACCATCTCCTCAATCTATTGAGTCATCATCTGTAGACATTTCTCAAACGGACGATTTTGTGATTACATCTTCTGACGATGATGGTGCTGCAAATCTATCAAGTTCTTTAGAACCTTCTTCATCGTCTAGCCCAGCTAATGATTTAAGTCTAGATTCTTTAATTGCAGCCATTATTGCGGCTATATTAGCAGCGGTTTATAGTACCACATTACTTGCTACGTTATCCGCACTGGTTAATAGCATTGTTGCTTTATTCCTTAGCTCTCTTGGAGAAGCTCTTACAAGCTTTTTTGTTCTCCTTCTCAGTGCTACTGGTCTTTCTTTGCGTGATGCCTACGCCGATGATGCAAATACCGTTATTGACCAATTGAACGACACTCTAACACAATGGTTTGTCTCTGATTCGTACAAAGAATTTTTGTCAGAAATCAGTAAGATTCATCTTTATGCTGATCCTTCACTGGTAGAATCATATGTTAGACTTGCTGTTTATACCACCTTTGCTACCATTCGGTCAATACTTTTAACAATCGCGTCACAATCAGTTGCTTTGAAGTCACTCATTGAAACGTTAAATACACTTTTTACCAAACTGATTAACGAAATTATTATTGCTCTTTACTCCAAATCAGGAACCGCTTCAATTGGAGGTGTAACTACGAAAACAAACACCATAACTAGCTATACTACTACAACCAAAGTTGAAGGAGGTATCACAACAACTGTTACTGAGCCCTGTACAACCACTACCGAAACGGTAGTTATTGCTCCTGGAACAACCTATACAATCACTGAATCTTGTCCAAAATGTACTAAGACTACTTATATTTCCACCGCCATTATAGAATCCATCTTTACAGAAAGCGGAAAGTCACCAGTCACAATTACAACTACCAAGACAACTCCAGTGATTATTGAGGTTACAACAGCATCATCAGGTTATACACTTACAACAAAGAGTACCTCTGCAAGTAGCACGGGAGCTGGTTTTGGCACTGGTACTGGAAGTGGCTCTGGCTCTGGCTCTGGCTCAGGTTCTGGATCTGGCTCAGGTTCTGGAAGTGGAACTGGCTCTGGCATTGGATCTGGCTCAGAATCTGGAACTGGCCCTGGTACCGGATCTGGCTCAGGTACTGGAAGTGGCTCTGGCTCTGGCAGTGGCTCTGGCTCTGGCTCTGGCTCTGGCTCTGGCTCTGGCAGTGGAACTGGCAGCGGATCTGGCAGTGGCTCTGGCTCTGGTACTGGAAGTGGCTCTGGCTCTGGTACTGGAACTGGAAGTGGCTCTGGCACTGGAAGTGGCTCAGGTTCCGGCCGTGGCTCTGGTTCTGGATCTAGCAGTGGCTCTGGCTCTGGTACTGGAAGTGGAACTGGTTCTGGCAGTGGTACTGGTTCTGGATCTGGCAGTGGCTCAGGTACTGGAAGTGGCTCAGGTACTGGAAGTAGCTCTGGCTCTGGTTCTGGCTCAGGTTCTGGATCTGGCTCAGGTTCTGGAAGTGGAACTGGCTCTGGTTCTGGCTCAGGTTCTGGATCTGGCTCAGGATCTGGAAGTGGAACTGGCTCTGGCATTGGATCTGGCTCAGGATCTGGAACTGGCTCTGGTACCGGATCTGGCTCAGGTACTGGAAGCGGCTCTGGCTCTGGTACTGGAAGTGGAACTGGCTCTGGCAGTGGAAGTGGCTCAGGTTCTGGATCTGGCAGTGGAACTGGAAGTGGTTCTGGCTCTGGCTCTGGCTCTGGCTCTGGTACTGGAAGTGGCTCTGGCACTGGAAGTGGCTCAGGTTCCGGCAGTGGCTCAGGTTCTGGATCTAGCAGTGGCTCTGGTACTGGAAGTGGAACTGGTTCTGGCAGTGGTACTGGTTCTGGATCTGGCAGTGGCACTGGCTCTGGCAGTGGAACTGGAAGTGGCACTGGCTCTGGTACTGGCAGTGGCACTGGCTCTGGTACTGGCAGTGGCACTGGCTCTGGTACTGGCAGTGGCACTGGCTCTGGTACTGGCAGTGGCACTGGCTCAGGTTCTAGATCTGGCTCAGGTACTGGATCTGTCTCAGATGTTGCAATCACACCTTTCATTTCGACCATCTTTGCAACGCAAGTTTGTGAACAGTGTAACACTAAATATATCACCACATCCACAGTTCTTCCTGTTACAAAAACATTGGAAGGCTCCGTCATCACTGTTACGGAATCTTGTGATGTTACATTTGTGATTGTAGAATCACCCCTCCCTTCTAATCATGGTGTATCTACTTCAACAATTACAACACAATTTGCCACGTCCTCATCTTTACCCACTGGCTCAAATAACGCTTCAGGCACAGGCACCGGCACCGGCTCAGAATCTGGTACTGGCAGTGGTTCTGGTTCAGGATCTGGTTCTGGTTTAGGTATTGGATCTGGCTCTGGATCTGGCAGTGGCTCAGGTTCTGGCAGTGGCTCAGGTTCTGGAAGTGGCTCAGGCACTGGAAGTAGCTCTGGCTCTGGTTCTGGCTCAGGTTCTGGCTCAGGTTCTGGATCTGGCTCAGGTTCTGGATCTGGCTCGGGTACCGGTAGTGGGTCTGGTTCAGGATCTGGTTCTGGTTCAGGTACTGGAACCGGAACTGGCAGTGGTACTGGTAGTGGGTCTGGTTCTGGAACTGGAAGTGGCTCTGGCTCTGGTACTGGAAGTGGCTCTGGCTCTGGTACTGGAAGTGGCTCTGGCTCTGGTACTGGAAGTGGCTCTGGCTCTGGAACTGGCTCTGGATCTGGAAGTGGTACTGGCAGTGGATCTGGCTCTGGTACGGGCAGTGGGTCTGGTTCAGGATCTGGTTCTGGTTCAGGTACTGGATCTGGCTCTGGCAGTGGGTCTGGCTCTGGTACTGGAAGTGGAACTGGCTCTGGCAGTGGAAGTGGCTCAGGTTCTGGCAGTGGCTCAGGTTCTGGAAGTGGCTCAGGTACTGGAAGTAGCTCTGGCTCTGGCTCTGGTAGTGGATCTGGCAGTGGGTCTGGTTCAGGATCTGGTTCTGGTTCAGGTACTGGAACCGGAACTGGCAGTGGTACTGGTAGTGGGTCTGGCTCTGGTACTGGCTCTGGCTCTGGCAGTGGTACTGGCGGTGGATCTGGCTCTGGTACCGGCAGTGGGTCTGGTTCAGGATCTGGATCTGGTTCAGGTACTGGATCTGGCTCTGGCAGTGGCTCTGGCAGTGGTACTGGAAGCAGTTCTGGCTCTGTTACTGGCAGTGGTACTGGTTCTGGATCTGGAAGTAGCTCTGGATCTGGAAGTGGCTCTGGCAGTGGTACTGGAAGTGGCTTTGGCTCTGGCTCTGGCTCTGGCTCTGGATCTGGTACTGGAAGTGGCTCTGGCAGTGGTACTGGAAGTGGCTCTGGCTCTAGTACTGGAAGCAGTTCTGGCTCTGGTATTGGCAGTGGCTCTGGCTCTGGTACTGGAAGCAGTTCTGGCTCTGGTACTGGCAGTGGGTCAGGTTCTGGTTCTGGTTCTGGTTCTGGTACTGGATCTGGATCTGGATCTGGCAGTGGTATTGGCAGTGGGTCTGGCTCTGGTACTGGAAGTGGAACTGGCAGCGGATCTGGTTTGGGCTCAGGTTCTGGTAGTGGCTCTGGTTCGGGCAGTGGCTTTGGTACAGGCTCGGGATCTACACCTAGTGGTACCACAGGTTCCGGTTCCAGCTTGGGCTCAGGTATCACATCAGGCAACGACGTTGCTACTTTACTTACTACTGTGCTTTGTGACGAATGTGTTACCAAGGTTATCACTACATCTACAGTTGCCCCTGTCACTAAAACATCCGATGGCGTTGTTATTGTTGTTACCGAACTGTGCGAAACTAGCTTAATTGTAGTTGAATCTCTTACTGGTTCGGCCACTTCAACCATTCTTATTTCCGAAGCTGTTTCTTCAGCAGCTACTGTTCCAATTCATGGTTCTACTACAAGTACCACACCTGGCTCTGATTCCGGCTCTACTCCAAGTGGTACCGCAGGATCCAGTTCAGGATCTGGTACTAGTTCTGGTACTGGTTCCGGCAGTGGCTCTACTCTAAGTGTCACTACAGGTTCTGGTTCTGGCTCGGGTTCTACTCCAAGCGGCACTGCAGGTTCTGGCTCTGGCTCCGGCTCTACCCCAAGTGGCAGTACAGGTTCAGGCTCCGGTTCAGGCTCTGGTTCAGGCTCTGGATTTACCCCAAGCGGTACTGGAGGCTCTGGCTCTGGCTCAGGCTCAGGATCTACCCCAAGTGGCAATACAGGTTCTGGCTCTGGCTCTTCCCCAAGCGGCACTACAGGCTCTGGCTCAGGTTCTGGATCTGGCTCAGGCTCTACCCCAAGTGCTACTACAGGTTCAGGCTCCGGCTCCGGCTCTTCCCCAAGCGGTACTGCAGGATCAGGATCTGGTTCTGGCTCTGGCTCTTCTCCAAGTGGAACTACAGGCTCTGGCTCTGGCTCTGGATCTACCCCAAGTGGCAGTACAGGATCTGGCTCTGGCTCTGGCTCTTCCCCAAGTGGTACTGCAGGCTCTGGATCAGGTTCTGAATCTGGCTCAGGTTCTACTCCAAGCGGTACTGCTGGCTCTGGCTCTGGCTCTGGATCTGGATCTACCCCAAGCGGTACTGCAGGTTCTGGCTCCGGCTCCGGCTCTGGATCTGAAGCCGGTTCAGGTTCTACCCCAAGTAACGCGGCTGGAGCAGGCTCTGGTGTATTACCTAGTGGCAGTTTGGGCTCCGGGTCTACCACGCTCACTACAACTGCTGCATCCCAGGCGGTTTCAGCAGTTGCAACTAGCTCTGCTGCAATTCCACAAGTGAATGCTGGTTCATCTATTAAGGCCTCTTCAGCTTCAGTTGTCGGACTTGGGCTCTTATGGTTACTTTATCTTGCTTAAAGTGGAAGGGTGTGTGTTTTTGATGGTGGATTTATTAATATGAAATAAGAGCTAGTTTTAAAGCTTAAAAATGGTTTTTAGATTTGGATTCGAAAAAAAAAGGCGCAAATTTTTTATATAATTCTTAATTTTTCTATATAATTTTCAATAAACAAGTTTTTTTTTCAATTATAAGAGGTAAAACGTGTAGCCTTTTGAGCACTTTTAAATCTGAAAGAGGTATGAGGGAATTTTGTGGTCAAGGATTGACCATTACTTTTGTTCAAAGGCTACACGAGCATTATCTTTATCCTTTTAATTTCCAGCTAATTACCATTGTAATTTTGTTGAACATTTTTAGTTTGAGATTAATGAGATCAATCTGGAGGTATAGGATTTTCCTGATCCACGTTCATTTTTCCTAGGGTATCTTTTTTTCAGGAACAAAGAGTGTGGGTATTTTCAATTGAGCCGCAGTTTCAAAATGGTAATAAATATAAGTCACGTGTTGGGCGAAAAATGACACGTAAGCAACTTTTTTTTTGAAAGGGAAAAGAAAAAAAAATTTTAAAGGCCCATGACGCAACTAAAACATAAATGTAATATTAAGATAATTCAGTTCTGAGGTAGAAAAGAATTTAACCTACGTTTCAGAGTTTGAGAGAGATTTACAATGTTCTTAGTCCAAGAACGAGACATGCACCACGTTTCAGCAGCTAGAGTTATAAGCTTTGAGGTGCACGTCATAGATAAGTTCAAGGGAGTCAAGAGGATAGGAGTGCAATGTATAGCCAATCCCGGCAAATAACTTGCCAAAGACCGGCCATTGAAACCCAGTACAAAGACTGGCCAAAGCACAGAGGGGGGTTTTATCTTCGCAAGTAGACACATCGGCAAGTCACAGAAAAAAGCAGTCTTTGAGAAGACGGACAAGCCAACTTAAAGTCTTGCGGAAAAGGGTTATTTTGTTTGGAGCATGGAAGTGGTATTTTTCAAATATATTTATTGTTATTGTAAGCATGTATATACATATAAATGCAAGCTATATTGTAGGTATCTATTGATAAATGGCTGTTTAGAAGCCAGTCATAACTGTAAAAATATTATTTCATGATGGTGATAAAAAGAAGAGAGGAGAAGGTTTCTGGGTGTTACGTACAAAAGTAGTATTGAAGAGGCGTGCCACGGTTACCCTGAGGTCGGGTAACTGGGGAAGGTTTTTTCCGGGCGGGATGGGCGCGTGAGATTGCGGGAGCCAACGGGCGGCGCGGAATAATAATGTCTGGGCCGTTGATTGGCCAAAGCAAAGCCCTGAGGGAAAAGGCCGGGACTGGTCGGGGAAACAGCGATAGCGCCGCACAGATCCGGAATAGGCAGGAGGCACGCGGAGGGGCTGGCCAATGGGCACGCGGCAGTTGGAAATTGCAGAGGACGCCTAACGTGCGGCCGAATGAGCGTCGAGGCTAAAACAATCAGGCTGGGGTGTGTGGGTTGTTTGTTGGAGATTTCGAAAAAAGGTTTCTTGATTATATATAAAAAGCAGCTTTTGTCTTGACTCCCCACTCTCTTCTCTTCTCCCTTTTTTTTTTTTTTTTGGTTTTTACATCCTCATCACCACAACAAACCAACCATCCTCTTTTTCAAATACACTTTAAACATTCACAATGGGCTACGAACCTGGTAATTCTAAGAAGGGCGCTACTCTTTTCAAGACCCGCTGCCTCCAGTGCCACACCGTCGAGGCTGGCGGTCCCCACAAGGTTGGCCCCAACCTTCACGGCGTTTTCGGCAGACACTCTGGTCAGGCCGAGGGCTACAGCTACACTGACGCCAACAAGAAGAAGGGTGTCTTGTGGTCCGAGGAGACCATGTCCGAGTACCTCGAGAACCCCAAGAAGTACATTCCCGGCACCAAGATGGCCTTTGGTGGTCTCAAGAAGGCTAAGGACAGAAACGACCTTGTCACTTACCTTAAGGAGGCTACTTCTTAAGTGTACTTGGGGAAATGATAGAGATAAGAAATGTACATATGGAGTTTTTTTTAATAGTAATATGATAATGATGCAATAATTATGAAGGCGAGAGGCCTTGGGTCTCCAGGGCTTTTGGCGCGTAGTGGCTTGTTGCTAGCCGTAAAGTTACTCTACATTGGGTTACCCGGGTGGAGGTTACCTACTGTAGCTCCGTCTCCATGCTTGTCTCACACTGGGGCATGTGCGTAAGTTACTGCACCGGAAGCTTATTGAAGGGCCAAAATGGCTATCTCCAGTTATTTGAATGTCAAGAAGATGGCCCGTACTATTATATAGAATGTTTTATGAAGAAACGAAACCATTTTCTTATATAAAGACGCTGAAAGCCCTCCTCTTTTATTTTTTTTTTTTCCCAGATTCCCGTCAGCTAGCACACCTCGCCATGGCCGCCTCTTCCCAAGCCAACTACGGGGCGCTCTACCAGGCCGTTCGCTCGTCCAGAGACATTGGTAAGTTGCTGTGATTTCTATTCCGCCATGCCGATATCAGCGCTCTTTTCTATCTTGACGACTTGCAACATCCGTGATTTTTGTCATTTGCTATTCCTTTTCATATTCAGAGTTACCTATTTGGGCCATTTTGTGTCACTACATAATTATTTCCTTTATGGCCGTTTAGCTCAATAATTATTTAATCTAAACCGTCGAATTAGGCATCTCAGAGATTTTGCAACAAATTTTCTTCTTTCCATTTCCCTAACTAGTGTCTCGTAAGTATTCATTTTTTTTTGGTGTGCTTTTTTTTACTCCTGAATTTTTTCTTCAAACCTGTTCTTTTCTATTTTTTTTTTCCTCATCCTTCATCCCCACTCAAAAGGCGCCCAACAATGCAGCGTTTTTCGTCCTCCCAGTACGATGCGCTGAACGACGCTACAAACACAACCTCTTCAAATACAACCTCCTCAATTTCTGCCGCTGACGCTGCAAATAGAATCCTCTTCTCTACAGAAAAACTTCTCGCCGACCCTAAGCAAACCGCCGCCGCTCTTCTCGCAGTCAAATATGGCATCTTTGAATCCTCTGATGTCAACCTCTCTTACAACCTCATGGCCCTGGCCAAACTCCTCGCTGAATACCCTTCAACATGGACTGTTGTGGACCAGTCGCTCACTGAAAAGGTAAATTAACCCGTATCTAAACTAGTCTAGTTTCAATATTATTATTCTTCAACAAAGACAGCTAACGTTTGAGATAGGTGGTCCAAATCGCCGTAAACTCTTCGGTGGCACCAAACGTCCTGTGTCCAGCCTTTGCTGTCCTCACCCTCATTGCCCTCGAAACCAGATCCCCAGGCCCCAAGCTCGCCAGCTTCCCCGACCTCGATGCTGCTCTCAAATCCGTCAACGGTTTTGTCGACGCGCTGGTCTTGCGTCTCACCTCTTCAAACATCCAAGTCATCCTCAACGCCCTTCAGCTCATCAACTCTCTGGTTCTTACCTTCTCCCTCACCGGCCCAGGAAACCCACAAGCATCATCGGCCATTTTTGATGACCTCCGCGACGCTGGCCTCCTCCGAGCAGTAGCCCAGCTCTATGAAAATAAACCCCTTGCCGCTTCATGCAGCCCACAGTTGTACGATCTCCAGGAACTCCTTCGAGCAGCATTTCACAGACATGCTACCACAAACCTAGACACGGCATCTGTCGACACCCACGCCCAAACCGTCCGCCGTGCTGAACTCCTGTTTGCCCAGCTTATGGGATCCTCCTCCTCTGCAGCCGCTGACTGGGAACGCGCCGGTGTCCCGGAGAACTCAGACGTGATTTCCGAAGTAAATGCTTCCACAAAATGGGGCGGCTTCCAAGACTTTGTCGACATTCTCTCCCAAAACGACATGATTCTCAAAAAAATGTACCTTGAACATTTAGTCTTTGCTCCCTCCCGTGCGCGCTTCCCGCTTCTTCAAGCTTCTCTTGCAGTCACCCAAGTCCTTTACGATATTTTTGGTGTCTCAAATCATCACATGGATCAGGCATACATTTCGTCTGTCCCGGATTCTTTTCTCCCCGCCCCATACTCCTCGGATGGAAACTCTACAAATATCCCTTCCTCTTCACCTTCAACTGCTTCCGGCTTGGTTGTCGATGACAGAACCAAACAACTTCATCCCCAGACATCAACTGTCTCCTCGTCCATGATTATTGGCTCCGATTCTGCAAGTCAATCGGCTCGCACTTATTCACACCAAAAATCAAACTCTCAATCAGGTGAAAGCGCTGTCACTGCACACTCGACCTCATCCCATGGTGGACACGCATCTGTCGAGTACGAGCTTGCCAAACTCTCCAAGCTGCGTCCTCTCATTTTTGAGTGGAGTTCCCTCATTACTGCAGGCGTGATCAACTTTTTGCGTCTGTGGATTGCTTCCAGTGCCCAACGCACTGACTTTGACAATATCTGCAAGGTGGTCAATGTCCTTTTCCGTACTGCCATCCCCGACATTGACTTTAGCACTGTCACCCTAGACTCTGTGCTCAACAAGCTTGACACCCTCTCCTACACTGATTTGCGTGCCATTCAACTCAAAAATATTGAAGAGGATCTCAACCACCAATGGGGCTACGAGATTCGCGCCCTCCACAACCAATTTCACCAAGAATCGTATGACTTTGTTCGGGAACAGCGCATCCGTCTGCTTCTTCGTGGCGAATGGTTTTATGTCGACAACCCAGTCAAGCCATCCTCTTCTCTTGGCTCCAATAACGGACCCTCTTCTTCTACATCAAGCTCCAAGCCCTTAATTTCGCGTGCCACAGCTTCCACAGGCGCCATTTCCTCTTCGGCGTCGCTTGGCCACAGCAACATTAGTGCCCCCCTCAGCACCACTGTCACCAACGTGGCTGCCCCCACATCGCGCCGCTATTTCGTAGCCCTCTCACCGAGTTTGAACACCCTCCACTACTCGGAGTACCCATCGCAGCTCCCTGAGTACCCCTCAGTTGACGCACTTTCACGTGCCATTGATCTCCAGTCTATTTCCAAGGTTGTGGTTACATCGCTTTCTCCAGGTGCCCATGCTACCCAGACCCGTAAGAACCCTCTGCGCGTGTCACTCTTCTCCCGCACCAACTATTCCCGCATATCTCTTATTTTCTCGGGCTCTCGTGAGGGAACAACCCTCACATTCTACACTGATACTCCCGAAAAGGCTGCTGCGTGGGGTGACGGTCTACTCATGCTTAAAAACAAGCCTTACCAGTCCAAGGAAACTAAAAAGTATATTGACATGTTTGCCGAAACCAAACTCCGCCTCCAAATGCTTCAAGTCACTCCCACGGATTATGACTATGCTACTCGTCGTAACCACACTGAAGATGACTTTGATAGCATTGTTCCGTCTGATAACTATTTCTATTCTTAGTTTTTGTTAAGTTCTTTAAAAAAAAATTCAAATAGATGTCCTTATTTTTGTTTATTATTATATTAAGAAAAAACTTATAGATGTATTACTTGCGATATTTTTTGGCTCTCGCAATTTTGGCCTGTTGTTTTTTGCCATTCTTGGTCTTTTTTGGCCCGCCCCGCTTCTTGGATTCATCGCGCTCCACTTTAGTTTTCTTGTATGCACGGCCTCCTTCTCCATCGCCTACAGTATCAGCCCGCTTCTGTTTTTTAGGCAGCTGCGCGCCCAGCACGGGGTGGTCACGTACAAGCTTCTTTGCATCATCGGCCTTTTTGGCCTGCTGGTCTTCTGGGCCAGTCCCATACTTGCTCTTCATTTTGTCAGCCTGCGTCTCAAACCATGTGCGCTTAGGTCTGCTCTTAATTTCGGCTTCATGCTTCAGCAGGTTCTGCGATTTGGTCAGTTCGCGCTGGGCTTGTGCCATCATCTTCTCCGTCTTCTCCTCTTCCAAAATTTCAGTCACAGTCTCTTCCTTGCTCTCCATGGACTCGTATACGGGCTGCACATATTCCCAGTCAATGGTGCGTGTCACAAACTTGTTCTTCTTCTTTTTGGGCTGCTTGTCGTCTGCACCCATACTACTCTTGATGGCTTCACGTGCAATGCTACGGTCTGAGCTACTTTCGCCAACAAGCGAAATACTGCGACCCTGGCGACCTGCACGAGCCGTACGACCAACTCTGTGCAGGTATACCTCATATGTCGAAGGCATATCGTAGTTGATGACAACCTCAATCTTAGGAATATCTAAACCACGGGAAGCCAAATCCGTACACAGTAGAATAGGAACCTCCAAGTTCTTGAACCGTGTCACTGACTGCAAACGCTGCTCCTGTGTCAACGCACCATGAAGTTCGCCAACATGCACACCCTGCAGACCCAAAATAATGCGCAGCTTATGAGCCGCTTCCTTGCGTGCCACAAACACTATAATGCGCTGCTTGATGCTCTGGCAGTCAAGAATCTTTTTGAGAAGCCACAGTAGTACTGCAGGCTTGTACTCTAGCTTGTCGTTACGCGTACGAATAAACTCCTGAACAAGCCCACCTGCAGCTTGTTTAGGTGGGTTGATCATGATGCGTACGGGTTTGTTGAGTGACAACTGAATCAGATCTTTGATTGAGTTGTTCATGGTAGCAGAAAACAATAATGTTTGGCGTTTTTGTGGGAGCAAACTCAGCAGCTCAGTAAGCTCAGCCTGGAAACCAGCCTCCAGCATACGATCGGCCTCATCAATAACGAGAATTTCAACTGCGTCAACTTGGAATGATGGCGAATTACGCACATGATCAATGAAACGACCAGGTGTTGCAACCACGATATCGGGACGCGACTTGAGAACTTGTTCTTGCTGCTTCAAATTCAAACCACCCACAGCCTGTCCTACACGGATGGACCCAAGGAACTGTGAAAGTCTGGTTGCAACATCGGACACCTGCACAGCCAACTCACGAGTCGGCGTCAGCACAACGACGCGAGTCATGGCCACCTTCTTAGGTAAGTATGCAAGACGCTCTAAAATGGGAATCAAGTAGGCGGCAGTTTTACCGGAACCTGTCACGGCTCCGGCAACAATGTCCTTTCCAAGTAGCGCAATTGGAATAACAGCATTTTGAATGGGGGTGGGTTCAGAAAACTTAAGTGCAGCAATACCACGCAACACGGGTCGAGAAAGAGAAAGTTCTTGGAAGGTCTTGTGCACAGTGGATGTTGCACGCACAGACTCTGTTTGGGGAGCATAAAACTTAGCAATCTCCTGGGGGGTGTCTTCATGATTTTGAGGAAGATCTGTTTCTTCTTCTTCTTCTGATTCATCTCCCTCCCCTTCTTCTCCATCATTTTCTTCCTCGTCATCTTGGGCGCCCATACCAAACCCGTCTAAAGCAAGATCATCGTCATCTTGCTCATCGGCTTTCTCGTCTTCGCTATCACTGGCATTATCTAAACCACCCTTACGTCGAATAATCTCGTCCAAGTCTACATCCTTGGAAATAGTCTTTTTCTTGTCCGGAACTTCAAAGTCCCAACCACCAAACTCTTCGTCAATAGCAACCGATCCATCGCCAGTGTCAAACACAAACTCGGGATCTAGCGACATGCCTTCGGGTCCAGCTTCTTCTTCCTTGGTAGCATTTTTCTTGTTCTTTTTCGCTTTCTTTTTGGGGGCCTTGTCTGCATCGGGGATTTCCTTTTTGCCTTCCTCATCGCTGCTTTCCTCAGCCACAATCACCTCCTCGTCGTCTGAAATAGTCATTACAAAGTCGTCATCAAGAGATTTTCTCTGTTTGCTCTTGGATGCATTCTTAGGTTCAGGGTTGGCTTCTTTCTGGGAAGTATTCTTAGGTGTGGCCTTGGATTCGCTCTTAGAGTCATTCTTAAGCACAGCCTTAGATCCATTCTTAGGTTGTGTCTTAGATGCACTCTTCAGCGCTGCCTTATTTCCCTTTTTTGCCGAAGCCATGGTAATATATGAGTGTGTGTATGTGTATATTCTATCTTTCTCTATGTCGGATCAAAATGGAGAAAAAAAAATTTCATCAAGAAAAAAAAAAATCTTCTATTCTCTAAAATACGCATGACGTTGGGTATATACCAGTCTAATTCGTTTACTAGTATAAGCACGTGATAGCAAGGCTGTAAATGCTACGCGACATTCTTTTTTAGTTAATTAATATCGTCTTTTCAAACAACAAAAGTTGACCACTTTTTCAAAGCAACGATTTCAAAAATCCAGAATGAGACTGCTAGGCCAGTTAAGTGGTCTTATCAATATAATTAAACCTAAGAGAAGTTCTTCTGGTGCAGATGGGGCCGGTACATCTGCCCCTTCCAGATCTCTTTCGTCTTACTATTACTCATCGGATTCTTACTTGGCGCCCCAGCACATTTTCTGGCAAATCGTCACACTGCAACTTATCTATTATGGCATTGGGTTATTGTTGATCTTATTTACATGTATGGTGGCTGGAAGACCTCCATTTTCTCTTAAACTGGTGTTTTCGTGGTCACCTGTACGACATGACACGACGGTGGGGTGGACCCTCGTTATGCTTTGGCTGCTCGATACTATATTTTCAGTGATTGCGCTGACAGTTGTTGTTGGCCGATCCAAGCTGGCACTGGACTTTACTCTGACTCTTCATGGGATTAATCTGCTGGTTTGCTGGGTTGTGGAAGGTCGGTTTCCAACTTCTGGGCTCTGGTGGGGTTTGCAGTTTACGTCAATCATTTTGATGGTGTCTCTGGGAACATGGTCGAGTCAATGGCGCGAGCTTCGCAATACATTTTTTTCAAATGTTGGATTAGACGCAGGTGTTGCAAGATCTCGACCCGTAGATGAGGAGTCATTTATTGCTCCGGATTCGTCACATTCCCGCCAACATGGAGTAAGCCCGGCCGAGACTGCACTGCTCGAACAATATAATGAGTACGAGCTGACTGATTTGGAGCCGCCCCGAAAGTCTACTTCGTCAGTCAGATCCGTGTCGCTCGAACCTGCTAAGCGGAAAAAGAGCACTGAGAGTCATAAGGAAAAAGAGACTGGGGAAAATATTGTGGTCAAGGGAAGCCCAGTGAGTCAGGAACACGATGACGGAGACCTGTCTAATCTACTAAAATAGGCCTAATAACAACTCGGGTATATATAAAAAAATGTTTATAGAATAGAGACAACTAAAATTTAACAGCAATTTTCTTTTTTAGTTTTTATTTTCTTGGTGATAACACGGGTATCCAACGTCGACACACACAACTTGAAATCGGGGAGCGGGAAAAGAGCAAAAAAAAAGAAAGAACAAAAACACGGGCGAGATGAGTGTGCCATTCATCTTTTCAGAAACTGCGATAGTCTGAGCCGTAGTTTAGGGGGAAGCTCGACCCGGGGCTGCTCAACTGATAAAGCTGGTACAAGTCATACTCTAATCGGTCTTTGTAATTGGTGCCGTTTATTGGATAAAGATATATAAATGCCCCAGCTTCTCTTTCCCGGGGAGGTTTGTTAGAACTATTTTTTTTTTTAACTCGTCAAGTCCTACTACGTTTAAATTCACTACTACACTTCCATAATTCCTCATGTTTTTACCCAAAGAATATATTGAACCCGATCTTGAGACCCAGAAGCAGTTAATTCGCGACTTCCCGCTTGGCACGGTTGTGACTGCTAGTGGGCCCAACGGTCTTAATGCCAACCATTTCCCCTTTGTCATTCGCGAAGACCCTGAAAAGCCCGACACATTTTTGTTAATCGGCCATTTCCACAAAGAAAATCCGGCAGCCAAAGATTTGCAGGCTGCCGCAGAGAGCGGTGATGAGATATTGATAGTGTTTCAAGGGTATAACCGGTACTGCACCCCATCCTGGTACCCTACAAAAGCAGAATCGCACAAGGTTGCTCCTACTTGGCTGTACTCGGCAGTGCATGTCTACGGCAAGCCCAAGCTTGTAAATTTTAAGGAGGACAATGAAACCCTTCATGGCATTTTAAAACAGCAAGCTAAAACCTACGAGCAGAACAGACCTAAGCCTTGGGATGTTGACGAGACCCCGGAGGGGTACCTTAACATTCTCAAGAATATGATCTACGGTCTGGTGATAGAGGTCACCCGTACCGAAGGCAAATGGAAACTCAACCAAAAACAGAAGAAAGTCGACGTTCAAGGCACTGCTGACGGGCTTCAAGGAGAGGCCAAGGAACGGCCTGGTAGCGGCAAGATGGCTGAAGATGTTCATGAGTTCCATGAAAAATATCTCCAACGACTCAAGTACTAGTTAAAAGATAACAAACAGCCGCTTGGCTGAGTTTCTGGTATCGTCACAGTATTTATATGTTAGTTTTAATTTTAAGGTAATCAATTTATGTAATAAATTATGTAATCCACTTTGGTTCACATACACCATCCTTTTTTTTTTGTCATTTGCACACCTTTCGTCGCAACTTTCTATATTAAGTGTTCACTCAACAACAGCTTGGTAAAAAAACATAAAAGAACAACTTACCACCACAAGCCGCCGAAATGCTCCCTCATGGCGGTGGTAATCCGAATCCTCCGCCAGCCCATTCGCATATTCATCACCAGGAATCCCAGCAGGCTTATTCGCAGGCGCCTCCTGAGCTCGTATCGTGGCTTAACACGGTTCTCGCTCCAGTAGGTACAAGCATGCTATAATTTCAACAAAGACCTAACAGTTTCTTTTTAAAGGAGTACCGTGACCCTCAGAGAACTTCCTTAGATACAATCAATGCTGTGTTAAGCTACCCTTTATTGCGACCTCGTACAAGTGTTTATAGTATGTTATACTTTAATTTGGTTGTTATTTCTTTGTCTGACTCATGTAGCCGACGAACACGGTCGACCTGAGCTGCTGTTATGTCTTCATGGAACTGTGCCTGCGGTCATCGGAAATTCCACTTATAGAATTCCTGTGGAAATCTGGATTCCTAAGGCATACCCATATAGTCCACCTTTTGCTTTTGTCCGACCAACTCAAGATATGCTTATTCACCCCGGAAATTACGTTGATACAAATGGGCGGTGTTATCATCCCTATCTTTTTCATTGGCATGAGAGCGTGGAGGTATGTAATGATACATCATGGATCTTATTTCGAAGAGCAAGTTACTGAAAAAAAAAAAAGCGATCTTCCATTTTAGAGCTAGTTCGACTTTTAGGGATTGCATTTGGTAAAGAGCCACCGGTTTATGCTAGGCCGCCTAATTATCAACCTCCGCCATCTCAGCAACACCACCAACAACCGCCATCACAATCACAACCACAGCTTCACCCACAATCACACTCACAACCGCAACTGCAACCACCGCCACAACCGCAATCACAACCGCAACTACAACAAAATTACCCGCATGCAACGGCTTCCCCTTTGGCAAGACAATCATCTGTCACCCGAGGAAATCTTCATGCTCCTCCACCACTCCCTCCACATCCGGAGACACCCACCCGAACTTCTCATTTCTCTGGTCAGCCTTCACCTTTAAACCCCCAGCATAGTGGCTCAGGTTCGATTCATTCCCCTCTTTCACCCACTCATACCGGCAATGGCCCCCCAATTCCGCCCTTGCCTCAGCAGTTTTCTGGAACCAGACAACCACCAGTACCTTCCACTACACCTCTACCAATGAGTACATCCACAACCCAAACAGGACCGATAACTTTGCCAGGTCAGGCCCCAGCTTCCGAGGCTATCTCGTCGTATTCAGTCGCCCGTGACGCTACTTTTTCTGCGGGTCTTCGGCCCCCATGGGCTAAAAAACAGCTTGATATTATGGATATGACCGATACAACCGCACCCAGTGCTTCTGGGCCCACCTCCACAGGAACAAATATTGTAGGGCCTGCAACACCACCCAAACTTCCGCCTAATCCTCAAAAAATCAAAGCTGCCAACGATGTTCGTGCAGCGCTGGCTGAAATCGTAGAGAAGGAGCTACAGCCTATGGTCGCACACAATGATATTCGTTTGCTGCAAACACGCGAGACCTTGCTATGGATGGAGCGTGCTGTCAACAATGAACTTGCTGATTTAGACCGCATTACCGCTGCATCTCAGGAAAATGAATCAATTTTGACCCAAAAGATTGCACAGGCAAAAGCTGTCATTGAGGATGCCAAGTCGCGCGAAGAGCCCAAGATTGATGAAGTTGTATGCGCAGAAACTGTTGCTTACAATCAGCTCTACGATCTAGTCTCGGAAACGTATGCTATTGATGATACCCTTTATGTGCTAAGCAAAGCCCTTGATAAACGGCGTATCTCCCTTGACTCGTTTCTTAGACATACAAGAATTTTGGCACGCGAACAGTTTATGAAGAGAGCTTTGGTGGACAAGATTTCGACCCAGCTGAAGCTGGAGGCCAATGTTTATTAGGATGTGTACGTTATTTGTTTTTGTTATCTGAAAAAAAATAAAAATTAAAAATTAAAAAAAGAAAAATAAAAATAGTATATCGGGGTTAGGGTTTAATTGTGTGGGTGTGAAAAAAAAATTTTTTCAAAGAAAATTTTTGTTTTCGTCTCATTTTTTTTCTCCCTTTTTCACCACACACCACACAAAGCACTATCTACACAAAAAAATTTTTTTCAAACCATGGGTAAAGACGTGGATATGAAGGACGTCGAAGTCGAAGACTTTGTCATCAAGCCTGAAAACAGCAAGGCTGCTCCAGATACCAGTAATTGGCCTCTGCTGCTTAAGAACTATGATAAGCTTCTGGTGAGAAGCGGCCACTACACTCCCATTCCAGTCGGCTGCTCACCTCTGAAGCGAGATCTCAAGTCATATATTGCCTCCGGTATTATCAACCTCGACAAGCCCTCGAATCCCAGTAGTCACGAGGTTGTTGCCTGGATAAAACGTATTCTGCGTGTGGAGAAGACTGGTCACTCTGGTACCTTGGATCCCAAGGTTACCGGTTGTCTGATTGTCTGCATTGACCGTGCCACACGTCTCGTCAAGTCTCAGCAGGGTGCTGGTAAAGAGTACGTTTGCATCGTCAGACTGCACGAAGCTCTTAAGGATGAGAAGGACATGGGTCGGGCTCTTGAACAGCTTACTGGTGCTCTTTTCCAGCGTCCCCCTCTTATTTCTGCCGTCAAGCGTCAACTTCGTGTGCGCACAATTTACGAATCTAAACTCTTTGAGTTTGATAACGACCGCCACCTGGGTGTTTTTTGGGCTTCTTGCGAGGCCGGTACCTACATGAGAACTCTGTGTGTTCATTTGGGTATGCTTCTTGGTGTTGGTGGCCACATGCAAGAACTGCGTCGTGTCAGATCCGGTGCTCTTTCTGAATCCGATGATATGGTCACACTGCACGATATCTTGGATGCTCAGTGGCTGTACGATAATACCAAGGATGAGTCCTATCTTAGAAGATGCATTAAGCCCCTTGAAACTCTCTTGTTGGGCTATAAGCGTATTGTTGTTAAGGATTCAGCTGTGAACTCCGTGTGCTATGGTGCTAAACTTATGATCCCCGGTCTGCTCCGCTACGAGGCCGGTATCGAGATGGATGACGAGGTTGTCTTGATTACTACCAAGGGTGAGGCCATTGCCATCGGTATTGCCCAAATGTCAACTGTTGACCTTTCTACTTGCGACCACGGTGTTGTTGCCAAAATCAAGCGCTGCATTATGGAGCGAGACACATACCCCAGACGCTGGGGTCTCGGTCCTGTTGCTCAACGGAAAAAGCAGCTTAAGACTGAGGGTAAGCTCGACAAGTTTGGCCGTCCTAATGAGAACACTCCCGAATCGTGGAAGAAGGAGTATGTTGATCATACCGCTCCTGCTGATGAGAGTGCTCCTGCTGCCGCTGCTCCTGCTCCTGCTGCCGCCGCTACTCCTGCTCCTTTAATCAAGGAGATTAAGGAAGTTAAGGAGGAAAAGAAGGAAGAAGCTAAAGAAAAGAAGGAAGAGGCTGAAGAAAAGAAGGAGAAGAAAGAGAAGAAGGAGAAGAAGGAGAAGAAAGAAAAGAAGGAAAAGAAGGAGAAGAAGGAGAAGAAGAGAAAGGGTGATGAAGATGATGAGGAGAAGCCTAAGAAGAAGAAATCCAAGAAGGACTAAACGTTATGTACTAATTATTATATAAACAAAAATAAACTTAAAATAATCGGTTTTTTATATTGTTAAAAAGGTTTATCTATCAATGCTTTTAATTCTTTTTGTTGTTTTTGCGGGAAAAAAACCAGTACCATTGTCTCTCTGCAACATCTCTCTCCGGCCTTGATATAAATTGATCTGTTTCTTGTTGACCAATGCTTTTACGTGTTAAAGAAACATCACTTCCGTTTGGAGCTCTGTTTTGGTTATTAACTATAGTGTTTTCGCTTTCAGGTAAAGGCGGTAATGGATCACATTCTTCGTAATATTGCACATTGTATAAATATTCCAAAGTTTTTTCCACCCATTGCTCAATGCGACGTAGCTTATGGCGACACATAAGCCTGCGATATTCTTCTGCGGCAGCCTGTCGACACATCTCACAGGTGTAAGTAACTAACGATGGTATTGGACCAAATTTCAAAATAGTATTGCGAACAGGAACAGATTCCATAAGACAGGTACAATGGCGGGGTTCAGGCTCATAATAATCTTTTACTCTATAATTTTCTTGATCATGTTTATACTGATACCTAGATTCATTGTTAGGAGCATCTAGAGGTGGTAGTTGGCGTGCAATTGCCTCACAATGAGTCAACCACCACATTGCACCCTCAATGCGGCATACTTCAGTCATTCCTCCCCGATCATAAGCGGCGCGGGCCGACAAGCTAGACAATACCTCATACGCAATGTAGATTTTTTTAAAAGAGACAGCTGCTGCTATTCCAGTCGTTGTGCGAGGAGCAGGTAACTTGTCTGGATGCATGTGTTTGACCAGATTGCGGTATGCCTCAAGAATTTGAGCCTGAGACGCGTTGGGTTCAATACCCAAGCGTTTATATAGTGAGATGTATGCCATTTTTTCAGAAGGAATGAAAAGATTTTTTTTACAAGAAAAAAAAGAGAAAGAGAAATATTCAATTTATTTCTTTCAGGATCTGTGAAGTCTTTATATAAGACTTTGTTCAATCTAAAATAGAATCTTTAGCATTAACTAACGATCTGGATGTGAAAAAAGATCTGATTATGCGTTAGAGCCGCACAAGCTCACATCTGTCACAAAAATAGCAACCTCAACAAAAAAACTAACTGAAACCCATGTTGACTTGTTTAAGTGTTCAAAGTACCGTTTTGTTTAAAGTACACCAATAACGTTTCTACTAAGACATTAGTCAAAAAGCCCATTTTCTGTCGTCTAACCATCAACTATAAGCTTTTGCACACTTGTGCATGCAAGAGTTTAATGAACCACTTACATAAATAATATTTGCACCAGAGCCTTGGACAAGCTGCAAACTATGGCCATGATTACGCGAATAACCAGTTTAGAACAGAAACCAATAATCACTTCAGCTTTCTTTTTTTTTTTTTAGACCAGGGTTTAAAAGAGAAATACTAACTCAAGCTTTTATTAACCTGAAAAAAAACCCATGATATCAAACTGTTTATATGGCTTTCTGTTGTTTTGAAGATGGAGTGAGTAAAGAAGATACTCAATGGAATAGTTCATACTGGTGTCAAATAAACCCGTCCGTAGGGTCCCACTCGGTCTCCATGTTCGCCTTGCAATTTGGATCTTTAGCCTCTTTCATCCCACACTTAACCACATATCTCCACCCCCTGCGCACCGGTATGAATGCGCGCGCCCGAAAGGCGCATTTATCGAGCCCATACCCTATGGGAATCTTAAGATATCTGCAAGAGGTCTATGCACAGAGCCATCAGCGCGCATCGGGCGCGTGCATTGTTGCGCATCGGGAGGGTTGTACCTTGCGCCAAATACAAAAAAGAAAAAAAATGCGAGGCGTAGATACGTGAGAGGGCCTCACAGGATCATCGCAGCAGAAATTCATTTCATGCATCTGTTTTGGGAACACTCACTGATGCTGGATAGCTGGTGTAAAAGCTTAAATTCAACTAAACCAAAAAGTATTCAAAGACTAAGGTTACTATTCTATTGGGGTGTGTCTTAAGTGACGGCACAAATGGGAAGTATTATGGTGGTTATTATTTTGCCTGAATGAGAAAAGCATCTCAAAAGCAAAAAATATAAAGACTGCTGTCAAACTACCTCACTTTTGGAACGGGAGATTAGTTAGTTTGCCTGAACTATTGACTTCAACTAAAAACCCTATTTAAATTCTGAAAAAAGAGAATGGGAACTATTCAATATTTACCTATAGACTATCATTTTGAATAGCATGAAGTTTAGAGGGCGAATTTTTTTTGGATAGAATGTTAATATTCGAGAACAAAAAGATTCTTTTTGGAGGATATATATAACAAACTGATTAAAGCTTTATTTTAACTCATAATTAGATATTTTGTTAAATATACAAACCGTTACCATTTCTGATTACGTCAAAATCTAGAAAGACTAATCCTTTAGAACTTTATTGTTCACACAATTATGCTGTAAAGATTTGCAACAATGAAATTTACCTCTTTTTCAATTATAAGACGCTAAATAGGGTGAATGTATGAAAGCATGTTTAAATAATATCAATACCTTATATTTCAATTTTCATATTGATTCCATTTACTTGTATTTACGGAACTTTTTTACGCAGGTTTCAACTTTGTAATTGGCCCAGCAAATTGTTAAAATTACTTTAGTACATAAGTGCTATACAGCGACCACAGCCCATATAACTAGGGTGCTACTAAGACCAAACGACTTTAAACTTATAACATTTGTTCCAAAGCTTTAATCAATTTTATAATAATATAAAATAACTAACCATAAGTTTATTTAATGGTTTAAAATTGAAGTTGATACTTAAAAGTTATAAGTATGTTAATGAAATGTTGCTCAGTTCACATGATTAGTTAACTTAACAGAGAAAGGTAACTAATTTTAAATAAATTAACAAAAAGTAACTAAGAAAAAACAATGCAGCTACTTGAAAAAAACCACAAACCCAGAATTTGATCCGAAAATCCTAAACAAAATCAAATAAAAAGGAAGAGTGAAAAAAAGAGAAAATGGGTTAAGGCATTTAAGTATTTAACAAAAATATTAAAAAAACTATAAATTTATTTTCTTAAAACTTGAAAGCTCTCTTTTTTTTTTTTTTATTTTAACTCGAACAGTGTTGAATTATATTACATTAGTGCCAGCGTCAATTTTAATCCCGCTTTATCAAATGAGATACTAAACACTAAAGCCACTAAGCAATCTAACATTAATGATGTATATTCACTAGATCACTATTAAAATATTTGGACATTTTTTTTCTCAGGTAAAATGAAATAGATTATCAAAAGTTAATAAATAACGTTAGTCTACAAGGGAGCAAGTCTAATAGGAAAATTTTTACACATTTATACAAAACTCTATCATTATTATTTTTTTTATTTTCATATAAATATATCATTAAAAGTTGCCTTCTATGGCCTTGCGCTGTGCTTCGGTCAATTTAGTTGGAAAGTCAACCTTGATGGTAATAAGCAAGTTACCCTTTTCACCAGCGGAGCTCTTGCTAATAGGCATACCGGCACCAGGATACTTGATGACATGACCTGGTTCAATAGGGCTTCTATTCTCGACTTTAATTTTTTTGCCGTCAAGAGTCTCGACAATTCGAGAAAAGCCAGTCATGGCTTCTTTGAATGATAGACGAATCTCCATTTCAAGGTCATTGTTGACACGCTTGAACCTTGGATGAGGCTTTTCTTCAACCACAAAGACCATATCCTGATAGGATCCGTCTGCTGGAACATAATCACCCTCATTAGCATATGTGATTTTAGTACCAGCCTTCCATCCAGGCTTAACTGTAATGCTCAGAATCTTCTCCTCGCTCTGGCCTTGTGCATTGCGTCGGTGAATCTTCATCTTTTTTGTAATACCAGTGTAGAGATTCTCAAGCGTCAGTGGCAGCTTGACTGTCACAGAAGACTTTTCACGCTTGGGATGGCCACCGGCTCCAGGAACGCCCCCGGATTGAAACTGTTGTCTGCCACGGGGACTTCCACCGCCGAATCCGCCGAATCCAAAGGGCATGCCGCCGCCTCCCCGTGGAGTATTGAAAATATCGTCGTCATCTGAACCTAAGTCTTCAGACTGAGCGAATTGTGAAAAAATGTTAAAGGCGTCATTAGACGAAAATGCATGGAATGGGTTGCCTCCTGGACCACCACTGCTCGAGAAACGGAATGTACGAGCACCGCCGGCACCGCCAGGCCCGCCCGACGAAAACGAAAACGGTGTACCACCAGAAGAAAAGCCGCCTGGGAAGCCACCAGGCATGCCACCAGCACCACCTTGGGCATCTGGATCAGGCATAGGGCCACCATGACGGGCAGCCTCTAGACCATAACTGTCGTAAATTTGACGTTTGTCAGGATTGGACAAAATGTCATAAGCTTCTGAAATTTCCTTAAACTTTTCCGTGTCACCAGTAGGCTTGTCAGGATGGAATTTCAGCGCCATTTTGCGGTAGGCCTTCTTGAGTTCACTTTCTGAGGCATCTGGAGCAACGCCCAGTAAGTCGTAAAGCTTCTTATCTTTAACCATTGTGTGATTTGTAGTGTGTGAATAAGATGTAATTGTGAATTGAGTTGTTTTCTATTGAATAATCTGTGATATATGAGAGAAGAAAGAAAGAAAAAAAAAAGTTGCCAGCAAGGTCAGGCCTGTTAATTTATATAGACCTCTAAATTTGGGAAATGGTGTGAACTTTAGTCCACTTTAGCGTACCCCAGAACGTACTCGTACAATCTAGCAGATTCTCGATGGTCACGTGAATAATTGGAAGATTCGAGAAGGTCTCATATAGTTTAAATATATTTTCTGGAAAAGGCCACAGATTACTTGAAAACAGGTATCACTCAGGCATCGGCACAAAGAAATAAATAAAGGTTTACATAGTAAATTTTGGTTGGAACATTATCAAGACTTACGTTCTGGTTTAGAGGATGAGGTAAACCATAGATTTAACGTGTTATACTTGATCTCACAAGCAAGAATTTTGTGAAAAACAAAAAAAAGGAGCACTAATAGTGATGGTAAGAAAATGGTAGTTTGAAAAATGGATTTTCTTCTCTTTTTACAAACATTTCCTTAAAGCTCTTGCCCACAGACAGCAAAAAAAAGTATCTTACCGTGTATTTTTTTGATGACCGTAGGCCTAGGAATAACCCAAGTTTTTGTTATTGATTGAAAAACAAATCATTTTTTGTATTCTATATCTGAAAACCAAGCTAGAACAATTAATTTTTTGATAATTTCTTTTAATCTCTTCTCTAACCGATATTACAACAGAAAAACAAAAATTAACCTGCAATTTGTTGTTTTCTTTTGCCGGGGTTAAATTATAAAAAAACCCCTTAATAGTCGATGTTTTGAAAAGCGGGACAAAAATGGGGAACCAACTTAGTTGTGTAGTAATAGTACTATCAAAGCTGATCGGAAATATCAACAGAAATGGCAAAGTGGCTGCAGTCGCAAATGACGACAGAAATTAGGGAATCTACCGTATTCAATTTTTCTAAAAGATGAAGTTAGAGCTCAATAATTTGAACTATATAAAGCTAATTTTATCTAAAAATGGATTTTATGACTATATTCTTTTTTGATGTAAATGTTTTCAAAAAATAATCCAGTTTTGTTACTTTCTGATCTGATAGAACCGATCCGACCTGTTTAAAAGCTCCAAAAAGTCTTATGCTCTAAATAGATTTATTTTAAGCAACAAAAAAACTATTCAAAGCCAGCACATTAATGAATTTTACATGCAACATGATAATTGGCAAAAATATTTTGGCTCACTCCATTCTTTTTGAAGGAAATTTGTTAGCAAAATATTTTTAAAATTAAAAAAAAAGTTCATCTTATAATTTTTTCAGTAAAGGTTAAGATGATCATTTTTACGTTGGGTTTATTGTTTCTACCGATCATTATTTTATTAATTGCAAAATCTTTTTTAAAAGAAACATAAATTTGAAAAATATTTTTGATAGCCATAGCCCATAGTATCGTTTCCCATTTAAGGTTGCAATCTGATTTAATGAATCAAATTATTTTTCTAAAATAAATACGTGTGTTTTCAAATATGCCATTGAAAACAACTTCAACCAACATCATTCCCCGACATTAGCAAACTTCATGCCTGTGCAACTCTTTTGGTGTTTTCAACAACAAGTATATGCTACAGAAACAAAAATATTTTATACAAATATCAATGCCTAGTAATTGTTTTAATTTCCCCATGTTAATAGAGCTCAGTTATCATTCAAATCGTTGATATGAATATTAGTATTTGTACAATGTAAAATAATTTGTAAAATCAATCATTAACAAATCATTAAAAATAGTGACAGCAAATTTCATAATATGTTGAAGTTGAATATAATGAATTGCAAAAAAAAAAAAATCGTAAACTAATCATGAAAGATATTTAATGAACCGCTGACAAACTGTGATTTTCACTTGTCTTCCAGATTTATTGGTTGTTAATACTTTTGGTGATATTCATTTTCTTGATACTAAATTATCTTCGGAGCATATCAATTCCATCATCTTTTTATTAAACTAAGAATCGACATTAAAATAAAAAACTCCACTTTTCTTATTGATTTTTTGAAAAAAACACTCGTTTCAATATTAGCAAAAACATTTCTACAATCTAGGAAATGTGATATCATGTGACTAAATTAAAACTTTTAATAAAAAAACAGCTTTTTTTAGGCACAAAGATAGGCGACTCTGCTGACAATTTACAAAATTATTCCAATGCTTCGATTTGAGAGTCAACCAGAGTGTTTTTGCTTTAATTGAAAAATTTCAAATTTTAGTCAAGACGTTTTCGAACCAGAATCTCTGGAAGGGGAGGTTCCGTCACGTCATCATAATCTTCTTGAGTCAAATTCGTGATTTTAGCTGTTTTTTTTTGGCTTATTGTTAGCAATATCAAAAATACATAGGTTTTCTTTAGCAAAGTTTAACTCACAATTTGCCAGAGTTACAGCACGAATGACGTTTGACCAGTTCTTTAGAACAGCTGCAATTGCCTCCGTTCCATCTGCCAAAGAGTCTGCATTTACTGCGTATTCTGTTAATTGTTGCACCAGATTGTCGCTCAGACTCACGAGCTCCTGAAAACCCTCTAGCTCGCGCTTTTTTTCAGCAACATGAGCAGCAAGTGCTGCTGTATTGCTACTAACTTTTTGTTGATGCTGTTGTTGCTGATCTTTTTGCTGATATTGATTCATGCTGCCAGTTTGTAGATTCAGGGTTTGTTTACAACAACAATGGTGGAAGTATCAAATGTAATATATCATGACATTACGTAATGGAAGTTCTTAGAAGGTTTTCTATGGTGAGGCGAAGTAGATTGAAATCACCCTCCAAAATAAATACTCCTAAGTTGAATGAAACGTAAAGATCACCACCTAAAGGTTTAAATAGAACTTCCTTAGAATAGCCTTAGAAAATGGTTATAAACACCGCCGAAGAACACAAACAGGTAAATTTGATTTTTATTTAAAAGGAATTTTGTTTTTGACTCTTTTTAGAAAGGAAATACGTTTTTTTCCAACGGCGACTACAAAGATGCTATTGCTGTAAGTTGAATTTTCATCACACTCTAGAGCTGAGTTATAACATTTTATTTTAGGAATATACAAATGCGTAAGTACATACTCTTCAGAGATGTCTACATTCTCATTAACTTTTTTTTAGAATCATCAAAGATTCGTCGAATCCTGTTTACTACACGAACGTATGTTGGCAACCACATTTAATATAAAACCTAATTAGCAACTAATTAAAATTATTTTAAACAACGCTCCAGCGATCCCTATGTTACTATCGACTTAACAAATATGAAGAAACCAAAAACGATGCACAGCACGCAATAGAATTAGACGAAAATTCTCGTAAGTTTTTGGATATATATGTGTTATAGATTAAAATTTCTAACTTTTTAATTTAGTAAAAGGTCACTACTATGTAAGTATTCGGTAATCAATTAAGCATCTAATCAATTTATTCTAAAACTTCAAAGTTAGGACTTGCCCTTTCCAAGATGAACCGCCTTAATCAGGCCGATGTTCATCTTGCGCGCGCCTACAAATTATCACTAGAACAACACTCCAAATCTTCACCTCATATATCTGAAGCCATCCTACAGCTACGCAAAGTGAAATGGGAGCAGGACGAACTTCAGCGACTACGTGACGCTCAGCCGCTCCTTGCAGAACTTATTGATCTTTTGAAGGAAAAACAAGCTACCAATGCAGCGGAATTTACTAAACAGCGTGATGACGGCTCAATTTCAAGTGAGGAATATGAAGATGAAATAGCTTATCTTGAAACCGATACACAGCGCAAAATTAAAGAACTTAAAGCGACGTTTGACCATGCAGCCAGCGTTTCATCACCAGAAACTGGCGCTCCGTTGAACCCCAAGACGATTCCTGAGTATCTTTTGGATCCTATCTCTTTCAATCTGTTTGTTGATCCGGTCATTACAAAATCTGGTCAGTCTTACGAGCGCAGCTGGATTCTTGAACATTTGCGCTCCTCTAAAACAGATCCCTTTTCGCGCGAACACCTCACCGAGCAGGACCTCATTCCAAATCTTGCGCTAAAAGCCGCTGCTGAGCAGTATATAGAATCCAAGGGAGCGTACTAAATTTTTTTTATTTATATAATTACTCAAGAGACTCTAGCATGCGGTCAAACTCTTGCTTATTATATTTGATATACTTATCCACATGTTTGGAAAAGTCACCACCAGAATGTTTATCGTAAAACCTGTGATATAAAGGCAATATGAATCGTACTTCTTTAGCCAATTGTGCCCGTAGAGACTGATTAGTGATATTATATGCTTTATGAGTCTTGATCAGGTTTTCAAATTCGGTATTGAAATTTCTAAACTTTTCCTTAATAAGTTCGCGATCTTTTCCGCTTAATGTCCCCTTTCCTGAACTTGATGTAGTATCCATTAACAATGATGCCACACTCTTCCATCCGTCCAAAAACATGTCCACTTCCCGCTTTCGCAACTTTTCAAGTCTTTCTGCACCGGTATTCCCTAAAATCTTATAGATATCTGATGATGTAACATAATGCTCAACAACTTCCAAGTTAGTTAAAACGAATAAACCAACATGCATCGTCTTCTTTTGTAACATCTTGGCCTTAATTTCTAGAGATAACACTAATGCGTCAATACAGTCGCCAAAGTATACGGCGAGAAGTTCCACAGAGTTTCCTGCTGTTCGCTCTTGCACAAGATGATTGCTACTATTAGTGGAAGGTATCAAAGATGCCCATTTAGGTTTGGGAGTGGTTAACCAAGAGCCAGGGGCCATTGAACTAATACCAGCAAGTGCTGTGGAGCGGTACTGTGATAGTCGACGAAGTTTATTCATCACATCTCCTGTAGCATCCGATACACCATTCTCCATAATAACATTAGTCTGAGCTGTTTCCACTCTTGTTTCAATGTATTTGATCATGTCTGCAAATACATTTTGAACCGCTGTTTGTGAGGTATGAAGCGCTTGTGTTAAGCGTGCGGGAACAGGTCGTTGGCTAAACTTATTGAAAATCTCAATCAGCTTTGAAATTGCTTCAAGAAGTTCAAAGGCAATTGGCGCTTCTTTGGCTATGGGCCGCTTAGTCAGATATTCCGATATAAGCTGATTTGTGATAGCAAATAATTCTGAAATCGACAAATTTGAAATTTCATCAAAATATCTTGCCGTCATGATATCATTGTGGTCGAACAGTTGTTGGGCATTTGTCACTTCAGCAACAAAAAAACGACCTAAAGCATCCATGTACATGGTGATAGCACCAGTTCCATTTTGGCTTGTGCCGTTTGTCAAATCTTGAGATGCCGTGCTACCACCTTTTGGAATTTTGGATGCAATTGGTGCTAGAGATGCAAGAATGTAGCGAGATGAAATTTCATAATAAATTTCATCAATACCATCGCAGTTGTGTGTTTCAAAAAAGGTATACATTTGTTTTAGTTTGGTAACTGTCTTTTTAGGAAGAACGGGGAAAAGTTGTTGATTATTCATGTAATCGGCTGCGTTTATAGGATTAAAAAACTGGGCCAACTCATGTCGAAAGTTTTCTTTAACTGATGTTACTCCCTTTCGCCGAAGGGTTTCCTAAAACTATTAGTAATTTTTTTCATTAAATCAACCGTACTTACTGCCTTGTCAATGACTTTGAAAAATGTGTTTAACCGGGAAGATTTAAGCTCATCTAGAGCACCGTCTAACCGCGTTATAGCATTTGAATATTCCTGAATGCCAACTTTCTCTGGTCTTTTACTTGTTAGATAATATATAATAAATATAAAGAAACATACCCAGCATTAATAAGAACACCACACTCTTCAGTAAGTTTTGCATAGTCTTTGATTCCATCAACAACTTCTAGGCTGGCCACCAAATCTATAAGTGAACCTATGTTAAACTTATACTAATCAAAAAAAGAAAGAAAATCACATACTCTGCTCATAAATATTTAGCATTTGGGCTTTTCCTGCAATTGGTTTGATCGCACATTCTGCAGCTGAAGCACTGAGACCAAGTTTATGCAGCGATGAAGTGATTTGATCAGCTAAAGAACCAACTTTAGAAAGAGTGGCTTCTAAAACGCGCACATCATCTTCATCAATATCCACAAGAGTTATTGAAGAGACAGATGAAGATGTTCCGTTAGTCCCAGGTTTCCCCGAGCTGCTTGAAATGCTATTGGATCTGTTTCCATTAACAGGGGTATTATTGAATGGGCCTGGGCCACTATTCATTCCACCATATCTTAAAGTTCCAGGAACCATAATTAAATAAAGTGTATATATCAACAGTTATTGTCACCAAAAAGGTATTTATTTGTGAAGCAACTAGAAAAAAAAGCGCAAAAAAGAGGTATTTACTAGCAAAATAAAATTCAAGAAAAAAAAAAATACAGCAAAAAGCAAAGTGAAAGCACTCGATTTAAAAAACACAAAAAAAATTCTTTTGTGTAACTGTTTGATAGAAACAACTGAAGAAAATTGTTTGGTGGTGCAATGATATTCCTGTCGAACACGTTGTATATTAAGAAAGAAAGAAAGTACGATTTAAGGCGGAAAGGACAATTTGATCTTTTAAAAGTTAGTATCACGTGCCACCGCCCATTAATTAAAGTATACATTTAGAGCGTATGACCGCACTCTGAAATGCATTCTTTTAAATTCCTTTTGAATAATGTGCTTTATAAAATTCCTGGGAAACTTTGATATAGTAAACTTTTTATTTCGTAATCAATTTTACAAATTAGGCCTTTTTGTGTTGGTGGGGATTTTAAATGTAACTTTTTTTTATCAAATTTCTTTCATCATTACTTCGGTTAACGGTTACGAAGACCATCCGCATCTCTTCCGACTCCTGAAGAAGTACCAGTGGCTGGCTGATCATTATTCCAAGTCAAATATGAATGATCACCGAGCTTTCTAGGTTTAATCAAATGCTTAACCAAAAAGACCATGCCAAGGGCAAATGTGATACCAGCAATGACCAGGTAAGCAATACCTAAAAAGGGGTTACGGCCACCAAGAACGCTTCTGGTAGTAAGAACAAGAGACTTAGAGCCTCTATATTTAGTCACAGGGAAATTAGTGCCTATGTCAACTTGATAAGTTCCGGGCAGTAAAATAGTATCATCATTT